>JASFXZ010000020.1:12943038-14313640 GCA_032209605.1 Mactromeris polynyma | reverse complement strand
GTTTATCATCCTTGTCCTCAATTTTCATTCTATACCCTGTCATATGAAGACAATACACCAAACTGTTAGATTTCAGGGTCTTCTCCAGAAATTTTTCAAAGTATTAGGGGTAGTAATGCTTTCTTTGAGTTGGTTATGGAAGGGGCATTGCACTTTCTTATATCTTTTACTTTTAACCTCATAAATGGGGGTTTCTGGATGAGTTTTGGACCTGGGGAAGTCTATGGATGTTGATTACAGTCATGAGCATCCACTTAATACCATATCAAACTTATCTGAACAAGATAGAGACAATCAATTCATTTTAACACCTAAATGACTGATTTTAGTTATGTACAATGCAATCTTTCCACTGCAGCCCTCTCTTGAGTAACAACCTCTCTTTAACATGTGAGTCATTATCATAAGAATTAACTATCAATTTAACCCCTGTAAACCAACAACCTCTCAACAACAGTCAAAATTTGTGTTCCAAACTGTGTAGCTCTGAAGTGGTTGCACTGTACAACCCCATTGCACAGGACATATTGAGCTTGATAGCAAACCAATCTTTGTGCAAACTATATGTGTTTGTCAGTACTACTCGGTAAAAGTGCAACTAGGAAATGAGACCACCTAATATGGCTTATGAAATTTTCTTCGAAGTTGAAAATGATGAAGTATTTACAGTTTAAGACACTTGAATTTGAATACAAAAAAGAAATGCTATTTGAAAAACCAATAGTTAAGATCAATGCATAGCATGTAATCATATGCATGTACAAGATTTAAAAAGATTTAAAAAGATTGGTTGTGCCAAAAAGCAAATGAAGTTAGTACACACTGATTTAACATACCTGACAAAAACATAGATCTATCAATGCTACTTTCATCTTCAAACCTCACATGAGCAAAATTCTTCTTTTTACTTTTCCGAACACTTGTAGTAGTTCCAAACTCTGAGAAGACTTCTTGTAAAAATTCCTCGGTACAAGTCTCAGGCAGACCACCAACAAAAATTGTACGGCAACCAGGAGGTCGTTCACGAGTGGTTGGTGGTGGAGCATCTTCGAAGGTAAAGAATAATATAGAAATAATTTTTGAAGGATATAATTAAACAACTTCAATGATCCAAATGCTTCATATTATAACGTCATACCACATTTCAAATTTTGAGAAAGTCAGTCTTCGGATGAATTCTTATGATAGAGAATATTAATTAATGCGCAGATCACATGTTGTACACACATATAATGTGATTGATAAACCTTACTTAAACTAGTATTACTACTATATAATGTACTAAAAACCATATAAAAAGTACAACATACATCTATGTGGAGTTTGATGAACTGTGGTAAAATGCTGTTGTTATATATTTTAAATGACTTGTGTAAATTATATTCACATCTTATATTAATCATTGTAGATGACTGCTTCCTAGATTATTAACCAGTACTCATGCCTAATTCAGGAAATGTTATGTTTGCAGTATAACTTCACCATCAACGGGATTCAGTCACAATTTCTGGATCCAGAGTCAAGCGCTCTGCCCCTCGGCCAATATGCTATCCCGAGTTTAAAATGCTTAATTTCATTTAATACTATCCAATGCCTTACTTGGAGGTGGTGGGTACAAAACACAGCTCTTCATTCTAATTATCTCTTTGACAGGCGTCATCGGTACATTATCAGGTCCCATTGGACCGCCTCCAGGACCCCAGCTCATCTAAAATAGTAAAATCAATTTTACAATTTACAATACAACTGAAGAATACACATTTCAGTGTCTTTTAGTTTTATTCACAAGTTTGGGAAATGTACCAGTACCATTAAACAACGTTTATTGTCAAAATGATATTTTTTTATATCCATTGGTTAGCTACAACAACAAAAATGGGCATATATCTTAGTAATATTTTTTTACTTAAAGTATGACTTTTCTAAAAAAAGTCCATCATAACATCCATATTTTATCATTTAGTAGCCTTTATTATATTACATTATGAGGATAATATAAATTAATATTATAGATTAACATTGTTTCTATTTAATGTCTCAGAGTCAGAGGGGGTTATATTTTGCAAAAGGAGGGGCATGTGTTGGTGTCCATTTTCAAAATAAAAAAATCGAATTAACCAATGTGATGTTATTCGCTGCAGTCTGTGTAAATTAATAAGAATGAAATTTATCACATAACTTGCACTCCAGGAGTGGCATAAAGCAGTGACATAAATATCATATGTAACTAGTTACATAAATAGCCAGTGTGACGTCACTTATGACGTCATAAATGGCCAGTGTGACGTCACTTTAAATGACAGCATATTATTTACAATTGTTCTAAATTTCGGCATTTATTAAAAATATTGTTTATTTAAAGATTTATGGTGTTATGTGATAAATAGAATCTTACATTCGTGCTTATTTGATATTGTTTTTAAGATCCTCTATATATAATGGCCATGCAAAAAGCCAGTCACTCACAGAGGCGTTTAAAACATTTACTGTCATATATTATAACATGTTGTTGGGATTTGTTTTTGGAGCCAGTGAAAATAGTATCCATATAACCAACAAGTACATTTTAATTGTGTTCCATTTAAGAATATCAACACTTACTCCCGGAAACATCATCATGTTTCCCATGTTCATCATATCAGGGGATGGGCCTGGCCCCATCATACCCATCATGGGCCCCATATTACCCATAGGACCGCCAAAGAAACCTTGTCCACCTTGCATCATCATATTCCCCATATTCTGTTCTATTCCGCTATTATTCATACTGACAGGAGCTATAGAAGGCATTGTGATTGTGCCATTGTCGTCCTGAGAATCTTGTCGGTCATTTTTCTGTATATTCAACAGCTTGGCTGCAAAAGCTCCCATACTACCATCATCTGAAATTAAACTCTTACATTTTATACATGTATGCATTTTAAGACAAGTCTTAGCAATTAACCTCTTGATACGTATGATGCAACACTTGGCAACAAATCTAGACCCTCGAGTTGACACTTTGACCCCTTGAATTTCAAAAAAGCGACATTTTGACCCTCATGATTCTGGCTGAAGGGTCAATTTTTTCTCTAAATTATAGGTAACTTGGCAATAAAATAATAAAATCAGGTCCAAAAATATCCAAAATGACCCTTTGAGATTCAGCACCTAGTGGCATATGTGGAACCCCCGCTTACAAGTTCAAAATAAGGACACAAGTGTTTTTTCTATCACTTTTATGGGAATAAAATTCACGCTATAAAGTTTGCATTTCTGTTTCCAAAACTTGTGTTCATAAGCATATATACAGACTGTGGAATCATGTGAATCACAGATCAGTATTAGATGATATGATTATGTTATATAACTGGTCATTGCTTCTGGTTTTCTGACTGAATACTAAGCTGTGAGAGGGGAATTTAACACGAGAAAGGGGAAAAGTGAATACTTATCAAAAAGGGGAATGGAGCCCATAAGCAATAGTTTTCAACTAGAATCAGTAATAAAGACTCAATAAACATCAAATAATTAATAGCAAGTACATATATTATTTCAATATGAATAATTAACTTTGTGACAGCAACTCTATAGTACGAACAATGGGACTAGACTTAAATTTAAACCAAATAAAATACAGGATTTTAAAAAGCAAAATACTAATAGGATGCATACCTTTACCCGCATTGAAAGAAAGAGGCTCATTGTTGAGATGAGGGTCAATGTAACCTGTAAAAAACAAGAATATAATTACATTAGGTCTAACAAGAAGTAGGATTGATGAAAAGTTTCTTAGAGCTGTAACCAAGTGTTCATTGAAACAAAGGCATTTATGGCACACAAATGGTGCGTGAACTACAATATTAATTATTTGTTATCAGTAATTAGATATATGTTTTACAAGATAAATTTATACGCTCTCATTATATATTACTTTGTAGCATTATATAATTATATATTTCAATTCTTAAAATTTTCAGCACATTAAAAAGTAACAAAGCAAAATTGAATAATTTACAGAATTTAAAAGTGAAAGTTCTGGTATTAATTACTGGCATATACAGTAAAACCTCCATATTAAGACCACCCTTGGGACCCTTGAAAACTGGTCTTCTTATTGAGTTGGTCTTAATATCGAGGTTGAATAAAGAGCAAAACAAGGAAAACGGACTTAAAAATTATGGTCATATTATTGAGGTGGTCTTATTATTGAGGTGGTCTTTAAGTGAAGTTTTACTGTACACAACTAAGAAATTGGGTCATAAACTGTGGAAAATAATTTCATTACTCTGCTCTAAACTCATTCCCATCATCTTCAAGGCTGTTGTAGTCTGAAATATAAAATGTTATATAATATTATATTACCTGTCATAAAGAAAATATCAATCAATAACACCTGCCAATAAGGTTTTGAAATCTAATGTAATGATTTATAACAATAGCCATATATATAAAGTTTCTATACTGAAAGTTCTTTAATTGGAATAACCAGTTTGTTTTACCTGCCCATCACAAGTTCTACGTAGTATTCAGGGCTCTAGAATTATTTTCAAATACATTTGTCTTCGAATATTGTACATGTTAAATTTGACTTTCTGACATGGGAGGCTAGTTGTCCGAGAATAGAATGGGGTAAGGATTGACAGAACTTTTAATGTGTGCATGAATTGTACTTCGTTTATTTGTAACATGCCCAATGTCCAAGCTTTAAAGGGGTAGATCTTGGCAAAAAATCTACATGACCATTATGTAGTCCAAAATATCAGGCGTTTAACCATAAACATTCATTATGTTGTTATTTTACATTTTACTTTCACTTTGCATGTATGATGTAACGTCTAAACGGGCCCTAAGCAATGACATACATGCGTTTCTGAATCCGCGAATTATATCATTTGTGTAGAAACAGTTACACATATGATAGAATGTCTGATATCTTGATAAAAACCACCTTTAAATGCTTTAAATCCACAACATGGTTGCAAAAAATTTATTAGCTCTATAGATTCGAAACTGATGTGGACGAAATTACTTTACGAACATGTCATTTAGCAGCTTAAAACAATGCCGGGTTCCGGAATCCGGGTTTTTAATTCCACTCACCAAAAATTGCATCCAATTTTTGATTTGTATAATATAGTGATTATGTCATTCACTACTCATTGTTAATAAACCGGGAATGCCACAGCCATTACGCAGAATCTCTGTGAAATCTGCACTAGATAGTAGATTAGTGTGCATCTATATATAATTAAATTAGTGCATGGCATTGGGAATTCTTGACCTTATCTGGAGTAGAATTTACTAGAAAGCATCAATTGAGCTATTGAAAATGTATTGTGTTTGTAACTGTATTTTCCCTTCTAGTCTTGTTTGATAGTTCAATATTAGTGGGAAAAGAGTGACAAGAATCGTGTCTGAAAGTGCTACATGTATGATATTGATAGGAAGCAGATAAGACCAAACATAGCGGAAAATGTCAAAATAAGATAAATGTAGGGTCTTATCATTTTTTTTAAATAATTTATACAACGATTACGGTGGTCCGGAAAAGAAAAATAACAGTTAGGCTCGTCCTGGAATACTAGACAAGAAAATCAGAATACTAGAGTATAGGGCTTTGTCTAGAGTCACATACCAGTGATTGTGTCACTTGGAAACCCTGACCCTTTCTAATAGCTGAAATAGCACAATCTGACAAAAACCATCGTACAGATCACACGAGTGGTCTCCCTTGCCTTGGAAGTTAGGCGACTAAAATTGTTTTTAAACAAAATGCTGCAACTTACTGATCAGCACTGAAATGTATTTGTCAGTAAATGCGCATAAACAGTCTTATTCAGAAATTCTACTTACTGTTTTGCACAACAGCTATATAAATATTATCGACAGATCATTTCGGTTCGCAGCTACAAAGATGAAAGTTAGACATATATTCGTATCTACATTTCACTATTTTGTTTATTTCAAATGTTTTACAATACATCATGCTTTTTATGCAATCCGTATTTACAACATATTTTTACTAAAAAAGGTAAATATTTTTTTCGAATATTCGGTTGGCAGACGATGTAAACAAATATGACAGCCACGCAAGAAGCCGGTAAATCTTTTCTGAATGATTGGATGTGATATCATGTCACGAGTCTATTGATAACGCACCTGTAAATGATATGGAAACAATATCATTTTTGCTATAAACTACTGTCTTGATATGTTATCAAAATAATTAATGGAATGTCAAATGGTTCGTACCCAGCCCATTTCGACCCAACACATTATTTTGTACTGCAAAAGTGAAGCAATTCCAGAAACACGAAATTGCTTAGACTAAAATATATTTGCTGCAAAAAAAACATTAATTATGAGTATCTTATGTTTCTCTCTGGGATAATATGTCAGACAAGAAACGTACAAGTAGATAAACCTTTCTGGTTCCATCTTGTCGAACCCCATCTCTGATTCTCTCCAAGGGCGACAACATCAAACATCAGCAAGGACTTGAGCATCTCCTGAAAGCTCTCTTCAGTGAGCATGTGGCACTTCTTCAGGTGCTCTCAGACTGCTGAGCCAAACCCTTTTACGCCAGGTAGTTTTAAGGGAATGACTATGGGTTGCAGAACACATGCATGTCTCTGCCTTCTACTGTAACCTCTGTCTTGGGACAACATCCCACATCTGCATAAATCAGGTCGGCTAATGCCTCCCTGCTGTTGCCAAATAATGTTTTGGTAAGCTGTTCTGCATGGATGTGCGAGTCGAAAGCTTCCGAGCCCCTTGATACGCTAGCCGTTTCTTCGTATCCAACACTGTCAAGGACTTGGAAATCTATCTCCTCCACACTCTGTCTTGCTGACCTTTCCTAGCTTAAACCTTTGCCTATCTTCTTCTGTGAACTTGTCCAACAGGGTAAGAAGTACTCGCCTAGTGAGTGAAAGAGCAGGGCTTCGCTTTTCAATGGCGCCAAAGTAAACTTCTCCGTTACCTCCCTACTCTGCTGCAGACAGGTTTCCTTCAGCCATACAGTGTTAATTCATGTACAATCTCTCTGTGTCCCTCTATATCACTCTCAATTGCCTTTACATCACTGAGTGACATGAAGTCTTTCACTCTTTTGCTATCTTCTTTAATCTCAGCCCATTTTGCATGACTTGTGCAGAGGTGTTTCAGTGTCTCTGCAAGCTGATCTCTGTGTTCCGATCTTTGAATTACATCGAGAAGTGAATCCTCCTCATCACAAGCTAGTTCCATATAATATGAAGCTAGTCTCATATCACATTCCCAAATTAATGTTTGTTCCATATCATTTGAAGCCAGTTCCTTATCACTCATATTTGGTTCCATCTCATCACAAGCAGAGGCTAAATCATCGCAAGCCAAGCTTTCATGTTCTATTCTAGTTTATGCCTTCTGGTCTGGTATCTGACGGTCACAACAAAATGTTAGCAGTGGCTAGCGCGCTATTATGCATGAAGTACAATAACCTGACACGACTTATGAGTATCTGATTAATATGCTATTTAATGTCATGTGTCTAGAATGCTTGATAAGCTCATTTGAGGACAGGAAATACTAGGACTACTGTATTTGTGACTGTTACTTTTACTGTGGGATTACTTCCCAAATACCAGTTCCCACATTTGAGTTTCCAAGCCTGTCATACATTCAGTCATGAGTATACCAAGACATACACATATATCACCCTCTACTTATTTCTACTTCAAAGTGAAAGTTGTTTGGCAGTTTTCACGAGGGAGGACAGGGCAGTATAGCACAGGGTCCCAGGGCAGTAGACTTCCCCAGGGTACTTTTGGGACCAATACCAAGTGCATGCCAATACAGGAATTTTGTGTTCTTGATGGGTGAAAGGGGGATTTTTTTAGCCAAATGTTGATATAAATTCCTTTACTTCTTTGTATTGTTAATTAGTTATGACAAATTATATACCATATTTTCTGACAAAATGTTTTAAGAAATTTCGATCAAGTTCCCCCAAAAAATCTTGCAAGAATTTTCTTCTTTTTTGTGAATGAAATTTTACATGGAAATAAAAAATGCCATAAAAATTCCTGTTCCCTATAAATATCGTTCAGTGTAGACTGGTTCTGGATTGCTGTAAAATTAATACACACAATTTTTTTATTTCAGTGTTTGAATTAAGGTGCTGTTCCCAGAATTATCATTGGGGTAAAATTGGGAATGACAGTGAAGTTGCCAGTTTACTAAGCAGTGGAGATTCAAGTTTTAAAATAGACAATGAAGCAAGATACGCCGAGGTTAGTGAAACTTATTTTGACATACTGGTAATCATTTCTTGTGATATCTGCCATGAACATACTCTCCTGGATAATTTCAATGAGCATGAAAGTTATTTAGTCATTTGTGCTCCATGTCCGCTTATGTTGGGAAGCTGTCAGTTTCTTGCAGAAGTATATATTATATGGTTGAATGCCAAAGAAGGGTGTTTGGTTAAACTGAATGTCTTAAAATCGCAAAACTGACAAGAACAGCATACCAAGTCCCTGGAAACTTATTAAAAAGCAGTACAATTGAAGATATCAAACTTTTCTTATGTACATGTACTGATTTATTCATTAGAATTCTATCAAGAGGTCACATTGGCATTTTTGGTGTGTTTCCTTATATCAATGAAAAGAGGAAATTATGGTATTTGCCTTTGTGTGCTAAGAAGTCACAATTATATAAATATGGACTAGAATTACAATGTTTTAAGTTATGAAATCCCTGCAGTTAGTTTTTCAAGATGCATGCCAATGAAGTAGTTATCTGTATAAATGTAGTTATATTCACATCTAATACTAAATGTCTTATGACCTGACACCCTAGTAGCTGAGAGCATGTGATTATGATGTACAAACTTAAGGATATGAATCTATTCCTAGAGCCATTTACATTACCATTATACTCCAGTTATGGATGGGGACTCATCCGAATGCACCCTCCATGGTGGTGATTCCTGATAAACCTGACAAGCCCTTAAGTGAATGGGTGAAAGAAAATCCAGATAAGTTAGGAGACAGCGTAAACAAGCAATTTGGTGGATCACTGCCATTTTTGTTCAAAGTTTTATCTGTTGATAAGGCTTTATCTATTCAAGCTCATCCAAATAAGGTAAGTTCTAAGAATATATATATAACTGGTTCCCTTCTTGCAGTCCAAGTTCTTATAATAGACATATTACTGGTTCCCTGCTTGCAGTCCAAGTTCTTAGAATATATATATTACTGGTTCCCTTCATACACTCCAAGTTTTTAGAATATATATATTACTGGTTCCCTTCTTACAGTCCACGTTCTTAGAATAGATATATAACTGGTTCCCTTTTGCAGTCCAAGTTCTTAGAATGGATATATTACTGGTTCCCTTCTTGCAGTCCAAGTTCTTAGAATAGATATATAACTGGTTCCCTTCTTGCAGTCCAAGTTCTTAGAATATATATATTACTTGTTCCCTTCTTGCAGTCCAAGTTCTTAGAATATATATATTACTGGTTCCCTTCTTACACTCAAAGTTCTTAGAATATATATATTACTGGTTCTCTTCTTGCAGTCCAACTGCTTGCAGCGATTATCTCCCCTTCATGAGTATCAACATATGTTAAATACTTGAATAAAATATCCATTGTATAGCCGTTTTAATAATCTTTGTATTCTTTTATTTTTCTTTCTATTTTAACCTCCAGCATTATCGTGTCTTCTCTTAATATAATCTGTATAGCCTGTATCTAAAATGTGAAGTCAAAATTGAAAAAGTTGATTTTGCAATATATTGTGTACATGTTTGTGGTAACAGAGATCTATGTACATTTTAACGGGAGACTACTTGGTAGAATACATACAGTAGGTGCAGTCAAAGTGATTCCTGTAAGTCGACTTGGAGGGTAATGGCAAGTTGGATGCTCCCTGTGACGATTTAACAACGGATACTGACACCTTTAGTCATTAGTTCACCATGTATGCTTCCTGTAAGGAATTACTTGTGTAGAACAAGGTAGAACTTGATAATCATATAAATAAATACATAAATTAAATAATGCTGAAAAAGGGGAATAAAACACTAAAATTACAAATACAGCTACAATTTGGGAGTTATCTCAGCATTCTAAGATGACATCTTTTTGAAATTAAAAACCTAACTATAGTAACACACTTCCTGATCAGGAAGAAGGGAAATCCATTCAGGAAATTTCTTGACTGATATTTACTGTTCACCATTACTTCAATATATATGTGTTTTTGATTTAGGTGAATCAGATGGTCTAAAACAACCCACTATGTTTATTAAGTCTAAAAAGTCTTCATGTACAGATAATTGATGTGTGAGTGTTTTGTCTTTGCTAGTCATGGATATAAACAGTGCAACCTCTGTACATAACACTCTGTGGAAGAAAATATTAAGTTGTTATAGAGAATGCCACATACACACGACAATGCCTTCCTACACAGATCCCAGGGAAACGTCAGCCTACGAAGATTTAGGAATATAGATATAAGGGCTGTATATCAAAAGCATTAAAGGGACAAGAAGGGGGAAGGGATGGAAATGATGGAATACACCACAGGACAAGCTAAGAAAGTCAGTCCCACAGGCTTTACTTAGGTTCAATTGATAGGAAACTTGTACTAACCTATCAAATTGATACTGTTGTTGAAGAGATGTTGTTGCTTATAAAAGACCTAAGAGATGTCACTGAATAGACAAAACATGGGAAATCTTTCATTTAAAAATGGTTTCTGCATATTTTGTTGAAACATTCAATTCAATTTCCCTGTGTCTGTGCCTTTCACTCATGTTGGCAAGTTGTCTTTTGCTTAGACAGAACAAGATAGTTCTTTTTTGAAACTAAAGAAAGCTAGTTTTGTCAAAAGACAATCTGGCTTACACACAATTTATTCTACAGTATCCGAATATGTTGTGTTGCATTATATAGTTTGTTTAGTACTGTATGATATAACAGTTTGTAATCATGTTTTTACTCTGAAGTATTTTCAATTAATTTTGCGAAATTTTAGGGATTTTGTTCTCTTACAGGCGCATGCTGAGATCTTGCATCAGAAAGATCCCAAAAATTATAAAGACCCAAACCACAAACCAGAGATGGCAATCGCTCTCACAGACTTTGTGGGTCTCTGTGGCTTTAGGCCTATTTCTGAAATAGTGCATTTTCTTAAAGGTACTTATATTACATCTTTTAAAGAATTTCAGAAGATCTATGATTAAACTCTGTTGAGACTCATTGTAACTTTTTCTGTAATCTCTTTCAGAGCAAAGACCAAAAGTCCATAAACTATTGCTTTAAATAACATCTCAGAAATCACTTAACAGTAAGGATCCTTTGGTTGTCCTCCAGAAGGCCAAACAGTTATAAAGCATGTCTTTGTAGAACTTTCCCCGGCAACCAAATTGTGAAATGAAGGAATTTTTTTCTCTAAAATCAGTGGTTAGAATTTAAAATTATGTTGTGGAAATGGTCACTCAGTGACATTCTACAAAGCTAGATGACAAATTTCAGTCCATGAAGATACATGTCTGTCTTGGTCCAGGACTTGCCTATGATATATTATAACTCTATCGGATTCTTTCTTTGAGACTAATGGTCTGAAATGAAAAGGATGTTGTAGAAATAATCATTCCGAGCCCTCTACAAAGTTTATGTGTTGAAAATGTAACTGCTTAGAGGCTATTTGAAATGTAAAAAAATATTGTTGAAATTAATGGCCAGAGTTGAGCATGGTCATTTGGTGATGCTTCATAATGGTTGATAAAATAATCATGATCTTTAAGAAATTATGGGAAACACAAAATCATTATACCAGGATTATCAATGTGAGTGGTAAAGGGCTGTCATGACCCTCATATTTTAATTCATGTGAGGATTTGAAACATCAGTATGGATCAGCTCTTGTCTAGCCATATAGAATTCTTGCAATATTTTAGTTTATTTTAGAATATTGCTGAGTTGACAAATTATAGAATATAATGTATTTAAAATGTTTTATCTTAACTCCACATTATTTGATAGTCAGCTTGATTTGTTTGCTCTGTTTCAGAAATTGACGAGATGAAAGTTGTCGTTGGTCCGGAAAATGCTGACAAACTTGCCAATGCTAGTGAATCAGTGGACATTACTCTTCAGAAATATGCTTTGAAGAATTGCTTTGCTTCAATGATGCGACAGGATAAAGATGTTGTTCAGAAAGAGTTGAAAAAATTAGTGCAGAAAGTAAAATCCTTAGGTTGGTGAAACAAATTTTCTGAAGTGTTTGTTTTAGTTTCTTCATTAGCATTTCTCGACCAATGATAACAAAAAAGAAGGAATCTCCTTTGTGAAGAGCTATCAGCAAATTCAACAAAAAATGGCAGCCTTGCACGATTTTAAAGCCACGATCTAAATGGATCGCTCAGAACTGCGATTTCATCCGTAACTTCTCGGCAATTTCCGTATCCCATGAGCCTTGAGGTGTGTGTCATTCGGCCTATCAAGTGGCTTGATTTCACCTCATTAATTATTCATGAGATTTTTACAGTCAGTTTGCCCAGGGTATTATATATGTTATGAATAGTCTGGGTACTGATGATGTAGTTTCATGTGCAAGGTTACAAATAAGTATGTATGTTAATCTCATTTTCTGTTTTTCTTATCCGATATAAAACATTACAGCTATGTACATGTTTCATCATTTTACTTCAAGAAATGTATTACTTCTCATTATGTTGAGCCATATTACTGTAAAGGTTGATATTGAGGACATGACAACATTTTATTCTATGGAATTAGACTCTGTATTTTTCGTTGTGACTGGATTTTCTCCAACTGTAGGGATTATGACAAAATTTCCCTGCTCCAGTGATGGAATTTTGATAACAATTTTTTCGGATGATCTGAATCTCAGGATGTGTCTGCTGCTCACACCCTGGTGCCAAACTGTGGTGTTGATGCGAAAGGCATATAACTATAATATGAATTTACTTGAATAATTGATGGTTTGCGTTTTACAGAAAGTCATGAATTTGAAGAAAATACCTGTCACTTATATTTTGCAGAATCCTCAGGGAAAGATACAAGTGGTTTTGTTGGTGATATTTTGTTAAAGCTTGATAACGAATTTCCTGGTGATGTTGGTGGATTTTCTATCTACTTCCTCAACGTGATGAGACTAAGCAAAGGGGATACAATCTACCTAGAAGCTAATTTACCACATGCATACCTATCAGGAAGTAAATCATTATCTATTCTTTGAAATAGTATTTACAATTATTGTATACAGTAATATCCAACAGCGCCTGTATTGACCTGTCTGTGATTAATTTCCAAATAATGCCAGTACTATACTAATGAATGATTGAGTTGTGACAGAATGAAAATGATGGGTGATTTTCAAGCATAACTGAAGGTGGATTTTGTTCCATCATGCCTTATATGTAGATATTTCATCTTATCTAACAGAAAATTGACAAGACACAGCTGAATTCTTGAAGTTACACCCCTCGGCTTTAATTTCTGAGTTTGCTTTTTTGTCGGAACTTTTTGACAGTGAAAGTTTCATTACCCACCTTAGTAATTGTGTCCAGACTCATATATATAAGTTTCATATAATCTTATTTTCATTGTCATCTTTGCAAATACAGTCAAACCTGTCTGTAAAGACCACCCATGGGAACAGCAAAATGTGGTCTTTGTTTACAGGTGGTCTCTATTAACAGATTAAATATCATTGAAAATGGTCTGATTGGAGATAAAATTGGTGGTCTTTGCAGACAGGTTTTGCATTAGTGGTCTTTGTTCGCAGGTGGTCTTTAACACAGGTTTGACTGTATTCCTTTTTACTTTCAGACTGTATGGAGTGTATGGCTTGTTCGGACAATGTAGTACGTGCAGGACTTACACCTAAGTTTATTGATACCGAGACTTTGATAGAAATGTTAAATTATGAGGGAAAACCTGCAGTAGACAATAAATATACTCCAGCTGATGCCATGGAACGTGATTGTAAAGTTCGAAGGTTTACCCCACCCATTGCAGATTTTGCTGTGACAGAGATCAGGGTAAGAAACCTTTCATTAAAATTTCTGTTTCAATGCTTTTTTGAAGGACAAGCTGTAGTATATGATAGGCTTATAGAAGTTTTTTTTATTAATGCCAGGTTCCTTTTCCTTAAAGTTTTGCTACTACCCATCCTTGTTTCTCACACATATTGATGAGGCGATATATTGATATTCTGGATGTCCAAAACTATTTTTGTGTTAAACTTCTCTATCTTAATTGGATGTTATAATTGTAATGTTTATAATTATAATGCTGTTTTTCATATGTATCCATATTCTATCACTGTCGTTTGTCATGTATATTGTAATATTTCGTCTGACTATGTTGTATATATAAATGTACTTGTACTTACTCTCATAAAGTATGTTAATATTATTATAGTAAACTGTATATATTGGATGATAAGTACTATACTTAAATCCTGAAATTAATAAATCATTCTGTTCTGTTCGATCATTGTATTACATTTTTCTGAAATATAGTTGTCCAAGTCTAAACTTGAAACTTCCACCTATAGAACTATGAATAATAGTCTTTTTGGAACAGTCGAGAGTTATTTTTGATATACACCGAAATCTACAGTTTGTGCAGCCTCAGGTTTCTCACATGTGTTGCTGCTTTGTTGTATTGTTCATACAATTATCAGTATATGACTTTACTATTTAGGTACCGCCAGGTTTGAAATCAACCAGCCTTCCACCAATCGGAAGTGCAAGCATTGTTATCTGTATAGAGGGCGCCGCAAGTCTATCTAGCCAGTCTTTGTCGCAGTCAATCAAGGTGCAACGTGGGACTGTTCTATTTATATCAGCTGCTGAGGAAGCAGCTTTGAATGTGTCATCAGAGGATGGAATGTTGTTGTATAGGGCTCATGCTGGTTGTTAGAATATTGATGTTTCTTTTTCCAAACTGGACTGGTTTGGTACAAAAAGTAAAGTCCTTCGAAAGCTGAACAAGCTTAGAATAATTTTGGCCAGTAATGGTTTGAAACACAATCAAGGTATCAAGGAATATATTGTGTGACTCAAGTGTAATGGTCTTTGGATACTGAAAACCAATACCTTTCACAAAATGAAATGTTTAAGTATAAATTAAATTGTGAATTATTTTATGTTAATTTTATAATGTTTAGTTTAGCC
Organism: Mactromeris polynyma; assembly: GCA_032209605.1. Classification (NCBI taxonomy): domain Eukaryota; kingdom Metazoa; phylum Mollusca; class Bivalvia; order Venerida; family Mactridae; genus Mactromeris; species Mactromeris polynyma. The sequence goes on along the minus strand of JASFXZ010000020.1, from coordinate 14,298,454 downwards.
AAGTTCTATATATTTAGTACATTGTTTGAACGACGTTCCAAAAATTGTGTTCTTATTTTGAGATCTTGAATTTATACCATGTATTACCATAAATGGTGATCGCTATGGAATTGTGTGGTTTTGATAATCTATTTACCTCGTATAGTGGATACACTTTTCTATTACCCAGGTATTTCTATTGATTTGTTGTCTTCCAATGTTATACTTGCATGCTTGGGAATGAATAGATTTTTACATGTATTATTTTTGTTTGCAATTTTGAAAATACGATTAGAAAAGCGTGTACTGCTTAATGCAGGACCCATTTTCTTACTTGTGTATATGGTATACGCATTAAAATAACATGGTTCTAATGTTTTTTATCTTGCTATTTATGTCTTAAATGCTTATGATTTATTAAATGGATTTTGTAAACCAAGATCATTTCGAGGGTTCAGTGCAAGACTATACTAACTCCTATATAATATATAGGTGTTAGTATAGTCTTTCGCTGAACCCTCGATTTGTTTGATGCATTATGATGACACGTGGTTTCGAAAATTTAAAACATTTCTTGAGTTTGTAATTATGTTCTTTTTTTGTTTTTTTTTATATATATATTTTTTATTTTCATAAGGAATGCATAGTTGCCAACATTCGGCTACATAAATGACATTGATTACATCAATTGGTTTACAATAAGTATCCAGTTACCGGTAGATGTATAATTATATTCAGTTGATAATATGCATGTTCGTATGAATTTTTAGAGAATATATAGGTGTTAGGTTGAAATAGATCATAGGGGAAGATGGTTAGAGAAGAAGAGAAGAAGATAGTATGTTAGATTCAAATAGAGAGATAAGGAGAATAAAGTTTTGAAGCAGTGGGGATAAACTTTGATTGATTTATCGCATAATAATTAAACGTTTGCCATTTTCTGTTACATACCTGTGTTTTGTCTTTAAGATAAGCAATTGTTTCTTCAAGTTTCTTCCTTTTGTAATTATGTTGCCTCCTATCATAAGTATATATCTTACGATAAGTATTGTTTCTCTTAGGAAATCCATTTTTACATATAACATTGAGATAAAGTTCATGTAATAGTGATATTGCTCTTTATTAATTTATACACGGATGTACTTTTTATGTATATATTTATATACAATGACATTTAGATTTATGATATTTGTGTAGTGTTGTTGCATGCTCTTTGGTAGCAACTGTTTGTGTATAATAAATAAATCAAGTGTAAAATATTGACATATTTTGTTTGCTTTATGCTTAATGCTCAAAAACTCCATTTGACTATACAGGTTTATAAAAACAAAAGGCATGAACAATCTGCATTTTAATAACAAGAGTCTCACAAGCAGGGTTCCATGTGGCAGCTTACTCTTACACTCTGCATTTTAATAACAAGAGTCTCACAAGCAGGGTTCCATGTGACAGCTTACTCTTAATTTTACTTCATCATGTGAAATTCCGTGGAGATTTAGAAAAACACAAGATTTAAAAGTCAGAGAATGCAGACACAGACGACGATCGAGCTATGACAATAGCTGTTTTTCAAAACAGATGCGCTAAGAACCAGTTCAACCATTTGGTTAGTGTAGCAAAATTGACACGAAGCCAAGACAACGAAGGTTTCCTTACCACTCAACCACCTCCGATAAGCAAGACAAAACAACATACGTTTCAAATAACTATTTAATTTGTCATCTATAAGTAGCATTTAGGCATTTGAGTGACCGAATTAAATAAGTCACAAGTACAAAAGTTGCTGCAGAATGCAGCAAAATGGAGGTTGCACGGCGATCAAAGTTGAGCAAAAATGAGGTAGTCAAAGTTAACATGTTGACATATATTGTCAACCTTATTGCATCAAATTTTAATGCCAGTAATTTTTTATGTTGTAATTGATTTAGTAGTGCAAAATAAGCCTTTATTGCAAAATCATATGCAATATATATAAATTGCAACTAATTAAAACAGGAATATAAGAAAGATAATTTTGTAGAAAATGACTTGACCGTTTTCAAATTATTGGTCTGAGATCATTAATGAAGCATTTAAATAGTACAAACAATATTAATTGTATAACAGCATGTTATTTTTTTGTAAGTATGTAAAACAAATACATTCAGAGTCATTACTATGTGTTTTATCTATGTCTGTCACACCTCAGTCCATCCAGCTTTGAATAGATACCAATAATATAGATACAATATGCTCTTTCTCATAATGTCATGTCATGAGTTGTATACTGAGAATGTAGAGACACACTTGTTTGGATTTCAACCCAACAATTGCAGCCGTCTGTGATATAAGCAACCACTATTATCAATCCTTTGGTTAGCTATGTGTTTAACTGTAGTATTACAAAGCTTGTTGAAAAAATCACAAGTCTCTACAAATGGTACTTTTCCCAACCTGATATTTTTCCTCAAAAGCATGCACATTCAAACCTAGATGAAACAACAGCTTAGCACTTGTGATTAGTATATAGATAGTGCCATATCTAGATAACCAAGTTGAAAAAAACAATACACACACTATATACCAGTGATTACAATTTTATTCAAATAGAACTGCATTTCAAATCTTAAATTTCAAGATTGATACTATGTACTACACAATTGTTTACTTAGTCAATCACAGATTGTAATTATTTCAGTAACAAAATGTTAATTGGATTTAAAATGTACAAGGAAAACTTCAAGAGTATTTTCTAAGAAGTATTTATGACTTGTAGACCACTGTTTGTAAATTTACAGCCTATTTCTTGTTGTACCCGAGGTGACTTTTATGAAGCATCTTGTGAATATATCATGAAAACCTGAAACGATAAAGTGATAGCAGAAAAAGAGTCATTACATTTGTATTATGTAATTGATGTGTGTAAAAAGCTTTTCAAGCCCTACATTGGGTACATGTTTTCACCTAGAATTACTTATATGTGGCAGGGGTGTTTGACGATTGAGCCTCAAATGCTGGAAGATGGAGAATTGAAGTGGTGTGGGGTTAGGCGGCAACCTGGTAAGCCGTACTCGTATTTAGGAGGTCTTCGGTTCAAGTCCAATATTGGGTGCAGTTTTTCCCCTTGAATGACTTAAATGGTCTCAAATGCTGGAAGAGGGAGAAGTGAAGTGGTGTGGGGTAAGGCGGCAACCTGGTAAGCTGTACTAGTATTTAGGAGGTCTTTGGTTCAAGTCAAATATTGGGTCCAGTTTTTCCTATTGAATTACTTAAATGGTGGCAACGGTGTTTGCCAGCCCACAGTGGTTGAGCCTAATCGCTTAAATGAGGAAGAGTGTTGTGGTGTGGAGTAAGAGAGCCGCCCACGGTGGTTGAGCCTTAAATGCATGAAGGGGGATGGGTGCTGTGTAATAGGGTTATAAATGAGAAAACATATTGCAGAAGAAGTTTGCTCATACCATTATAAGCGCTGAATTCCACACCGAAGTCATTTCTTTCCTTAAGACCTTTCACACCCCAATTTTGATAGACCCTAGACTTTTCACCCCCACTTTCAGTATAATCAAATTTTTGTGAATTACATTATTAATATGATGTTTATTCTAAAATCAGATTGTTAATTTATAGATCAAAATTCCTTTATCTTCATGTTAAAAAAACAGTGTGATTTAATCAACACCTTTTGACTTGTTAAGAATGATGTGATTTAAATCAAGCATCTCTAGTCTCCTTATCAACAGACTCTGATCCAGTGGGACTCTAAGGTACATCCTTTCAATATTGGTGATAAAAGTCAATATTTTCAGATTAGATAAATAATTTTATGATCCCTAGTCAAGCAAATAACAAAGAAATAAATTGATGATTTCATATACCTATGATGTATATGATACACATGCACTACTCAGCATGGTAAAAAATAATGCCCAATTATTACCATGTTTCAACCACCATGTGTAAAAAATACATTTGAATAAATCTCCTTATTTCTGTTTGAACAACAACATCTAGTTTAATGTCACAGCTAAGTAACTGATTATAGTAATGAGCAGTGAATATAAACATTTTTATGCTCCCACTGTAAGGCAAATAAGAAGTGACAATGAAGTATTGCTTGTTAAAATAGAATTATACAATGTCTAATGAAATAAATAGTTTGAGAGAACAATGTATAATTTCATACCTCCACAAACAATGCAAACTTTTACTTTTGAAATTAAAATCAAAAGAAGCTGCAATATATGACTTGTTAAATGACTGAACATCAAATATAGCTTTAAAAGTAATTAAAGACAATTTAATCAACGTAATCAGTTTGATATATATATATATATGTTCACTTCTTTGTATGTATTTATCAGCCAAATTTCAATAATTATACTTAAATACGTTTTAGAAGTATTAGAAATTAGATTTATACATATCATTTTATATTATCACCCCTATTATTCCTTTAGTCTCAGTAATAATGCATGTATTTAAATACAGGTGAGCCCTCTCAATATATAACACATTGCTTAGACTATTCACCCCCAAAATGGGGATAAAAAGTCTTGGAAGCAGTGTTTTCACTCAGCTGTTATAATTGAGGGCCATTATGAAGTCCTAGTTTTCACATCTGAGGGTCATTTCCAAATATTGGGGTCATACAGGAATACAGCTGCATTTTTTAAAAGAAACTTTGTTCCACTGATAATAGTGGTTATACAATTAATTACTGATTACTATTCTCTCTGTCAATCTTTCTTTGTTGTTGAACCTCTTGTGAGGACTTGGACAATATTGCGCGTCAAGCCGCTAAGAATAGTTAAAAGAGGTAAAAGTATAGCCAAGAATTTAAAAACATAGAAGTAGGAATGGTATAAAAATGTAAGTGCTATTAACAGTTTAAAAACAGGTTGGAATGAAGTAAATGTGATAACTTGAAGGTTGTTTTTAGTCAAATATATTGACTAAAATCAATTTATAGGATTAAAAGTAAAAATACTGCAAACAGTGCAACTCGGTCAAAAACATCTGACCAAAACATGGTGACTTTAAGCACAACTAGACTCCATACCGAAAACTCCTGTGGTGTTTTGTTAAAATCTAATCAGTGATATTGGAGATGAAGAGCAGACAACTTCTCCATATCAACTTTATGTAGAAGAACAACAAAGGGTCATAACTAAGTAAAAAATCATCCAAGTGGAATTTGCTGATGATATGTGAAACTAGAGTTAATGCCGTCAATCTTGTGAAATTTCATTGAAATTCATGCAGGGGTCAACATTCTCTATGACCACTGGTCTATTACTTAAGGTCAGAACAAAACACTTTTGCTAGTTTCTGCTTTAAATGTTAATATAGCTTGAGGGTGTAGTTTACATGTACTACATGTATATTCTTACCTGATGGCTATCTTCCAAACAGCTGCAGTGCACAACCCCTACTGACTTATCAAGGACAAACTCGACAACAACAAACTGATGGCTCATTCTATTCAAAATAAAATATGTAATTATGTAAGAATGGGCATTGTGCAGGTGATCTAAATAAGAAAAGGCTTGCCTCTATACTGGGAATTGATAATCACAATTGAAATTCTGAATACTTCGGTTAACATTTTATACTGTCGTATGTAAAGATTTTACTTACTTAAAAGTATGCATTATCACAATATTGACAGATTTGGACTTCTAACATTATATGCCATGCATTCCACATTATTTAATTTGCTCCATAACTTCACAAATAACTAAAATCTCAGCATTTAGATTTTTTACATATTATAATAAATAAAAGCATACAAATCACTTATTTGACAACATTATAAGAATGATGTTTAAATTTTTTAAGTACATGTTTTAAATGATTTGTTGTCAGAAATATTGTATTGATGACTAGTACTTCTGATTTCATCATTGTTGGAATGGGTTTTTTGTCCTTTTCCTATTCACAGCAGGAGAATTCAAGAGGAATTTACCAAAAAATTTTTTTTCAAAAATCATTTACTTTTCAGGAGTTTTTGGCTGTTACAAAAATGAAGTAGTTTTCAAGGAGTAGGCATCAAATCAAAGGACTTCTCAAGACCTGTGTGAACATTGTTTATGAAAAAAGTTAAACTCCAAAGCAGACTGTTCTGTTCTGTTTTCAGAATGGAAAACAACATAATTTATGTTACACAAATGTATTCACTTGCATGAAATGTAAACAATTATCTGAAAAATTAATTAAATGTGGTCAAGCTTAAATGGAAACTGGGATATTTTCATTGCAAAATGGGTTGAAAATGAAATTGGCCAATCTTAACTAGGACATTAGGTCACCTGTGCGCCTTAAATTCTGACACTGACAAAAACATGAAGTTGACAACTAACAGTTGACTTGTACTCAAAATTCACAGCAAAGGTATTCCAATTGACTGCGTGGGTAAAATTTTATAAATATTCATTAATTCTTTGTTTGTAACATCTGTATAGCCTATAGGCTAAGTTATTAGGCTGTGAGATTAATGGATTAATCATTTAATGCAGTTATTAAGTTCACCCAGACAAATTCCTTCTAAAATACTTACAGGTTTTGGCGTAAGCATATACATGCTTGTCCGTTCATCCTGCATACTATGAAGGAGGCGATCGCTACCAGAAAGGCACCATGGTTGTCAACTGGAGTTATTTCTGAAATTAAATTAAACAATGGTCAAACTACATTTGTTCTACATAGCAACTACATTTTTAAATACATTAGTTAATGCACAATTTAATTTGGCTAAAACAGGCCTATAGTCACAAATTTGATATCCACAAAATGTTTGAATAAAAAACTAAACAGTAGAAGTTACTAGAACGGTTAGTGGGTAGACAGATTTAACAAAAATGTGGCTCAACCTGGACTAGAACTAAAGGCTCCTGGCAGACTTTGCAAAAGCTACCATAGCAAGTAATTCAGTGCGCATAAGAATTTGTGTTCTTATATAAAGCAACTAAAAATCATGAATAATATCAGCGAATAAGAAAAATCAGCAAAAATCATTTTTAAATCTAAACTATTCACCCCACCCACCTGGAGTAACACTGAAACTGAAAGTACAACTATTTCATATTATCCTATCACTTCAAATACAATATACATTTTCTTGATTATGCTTATGCGTATACATTTTATAATATGATTGAATGATTATATTTAACACATACCTGAAGTAGTATTTATTCTGCAAACTATCGAGGATCGATCGTTGTTTTGACACACCGATATAAGGGGAGATTACTGCGAATTACTAACGATTCGCCACATAACGATTCGCCTCATTTTAATAACGATTCGCCACAGTTGTATAACGATTCGCCTCAGTTTTGTATTATGATTATATTTTGATAATACTAATATTAATAACAATTAGTATTATTAAATATGACATATTTGTTTTGCGTAGGAGATTGAAACGCCATTCGAAAACCTCGGCCAACTACGTAGAGTAACCAAGTGGTACGGTAATATCAGAGAGCTAACGGTTAATAAAGTCTGGTTCCCTGCGTACTATAATTCAAATAGTAACAGAGTGTAGAGGCAGGTAATCCAGACTATCGGTTAATACGGCGCATGCGCGAGCCCATTACACCAGTGCACAGTTCTAACGTAACCAATATATGCCCGGCGTTGATACGCCGTGCAATAATAGGGGATAACGTGTTGGTAAACAAAACAACCCGATTCCGCGCATGCGCAGTTAACTGGTGGGCAAAAGGGTAAAATGCGGCGGCGCCGTACTATACAACTAATATGGAATGAATGACACGGCGGTAGCCAGTTATTTCTTTAATGTTTGACATACAATAATAAATTTGGCATCAATTGAAAGGTAATGCTCCCAGCTTTCCCACGACATAAAGATAATGAAAATCAGAGGTTGTTTTGGTTTTCAAATTAGACTCTGAAATTGGGCATTTTTCCGTGAAATAAATTTCAAACTGTTTTGGTTCGAAAAACACGGCTTTAGGTATTTCAATTCTCATTTTTACATATGTGCGTCAAATCGATACCAGATCAAAGGCTTCCAAAAATAAAATGGAAAATCGGTGAATTTTCTGCATCAGAATTTGACTTTGAAAATGAGCACATTTTACGACAAATTATTTTCAATTCGTTTAGGTTCGAAAAACATAAAGTTGTTTCCAAATGAAAGATAATGCACCCAGCTTTCTAACAATGTAAAATATTGAAGTGTGCGAGTTTTCCGAAAATATTTTTTCAGTATGACTTTGACTTTTCTGTATGACATAATAATTTGTATGTGCATAAGTAATGTGTTATACATGTGTGAAATGCTTCAATAGTAATTGTTAACATGTACACGTATCTAACAAAGACAACAACGTAATATGTTTAATTGTGCGTTTATTTACCTTATCTTAATTTTACATTTAACATTAAAACATATTCAGCATTTATTTGAGTGTCATTCATACACACACATATTAAGACATAGCGGTAGATAAATAAATACACATATATCACATGTTAAACAGTTTGTCAATCAACTTTGTCTTGGCTGGCGCTAGGTTGAAAGAGTTAGTAGTCAGATTTGATAAACAATTAAATTGTACGGGAATAAATCTTTGCGAAATGTATTGGTTTGAATGGAGTCTAATGGATTCTTGGCTAGCGCTATCCTTGATTTTTACGTAATACATGAAGCATATTATCATTGTTCGGCAGTGCACAGTCAACTTCTCTATAAGACTCCGTTTTAAATTAGACTACAACTCACGTGATACCACTCAATTCTGCTTGAATTGTTTCACACATCTTACAACATTTTTAATGACATCCGGTAATTTACATGTACAGACGCATTTTATTGTTTGAGACTTATCTTCTTTACAAGTCATTTTCGGCATTTTCATAACTTTTTGAAACGGTTCAGATTTGTCATTTTCTGAGCATTTTATGAGATGCATCCTCATAGCGGGAATATCAAATCGAACATTCCATGGTGATTTCACAATTAAAGTTACAATGCACAAGTTCTGTAACATATGCGATGGCAAATACACAACAATCGGATGTGTTCGTTTGCCTTTGTACATCAGGTATTATCACATTTATCGCAAGTTTTTTAGATTCGCCCACATACATTTGTGACAGCTGTATGCTGATATTTGTGTTCACAGTTCTGTTCTTTAAAATGTCTAAAACATAAACGTGTGGAGTTGAGATTGTTTACACTCGCCACCGGGATAACAAAAACATAACATAAACGGAGCCAGTTGAATGTTTTTATACGACGTTACCCATTGGTAAACTTCCGTCCATCAGCATATAAAAATAATTGACACTTCTCAACTTTTTTGTATATATGTGTCTGATGGTGACAGCAAAAACTGATTGGATGCATATTGGACTCCCACTGGGCCAGACACTGTGAAATGCAGATAAGGGGAATAAGATTGATATCTAGATAGTGCACGCCGGGGACACTATTGTTTATTGCATAACATTATATAAGTTGTCCAACCCAATACTGGCCTTGTTTCTGCCTCTGTTTCTGATTTTTATCATGTTATATTATACGTATAACTTCTGGAATTTGTAGAAGTATGTGTTGCAGGATTTATTGAAGATTTCGGAAATAATCCTAATAGTGTAAATTATTGTCTGTCCCTATTTTGTAATGTTCGTCCCCACACTAAATTATTTGCTTTAAAGACTGTAATTGTCAATTTTAAGAAATAATATTAACTACATGAACTTTTGACATATATCATAAAATCTTTTGGATGATTATAATAGACACAATATCCTTATATTATCAAAAAGATGACAAATCTTTGCATTTTTAGTTGCAGTAGTATAAAATAATTATGTTAGATGATCAACTATGAAGTTGATTTTTCTTTCTTTCTGGACAAAATGAAAGTTGTATATGTACATAAATATTTCATAAAATTACTTTTATTCACACTTAATAATATTATACATAAGGGGACGGACATTACATAAGTTGATGAGTCGACGGGTCCAGTTTTTCCTGTCAATGGCAGATAGCTACTGTTTCCTTCGCTCTTAATTCTTCTCATTAGGAATTATGTGCCATGAAATCATAAACCCTTTCCCCGCGTGTGTGTACAACCAACAACTATGAAAGACTGAATCATAACTTAAAGAATTAACAATTTAGATAACGAGAATTAGCGTTATAAACAATATGGCGCTGTAACCGGATATCGACTTTCTGCCCACCAGCAAAGTTTACATTCGTATAACAGGTGCGCGTGACGTCACGGCGTTATCCCCTATACAACATGGCTAACAGTATCACTCATATTTGACATGCCTGTTTAAAGCTTGCATAAAAAAACATGAACATCTTGTGCACAAAACCTGCTGGCGACACGTACCGGAGATATTCGACATTATAAGGGAAATAAATTTTCTCCCAATTCATTATTTTCAAACTGAGAAAATTACATTTAAAATAGGAGCGAATAAACAAATGTCTGGAAGAGTTGCTTAGTGATGACATAATCAATGTATTAATAGTGGAAACGGCTTACAACAACAGCATTGACAAATATTTACAGATATACACAAACGACCAAAAACAAAGGCGGGATTGATAGACAAACATATCTTAGTTAAATAAATACCGCCTTGTATGTGGGTGGCTCCATCGACATGATGTGCATTGTAGTATTTATGATTCTTCTATTTTGAATATAACGTCCATATGTTGATATATTGTCATGGAACTGTCATGACAAATGTTGCTCATGGCTATAGATTGTTTAAAACTGATTGTTTAAAAAATAGTTGTTCTACAATGATGGCGAATTTGCTGTTTAGACAGGTACTTTTGTAAATTATGTTTAAACCATATTATCACATGAGGTATACATCCGATGTAAATTTCATTGACTTGCTCGGAAATTTAGAAAAAAGTCTTAAATCAGTACGTAAATAAGCGTACGTTAGTGATCGTGTTTAATGGATAGATATATTTTTTTGCGAATTGAACACTGAAAAGTGTTTTTTACAAAGCAGCAATAATCATTTTTACAGTAATAAGCATCGTGACAAATGGCGAGAAAACATGTAATTTAGGTTTGTGAATTTTAGAAATTTCATTATTTCGAGATGTAAATCATGTTTTTGTTTATTTGTTTTCTAAATAGTCATAAAAGATTACAGATATTTACATGCGTACTTTTACATGCGTTCTCGGGAGAGACAGTGTATGCAATATACCGCAAACTTAAGGCATATATTACATATAACCATTATAAAACAACATATTTAAGCCAAAATAATATGACACAGAATTATTATAATGCAATACAACATACTGTTGAGCCATACAATAATGTCAAGTGCGGGCTTACATTAAATGACTCTTAACATAGCTCGCTTTACATTAACAATGTGTAAAATTCGTTAGAATGCAAAAGATGAAGCTCGCTGTGTAGAAAACGGAACTATATTTAAACCATTCAGAACAGTAGAATTCTTCTTTGTATGGCATTCAAACTTGCTTACACATCTATCATCAACTCTATCAATCCTCTATACAAATATTCACGTACCAGTGAACTCTTATTCAAAACACTTAATTTGTAGTTTCATAGGCATTCAAACACCACACCATTATATAACTGGCCTTAACAACCGATGAAATATTTTTGTATTACTAAAATCAAGTCTCAAGTATTCGTCTCTGCTTAGTTCTTTTGATTATCGGTTTATTATTTTCACCGTCAATTTTTTGAGTATCGGGTCCATGTTTTTTCTCTAAAGACGCGTTGGCTTCTTGTCGTATCTCTGTACTTTTGATAACTAAACTGTTACCATCACCTTTTGCTTCCCATTTTTCATGCGAACTCAGATTTGTGGTTTCAATTTGGAAAGAAATTCGACGTGACGCCATATCCTGCAAAGAGTCTGAACTTCCGTTGCTCATTGTTGCGCGCGATTCCAAGATTTTGTCAAATAAAGAATTGGCGGATTCTGTACTTGATGCTATTGAAATACTGGACCGCTGAGATAAAGAAAATTTACTTGAATCTGACGGTGTGTCAGCACTCACAAAGCCTGTCGAAGATCCATGTTTAGCTAGTACCTGTTTCTCAGATTCGAACGCCGGTATTCTTAGATGTATACTTTTCTTAGCATTAGCATCTTTTAAACCGTCTTGAACGTTTGAGTCAGTTATTTTATTAACATCCCGCTTATGTGATAAATCAGTCTCTACGTTTCTCTCGTTATTCATGCCATCAGCTGCTACAACAACATGATCGATACGTTCACTTTCTTTATCAATCTCTGTATCGCCTGTGTCCACTAGTTTTTGAACGTGTTCATTTGATGATTTTCGTGGTGATGAAACCCTGTTTTCAAACGCACTGTTTCTTGTTTTATTTTCACTAACTGCTTTGTTAGTACTTCCGTGTTTTATAGTGAATGCACATTTCATCTGTCTTGCTGCTCCTGTCATATGATTTTCCTTTAACGAAATATTTCTTCCATGTATTTCATTATTGGTTGTTTCGCGCATTTCTTTGGATGCGTTTTTATCATTTCCCTTGGTATAATGGTTTTGACCGGTCTTGGTTTCAGATATATATTCTGATGGTACTTTGTTGTCTTTAGGAACAGCTCTGTTAGTATTATTCACTTTACGTCCGATATTGTAAGAAAACCTCCCTCCACTTGCCAAGGTCACCTTTCCTGGCAATTGTTTTGATAACATGTCTGAATCAGACTTGTTTCCACCACCCGTAGCTTTCATTCCTTTAGGTTGTGCCTGGGTATTTCTCATCGTCAAAAAGTTATTGTCCTTTTGGAGCTTAATTTTATTCCGGACTGTAGTGCGACGTAATTTTATTGTTTATCTGTTTTGTATTCCTCCTGTTTTATTTTACCATGATTTATTAAAATTGCAAGTCATTCCTCGCGCTTCGCATGAACGGTATCCAACTTGTTTTAACACTTTTCAATATCAAGGCACTATATTTTGGCAGAATGGCGTTTTCCACAGCCAATAGCACTGTTTTAGCAAAAGTTAAAAGCCTATATCTTCTGTTTTTAACTTTTATATATACTATTAGTTATTCAAGACTACTTAATCGGCAATACATTATTCCAAGAATGTTCATGTGGATTAAACCAATCAGCTTCACATTTATCAACTAACAGGTTTGCCACCGAATACGACAAAATTATTGCACTGTTGTACGAAGACGAAAATTGTACTCCAAACTAAGTATGTTCTATGTGTTTTCCAGAAATTATATTCCACTAATTAGTGTTTTAGAACGTTTTATTCCCCAGCAAGTAATTCATGCCATGTATCATAGAAACACTTTGTTTTGTCAACAAAGAAACAAGCTGTTTATATCACGATTAAGTCTTTGACTGTCAATCTTTAGTGAATATGATCTTATGATTGGTGATTTAAGATAATTATTATCCTTATCAAACGCGAGAAATAGCCAGACATCATGAAACACGAGCACCGCTGGCTGTGATTCGGAACGATGTATCGCCTTACCGTTCAAAACGACTGAACTATTGGCAAAGAGGAGCGTCTGATGTATTGTTATGGCGACTTGTTTCATGGTAACACAGTCCAATTCATTTTGAATTGTGATCATTATTGAAGTTCGATGGAGTTTCTTTCAAGAATAATGTCATATTTACGGTAATTAAATGTTATGGCGGCACGTAATTGACTGAATTTACTGATATTAAGTTAATGAATAACACTTTATTGTTCCCATGTGTGGTATTAACAATGGAAGTAAAACTTTCATTGCGGCGGTGCAATAAATTGAATTTCGATTTTCTATTAATTATCTAAAATGTATACAGCCGGATACTACCGTTGCATCAACATTGATCTTACCGAATATAGGATGACCGTTGTTTTCTGTAAATATTGACAATATACATGTAATTATAATCCTTACAGTTACGTAATCACCGTAGTGGAATAAATTACAATTGCTATTTATAAATATCTTAAATCCTCAGCGGGAGTTCTGCGAATTTAATCAGATAACTTCATAAAAAAAATCACCTAATTATAAAGTAGAAAATAGTCAAATATTGCGTTTTTCGATGGATTGCCGATTTCATAGCTTGTCCACTTAAATCTAGTGTAATACATCATAAAAAGGTAAGAGGTGGCAGTTCTGGGCACTTTCAAGCCTGTTTCTAGTTGTATGATATTTATCTTACCGAAAATGTATCACGAATATTAACTAGATAGCTAGATTATTATCGTAATAATTAAGTGGTTAACACGAAACAATTCGCGAACGCTATCATGCTAGCTGGTGGCAGTAATGTGCCACCATACATATTGCTTATACACAAAATACAAATTTAAGAAAAAGGATTTATATGCCTACTTAAAATGTGTATTACATGTATACATAGTACTCTATCGACTTTCACAAAGAAACTACATATTTATCGTCATGGTTGACCACGCGTGACGGTGAGTACGATATTCAAGTTTTGGCACGAGAATCACGTGCATTGTGTAGTAAGTGGTAAATTTCATTGCAATGCAATCCACGTTGTATGTCCAACATAAAAAAAAACCCAGAAAAGATGGCGAGAATGGCCACTGAAGAACGCGCCAGTGCCGTCGGTATTATTGATGCTGGTACTCCAATTCGACAGGTATAACTATCTTGATAAATTAATTAATCAATTCAAATAGAAATTGGAAAATAATTATAAAAATATATACTTTGTGTATTATTTCAGGTTGCTCGTCTGTTCAATAAGTGCCGCGGCCGTGGTCCAGTGGTTAGTGCGCCGGCGATCCGGGTTCGATTCCCGGTCGCGGCAGGTCATACCCTTCCTTGAAAATTTGATAAAAATGTCGATTTTCCTCCTCATGTGGAGAAGTTGCCGGCTCCTTGTGGAAGGGTAAATTAGTACTGGTTAGATTTCAGTCCAGGAAAAACTGATTAGGTGAACCGGCCGCCGTATATAACTGAAATATCGTTGAGAAACCGCGTTAAACCCGATGAAACAAACAATAGACGCAAATATGTACATTTGTTTCTGTGCTTATATTTCGACGAAATACCATGTGGACGTTTAGAAATTTTGTTCAGTGTATTGTATATTGCTTATTTCCATTATAGTCCATTTGTATAACCCATGTTGTGTATATATAGCTCTATGTACTTGATATAATAGTCTATGTCAAACATAGAGTATTTGATTACTTGTGAAATAATGTTGTGAGTCAACGAAAGATAACCCTTGTATATCTATGTTTTTTACTTTTAAGAGTTACGTCCCATAACATTATTCTATTTCGTCGTTTATACACAAACAAGCTAATTTCGGGGCCATACAATATTCATTAACGAAATGAGTGTATAACATTAACTTACTTATATAAAGGAAAAGGCTCAGTCACACGAGTCAGATACGCCCCTGTGACGGATTCATTCAATCTTGGTAAAGAGACAGGCCATATTGATTGGACATGTAAAGAACTCTTCAAATTCAACTTATTTTGTCTGTCAGCCACGTACATTTTTATATCTTTGTGTGTTCTCACAAATCAGTATAATCGCCTAAATGTGTATGTTAAATATGCAGAATATATTTAAGCGTTAAAATATTTTTCGGAAGATATAAATTTATACAATTAATGCAGTTTATTTTTTTTCAATACAATATCGACTGCATTGCTTCTAAACCTGTCCTAATCCCAGTTTATCGTGCATTTGATTATATTACACTTAATACCTTACAAGTTTATAGTTAATATAATATTACTAAATGGCCTTTGATTTATCGACATTCTTTTGACTTTGACATTGAATCCTGTATTATCTTTTCTGATTACAAAACTCGAACAAATGACTTTAAAATCCTATTCGATCTGGAGTAATAAGCGCTTTCAATATAAGCACGCGACGCCATTGGTTACCAAGCCAAACAAATATGGCGGTCGATCGATCTTCGCGATATTACTACTAGTTTATCGGTAATAAAGGTCACAGGTGAATATTCGGCAATGTGTTTACCAACCTTACTTTATTTAAATAAGCTTAAACGAACAGTAGCTACATTTTTTCGGATAGGAAATTATTAAACCGGAGTTTTAACAATAAACGCGATCTTGTACTATGACTAGTGATTTGTATGAAGTAGATATGCCTTAATATTACACGGAGTTTATAAAGTTATGGACTGGGTATCTTAGTGAAACATTACTTATGTGATTTGACACGGAATAACTATCGAATGTAAAAATGACAAACAGGACCAACATTCGACCTTATAGTGCCGGTGTTAATATCAATAACGTGAAAAAACCTAAACTACGCCGGTTTGACCTGACGTTCGAAGGGGCCCCGCCACCGACACCTGAGGGCATTAACAATGGGGTGAGACCCCATGGGGGATACAGAGGTTAGTTCTATGATAAATCATTCGTACCGTAATTCATTAATAGCTTTATGGATTATAAAGTTTCAGACGTATAACAAAGTTCTACTCTTTGCTTAACATTAATACACAAATTAGTTGAAATTACTAAATATTTAGACAAACCACACATACGATCATGTACAATTGTTATTCACCTTATAATAATGTACGTATCATACACATTCTTATTAAGAACACGCTCTCGTATTAAATAAACCAAACTGCAATATTTGCCTATTTAGCAAAACTTAATCATAACTGTTTTTTATGTCTTCATGTTATGTTTTACTGTTGATACGTAAAAACGCTTATCACAAAAAACTAGGACAGTATTTCAAAAATCACAATATAACACCATTCACTTGAGACTATCTACATAGTATATCATTTTTTTAACTTTAAAGTCTATGCCTAGTTTGTGTATATTCTATTGTTTAAACGACACGAACTTTCTCTCGAGGAAGCGTGGAAAAAATAGTCAGTTAAAATGGAATGATTAAAAAATGACGTTGACAATTATTTTGCTAGCAAAGTATTGGCAAATAATGTCAAGTCTTAAGTAGTAAATTTATAAGTATGTATAATTTAGTATTTTCATTATACGCACCGTAATATTTAAGTATTTAAAGTGCAATTCAATTATATTGAAAAACATTATCGATTGTTTGATCCATATTAAATATTACATATCGCTCCATGAGCGTGAATAGTGGATTTTTTACCTTCAAATGGGTTAGCACGAAAGGTTTTACATGAATATAAACCCATCGTTCAATCCATTATCTAACCAACGCCTTTTACAATGCATGAATGTAAAATGGGAGTTGTAGTGTACAGTAAAACCTCAATAATAAGACCACCATTGGAACCCGTGATAACTGGTCTTAATATTGAGGTGGTCTGAATATTGAGGTTGTATAAAGAGTAAAATAGTGAAAATGGACTTGAAAATTGAGGTATTAATGTTCATGTGGTCTTAATATGGAGGTGCTCTTAATATTGAGGTTGAATAAAGAGTAACACAGTGGAAATAGACTTGCAAACTCCGGTCTTAATTTTGAGGTGGTCTTATTATTGAGGTGGACTTAAAGTGAGATTTTACTGTAGCTGATAAGCTGCCGTCCGCTCAACCCGGAGGTTGTGGGTTTGAACTCTGATAGGTCACTGCCACACTTCCTCGAGAAACCGGGTACAGGCCCCGGGATTATATTAAACGGATACTTCTTTCACGCAGCACTCAAAAATCTCAAGTCACAAAAAATATGATGGTTGGAAATTTGAGTGTGAACACTGTATAATAATGTTAAGTGAGTGCTGAAAATTAAGATCTATGAGTAAGTATAAAGTCTGAGTGCGGAGTGTAGCACTAACATACAATAATTACAGTACATTAATTTCTCATAATCACTTAACACTTTAACACTTTAATCTCAAAGAAAATGGATCACAAAGAATATTCAGCGCGCACTTCTCATTTTCATGCATTTTTACACTCAAATTTCTACTGTCATGTTAATAAGAGTAAATTTTGTTATTTGAGATTTGAATGCTTAATGTTAATATTCGTTATAATCCTGGGTACAATTTACACGAGAGTGACTCAAATAAGCAAATTGCTTTCATTACGATCGAGTTAAGATGAATAGCTATTCATTAACTGTTTGAATACATATGTAACTTTTTGAGTTTGTGAAAAATGATCAATACAAAAAGAAGCTAATTTACTCAGCTTTTTCGGTCCCTTTGTCTCGTTGTTTCAAAACAATACTTTCTGTATTCATACATCACGGAAGTTATGATACACCAATCGTCTAACCAATATTGTTGTCACTAAACTATATATTTAAAATTCAATAAGAAACCAATTATAGTATGCCCTCAGGTGGTCAAGAAATCTATTAACAATTGATTGTCCTATTTAAGAAAGTGCTGATTGTTCAAATCTCATTAGATTAGTATCCTCTTTGACATAAAAGCCAAATGGTGAACACAGTAGTATTTAAAGAATAGGTTTGAAGATGAAATACAATATACCGGTAAAACATAGGGGTCCGCGATGCGACACTTAGTTGAATATTCCTGTTCTAACGTGTACGCTTCTTGGTCATTAAATACAGGAAGACTTCGTTAATAAGACGATCATAGGTTCTGGAGAGACACAGTCTTAATAGTGAGGATCTGAATACCGAGTTAAAATATGGAGAGAGAAAAACTAATAAAAATACGGTCTTATTCATGGGTTGGTCTTAACTTAGATGTGGTCCCTCAGTGAGCTATTTTTCTTTACAAACTGTTTCTTTTGCAATGACGATCATTTTGACACCAGATCGTTTGTAATACTAGTATTAATCTACATCGTAACTTCAAGGGCAGATTGGTCCGTCCAGTTAGCTCAGTCGGTAGAGCGCTCCACTGCTAATCTAGAGATCGTGGGTTCGAAACCCGGGCGAGGCATATGTTCTTCTGTGATATTTTGACTGAAGATACTGCGTCCGAAGTCATTTGTCCACCACCTCTGAACTCTGATTTATTGCGGAGAAGCACTGGTTAGGTCATCATACCGCCGTATATAACAGACATTCTGTTGAGAAACGGCGTTAAGCCTGAAACAAACAAACACATCAATGGACGAGGAAATCATTGAAGTGCTTAAAAGCCATTCATATGTGGTCGAGTGGCTACACAAAAAAATGATTCTAATGCATGCTTATAATTCTGCTTTAATTACTCTGTTCCATAAAACGGCTTAACCATGTCTGTTTTAGTGTACACTCTTCAAGTGTTGCCCTTATAAATCACGTAAATGCATTATTTGAATATACCTCCGTATTGAAGGGTAAATTATCAACGAAACCCAAACATTATATGCACAATTCTAACAGAAGAAAACCATATTTATGGTTTGTGTGCTTGGGTACTTGTCTTAATTTACACAAGCAAATTGATCGGTTTATGAAATCATCCACTTCGTATCGGGATATCTATAGAATTATTGCTTTCCTCTTTCCTATATCAAATATCTACTTCAATTTTGGTATAAAAACGTTCCTATATACATAAAAAGCGATATAAACTGTTTTGTCGATATTAAAGTCAAACTTTTTTACCTAACGGCAACGCTTGTAATCAGAACTGAATAATGAAATCAATCATTCGTACACGTGTTGTTTTAATTGAAGATTAGGACGACTTATGTGTCATTCAATTTTAAGAATAACCATTTTCAAGCTATAGAAAATCGCCCATGTTCCTTATATCAAGTATCGAGAGCACAGCTAGCAAAATACAATGCAACCTCTTCATGTCCCGGAAATATAGCCGATATTCCGCATTCAGCAATAAGCACTACGCACTACGCACTACGCACTACGCACTACGCACTACGCACTACGCACTACGCACTACGCACTACGCACTACGCACTACGCACTACGCACTACGCACTACGCACTACGCACTACGCACTACGCACTACGCACTACGCACTACGCACTACGCACTACGCACTACGCACTACGCACTACGCACTACGCACTACGCACTACGCACTACGCACTACGCACTACGCACTACGCACTACGCACTACGCACTACGCACTACGCACTACGCACTACGCACTACGCACTACGCACTACGCACTACGCACTACGCACTCCGCACTCCGCACTCCGCACTCAGCACTCAGCACTCTGTACTCTCAGACTGAGCAAAGAACAAATTTTGAGTTCTGAGTGCTAAGTAACCGTTATAATTTTGGGTCTAGAGCAACACGCTTTCGGAGACGCAAATGTCGGCTGTAGAGAGGTTGTTGTTCTTGAGAGGTAAAATTGAAAGTAAATTATTACCACATGAAAAATGGAACTTTTATTAGAAAGAGGTTGTTGCTCAAGAGAGGGTCGCTTTGTAGGTTTCCCATTGTACAAACACCTACAAAAGGTGTTTATAACAATCAAGCAGCTAGGTAACTTAAGACCACTTCCCCGCAACCACACAGTGAAACTTACTTGCATAGATACACCTATCGAAAGTTTTCCCCAGGTCATTTTTGGTGCATTATACCTCACCCTAGAGATAACCATTTTGTCTAAATATCCACAGTGAGATATATGTTAATTTCCCACTACTGGGATTTATTAAAAATCCAACTTAAGTCTATTTTCTGGGACCAAAAATCATTCGGCGTGTCAAAGTCCCACCTGTCCGACGTGGCGGCACCCATCTTCTATCTAAAGTCCCGTGTATGCCTGCCCCCTGGGGCAAAACTTGAAGAGACCTTTCCGACATTTTGTTAGATGCTCAGGTAATGTGGAATTTAATTCAGCTAAGTATATCATATCCTATATCCTTCAGAGAACCAACACTGCTGCCTGTTTCGTTAGGAACAATTTGTTATAGGACTATCACAGATTAGTCCGTTATACGTTCTAGATTCTTCCTGAATTATTTATTTACCCCTATTAAGAGTTAGTACTAAGATACGATTATCAGACATGGAATATAAGTGTTTATAATTATTTCATGTATTCAGTCCCTGCGGTCGATATGTTTGAACAAATAGAGATGTTCAGTGAACGATTATTTTCGTGATAGTGCTATAGTGATATAGTCTTTGTTAAATTATTATAGAAGCAGTGTGGCCAAGGGGTATGACCCTGGACCCCTGGTCCCGATATCGTAGGTTCGAATTTCGACGTGGGCGAGATTCTTCCACGGTCTTAATACACAATTACGTTCATTATCATCGAATAACCTATTTTGCCTACATAGATGATAAGGAGATAATCCAACTATTAGAGCTTCCAATGATAATGCACATATCAATATTTGCCACAAGATGGCTAACCCAGAAGAATAAGATACTTCGTCTGTTTGAGGTCTATTTTCCTACCCTTAAGCCAATCATTTTGTCTAAATCCCAACAAGTGGAGATGCTAACGTCCCCATTCCCGGGACCCGGAATCATTCGTCATGTCAAAGTCCCACATATCGGGAATCTTCTTCTGTATAAAGTCCCGTGAATCCCCGCCGCCCACTACTGGGGGTAAACTTTTATAAGTGCATAAAAGTGATTACCGCGCTAACAGCAGGACGCATTCATTTAAATGTAAAATTACAAAAAACTGTTCTTCACATTTGGTCTCATTTGGCCAGTAAAGGCGGTGAAAAGATACACGAGTTTAAAACAGATGTATCTAGCTTATCTGAACCTAAAATGTTTGAATGAGCTTCATCCCGTATTGTTGTTACATAGTCTAAAACATCATTAATAAGAACCATTGCCATGTATAACCGTTTAGAACAATCTTGTTTTTTCATATTACTAACAGACAAAATATTTTTTGTTTTAATTTTATGATAATACAAACGTCTTTTTTCTGCAAATACAGAGACATACATTATAAATGTACTCTGTGATAATGCATATTTATTGAAGTTTTAACTAGATTAAGTGTATTTTTCATGTTTATTCAGGTAAACAAATGAACAAAACAATAAGCATAATATATCTTTAAGGCTAAGTGACCTGGGGCCGATCTCCCGAAGCACCTCAAATCAAAATCTCAACTCAATATTGAGTTTTTGCTCAAATCTGAGTCAGACTTTGAGAAGATTCTCAATTTGCATCTCTTGAAAAAAAAATGTGGAAAATCTCAACTCAATTTTGAGATCTTTCTCAAATACTCTGAGATAGGTTAAACGCTGTCTCAAATTTGATCTCAGAATCAAAATGGCGCTGAGACATCACATTTAGCTCACTGAAGATGAAACAGGAGTAAATATTTGGTTTACATTGATGTGTATTTAATCTAAAGAAACATTGCGTACTGTAAGAAGTGTATTGACTCGTCGAAAATCTACTTAGAATGTTTATGAATAAGAAGCGATATAGTGACCTATATTCTAAGCTTGCTAATAACTCCGCTTTATATAGTCTACTGTACTGGTCAAGACTAGATGTTGATGCAGTACTGGGCAGATGTCAAATATAACTGTGTAATGGACTTCAATAAGTATGTAGAACTAAATAACCGAACGCATGTAGAATTAGATAACATTGGACTAGCATCCATTAATCTTCGCCACTCTCTTAGGGTAAAAGAGAGAAGGGAAAGCGACACACATAAGACAGTGCCTCCCCACGCAGACCTCCGGGTCACATGAGAATGAGGTGAGCTCTCTCGCTTTATCCCTTCTAGAGTTCTCTCCTTTTTTCCCTACCCTATATACATATACTATAGAAGGGATACAAGGGAGAGACTACAATTTTCTGTGGGCACAGTCGCTCATCTTGCCGAATGGGCGCATGATAATAACACGCCGTTAAAGTCGCTATCTGTGTTGTGTCGACGATAACTTGTAAGGATTTGTTCGAATATTTCACGAGTGTCTGGTAAACATTGTCGGACTAATACAACAGCATTAAGAAATCGACACGTTGATCACGTGAATGTCAAACCTTGATCTTCTGCTACAAAAGAAAGAACTCCGTGTAAATATGCATACAAACACCGATTTTTACTCATATCGAAAATGATGACACAATTCTGTTTACTTAGGATTTATTTTGAGTTTAGATCATCAGCAAAATCAGTCCTATGGCCGCTCGCATGTCATTTATTCAAAACTGTCGTCTGCCTTATCTATATTTACCTGAATGTCGTCTGATAAAGGAACCATAGCCCCTTTATTGCATTTATGACAAGCTGTGTTAATCTTTACCATTCTTTGATAACAATACCCAGTATTTCATCTTTTTTAATAAGCACCACTTCTCAATCAGCTGTTGTGTATCCCCGGACTTAAGAAAAACTTAATTATACTCCAAATATCACATGTGTCAAGTTTTCAAATTCCTTTTTGAGTGATATTTAACAAATACAGTAAAACCTGTCATGAACAGCCAGTCAAGGAAGACATCAAATGTGGCTACTGTAATTAAGCAGGTGGCTGTTTAAAGCAGGTACATAATATAAAAATGGTGTGTTATGATTCAGTAATATCGGCTTCACACGACATATGGTTGATTATTACAGGTGACAACTTACACACAGGATTCACTGTACTAGCATATATGATACATTAATGTATTTCCCATCAAAGTCACAAAGTTTTCTCAAACGGTAAAAGCAGTTTTTGACCCAAAAATCAAGTCGATATTGATAAGTCGCTAGCTTCGTGATATACACTAGCAACATTTTCTGAGAGGGAAGGACTGATTTTTTTCATCTTTTTGTGTTTTAATATCATGAGAACCTTTCTGCATTTATATATATATATACTTTGTTTAGTTCAGAATTAAAAGCACTGGTTATCAAAGGATTGTATTCGATTCAGCAATACATATATGGTTTACGAACGATTATGAATTCATGAATATACGGCATATTATGTAATATGATACATTTCATTTGCTTCTATACAGAATTGTAATCGATTTCATGAAAAGGTTGGTTTGTAGAAAATGCCATGCGTTTCAGTAAAGGTATTTGCGGCTCACGTTTCGTAACGCTTTGCAATTTGGTTCCCCGTGTGCAGCAAATGTGATACGGTGGGCAAGGGATACAATACAAAACGTTCGCGACTCTTGGCCGTAACTGAACGCAGGACAGCATGTGTAGAGTCTGTTTTTATTTACTGAAGAACGGTCGTAAACAAATTAAGAAGTCATTAGCCAATGAAAACATGTTTTGAAAATATTGACCAATAGTCATCGTCTTCACAATACCAGCATTCTCAAGTTAATCTCAACCAAATTTGAATCAACTACAAATGTCACTTACTCATTATTCAAGGGACTTTCAAGTAACGTATTTTGTTTTTTTTCCATTATCCTATTCCTTGGAATCTAGATGCTTATTCAAATAGTGTCATTTTCCTAAGATCGTATGAGAGGCATATTAGTTGAAGGTAAAAACACTTGACTCCTGATTCAAATGATATGGGTTCGAATCCCACCAAGGCCTTACTGCCAACTTCACGCTCACTGAATGAGAGGTGAGTTGGGCCAAAGAGGATGATACGTATAAGTTGCATTAACTTGTTTAACAATGGATGAAAAAATAAATAAGTTAAAGCTAAGATTGTGTGGTTACTATAACACACATTTTCAACGATGTTTACAAATATTTGCCACTACGAGTTACAAACTATTCCATTCAACACGTCATTAAATCACATAAACTTTTAATCTTTGATTTGAAAGTTGGTATGAACGGATCTTTGTTGAGTATACTCAACAAAAATAAAAGCGAATCATTTTATGTACACTATTCGTGGACCTCAATATCAGACTGAATTATTTCAATATAGGAAATGATTTAAATAAAACTCAATTTTCATATCGCTACTGTGTGATCTTACTAAATATCGATAAATCGCCATATCGACCTCACTAAAGGGCAATAATTGTATACTACGATGGCTGTTCTGAAAGTTTGCAGAATTGTATCATAAAAAATGAGCGCTGCTATGGGATTTACAACCTCCATAAGATGTCACTATTTGCAAGCAGGAAACAATATTTGCTCCATATAGTCACTTCGTTTTTTTATCAAGTTGCCATATGGGGCAAATATTGCTTACTGTCAGTACATGGTGACATTCAATAAGAGGTTGGAAATCGTACAGCGGCGCTCAAATGTTGTTCAAAATGGTTGTAGATTGGTACTTATAAAGAATGATGTAACATAAATTGATTGAACACATTTGGATTATTTCATCAAACGCTAAATCTAGTTTTTTGGTATCCATGACAACAACCATCCGCGTATTTGACGCAGGTCTAAATTACCTCAAAATTTCGAAATCGGTTAAATTTATATAACATTGTAGCGCCATAATTTGAAGTGTTAAATTAAATTGGCGCTAACATTTCTGACGTTATTGTCACGCCGAGAAAAGATATTTATCACTGTCATTTTCGCATTTCATTAGTCGGTCCCTGAAACAGAATACAGTACAATTCCGCGAACTTCCCGAACGTACATCATAGCGAACTTCCTTGATCTTGATATTCAATTCGCTTACTGTCCTATTTAATATCTTTCTATGCGTTTGCGGGTAACTGGCATTATCAGGTCGGTCAACATCACTTTTCCTCGGTCGATACATTCTCATATCGTCCTTACTGAAAGGAAATAGCTGTAAAGTATCTGATCTAGAAATAAATCTATTAAATGAAGAAGTAGAAGGTGGATTACTTTTTTGCTCAGTATATATTACATACTTAGCGATATGTTTTCCGTCGTTACCTACTTAAGTGCTGGATTATGATATAGAAGTCACTTATATTTTCAAAGTCTATAAACTCCTCTACCACGACAGGTTTAAGATAGATTAATATGTTTATGGATTATTGCTAAGTTAAATAATAAAACATTGTCGGTTAACTATGTCACTGCATGTCTAGAAATTAGGTCTTTTAATGGACACATAATGTATTCTTCCTTTTTCAACAAATAATTTAATTTGATGTCGCCAAGTCAAACGTTTTAGCAAAAGATAACACACCTTAAAAGTATTATGTCTTTTTTTAAATATTTTAAATGAGTTTTGGTTATTTACTATACAGAACATGCATAGCTGAAGTATGCATGTTGGTGTGTGATATAATTATATACTTACTGGTAAAAAGAGCAAACCCACCTATTTGAAATTTGTGATTCTTCACCGCATTATACGCAATATTTATTGCAATGGATGAATATTTCAACGAATTCTTGTACGTCGCCGTCCGTATCATGACGCAACCTACAGTACTTTGACCTACAATACGATTAAGCAGAGTTCTCACAAGCATTTTAAAATGCTTTTGGAAGAAGCTGCAGTCCTTCAATGCAATCTCAAGAAAATGTTGCCAGAAACAGGAGTCCCAGGGAAACAATAGGAGGCCGAAAACATAATTAAGAGTCAAATGAGAGACCTGGATTGTATACCGTGTCATTTCTTATTTTTTCACAATATGATTTGTTTGCCTTCGAACATATCTGAAAGTTCTGTCGAACATATTATTTATACAGTTATGACATTGGTATCATAATCAAGCCCTTACATTGAAGGTTGACCCTCTATGGAAATAAACTGTATGGCATTAACCGTGAGCAAAATATGAACCATTATCCTAGTTAAATGGTCCACTTATATGGATACATTAGTTGAAATATTGTTTTTTAAAGTTGTACATGTCCGCATATATTTTCTGTTCAATATATTGAAATTTGAAACTTTATCAATAGTCCAAATTCTATAAAAATATGCCTACCCATTAGCATTGAAATAGTTTACAATATAAGGTATTTATTTAAACGATTATACCTTAATTGTTGGCAAAGCTTACTAAGACGTTCAAATATGCTTTACACAAATATTATATTACGCTTGTTAATCGTAATGTAATTGATAATTAGCTAAATGGTCAACCCTCGGCGTGAACTCATTGTAAATGAGATATAATGGCGTCTTAACCATTGTCTCTGGTCACTGATTTTTGGTAATAATTTCAAATCGTGTTGGAGACACGTACTGTACACTTTACCGGTGTAGAAACGCATGGGTTGTACAGTAAAACCTCAATAATAAGACCACCTTAGGGACCCTTGAAAACTGTTCTTCTTATTGAGGTGGTCTTAATATTGAGGTTGTGTAAAGAGCAAAACAGTGAAAATGGACTTGAGAATTGTGGTCTTAATTTTGAGGTGGTCTTTTGGTGTGGCTTTACTGTGTAATGATTTTTTGAACAGTGTTAACCAAGTTCATATTCATTCCAATTTCATACACAACAACAACAACAATAATGATGTGTGCAGATTCATTGATAAAACACATAAAGTAATTAGCCATACGTCAATTTGTATTGAACTAGCCATTTCTGATATATAACACGTCTTTTTACACACCAACACCTCCGGATTTATATTTCAATGCCGGGCACCAGGCAGGTAGGCAAACATTAACCATTCTTTTAATAGCTGGTGGCTCGTCTGAGCAAGTCATATCGGAACGGACCTCTACCGGGATTCGAACCTTCGACTTCAAGTTCCCTACGTGACTGTCATAACAAATTAACCACGAGATACGGTTGTGTGTATTGCAGAGAGCTCTCCCAATTCACGAATATAATTGAACATGTTTCAACAGTATGCGTAAAAATCGAATATTTCTATTGGTGCACTTTATTCGCGTTCTTCATTGAAGAGTAATTATTGAAAACCTGCTACTACTCAATTGATTACAAGTAATTTCAATTACAACACTACATACTCAAAATGTTTACTTAATTAACTCAATTATTAAGTTACAGAGCACAGACATGTTTGTTGAATGCACATGAGCATTGCAATCGAAAATTAACATATCTAACATACCGCTCATGACAGAAATACCAATGGATTGAGTAGTTTGGCTTTGTCAAGTTCACCAACATTTATAAACAGATAAGACGACAGTAATAAAACAAGAGTCGTATTTCCATGGACCATATAGATTAAGAAGGGTTTACTGGTGCGTCAAACATAAACACAACTTAATATGTAAACAAAATGAATATTTCGTGCCCATGTAAACAAGGAATGAACGATGAATTAGTTCAACTGAACGATCCGTTCATCTTTTGAGATAAGTTATTCTGAATTTTCTCCTATAGGTGGTATGAAATTCAAGAATATATTATAACATCACGGTTAAAAATAATTATGCCAATAGTGTTAAGTCGCACTCTATAATCTTTATACGTTATCGTTTTAATCTCCTTTCGTAAACGCATCCGGCTTTACGATAAGTTTTAACTATTTCTAATTTTACGCCGACTGTGAGCTATGTTATGATAACGCATGAATCACTCTCGATGACTGCTCCATGGGTTACTTGCCCTTGCTTACAACTTATTCAGGAATAGTGAAGAAATTAGAAGAATTTCGCTGATGGCGGGGCTCGAACCTTTGTCATTCGGGTAAGGCGACCGCTGCCATTTCCTAGGTCATAAGGCCATAAATGCTTATTTATTCTTTATGCTTAGTTACATTCATTTAAAATCAGGCGAGAATACTCGTATTCGGGATTTATCGATAAACACTCGCTAATACATTCGGAAATCCTCGGCCAACTACGGCAAGTGCCTCGGATGTACGTTAGGCACTACTTTCGGAAATACCATGCGAATGTCATGAAAACAAGATGGCGGCATGAACGCTGGAGTGCTGATGAATGTAATATTTAAGCTATATGAAGACTTAAATATGTGAGTTTTTAACTAGAAATGACAACGATAATCCTGATCTTACGTGAATTAATCGAAGTTATTGAAATTATAAATCCGTTTTACGAGAACTATTTCTTGACCGCACACAATGTTGAGTTTTGCTACATAGTGTTTCGCCTTACATACACTAGAGGGTGTTATCCGAGTAACGAAGTGGTACGGAAATACCCGAGAGCTGTCGAGAATGTCGTTAATATTGTGCTAATTATCTCCCTTGAATTTGCGCAGTCGATATAGTCAACTTTATTTATTGAATGGCATGCCAGATCGTTATTTTTGTGTGAAAAATGAATCTGTGAAATGTTCTTGATTTACAATACTTTGATTTGATAATCTTAGTTTATTTTAATTGAAGAGCCACTTACAATCTTGTCATTTCAAGTGTTTACCAAAAAGGTGTACGTCGTAGATTTAATCGTGTCAAATTACCAGTAGGCACATTCGGCCTACTGTTCGGATAAGCTTACGTGTGTAAGTCTTTTCTATCTACATGAGAGAACGTTTCTCAACCAAGTTTGAAAACCCTACAACTGAGACTCGGTAATTCGAAAAAAATCGGATTATCGGAATGATTAAAGTAGGAAGTTTAAGTTAATTTGGATTACATGTTTAGATGAATGAATGGGACATAGTTAATAAATAAGTACCTTCGACTTCACCAGTGACTCGACATAATGCAGTCCAAGTTAATCGACTGCATGAGAATGACAATTTACAAATAAGGTCACAGTATAACAGTATATGGTATTTATAATCGTTACACGAATCATGGACTAATAAAAATTAATCATTCTATTTTTTACTTTAATCATCCATAAGGTAAAAATACAGAAGAGCTGTTTGAGGAAGTATTAAGAATATCAATGAATTATCCGCGAAACTTGCTGTATTCATGAACACAGTAAGTTCAGAGTTTCAGTACATACGAATTTCGTATTTTGAATCGAATCAGTTCATATATTGCCATGGATACAATGTTCCAAAATAGGCCAGTCAAAATAAAAAAATTGGGGGAAAAAATGCACAGAAATATTTTTTGTGGATTTGTGTCATATAAGGCATCACATTAAATATACTAAAAGTATAGGACAATCACACGGTGCAAAATGTGATTTTTGGGGTAAAATGGTTGAAAATTTTAATAAGAATGGGAATTTCTGGAATTTGCCAATAACTATGTCAAATTTTGCAATAAAACTACCAGAATTACTGTATTTAATAGATATTGCATACAGTACAAAATAACTTAAGTATAGAAACATTGAACAGTGTTAAATGTGATTTTTGGGGTAAAATTTAAAAATCATACCATTAGAGGGTGATAACGTTTTAATTTTTCAGACAATATCTGCCTGAGAAAGTTCAATGGCTTACAGATTAAATTAATTGAAAAAAAAAAACAACAATAATTTAAGCGAAGGAACGATGCGTGTGTTAACCTTTCTTCTCATAAAACAAAACATCTTTTGAGCTAGAAATCCAAGTTTTTTCAAATTGTTGGAAAATGCTGAATGCGCCAAAAATGCTTTTAAAAGCATTATAGAATCAAAAATAAACGTCGCTAAAACATGTGATTTTTTTTATTAGGAGAACACTGCATGAAGACTTGAAGTGGGTTTTGTAATGATCATTGTCTGATAAAATTGACAACAAGAGATCACTTTAACGGGTATTTTATCACTTTAAAGATAAGTGGAGTTTAAACATCAAATAGAACAATTGTATTTAAATTACAAATATTCAATACAATCGGTATAGTAGTTGAGGCTATCTTGAACATACGCCATTGCCGCTAGGGGTCGCACGCAACGATTTGTGAAACTGTTAACTTGTCAAACATACTTTTGAGGCATGTTGTAACAGCATTGTGGATAGTTTGACTATTAAGTAATATTTGGAACTTGTCCTACATGGAAATTTAAGAGCTATTCTTGAGTACGGCATAGGCATGTTTGAACATTTGAATCTTATATCAAACATTATCTTGTCTTGGTGTTCGGAGATATAGTGACTATACTGATCATTTCTAATTTTGTTACTGCATAAATAGTAAAACTATATTTTTTCACGGATACAGAACATGGAGTGTCATAGTGTAGTGGATTAAGCTCTCAATGTAGACTTATCACTGTAATATTAAACACAAAATGTACAAGCGCTATTTTTTGCCGATGGAAAATATCGGTAAGTAGTCAGGTTTTACTATTTCCGAAACTTTTTACTGTGCGTATTTTTTTGTGTACTATATGAGGTCAGTATTTAATCATTTGTGTAGGATATGTCATACACATCTACTTAGCATTATGCAGAACAGACTTAATCAGTACAGACAGAACATATCAATTAGTTCTATTTGTATACTTGTCAAAAGTGCTGACTCGCATGAACTAATTCACTAATACGCTACTGGATGCAACTACGGTTGACTTTGATGACTGTAAGCTATACATTTATTATTCAGATGAATTGAATTATCGCACTCAGTATAAACCTGAAAACAACTTGTTTATCGTTTCAGATCATAATGCCATAATGTTCTCAAAATACAAAATGGTGGGGTTGGCACTTTTGACCAGTTTACGTCTATTGATCAGTACATATTTTGCAATTACTTCGGCTTTTCGTCCTCAACTTATCATTGTAAGGGGCTCCATTGCTTAATACTCTTGATACTCAGTGACTGGATTATTTTAATAAATCTATTAGGCATGTTCAAAGTAATTAACTTAAATGACTTGTTTATTGAGAATAAATGTATTATGTCCATGCTTCACAAATTACAAAGAAGTAAAACAAAAAAGAGCCAATATTTGCACACATTTCCTATCTCTCCATATATATAAAATTACATAAGCGTAAAGTTATCGGAAAGAATTGACGGACGCGGCGTCTGTTCTGTTTGAAATGCTGGTTAACATGTTATATATCATAAATTTATAATGACTAACATTTAAACTGAATTTGGGAGAATTGGTGATATAAACTGTATTAATGATAAAACGAGATGGGGCCAGTTTCTTCATTCTACTGGAAGAGAGAGAGAGAGAGAAGCTCGATCCTCCGTATCGCTATCGATAAGTCTGAAATTAAAACGATAGCTTCCTCGGAAAGGGTTGCAGGGTCTTACATAACTCTTAATTGAACATGCTAATTATTTTGCAAATTACCTGACTTTTTATAACCGGACCTTTTAATTACCAGACCTTTTTATAAGAGGGCATGTTTACTACCTAATCTTTTTTCACCAGACCTGTTAATACCGGACTTATTTGTTACCGGATCTATAATCGATCGTTTTATTTTTTTACCAGACTTTTTTATTACCGGACCATTTTATTACCAAGCTGTTTGATTACCGGACAATTTGTTACCGGACAATTCATTACTCCCGGACATTGCATATGTTAATGAAGTAGTAATATTAAAATA
Organism: Mactromeris polynyma; assembly: GCA_032209605.1. Taxonomy (NCBI): domain Eukaryota; kingdom Metazoa; phylum Mollusca; class Bivalvia; order Venerida; family Mactridae; genus Mactromeris; species Mactromeris polynyma. The sequence goes on along the minus strand of JASFXZ010000020.1, from coordinate 14,266,367 downwards.
ATGATGTATGTGAATAAACCATGATGTATTCAGCATCTTAGCTAATAACATCAATCGACACATTTAACTGACTCGGCTAACAAGACAAATCAATTGACTTTTTTGCCATGCGAGTTAAAATCCCTGGCGTGATGTAGAATCTATATGTTAAGGGGCTACCCAGCTGGCAAAGGTACATGTATGTGCCCAAAATAATACTCGAATGGGCTCCTGGGTTATTCTGTACACGTGAATATTATACTAATAGCTGGAAAAGTCACAACACTACCCTGACTGTTTATCTACAGTAAAACCTCGATAATAAGACCATCATTGTGACCCTTGAAAAGTGGGTCTTAATATTGAGGTGGTCTTAATATTGAGTTTGAATAAAGAGCAAAACAGCGAAAATGAACTTGAAAATTGTGTTTGTAATATTAAGGTGGTCTTATTATTAAGGTGGTTTTTAAGTGAGTTTTTCTGTTTATTTCAGGAATGAGGCAATTACCACCTGGGCAATTTTCCTTCAACAAGGATGAAGAATTCCAGCAGGATTTGGATGTAGAATATCAAATTCTTGTCAACAATGAAAATCACGAAAGTCATGGCGCCCCCTATTGGCTGAATGGTGTTCAAAGGGAAGTAACTCACAGCGGAGAATCGCCTTTATTTACAAATAATCTGTTGCCATCAGGAAAGGTAAGCAATCCCTGAAAGTATCAAAACTGTAGCTCCTAAGGTCGTTGTAAACTTAACTTAGGGGCCATAGGTTAAGGTGAGGGGTCATAGTCTTTTGTAAGGGACGGTTTTCTTTAAGACGTCATAGTCAAGTGGCTCGATACTTTAAAAACACTTGCCAAGGAGCTGCATCTAGAGTTACTTGATCTTACATTCTTTGTACAGTGAACCCTCAGTGATAAGACCGCCACTGGATCTGAAGAAAGCCGGTCTTGTTTTCTAGGTGATCTGATTATTGAGGGGAAATGGAAGAACAATTTAAATCTGGTCCAAAAAATGGTTTTGTTAGTGAAATTGCTTTCGATGCTGTCCTCGACCCACTTCGACCCAACTCACAACTACGACCGACTTTCTTCTGAACCAATGATGGTCTTATACGAAAATGACGTCAGGTCGCTGTGGTGTAGTGGTAAGCATAACGGACCGGCAATCCGTAGACCTGGGTTCGATTCCCGGTAGCGCCATTGACCGATTTTTCGTGTTTCTCAAACATGACTTTATTTTATTATAATCGAGGTGTCACTGTATATCACGATGTATTATTTGATATCAAATATATTCCTTACTCATATTTTTTAACCTTGGCTGATAATCAAGGCACGAATGGCTGCTGAAATGAATACTCTTTGTGGATTGATGTTTACTATACACGTATAGGGTCGTCACGCTAACGATATTGTCTTTGTTTTGAAGCGGCTTCATTCAATAAGTATATAAATTAATTGCTCTGTTGATACAACAACACAAACATCCACTACGCTTGTAAACAGTTATAGTTGCACAACATTAATCTGATACTCATATATATTCGTACAAATCCGTAAATTATCGTCGGGGATATATACGGCAATATACGAAGATCGACTTTCTATACGTATAATTATCACGTGATCATCCGAAGCGAACGGCGATTGTGCACGACGGGAGTGGCGGATGTTGTGTAATTATATCATCCATTGTCATTCCACTAAACAATAGTTGATCAGTGCACACACACATTGCATGCATAATAAGGGGTGTTCAATTATACATACACGTGGTATTAAACAATCGTTTTGTTAAAAAAGAATGTAAATGCTCTTCAGTCATTGTTTTAATGTCACGAAGAAGGATATAAAATGCAACATTCGAAGCAAACAGAAAACGTTAACAAATGTGATTGTTTTAAAATACGTGTTTTGTCTTGACAATTTTGTTTAAACTTATTCAATTTGACATCGAATATGAAGCGAATTCTTACAATTTAAAGCTATCATTCTCGAAGACAAATCAATACTTGTGCCAAGTTTAGGGATTGTGAAGTTCGTGATCAAACTTCACCAAAAGCTGGGCTCCAACTCGCAACATACGGAGCGAGCGTAAGGTGCCTGATCCCTCGATCACTACACCCCTTACATTTATCGAGCCCCGGGTTTCGTGGTGTTTCAGATCACGGACGTCACAAACCCTTTATTTAGCGCAAGTACTGGTTAGTAACCAAGGAAGTAGTCAGCGAGATTGATTAGTGTGAGGTGTTAGATTGTGTTTTACGATTGATGTGAAATAACCAAGAATTAAACTTGAGTTAACGAAATAAATGAGATTCAATTGATAAATTTGCGCATTAATTTGTCCACCATGAATAATACGTGCTATGTGATAACATGACGCAGCGTGTTTGCGCTATCTACAGAACAATGTCATTTGTTTTGCTCAGGTAATTTATTTAATACATGGGTAAAGAACTGTGATTAGGTTATCGATGAAAAAACGGTCCGTACTCTGACAATATTACGAGCTTTCATTGCAACTGTCTTACTAAGACCATCTTTCAAAAGCTGTTTGTTTAGCATAACTCTACCTTAAAATAAAATGTCCCCTACTCAATATATTTAGATGTCTTAGTGTTGATATTTAGGGGCCATGTGTAGTTGCAAATGATAATGTTTGAAGCAAGAATGGAGATACAAAATGATATATAAACATACGTATATACATGTAAATACGTGTATTGTGTCATTTTCACGATTGATTTTTTTGTGATTATTTTGTGTTGTATATATGTTTATGCTTTTTGTTGCCAAAGGCAAATATGTTGCCGATTATGCAATGAAGTGTCTTTGTTTCTTTATAAATTATTATCACATACCTACCTACCAAGCTAAATTTCCTCGGTTAGGGATTTGTCAAACACACATTTTTGTAAGGATGGTCTCAACATAGTTAGTCTGACTCGGTTGTATTGACTTATCTAATCAAAGTCCAATTTGACGAAGTATTAATTTGAAGTATTTATTTGTTGAAGTAATTGTTCATTTTAGATTTTACCTCTCTTCATTGATACTAGTATTGATTTATACCAAACATTGTAGGCTCGATTCGCCAAACAATGCGGCGACCTTTGCCTCTACGGAAGGCCTAACTTATATCTATTATCTCAATCGTTGTAAAGTATCAAATACAATATGCGTATACTAGGCATTATAAGATGACTTTGATATGGTGAATATTCGTATAGACTTTGACATTGGCGATACTAATATTTGGTGTATCGAATAATGTTTATTTATTTTCTTTGTAAATTCAATTGTGTAGAAGCCGGCGATGTGTTGTAATATTCTATTAAATTGAAAAACAACGATCGAAGTAGTTTACCCAACAGGAGTCGATACATGTATAATGTATACTTTTTCGTTGTATATTTGATGTTAAGGACTATGGTCATGGTGACACAAACGATATTTGTTTGTTCCGATGACCATCAGACACAATATTTCACGAGTAGCGTAGTCTGGCGTTCACGTAATGAAACTATTTTTTTGATATTTCATCTAGATAACCACATTTTCATATTAGTCCATGCTTTTTCAAACAGGCTTTATATCGTTTAAAATATTCGAAACATACTTAAAAGCTGTAAACTATAAATATACTTCCCTTAAGTTTTGAGTGTGGATCTCTGAGTAGAGTGCAAGTATTGAGTGCTAAGTAACGGTTTTAATTGCGCGCCAAATTTAGTGACCAGTCTGACAAAGATATGCTATAATAATTACAGCGAATAAGTATCCGAAACAATACACTTTGGAAAATGCAAATTTTGGCTGTTGAAGAGTGGTTGTTACTCTGGGGAATTAATTATGGTTGTTAATTCTTACCATAGGAAACAACTTACAAAGCAACCTCTCCAGAGCAACATTCTTTTCGAGATGCATAATTTGGCTGTAGTTGAGAGGTTGTTGTCCTAGAGAGGGCCGCTTTTGAGAGATTGTGTTGCAATATTTGAGGTTTTGGAATGGTTTGTCTTTATTTCAGTACGAGCCTGATCCAAGTATATCCAGCTTCGACCGCAACAACCGATCAAATAAAAAACGACCTTTGGTACCGAGACGCCGATATCTGAATGGCAGACGAGAATATTATCGTCCAAACAGTACACATCATTATTTATCCGCAACTGATCTGAGAAATCTGAATGAAAATGAAGAAAACATGGCGAAATATGGCCGCCCTACCAGAACTACTTTGCTTAGAGCGAGACAGAGGACGAATTCCGCACCAGTGAACGCATACGATATAAGGCGCGAAAATAACAAGAGTGAGTTATCGAACCTAGATTATTCCGACTTCATTAAAGCGGCATTACTTTTTTAAAGGCACCCGTTAACATATTTTATAGGAATGACATGCGAACGAAAAAAAGTGTATATCGCTGATTGTTTTGGTCATCTTTTGCAAGAAAGAAGACATTTTACCCAAGCTGGTCTTCCGTAAGACACTCTGCACCTGAGAACTATAGGCATGAGCCATTGAATATGCTGATTTCTAATATGAACTTATATGAAATATGAAAAGCGTTTTTGATGCACGCGTACGCTTAATGGCACCTAATGTCATGCTCTATTCGAAATCAAAATGATAAAGAAGAAATTCTTCTACGATTTGTCAGAATTTCTTAAGATAAAGGTCACAGAAAATCCCTACTTTATAATTCTGATGTCTAAAATCGGCTAATCTCGGTTCAGAAACGTGTCAATATCAACCAACATGAAGTTGTTTTGTGAAATTAAATGGTGATTTGAAAAAAGAATATAGACCTCCGAGGAGGTACAAAGGTCATGCCGCTTTAACTTCTTATATCTCGTATTTTTCAAATGCCTGCTTTGTTAATTTTACTTAATCAGAAAGCTTACCTAATTAGTTTTGGTTACAATAATAAGATAACTTCATATTCTGCATATATTCAATGTCTTGTATATGTCAAATTTCAGGAAGCGAAGATGTGAAGAATAGTTCTGTATATAATTCTTCAAAAGAGTGAGTATTCTTTATTATTTATATAGCATCAATATTTATTGTGTTACCCACTTTTGTCGACACAAATGTAAGCAGTATTAAAGCTTTTAATGTGCACATATAATTCATATTCACTGTGATACTTTTTATTTGGACACTTTATGTTTTGCTGTTTATATATTTTGATAGAATCTTTATAAGTACAATTTTTAACAATTATAATAATTATAATTAATTCATATAATTATTATGCGTGAATTCTACGTATCAAGTAAGAATGAAGCAAAACCTCATTTAGTTCATATTAATTTTGAAAAAATATATGACAATATAAGATGTGTCCAATTAGAGAAATGGTTGGGTGTTCTAATAAAATAATAAGGAGCAATAAATCTGTGTTAAAACGCTTATATTTGAATACACATATGTCATACAATCTTAAAGTGGCATTAACCATTACATCTAAACGGTAACTTTAACCTTTAAGAATATTTGAAAAGGATCACGTAATTATGCCGAAAATTAGTAGGTCAAACTTGTACAACCGCATTTTATACGAAGTAGGCCTAACTTAGAAATTGTATGCTGTCAAAAGGAAAATATTTTGCCATAGAAATCATACATCAGAAATAATTAATTTGTTCACGTTTTTCTTAGAACTTTTGGTTTAATCAACTAAAGTAATTAGCAACATACGCTCCACACAGCGCTTTGATTCCACTACCGGTTCCATTCACAATATGAAGGTATTGGAATAAGCACCCGATGCTAAAGGAGAGTATTAGCAACAGTGCCCATTACAATTCGACTGATGTTTTAGTAAAAAAGAAGTAAGATGTAAAAACCCTTAATTTCAGTTTGTTTGAACGAGAATATGTCCATATAAGTTACAGGTAGAATACATTTTGCAAACCCAGTTATTCTGTTTTTTCTATTTCGGGTAACTGGTTTTTTTGCCTTCAGAAAATCTCATTCTAAGATATGCTATATATTTCTGGGTTGCTTCATTTGACATTTTTATATTTCCTTGCTCCTATTGCTCTTTTAAAACATGCCCACCCGACACGGCTTAGCCCAGTTTGTAGTGTGCTAGGCTGTCCCCTCGGGAGGTCCGGGTTCGATTCTCAGACAGGGCAGGCATATATGGTACGAAATGTGCACTTCTACGCAAGTGGGTGCATTACTAACCCACTATTTGCTTTGGTAACCGAAGTTTACTTGCTCAATCTCTTTGGTAACTTTTTTTGGAGAATTTCTGCAACATGCCCTTTTATATTGCTTAGAAATATGAAAAACACCTTTCATATCTAAAGACAGGTCATATTCTTCTATGACATTTTGCTACCGTCATTTATCCTCTGATTCATGTTGAGAAGTGTTGAGCTGCTTGTGGAAGGGAACGCAAGACTAGCAAGGGGAAGCCATTTATAACTAAAATAAAATATTGGAAATGATGTCAAACTCCCCCTAAAATGTAAAGCCTTCTTGGACAAACAAACCAGTACATAATGATCACCTTATATTTGCGTGACTTCTTAGGTTGGTAATGTCCCATCTTTTTGTGTGGTTTTGGCTGTCTTTATTGCAATAAAGTAGGCACCCACTTAGTTCATTATCTTCTTTGGTGCCGGAAATAGATTTGTCCCAACTTTCTTTTCTTTCGTATTACTCTGTTTGCAGCACCTACTTTGTTTCAGTTGCACAATATCTTCAAATATATCAAATAGATTATGTTCTAGTGTAGCAGTAAAAATCCATTTTCAAGTATGTTCTTTGTTTGAATAACAACAGACTTATTAACAATTATCATGAATAAGATTATGATAAGACGTATTACTGTGTGCCATGATATCGAAGTCTGGGTATATCTATATTTATCTTTTGTATTGTTGGATAAAGTTATTATTCTTTGGTATTATAAACAAGTAGCGATGTGTGATTATTTACCTTAAGTAGAACCTCGAAATATCACCCATAGGTTCAAAATATTATTCCAAATTTAATTTTGCTTTGATTTATCTTATGTGATCTAATGTGATTTGTTACGGATGTTATACACACCTATTAGAGTTTTTAAATGTTAACGGCTCTTCGTAAAAAATATTGGTCAACGATGTTTTGTACTCTTAAAAGATTGATATCTTAGTATGTGTATTTCCTTCTAAAACTAGTCGTCCCAATTTAACTGTGAATTCATAAATTTAAAGGCTAGAATTTTGCTAATCTTAGAATCTCTCAGATTATTGTATTCAAAAGAAAACATGGATACAATCAGCGCGATTGCTATTCGTTAAGACGCTGACATACACAGTATAAAACAGTATCTTTATTGCCAAAACAAAATAGATTTTTTATGTAGCTTGCATATTAATGGCCTGACGTGTATATTTATTTGACTAGAAATCTAGTCAAAACGGTTTTATTCAATTCCTGGGCTAAACTTTCAATAAAAAACATAACTTAAAAACAAGTATTTTCATGTAATTTACAAATAATGGTAAACTAAATACTGTTTATAACATGTGTATACTCAAACATGTGCTGTTTTCTTTTCTAGATACATCAGTTTATGCTCTACAGAAGGAGAATCCATGCATTCGTTCCTTACAGGAGCCAGATACAACAGGTACGTGATCTATGTCTTCTCTTTAGTTTTTGTTACTCCTTCTTCAGTCATCATTTATGTTTGTGTCTTCAGATACCACATATATTTGTTGTTACTCCTATCTTCACTCATCATTTATGTTTGTGTCTTCAGATACCACATATACGTGATCTATGTCTTCTCCTTAGTTGTTGTTACTCTTATCTTCAGTCATCATTTATGTTTGTGTCTTGTGTCTCTTTTACCTTTGTCTGCTTGCGCTTCTTGGATGGCAACTTGCACTTTGTTTGTGGCATCTCCAGCTCCTCTTCTTTGTCCATTTTGATATATGCGCGTTTGCTATCAATAAGGAACCCACTTGCATAAAATATGTTAGTAATGTGTCCAAACGGCAATACATGTGAATTAAATCGACCCCTACAATTCAAATCTGATTCAGTGGAGGAAGTTGTCAGTTATTTGCAAAATAATAGACTACTACTGATTGAAAATTCAGTAACAATGGATATATCATATAATCAACGTACGTATATATACGTCAAATATTATTAAAACAGCAGCAGTAATGTAGGAAATTCACGTATTGTTTTGTTGGTATGTATCTAATTATATATTCATAAACATGTATGGAATTGTCATTATGTGTATTTCATTCACAACTTTGACCATACAGAAGTGTGTTCATGAAAATCGGCAATACTAGGGTATACAGATTGTCATCGATATGGTTCAAAATATCGGTACATACCAGTATATCGATATATCGATCCACTAACACATTACCATCGATTCAAAATTAATTGGGAATCCCGTTTTGTGTAACTATGTTTATTGGTCAATATTATCCAAAGCATGTGGCATTGGCTGACCTCCTGAAAGTGTGTTTAGAACCACATTGAAGTTAATTAAAAACGGACTATATATATATACACGCATTTAAAATTCTTTCAGGGCCCACCTGTTGGATTCAAAGGGTTTAACTGTGTATGGTGTATATATGCCTCGTGGTCATCCTGGAGATTGCTTCATCACGGGTCCAAGAAGGATCAAAGATGGGGAACAAGTTCCATCAGCACCACCAGGTAAAATTTCAAAACTCATTAACTATGGAAATTTATTAGTGAAACCAAAGGAGTTCGAACCCACGACCCCCACGACACCAACGACGTCAGCACCTAACACTGAAGTAACTGCGACCATACCCACTACGCCACCGAGGCAACCTCAAACTAGTTATTGCCTTTGTGGTGATGGTGACAGCAGAAGTCTGTCATGGAATGGTTATATTAAATTAGACACAATGAAATGTGAAGCCGAAATCGCCCTGATATTAGTAAATCATCTAATGATATCCGAGATAAATCATATGTTGGAATGTTAACACATCTAGGCTGGACAATGCACCATTGGCAGGTACCTTGACAAAATGTCCAGAGAATTATAAAAAATGACCATCAATTTGTATTAGTTTAGTCTGTGGTTTGTCTCAGACTTAAAACATCGATTTTTTCTAGTCACAGAAGATACACATATACACATACAGAAGTGTTGATACATTAAGTTCAAAGATACATAAAGATTCTTATATATAAGTTACATGGTATGCTCATTGCCAATTCAGTCAGTTATTGCACAGATCACACCATTTATTTCTGCCAGAAATAACTCACATATTCACGAAAATCCTTTAACGTTTGTTACACAAAAATGAATAAAGAACGAAGGGAAAAAAGAAAAACATTAATGATGGATGAAAATATAAAAACAGCCTAGAGAGAACTAAGTAACATTTATATCTGCATAACGCTTTAGTGACTGAAACTAAACTAGTTGCATAACATGTACATATCAAAATCAAAGCGAACCATCAAAACAGGAAACGCTAATGTATGAGAAACTGATACTATAGCATACTATTATGATATTTCTACTGGTTGAATCTTTGCAAATTTGATACCAACATAGTTTATACAGGTCACGCGAGGCAGTGTTAACAAATATACCCTGTATTTCAGACTCGCCAAGATCTGATTTAGACGACACACCTACACCGGTAATACTGTCTAGACCAGCATCATCAAAACCCATTATCTCAGCTACCCCTGTACCAAGATTTGGATCTGGTAGAGCATCTACCCGACATTCTACTTCAAGACCTCAGTCGTTTAAGTAAGTATTCACTAAATAAATCTTAAAAAAGGTAGAACTAAATGACAATTAAAGTGTTTTATCGGAAGCTTTTAAATCAGTTATTAATATAAGGGATTATGTTATCTATATAGTAATCTGTATGGTTTAATTGTATTGATATTATATTAATTTTAATGTATAAAAGCGAAAACTGAGCAGAGACGACCAGATTCACAAGTCAGAAATTTCCTAGAAATAATCAAAAAAAGAAATGGAGGAGAAACTCGCTTAGAAGTTAAGGGGATATAACTCTTTGCACTAACACCTTACATATGGTTATTAGACATGTATACAACCATAGAAACGATATCTGAAGGAGTCTTCATTCTAGTCACTGATTTAAAATGCAATGTAACCTTAAAGTAAGTCAACAAATTATATTCATTATTTACAGAAAATCTTCCTCCCGTGTACCATCATCCCATCCAAGAAGTGCCAAAGATCAGTCGCCGTCAAACGCTCAAGCGATTCAACAGAAGAATGCACAAAGATCACCAGAAAAGAAAGAACTTCCACTACCGGATGAAGTTACCATGGCGATGCCTGATCATATAAATAAAGGTGAAATACAGCGCTTGAAAAATTCGCGCATTATTACAATCGGCATCAATGCATTCCTTCAGACAGCAGTATAGTATAGTTATATGGTAATGTTAATGAATTAATATTGAAAACGATCGTATGCGAGCAAAGGAGTTTACATACTTTGAAGGAAACAAATTCTGCGTGCAAGTATAAATGACACAAATGATTGCTAAACAGATTTTATTATAGCTAGTTAATACTTTCTATTATTATTTCAGGTAAACAAGGGGTCTATGTAACATTAAAGGGTCAGAAAATGATAGAGAGCGTTGATTCTAAATTACCACGAGTAACTGGTGTATCACTGCCAAAAATACAGAAACCTCGAGATTATGTTGATGAAATGCTTTATGTCAACCAACCTCCACCCACTCCAGTTGATCCATCTGCAGTAAGCGTAGATAGAACTAAACCGGAAGCATCAAATGCAGACGCAAAGTCAACTGGACTTATAGAAGAAAAGGCTGAAGAAGAGAACGGGGTATTAAAATCAAACGAAGCTGAAACTACTCCAGTCGACGACAAAGTACAACATGTTGGTGATAGAGATGAAGCTGGAAAGATAGTTCCTAAAAAGTCAGAATCGGAATCGGTAAATGAAGTAACCGCGTCGCAATCAGAAAATGTTGTACCAAGTAAAAAGGTTAACTTTGAAGACTTAGAAATGGCAAAAGAAGAAACTGAAGAACCAAAGGAAATTGTAGATAATGAAACAGAGAAGATAGACAAAGGAAATGCTGACAATGTTGTGTTTTTCATGACTGAAGAGAATGAACCAGCTGATAAAGTCATAAATGATGACAATACGAATAACCTAGGAGGTAAAGCAACTGAACAATCTCCTAATGTTAAATCTGTAGCAAATAGTGTAACTAAAAATACTGTAGAAACTGTTGATAACAATAATGAAGCAAGCAATGATAATTCTAACGGCGAAACAAGTGGCAATGAAGATGCAGAGCGTACTGTGGAGAGTGTGATCAAAATAGAAATTTCAGAAACCGAGAAAAAGAAAGACAACCCCTCCCCGAATGATGATACTGAGGAAAATAAGCCACTAACATCGCAAGATTATCCTTTTAATGAAGAAAGCGGCGATAATTAATCATGACGTATACATACTAATATGGACTTACGAGTAGTGTCATTACGTACTTAGGTTGATACATATATGCTGCAGCTACGTTTTTGATCTGGCGATATTCAAACTAATGGGACAAAAAATGTTTTTAAAATCAGTTGTAACATAAACTATATTCTATTATGAATCTAAAATAACGTATCACACTTGATAAATCAAGAGTAGTGGAAAATGAGATATATTTAGATATTTAGATGTATAATCAGAAATAAATCACCACAAAGAAGTAAATTTTGTCAATATACACATCCTTGTAACTATATTTTTATAAGTTCAAGATGTTGACGAGACTATAATTATATTGCCAGTTTCAAGAAATCTTTACGGTTAAAGATAATGAGGCATGTTTTGCCGTCGAGCAGATAGTGCAATCAAGTAACTGAAATAGTCAGCTGAAGATAAACCGGACTGTTTAATGGCCAAAAAGACATTGTGTGTGTATAGTGCAGCCTCTACAGAGCGACCCTCTCTCGAACGACAACCTGTCTTCAATAAAATCATCATATTTCCCGTAGTATAAATTCACCTCGAATTTAACATCTAAAAGACAGTTGCTCTTTAGAGGTTGCATATCATTTACATCATATCATTATATCAGTGACATGATATACTCGTATGGAATTATATTGTACTTATAGTGCAGACCAATTTATGTGCCAAATGACATTGGTATTTTTGTTACATATTTCATGTGAAATGTTTACTTTTGTATGAGAGAATGCATTCGTTGTACAGGTATTTAGTCATTATATTGTTCACTGCTAATTGCAAATATTGATTATAACCAATGCAGGCCTAGGTTGGGCTAAATGTGACAATTCTGTGTTGCATACGATAGCTATTTTAAATATCACTCATTTATTAACTTTAGTTTAGTAAGTGGATACTGAAAACACATTGTTACATAATGAAACATGTTTACGCTTATCTATCAAGGAAATAACATTCAATGCTGTGAACTGTATTCACTTAGATTTATCAAAACAGAATATCTAGAACAGTTTACTTCTTTACTTTTGTTTTTGCGCTAATGTATGATAATAAAACAATTGGTGTTAAGGAAAATGTATTTTTACATTCTTTAGTAAGAATATTACAAGCTCTACTTAAAGTAATATTATGCTCATTTTTTGTTCATTTCTTTATCTTAACAAACATGAAAATATATTTCCTATAGTTGAAACATCAATAAACAAAGAATGAACTCATAATGTGTAGATCCGTTTTTGTTGAAGAAAGATATTTGTACATCATAAAATTTAAAACAAAATCAGGTTATAATTTTACAAGTTTCGTCTGTTAGTAATATGGTACAACATATATTTCAATCGGTTATACATTGTAATTAGAGATGTAAAGCCAATGCAACAACAACGCTGGATGAAGCAAATTTAAACATTTAATGTTCAGAGGAGCCAGATATGTCTTTAAAGCCTTAAACATGTTTAATTCCTGTAACATGCTGAACAAATCGGGATAAGAAGCTTTAGTCATAAAAATGCAGTCTGGGATACAATGCTAGAGTCCGTAGGGTTACAGGAAAGGACATATAAAGACATTATGAAACAGATTCGAATTGGCAGCTGAAAGTCAAGTGTCAAACAAAACCAAATGTAGATACGAATCATTTTTTTGCTTGTATCATAGTAAAATACATTAACCATTCCAGTATTGCAAACCAGCATTCCTATATATAGTATTAAAACGCATAATTTTCTGGCAATCTTTGATAGTTTTATTGTATTAGATATTTTGTAGTACATTGTTTCTGTTGTAAGGATTTCAGAAATGTTCTATAAAATCCAGGTTCAGAGACTAAATAAAGATATACAAAAATACAACTTGTCGTAGCTTTTGCCAAACAAATGTATACAGAAGTCGAACAGGACATACCGCATACTAATGGCACATATACCGCAAAAGCACAAAGAGACATGAAAAGGCATGTGTACAGGAAGATAATTACAAAGTAAAATGGGGACAAGAGAGAGAATAAGTTGCTACAGGGAACGTCACATACATAAGACAGTGCCTCCCCACACAGACATCCGGGAAAACAACAATCCATCAAATATAAGGCATTTAAGGAGGCTCAAGGGTACATACGTAAAGGAACGTGGGCATAAGGAACGGCCTGGCCTTGCCGACCATAAGGGATAACTTAGACACAATCATGATGTATGAAAATAGCATATCGCCTTGGAATCGTCAGTGTCAAAATCGCCATTGGGGTTTACACCAGGTATAAGGGTGCACCCCATCGGTTATCATCCTTATCCAAATAAAAAGACCAGTGTAAATACGAAAATTCCCGCTGGACAACTCCAAAAACTCAAAAACAAAAATACTTCATCGACTAATATTTGGGTAATTATTTCATCTAGCACAAACATTCCTTTATGGGCCCCACAGACAGAACATACTAATGTTTGAGTTATCATTTCATCCAAAAGATATTTACTCTTAAATGGTAAACAATGATAAGACGCTTTTGTTCGAGTAATCACTAAAACACACGAACACATCGTATTTGTACGACTTTTTAACGAACCGGACCGTATAAATATAATGATTTTGCAAGCGCACGATAATGATACATTATGCTACTTTTAAAAAATGTCTCTAGGTGTTGTCCCAATCCTACTTCGTGAAGTTTTAAAGAAAGGAAGTAATCACTTTCAGAAATTTAATACTATATATTCGTTTCAACAATGTTTCCCATGATCAAGGGAACCTGGCCTGGCCAAAGGACCAACATATAGAGAATTATTTGGGTAGGTAGATAGGGAAACAGTAAACACACACTGTTTTTTTAAATGTTGCCTTAAGTGCAATTCTACCAAGACTGTTCGATCAATATCGACAACGATATTAAACATTACTCTCCTTTAGCATCGGGCGCTTCTTCCGATACCTTCATATTCACCCTCTGCTTTATAACTCCCGCACAACTGATATTTTCTATATTTAGACAGGGAGTCGACATGCGTCCACAGCCATTCGGCGAGCCGCTTACAACGACTCGCTAGTGTCCCAAGTGTAGGACAGTAAACATGTGTAAATAAAGCTTATGCGAGTGTGTATTGAATAGACTGCTTTCACTGTCATAGAAATGCCGCTGTGACTATGGAAATTGCTAGAAAAACTAATGAATCAAACGTTAGTGACTATCGGAAAGCCAAAATGAATCCGATGCCTGTAAATGTGTAGTGATTTAAGGTCGTTTAAACAACTGTCGATGCGGAATCCGCGTATATTTTATAATGCGTCATATCGTAACTTGGCATCTTGTTACTCAAATTCGGCACGCTATTTGTAATACGTATTGATCAGTACAATCCTGAACATATGGAAGCGTCCAGGTGCCAAAGTGAAAAATATTTTCCAGTATACTATCTCCTAATTAGGAGATACTATCTCCTAATTACGACTTACTAAGTCCTAATTAGGAGATACTAACTCATAATTAGGAGTTACTATTTCCTAATTAGGAGATACTAACTCATAATTATGACTTAGCTTTTTACAATGGAAGAAGCCATACGCAAATACTTTCAACTTAGGAGATAGTTTCTCCTAATACAGACTTAGTAGGTCATAATTATGAGCGAGTATCTCCTAATCTGGAGATAGAATCTCCTAATTAGGACTTAGTAAGTCATAATTATGAGTAAGTTTCTCCTAATTAGGAGATAGTAAGTCGTAATTAGGAGATAGTATACTGGAAAATATTTTTCACTTTGGCACCTCGACGCTTCCATATGAACAAGTACAAAAAGAACGAAACACTGCCTTCTGTAAATGCAAAACTGTTAATGACATGAAATAAAACCGATTAGCTAAATAGTCAAAATTTCCTTCGACGCGAAAGGCTAAACATTGTATACACATTTTATTGGTT
Source organism: Mactromeris polynyma (assembly GCA_032209605.1). Classification (NCBI taxonomy): domain Eukaryota; kingdom Metazoa; phylum Mollusca; class Bivalvia; order Venerida; family Mactridae; genus Mactromeris; species Mactromeris polynyma. The sequence continues at coordinate 14,250,956 of JASFXZ010000020.1, read as the reverse complement.
TAACACTGGAAAATACCCATCTATTATCAACTCAGTAGTCACGTGATCGTGCCGGCCAATGTAATTTAGTATCAGGAACGAACGGTGATTTCGTAAGGTCAAATATAAAAATTTACTGGGTAATTCAGCAGCGGGTGAATGTAACGGTAGTGGAATCAAAGCGTGTGGGAGCGTAATTAAATATATGCCTAGCAACCGTAGTTAACACTCCCACAATGCATTATAAACATGGGAGTACCTGCAAGGATCACAGACGATGTGAAGAAACATTTACATTAAATGCATCACAACTTAGGCTAAATAAAGGAAGTTTGAAAGGCTGTTGAAGTTCAGCCAAGACTAACATTGTGCTATTGAACATTATAATTTTAAACTTGAAATGCCATAAGAAGACGTGCTATACAGTTTCCACCTTGTTCAGAATCACCCTCTCTGTCAGTCGGTGTGCCAGATATAACATACATGATTGTATTTATTTAAGCCAGTAAAACACAACACATTTATAACATATATACAGCAAGGCTAATTAGTTCAAAACGTATATGCAGCAAAGTGTACAAGCATAAGTTGTGTGTATATAGTTCATAGTTGATCCTTTTTATTAATACTTGTGATCATGTGGCTGTCTCATTTTGTGCCAAGCCATTGCCTGTTGAAATAACAACTTCCATATTTACTTGTCATTTGTCTACTCTGTCTATCATGTTTCATTATTTTAAAATTTTGGCACTTTATTATCATATCTAGTAATTTCTAGTATTACCCTGTTATACAGTGCTTTTTAAAGTGTATGTATTTTGGCTTTATAACTTTAACTTGCTTGCAAATATATGTACTTCATACTTATTTTTATATTGGTCATTTCATTGTTATTGATGTGTTCAGTATTTACTTGCTATAAATATTTTGTTTTTGTTTCACATCGTACGTTTGCATTGAAGCTGTAATTCACCATGCCTAACTTATGTTTTATACTTTTATGTAGAAAAAAGTCTAGTTGGATAACTGTTCAATTTGTATTTTTCATTCATGAAGAAGGGCTTTCATATACAGGATTTCGAGATGTCTGTCACAATTCTCTATGGTGAAACACATGCATATACATGCATTCTTGTACTTGCAATTTGCACTCTTTCAAAACCTGTTTTGACAATTATGGTCTGATAAGAATGACAGCGCTTTCACCTAATTTCCGGCACTCACCTATAGTATACCAGTAAATCTTTTCCTTAAAGCTTTAAATAACATATAACTTCAGATGCTTGTTCTGAAATGTCTTTTTCCAGACTAAAACTGAACTTTTATTTATATTTAGAAAAAATCTAAAAAAAATCCTTTTATTAGGTGTTTATGATCTTTAAACACATTAACGTGTGTAGTCGCTCTACCACGTTGCTTATGTCGCTCCATGACGTTTCATAGCAGGGACATTTCACACTGTGATATTTTGTCTCGAACTTGATAAACAGTCTAATAGAATTCATATAAGTCAAGAATAATTATATGAATGAACAAATGAATTAGTACATGACTGGCCAAACGTAATATAAATAGAATTTCATTTGCCAAAATTGTATATAATTCATGTATGATGACTATATAAGATTTTTAAAACTTCAGGATGAAATGTCGCAGCAAATATTTCATATGGCACTAATTGTCCCGAGACGAGTCACCTTTGGGACAAACAGTCCTGTAACCAATTATGTAATCCTTTTCATTAACCCGCAATTGCATGGTTGAAACACTTTCCCAAGAAGACACATTTTTAACCAAACATCATCTCTTTTCTAACACACTCCCATAAATAATTAAGCTTTCTTTGTACTATAGGTTATGCGCCGACTTGATGCTATGCATCAATGTTTTTTCTTGTTTTACTTCAAACTGTTTAATTAGCTTAAACGTGTTAGCTCTACACAAAACTAAATCAATAACACTACTACCACTACTAGATACACATGTAAATTTTCCTACGTTACAATCAATTCCAAATCTTCCATTTACTATTCTTAACCCTGATGTTTTACAAAAAATTAAGCAATAATTTTCCATTTTCATTAACAATTTTATCCTGCGATTTTCTAAGTAATGCATCATTATGTACATAATCATCAGGTTACAGATCAAATGTCATTAAATCTTCATTTCCAACAAAATCAGATCTTTCGGCTACCCTTGAATTCAAATTTCCACTCAAACTGACATGGTTATTTCTGTTATATACATTGTCGAAATAAAATAAATCAGTCAAAATTATATCATAAATATTTTGCTGTATAAACGTCTCTCTACTACTTCCGGATGGTATGTTATAGCTAAACATAATAAAACAGGTACATTGTCCAATACTTCCCTGTCCAGTTTTAGCCATATAATACAATCTAAGCTTGTTTTTACAAGTTCAATTTTATCTTTAAATAAATTATCAATATAAATCATAATACCACCACTATCTCTCTTAGAACCTTTTAATTTATTTTCTCTATTTAACATGTAATAATGAAAACCTTCTACAACACAGTTATATGACGAATTAAACCACGTTTCAGTTAATAATAATATGTGATTTCTTTAAACAGTTTAAAAACAATATAATTCCAAATTCAGCAAATCCCTGCATTCTGACTGGCTAATCGGAGGCGTTTACACAAGTATGAACGTCCAAATTTCATTGACTGGACTACTTTCGACCTAAATCTGAGGTAAACAATATGAACAAGTAGGGTACAATATTTTCACAAGCAATGCACATATAGTGTATTTATTTGCAAATTCACCACATATTTTAGAAACAAGTTAAGATCGAGGTATTATTAGTAACATCGTTATTTATGGGAAAAAGACTCACATGACAGACGATTTAATCAAGATACGGAGTGGTCCAGAATTCTAGAATATTCCATTTTATTCCTCCTACTCCTAGTCCTACTTTGTTAATTCAGAATCCGTCCGTTCAATAATGAAGCTATTGCTAGCGGCAGCACGTGAAATTTGTTGTTGGCATGATTTATATTGCACGACAGACGTTTCGCTACCAGACTGCATAATTGTGAATGGCATAAACAAGAATTGTCATTGTGAAGTATCAAAATATATTTAAATTGTACTTAAGTGATTGACTGGTATTTGCCTGACTTTTTTGAATTTCTTAACCTCGTGAGCATTTCTACATTGTGAACTATATAATTTATACAACAATACCCATATATGACTGATTGATCTGCTATACATTCTCTTACAATGCAGGAAGCCATCGTTTCTTTCCTGTGTATTGCGGCGGAGTCTCCTGTGTTACGTATGTTGCATTCATTGTGTGGTCTGTGTGTGGAGGCATTGTCTTACGTATGTTGCATTCATTGTGGTTTGTGTGTGGAGGCATTGTCTTACGTATGTTGCATTCATTGTGGTTTGTGTGTGGAGGCATTGTCTTACGTATGTTGCATTCATTGTGGTTTGTGTGTGGAGGCATTGTCTTACATAGGTTGCATTCATTGTGGTTTGTGTGTGGAGGCATTGTCTTACATAGGTTGCATTCATTGTGGTCTGTGTGTGGAGGCATTGTCCTACGTATGTTGCATTCCCTGTGGTCTGTGTGTGGAGGCATTGTCTTACATAGGTTGCATTCATTGTGGTCTGTGTGTGGAGGCATTGTGTTTCGTATGTTGCATTCTCCGTAGTCTGTGTTTGAAGGCATTGTCTGTCTTACATAGGTTGCATTCATTGTGGTTTGTGTGTAGAGTTGTTGTCTTACGTGTGTTGCATTTATTGTGGTTTGTGTGTGGAGTTGTTGTCTTACGTATGTTGCATTCATTGTGGTTTGGTTGATGTATTGTCTTACGTATGTTGCATTGTCTTACGTATGTTGCATTCATTGTGGTTTGTGTGTGGAGGCACTCTCTTACGTATGTTGCATTCATTGTGGTTTGTGTGTGGAGGCATTGTCTTACGTATGTTGCATTCGTTGTGATTTGTGTGTGGAGGCATCGTCTTACGTATGTTGCATTCATTGTGGTTTATTGTGTGGAGGCATTGTCTTACGTATGTTGCATTCATTGTGGTTTGTGTGTAGAGTTGTTGTCTTACGTGTGTTGCATTTATTGTGGTTTGTGTGTGGAGTTGTTGTCTTACGTATGTTGCATTCATTGTGGTTTGTGTGTGGAGGCATTGTCTTACGTATGTTGCATTCATTGTGGTTTGTGTGTGGAGGCATTGTCTTACGTATGTTGCATTTATTGTGGTTTGTGTGTGGAGGCATTGTCTTACGTATGTTGCATTCATTGTGGTTTGTGTGTGGAGGCATTGTCTTACGTATGTTGCATTCATTGTGGTTTGTGTGTGGAGGCATTGTCTTACGTATGTTGCATTTATTGTCGTTTGTGTGTGGAGGCATTGTCTTACGTATGTTGCATTCATTGTGGTTTGTGTGTAGAGTTGTTGTCTTACATGTGTTGCATTTATTGTGGTTTGTGTGTGGAGGCATTGTCTTACGTATGTTGCGTTCGTTGTGATTTGTGTGTGGAGGCATTGTCTTACGTATGTTGCATTCGTTGTGGTTTGTGTGTGGAGGCATGGTCTTACGTATGTTGCATTCATTGTGATCTGTGTGATGAGGCATTGTCTTACGTATGTTGCATTCATTGTGGTTTGTGTGTGGAGGCATGGTCTTACGTATGTTGCATTCTCTGTGGTCTGTGTGTAGAGTTGTTGTCTTACGTATGTTGCATTCATTGTGGTTTGTGTGTGGAGGCATTGTCTTACGTATGTTGCATTCATTGTGGTTTGTGTGTGGACGCATTGTCTTACGTATGTTGCATTCATTGTGGTCTGTGTGTGGAGGCATTGTCCTACGTATGTTGCATTCATTGTGGTTTGTGTGTGGAGGCATTATCCTACGTATGTTGCATTGTCTTACGTATGTTGCATTCATTGTGGTTTGTGTGTGGAGGCATTATCCTACGTATGTTGCATTGTCTTACGTATGTTGCATTCATTGTGGTTTGTGTGTGGAGGCATGGTCTTACGTATGTTGCATTCATTGTGGTTTGTGTGTGGAGGCATTGTCTTACTTTTGTTGCATTCATTGTGGTTTGTGTGTGGAGGCATGGTCTTACGTATGTTGCATTAATTGTGGTTTGTGTGTGGAGGCATGGTCTTACGTATGTTGCATTCCCTGTGGTCTGTGTGTAGAGTTGTTGTCTTACGTATGTTGCATTCCCTGTGGTCTGTGTGTGGAGGCATTGTCTTGCGTATGTTGCATTCATTGTGGTTTGTGTGTGGAGGCATTGTCTTACGTATGTTGCATTCATTGTGATTTGTGTGTGGAGGCATTGTCTTACGTATGTTGCATTCATTGTGGTTTGTGTGTGCAGGCATGGTCTTACGTATGTTGCATTCATTGTGGTTTTTTGTGTGGAGGCATTGTCTTACTTATGTTGTATTCATTGTGGTTTGTGTGTAGAGTTGTTGTTTTACTTATGTTGCATTCATTGTGGTTTGTGTGTAGAGTTGTTGTTTTACTTATGTTGCATTCATTGTGGTTTGTGTGTAGAGTTGTTGTCTTACGTATGTTGCATTCATTGTGGTTTGTGTGTAGAGTTGTTGTTTTACTTATGTTGCATTCATTGTGGTTTTTGTGTAGAGTTGCTGTCTTACGTATGTTGCATTTATTGTGGTTTGTGTGTAGAGTTGTTGTTTTACTTATGTTGCATTCATTGTGGTTTGTGTGTAGAGTTGTTGACTTACGTATGTTGCATTCATTGTGGTTTGTGTGTGGAGGCATTGTCTTACTTATGTTGTATTTATTGTGGTTTGTATGTAGAGTTGTTGTCTTACTTATGTTGCATTCATTGTGGTTTGTGTGTAGAGTTGTTGTCTTACTTATGTTGTATTTATTGTGGTTTGTATGTAGAGTTGTTGTCTTACGTATGTTGCATTTATTGTGGTTTGTGTGTGGAGGCATTGTCTTACGTATGTTGCATTCATTGTGGGTTGTGTGTGGAGGCATTGTCTTACGTATGTTGCATTTATTGTGGGTTGTGTGTGGAGGCATTGTCTTACGTATGTTGCATTTATTGTGGGTTGTGTGTGGACGCATTGTCTTACGTATGTTGCATTTATTGTGGTTTGTGTGTGGAGGCATTGTCTTACGTATGTTGCATTCATTGTGGGTTGTGTGTGGAGGCATTGTCTTACGTATGTTGCATTCATTGTGGGTTGTGTGTGGAGGCATTGTCTTACGTATGTTGCATTCATTGTGGTTTGTGAGTGGAGGCATTGTCTTACGTATGTTGCATTTATTGTGGGTTGTGTGTGGAGGCATTGTCTTACGTATGTTGCATTCATTGTGGTTTGTGTGTGGAGGCATTGTCTTACGTATGTTGCATTCATTGTGGTTTGTGTGTGGAGGCATTGTCTTACGTATGTTGCATTTATTGTGGGTTGTGTGTGGAGGCATTGTCTTACGTATGTTGCATTGTCTTACGTATGTTGCATTTATTGTGGTTTGTGTGTGGACGCATTGTCTTACGTATGTTGCATTCATTGTGGTTTGTGTGTGGACGCATTGTCTTACGTATGTTGCATTCATTGTGGTTTGTGTGTGGACGCATTGTCTTACGTATGTTGCATTCATTGTGGTTTGTGTGTGGACGCATTGTCTTACGTATGTTGCATTTATTGTGGTTTGTGTGTGGACGCATTGTCTTACGTATGTTGCATTCATTGTGGTTTGTGTGTGGACGCATTGTCTTACGTATGTTGCATTTATTGTGGTTTGTGTGTGGACGCATTGTCTTACGTATGTTGCATTCATTGTGGTTTGTGTGTGGACGCATTGTCTTACGTATGTTGCATTCATTGTGGTTTGTGTGTGGAGGCATTGTCTTACTTATGTTGCATTCATTGTGGTTTGTGTGTGGAGTTGTTGTCTTACGTATGTTGCATTTATTGTGGTTTGTGTGTGGAGGCATTGTCTTACGTATGTTGCATTCATTGTGGTTTGTGTGTGGACGCATTGTCTTACGTATGTTGCATTTATTGTGGTTTGTGTGTGGACGCATTGTCTTACGTATGTTGCATTCATTGTGGTTTGTGTGTGGAGGCATTGTCTTACGTATGTTGCATTCATTGTGGTTTGTGTGTGGAGGCATGGTCTTACGTATGTTGCATTCATTGTGGTTTGTGTGTGGAGGCATTGTCTTACTTTTGTTGCATTCATTGTGGTTTGTGTGTGGAGGCATGGTCTTACGTATGTTGCATTAATTGTGGTGTGTGTGTGGAGGCATGGTCTTACGTATGTTGCATTCCCTGTGGTCTGTGTGTAGAGTTGTTGTCTTACGTATGTTGCATTCCCTGTGGTCTGTGTGTGGAGGCATTGTCTTGCGTATGTTGCATTCATTGTGGTTTGTGTGTGGAGGCATTGTCTTACGTATGTTGCATTCATTGTGATTTGTGTGTGGAGGCATTGTCTTACGTATGTTGCATTCATTGTGGTTTGTGTGTGCAGGCATGGTCTTACGTATGTTGCATTCATTGCGGTTTTTGTGTGGAGGCATTGTCTTACTTATGTTGCATTTATTGTGGTTTGTGTGTAGAGTTGTTGTTTTACTTATGTTGCATTCATTGTGGTTTGTGTGTAGAGTTGTTGTTTTACTTATGTTGCATTCATTGTGGTTTGTGTGTAGAGTTGTTGTTTTACTTATGTTGCATTCATTGTGGTTTGTGTGTAGAGTTGTTGTCTTACGTATGTTGCATTCATTGTGGTTTGTGTGTAGAGTTGTTGTTTTACTTATGTTGCATTCATTGTGGTTTGTGTGTAGAGTTGTTGACTTACGTATGTTGCATTCATTGTGGTTTGTGTGTGCAGACATGGTCTTACGTATGTTGCATTCATTGTGGTTTGTGTGTGGAGGCATTGTCTTACGTATGTTGCATTTATTGTGGTTTGTGTGTAGAGTTGTTGTTTTACTTATGTTGCATTCATTGTGGTTTGTGTGTAGAGTTGTTGTTTTACTTATGTTGCATTCATTGTGGTTTGTGTGTAGAGTTGTTGACTTACGTATGTTGCATTCATTGTGGTTTGTGTGTGGAGGCATTGTCTTACGTATGTTGCATTTATTGTGGTTTGTGTGTAGAGTTGTTGTTTTACTTATGTTGCATTCATTGTGGTTTGTGTGTAGAGTTGTTGTTTTACTTATGTTGCATTCATTGTGGTTTGTGTGTGGAGGCATTGTCTTACGTATGTTGCATTCATTGTGGTTTGTGTGTAGAGTTGTTGTTTTACTTATGTTGCATTCATTGTGGTTTGTGTGTAGAGTTGTTGACTTACGTATGTTGCATTCATTGTGGTTTGTGTGTGGAGGCATTGTCTTACGTATGTTGCATTTATTGTGGTTTGTGTGTAGAGTTGTTGTTTTACTTATGTTGCATTCATTGTGGTTTGTGTGTAGAGTTGTTGACTTACGTATGTTGCATTCATTGTGGTTTGTGTGTGGAGGCATTGTCTTACTTATGTTGCATTTATTGTGGTTTGTATGTAGAGTTGTTGTCTTACTTATGTTGCATTCATTGTGGTTTGTGTGTAGAGTTGTTGTTTTACTTATGTTGCATTCATTGTGGTTTGTGTGTAGAGTTGTTGACTTACGTATGTTGCATTCATTGTGGTTTGTGTGTGGAGGCATTGTCTTACGTATGTTGCATTTATTGTGGTTTGTGTGTAGAGTTGTTGTTTTACTTATGTTGCATTCATTGTGGTTTGTGTGTAGAGTTGTTGTTTTACTTATGTTGCATTCATTGTGGTTTGTGTGTGGAGGCATTGTCTTACGTATGTTGCATTCATTGTGGTTTGTGTGTAGAGTTGTTGTTTTACTTATGTTGCATTCATTGTGGTTTGTGTGTAGAGTTGTTGACTTACGTATGTTGCATTCATTGTGGTTTGTGTGTGGAGGCATTGTCTTACGTATGTTGCATTTATTGTGGTTTGTGTGTAGAGTTGTTGTTTTACTTATGTTGCATTCATTGTGGTTTGTGTGTAGAGTTGTTGACTTACGTATGTTGCATTCATTGTGGTTTGTGTGTGGAGGCATTGTCTTACTTATGTTGTATTTATTGTGGTTTGTATGTAGAGTTGTTGTCTTACTTATGTTGCATTCATTGTGGTTTGTGTGTAGAGTTGTTGTCTTACTTATGTTGTATTTATTGTGGTTTGTATGTAGAGTTGTTGTCTTACGTATGTTGCATTTATTGTGGTTTGTGTGTGGAGGCATTGTCTTACGTATGTTGCATTCATTGTGGGTTGTGTGTGGAGGCATTGTCTTACGTATGTTGCATTTATTGTGGGTTGTGTGTGGACGCATTGTCTTACGTATGTTGCATTGTCTTACGTATGTTGCATTGTCTTACGTATGTTGCATTGTCTTACGTATGTTGCATTGTCTTACGTATGTTGCATTTATTGTGGTTTGTGTGTGGAGGCATTGTCTTACGTATGTTGCATTCATTGTGGTTTGTGTGTGGAGGCATTGTCTTACGTATGTTGCATTTATTGTGGTTTGTGTGTGGACGCATTGTCTTACGTATGTTGCATTTATTGTGGTTTGTGTTTGGAGGCATTGTCTTACGTATGTTGCATTCATTGTGGTTTGTGTGTGGAGGCATTGTCTTACGTATGTTGCATTTATTGTGGTTTGTGTGTGGAGGCATTGTCTTACGTATGTTGCATTCATTGTGGTTTGTGTGTGGAGGCATTGTCTTACGTATGTTGCATTTATTGTGGTTTGTGTGTGGAGGCATTGTCTTACGTATGTTGCATTCATTGTAGTTTGTGTGTGGAGGCATTGTCTTACGTATGTTGCATTCATTGTGGTTTGTGTGTGGACGCATTGTCTTACGTATGTTGCATTCATTGTGGTTTGTGTGTGGACGCATTGTCTTACGTATGTTGCATTCATTGTGGTTTGTGTGTGGACGCATTGTCTTACGTATGTTGCATTTATTGTGGTTTGTGTGTGGACGCATTGTCTTACGTATGTTGCATTCATTGTGGTTTATGTGTGGAGGCATTGTCTTACGTATGTTGCATTCATTGTGGTTTGTGTGTGGACGCATTGTCTTACGTATGTTGCATTCATTGTGGTTTGTGTGTGGACGCATTGTCTTACGTATGTTGCATTCATTGTGGTTTGTGTGTGGAGGCATTGTCTTACGTATGTTGCATTTATTGTGGTTTGTGTATGGACGCATTGTCTTACGTATGTTGCATTCATTGTGGTCTGTGTGTGGAGGCATTGTCTTACGTATGTTGCATTCATTGTGGTTTGTGTGTGGACGCATTGTCTTACGTATGTTGCATTCATTGTGGTTTGTGTGTGGAGGCATGGTCTTACGTATGGTGGATGCATTGTCTTACGTATGTTGCATTCACTGTGGTTTTTGTGTGGATGCATTGTCTTACGTTTATTCAGGTATTTAAGAACGATGTTTCGTACTGGAAAGTTTTGTACAGAAGACCTAGCGAATTTTCTTAAATCTTGGTCTCGGAACTCTGGTATCATCATCGTTTTTGTCTTTTAAATATTTAAGCTATTATTTCAAACGTGTCCAGCTTTTTTAGTAAATATCAAGAATTATCTCCCTTGAATATCGGCTTTGTTAAAGCATTTTCCTCTGAATTTGATTGTTTCTGTTCCACAAAAAGTGATACCTGTCAAAAATGGTCAATAATCAATAATCGATATTGGATCCATGTTATCAGCGATTTAATGTCTCCTGATCATTGTCGTTGTATATATAGCGACTTACATATCCACCTCGCTCTGTTCAGACAGCTTGTAGAAATTTACTCTGTCTGTAGTTTGACTTTATGTACTCAAGAGGTGCATGGAATAGAAAATATAATTAATTAGCCCCTAAACGTTAGAAAAATGTGCTATGAATTATTCTATATGTTCTATGTGATTACATTTGAAACTATTAAAACTAAATTGGAAGCAACTAAGAATTTTAGTTACAATAAATAGGTTTACACTAAATAAAAGAGAGGAAATTGCAGAATACTATCAAAACTGTTAATACATTCGAGTAATAAGATAAAGCATTTACGTTTGAAAATATTGTCCCAGTATAATCTCTTGATCAAAAGTGGTAGAGCTGGAAATTCGATATCGATTTTTGGGTCATTTTCAAGGGTGACAATCCACTGCGATAAGCCAGCTAAACGGCTATTGAAAGCTGGGTATGAATGATGAATATATAATTAGTGTTAAAATATAAGTTCAAAGGCTCAACATATAACGATATATAGACATAACATATACATGTCTGTACATCATCTAAAGAACTAGTTACATAATACTATATTTTCATCACTACAGTAGACAAAGCCGGCGTTCCATACATATAATTAATTTCTCTTTATAAAACGTTTTTTCTATCTTTAAGTTTGGAAAGAAAAGAGAGTGAATACGTAACTACAGTGAACGCCACACATACAAGACAGTGCCTCCCTACGCAGACCTCCGGGAAAACAACAATCCACAAAACATAAGGCACTTAAGGATGTCAAAGGGTACACATGTTAAGGAACAGAGGCACAAGGAATGGCCCGGCAGACCACAAGGAATAACTAGGAGAATCAAAGTGGACCGTGAAGGGAGGGGGAGGGGGATTAATGGATGGGAAAATATCACAGGACAAGTCAAGACAGCTGGCCACAATAGGCCGAAATTGGGCAGGAAATAACATGAACACTATATAAAGTGACAGAATTGCCCAGGGGAAAGGGAAATACAAAACACATTCTAAACATAAACAGAAATAACAACCATATAGCGAATTACAGCCTTGGAACTGTTAGCAAAAACACTGGGGGTTTAAATCGATTTAACAGCTAGCTAACCGCACACTTAATCGCTACATGGTCCGTGATTTCCAACATACGTATATACATAAATTGACTAGGTAGGCAGTTAATTATCATTAAAAGCAACCAACCATCACGCACATATAGACATATAGAACCTACCAACATTGAAGCAAGTAGTTCTTGTTCATATTGATAAATATGCATAATATTAATTCAAATTGTGCTAAAGTGACTGAACTAGAAAACATTCCTTTGTTCCGGTATCTTGAGGACTCGTTAACCAGCGAAATATTGTCTGCTTTGAAGTATTCGTTAGCTGATATTGTTACAGTGAAAACTTGCACAAAATTTGATATCTTTAAATGTAAGTACTTTTGTTAAGTTTTTGGGATTTTCAAAGTAAAGTCTTAATATAAGCATTTTGCAACTCTAAATTTGATGGAATTATTTCTCCATTAATCCGCAGTCTGGACAATCTCATTGGACGTTCACGCCGAGTGGACAATCCCATTGGACATTCACGCCGAGTGGGCAATCAATCGAAATTATCGTGCAGAAAGTCGAATTTCCTCTTAACATTCGATATTAGATTTTGTATTTTACGAATATTCACGTCCGAATGTTAGTTAAAGATTGCCTTACTGTAGACAATTCGTTTTATTCATTTACAACCATCGAGTATGCGACAGGGACATTACTAATCCGAGACTTCTCTGACCCTATAGCCTTTTTTTTTTTTTTTTTGCGGCGTAGGGTCAGAGGAACTCCTATAGTAAAAACCCGGGGATTACTGAAAACCACACAGTCGTGTACAGTCGTGTACTTTCAACGGTGTATGTGGCGTTTGGTCTCATTTTAACGGAAAGTTAGCCGAACAAATCGGTAAATTGATATTTAATTTACCAATCTGCAATGATAAAACTGCCCCTTTATCTACTGTAGTTTCATAAAAAAACATTTATGTTATGCAGTACCGAAATCGTTACGAAATCGGCCATATTGTTCATTTGCATAATAATGCGGTACTCTCGCGAGGAAAAGTGACGTCATATAAGCGGTGAAGGCATTAAAAGTCCTCTCGTTTTCGATCACGTGACAGCCAGGTGCTTTGACCCAAATACATATTTACATGAAGAAAATTATTTTTTTAGCTTACTCTGAAAATGATTGACCGTTACAACGTATTCAAGGTTTTCAAAACAAATGTTACGGTTCAGATAGGTTAATTAATATATTGATAATAGATGTATATGCTTGAAATGTTAATCCAATGAATGTTTACATAGATATATTGATTTAAAGTTCCTCTCCCGCGCGGGAGAGGAAATCCCCGGGTTTTTACTATAGGAGTTCCTCTGACCCTAACCAGTAACATGAAATATCAAAAATCGTAAAAGGGGCTGGTTTAGGGACAGAGAAGGCTCGGATTAGGACATTACTAGAGAGAGAAAGCACATTAAAGTATTATTGTAAGGGAACAATTAATTTTTTAACAATTTTACATTTTTATACGATAATCATAATACACGCCAAATCTTAAGCGTTTCTATTTATATATTTAATTATTTTGTCCTGTCTAGAGGTTGTGGGTACATGTATGTAGAATGTTATCCTAAAACAATTTCAACAAGTTCTGCATGGCTTACCAAGATAGATAGATATATAATTTATTTCGGTACAAGAACATTTAAAAGTATCATCTATACTGTACATACAATGGAATTTAAAACACAATGATTACAATTATCACTATTACAAAGCTTACTTATAGGTAAAAAATACTAATTACTAATGACAATAGTAAATTAAAGCTCATAAAATACAACACAAGTTTAAGAAATTGATATAAGAGGGTAACGTTAAGATAGTTTGCGACAACATAGCTATTTTAAGAGAACATCAGTTTTCGGCGCAGCCGTATTAACATGGTTTTGCTATTTGCATATCAGTGTTGTGTAAGCCAATGAAATCTTACATTAACCTCCAAGGCAGTTTCTCTTCAACCGAAAAAACATTTGTAACCTTGACGCGGGTTGGTTAACCTCCCGATAAAGGGTACGCACCTTATTGAAATTCACTGAATTTCGGTGAATTTACCGAAATCCATTTTGGATCGGGAGTGACCAGCAATCTAAGACCTCAACATTTTTTATGTTGCACAACAAATCTTAGCCTTCTAATTGCGCCGATCATCTTTTTTAAAAGATATTTCTTGTTATCTTATACCAAGGCTAACCCATTAAAGTAGCTGAACAGCACACATTTCCAATGGGATCCTGTATAACTTTTTTAGAAGTGGGACAAAACAATGCAGACGATAAATTAGGCAATTAGTAGTATGAGTTTCATCAGTAATGTTTGTTTAATTTGCCTCCACATGCTTATAATGCCTCACACATTAACATTGGATATATCGACCTATCCACGCAGCTTCATTTTTAAATAATATACCATGTCATGTTACTTTTTTACGGTATGCTGTTATGTAATTGTACCATATATAGTCATCTATATGCGTGACTATGCAGTCCGAGATTCGATGCTAACAAGGAATATAATGATTACGTTCTATAGTTTCAGCATTTTATACACATACCATTAACTATTATACATGTATAAACGTGATACTTTTTAAAGTTATATGATGTGTTCATGTTTCTCTATAGTATTATTTATTAATTTTTAACGATGATAAATGTTGAAATACAATTACGTTTATAATTATGTACTTTAAAAATGACAAGGTTGTTAATACGTATACTATTCGGCTTAAACCCATGCACGGTCTATTTGGCACATATATTGCCGCAATTTCATAGACGACAATAATTAAAGGTATTAAAGTTAATCTGTAATTATCAATGCCTCGGGCTTATAAGAACGATGGTGAAAGTTTCAAGGGTCATTAAACAAGGATAATTAGCGCATAGTACTGCAGTAAGATATTTACCTCCAAGCAAAATGATAAATGGAAATGTTAAAATAATAAAATGTTTGTATCCAGACTAGGTAGTTTAATCCAGTTTTCTGGACAAGGTGTCGAGAAAACTAATGATATATTGAAGCAAATTCATCAAATGAAATCGAACAAGCATGATTGAACGACAAAAAAAGAACATATAATAAAGACAATAGTGACTATTGGGAAAGTAGAATTTACATGTCAAGATCGGCCAAAAAACTTAGGATAAATAGGGAAATCGCGCATGAAAATCACCAACAAGAAATATGTTCTAGTGTTAACTTCGACGACATGACCGAACAGGAATAAACTTAAATATGCAGGAGTAGGGAAGTTAAATATATAACGTCACACTTGAATATGAGTTTGTGTGGGCCGTAAAATATAAATGTATATTGATAGTCATTAAAATATGTGTACAAGCGTTTGCTATATATTAAATAATAGAGACATATTATGTTTGAAATCTGAGATATAAGATAGGTATATATAGTCTCTGTTGAAATGTATAAAAATAACGACAATTATGAAACATAAAAATACACTTCTGTTTTCTTATGTATAAATATCCCGCTAAAACCACTATAACTTAAAACACGGTAGGCCTAATATTATTGCTAATCCGGTGTTTATGACTCTGGGGTTTTATGACCCTCATTAATGACTTACGATTTGCGTCGGTGATCTTCCGGAAATTGCCGAAAGATACGGAACAGTAGCGATCGATTGCTTCCATTATCGATTAAATTTATCGGGTATTATGTGAGAAGACAGATTGTTGGATATGAGTTTGGTGGGTTGCTCAACAAGTTTACAAAATTACAAGTCTCATACCACATGCAATAGTATTAATCGATTAAAGCAAATTGAAAGAACAAATAGTTTCTAAAAGAATCTTAAAAATTTACATTTTTTTCATCGTGTGTATTTCCACGGTTTTCCGATAAATTGGATTAATATTGTGAAAAACTAACTATTTTACAAATGCATACCGAAGAATCTTCATCATCAGATTAGCCGATAGTTATCGATGCGTGTGTCGCTACATACGCTACAGTAGAGGACGCTAGTTCCGAGGAGGAATCCATGCAGGATGATGACAAAGTCTCCATGGAAACCACAATTAATAGCAAATCAAAGAAGTCATCACCTCCACGCAAAACCAGATCACCAAAGCCCCCCAAATCTAAACCAGGTTATCTATTGGAGGTCCACAAGCCTCTCAGAGACTCAAGAACCAATTCACCACGGCGTGACGATTCATCCATGACCAACGACCCCGATACGCGAAGGTAGGAAATCCCGGGGACTGTATTCTTCTGCGAGGATTGTGTAAATTTACCGTGCTGTTCCAGTAAAAAAGTTTGTGTTCATTTACAAAGTATTTATGGCGAATCTGGTGATGTGTTAACTAATTGGGATAAAAGTGTACAGTTGGATTCTATTAACGAAATTCGTTCGGATAACATCACGAGAACAAACGAGGATATAAATATTTCTACAAACTCTACTCATGTTGAACAATTTGTAAAAATTGGAACTCTTAATGTTTGTGGTTTAAAAACAAGACTATTGTATCCAGAATTTAGATCTTTGATCGAAACATATTCAATTCTTTGTGTAACCGAAACAAATCTCGATCAGTATGATGTAATAAACATCCCCAATTACACATTTTTCTCAAAACCTAGACTCGAAAAATATAAACGCAAGTCTGGAGGAATAGGTTTCTTTATTTATAATTCTATTGTTGAAAAAGCTAAAATAGTCGAATCAAATTGTGAATATATTTACTGGTTTACTATTGAGTCATTTTTTAATAACAAAAAATTATTAATAGGTGTAATATATATTCCGCCTGATAGGTCACGTTTTTATAACGAAGACGAATTTTTCTCCCTCCAAACAGAAATTGCTTTAAAAAGTAGTTCGCATGATTTTATGATCCTTACTGGTGATACTAATGGTCACACCTCAAATATTCCTGATTATGTTGAGGTCGATGAATTTTTGTCTAACGCCTTGGATTTAGATGAAAATACAATCCACTCATTTAATATAGTTAATAAACTAATTGAGCTAA
This sequence comes from Mactromeris polynyma, assembly GCA_032209605.1. NCBI lineage: Eukaryota > Metazoa > Mollusca > Bivalvia > Venerida > Mactridae > Mactromeris > Mactromeris polynyma. The sequence goes on along the minus strand of JASFXZ010000020.1, from coordinate 14,234,048 downwards.
ATATTCCACGTGATAGGCTATCAAAATGTACAAAAACGAATAATATTGGGCGCAAGTTATTAGAAATTTGTAGAAACAATAATCTATTCATTTTGAATGGACGAATAGGAAATGACAAATTAAATGGCAATTTTACCTTTAGACATAAATCTGTTATTGACTACACAATTTCTTCAATTAGTTGTTTGTCTTACATAACAAATTTTAATGTAATAGAACTTGATTCATTATTTTCAGATGGTCATTGCCTCCTTGATTTTGACATAACTATTCCTAGTGTGGAATATATCGCCCACCAATCTAATCCAAAAGTTGATATAATTAAGCGAAATCCAATATGGAAAGACGAGAAAAAATCAGAATTTGTAGAAAACTTGAATTCTCAATCTATTCAAGAACTTAAAGATCTACTAAATATGCCCCCTGAAAGAAACATTGATTCGTACATAAATAATGTCACAGGCAAAATATCTGAGATATTTTCGGTTTCGGCCAAAAACACATTCCAAGATATTAATAAAAATAGACATAAATACACCAGTCGACCTTACAACGTAAATTCTCAACCATGGTTTGGGCCTCAATGTAGACAAGCTAGAAATAAATATCATGCTGCACGTAAATCATACCATTCAAATAAAAGTAACGTAAACAAGTCCCGATTAAAAACTGCTAGTACACATTACAAGCAGACCATGAATGGATTTATCGCTAAACATAAACACAGTTCAGAACGAAAATTACGTGGTTTATGTTCGAAAAACCCGAAGGATTATTGGAAATATTTAAATAGTTTATCCACGAAGAAAATTGACAAAACGCCGCCACTATTAGATTTCTACAATTATTTTAAGGATGCTAATTCCGTCCAGTTAGACAATAATGTTGATACTAATATAGATGATCACAGGATAGTCATTGAAAATAATGATGCCCTAAATCGGAAAATCTCAGAATCCGAAGTCCTCAAAGTTATTTCAAATCTCAAGAGCGGCAAATCGTCTTCCGTATTTGACAATATAAGTAACGAGTACATAAAATCTACAAAATCAATAATGCTCCCCCTATACACTTCGCTATTTAATATCATATTAGAAACTGGTGTCTTTCCGGAATCATGGCTTATTGGAATGATAAAACCAATTTTTAAAAACAAAGGCTCTCCTTTGGATCCAGCCAATTATCGTCCTATAACAATACTTAGTTGTTTAGGTAGGGTTTTCACATCAATATTAAATAACCGTTTACACGAATTCATTTCAGCCAATAATCTTTTAAATGAAAATCAAGCCGGTTTTAGAACCGGTTATTCTACCAATGATCACATATTTACTTTGCACTTCTTAATTGAAAAACTCAGAGCTGAAAAAAAGAAATTGTTTTGTTCATTTATAGATTTTTCAGCTGCCTTTGATTCGGTGTGGAGAGCAGGGTTATGGAGTAAATTATCTAAAACTGGAATTAGTGGTAAAATCTTAACAATTATCAAAAATATGTACTCAAATATTAAATCCTGTATAAACGTAAATGGTCAAACGTCCGCATTCTTTAGTAGCTTCACTGGAGTCAGACAAGGCGAAAATCTCTCGCCGGTGCTTTTCTCCCTATATTTGAACGATCTCGAAAGTAACCTCACACGTGATGACAATGGTATCATTATAGATCTCGACATAAACGAAGCTCAGAAATTTATAAAAATACTACTGCTACTTTATGCGGACGACACGATTATAATCGGGGATAATCATAATACTTTTCAATCAACATTAAACCAATTTCACGACTACTGTCAAAGATGGAAACTAAAAATAAATTTCACAAAAACCAAAGTAATTGTTTTTGGTACCAATAAACCGAGTAAATACCGCTTCAATATTAATCACCAGCCGATAGAAACAGTTAACGAATATAAATATCTTGGAGTCATATTTTCGAGCTCAGGTTCATTCCTTTCATGCAGAAAACATATTGTAACACAAGCTAATAAAGCAATGCACTTGCTTCGTCTAAGAATCAATAACCTTGACTTACCTATTGACTTGCAGTTAAAATTGTTTGATCATACTGTGCTGCCCATATTAACCTACGGATCTGAAATTTGGGGCTTTGAAAATTTGGATATAATAGAACAAGTTCATACAAATTTTTTACGCTATATTACTAAGACCCGAAAGAGTACTCCTCGATATATGTTATACGCGGAGCTTGGACGCTATCCTATCGAAATTATCATTAAGTCCCGGATGATTGGGTTCTGGAAAAAATTAATCTCTAGTAATTCAAAAATTTCGTTTTTGTGTTATCAGTATATGCTACAAAATACACACAACTTTAAATGGGGAGCACACATAAAACACATCTTAGACTCAACAGGAAATTCGCAAGTATGGATAAACCAAAATATTGTTATAAGCAATCATATACGTAAAGTTGTTAAACAAACTTTAATAGATCAATTCATGCAAGACTGGTCAACAAAACTTGATACTTCTAGTAAAGGTAATATCTATCGTAGCTTTAAAGACAGCGTTGTTTTTGAAGATTATCTCAATTTACTCCCTACCTCTCAACGTATTTCTTTAATTCATTTTCGTACAGGGAACCATAGATTTCCAATAGAAACTGGTCGATGGAGACAATCATTCATACCCCACGCGGACCGTAAATGTCCACTATGCTGTACAAATGCCGTAGGTGACGAATTTCATTATTTACTAGTTTGTACTAATTTCACGGATTTGCGAGTCCAATTTATCCCAAAGAAATATTTTGAAAGACCTAATATATTCAAATTTAAACAGCTACTTTCCTCAAAAAATGAGCCTCTACTAAACAGACTTGCGAAATACGTTCGATTAGTAATGAACGCCTTTAAGCGGATTTAAATAACCGTATCCCAGACTACACAAATAAATTAATACACGTGGTAATACTTAAATCTATTAAACAAAACTTTATAGCTTACTTCATCTAAAATCCCAGCTGTACCATAAATCCACATTTTTACAATCATCAACAGTTTTCTATACTATGTTACATTAATATTATTGTAAAATGTGTTCCACGTGCAATGTTTCAAAATAGTTCGTTCATAAAATTGGTAAAATCACCAGGCCATACCAATTGTTTATGTAAGGTTGATCTTATGCAGTGGATCCACGTGCTACATGGAACCTGTTGTATATACAATAAATATGTTATATTGTTTGAAGTACAAACTGTATATATGTACCATAGATACCTGCCAAATGATTTTCATAATGATTTTTCATACACACTCTTATTTTTTATATTATCATTATTTATTTTTTGTTTGTTAAATTCAAGTTTCAAGTTTGTATATGGAATCGCAATCCCCACCAAGTAAAAAACAAAAACAACAACAACAAAACCCCAAATTTAATCACCATCCAATAAACAAAAATTGTAACGCCATTACTTATACCATTATGTAATTATGTTATTTTATGTACACATGTCATTACATTTGTAATCTGTGTGAAATGTAAAAATAAAGGAATTGTTCTGTTCTGTTCTGTTCTGCTAATCAGTGGACACGGCGGTCGGAAACATTCGGAAACACTCGGAAGCCTCCGTGATTTACCGATTTATGATATGATTTCATGATCATTATCGTTCGCGACTTAATTAGTCACCCCGCTGTGTTAAGCCAGCATAATGAAATTGCCCCGGGCAGTACTAATTTATCAGAATGTATTATATTGTAGGCTCTTTCGAAATAAATATATTGAATCATGAACAGAACAGAACATAAAGTTTACTATCGACTTGAGCGATTACAGCTCATCATCGTTAGCAAATTATGTATACAAATACATCATCATGTGATGTGAAGAACATTAATACATGTGTTGGAGAATAATATCAATAGCATTGTAATATTTGTTCTTAAATTACCCATTTCATACATAAAGATGAATATTACAAGTGATTGTATAAACAGATAATAACAAAAGAAAAGAAATGGGAATAAACTAATTAATCCTAACATTAAGTATAACATTCCTCTGATTAAGTGCGTGTTTTACTGAATAAGGCCAAGGTATATAAAGTTTTTTTTCTCATTTGATTGAAGTAATTCTTAAAATTAAAACATAGTTTTTTTGAAATAATAAGTCTTAATATGTTTCATACCTAAAAGTTCGAAACAAGGACATATGCGCGTGAAGTGAAATTCATTTTATAAATCATTTAAATTATAACATAAACAATATCTTACATAACGTTGGATTTGATTTCTTTGTGCATCATACAGTTTTGCCTTGTACATTTTTCGGCAAGGTAGGCTGTGTATTATGGTAGCTACTTAGCTTTCTAGCATCGCAAACATACATTTGTCTCTTCTCAACAGAAATTATAATGACACTTATTTTGTCTGTTACAATTAAAAATATGATCTTGTATTTTTGAGGATGGAGTGCAATTATTTATACATCATAGGTGCATCGGTGATTTTGTCTAATTGATAGTAAATACAAATTTATTTGTGATATATTATGAACAATTGTGTACGCCAGACAATAAGTATAACACTTAAGCCTGTAGTTTGAATACAGTATTCTGTTCTGTGTAGATTTGCATTGTTTATACATGTATTCGGGCATTTGTTTAATATATGTGCAAATAAACATTCAATTAAAAAGCAGGGTTTGGGCACTATAATCGGATCCTGACTAGTCTATGATTTAGGAATAAAATCTGGACGCATTAATTTTCAAATATTACCAGAGACATAAATGATAAGTTTTATAATTTTTTTGCAAACAAATCAAGCTAATCTGTCATACTATTGAAGTGAATAAGTATCAAATGTATATTATTCATGGACTTATCTATCTTGCAAAAAACGATATAAAATTTTGAAATTTATTTTATATAAGCAAAGACCTAAATACCATAGATGCGCAACTAACATGGACCATTGAATGAAGTCTCGCTCGATCTCTTGACGCGCGATAAACGATACCGATACGCGAGATTTGGAAAAGCTGCTAGTCGGCGCCATTTTGTATTGCATTTCAAAACACAGTATGGACAGTTTTCAAACCATTATTCACTGAAAGAAGCTTTCAATGAATTATAACAAGAGAAAGTTGATGCAAGGCATCAAAGTCGCCGGGGGAAATGTTTAGCAAAATAGCTATTGTGAAATATTTGAAGGGAATATGTAGAAAAATAAATAAAAGTGACTTAATAACACAAACTGAATTTTAAATATTGAACACTATTTTTGTGTAATGAAACCATATCGTTATAAGTGAATAGCTTAAAATAGACATGTTATACAATGTTTTTAATTAATGATATTCGTGCAAACATTTATTAGTATAAGTCGTGTAAGTACAACTGTAGATGACCAACGCAATATATAATATTGTAATGGAAAAAAATCTACCTCCAGAGACAATTTGCTAGTACTAGTTTCGTCTTTGACGGGTTAATTTTAAGAAGAAGGGGGCTGATAATGTCAGCCAAGCTTACATAAACAGACATAGTAGGCAAATCTTTAAATAATAAATTCATTTAAAGAAGGTCAAGAGCAGGTTGATTCGTTCGACTGACTATAATAAAGTGTGATCACTATCCCCACACCCAAATCTTTATGTTTACAAATCTCCGTCATTGTGCCGACATTTATCAATATGTTTACATGTTATTGCAAAATATAATGTTTTGCAATCTGTATTATTGCTATCGTTAATGTTCTTTTAATGAATGTTACATTAACAACCATTGTTTGACGCCAATTATAAATTACAGATCTGGTATCAGGTGTTCATGTCTGTGAATAGGTACCCTCAATGCCATTCAAAAACATATAATATAGGTGATCAAACTGAATTGCATTCCACAGTGATCTCTATCTCAAGAAGTTTATGTTCTGTATGGGTAGTCATATTTTCGTGTCTGTGTATAATTATGTACCATCAATGTCATTCAAAAACACTATACAGTTGATCAAACAAAGACGATTGAATACATGATATTTTGCAGTTACAATACAATACAATACAATACAAATACTTTATTTTGGTCATGGTTACATTTGTAACGACAGACAATGTTATGACATATATATGTAGAATACGGCAAAAACGCACACATATGCGAGGTTAATATAACATTTGCACAAGTACAAATTCGAGATTGATATACAATCTCCAGCTTGACTTCTACATGTACTATACAGAAACAAAACAAGGACATTAACTTTTAAGTGCGATAATATATAGTCAGGTTTCATTACAACATCACGCATGCTTAGCTATTCGTAAAAAGTGTTTATGTATTCTTTTGGAAGTTATTGATTGGAGATTTCTTCCGATCATTAGTTGCAATTGTGTTTCATAATCACGATTTAAAAGTTCATGTATAACGTTCTGACCAAAATTAGTGTATATTTGGCTAATGAACAGATCACGGTGTGATTTAGTTCTGTAACATTCAAAGAGAATATGATTTAAAGAGTTCTCGTATATTATTCCACAAAAATGACACAGATATTTAGTGGAGTTGTCACGTTTACGGTTAATCCATAATTTGCTAACGCTGTTAGCATTAGATAGGCATGAGCGATCTATCGCACATTCCCATACTAAAGCATGTTCTATATTAGTATGTAAATCTGAATCTTTTAAAATCATCATCTTTATGCATACGTTCACTCCAACATTTTATTTCGACTGTATGTATGCTTCTTTTGCAAACTGATTTCCATACATTTTTATTTGGAAATGAACCTGTCTGAGTGTAATTAATGAGAAAGTGAGATATTCCATATTTGAGAAGTAAGTCTACAACGTCGGGAATGAATCCTTTTTGCTTATCGTCCGTTCTGCAAATGTATAATGAGAGTCGTGCGTTGAAGACTTGTTTAACCAATAACGTGTTGGGGGTATTACATAAATTGCCTAGAAAACATAGCTTTTTAGTATCTACTTGGGAACGCAGAGATTTCCAGCCGAGCATGCTGAGGCATATGTCCGTTCGTGTACGGAGTGGAAAATTTTGAACTCTTTTTGCAGCTAGCTTAAGGAATTTTTCAAGACGATTAGAATCCTGATTTCTTGGTATGGTATTGGTATGCATATTTTTGATACAAGTGAAGCAGGCTTTAGTGGGTTAATGTTTTCGCTACCAAGTTTGATCGACAGTAGCGAAAATAGGGAGTCGGTTGCTTTCTGACATGCGCTATTGACCTTGTCTATGTCGTCCAGCTTGTCATTTAGGTGAATACCAACGTGCTTGACTTTTTGGGTATGCGTTATAAGATTATTGCCAAGATACAGGTTGGTCGGTTTCCAGTTTCGCGCTTTTTTTCCGAACTCAATAATGAAGCTTTTACTTGCATTTATTATATATCTGTTTTTGCATGTATACTGGTATGTCAGATCTAGCATGTTTTGAAGGTTACATGGACTAGTCGAAGAGAGCGCTATATCATCTGCGAGAGTTGTGTTTCCTGTTTTATTACCAAGGATACACGTACCAAGCCCACTTTGTTCTAAAATGTTTAGTAATTCGTCTATAAATAAGTTTTATATCCAAGTGGAGATAACCCCTCCCTGTCGGATTCCTTGTTTTACATCGAAGAAGTTAGAGCGGATACCGTTAGCAGAAATGCAGCTTGACATGTTCGAATGAATGTCAACTAAAATTGACCACATTTTCCCTTTAATACCTATACGGGCTAATTTGTCGAAAACGGCATTTAACCACACGGTATCAAATGCTTGACGTGTATCGAGCATCGCGACGTAAACCTTACTTCCAAGTTCTAAATTGTGAAATATTGATTCTTGCAAGTTAAACGACGCTGTTATTGCACCAATGTGTTTCTGGTAGGCATTCTGTTGTTTGTTTGGATAAGAAACGTTTGATTGTGATATCCAATCAGTTAATCTTTCGTGCAGCATTTTTTCAAATAATTTATATATTACAGGTAATAAAGTGATTGGTCTGTAATTACTTGGGTCTGTTCGGGATTTTCCATTTTCCTTGTATATCGGTATAATCATACCTTTTTTTGACATTGTAGGTAAATAACTCCCTGCGATTATTTTATTGAAAAGCTCTGTTATTGCTAGTGTAAGATAGTAACCGCCAAACTTAAGATGTTCGTTTGTCACAGAATCAAAGGATGCAGCCTTATTGTTCTTAAGCAATTTAATCGATTTGTCTACGTAGTCCGTTGATAGAGTAGGTTCTAGTTTAGGTACGCTATCCGTTTTGCATGCATTCGACTGTCTCAGTTTGTTAATTTCGTTATCAACTGAAAGTTTATATACGGAGTCGAAGTGGTCTTCGTCTAGAGTGGAGTACACTCCTTCGAAATATTGTGAAAACCTTTCAGCAATATCGTGGGGATTAGGACAAAAAATGTTTAATAAAACTTATTATGCAGTACATATAATCATTAAAATACCATGTAAGTCTATATTTGCAGTTTATTCTAGGTTACAATGGAATTATTTGCAAAAAATGAAATGTTATCTGTAATGCCCGTCCCCGTAATGTCCATCCCCTTATGTATAATGTTCTTTAGTGTGAATGACAATCATTTTATGGCTCAAGTTTAGGAAAATATGGTTTATATGTCCGTGACATAATTAAGCAAGAATTTTAGCTAGTAAGTATAAATTGTATAAGAGTATGCTATTTTTTGGATAATTATGTAAAACAAATACATTTTAAGTTGTTACTTAGTGTTTCTTCATCTTTTAGAGCCAGATTTTTCATTTACTTGTTATGTCCGTCCCCTCCCAGTCAAACTGATAATTTAAGGCATAGTATCCAAAAAAGTAAATATGATAAAAATACAAGAAACTTTATTTTTTGCCTCAGATGCTCACAAAATTGGGACATTCACTGTGCACCAGGCCAATTTACATTAAATTAGAAAGGCTTTCATAAATTAGGCAGACTCATGTTCAAATAATAGTTTTAATGCATGTTTCAGATTGAATGGAGAATGACGTTCTCCAAGCTTTTTAACACATATACAGATGAGCAAAGTCCAAGTGTGAATTATGTAAGCATAGAGGAAGTTTATGTGTTTTTTGCGGAAAACGTGAAAAAAATATAAATTAAAGCGTGCTTTACAAGCTTTTCAATGTGGTGCTAAAACTATCAATGGAAAAGAAAGCGCAACAGTTTTAGCAGTACTAAAATACTTTTTCCAACATTCAAATTCTTCAAGCACATGCCATGAAGTAATATGCAACATAGAAAGAGAACTGCTTAAAAGGGACAAAATTAGCATTCAATCATCATTGGAACTTTACAAGCAAAATTGCAGAAATTTACATCATTGTATCAAACATATATCGATGCAACTAGAATTCCGACTTTAATTGTTGAACATAAGGTGCACTTTAATTAAGTCATCTGAATGGACAACAATATGTTGATTCGAGAATCATTTTTCAAAGACTATTGAAATTAATCAAAAGGAATTGTCATTTGAAGATGTCATAAAGCTCAAATTTGCTAGGTATCAGTCTATATTGTCCTTGTTCAAAAGTTCAAACAACTGGGTTCAATCTGCAGATGCACAAATTAGAACAAAACATATAAGATATCAAGCTGGTGAAAAGGATGGACAGATTGAAAGATCTGGACTAGTGCATGTGGCATCTATATTAGAATGTGACATAAAAACAGTGTTAGACATTCATTGTACCATGCATTGTACCAACAGTGTCGTTCATGCTGTTAGCTTTAAAGTCACACATTCAAAAAATCCAATTGTACATGGGTTGTGCTTTTTCAACTAACTGACTTGGAAGTGGACTTTTACATCTGAAATAAAATGTTAGCTTTGCTTGCCAAATAATGTATTCTTGAGTTCATGCTTTATTAGCTCTCATACACAGAATGCTATCAAGATCTGATAAGAAACACATGCAAGGTTGTTAAGATAATACAGCGTGAATGGTTTAAGGGTCAGAGTCAGAGTCGGGGTAATAATACGATTGCTTGCAGAGGTGCTAATAGCCTGTACCGTTAGATGGTCCAGCAGAATTTACAGAAATCCGGGTTAAAGTGTACGAATGAGTAGTTTATATTCACACCTCTTTAATATAGCATTTAGGTGGAAGTGGACCATGAATGGACCAACTCAATTAACAATTATCATGATACATGTTTCACAATCTCACTTGGTCTGGTAGCATATAATTATACAACAAGTGTACTAAAACATTTTTTTTGTTGACACATTATTTTTATTGATCTGATTTTAATAGTATGACTACAAAGCCATATGTTTTAAACCATTTGATGTAAAGTAAACAAATATTAATTCAAATATTTTTGCGTTCAATATGTTGGTAACATTCTGCTAGTGATATGGTTTGAGATTGATATTTAACAATGTATCAGTTTCATTTACATGTCGGTTCTGTTGACCATGTATGAACACTTTACTTGTTAAAGCGATATTGTGCATACATTATTTTGTTGCCTTTTTTCAAAGCCTTGTTGTTTCCAAAATTTACAAACAATTGTTGAAATTTTATCTGACATATTTATTACTAATCAAGAAAACATTTTCTGACAATATTGTGATCAGAATTTTACAAGAAAAAATCAATGAACAATTATATGTTTAAATATGGAAGATCTTAATGTGATATATTTTCATTCCAGTATTTTTTTCTAAAATCATATGAGAATGTCTCCGATATATTTGCGACAAGTAGGCACATGACTAGAAAATAGAAATGGTAATAATAATTTACATGAAAACCGTCCAAGTATTGTTTAAATAAGACTTAGAGTCATAGTCATATTTTCAATACGACGAAATCAACGAGTTCTTCGTCCGCAATGTTTTCGATCAAATCAAACGCTGCTCCAATACAATACATACTTTCAGTTACTCCAAAATGAAATACCAATAAGACATGATTTACAAATTTTATGGTTCCTAATGTTTCTCTGCAGTCAATAAAGCTAATGAATGAAAGTTGCATCTTAAAATGATATATAACTTACCTAATTAGTCTATACATTTTAAGAAAACTTTTTACAAAATATACATAATATTAAATTCAACCTGTGATTTCATTTCATGCTTTTTGGTTCTTTTCATGAAATATATCATTTCATTATATTTTGAACTGCGTATGTTTTAAAATGTGAGAATGACAGCAAAAAACTAGTTCAGTATGGTTAAATAATTAGATTGCAAAAATAATTTGTTCTTGTGAAAACAAGATTTCAATTTAGATCATATAAATATTTTGTCTGATGTTCACTAGATGAAATCATCAAACAGGTATTGAAACGCTAAATATAATGAGCTTCACATCTAGAAAATGTCATGGCATTTGATTCAAAAGTTAAAATAATATACTATGCGGATGAATTAAAATGGCGCTGTAATACAGTATGGGTTTAACATATTTATGTTGTTCTTCATTTTTTACTATGAATATGTGATTTTTTTGGATATTCTATACTCAGTACATTTAAAAACGCACACTTTTTTACCAACCATACTTCTTTAATTTTCATTTTATTTTTACTTTTTAAACTATTTTTTTATGAAAACACTTGTCAATCTTCATGGAATTTAGCATCCATGTTGCGTATGTATACATGCAATATCCTCGACACCCCGATCTCCGCCTCCCTAAGCTTTGTCTGCGAATCGGAACTTGAATTGTCGATATACAGTAAAAATAATGTATTTGCCGATTACTCACATCCAATTTCAATCAATCGGTGAAGAGATGCGACAATATTAAGAAAGTATTTAACCAAAAACAGTCAAAATGCAGACGCGACGAAAAATTACTTGCCGCCATTTTGTGAACCTAACTCCGCCTTTTGTGTGACGTCATCAAGTGGTACGAAATTAGCACTCACATCAAGAATAAACAATGCAGACGTGCCGATCTCGGCATTTTTTTCGCCGAGTTACGAGGGACATTTGGATGGATTTCTTTTGGTATTAAGACAAAACATGTAAAAGTAGGCGGTAAAGGTAAAAATGTTTATAATAACATGTTTTGGACGCATTTTGACTCGTTTTTTTGTTTTACACACTAACTGTGATGACACCATTATTTTCCCACGGTTTGGGTCATGTGCCATCAAAATTCGCGAGACTACAAGAAAAGCAAAGATGGCGGCGCAGTTAGGGGAGGAGCGCAGGTTCGACGATACTATTGTGTCTTTTTTGAATCCTTGAAGTCAGTCATGGAAAATTTAGAAATTCCACACTGTGCGTTATTAAATGTACTCATTCAAATACTTTATTAGTTAGTTGTATGATTGAATGTTTATATTAGCAGTACAATCAGTAACGAGTCAACATAAATGACACATTATTCTGGATAATCTACACATTATTCCTGTACATTACAGTAAAACCTTAATAAGAATACTACCCTTGGAAACTGGTTTTAGTATTGAGGTGGTTTTAATAATGAGGTTTAATTAAATAGTGGAACAGTCAAAATGGACTTGAAAAGTGTGGTCTTAATTTTATGGTGGTCTTATTAGTGAGGTGGTCTTATTAGTGAGGTGGTCTTATTAGTGAGGTGGGCTTAGTAGTGAGGTGGTCTTATTAGTGAGGTGGGCTTAGTAGTGAGGTGGTCTTATTAGTGAGGTGGTCTTAATAGTGAGGTGGTCTTATTAGTGAGGTGGTCTTATTAGTGAGGTGGTCTTTAAGGGAGGTTTTAATATATTTTCATTAGTCAATTTCGCCATTTTTTCTACATGACATTACAGAAGTATGACTGGTAATGAGATGAAATATCTGACATTGTTTATTTTCCATCCAGGGGTTCGAATATGACATTGAAGTCTTAAAATGTATATGAAACTATTAAAGTATTGTTAGAGTCATAGACAGTCGCAATGTAAACAAATAAGTCATTATAAATATATTGCAAAAATTCATGATATATCACCTAGATTAGCAACATGTCATACCCTGTGCTATAACAGTTGACGTTTGATGTACATGCCTGAGAATAGGCTTATTATTCCACAGAACTGCAATACAATGAGTCGTCCGAAATGTATTGTCATCCGAACACTAGCAATCAAACAACATTTAAGAAGCGTCTCCAGAAGACGAAGGTCCATTAGTTTTAGAATCCCAAACGGTTCAGATAACATTCGGAACAGTTCTGTAGCCCGAACGTATTCAATTTGTCCGCTATCCATAGAATGATTGGACTCACATATTCTCGAAACTAACGGACGCCAACTCGCCAATGTCACACTGACATGTTTGTAAAGTAAATCAAGGGGAAAAGTGCGCCCGATGTGGGGCTCGAACCCACGACCCCCTAAACACTATTACGGCGCTCTACCGACTGAGCTAACCGGGCGGCTGTCTAACCCCACATCACTACACTCCTCCGCCTTCCAGCATTTGAGGCTCAACCACCGTGGGCCGTCAAACACCGCTGCCACCATTAAAGTAAATCAAGGGGAAATAGTGCAATAAAAATGAAGTAACAAGAGTTCGTTGTTTACCTTTATTCTTATTATAGTAATGGTCCGTACAGAAAAAAAATTGCTTCAGGTACCTGTGAATAATACTTTAAGATTTTTCCAATATTTAAGGAAATTTCTATAAAATCTAAGGCAAATTTATAAAACTAAGGGATATTTTCTCCTTAGGAGATTTATGAATACGGGTCCAGGTATCAGAATGTCTAATTGGCAGGTGTCAGAAATTTCTTTTACATAAACAATCTAAAACTTATAAAATGAATATCAATAAGTTATGCAGGTTATTTGTTTAAATATTTGCAATATCTGCACTACAATAATAATAGTATTAATCTAATAATTTTCACCTTTAAAGTATAAAAGTTAACAATATCATCGCAAAAATTATATTTATCGTAGTCAAGTTTTACTGTTATGAAAACTTATTTGTCTAAACAATTTTAACATCTGTATTACGTTTTTAATATCATCATTTTCAATATTAAGTATAAGCACGGACCAATATAAAATAGGTTATATAGGTCCGTGGTATAAGGTTAAACAATATCATCACAAACAGTATACTTAATGTAATCAAGTTTTACTTTGTAACATGTTTTTGAAAAAAAATTAATTTCACACCTGGGCCCGTATTCAATATACATCTTAAGATATTTCTTAAGTTTTTCCTTAAGACATATTTTTTCCTTACGCAAGGATAAAACATATTTTATCTTTAAGTTATATTCAATATATTACTTAAGATATTTCTTTCCTTAGATTTTCTTAAGTAAAAAAAATCTTAGTCGTGTTCTAAATTTCTTCTGCTGCATGGACCAATGATTTCTGTAAGCTACTGTTGTTTCAACACATCTATATTCTACTCCCAACAATCATGTCCTATTATTTCTGGTTCATCGTCGATAACGTGGGTAATGGGGAAAATACATGGGAACTGTGGGAAATCGTTAATATCTCAACAACGGATTGAGATATCAAACTTGTGCAAACGGTTTTGAAAAAAATAAAATTTCTGCATTACATATTCCGTTTTTCAGAAAGATTGTGAAATAACATTTTGTAAAAATCGATTACATCTCTGGCAGACAGTAGATGAACTGATTAGTACTTGTCTCTAGTTTATAGATAAAACAACAACAATATAAAACATGACATACATGACTTAAGAGACTTGTTACGAGTGGCTCTACTGTACTCGTGTAATAATAATGCATGAGAATTTTCCGGGGATTGATTTGAGGCTCGCAAGGGCCGTTTTTGAGACAATTTAAACCGTCTTAGATGCTTAAAGCCAGTAGCTTCAGCGGCCTCCCTGGACCCCTTGCCGAATTTTCAGCTGATTTGAAATTTTGCATTCTCATGAATAAACACTTATACTTAAAAATGTATATACTATAATCAAAAATTTCACTGAAGCGATCAAGAATTGGATTAACATCTCATATAATACTGAATACTTTATTAACTGTTGAAAGATAAATGCTTAGTTCAACCTCCGACGATTTATTTCAAACTAAATTGTGTAATATATGACTTATTCCGATGTATTTTTATTGTTGTTCAATAACACTTAGTAAGTAACTTTCACGTTGACAAAATGTATATAAACATGTATGTGTTGTGGACGATTTACATTGTACAAGTCTTAATAAAATGTCTGTTCTGTTCTGTTCATATAATGCTGTTTGCTTAAAGATTAATTTTATTTTCCCCCAACATAACGATAGCACTTTCATGTATGGTAATTTATTTGTGAAAAAAATGTATTACAATTCCTATTCTTCATGATTTTAACTTAAACTTCTTGATTATATTTTATGTGAAAGATATGTATAATAGTATGTGAATTGTAGTATTAGTACTTAACATTCCAATATAACATAATATAATATTTTATTTACATTTACCAATTTCATTATTTTTCTATTGAAAAATTATGTCTCAATACAAGGTGTGAAATGTGATACATTTCAACCAACTGTTTGTCATCCATGTGTATTTTCACACATTTGTGTTAAGTAATTGACTTACATCAAAGGTGTAAAGATAACTTGTCATTACTTCCAAATACTTTTATTTATCAGTCATAATATCGTGTTGTTAATTTCTTGTATCCTAAAAGTCAGCCAATGAAAATATAAAGATCCCATATCGTGCGTTATTACATGTACTGAGTACTAAAATGTCAATATATGTTATTGATTAAAACGTATACTGAAGAAAACAGATACAGTTTTGTTTGCAAATATATTATGATACATGTAATATTCGAAAGCAAAATATACACAACTACATACATACTGATACATCAAGATAAATGCTACAGCCCTTGACAATTTCATCATGCTGGCTAATTAAGTCGCGAATGATAATGATTATGAGACGTTAAAGTGGCGTATATATAATCGGTTATAGCATGGAGCCAATATCGATCAGATCTGGGGAATCATGCGATGAGCCAGAAAGTTGGACATGAGTGTGCCTGTGACACGCATATCAACATTCAGTTTTGGTCTTGAGTTGGACCCGTTTTATCAATATTCGTATGAACGAGCGTTCGTACGATACGAAATGTTCGTAAGAATTTTCTTACGAAAATACTTACGATCGTTTTATCAAAATGTGTCCGTATACATGTATGACTGCGATCTTACGAATAAGAATGTTCGTGCGCACAGTAAATCAGTACACGCTCTTCTTGGGGATGTCAAACTAGACGTATCTCACGTCGTCTCTCAGTCGTCTGTTGAGAAACAAAAATATAACCGCCTATCCATCTGTTGTCAGTAGCCAAACAAACTTCTCAGAGGAAGACGAGCAAACTTCGGTGGATAGCTGCTTAAAAGTACTGGTACAATGTAACAGAACACTGAACAGTATTCAGTTAGATATGTCGGCAGATATGCCTACCCACTAAAAGCCTATTTCTTAAAGAGGAGGTTTGCTATTTCATGTCTGATGACTAAGATGCGAATAAACAGGGACTGGTCATAAGAGGTTCGAACTGAAATATGAAAGTACTGGAGTGGTGTGGCGCTTGATGAGGTGTTCGAACTCACGCCACCCCCTCTACCCCTGCATGACGCTCTACAAACAGTAGTAACCAGTTGGCTGTATCATCCCACACCGATGCTCTCCTCCCACTTACGTCACTACACTTTTGCTACCTTCATATAAATGCAGGTGGATGTGCACCCAGTGTTGGGTTCGACCCCACCCCAACTCTCGCAAGGTGCTCTACCGTTTCGTCACACTCCACTACACAGCTTAAGAAACAGTATATTGAGTGGTATTCTATGCTCAGAAGGATGAAAACTTGCTTAACTAGTTTATTATTTTCTTGAATTTTCACGATCTTGAAGATCTAATTTATTGAGGATTTAATACTTAATTGTAAGTCAAAAATCATTGAGGATGTCATTCAGCTGGTGATGTTAATGATGCAGACTATTATTAAAGAAATGTGAAATGCTGCTTATCATTTCAATCACATTCATTGAGAAATATTTAATTTATTACAATGAAATAAGCATTTTAGTCACAAAATCAATCTTCCAACCCCGCTTCGTAAATACTGACAAGCGTTTATCAGGTAGATCGAGCAAGAATAGTCGCCCCTGACAAATGTTATACTAGGGCATCAATGGAAATATACGTAGAACGATCAAATAACAGCCATTGTATATGCTGGAACTTCTTTTAAACAAAATACAAGCAGTAGATTGTAGATATCGAAAATACTAGCATTTTCCTTATATTTAAGATAAAAGTTAAGACTGCTAAGAGGTACCTTACAGTTAAGGAGAAAAATAAACAATATCTTAAGATAATATGCTTTGTGAATACCACTTAAGATTTTTCTTGAAATCTAAGGAAGAAATGCAAGAAAAATCTTAAATTTAATGGAAATCTTAGGATTTAAGATAAATTTTCAACTTAAGATGTATATTGAATACGGGCCCTGGGCCCGTATTACAGAAGCTTCTTATCCTTAAAATTTTCCTTAAATGACGAAAAAATCTTAAGTTTTACATTTTTATCCTTAAGATTTCAGAAAATTCTTAAGTAGTATTACACAATGTTCTTATCTTATTTTTTCACTTAAGGTCAGCGATTTTCTCCTTAGATTTTAAGGAAAGCTAGACCTCCCTTATCTTGTATAAACAATCTTAAGTTAAAGAATCGCCTCTATTTTCTGAACCAGTGAACAGCACAATTATTCGACATCTACGATTTCAACACAACGTTCGTGTCAAATCATCGAAATCACGTTGCGTTCAGATATACATTTACATAAAGTAGACCTACCGGTGTTCTGTAAATTCCGTAGAATTATCAAATTTCGCTCTTGAAATTGTGTCAACGCTGTGAGCAAAATCAACAATATTTACCTGATAAAATGCTGTTTTACCAACTATGTAATAATTTAGGAACGTGATGTAGACATACAGTGAATATATAAGAACGAAATGATGGAAATTACACAGTGAATCGGAAGGAGATGTTAAGAATAATATTAGGTTTATATCATAAATGGTTTTATGTTTCGGATAAGGTAATCATGATGTTTGACTAAGGAAGCAAAAGTGAATCGAAACTGGTCCTGTGTCTTGACCGATGTTAAACTTGGATCATGACTTCGAATACTTTTTTACTATTTTGTTATATCTCTCTTTATATGCTCATTTTAAGATTATAATATTGTTTTTCTCTGAATCTGTGTGTTTCATTTGATAATTGAAATAATATTTTCATAGATTTTATGTGTCATTTTTTGCATATGTACTGTATGTTTATTTCTTTGTATAAGTTGTAGATATGTTATGCTCTCCAGTTATTGGAGGTAATACAAGTTTATATTACATTTACTAGTAGTTTTCAATCATGATTTGAATATTATGCTTTGAAATACACAGTTCTATTGAAATAAAATTGTAATTACTGTTATATAGTGTGTGTATTTCATTTTCAACTTAGTTATCTATATATAGCCCTATATCTGCACTAGACTAGTACAGTCAAACTTGTGTTAAAGACCACCTGCGAACAAAGACCACTATTGCAAAACCTGTATGCAAAGACCACCAATTTTATCTCCCATCAGACCATTTTCAATGATATTTAATCTGTTAATAGAGACCACCTGTAAACAAAGACCACATTTTGCTGTTTCCATGGGTGGTCTTTACAGACAGGTTTGACTGTATTTATACTAATTACAAGTGCTAAGTTCTTGTTTCATTTAGGTTCGTATGTGCATGCTTTTGAGCACAATTTATCAGGGGAAAAGTACCATTCGTGGTGACTTATGAATTGTAATACTACACTTAAAAACATAAAACGTGCATCTAACCAAAGGATTGATAATAGTGGTTGCTTATTATATCACAGACAGCTGCAAATGTTGGGTTGAAATTCATACAAAATGTCTCAGTACACAACTCATGGCAGGACATTATAAGAAAGAGCAAGCATATTGTATCTATATTATTATTGGTATGGATGGACTGGGTGTGTGTTGTGTTTGTGCCATGTCCAAGGACATGCTGGATTCATTCAGTCTGAATTACTGGTACTAATTCGCCTCAACAACTAGATCACGACTTACCGACTGCATTATTCATGTTATATCATACAGATTTACTGAGCAAAACTTCTCACACAACATACAGTCAATTTCCATCAGTTATAATGCAAAATGTTCAAATATAATGCAACAAAAACAAATATGTATATGAAATGACGGTTGTACATATTACAACTTAACTAGGTAAAATCATTTAATTGCTTGGAGTTAGAGTAATGTCTGCTACATTCTGCGCACGCATTATTTTTTTAATTTCCGGTTCTATTTTTGGAACGGGAAAACCCGATGTACGTTAGCAACAGTCTTAAGAATTTGCTTAAGATGAAAAATAAGGATAAGGAAATTTTACTTAAAATTCTCTTAAGTTGGATATGTAATAGTACTTAAGATTTTCTTGAACCTTATCCTTACCGAAGTACAAATCTTAAGATTTCTGTATTTCTTAAGGTATATCTTAAGAAGCTTCTGTAATACGGGCCCTGGGGTGGTATTCACGAAACATCTTAAGGTTAAGATTTTTCTTAAATGTAATATTTTCCTTAATATCCACAAGATTTTCCTTAAATATGAAGAAAATACTTAAGTGGTATTCACTAAACATCTTATCTTAAGATTTTCCTTATTTATGGCAATTTTTCCTTAAAAGATAGGGTAGCTTCCACCTTCCTTAAAGTAGAAAAGGAAAATCTTAAAAATGTCGGATGTGTGAAGATTTGAGTACAATAGACCTATATACATCTTATAAATGTAATAATGTGATAACTGTACAATCCCCTAGTAGATGCAGGTATATTTTCATCTACGAAGATGTTTAATGTAGATGTTAGCCTATGAAAAGGGAAATAACTGCTATGTAAACATTGAGATTGAAATGGACGCACAGAGACGCTCAGTATTTGTTATTGTGTTCGTTGATAGTATGTCGTTTTCGATGCTCGGAAGAATTGGAACTGAACTACATTTAAACTTCAGTAACTCGAACAGGCGACAACTCGAGAACCCCGGATTTGTCGAGGAAATGGCAGAGTCCCGAACTTTATTTCTTCTATTTTCATATAAAATATACCGCCGATAACTCAAGCAGAAATAACTCGAAAACTCGAGCACCCTTGCCGGTACCCAGTACGCAAACAATACACAATAGCTTAAATTACTGGTAACTCGAGGACACATTTTCACACATTGTTCAAATGGGAGCTCCAAATAAACAAACAATAACTGTACAACAACAATAATACTTAAAGTATACTTCTCTTATTAAGAATTTGACTTTACTTTTATTTTAACAAGGAAATGTACTGAATAGAAATATGATACTATGACACAAATATGAAACAACTAGTACACGTGTGAAAAACTATAAAAATAAGGCATTTCATAACAAACACTAAAAGGACATGATGGAAACTCTGGGTCACTCGAAACACAGGGTAACTCAAGCTTTTTGGATGGACCTTCGAGTTATCGAAGATTAACTGTATTTCAATCATAAATCATCATGGATAAACACAGGATTATACAATGAAGTTGTATCACCGTTTGAAAGGATATTTTATGTTCGACTGCGTTGTGTCATGTGTTTTTCGCGAATTGTGTTTTGTTGAAACTGACAGATAAGAGAAAAAGGAAAATATTTTATTAGTTCTTGGATATTTTTCTTGAAGATACAACATTAGCTGCGAATGCCATCTTTACAGGCATGTTATAACTGTTGTAAACCATTGCCATATTTTGTTTAAATGTACCAGTATAGATGGAATCTTGTTGGCTGGCTATATAGCTTCTTGTTTTTGAAATAAATGAATCATGAATTGTGATATGTAAATAAATAGACTTAAATGCAGAACAAAAAAAATGTTTGTGTTCTATTTATATTTGGAGTTCAACATTGTTTTATGTGGTTATTTTGTTTGGCATTTAATAGGTATTACCAGTACTAAACGTATTCGAAACAATGTTTATTTGTTGAAAAGGATTAAATTGCCATCAAAGTTACGACATCGTAACGGCAAACGTTGATAAAACGCACTTGTCAACTTCCGTTACTATATTTAGATCGTGGAAATTCCAAATTTGCATGACAACCGCTTTAAGATTTTCCTTAGATGAAATTGATATTTTCCTTAAAGTTAAGACTTTCCTTTGCTAAGGAAATCCTTAAGTGGCACTGAGGAAAATCTTAAGGTTCAGGATTTCCTTATCTTTAACTAAGGAAAAGAAAATAAGGATAAGGATAATCTTAAGGTAAAACTTAAGATGTTTCGTGAATACCTGCCCTGTTTATGCTGCAATAAATGAACTATACTACTGATGTACATTACATATTTTCGTCTCACTAAATTGTATTGATTAGCAAAACAACTGCTTTACCAATTACTAGTCATTTAAACACGGAATATAATGTGTTCTACCTGGGACCAGTATAATATTGGTCCCATGTTCTAGGAAGTAACTGATGTAATTTTAATTCTCGTCAGGTCGAGTCGTCTCCCTTATTAACAATATAACTTAATGCATTTCGAAAAGTTTCACCAGTTTTAAGCTTGTTAGACTGGAAAACAAATGTCTGTTTATATACAAGTGTATAACATTTCTGTTTTTATCAACAACACAATTATAGAGAATTATTAATTAATATTTACATAATTAACGTACCAACGAAAATTGAACACAAGTTGCATATTATTATTCTTTATGCTACATGCATTAGACAAAATCAAGTTGCATGTGCATATTTTCTCCCCACATTTCTTACCTGAAGCAAATTTACTTCGTACAGCCGAGTGTGGATGTACGTTTTCTTTTACAATATATCATCACATAAACATATTGTATATCTTTTCTTCGTTTCATTGCGTAATACTATAATTTAATCTAGTATAATTTAAATATTGGTGATATTTTTTAGACACGATAAAATGTATTCATCGAATGCCAGGCTAGGTGCTGGGGACATTAAGTGTTTGACAGCAAACGAAGTCAAAGCACTAAAGGCAGTGTTGTATTCACTATTCAAGAGAGCTTTTGATGTTTCGGAGGGGATAATGAAACCCTGTTTCGACAACAACATTCTTGCCTGTTTTCATTATACTAAAATAGCTGAACTCACCACTCACGATCTTATACATGTATAAAATGGTTTGCTACAGAAAGGAGTGTAGTGTTTATAACGGCTTTTAAATCTATAGGAGTGTTAAGGTAATTTTAGTTTGACATGATATGTTTATATAGCGCGCGGATCTGATGGAAAGAACATTGTTCATTTAACAGCTGTATGTTGATATGCAAGTCTAACTTGTTTGCTGTACGTTTTAACGGCTATAATCGATTCATCAAGACGTTTTTCAAATTGTGTAGTATGCATAATGTAAGGTTTTAATTCATGTAATGTAAGTTTAAGGTTTTGGTTATAATCAATGATATGTAATTTATAATCGCTAAATTTACTAGAATTGACTTAGGTTCGTTTTTTAGCTTTGATGAATGTCATGCTTCGTGTAGTTATGTGTCATTTCCTTTATTGGGGTACAAACAATCTTTGAATGTTCCATGTAGGCGCATTCTGTAGAAAGAATTGTGCCTAAATCTATGTTTGCTATTCTTTTCGTATGTGTTCAAGAAGACACGTCATACAGCTGAATAACGTATATTCTCGAAGTTCAGACTACACAAATTATATTCATCTGCTATCTGTTTATAATTATCAACTTCGACTTTGTACGACATGGATTTGTATGCCCTCGCCCACACCTACCTACATGTAGTGACAAGGAAAGTAAATATGTCTTATACATAAATATCGTATCAGATATTTTAAATTATACACGCTCTCAAAAACATAGAGAACAAGTTGGGAACGCCATATACAAAAGACAGTGCCTCCCACACAGACCTCCAGGAAAACAACAATCCATAAAATGTAAGTCACTTGAGATGGTTTAAGTGTACATACGTTAGGGAACAGAGACGCAAGGAATGGCCTGATAGATCATAAGGAGTAACTAGGAGAATCAAATAGAACAAACAGTGAAGGGGGGGGGGGGCACTAAAGGATGGAAAATATCACAGGAAAAGTCAGGACGGTTGGCAACAATAGGCCGAAACTGGGCAGAAAATAACATGGACAGTATATAAAGTGAACGAATTGCACAGGGGAAAGGCAAATATAACATACATTCAAATACCAAAAGAAATAATACCCATTCAGCGAATTACAGCCTTGGAATTATCAGCAAAAGCACTAGGGGTTTAAAACGATTTAACTGCTAGCTCACAGCACTCTTAATCGATATATGGTCATATATTTCCAACATATATACATAAATTGACTAAGAATTAGTTTTCACGATCAGGATCAAGATCAGACATAGAGTTTTTCAAACTTTGAAATATTTGCTATGCCAAGCAAATGTTTTAAGCTGATGTAACATATATGAATATTTTGCCCACTTCTTAAAACTTTGTATTTAGATTGTCTATTGATTTAGAAAAAATGATATTACTCAATGAGTTTAGGCAGATTTTTGTAATTTGGTCCTGATTCGATTTAGACCAGTTTCGGTCTTAATCATAGATAAATAATTTATCAATAAAAATGTGACTTGGTAAATGTTTTTGCCATTTTTATACATTTGTATATGGAAAGTCCTGTATAATGTATTTCTTTGCTTTGGGAAATTACATTAATTTATCACGATCAACTTGGTCCAGATCAGTTGATCCTTTGTGAACACAGGAGTTTAAAAGTCTTTGGCATAATTCATGAGAAACCTTCATTGTTTTTTCCAAATATACAAAGTGTCGTGACAAAAATGGCACAAGTATTTGATGTTTAAAGAAATACACTTCATGTACGAATAATAGTCACATTAAGACTTTGAACCCGATGAGGTGTTTGTGATCCTACCGTATTTATTGCACTGAACTGAAGACTAACTATTAGTCAAATAAGGCCGAACTGTTTATTTTTGTTAAGCGTCAACCTTGCTTCGCAAAACCTAGCTTAATTTATACATATACCAAAAAAACACACAACGTCGTTTTGAAAAAATCGCAAAGCCAGATAATAAACAATATATATTTTCACATGTTTTAATGAGGTAAAAACTAAAATACTAGAAGTCTAACTTTAACTATATTCAAACATGCAGGTTGATAAAAGATTTACAAAAACGTACGTAAATACGACACAGCGGTTACTTGTAGGAATAAAATAATCAACTCGCGGCCATTTTGTTTGGTGGAGCTGGTTACGGTCAATAATCGATGCAAAAGGCCCTCTGGCTTGCTTATAGTAGATGTTGAACAAAGAGCAGATCACGTGTATTCATAACGCGAGCTTTAGCCTTACATATATGATCATCAAATGAAATTTCTGTACAGCGGTTACTGAAAATGATTTGCGTTTGACTCCAAGAGTTCAAAACATATGCCCACAAAAATATAAAGCGGCATGTACTAATTGGATTTGAGAAATGCTTTTATTTTGATCCCGGGTACTGGTCATACTACGATGTATTAATGATGTTAAAGAAAGCATTTCCATTTTTATATTACAGACGCAGACAACAAAGGCAATCCTGTTTACCATAAACCTTACGGTGTACAAGTTTATGAAAGATTTCAATATATTTAAAATTTGTTCGTGCTGAAATCAACGATGAACAAATATTTGGCGGTAAAACTAATGGTAAGTAATACTAGGTTGTTTCTTTGTTGTGACGGAAATATAAAGTGTTCTTTTTAAATTTATTGAACTGGTTGTAAACGCTATAATTATTTAGCCTTAAAATTTGAAATTGTAATCTTATTAAGACATTAAAAAATTCAGACATTTTAAAATTCGTAGTCAATTTATCCCTTTACTGCACATTTCAATATATTGCTTTATAAGTATTACAACTTAAGCCGGAATCTAACATTTCAAAACACAATGCGTCTCGTATCATTGCATCGCATGCTATTTTAGAGTCTACAAAACAGTATAATAAAAAAAGCGATATATAATACACTGACATCAGTAGTTTTATAGAAAAAATAGCAAAAGTCCAATATGTTATGGAAATACGGCCCTGCAAACATCTGTCAGACCAACAAATGACTACTAGAGTTACGGCTCTGATTCAGTGTTTACTACAAAGGGTACATCCCGTCCGTACGCACGAAGCCTTATCTAAGACATGAGAAGGAATGTTCGTAGTAAACTATTCACAACTGTTCCTTATATATGGAAATGCGGTCCTACAACTTTCAGGTATATCAACTAAGAATGATTGAGTACTTGGAACTCATATAGTGGTTACAATATATAATTTTCGAATTGTTCATTTCTGCTTGATATTTTCAGTTAGAAACATTATACATTTTTAACAGTTTATTTACAAAACTGTAGGCCTTTGACCAATAAATCACAAATAATATAATATGATACAGATAATGTTATGTAAAGTATGTGTTCACAGTACAAATCGTATTCAGTATAAACTTATACAATAGCAATCGAAATTATTTACAGAATTTAAATGATTTTATTTATTTTTTCAAGATTCACTCGCTTTGTTAACCGTCGGCTACGCATTAGTATTTTCATATCGTGAGTCTTCATCGCTAGTTACCGTCTTGTGCAACGTACTGTATAATGTAAAACAAGAAATATCTTGAAGAAAGATGGTCGGCGCAATTTTGAAGGTTTATATTTATTGTGTTATGATTGCTAGGCACTCCAGATCCAAAATGGATTTTGGTAAATTCACCGAAATTCAGTGGATTATATACCAAGAGATAATCTTGTTTGTAATATGTGTTCGCTAAATCAAGTAGAATCTGATCAACACTTTATGCTGTGCAGAATCGTTAGAAAAAAACATTTAGGTTATACAACGTGGCCATCTATGAAAAATTCATTAATATTCTGTCTTAAAAAATTAAGGATTTTTGTTTAAAATTGCTAATTACTTAAAGGAAGCTTTACTATTATATAAGCAATGATTATTTGAAATATCACGCAATTCCTAAGTTTGTTTTTATTTTATTTTTTTCAATTTTCTTACCATTTTTGTTGTATTTCAATTAGAAAATATCTTTCGTGACTTTATTTGTATGAATGTTTTGTTTGTATGTGTGTACCGACTGTTTTTGGAATTAACAAACAATGGCGTATTATGACTATGTAATCATATACGACCCTAGTTTGAAAGTAGATTTATGGGCTTGACCGTCTATAATGTGTTATATGAACCCCCTGAGAAGCAAGTTATACATAGATATGTCAAATATATTAACATTTCTAGTTCTTTGCCGTAGCAAAATAATACCAAATATTGCCTTAGGGTTCCTAAATATATATTTAGGACAGAGGTCAATGTTAAATTCGTCCGTCAACAATTGCTTTAAACTACATCTTCTCTTGAACCGCTTGGCCAATTTTGAGCATTCTTCACAGTGATGTTCTTTTGAGGTGCTCTTTCAAAATTGTTCAAAGAGATAAAAATCATACAGAACTCTGGCTACCATGGCAACGGAATGGAAAATCTTCTTGACCAAAACTGTAAGGTATTTGGTGTTTTAATGAAATGTAGGCAAAGTTCGATACTAGGTCATTTGGGGTCAACATGGCAATGTACTCAGGTGAGCGATATAGGGCCATTATGGCCCTCTTGTTTTATTAATTTAGTTTCTCGAATATTACCAGCACTATGAAGTGCGAAACTCTACGTCATTCACTAGCTTGTAATGGTATCAAACCAATACTGCGATTAAGCGTTGTCATTCCTTTTTGTTCAGTTTTCCGATTTTTATTTCAGTTTGGAGCAATGTTGCTGATTAGTACAGTACTGATTATGTACTATATATTTTGGACTGAAGACCCCAGAAAAATCGCTCCGAAATTATCAACTGCTGATTCAGCCATTAAAGGCACATCTATTTGCGATGGGATGCGGTTTCTTGTGTTTAGATGTCAGAAACATAAATGCGGTGGTCTGGGTGACCGCCAAAAAGGAATTGCTTCAGCATTTTTGTTGGCCTCAATTTCAAACCGAAAATTCGTTGTTGATGTACAGAGACCTTGTGATCTCCTTAATTACTTGGTACCAAATATCTACAACTGGACACATTGTAAGAACTATGTAAATACAATACCGTCTGAAGAGATGCAAGTATTTATGATTGGAAAATCCGACTCAAAAATTAACGAATTTAAGGATATGAATTTTAATGAAACATGGAATAAAAAAGTAGTTGTGTTGGAAATTAGTTCATACAGTAAAGTAATGAAAAGTATTCGCCTACATCCGAATACTAAAAGACAACTCGGCTGGATTCAAAACTTGAATGACTATGAAGTCATTGGTATTGTGCTTAGACGCTTATTCAAACCTGTATCTAAACTTAATGATCATTTAAATCATTACTTGAAGGAATCTACTAATGGAAGGCAACTCGTTTGTGCACATCTTCGCATTGGACGAAACCCAAGCAATCCTGATGATTCTGTTCTGGACAAGCCAGGGAACTTCAAGGCATTGCTTTCATTCGTAAACAAATCAAATTATGTGGATGTAAAAAAGTATGTAATCTATTTGGCCACCGATTCCGATCAAGTCCGTAAGGATGCAGCCATGATTCTGCCAAATTACATTAACTTAAATAGAACAATTGTTCATGTTGATAATGTTAAGCGCCTGAACTCAACTGTGGCATGCGAAGGGTTTTACACAGTTCTCTTTGAACAGTATTTACTGACAAAATGTGATTATCTCCTTATTGGGTGGAGTAATTTTGCCGCAATGGCTGCGTACATAAGAGGTCATTCAAATGGACTTTACTTGTACAAGGGAAAGAGGTATCAAGTTGCCACCTTAAGGGAGATTCAAACTGGGTATAAATTTCAATAACCTTTTGTCAATATTTGGGTAGAATTACAATTCGGCCAAGTCTACAATGTATTTAAACGTATTATGTTATATATATATTATAATATTTCATTAGCCCATTACTTTTGATTGTAGAGGGGAGACGAGAGTTGTTTTGAAATGTGTCCGGTCGACCATTAATAAAAAAACATGATAAGATTTATAAAACAAATAAGTATGCATTATATGAAACTAATGGTTTGTTATATGGTATTGTATCATCTGTAATATCGTATGGCAAGATCATAATACACTATTTTTGTGATACATGCTTAATTCAATTGTATTGGATGCTTACACATATTCTCCCCTTAATGTGACTTAGTCCGTATGTAGCGACATTCGCCCCTTTGAAACTGTTAGTATGTGTCAATATACAAAATGACTGATAATTGCCTTCCTTCTGATGTCATCCACTAAAACTTGAAACTTATTTATATGATTAGATATGACATCAGAGTTATGTATCAGTGTATCTCTTATTTATGTTCTCTAATTTTATATTGATATTATTCGTCGGACTAATTAATCTGATCATGGTGACCTCTTTTTGCACATGTTTGAATATATTTATATACACTCGGATATGACATGTGAAAGGAAAGGGGACTGGTGATTTAAAAGAAACTTAAATACTCTGCGAAATCTATAAATAATTTGTTCATTTCAAAAATAGTCAAGATCTGGTTAATTTGTTCGACTGACTATAAAGTGTGATCACCATCCCCACCTTCAAGTCATTGTCTTTGTAAATGTCCGTCATTGTACATACATTTATAAACATCATTTGTTCGCATGTTATTGCTACACATATTTTTTGGAATCTGTGTTTGAAATAATAAAAATTCTGTTCTGCTCTATATCTACTGTCATGCAATAACCTTTTTGTTAACAAATATAAACTGTGAAATTTCACAAAAGTTAAAAACATAATGTGTGTCACATATGGTGGCATGAACACTGTCATATGTGCAACATGTATTGTGAACACACACACCAGGAAGACGGATATACTACAACCACATGCCTTTTGTATTTTGCACCACGTGGCATGTTCTTTGTAGTTGAATAAGCATATCCGTACGATATCTTTACAAAACGGAGACGCACGTGCAATATCAACAAAGTCCACATTCTTGTGAAATTTCCCCTAAAATTGAAAATTGACAGATGTTTCTGAAAATTTCAATATCATAGCGGGAACAAATTTGCCAAATATAATTTACAGTTTAACGAACTACATTCGTTTTCATATCATACAAGGTCAATAACACCTCGCACAACCTGCTGTGTTGATGGCAGTATAGTTGGTTGATAGCAGTTCCAGAGAAATTACACTCTCTTTTTACATAATTATTACCTGTTTGATCAGATTTGAATAACATGTGTTTACCCATTTATTACGTTTATTTGACTTGTACATTGTACTTTGTCATGCAAACATAAATATAATATATTAAATACAAGAGTGGCAAACTGTCACAAAATACGCTCGTTATATGTCAGAACTCTGAGTTAAAACAAGACACAGTTTAGGTAATTTCTAAAATCAAAGTGTGATAACTCCCTAGTGACTTGAGCGATGTGGCTGGTTATCGAACTTGGCCGAAATATTATGCCCACAAACATTTTCACTAAGTTTGGTAAAGATCGGATGAAAATTATTTGACTTAGAGAGCGGACAAGGCTTATTTGGCCAATTTTGGATAATTTAAGGGCCATAATTCCGAAGTGCCTGGGCGATGTGGCTGGTTATCGAACTTGGCCGAGATATTATTAAGTTTGGTAAATATCGGATGAAAACTCTTTGACTTAGAGAGCGGACAACATGTGGACGCCGCTCGCCGCCCGACCGCCACGGGTGTTCCCATAATACGTCCGGTTTTTCAAACGGGCGTATAATAATCTAAACAAACGGGTCCAGGTCCAGAATATAGTGAACAATACAGATGAGGAATCAACAAAATAAAACCAACAAAAAGCCACACATACATATTCATCGAAGCAAAACATTATAATACAAAACACTAGAGAAAAAAAAACACTTATTCAAAACTTAATACATTGTTTGTGAGAAACACAAGCATTATCTTTGCTATGCTACAGTTATCTCTGATTAAAATAACAATATGAGAAACATAAGAGTAAGGACACTACTGTATAGGAGACAGTCAAGACTAATAGAATTTACCTCATTTAATGACGAACTAAACTGAATTCTTATCAGAAATCTCTTTGGTACCATAAGACACCTTTCAGTGCAGTTCTTTATTACTGTAAGATGGAATTTATGCCTTGATAAAAAACTTCCTGTGTTACAAACCAGTACTCACACCAAAGTTAGGGTTTGTGAAGTTCGTGAACAAACTCCGCCTAGCGGGGATCGAACTCACGACCTTCGGATCAGGCGTCAGGCGCTCTACCCCTCGATCATTGCGTTTCCCTCAGCTGCTTAGCTGATGTCTGTCACACAGGCCGTATACATATACTATGGAAATGGAGAGAACGCTAGAAAGAATAAAGGGAAATAACTCGTGACAAGTTCATGTAAATATTTAAATAAAATCTTATCTCTCTCAATTCATCGAAGATAGACTCAGTCAGGTAAAATTTGATATATACGTGGTGAGTGTAGAATGGTATCGGTAATATGTCCGGGTCCAGAAGTGACAGTAGTAGGAGAGACGACGATATACCAGTGGTGAGATTCACACGTCCTTATTACTCTGCTAGGAAAGTCGGGAGTTCATGATTTCCATTTTACGAATTCATAATGTTGAATTCACGACTTCTACTTGAAGATTATGAATTCGTAATGTTGAAATCAGGAGTTCCTGAACTCATGATTTCAGAATTATGAATTCGTGAAGTTGAAATCATGAATTCCCGAACTCACGATTTCAAGATTATGAATTCGTTAAAGTTAAAATCTTGAAATCATAAACTTCTAGGAGAGAAATGATATAGTGTATGAATGTCACCACCGGTCTTTCGTAGGAAACTGCAGTGTTACTGCCATGTCTACTATAAACAGAGCCTATTAATATTGCATTTACTATAAACAGTTACTATATCTAGTATTACTGCTACTGCTGCTAGCAATACACATTTAGAAATATTGTAACATCGCTAGTGTTGGCACCGGTCTGCTATGAAATGTCAGTTATGTGTTGTTACTTTCACTAACTTGCTGCACACCGATATAAACTCCCTCACTACTTTCTATAATATGTTTGTACCATCCACCATGTTGGACGTTGAAAATCCATTTTATGTCATGATAAATCATATCTTTAAACACCGAATGAAGTATAAAAGCAATAGAATAAACAATGAACGAGCGTCTTTTAATTAGGGCTAGTCAAGATTAAAATAGCAGGGTCCATTAACAAATATTTAATTATAAATAACAGACACGTATTTTCAACAGTGCAGTGGGAACATTAGGAATATGTTTCTTAAATGAAGCGATATTTATACGTATTACATTAAATCGATGCGTGAATGAAATATCATTTTAAGAAAATGATACGCAAGTTTAAGATTTTTCTTTACAATTGTAATTCGACTATTGCATGCAAAGATTCATTAACTCAAAGCTTCCTCGTATTAGGCTAAAAGTCAATGTGGATAAGATAACTATACTATTTACAAAACAATGTAAATAATGATTGATCGGATCTAGGTCTTTGAATAACTTCTTTTCAATATTGAATGTATAGTTTTGAAAACAATGGTATTGATCATCTACTTACAGAATGCCATTGAACATTTTGACGGGTTAGACTTTGGTATGCATAGCGCTCGTATAGATGAAATACTTACGTAACGCAAACAAACGTTCAGATTATATTTTGTGATGGCGCAGGTTAGCCGAATCAAGGTATTAATGGGAATGTGTTGTATATCGGCATGTTTAAAATGTAAGTACTGAATTTCGTATTCAAATAGTAATCAAACCTCAGTAAATAATAATGATAAACGTCGTTACTTTTGTTGGTAGTTTCTATTCAAATGATGCGACTTCTGGTAAGTAACTGAATGCATATATTTGAATGGCTTTACGCGTCTTGTATTCTATATATCTATTTTCTGTACACACTTTACCGTGGTCATCATCTCCTTGGTTGGGAAATTGTCCAGCGGGGATATTTATTTTTACACGGTGCGTTTAATTTGAGTTGTGGTAGAATAAGTGAAACTGTTGGTGCATATTTTAAACCCCCTGAGTTTTTTTGCCACTTATTATTCCAAGCCGGTACTTTTATTTTCAATCATCATTAAATGAGCGCCGTTGTACGATTTCCAACCTCTTCTATAAGTGACGCAATTTCCGGTAAACGTCACATATGACGTCACCATGTACTGACAGTAAGCAATATTTGCCCCATAAGGCAATATGAAAACGAAGTGACTATGTAATAGTTAGTAGATTTTAAGTAAAATCTTATTGATTAAGAAGGGGCGGAGCGAGCGAAGCGAGCGAGCCCTCTTCTTAACCAATAAGATTTTACTTAATATCTACTAACTGACTTAGAATGTAACCTACATTTTGATTGGCCGATACGCATGCAAATTTCAAATAAAAGCTATAACGGACAAGAATAGTAAATTTCCAAATATGATAACGCTCACACAGATTCGCAGTAGGCGGAGCTTAAAAAGCCCGCGAAAAGTCGAAATTCTTAATGAATAAGCGTAGTACTTAACGGGAGCCGTTCTGTCATTTCATTGGCTGAACATGTAGGTTGCATTCTAAATGGAGTAAATATTGTTTCCTGCTTCCAAATAGTGACATCACATGTCTAGACTTATATGACGTCACTAACAGAAGAGGTTGGGAATCGTACAGAGGCGCTCATTTATGTTTGTGTCGTTTTTTTGTCATATACTTTGTGATTGTTTATGTGTGTTTGTAAATGTCCTGTCTCCTTGTGCTTTGGGTGGCTCTGACTTTGTTTGTGGCATTTTCACGTCGACTTTTTTATCATTTTTGTACAAAGTAGTTCTAGATTTTAAACATTTTATATTGCATATTCAGTAACCTTTCGGTTCATTATTATTGGTAAAACTTAACTATACTAAATCTTCACTTGAAAAGCACACGTAATGTGTAAGAAAGTACATTGAGAAGATAATGTAATTCATACCCGACAAACACTTGGTGATTTTTTATTATCACTACGATAATAATGCATTCATGTTATAGAATCAATGATTACATATATTACTCATCTACAATAAGACTATATTACATTATATACACAAACTTTAATAAAAATATTATTATTTACATAATGTTGAATAATATTAGTACATTCATCGTAGGTCTGAGTTTCCTGTTTATTCAATAGCAGATTCTTCAAATGAAATTTAAAAGACTGAAGAGTTGCTTGATTTCTAGTAGACAAAGGTATCAAATTCCAAATATCCGCGTTACTTTAAGAAAATAAACCTTTCAAATAGCTTTCCAAGTACCGTCCCTAGACTGCGCTAAGTGAAACATTTGACGAAATTTTAGTCTGCATCACCTGGATACATTATGCTTTGTTTGTAAATACGGGGACATTGATAAACAATATACTCACCTTTATATATTTTACATTTGTATTCTGTAAAAAAAATACATTATATTATTACACTGGTCATTGCAGATGCCTATAGCCAAGCATCAACAACCAGTAATCCAGAACAAAGTAAGTCTTTACTACACATTTCTTTATATAGTAAAACATCAATAATAAGACCACCTTTGTGACCCTTGAAAACTGGTCCTAATATTGAGGTGGTCTTAGTATTGAGGTTGAATAAAGAGCAAAACAGTAAAAATGGATTTGATGAGGTGGTCTTATTTTTGAGGTGGTGTTAAGTGAGGTTTTACTGTACAAACAAAAAGATCTTTGCAAAATTTCTTGTCGAGATTGTCAATGATCTGCTGCCACTTGAATACTAATGCGAAGTGTTTTTGAGGTAATTTCGCGCTATGAACAACACTGCGGCATTTCTTGCTTGGCTTTTGTTCTGGTATGGTTTATGTTACAAATGTGTACTTTTTGTGAAACATTCTTAATAATGAATAACAAGCATTATTCTTTTTTCCCTTTGAGAACACTTTACAATTATTAACGCAAAATAATTTGAAACAGGGATCATAAGGTCGTACAGTATCTTAATATGCATCACACCGTTGTCACCTCCTACAAAAAAGAACGAGTATTTAATGTAGATCTTTTGAAAACAAAGGATGGAGTGTGATAATAAAACTCGGTTATTTGTATTGAAAGTAAACGTATCTTAAGAAAGTCATTTCAAAGAAGTTTCTCGTAGAAATTGCTATTTGAGCACTGCTATGGGATGTACAACCTCTTTCTGTAAGTGACGTCATTTCAAGAAAATACAACATGTGATGACACTATTTGCAAGCAGGAAAAAACATATACTCAATATTGCCATATGGGGCAAATATTGCCTATTGTCAGTTCATGGTGACATCATATGTGACGTTTTCTGGAAATGACGTCACTTTAGGGAGAGGTTGGAAATCGTACAGCAGCGCTCATTTGCTCTGTAATTCTACAGTTTTTCCACTGATACGAGAAAATGAACTTGTTAATTATAATAATTTGGTTTGTCTTGAATGTTTGAAAAGACTGTATAATGACTGGCTAAAATCACGAGACTTAGTAAAATCAATGATGGTGCGCTCGTACTGGCTAAAATCACGAGACTTGGGAAAATCAATGATGTGGCGCTCGTACTGGCTAAAATCACGAGACTTGGGAAAACCAATGATGTGGCGCTCGTACTGGCTAAAATCACGAGACTTGGGAAAATCAATGATGTGGCGCTCGTACTGGCTAAAATCACGAGACTTGGGAAAATCAATGATGGGGCGCTCTTACTGGCTAAAATCACGAGACTTGGGAAAATCAATGATGTGGCGCTCGTACTGGCTAAAATCACGAGACTTGGTAAAATCAATGATTAGCGCTCGTACTGGCTAAAATCAGGAGACTTGGTAAAATCAATGGTGGGACGCTATATCACTAACTTCAACTTGTATAATTTCAATGAAAATGAACGATTTTCGAACCTCACTCGGTCGTTGTTGTATAAAGATAATAAAGGTATGTACAGTATGCCATACTTTTGCAGAGAGGCGACTATGATAATATATTGTATCCAAAGTGATATATTTCATTTTTAGGCTGCAGTGATTTACCAGATATCGAAAATGGTATCAGCTTTTTGGTCAACACATCGGACCCGTCTACTGGAGCGTTTGTTATATGCAACTTTGGATTCAAAACAACCACAAATTTCATCTACTGCCTAAGTACTGGTCTCTGGGAGAAGGCTGCGTGTACAGAAATCGGTATTAAATGAAAACCAAAATGAAATGAAACTCTTATTACGGCAAATTGTGTATTCATGATCAAAACGCACTTGAAGACATACGGGCTTTGTGTTTTACTTTGTTTTCAGTCGGTTATATGTGGCTGACAATCGATATATTCATGTTTCCTGCAATCAATTATAGGCCATTATTAATTTGCCCTTTCGCAAGGAGCTGGCAACTCTTCACATGAATCAGAGGTGGAAAACAACTGACCATAGCCAAATTTCACCGAAGGACACATGTCCCGCCCCTGGACCTTCCAGGGTGACAACCCAGCACTCTACTAATTGCTAACCGAGCGGGCCGAATATTTATTAGTAGTTTATTCATATATGCAGTACAATGAATGCACATCCCTTGTTAATGTTTTTTAACATTGTTTTACGCCATTTTAGGACTTAATTGTACATTTACGCATTTAAAATCCCATGTACCTTACAATATGCGTGTAGTAATGCGTGTTTGAATGTTTTTCAGACTGTGGACCAGTTCCAGAAGTTGAAAATGGGTACGTTCAGCAAGTTGATCTGTCAAATGCAAGTTATGGCGGAGTGGCAATAGTAATTTGCAATACAGGTTACACACCTTTGGTGGAGCAGTTGATTTGTTTAGAAACTGGACAATGGGAGGACTTGGAATTGTACGCCGCGTGTATCATAATTGGTAACATCATTTACTGCATATTAATTATACAGATGTTGGTTGTGAAATAAATGTATACGTAGGGCGGCAACACTGTGATAATATGGACTGTGACAATACTAGAAAGCAGATTACAATTGCACTTTCATCGAATGATTGGATAAACTGTAGTGTTACGGGTCAAAATCACATTTTACGTAACCTTTTAACGATCTGTCGCTCTACAGGATTTAATGCCAATTTTGATACGATTGCAATGGGCTTTCGTAACATACTCCATCGTTTGTTTGCCGTAAATGTCGTTCTTTTTCATAGAATGAGGCCAAACCCAATGTGATTACACAGCTGTATCATCGTTATTCACCGTCGTGCAAAGGCAACACATAAAATGATCATGTTTAAAGCCGTGAATAAATGGTACAACCAATATTGGGTAGGAATAATTGTTATTGGTCTACAGCAGAGACTCGTATTTTTCAGTACAAATGAAAACCAGCATTTTAAGCAAAAAATACAAACAATTTATGCATGTGGTTGAAAGTTCATTATTTGCAGATTGTGAGAAAGTTCCAGACATAGAAAACGGGCAGGTTGTCCTTGACCAACCCTCAAATTCTAGCTATGGTGCAGTTGCGCTTGTTATGTGTGACATTGGTCACGAAGCTTTAGCTGCAGAGCTGATGTGTTTAGAAAGTGGAATGTGGGAAGACGAGGACTTGTTCGCGCTATGTACTGCAATAGGTAGGGCTAAATACTTATCTTTACTTAGTTTGTTGAAAATAGATGCCTACTAGAGCGTTAGCATACATGTGATCAACTTTGGTTCTCCATGTTTGAAATGAAGACAATCTGCTGAGTATCTTACGTGCATTTCTTGCATTGTGCCGTTGAGAATTTGCACTTTCAATTGCCTTGCATGAAACAGTGTAACTACTGTATAGTTTGTATTATTTTATTCTAAACGTTTTAACAGATAACCGAAGGCATTTGGTAACACGACGTTAAACTGGTTTAAAACTGGTCCACGACTGTAGGCATATTCTAGTGTTGCTTATGCTGTCTGTCTTATTTCTGTTATTCTCCCTGCGTGTACCGCCTGTTCCATGTACAAGAGCTCTTGTGATGTGGGTATTGTTTAGTTTCATTGTCTTATTTTTGTTTTCCCCTCCCTGTGTGTACCTCCTCGTCCGATGAATATTGCTTTTATGTCCCCTCCCTGTGTGTACCTCCTCGTCCGTTGAATATTGCTTTAATATCTCCTCCCTGTGTGTACATCCTCGTCCGTTGAATATTGCTTTAATATTTCCTCCCTGTGTGTACATCCTCGTCCGTTGAATATTGCTTTAATGTCTCCTCCCTGTGTGTACATCCTCGTCCGTTGAATATTGCTTTAATGTCTCATCCCTGTGTGTACCTCCTCGTCCGTTGAATATTGCTTTAAGATTTCCTCCCTGTGTGTACATCTTCGTCCGTTGAATATTGCTTTAATGTCTCATCCCTGTGTGTACATCCTCGTCCGTTGAATATTGCTTTAATGTCTCCTCCCTGTGTGTACATCCTCGTCCGTTGAATATTGCTTTAATGTCTCATCCCTGTGTGTACCTCCTCGTCCGTTGAATATTGCTTTAATGTCTCCTCCCTGTGTGTACATGTACATCCTCGTCCGTTTATAATTTATTTTATGTCTACTCCCTGTGTGTACCTCCCCGTCCGTTTATTATTCATTTTATGTCTCCTCCCTGTGTGAACATCCTCGTCCGTTTATAATTTCTTTTATGTCTCCTTCCTGTGTGTACCTCCTCTTCCGTTTATTATTTATTTTATGTCTCCTTCCTGTGTGTACCTCCTCTTCCGTTTATTATTTATTTTATGTCTCCTCCCTGTGTGTACCTCCTCTTCCGTTTATTATTTCTTTTGTGTCTCATCCCTGTTTGTACCTCCTCGTCCGTTTAATATTGCTTTAATGTATCCTCCCTGTGTGTACCTCCTCGTCCGTTTATGATTTATTTTATGTCTCCTCCCTATGTGTATCTCCTCGTTCGTTTATTATTTATTTTATGTCTCCTCCCTGTGTGAACCTCCTCGTCCGTTTATTATTTATTTTATGTCTCCGCCCTGCGTGTACATGTACCTCCTCGTCTGTTTATTATTTATTTTATGTCTCATCCCTGTGTGTACCTCCTCGTCCGTTTATTATTTCTTTATGTCTCATCCCTGTGTGTACCTCCTCGTCCGTTTAATATTGATATTATGTCTCCTCCCTGTGTGTACCTCCTCGTCCGTTTATTATTTATTTATGTCTCCTCCCTGTGTGTACCTCCTCGTCCGTTTATTATTTCTTTATATCTCCTCCCTAAGTGTACCTCCTCGTCCGTTTATTATTTCTTTTATGTACCCTCCCAATGTGTACCTCCTCGTATGTTTATTATTTCTTTTATGTTCCCTGTCTGGTTGTACCTCCTCGTCCGTTTTATATTGATTTTATGTTCTCTGTCTGGTTGAACCTCCTCGTCCGTTTAATATTGCTGTTATGTTCCCTGTCTGGTTGTACCTCCTCGTCCGTTTAATATTGCTTTTTGTATAACGTTCCTACGTTTACATCCTCGTACAATTCTGATTTGTAAATGTGGCCTAACTTTATCTGTATTTGTCACTTTCATACTGATCCGGAATACAGTTATAATAATGTTTAAGATCTCGTATTTTTTCGTAGACTGCGGAACAGTTCCCGGTGTGGAGCATGGACATATTGTCTTAGATGACCTGTCAAACTCGAGCTACGGAAGTATTGCCCATGTTGTGTGTGACTCAGGTCACGTGGCTTTTGTTGAACTATTGTCTTGTTTGGAAACTGGACAGTGGGAAGACTGGGAATCGTTTGCAGGATGTAATGCGATAGGTAATATAAATTGCTCCTATTGTTTTAGTTTATGGATCAGAATATTAGGTATTTAACGGAATTACATGAAAAATCCCAATTGAAATCAAAATTATTAACGATGAAAAAGCTATAATAAACACAGGCAATTATTATACTAGTAATTAGTGACTATGTGGAATTTACCACTTTTTGACATGTCTGCAATATAATGTAAGATACAGTACATAAAAAGAAATATGAAGCGTAATTTATTAATTATTTCGTGTTTAACTTTACACGATGATAGATTCCCAAAATGTTGAAAATTTACCAAGAAAAATCCCATTTTAAAGAGGAGTTCCTTTTCCCCCAAACCCCAGCAATCATACAATGTATAGTGAGACCATGATTATTCCGAGTGTTGTGAATGCAAAATTTATTTCATTTCATGTAGAGTGTGACAAGAAGCCGAATGTAACGAACGGGGAAGTATCTCTAGACGATGGAGACAATACATACGGGGCATTAGGGTATATACAGTGTAACGTCGGATACAACTCGACTTCCCTCAATATTACATGTACAGAAAATGGGACATGGGAATATGCTGCATGTAGCATTATAGGTAGTGCATTTGTGTTTGTTGCATTTATAAATGCTAACCTGTAAAAAGTGTCAAAACGTTCAGACCACAATAAAATCGGTTTTGTACTAGCTAATAAATAAATAGCAGTATACATTTTACATTTTTAATACCAAAGTATATCTACTTCTCAAAGCGACTCAACAAAATTATGTTATTGACAGATTTCAACTTCGGCAAAACAAAAGCACAATTGGTTTAGCCCAAGCTATTTAGAAAATGTATTGCATTAAAATTCCATTTCTTATGAGATTTATATCAAGTACTTCTTTTATCACAGTTCCAGATACAACGAAAACGTATACAAGTATGATATTACGATTTCATCAATACCACGACTTTAATCCATTTTCATTATGCTACCACTCAGCAATAGTTTTATTATAAATGTAAAATAGCGTTTTGTCACATATAGCGATAATTGCAATAAAACATGTTAATATGTTTTTAATGCAATAAACAATTTGTAGTTGTAGTATTCGCTTGTGATGCAAACAAAAGTTGGTTTCAGTATAAACCAATCATGTTTGTGGATAAACGATTGTTATATTTTCTAGATTGTGGCTTAACTCCTAATATTTCCAATGGAGCCATTGTGTTGAATGACGGAAGTAATTCCACATTCGCAGCGGTTGCTTGGGTGACATGCTTCTCAGGATTTAGTTCCACCATCGATGCTATAACTTGTATCGAGTCTGGAGCGTGGGATTCCATTGCTATATGTGAGCCAATCGGTAAGTCAACCCGCCATGCCTTCTCTGATTCGGAGAACCAAGTCGTTTTCCTGCTACTATCATTTCGTCCTCTGATACAAAATCTTGCTCATTGATTCTAGTTTCGTTCCATTGATTTTGGGGACACATTTTCGCATAAACCGAAACTTTGTACATGTATGTTCTCAAACTTTTAGTCTTGGTTTTTAAGGCATCAATCGTAAGTTAAATTACTAGTTCTGCGGGCTCAAATTCTGTTTTGGATGTAGACTGTGTACATGAGGACCCTATCCAGTTGCCTTGCGGAAAGTCGAAGGTTCTACCCAGGTGCCTGACAATGCTAGAATGGTTCTTTTCGTAATGTACAAATTTACGCTATATTCAAATTAATTATAACTGTGTAGTTATACAATGAAATATAGAAGAATTGGTCGGCGAATAAAAATTACTACGTATTATCCGTATTTCTCTCGCGTTATAACCGGGTACGTTTGAAGCTAGTTCTACTGTATTGATCATTTCACAGTAAGCTACAGAACGAATACTTAGTTTAAAAAATATCAAACATATCATACTGCTCTTTGAGTTCACGTACAAGCTGATTTGACTAAGACAAGAGTTCTTCTGTATCTAGATTGTGGCCAACCTCTAAATATCTCCGATGGTTTTCTCGAACTGCACAATAAAGATAATGCTTCAGTTGGAGCACTGGCTTCTGTGGTTTGTGATTCCGGCTATATATCAAATGTGACAACCGTATCATGTACAGACTCGGGATTATGGGGAGGAAACGTTACATGTGAACCAGTTGGTATGTTATTATTTTCAACTTCTGCAATACGCACACTTCAAGATTCATATGGCATCCCAATTGGCATGTTGCCGCCAATCATTGCCTCCTGCATTCGGTCATTCCAAATGGTTCATAAACCAAATACAAACACCAAACTGTTGTTCCACTACTCATGACAGGCGTCTTACACTGTCTCACAAGCAGCTTTCCAGTTTTCAAATAACCGACGACCATAACTGTCAACATTAAGGTGTTGAACAGTATATAATATATGTCATAAACATGGATGAATTGTAAATGTTGAGTCATCAATTTCATTTGATAATAACCTTAGTCGCATATGTAGACAGTAAATTATTTCAACAACTAAACTGATGTTTACACGGAACACCACATACACAAGGCAATGCCTTCCCACACAGTCCCTGGGAAAATAAAGTATACAAACAAATAACACTGAGGAGGTGCAATCGAAAACATGCAAGGGTATAGCGATGCGAGGAATAGTCTGGCCGACCATGAAACAGTTAAGGGCAATTAAAGGGAACAGCAAGGGGCACTACTTAATATAGTATCAATCTATCTGTGGTATATTGTATGCATAGTATTCGCATTGTTTGATTTCAGAATGTGGTACCCCGCAGCCCGTTCCCCATGCGCAGGTAGAGCTTCTGTCACATGGTACAACAACATACGGTGCAGAAGCACGAGTATTGTGTGATGTTGGGTATATGACAAATATAACGTTTACACGATGTGAAGATACTGGGGAATGGT
Source organism: Mactromeris polynyma (assembly GCA_032209605.1). Taxonomy (NCBI): domain Eukaryota; kingdom Metazoa; phylum Mollusca; class Bivalvia; order Venerida; family Mactridae; genus Mactromeris; species Mactromeris polynyma. Next base: position 14,192,225 of record JASFXZ010000020.1, on the reverse strand, counting down.
CGTATACTTCACCGTGCACTCGCATAGGTAGGCTTATCATGTTGTTCATTATCAGAGCATTACAATAGAGTATATATGTCACCCTTCGTATTGCAAAGGGTGTCATTTTGTCATCATGATAGTTAATAGTAAAGCGTAAAGACAAGTCTTTTTTAATTTGCAATGATATTATGAAACTTGTGTAAATGTTTGTTTACTTATCGTGTCAGTTTGTATAATTGTTATTAATGTTGCGTAATTACTCAAATATCTTTGCTGTCGTTTATTTGTTCATCTTATTCCAGCGACACTAGCAATATAATGTCAGTCAGCTGAATGTTTTCTGCAAGGACATTTTAAAACTCGAACACTATTAAAACCTAATGTGTAATAATTCGCATTTTACTAATGTATGTTCATGTCTCCTTGTTATTTTGGGGCGGCTTCTCACTTTGTTAGTTGCATTTCCAGCTCAACTTGGATTTACATTTTAAATGATGACAATGTCGCCAAAGTTTTCCTCCCGGTTCTTTTCGTACTTGGTACAGATACAATACAACACATGTATTGCATTAATGCTCTTGTTACTTTGGTGTGCAGTGCAATGTTCCATGGTTGTTGGGATGCTGCGTTCTTTGTTTTCACTGTCCTTATCATGTATGACTTGTTTTGTATCCGCTCACTTTGTGTGCCTCCTTTTCTGTCTGGTAAAGTTGTGTTTACCTTTCTGTGTGTGCATCCTCCTTTTTTGTCTAGATCTGTCTTGGGAATTTGTGATTTTTGACTGTGGCCTTACCAGCACTGCATGTCTGTCACAAGTTTTGGAATATATTTCATATAGGTGATTACTTTTACTCCCGAGTTTACATTCCTAATGATCATGAGCATTTTAAACATTGACAGTGTTACAATGGAACGCATTTTATAATTAAATTTGTGTAACTGATTTAGACTGCGGACCACTGCCTACCATAGATAATGGTGTGTTAACTTTACAAGATGTGTCTAATACAACGTACGGAGCATCAGCAACTGTTGACTGTGATACGGGGTATCGAGCTGATACAGATAAAGTTAATTGTACTGATACAGGGCTATGGGAGGATTGGGAAGAATTTGTCACATGCAGGACTGTTGGTAAGGGTAAATTAAAGTGTGCACTCATAAATCCTATTCAACAGGATGGCTTATCATTCTGTGAGGGAATTATACAGTAAAACCTCAATAATAAGACCACACTTGGGACCCTTGAAAACAGTCTTCTTATTGAGATGGTCTTAATATCGAGGTTGAATAAAGAGACAATTCACTTCAAAACTGTGTTCTTAATTTCGAGAAGGTCTTTATGTGAGGTTTTACTGTACTGTAAATTTGCGAATGTCTTACGTGTATACAGTGTAATCTGTCTGAAGCGTTCCTCTTTCGTACAACAAACTCTCTTTAACAACATAACTACTTTTCCATTGTAAAACACCATTGTATTAAACTATATTGCAGCAGTCTTTAACCAGCAGCCAAACTTTGCATCCCTCAATGGTTGTTTCTCATGAGAGATTGTTTTGTATACCGTCATGTTCTGTATATGTATAGAATATATTGCTACCTTATGTTGTTTTGGGAGCCGCGGCCGTGGTGCAGTGGTTAGTGCGCTGGACTTGTAACCCGGCGATCTGGGCTCGATTCTCGGTCGCGGCAGGTCATACCCTTCCATGAAAATTTGACAAAAATGTCGATTTTCCTCCACATGTGGAGAAGTTGCCGGCTCCTTGTGAAAGGGTAAGTTAGTACTGGTAAGAATTCAGTCCAGGAAAAACTGGTTAGGTGAACCGGCCGCCGTATATAACTGAAATATTGTTGAGAAACGGCGTTAAACCCGATGAAACTATGTTGTTTTGGTTCAAATTACTATTTAAAACAGACATAATAATATGCAAGAAAAGTAGGTACCCTGCTTAGTTATTAGGTTTTCAGATATGCACCATGTACGGCTATTTACAATTAAAGCCAATTTTATCAACACTTTTATAATTGGGCGTATCTGTTGTTTTAGTAAAACAATGGTTTCATGAAAACCGAACTGGACAAATGTGTTTTCCATTTTAAGGGCATGAATGCGCTAGTACATCTCAGCTTGCATCAGACTTTTCGTTTTAGATTGTGGCCCCGTACCAAGCTTTACTAATGGGATAGCCGTGTTAAATGAAAAAGATGATACTTACTATGAAGCCACAGCTACAGTTGTATGTGACGATGGGTATATTGTGAATTCGTCCGATATACTTAGATGTACAGTGTCTGGTAGTTGGGACGATGCGGTTTGCGTGTTGAACGGTAATTTGATGGTCTGTCTGTTAGGGCAGTTGTTGTGTAAATGAATGGTTCATTTGACAAATTAACACATAATCCAATAATGATAATTCTCAAACAATTAATGTAAGTTATTTAGAAGCTATTGGTTGGCCCGCGATAGCATACACGGTTACTACGGCTATTTCTTCAAATCGCTGAGCAAGCAAATGTGCAAATATTGTTCATTTTTGTAGAGTGCAGTCCAAACCCGTTGATAGAAAACGGTGTAATGTCGGTTCCTGACGGTGCGCCAACTGTCGGCATTGTTTCAATGGTAACATGCGATTCAGGATATTTCGGAAATGTTGACGTCATAGAATGCTTGCCGACAGGAGAATGGGAGGTTGCAATATGTTCCAACACAGGTATCTCTGAAAGAATTATTACTAGTCAAGTACTAGTATTTTGTGATCATTATAGTGTACACTTTTCATTTTCATTCATTTTCCTGAAGTCTTCTAGTTGTTTACAGCGGTCAACTGATCTAACTAGTGTTTAGGGGCTCAGCAATGTTGGGGCTTACCCACCGTGAATCAAAGGTGGAAGACAAATTCCGTGTGTTGTGCTTTTGTCAATCACATTGTAACATAGCACACATGCCCCGCCATTGGTTCGACTTCTTGTTTGGCCGTCAATTGACCCTTCCTCATTCGCACTGTAGCCACGTCCACCTTACCAACATGTGCTCTTTGTAACTACGTTAAACAAGCGCTTTACAAAATGGCGACCGACAATAATAAACGTAATGTAATTTTGGAGTGTCTTCCCAGCGATTTTAGCGATTGTGATCAAACTTTGACTCCGCATTTTACGCCTGTCTGGTTTACTGATAAGAAAGAAATACTCAAAACCGTCTGTGACAGACCAAAAATGATCAAAGAAAAATCAACATCATAGTTAAGCGTCTTGTTGGAATGGACATTTTTTATACTACAGCCACAAATAAATGCACAAATTTGACATATTTTGGATAATATATGGATAATTTGTAATGTCTATTATAATCTGACATCAAAAATATTTTTTAAAAGTCCATGTGGTAAATATTTTGTTTTGAAATTGACAAAATAGTCTGTTTAATAAATAATTTAGAGAGTGGACAGACATTACAATGTTAGGATTATTTCTCAAATCATCAATAAATCATTCAACACATATTTCTAAACATTCCAGAATTTATGCCTTAAAGAAACAAGGCCAGTTTTGACTCGGACAAATTATATAAAATTACGCAATAGGCCTAAACAAGATTGTCCCCTGTGTGCACTATCTAGATATCAATCTTGTCCAGACCCATAATCAGCATTTATCTTTATCTGCCCCAGTTGGAATCCAATATACAATGTACATCCAATCAGTGCTTCCAGTCATCATCTGACACATATTACAGTACAGTTATGAAGTGTCAAATATTTCTATAGACTTTTACTAAAATACCATTGATCAGGTCTGTGTTGAATGTTATAAAATGTGTATATTATTTTAGAACTTCATTCAACAAAGGTGTGATTTTTAAGGTTTAAACACGATATATTACTAAGTTCTGCCCTATCATGAACTGTAAACACCAGTGTAAATGAAATAATGAAGAAATCAGAACTTTTCTAACTCTTATAAATTACGTTTGAAAGAAATACTAAACAGTAAGTAACCAATACCAGTAAATCACCTGTATTTTCATTTTTCACTAGTATTGACAAAAATAAAAATAATTTATCTGCATATATGTTTATGGCTATATTATCTTCTAATCTCACTAATTATTGATGTTATAATTGATTATGGGCATTTTTAGTTTTACTAACTAGGCCTTTATAACTTAATATTTATAAAGTAATGTCCACCCTAATCAATACCTAAATGCTGGTAAAAGTCAAATATTGTAGTTTATCAAAATAACAATAATGTTCATTCTACACGCAGATATATTGACCATATCAGACATTATATAAATTGCAACTTATTAAAACATGAAGATGAGAAGGACAGTTTGGTGAAATAAACCTTCACTGCTTTCTAATTACTGATTCGAATGACATAATTAATCAAGAATTTAGCTGTGTAAATCAGTGTTAAATTGTTTAACAGTTTGTTGATGCTTGCATATATGTATGTAAAACAAACATATTTTAAGTTGTTACATTTTGTTTCTTTATCTTCTAGGGTTATGCTTTTCATTAATGTCTAATGTCTGCCCTCTCCCAGTAACGCCGATATAAATAAATATTTCAAATTTTCTAGTCTCTCCGGATATTTGCTGTCCGAATAACACAATCCGTAGCTGCATCTTTTCACCATTGTCACAAATTAACATAATATAATATAATCAGAATGCTATCATCATCAGAAATCTATTAAACCTTATTATTTATATTTCCTGTTTGTCTAAGGTTTGTCTAAGGTAAGCGAGCTGCTAGGGGTGTGTCGAAATCCCGTTATCTGATTGGTCAATCGGCCTGTCAATCAAATATCTGAGGAAGGGTCAATTGCTCTACCGATAACTATACTATACTTACTATACATGTAACATGGTCTGATCATAATCTCAATAACTGACGGATACAAAATTTAGAAAGATTTAACATCGATTTAATTGATCGAATAATAAGTAATACAGTAATACAGAATGCCCATGCCATTATTGGACTGTATTTTTAATAGTGCCTAACAAGGGATTGACGTTACTATTCACTTATCCGATTTAGTTGTAAAATATGAATATTCCCAATCAAATATCTAACATTATGTTGACTTACAAGAAGCTTAAAAAATTGCTTTGTGAAAAACGCGATGATTTTATCCAAGTGACAGAAATGTCTTCTATTTGCAATATAATTGCATCCCCGAAACGAAAGTTAAAAGTTTCTAAAGCAATGGTCATATTCGTACATCCTCGTATGCGCCGTCGTGACTAAAACTAAATCAAACCCGACATAGTCTGCGAATCTATGAAGGAGTAACAGTTCCTTTCTATGGGCGAATTTGTTTTGCAAAACCTGGTTCGGGTTTGAGGTTTCAGTTTTGTTGTAGTTTGGTTGAAAAACTTAAACCAGTTAAGATTTAGATTGGTATGCAAACAAACAGATGGTTTGGTCGATGAAAAATGGCCCACGTGATTTTGATTGTGCGAGATTGCAGACAGATAGGTGGGTGATAAGAAAATCAGAGTTAAGAACTTTAAAACGTCTGTTTTGCAACGTAACAGTGTGGACAATTTTAAAGGCGGGTTCCCATGTAGCAAAGAAACATTTATTTTTAAACATTGCCCCACATATGAGTGGCCAGTCACCCGCCATAAAATCAGTCCACCATTTTGTTTAACTAGTATACGATTATTCGGATAAATCAAACCAGACAAACCACACTTGGAGGTAGTTCGGTCAGTTTGACTAACCAGTTTAAGATTTGTTATTTACAAATACAGAAACTTGTTTTAGTTTGAAACCAGTTAGTTAAAACAAATGAAAGGTTTGACAAACCAGTTTTGGATTCAAACCGGTTTGGTACAAACAACTTCGCCCTATGTAGTTTATACCGTTGAACTTATTTAAGCCCCCGGTAATCCACTGACAATTCGCTGTATGCTACGAAAGATCGGTGGTGACATTCACATTAAATCATGTCTCTCCTAGGAAAGTCGCAATTTACGATTTTAACTTCAGGACATCGCGATTTCAATGAATTCATTAAATCACCAAGTAGTGAATTAAAATCGTGAAAAGGTGATGTCGGAAATCGTGAATTTACAAATTCAGGTTTATAAATTCGAGAAGTGGAAACCTTAAAATAATAACTTTCCAAAATGGGACATAATGAGATGTGAATGTCACCACCAGTCGTTCGTAGTACAGCTGTGTGCCTTAATTCTCTTGTTCTTGTGTAATGACGTCTTTTGTCCTGGGTCGTTCAATATTAATATTATCGCGTTTGTTGATGAAATGGCGGCGTTTAGATTCAATATCCTTATCATATCGGTATTTTGTGTGTGTGTCCCCTTCTCGCATGTACCTCCAGGTTCATTGGTATTGATGTTATCGCTACCTGTGTGTACATCCTGGTCCTTTTGTTTTGACTTAGGCCCTTCTTGCGTGTACCTCCTGGTCCTTTTGTATGGCCTAAAGCCCTTCTTGCATGTACCTCCTGGTCCTTTTGTATGGCCTTAAGCGCTTCTTGCGTGTACCTCCTGGTTCTTTTGTATGGCCATAGGCCCTTCGTGCGTGTACCTCCTGGTCCTTTTGTATGGCCTTAGGTCATTCGTGCGTGTACCTCCTGGTCCTTTTGTATGGCCTTAGGCCCTTCGTGCGTGTACCTCCTGGTCCTTTTGTATGGCCTTAGGCGCTTCGTGCGTGTACCTCCTGGTCCTTTTGTATGGACTTAGGCCCTTCGTGCGTGTACCTCCTGGTCCTTTTGTATGGCCTTAGGTCATTCGTGCGTGTACCTCCTGGTCCTTTTGTATGGCCTTAGGCCCTTCGTGCGTGTACCTCCTGGTCCTTTTGTATGGCCTTAGGCGCTTCGTGCGTGTACCTCCTGGTCCTTTTGTATGGCCTTAGGCCCTTCGTGTGTGTACCTCCTGGTCCTTTTGTATGGCCTTAGGTCATTCGTGCGTGTACCTCCTGGTCCTTTTGTATGGCCTTAGGCCCTTCGTGCGTGTACCTCCTGGTCCTTTTGTATGGCCTTAGGCGCTTCGTGCGTGTACCTCCTGGTCCTTTTGTATGGCCTTAGGCCCTTCGTGCGTGTACCTCCTGGTCCTTTTGTATGGCCTAAGGCGCTTCGTGTGGGTACCTCCTGGTCCTTTTGTATGGTCTTAGGCCCTTCGTGCGTGTACCTCCTGGTCCTTTTGTATGGCCTTAGGTCATTCGTGCGTGTACCTCCTGGTCCTTTTGTATGGCCTTAGGTCATTCGTGCGTGTACCTCCTGGTCCTTTTGTATGGCCTTAGGTCATTCGTGCGTGTACCTCCTGGTCCTTTTGTATGGCCTTAGGCCCTTTGTGCGTGTACCTCCTGGTCCTTGTGTATGGCCATAGGCCCTTCGTGCGTGTACCTCCTGATCCGTTTGTTTTGCCTTTGGTCCTTTGTACGCTACCCCATCTATTTTCATTTGTTCGGCTCTGTGTAGGGAAGTATACACTTATGAGTGTTACATTCCCTGTTATGCATGTTTTCACTGAACAATTACATGACAATATTCGTAGACTGTGGCGAGGTACCTGGTATAGAAAACGGCTTCATTATTATTGCTGAAGGAAACATGACAACATACGGATCAATAGCTGATGTGATTTGTGATGAAGGTTACGTGTCCAGTTTGCCAACAATAGAATGTCAGATTGACGGTACATGGCAAAATGATGCTAGATGTACAGGTTATGGTTAGTATGCAACAACAAAAAGTATTAACAAGCACTGATGGTGTTTTATGAAATAAAATGAGTCATGAGAACCCATCGGTTAACAACCAACGTGCCAGTATATGTCCGAAATGTAGACAGTACTTCTTAAGTTGTTAAAAAACAAATATTAGATATAATATTACATCTCTAACGCAGTGGTTTCCCCTTGCCAAAGTACAAGAGACCTCTGCCATCACAACATTTAACAGTATTATATAATCAACAAATAAAAGACCTTGTTTTCAATGTGTCATTGTCGTTTTATTCAAATACCCATCATCACGTGACATACATGAAGGGAGATAAGCGATGTGAGGAGTTTGGTCTTTGATATAGACCACATTTGGATATGATTGTGCATATATTTAAAAAAGATGAACGGCGTAGATAGTATGATTTCTAAAGAGTCGCCTTATTTCGGAACTCTGATTTCGCCAGAGGGCATGCTACTGGAAAGTGAATTATCTTTTCGAGACACCCCGTTTATTGCCTGTCCGTTTAAAATATGAACCAATCACATTGTCTAATTTGTTGCATTTTTAAACAGCTCGCTTCATATACCACAGTTGATTGGTCTAAAATGTAGGTCAAAATCAATATTATACAGCTACGCCGAAAGATAATGCAATAGTACGGATTATTTAAACTAAGCTGACATGGAAAGTACCATTATTACATCGCTTGTTGCCTATGGTTACTCGCATCGTTTGTTCGAGCCTAAAATTGTTGAATAATTAAAACTTTTTAGTTCAAAGCATTTGAGTATAGAGTATCTGAAAGCAGAGTATTGACAACTTTTTGATAATGTTACAGGTTTGGGTGCAGTTACCATAGAAACAGGTGAAGAGAAAGCAGATGACCAACATTTGACATACCTCAAATGTGCCTTTTCTGTATTTGTTGGCCTGACGTATAGAATCAAATGGTAAGATTATCATATCATTATATCATATGTTAAAAAAGAAACGACGGCAATATTAGGGTCATTTTAACAGGTTTTTGGGGATTGTTGCGGTGGCGATATGGGAATAGGTACGTCAGTGCTAGGCGCTGCATACGTACGAGTTGTGGGTTCGAACCCCATTGGATTCACTTCCGTTAAAAGTTTGAGTAGAGTGACATAATACAGTAAAAAATGGAATTTTCTCGTACTTGCAGTTGTGGGACAGCCTAGTTCGAGTCTGTTTGATGATACTAATTACCATTTTAAACTCCAAATCAACATAACATTCATTAACATCTTCTTTAAAATAGCAAACACTTTAGGTTAATCAGTAGTCATTAAAAGGGTAGCGTGGCTTGAAATGTCGTATTATATTATACTTTACAAGATGTCAAATTGGTCTGGCGAGAACTCTAGGCAAGAACTGTTGAAAGTGACGATTTCTGATATAAAACTCGTATGATTTAAAAGCTTTTTATGTAATGCAGCCTGTTGTCATTCCATGTTTTTTTATCAAAATGATAATTCTGTGAAAATCCTTACTTTCGTTTTGATGACTAACATCAGTCACTTTCGGTTTAGAAACATGTTAATATTAAACTGACAGAATGTCCTCGAGTGACACGAAAAACATTTTTTGTAATCTGTAACTACCATAAAGCCATCTTAGAAGATAGAAAAAAAGAATGCCGCTTTAACAGAAGGATTTACAACAATGTTAAGTCCGTGTTATACAATATTTAAAATGCAAATTCTGTTTTTATCCTTACAGAAATGTTTATGAGCTGATAATATATTTTGCAAAAAGTATCTCTTTTATTGCAGGTACTATAATGGTTATGAATTTCACGACACGGGCATAATACCTTGGCAAGAAGCCACTATCTTCAGATTCAGTGATGAAGATCTGTTCGACACATCCAATGTTCCTATATTAGGGTCAAAGGTACATTTTCTTATTGTACAACTCTGCCCTTTGCTTTCAGAAACCCAACCATTAAGCTACTTCGATAGAATACTCGATGAGGTCGTGGGTTCGGTCTCCGGGTGAGTCATACGTCTTGTGTGACGACAATGTTTATACTGGTTTGTAATATATAAGTTAAGAATGCCACATACATAAAAACGCCCCCGCAAATATTATGCACTGCGGAGGTGCAATGGTAAACATGTGTGGGAATACGGGTGCAAGGCATGGTCTGGCAGACCATAAAGATCTACTTCGAAGAATATGGAGGGACAACAAGGTGGGAAAGTTGAATAGATGGAGTACATCACGGAATATGCCAAGAACGTCAGTAAGAATAGGCCGAGAGGGGGGAATAAAGAACATGGATATTGTATCAAGTAAAATAACAGAACATGGGGAAAGAGGAACTAAAGACAAAATTGAAAATAACAACCACACATCGATTTACACAAGAATACTGACTAGGTCAACGGGCCTCCTTGCATGACTGAAATACTGTTCAAATGGCGTAAAACTTCTACAAAACGATTGCTGACAGAAAAGATACAAAACAGTATTTTCTCTTCTCATGGGTTCGTTCTACTAGGTGTTGCATGTCAAAGGTCATTGCCATTTTTGTCAGGATTTTACCATTTAATAGCCAAAAATACCAATAATTTAGAGAAAATGACCCTTCATCCATAATCCTTAGGGTCAAAAAGTGGCACTTTGGAAATTCCTGGGGTCAACTTCAGGCTCAAATGGAACCCCTGCTATTTACTTTCTTACCGTCTTTAATTTATAAGCTTCAACTGTATTTAGTGCATTTTCTGAACGATCTACAGAACTTCACATCGAAGTGAAAAAGAGAGCTAGTTTCAGATTTTTAAAGGAATAGTTTGTACGTTGATTTCAATAAACTGGGAAAATATTCAGATGTTGTATACATTTGAGCGCCGCTGTACGATTTCCAACATCTTCTGTAAGTGACGTAATTTCCAGAAAACGTCACATGTGACGTCACCATGTACAGACAGTAAGCAATATTTGTCCCTTATGGGGATATGAAAACGAAGTGACCATATGGAGTAAATATTGTTTCCTGCTTGCAAATAGTGACGTCACATGTTGCGTTTTCTTGAAATGATGTCACTTTCAGAAGAGGTTGTAAATCCCTTGGCAGTGCTTATTTAGACCTTTTCCTCACTAGGACACTGCCGTTCATTTATGTTTGATAGTATGTTTTATAAGCATAGTTTTGAACAATCACGACATTGTGTAAATGTTTGGTTTCGAAAGAATGAGGATTGGACTTGAATAAAGTAAACGAATTCAATTAATCTATATTTCACTGAATTTATTTTGGCAAATATGGCAAGGTTACAATGTGTTTGATATATATGGTTGCATTCCGTGGTACAGTAAACTCCACATATATTTTTTTCCGCAATCAATGTGGTTTCTCTTTGCCGAAATGAAGCACATCTGTGTTATTTGGAATGGCTGAACTTGTCTATAATTCATTCATTTCACATTTATTTTCGACACTTGTTTTAGATAAGTTGTATGGCTTCAGTACATGACGGAATCGGTGCAGAACTGGAGAACCGAACAAGTGTTGACTTTGTTCCAATGGAGGTAGAATTACATAGATACATTGAGTGCGCTTATATTTGAATACTCAGTCCCCCCCCCCGATGTTTTATACACTGGTCAAAAGAGCTATCCCGACGTTTTGTATTATAAGATTATTCACTACATTATAACAAAGTGATCCAAAATAATGAACGTGTTTTTGAATGTTTTTCATCGAATTTTTGAATAGTTCAGTTCATCTGTATTATGGATATTTTAGCTCATTGTATCCAGTATTTCTTTTGGAAGTTATGTAAAGCAGTTATTGATCCCTAATATATACAATCAAGATTGGTAAGTATAACGATCTCTTCAATTTCATTTACTCTTCGAATAAAACGTAACTATGAATCTGTGTATCATAACATGTTTCATCGTCGGCGTGATTTGTATTTATTTTGCATAGTAAGGACTAAGAATAAATTTTCTCAAACGAGCAAAATGCACATCATTTCTAACATGTGTTATATTATTATTCTGCTCCTTCGTAATATAGTCAGCTAATGGCACTCGTGAATATTCGTACAATTCCGTAAGTTATCATCAGCGGAATGTACAAGTGTACACTAGACAAGAACGGCGAATGCGTTAGAAGAAAGGGGCAAGGTTGATGATTGCAGACTCAATGCTGTCTACTTATACTTTGCAGATATCAGCAACAGAACTTACAATGATTCGAGGTCAGGCGGCTACCCTCTCTGTGTATTTAAACATTCCATTCGGATGTCCTCTGACCTCAAGCGAATGTTCACTCAGCTTCCTGTTGTACGATCCTGATGATAATTACGAATGCGACGATTCCACTATCGCTGTCGTCAGCACGGACACTTGTGGCGGGAAAGTGCTCATAACAAACGCAGCTTCCACAAGTTTTACAGGCACAATCATAAACATAACCATAACAACGAAGAACAACAGATTTTATCGTTTGCGGTCATATTTTAGTCCAATGATTAAAATGTCTGCGATTGGGAATTCTAAATCAGTATGGAACCAGAAATTAACTGATTTAACGGTGTGTAATTTATTTTATACATCGTGAAAACATTAGTGCTCATCTTTATGTACACCTTCGAAATTGAAATATTTTCCATTTGATACTTTTTATGATCATGGATAAAACATTGTGTTTCTTTAATTATTTATATATACCTGCACATGGGTAAAACAATTCATAAATAAGATTATAGTAATTTAGCTTTTTTTCATATTGAATACGTCTTTTTGCTAAATCAGCATATTGAAGGCTGAAAGTGAAACCAGTTTGCATATACTCGTACACAAAGAAGCAGACGTGTTTCGCGTTCATATTTTGGTCATTCGTATTGTTTACTGCAATATGGCATTCATTGTGCTCATCCTTCTAACATCAATAATGGTCGACGTTATTTGCATTTTTATTCTCAAGTTTTCTGACATTTTTAAATGAAAGTCAAAAACCATTGCGGTAATATTAAAAATAGGTTGAGCACACACACAGGTGATTGTCACAAGTTCTTTCCCTTTATCCCTTCTACAGTTATCTCCCTTTATCCTTTCTATAGTATATACAAGGGCTGATCATTAAGTTCGTGGACAACTTGTGATGTAAAGAAATGCTAAGAGATATATAGAAGGGATAGAGTGAGAAAACTCTAGAATGGATCAAGGGAGAGAACTTGTAACAATCTCCTGTGGTTTTTCTATGTAGAATGCACAAATCGAAAGCTGCTAAATATCTTCGATATTGAATTATTATGGTCCATGGACAGTTCAATATATTGAACAGATTAAAGTTAGATATATTACTTAAATTACTAGTCGATACCTGACGTCCAATATGTTCGGTGACCAGTACCATACTAAGCTTTACACACGTAATATATGACTGTGTACACATATTGACAATCGGTGCGCGTAAGAAGACCGCATTGTGTAAACAGCAACGGATGTTTTAAAACCCGTCTGACCCGTACCGTATCGGACCAGTACCATACTAAGCTTTGCACACGTAAAATATGACTGTGTAAACATATTGAACGGCCCTCCCTGTGTGAACTACAGGACCGTATTACATAATACAAAATAAATATATGGTACTGGGAAAACAAAGACAGGACGTCATAGCTGTAATTCAATAGTCGACATTGACTGACTGCTTCAGGTTTTGTTTTCTAAGTTCTCAAGCAAATAAAAACGGAGTGCATTTATAGTATTGGTATACTGATTAGATTGATTATATTTCTTTCAGGTTCGTGTGAATGAAAATGATCTCACGAAGTATCGAGGTTGTTACGCGTTTGTTGATCCTTATATGTATACGTTCGACAGACGGTATGTATTTGGACAATGTGTTATAATGCTAATTAAAATTTCTCGGCCTAGCCCATTTCTGATAAAATTGTATTTTCAGAATGTGTTACATTTACTATACAGGACATGGCTCATTAACTACCAAAGCTTGGCTGCATTGCAAAATTATTAACTACCATGACCTTGTTGTTCGATTCAAATTTTAAGAAAATAGCATTGTTTGCGTGATTTTTATGGAAATGTTACCATGGCAACAAGAAGAAAAATCTAGATTTCTCATAGTCACTCTTACTGTAAACAATGTTTTGTTAGAGACAATTTACAGTATAAGTTATATAACTGCCATGATTACTAAACAGTCAGGGATTTGTTTATCAAGGTATTAAAACCTTGAATGCATATACTATGCAGTGATCGAAGCACGATTTATAACAATAAGGTTATAAAATTGATGCAATTCTTCTTTGATTACATGTATATTGTATAACTTGTACGGCTTCTTGCTTCACGTTATAACTTTTTTTTTTATATTATACAATAAAACTTATGAACCCTGTAGTATTTGACAATGGGCTAGTGTCACTCAGGGAGTCTCCAATCAAATCATTGTAAATCATTTGAGTAATTAATAATTTGCAAATATTGAAATTATTTTTTATTTTGAAATCATATCTTCAAGAGAAAACGTACATATCACATCATTGTCTTGTAATGTAAAACAATGTCTACACCACCGCAAAATGCAAACATACTTAACTGTCATTAGATGACAAAGTTCAACTCATCAAGGTAATTAAATACAGATTATTTAAATGATCAATTTATTCTGCAATTTCGATATTGAAATGAATAGATATTTATTAATGTATCTTTGGTCAGATTTTCACATTCAGATTTAATGGTTTTATGGATTTTTGACACAAATCACTACAGTACTAAACAAAATATAGATCCAAATGTCCCCTTTTGAAAAAATGTGCCAAATCTTGTCCAGTTCTCAAAACCCCTTTAAACCGAACATTTTGTCCGGTCCCGAGCTCGTCCGGTTTAAAGGGGTTCTAGTGTATATTTTGACAAATGAAGTGATAAACTTTTGAATACAATTTGTTTTGTTACCTTGTCAGTGATGTTCATTGTGTTATGTGTTGTCATGTACATTGTTGCAGCTATTATTCCAATCAACTGATAGAAGAGTTTGTGATGTTTCGACACAAGACGCTACCCATTGAGGTAGTATGACTATGTTTATAAAGCATGAATCTCCGTAATACACTAACTGACCGGGCCATCATCCCAGTTAGTTCAGTCGGTAAAGCGATCGACTGCCAATCTAGAGGTCACAGGTTCAGTGACGATTCGAATACATCAAAATTCACTTGTTTTCAAACGCTTGACTGCCATTCGTTACGATGATATTATCAATAAAAACATTCATTTTTAAAGTGCTCAGCATTTTGTTTGTGGCAATAAGTCACAAGGCACAGTGGTCCGTCGGGAAGCCTGCTTAAGTCCTGATCCGCGACTTGTGGTTTCGAATTCCGCAATAGGAAAATTGTTCCGCGGTCTTCTGAATTCCTAAAACCGGCGTAAGTACTGATTAGCAGCTCAGGAAATTGTCATCGAGAACGATCAGTTGTCTTGTTTTCACAAACAAGCATGTATTATGTTTCATTGTCCTTATTTATTTGGTACTTGTTTTGTGTATTGTTTGTGTACTTTTCCTGTGTGTGCCGCCTTTTCAGTTTGTATATTGTTTTTTCAGCCCACCATGCGTTCTTCTCCTCCTTTTCTTTTGTCTTGATCTGTCTAAGAAAGTTTTGTTTTTTTGTAAATTGCATTCCTTGCTCTATAATTTCTCACTTTTATATTTCAGGTTCAAACAATGACAGCACCCTGTAACTGGAACCGCGCTACCTGTTCCTGTTCGGTAACGGTTAGAGCCGGTGGAGACGTATTTACGATTAACCACTGTGGAGGACATATGACGGGTTATCTATCACATAACGATGGAATTCTTAGAGTATATAGATGGTTCTCTTGCTATTATCAGGTACGCACAAAATTCGAAACAATCATGTTGATGGACAATTCTAGAAAATTATGTATATAACGGTATAATATTTTCTATCAAATTATGCCAGGTGACAATTTACGAGAAAATGGCATGTTGTTGCATTCATACAGGCGCATTCTAAAACACTACATCCTAACTTTTGGTAGAAGTGTTCTGAAACTGCAATATACGCGTCCGATACAAGTAGTTCCTTCATGTCATATGCTAAAGTGAACTCGTGAGTCGGGATAGAAGATCCCTGTATCGGAGGGATTCTTGTATATGGTATCTGTGGTTTTAGAAATGCAAGAACATTTACAATGAAGAACATCTGTACATTTACCAACAATTTTCTCATAACTAAGCCTATTGTGACAATAATCAAGACGATGTACCTTAAATGGTATTACTGCATTTTATATACAGAGACTAGTTTTCGATAGCCCATGGCCACAATCTGCGAAAAGAGACGATATTTATGGTATTTTCTGTCGGTAGATTTTTTTAAAACAAATGATTGCCCATGTTAAGAAAATCCGTTTATGTGTATTGGAAGTTTATGTTTTGGAGAAATGATATCTACCTTATATTTCTTCAATTATTAAATAGCTCTTGAATCGGTGTAGTTTTAATTGAAATTCTGAACTCATCGGTTCTCTTGAATGTTAACAAAACATTTCCCCCCATAATTACATGGCAATGGGAAACAACTTCAAATATCCCTTATATCGACACGCATGATTGCAATAAAAACAAATGAGTTTTCTAACCAGACTTTTAAAAAATTGGTCTATGATAAATGCCGTACTCTTTGGTAGACGTTGTTTATGGGAAACCACATCTATCATGATACATGTACCTTGTTTCAATAGTTATATACGGGGTTGGTCCGTTATCATAATTACTGCAGCGAATTATCATTCCATTGGACATCCATACATGGTATAAATATTGTGGATTTACCGTTAACTTCGTGCCCGAATCGTTTTAGCGAATTTCGCATTTCATGTATTGCAGATTGTCTTGCCCACTGGAATGCAGGTCTATGTGTATATTATGCCATATTTTGAATACACAATGAACGTGTATATAGTTCCTGCTCAGTCCGATTTTAATCAAAGCGACGGACTATGTGGAAACTATAACGGTGAGTCAGATGACGATACCTTTCTGCGGGGAACCAACACACCAAGCAGTGTGGAAGGGAACCAGGGGAGCGGCTGGTGGTGGTGGTGGAGTGATTATTTCTACCCGCACGATTTCGCTTACTCCTGGGGGTAAGTTTTCTGCCAACATACAGTAATACATCACCATATCAAAATTAACACAACCCCATTAATAAGACTGTATTTTCATGGTCTATTTAATGTTTTTGTCTTCAATAATTTCACTTATTGAATCAGACCACCTCAGGACTAAGACCACCTTTCTTCAGACCATTATTGGTGTTGTTATTAAGGTTTCACAGCACATGCAGTTTGTAATTCGTATCTCTAATAACATAATTTGAAATGTAAATGTATATAGACTACAGACAACACAACGCCAAGATGAAAGTCTATTAAATCCTGATGTGTATGAAAATGTTGAGAGTTGGGCGGAAGATAAGAAACTCTGCGTATGTCCAAATCTACCAAACGAAGAAATACCCGAGTCGTTGTGTTCGGCGGATGAAGAAGCTACATGCATGGGTAGTTTGTGGTGGCGTTATGGTACGCTGGTGACGCCATCGAGTGTCCAGAAGCGACATGCAGTTATGGACAATATGCCCACACATTTATCGTCTGATACTACTCGTAAAAGGCTGAAAATAATGACACAGAAATGGGAAGAGAATCGTCAACTTTATGGTCATCATATACTCAAGGTAATTTAACTAATCCGGCGTTTTTAGCCTGCTCGGATACAATAATGTTTATGAAAATTCCTTGAATTCTAGTTTATCCAGGCTCGTTTTTTACCTTCGTCTTTTTGTTTCATTGTTACTTCTCCTAAATGGATGCAATCTATTTGAATGCATTGCATCCTGTCCAAAGCAACACACGTTTAGAGAAGCAAATGTGGATTTTGTTGAGAGGTCATTGTTCGAGAGAGGTCAACTTGGAAGTGAAGTTTGCCTACGGACAAGTTGTTAATGTTGTTGAAAAGAAGTTTTTGCTCAAGTGAGGGCAGCTCTGTTCCTGTTTTCTCAAAAATAGTATCTAAGAGCAGAATGTAGCTCAAGTATAGTTTATTTCAACTTATGCAAAATGTATTAAGATAAGCTAATAAATTATGAAATACGATAAATTTGGCAAATTTCTGAAGATTTTCATTTCAAATATCATGTTTTTTTTACCAAAATATGTTAATTAATAAGTTAAGGCTGTGTCTTGAAAAATGATCCTGATTTTTGGTATTTCGAAGGGAGTCGAATTTATTTGAAGTTCGTGTAGAGCTGACGAATATTGAGACAGAGAATTGCTTATATTGCTCTAATCAAATTTACATTAGAATATGGCGTTTATGTCCACCCATTTCATTTTATTTTTGTAGGAAATAGAGAATGTCTGGAAAATATTTTAATTCGATGTACATGTACACAAGTTGTTCCATTAGACCATAATTCATAACTATACTAGTTCTTCTTATGCAATGCAGTAAAGTAGTTGATTAAAATGAATAAAGAAATCGACCCAGAAATGTCATACGCGAAGCATTCAGCCACTCCAAATAAACCAGAAAAACCTAAACACATCCAATATAGTCATAGTTACAATGGTACAAGGACCTTGCTGATCAGAATTCATTTTACTATTAGAAGTACATAAATATGTAATTGTAGTAGTGCAAAAAGTGAACGGACTGATAAGTGTTTGCACAATCAAGGTAGTTTTCATTATCCTGCCCGCAAGATTTACATGAATTAGAAAAGGTGACTTATTTTTCAGCCATTGATTAAACACTCAATGAACGTGGTGGCTGAACCAATGTAACAACTTTGTTACTTGAACTAAGATAAACTTTTGGCTGAGATTATAATGTTATATACGTAAGGTATGAAATGAAGCAGACAGAATATATACTAAATGATGCCAAGTTTAATTGAAGATAAGACACAAACTGACTAAACGAATGAACATTTTCAGAGACAAGTGGCAAACACGACAGTAATATCAGTGGATGAGGGTAAAGCAATATGTGAGGAACAACTAAATAGCACATGCAATGCGTATAGTAAGAAAGAAGATGTTAAAGACATCGCTGATCCTAATGATAATCTTGACAATTGTGGTCAAGATGTGGCCGTGAGTACAGATATTGTAATATACGGCGTACCTTTATTTAGAAAAAGATCTCCTTGTAAACTCAACAGGAATACTTCTGTTTTAAAGACCTGTTTCGTTTTAACTTATTTATTTAACATGGATTGTGAAACAAGTTATTACAACTTATATAAACCAATATTGATAACTGCTTCCTGAGTTACCAACTAGTACTTGCGCCTAATTTAGGGAAGTTTGCGGTTCACCCTCGCCAACGAGATTCGAACCCACGAAATTCGGATTAGGGGTCAACCTGTCAACCACTCTGTCTCCATTTAAGACATATTTAAAGACACTTTAATAATAAAGTAACGAATGCTTGTAAAATACTCTAATACATGAAATATTGCGTATAAGGAGCACATTTTAAATCCCTATATACAACATTTTGCATTTAGATTATTGTGAATATAGGGAACAAATGACGCAATGGACATATTGCTGATGTCATAGAGGTGTCGCAAGTGACATTCCGCAATCGGTCTTCTGCACAATGGGTGTTTCGTAAAAAATATGTTTTCTGAACGCCGATTCGATTTGATAAGAAACATCACGCCGTTTTGTCGTGATGAAATGTTACATAGGTCAGTACACCGTAAGATCTCTAATTTATCTCGCAGTAGTACTTGTGGTAAGTTTTGGTAGGGTCAAAGCAGCATTAGATATGTTTCCTCCCAGATGGTTATACGGTAGTTTCAAAACAACCAAATTGTTTTTACACAATACATGTTTGTTGTTATTGACATGTTTCTAAACCGAAAGTAGCTGATTTAAAAATCAAACCGAAAGTAGCTGATTTAAAAATCAAACCGAAAGTAGCTGATTTAAAAATCAAACCGAAAGTAGCTGATTTAAAAATCAAATCGAAAGTAGATACTAGTATGTTGATAGATCGGAGAATATTTTTATTGTTTTTATAATGTACAGTAGAATTATATTAGATTTCAATGCTTAAGAAAAAAATCCATAAGTGATTATTTGTCAGATCAACAGTTTATTTCTGATGTTCTTCATAGATCGCAAAGTTTCTTGAAGTTGTAATAAGTCAGGAGTTAATGTCCTATTCATTGCAAATGATGTCAAATTCATCGAAATAAAAACATCTTCTTTCGGTCAGAATGTTACTCTTTACCAAATATGTAAAGATTGTTTTAATATTATATATAACTTACATAAAATATGCAATATCGACTTACGAATGGTACGATTTGAAACATATTCGATGGCACTTTTGTTTTTGGCATTGATAGATAGATGGTTCAACCGAGTGGACACAGCCACATTGTGATGCTTATACACAGAAAGTAACATCAGAGTTGGAAAAAGACATAGAATTTGCTGAAGATAACGAAGAACTGACGCAAAATATAAACGATAATGCTTGCCCTGGAAACTGTAGTGGGAATGGAGATTGTGTAAAAAGTACGCAAATAATAATGTTGAGTAATGATAAAACGTGATAACACCGTAACATAACCTCGAATACGATTGAAACTGAGAGAACTGCTGTTTTAAAGAAGCAATTGATGTGTATAATAGAATAATTGATACCCACGCTGTTAAAGATTTTTCTCTAAGATAATTTATCAACCTAAGCAAAGTGATATCGACAAAGGGCGTACCCTAGCAAAGTCGTCCGTGTTTTGGCTCCGGTTGTGCTGCAATTCGACGTTAAGTCATGTGACAAAGTATGAACCAATGAAAATGACTATAAATATAGATTAAATAATAATTTACTTTTTAGAAATTTGTGAGTGTTATGAAGGATTTGGGACTAATCAATGTTTTCTTGAACTATCCGTCCCACCATTACTGGAGGAATATGGGGACGAGGGATTGTGTGACGTCAGTACGGGAAGCACGTGTGATTATATACTTATTGTAGGTAACGGCTTTATAGAGGAAGCATGGTGCAATGTGTCTATGTATATGGTGAGTATAGTACAATGTGTCATTTCGTTTTATAATAATATTACAAAACTTACAAACAACCAAACTAAATACCATCCAAATTAGAGATCATCATATTAGTTAAGACCGAATTTCATACGACCAGTTTTGAATTCATTTTTATAATTAACTCCACGATCAGATCACCTGAAACTAAGTCCGATTTTTCGTTAGAACCAATGTTTGTCTTGTTATTAAAGTGTTATTGCAATGTGTCCCCTTAAAGTAGCAGTTATTTTAGGCATAACACATTTGTCTTATGTTACAACTATATATCATTAGAAAATTATGTACCGTTGTCTGTACTTTTCCCTTTTCCCCGTGATCATAATATGTACAGTCGAACCTCGTTCACTCGAATTAATCTGGTCCGAAATTTTATTTGGAATAATACATGGTTTCGAATAGTCAATTGAAATCGGACGTGTTTAAGAATATACATCGGGACATGATATTTCCTTCGGATGATACGGAGTATTCAGATAGAAGGTTCGACTGTATTATTTTGCATAAAGCATACTTTGTCTGATTGTTTTCCTAATCTGATATATATTAGACGTTTGGTTTTTTTCTGATATTGATTATACAAACTTTCACCGAATGAAATAAAAAGCTGTGTTTTTCAGGCTGAAACCGACGGTCAGTTTTTACTGATTCGACATTTTGCCCGCCCTTGCGTATATGCCAATTTCAACGAAGTATATGCCCAGACGTTTGATATTGACGAAAATGTCCGACGACGTCGTCGGGAAGTCGGAAATTCTGATGCTGCCTTGGCAAGTATGATTGGTATATCAGTAAGTAACGACGGGATGAATTATGGAGAGACGAAGTACGTTGTTGTCTTGGATACCACTTGCCAACAAACAGATGTTAATACATCAGAAACTTCTGTAGTGACGTTAAAGGTTAGCTTATGCAGAATTTGTTTGCTTGTCGAAAATATTTGTCTTAATATTCTCTTAAGATTCTCGTTTTTAGCAAGGGGCTCGTTAGAGCGAAATTCGCGGACACTCATCCGATGAGTCATCCCAAGTCTGTAATTCTGATATACCAAAGTCTACATACTCCTGAAGAAAGTAGTTCTTGTAAAAATAAATAGCGGTTAGAATTTGCGATATCAGCTAGAAAACGGATTTGAGCTGACATAACTTACGCAAGAGAAAGAACCCCAAAGAAACTTACTGATTAAATTTTGCAAATTGCAGAAAAAAATGTCTGCCTACGCCGCAGCCGTATCACGCGCGAAGTGCACTGAAAACAAGGTAGCGGACGATTGTATAAGATAGTGTTCAGTAGGCAGATAACTCAGCGGACGATAGGACTAGGCAGAAATTCGTATACATGAAAACGGCGCAACATATAATGTATCCATCGTTCCGTTGAATATCGAAGATTTATGGAAACATATTTTTTGTTTTATTGTCATCCTGTCTGTATGTCGATCGATTGTTTGTTCTGTCTAATATACAATGTATGTAGTTAGTATGGCTAACTACTTCTTCAGTTTTCAAGGCATTTCAATGCAGTTTGATAATACAAGTACCATGATACATGATTTGTAGATGTGGAAGACATAAATTTGCTGTGCATCCATCAAACTGTTTTAGAATTCTGTCCCTTTGAACTGAAGTCTCCTTTTAGAATAATATTATTATAGTTTATGTAGCAAAATTCTTTAGTTTTCAATGGATTGCATTGAAACAAGGCATATAATCAACATAAAAGTACTGTTTACTTCTTCTCCATCTACCCTTCTGGACTTTCTTTGTATACAATATTGTGTGTTAAACTCCTATATTATTTTATATTTTGACATAACAAAGTGTTCTTGATAGACTAGTGTGATAGGTAAAATATCTGTAGTGAGCCCCTTGCTGTCAGCACTTTCAGTGCTTTGATTTTATAACACTTGAGCCGATATATTACTAGATTTTAACGTAATTAACAAAATGTAGTGTCTCGATGACTTTATCCAATATCCTAAAATAGATTTGCGAGCATAATGGTCCCATGATCTTAGACATCCAGTCAACGAAAATAATCTGTATAAATCTGTATAGATTCACAATATGCATAGATATAGTGCATGCACACTCTCTACTTACAGATTACTTCAAACTTAAAACCCTCTATTAATCAGACCGCATTTTCATGAAACCCTTTTTAAATTTAACCTTTCATATTTTTAACTCGATGATCAGAACACTGACTTTCTTCAGACTGATTATCACGTTTTCACTGTTTGTCTCATTTCAGTCGGGTTACTGCTATATTTCCGGAACGTGTTATACCGAGGGAACTTTCCGTACAAATAGCATTTGTGACGTATGTGATACATCAACTGATGCATTTGTTTGGACCAATGGTTTGTGTTTAATCGTAAATAATTATTTATGTTCGTTCTTACCATATTACCTCCCTTGAATACAACACATATCACGTATACGAGTAACGAATATACGTATGTTCATTCTCACCGCATTACCTCCCTTGAATACAATACATATCACGTATGAGAGTAACGAATATACGTATGTTCATTCTAACCGCATTACCTCCCTTGAATACAATACATATCACGTATGAGAGTAATGAATATTATTATGTTCTATCTTACCGCATTACCTCCCTTGAATACAATACATATCACGTATGAGAGTAATGAATATTATTATGTTCTATCTTACCGCATTACCTCCCTTGATTACAATACATATCACGTATGAGAGTAATGAATATTATTATGTTCTATCTTACCGCATTACCTCCCTTGATTACAATACATATCACGTATGAGAGTAATGAATATTATTATGTTTTATCTTACCGCATTACCTCCCTTGATTACAATACATATCACGTATGAGAGTAATGCATATAATAATGTTTATTCTTAACGGATTACCTCCCTTTATTACAATACATATCACGTATGAGAGTAATGAATATAATACTGTTCATTCTTAACGGATTACCTCCCTTGATTACAATACAAATCACGTATGAGAGTAATGAATATAATAATGTTCATTCTTAACGGATTACCTCCCTTTATTACCATTACATATCACGTATGAGAGTAATGAATATAATAATGTTCATTCTTAACGGATTACCTCCCTTGTTTACAATACATATCACGTATGAGAGTAATGAAATACCGGAAGTGTGAGAGTATGTGTTAGATGATCGAATATTTTCAGACTCATTTGAAAAAAAAAATTACCTCGGGCATATGTCACGAATAGACACCGAAAAGATATTTCATCAAACACTAAATTTATGCATCTAAGGCATTTAAAGCTGCATGCCATTTTCTCTCAAAGTGTCTTCGATGACAGTTAGGAGTTTAAAGTATTATTTCTCGCAAGCTATATCAAATTCAGCGCAATAACACATATTAACGTCACCACGGATGTCATTTCTTAACATTTTTTGTAAAAAAGCTGCTTACATACGAAAAGTCCATAAACATGGCATACCGCTTGAATACGACATACATGTATGTAATACCCAAAAAGGTTGGACCATAATGTACAGCTAAAGCTCAATAGTAAGACCACCATTGGGCCTTGGGACCCTTGAAAATAGGTCTTATTGTTGAGGTGGTCTTTATATTGAGGTTGATTAAAGAGCAAACTAGGGAAAACGGACTTGAAAATTGTGTTCTTATTATTGAGGTGCTCATTAAGTGAGGTTTTGCCATTATATTTTTCAGTCTGTGTAAGTGGGCTGGATGCAGCAGACGATACAGACCGTTTGGCAATCATCATTGGCTCTGTGTTTGGTAGCGTGTTAATCATTGCTGTCATTACAATCACCGGTATATTTCTGCTTAAGAAGTCCAAGGAGTAAGTAAATGAAACTGTCAGTTTGATAATGTACCGTATAGCCCGAGTCCAGTCGCTGATGTATACTCATTCATGTTGGCCTTCTGATATATATGCCTAATACATACGTTACTACATATAGTAGCAAAGTTGTAAAGCGTTTCACATTATTATCCCTGCAGCGAGGCTCTTATCACCACACGGCCCTCTGACCATTATACCTTACGCTTGCCGATTTTCACGTCCCGGTCCGGTTAGTCTGGTCATTATCCTCTAAATCTCGACCGTACCACAATACCGAACTGATGATGTGAAATGACGTTACTTCGAAAGAAAGCAAAGGTCAGACGGGTACTCGGCTTAAATATCATAATAAGTATAGTCTTTACAGACCCGACATTAGATTGGAAACACTGATTCTGTGGTTGATGATGTAACCTTAAAGGTGTGAATTCCTTTGTATATCAAGACAACTCGAATGTTGACAAAGTGTTTTTTATATGGCTTTCAATCACTTTTGTCTATATATCACCGTGGCTGCCGACTGCAGAAAGTATGGTATTTTATGGCATTTATAGTAGAATTTTGAAAACAAAAAGACGAAATGTGTGAGGAAAAATGTTTATTTGTGATAAGTATACGAATTTAAAGTAGTGATATAGATAATTCAAGCAGCAGAGTCTTGATTTATAGCCGTCGCTCAGGACTCCGTAGTTAGCACTTCGAGCATAAAACTTACCGTATAAAGTCTGAGGGCGTGGTTTGAGAGTTTCAAGTGGATTGAAATACTAATAGAGCACTCACTATTATGTTTGGTCCACTTTGTGTGAATGTTAAGTGTAAATCTGAGATGTAAGGGGAAGTATTGAATATAACAGTATATACTCTTTACTCGGAGCTGTACAATTACACTCGGTCTCGAATTGTCATTCAGATGTCAAAGTGGATCGCAAAGAATATTCAGAACTTGGACAACAATTTAATCCACTAAGCACTCACACATATTCACACTAAGACACAGCAGATCAAATATAAAGTTCTTAGTGTAGAGTGCGGAGTTCTGAGTGTAGAGACTAGAGTGTTGAATTCTGAGTCTGATTGTGATGCGGCATGTTGAGTGTTGAGTGTTGAGTGTTGAGTGATGAGTGTTGAGTGTTGAGTGTTGAGTGTTGAGTGTTGAGTGCTGAGTGTTGAGTGTTGAGTGCTAAGTTCTGAGTTCTGAGTTCTGAGTGTAGAGTGCGGAGTGCTGAGTACTGAGTGCTGAGTGCCGAGTACTAAGTGCTAAGTGCTGAGTGCTGAGTTCTGATTGTAGAGTGTTGAGTGTTGAGTGTTGAGTGCTAAGTGCTAAGTGCTGAGTGCTGAGTGCTGAGTGCTGAGTGCTGAGTGCTGAGTGCTGAGTGCTGAGTGCTGAGTGCTAAGTGCTAAGTGCTGAGTTCTGAGTGTAGAGTGCGGAGTGCTGAATGTAGAGTTCTGAGCATAGAGAGAGTAGTAACGGTTATAATCCCGGCATACTGAAGGTTTCTAGTAATAATTTCAGTAGACGGAGGCTACAGGGTTTATATTCTCTTTTAAATTGACAGAAATAACACACCAGCGCCATCCATGCCGTCTAACATTCAACGATGGTTCAGCAAGAAATCATCTATGCAGCCAAATGTCCTGACACAGTCTGACAGCTTGTTACGACCGAAAAGGAAAATGTCAGTGGGTATTGCAGGAGTAGCTGATTTCGGCGAAGAGCATTGTTAGAACCCGACTGGATGAACCGAGTTACGACGGATATGTTCATTATTCATCGGTTGATGCTGCGTAAAATATTGTGCGACCTCAAATGTATATAAACTTTAAACTCGTGTTTTCATCGCGTCTGTATATAACATATGAAGTTTGTAGAGTAGAAAAAACATACATATCTGTATAATTATGTACAACACATAATTCACTGATTTAACAAACTCGCCAATCAAGAGAGATCATTCTTGATATTAATCCAGAAAAGCTGCACATGATTAACTTTTAACTGCCTTTGTAAAAAACACGCATACTAGTTATTGTAGTTATCATAGTGTGTTCTTCTATTTACCATGATTCCTTTTATGCATTATGTAGAAACTAATAAACATTGTATATATGTATTGCAATATGCAGAGCTATTGGATTTTTTTTTATCTGTTATGCTACTTGTACACGTGTAAATAGTTATCTCCATTTCTCTTTTCTAGTCACATGTCTACAAATATGTCAGAGGCATTCTTAGCACTGTTTAGGATTGATTGCTGAATGCTGTAATAGGCAGTTTGTGGGTATTATAATAATGTTATTATAACAAAAAATCACTGATGCACAATATATACCGACTTGTTTAGTCTGCACATCATGATACTTGATGGAAAACACCTTACCGCTGACAAAATATAGTGATACAGTAGCAAGCAAATCCCCCATCCAGCCATCTGTCGTCATACCCTTACAGCGCTTTGATTAAAACTGTCCTTGTGACATGGTTTCTTGATCGATTTAAAACAATAGACCATTAGAAAAAACTCGAACTAAATTTTCCAAACATTTACAATTTAATACATTTGATGTAATCAAACACTGAATCAATTGTTAAACCTTACCACAAGTCGGGAATTTTCTATACAAGTAATATGGAGAGATTATCAGACAGTAATGTTTACTTGATAAAATCAAAGCGCTGAAAGCACTACAGTTGTTTGGTATTGAACACTGGTTTTGTGTTTCACAGATTCACAGAAAGTGCAAAGTAAAATACCCAAGGTAACGTCTAGTCAGTTTTGTACAAGTGAAATTCGATATTAGGGCGAAGTGATTTACTCAAAGATGCTCATTTGAATTAATTGAATTTACACAATGCATTTTAGTATAGAAATACAAAGCCATTGTGAGCATTTAACAATAATCAAAGCATGGAAAGTGCTGACAGCGACGGGCTCACCGCAGATCACAGATGTCAATTGGACAAAGATTTACCGATCACAATAGCCTGTCAAGTACACTTTGTTATGTCAGTATATTGAATAATATAGGAGTTGTATACATAAGATTGTATACACATAATTGTTATAGACAGTCAGAAGAATGGATGGGGAAGAAGTAAACAGTGCCTTCATGTTAGTTACAGAATAACCTCAATATTAAGACCACCATTGGGACTCATGAAAAACGGTCTTCTTATTGATATGATTTTAATATTGAGGTTGAATAAAGAGCAAAACATTGAAAATGAACTTGAACATTTTCTTAATTTTGAGGTGGTCTCATTATTTAGGTCATCTTTTAGTGAGGTTTGAGTGTATATGTCGAGCTTACTAACTAACGTAGTTTGCAACACAAAGTTAAAAACTTGACTCTACAATTTATGTAAAAGAAGTATGCATAAACTAACCAGTCTCACAGAAAGAAAAATGCTCGGCAACTTAAGTGAGCAACATCGCTCCACTAACTTTAAAAACTTTATTAGTTTCTAGAAAATTAGTTTTCAATATAATAATTTGAATAATTTCATGTAAGTATGTACCAAGAACAGCCCACTTATTGTGACAATTATGTGCAAATGCAGTATCTGTAGTTTTGTGGGAATCATAGACCAATGAAAAATCTAACAGCTAATAACAGATAATAAAGACAAACTCTGTTTAATATAAAACGTTTTCGAACACACTCAGTCATTATACACAGACACACACAATAGACAATTCCCAATGACATAAGCTCTCTGGCCAAGCTAAAAATTAGAAAGCTTTACCATCATCAATTTCATAAAACAAAATTTTATGTGAGAAAATTAGCTGAATATGTAGACTAGAGGTATTATTCTTAAAAAACTTTGGATAAATATTGGGAACTGCCAAAATAATTCATATTCAGGATAAAACCTGTAAAACTGAGTTTGGCTCACGACCATTGAAATCCTATTCACTACAGTATGACATAATTCCACATCTACATTTTATTTCATTTGTAAAATTATAATACTTCATTTATGTTTTGTTAAGAAGAGAAAATAGCACTTTGATTTAAAAATGTTGCATCAAAATTTGTTCTGTCAATACACTTGCAATTGTAGAAGAGACACCTTCAGCAATACTACTATATGTTTATCCATGTTAATAGTGAGACGTTTCCTTGACAATGCCTATTTCACAAAAAATATGACATAAGTTACAGAAGTTCCATAATATTATCTTTAACCGATCATAACATTCATGCCTTCATGACACAATTGTATGTGAAAATGTC
The DNA here is from genome assembly GCA_032209605.1 of Mactromeris polynyma. NCBI lineage: Eukaryota > Metazoa > Mollusca > Bivalvia > Venerida > Mactridae > Mactromeris > Mactromeris polynyma. Next base: position 14,163,285 of record JASFXZ010000020.1, on the reverse strand, counting down.
TGGTCAACAAGACTGAAGAGCAATTTCCAGAAAACTACATAGATCTACATTGTAATATCAGTACATTGTTTTCATGCTTATCATTTTGAGATAAACTCATAAATGTAAAAGAGAGAGAATACGTAACTACATAACACAGTGCCTCCCCACGCAGATCTCCGGAAAAACAACAATCCACAAAACATAAGGCACTAAAGGAGGTCAAACGGTACACATATTAAGGAACACTTTTCTACAGGAAAAATAAATTTGCAAAGATATATTCCTACAAAAAGTATCAAAAATGTGTCTAGAAACAGCGACTGTAATTATAACATAGAACTATTTAAGGATTTCTGCCACAATTTTATGATTTACAATACATGTCACAATTTGCCACTGTCAGGTGGCAGTGACAGACAATCTCGAGGGTTTGCCATAATTATATTCATGAACAAAAATACTGTGTCCACAAAAACAAAAGACATCAGTAATTCAATCACAAATGCATACATCAGTCCACACTTAAGTTTCCGTTTTGAGAACAGATTTGAACATTCATTTTAACAGCATTTTTTAAATAAGTCACTCCAGGATGTTATTTGCTGCACTTCATGACAACACATTATTCAAAGATGGTCAACAGTCAAATGGAACTCTTCTCAGCGTCGAATAATCCTTCTTCAGCAGTATCACTAAATAACAAGAAAACAGAAAATGTTGAAAGTAATTTTCATAAATACAGGCATATTTACTTTATTTACCAAGGTCATTTTTCACTTTTCTCAGTTCCTTACAAAATTGCAAATGGAAAACATAAGCTGTGTAGCTAAGTACTTTTGGCATGATGAAAAATACATATTTGAATTTTGATCAACTTTTTGTTCAAACTTACCCTGATTGCCATCCTGAAATATGTCATTTGCTGCCAACATGGCTGTTGCAACAAAGAATCATGGCTTCGAACAGTAGCAGTAGTTCCATTAATCCATTCTAAGCTCTTACAATATGCGATTCTGGAATCTCATATAAATTATAATGTAGATCATAATTCATCTGGACTGAAATTCATCATCTGTCAATCATGGCTCAGTCTGGCTGCAATGAAGAATCACAATTAAGAACTTTGAAGCTATGTATAAGAATAGAACTAATAGAACTATGCCAACAAGTTGTGAAAATCAACTTCTGGTACTGGTAAAGTTCTGTTAAAAAATCTTTTTCAACAAAAAATATTTATTATCCGGTGCCTTGTTCACAGTACAATAAAGAAAATTGTGTAAACACCAAATGAATACGCCTCAATGTGTTTGAACACAGTCACTCGTCAGGTACTCTGGTTTGAGTGCTGGAGGTTATGGGTTTATTCCGGGCCGAATCATGCCCAAGATGTACAAATGGTATTTATATCTCCCTTACTTGGCATTCAGCATATATGTAAAGGATAAAACAGGAGATAAATAGGCCCTGATAAGTATATGATTGTGGATATTATATTGATAGCACATGAGCTCTGTATATCACAATATTGGTTGATTATAAATTTGTAGCGGTTTAAGCAAATCAAAGGGAAAGTGTGCGTGATGTGGGCTTCGAACCCACGACCCCCTAAACACTAGTACAGCGCTCTATCGACTGAGCTAACTGGGCCTCTGTCTAACCACACAACACGACACTTCTCCTCCTTCCGGCATGAGAGACCCTACCACCATGGCCATTGGCCGTCAAACAATGTTGCCACTATTGAAGTAAAGACAGAGGGAAAAGTGCGCCAGATGTTGGGCTCAAACCCACAACCGCCTAAACACTGGTACAGCCATTTACCGACTCAGCTAACGGAGTGGCCATCTAACCCCCACGCAGTAAATGAGTAATTTAGCCTGTTGTAAAGGTCATTTGCATGCATCTTGATAATCATTGTATGCATTTTGTATAATTCGCTCGAGGACGACTTATAAAGATCAGAATCTTACTTAAAATTTACCTGTATGATGTAGTGTACCATGTCTGTTGTTTTGGCATCATAATCAAGTCAAATTCGACAATCTGTCCCAGGATTACGCGGTTGACAACGTATTTTCTCCCTTGTGTGTTTTCATGGAGGCCGCGATTTTGTTCGCTGTCATGGCGTAGTTGGCCGAGGTTTTCCGAATGAGGACATTCCTACGCAGTGATCTCCCCTTATAGTATATTGCATTCTCGACCACTTCGTAACTCTATCATTAACAATTAACAGTTGACAATAAAGTGTTCAATTTAAACATTTTCCGTAAATCGTCGATATGCAACGGAACGATGACGGATACTTGAATTTCCCATGCACACGCGTAATACGTGAATGATCAATTGCCATGTTGGCCGAGGTAGTTGGCCGAGGTTTTCCGAATACTACTTCCGTAGTTAAGCCAAAACGTAGTTATGCGATGCGACTGTCGAAAGTTGTCATAGAACTAGTTGTTCTACCGAACAACTAAAAACGATGGTGGAACAACAAATATGAACACACATTAAAGCAGACATCACACAAATCTTTAGTCTAGTACACACGTAACGGTGATTGGGCCTAGCACTGGCTAGCAGAGATAACAAAGTTTGACTTGTGGTTGACTTTTCAATTAAATTTATTGTGTTAATACATGTTCCCTTGAATTTGCCAGCCATGGAGCTTGTTAAGTTTTGTTCTTAATTAAAACTTTCTTATTCACTTTAAACCTTTAACATCTTAAAGTAAACTTGGTGATATTAGGCAGAATTCATATTCGGTAAATCTTTGAGTTACTGTATACCTTTACCATATGCTACTGTTTGTATTTTGTCAGTTTTATGTTTGTGTTCTTGAAAAATACAAGCAATAAAAACATTAAATCGTCTGCCTCCATTATGTCATAACAGAAATGAACTAAATATGTACTATAATAAAACAAGTTACAGTATAAAGACGAACCTAGGTTTGTACATTGAACCTTGACTAGCGTATCTAGGTACGTACCGCACCGTGCTCTGGCCTAGTAATTGGGTACATTCAGGATATCAAACTTGTCCACTTTACATTCAAGAATATAAAATATAGTATACTTTTGTATCTGGCTAACAAACTCTGGAATATTTAATCTTGACTTAATGCCACACACATTCAGAGATCTTATAGTTATCTGTTACTTTCCGAACGACTCTCTGTCACTTGGTTCCTCCTATGATTCATATTGTAGTTAGTCTCAGGTAACACTAGGTTTTCATATATTAGTATATTGTTATCGTTATCTTGCTGGTTGTTGGTAAGCGTATCACACTCCTGTTCCGTAGAACAATGGTCGTGAATTTCGCCAGATTGATATGCAGGGTTTATGTGGAAACATTCACTATTACACACTATTGTTATATGTTCAGGAAAGTGAACACGATGCGTTGTCTTTGACGTACTGGGCAATAGCAGACGTTCATTACAAAAGAACACAATCCCCGGTGGTCCCTAGTGGGATTGATTCATTGTCTGGGATGGAAGAATGCTGGACGTCAGAAATGACTGGTGGCCCTGACCTAGAGGCTTTGGATGTTTCAGTCTCTTGGACTAGACTTTGTATTGGACCATGTACCTCCGTAAGATATCCAGGTGTGGTCCCAGGGTTGACTGGTTTCTTTGGAACAGTTTTGTTGACTGGTGACTTAGGTTCAGTGATAGGATCAGTAGCATGGCTTGATACTTGACTGTCGTTGTGGCTGCTATTAGGACTGTCATTATCTTCCAAGAAATGTTCTGTTGTCTTGACAGTATGAGAATATCTCTCCTGTATACGTGCCTAGATGTTTGTATTCCGAGAGTGTTTCATACCATCTTGGAAACAGGTCACTTACAACTTCACCGTGGATTTCTAGTGCAGCAGGGAACTTAAATTTAACATTTTACTTCCGTCCTTTTACGGGCTTCCTTGTATGCAGGCCATAGTTCCTTACGGGCGTCCCTAATTTCACGGGGATAGTCTTAATTGGTGTTCATCGGGAGATATGCGTTGTTCATGATAGTGTCAGTGTCACTGGTATCACAGAAAGAAACGATAATGGATCTTTGTTGGACTTTACCTTTTGTACATGCAACGTTTTTCTTCCCAATGCGATAAGCTTTGGATATCCTTATGGAATCTAGATACAGGTGATTATTCAAGAACGTTGTGATAATCGTATATAGTGCAGCCAAGATCTGAAGGCACAATAACATTGACAACACGTCATTGTTTGGATCAGTCCATATCAAAGTGCAGGTTAGTTCAATGATCATGCTCATATAGGCGCATTTTCTGATTTAAAAAAGAATATATAAATGTAGAGATATTAAATCAGTGTGTTTATTACAAAGCGTAATGGATGCGCATCAGAATCTCAACGCTGACTAACTGGGATCGAATCCTGATATTCGCCCTTTTTATTTATTTGTATCGCGATAGTATCATGCTTTTCACGAAATATGTGTGGGTGTATCACAGCAACTAGATAAATATGTGTAAACTATTTTTGCAAGAAATATTGAGAAGCGTTGCCCCAGCAAGACAGAGACATTGTTTCAAAAGTTCACGACTTCTGTGTACAAGAGGCTGCTTCATGATTCCGTTGTCTTGCCCAAGAAAGATAACTACAATGATTTTGTTATGACGGGGGTGTCGGAAAGGACGATGTCGCAAATTAAAAGGACGGCAGCGAACAACGTTTCAAGCAAAACGAGAAGTAACAAGTTACATGTCATTGGATTGCATTGATCTCCTTGTGGTTCGCAAGACAGTTTATGATATGATTTTAAACAAGATTCATCAGCCTTTTTAACAGGTCAAGCACAAATACTGCTGATGAGCCATGCTAAACTGTATATACATGTATGCTAAAACAATATTTTATACGAGGTTTTTCAATATTACTGTGCGTATGTTATTGTTTCAATTGTTCGAAATAAAACTAATATATATATACTATGATGATAACAAAGAACATAATATGAATGGAAATAAAATATAACGTAATAATTGACCTACAGAAGGATATATAAAGGAACAAAATCTACAAAATATTTTGTCACTGTGAATAAAATAAAACATGTATATGAGGCTTGAACCAATAGGCCTTACTTCTAAATTGCTAAGTGACGGCTTACCTAATAATAATTGTTCATATTTTGAAAAGTTTGTACGACACAAGCGTTTATTGACCGTGACTCTAAATGATCACCCCTTTTTATGCAAAGTGAAACCGTCGCTTAATTAGAATAAGTAAATATTATTGTGCCATCGGATCTTGGCCACACTATAGCAGTTATCATCATTGACAGTTTCAGGATGGCCGCTAATTATATTTTATGCTAAAGCACCTGTGCCTCAGTATTACTGATGGTGTTAAATTGGAAATATAACAGTCAGACTAACTTCTGTAGGCATGTTCATCCGTCTTTGTTTGCCTCTGTTTCGGACAATAATACACAAAATAACCTCAATGGTAAGATCCTATAGAAATGCTCAATTATATCATTGAGGTGTCCCGTCATTTCCATCCGTGTCACAGAACGCCATATGCATCGAGACGAGCGAACACTATCTTCTTAGATGAACGTTTCCCATGTTTATACGAAATCAGGTATGGTTGTCCGTATTTGTATGACGGTTTCCATTTGACATCTCCAATCGACAAATTTGATAGTGAGAACGGACTAAGTCACAATAAGGGGAGAAGATGTGTAAGAGACCGGGAAGCTCAGTCGGTAGAGCATTTGGCCTGTAAGTAAAAGGCCCCGGTTTCGAGTCCAGGTTAGACTGCACATTGTTTTCACCCTGTGACATTTGGCGCCCAACGTGTGACGTGATAGCATTGCTTGGACAGTCTAAGACGCTTGATTTGTAACGAAGATGCACCCTTGGTGCCGGAGTTCTGAAATTCGTGGACGAATTTCCAGTTTCGAAGGGGCGAATGTCGCTACATACGGACTAAGTCACAATAAGGGAAGAATATGTGTAAGCAACCAATTAAATGCAATTAAACATGTATCACAAAATTAGTGTCATATGATCTTGCCATACGATAGTACAGATGGTACAATGCCATATAACAAACCATTAGTTCACCTAATGTATACTTATTTGTTTTATAAATCTTATCATGGTTTTTATTTATGGTCGACCGGACAAATTTCAAAACAACTCTCGCCTCCCCCCTACAATCAAAAGTTATGGGCTAATAAAATATTGTAATATGTATATAACATAATATTATTCATAAGATGTATTGGAAATAACTAAACATGCTAAATATGAGGCTACACTTATAATGCAAACCGATTAAGTAAAAGGGGGCAACTAGATTTTTTAACTCGCCTGAAATCCCAATCCTTTAAGTCGAATAAACGACAGCACCCATTTTCGAACATATGAAATTCCAAAGAAAACCATATAATACGTTTAAATACATTGTAGACTTGGCCGAATTGTAATTCTACCCAAATATTGACAAAAGGTTATTGAAATTTATACACAGTTTGAATCTCCCTTAAAGTGGCAACTTTATACCTCTTTCCCTTGTACAAGTAAAGTCCATTTGAATGACCTCTTATGTATGCAGCCATTGCGGCAAAATTACTCCTCCCAATAAGGAGATAATCACATTTTGTCAGTAAATACTGTTCAAAGAGAACTGTGTAAAACCCTTCGCATGCCACAATTGGGTTCAGGTGCTTAACTTTATCAGCATGAACAATTGTTCTATTTAAGTTAATGTAATTTGGCAGAATCCTGGTTGCATCCTTACGGACTTGATCGGAATCGGTGGCCAAATAGATTACATACTTTTTTACATCCACATAATTTGATTTGTTTACGAATGAAAGCAATGCCGTGAAATTCCCTGGACTGCCCAGAACAGAATCATCAGGATTGCTTGGGTTTCGTCCAATGCGAATATGTGCACAAACGAGTTGCCTTCCATTAGTAGATTCCTTCAAGTAATGATTTAAATGATCATTAAGTTTAGATACAGGTTTGAATTAGCGTCTAAGCACAATACCAATGACTTCATAGTCATTCAAGTTTTGAATCCAGCCGAGTTGTCTTTTAGTATTCGGATGTAGGCGAATACTTTTCATTACTTTGTTGTATGAACTAATTTCCAACCCAACTACTTTTTTATTCCATGTTTCATTAAAATTCATATCCTTAAATTCGTTAATTTTTGAGTCGGATTTTCCAATCCTAAAAACTAGCATCTCTTCAGACGGTATTGTATTTACATAGTTCTTACATAGTGCCCAGTTGTAGATATTTGGTTCCAAGTAATTAAGGAGATCACAAGGTTTTTGTACATCAACCACGAATGTTCGGTTTGAAATTAAGGCCAATAAAAATGCTGAAGCAATTCCTTTTTGGCGGTCACCCAGACCACCGCATATATTTTTATGACATCTAAACACAAGAAACCGCATCCCATCGCAAATAGATGTGCCTTTAATAATGGCTGAATCAGCAGTTGATAATTTCGGAGCGATTTTTCTGAGGTCTTCATTCGAAAATATATAGTACATAATCAATTCTGTACAAATCAGCAACATTGCTCCAAACTGTAATAAAAATCGGAAAACTGAACAAAAAGGAATGACAACGCTTAATCGCAGTATTGGTTGGAACCATTACAAGCAAGTGAATGACGTAGCGTTTCGCACTTCATAGTGCTGGTTATATTCGAGGAACTAAATTATTTAAACAAGAGGGCCATAATTGCCCTATATCGCTCACCCGAGTTCATTGCCGTATTGGCATCAAGACCGATGGAGTGTTAATTAGGTTATAATTGAACCTAGTAACTTAGTTTTTGACCCCAGATGACCTAGTATCAAACCAAAAACGAGGGTTGTTCAAAAAAATTTAAGACTGGCGCTTTAACTTTTATAATAATAGACATTTTACGAAACTTATCATTTGATTCGTAATCGGAATGTAATTCCAACATGCAGATGTGCAAGCAAAATCGATATTAAACATTACACGTATATAATGACCCATTGAAATACCATGGTAACAAGGACCCGGAGCAGCACGTCTAAAGTACAACATGTGATCTATTGTATGTCTCAGAATGTGTGTGTTATTGTATGTGCGGTCGATAAAAATCACCAGAACGTCACATATGAATTCAATGACGTCATCTGCAATTTTGACGTTATTTGATCGTTAGACATCAAAATAAACATTTGAATATTACTGGTTACAACGTTAAACATGTGAACCATTCCGTCATCTGACTGTCTTGAAATTGGAGCTGTTATACAATCTGGTCAAAAGTTAGGCAACACACCATCTGCAACTTATGAGTAGATTAAATTGATAAAGGGGGAACATTCCACAAGTCGCACGATGGTTTTTACATGGCACAGACGTTTAAAAGATGGAGAAGATAGCATTAATCTACTGGAAGGAAGAAAGAAGAAAATTACGGCGACGTTAGTGACGACAGTTGAGCAGTCCCTTTAAAAGGACCTTTGCTAACTTTGCGAGCGCTCTCGGGATGTTCGACATTAGCACATTAGACGTGCACAACTCGTGAGAAAGGAAGAGATATTAAAAAAAATATATAATATTTAAAATTAAATTAAATTTTGAATCATAAATGTCATACGTAAAATTAATTGCTTCAAGTTAAGACGAAATAGATTATTAATTCATTTATTGGAATATAATTGTGAATATATTGCGATTTAATTGAAAACAAAACAATACTTTTTTCAATTTTAGGTCCACGCACGTTGGCACCATTTGCTTTTGCGATGTTCCTCTCCATCAAGACTTAAAGGCCAGCGATTCGCTTCACCATAACAGATACGGACCGATGACTGTATGACTGTGAATGGTAAAGAGACGTTTTCCGACAGTGGGTCCATCGCCATAACCATTGTGTTTAACATGGTGGTACGTACTTTGAAAAAAGAGTAGTGTGTTCATGACGCGCTGTGAAATGTGACGTCACTGACGTCGTGTAAGACGTTTCTCCCGTGCTCCGGGTCGCTAACATGTGTCATTTGTATTTCATATAGAATTGTTGTTTATCCATCTATTTTGTTGAAACCTTGTATATTTGTAACAGAATGATTCCGATTTATTTTGCATGACAATTAGTTGATGTACATTAACAGATATAAATGTTATGACCACAATCTTGAAACTTTTTTAATAACCCTCGTACCTTACAGTTTTGCTCAAGAAGATTTTCCTGTCCGTTACCATGTTAGTCGGCGTTCTGCATGATATTCATCTGTTTGAACAAGTTTGAAAGAGCACCTCAAAAGGACATCCCTGTGAAGAATCCTCAAAATTGGCCAAGCGGTTTAAGAGAAGATGTAATTTGAAGAAATTGTTGACGGACGAATTGGCATCCGAATGGGAACGAAATTCTAAGTCGAAACTGCTTATTTGTATTTTTCATTTTTATATTGACAGTGACAATTACTTTTACCTCCAAATCTGACCATGCCATTTATCTCAGAGTTTGAAGGACAGTATGATTGCTCCATGTTTGATCACAATATAAAGTCTTTGAGTTAATTACATATTTCTCCTTTTAATAAATAGACTTTTAACATTGACCTCTGTCCTAAATATAAAATTAAGGGACCCCTAAGACATAATTTGGAATTCTTTTGCAACGACAAAGATTTAAAAATATTAATATATTTGACATATCTATGTATAACGTGTTTCTCAGGGTGTTCATATAAAACATTATAGACGGTCAAGCCTATAAATCTACTTTCAAACTAGGGTCGTATATGATTACATAGTTATATTCTGTCATTGTTTAATAATTCCAAAAATAGTCCGTGCACACATACGACAAACCTTCATACAAACAAAGTCACGAAAGATATTTTCTAATTGAAATGCAACAAAAAAGATAAGAAAATTGAAAAAAAATATAGAAAAACACTAAGGAATTGCGTGATATTTCAAATAATCATTGCTTATATAATAGTAAAGCTTCCATTAAGTAAATAGCTATTTTAAACAAATATCCTTCACATTTTAAGAAAGAATATTAATGAATTTTTCATAGATGGCCACGTTGTATAACCTAAATATTTTTTTCTAACAATTCGGCACAGCATAAAGTGTTGATCAGATTCTACTTGGTTTAGCTAACACATATTACAAACAAGATTATCTCTTGGTATATTATTTGCTCTAACTGTTTCGATAGTAAATGAATGCGAGCATAATCTGAAAGATGTGCGCTTTTCAATCAAACTAATATATTCGGAATAATTGGAAACGTTTTTGAATTTATTAAAATACACTTTTTTTGAATAAAATGATCGCGTTATCGTCTTTCAAGGAAAGGGAGTTTATTTGTATTTAGATAAATGTTCAATACTATTTGAACAGCCTAACTGTTCAATAATCAATTTAATTTTGTATGCCAAACAATGAGCATTATTAGTGTAACATTGTTCATTGTACATTTGTCGAATGAAATAATTATTTGCTGACATACGTTTTAATCAAAATTTTATGGATCGTTCTTTCGCTATGAGATATAATCGGTAGCTGCCTTATTCTCCAAGTACAGCGTGAGTCGGAGTGTTTTAACACATACCTCATATTCTTTTACAAATATTTATCTATCATTTATCACTTTCTTTATATTGGTAAACACTCCATACTTCAAACCGTATAGTGTAGTATAGCGCAACCATTGTGTCAAAGATATTTTTTTGTGTCTGTCTAATATTGTAAGCATGTTATGATAAGCTTTCAATGCCTGATCAGACAGAGTTTTAAGTGCGTATTTCAGATTGCCGGTGCTAGTAAAATACATACCAAGGTAAGTAAAACTGGCTTTACTATTTGCATGTCAGTGTTGTGTACACCAATCAAATCTTACGATAACCTCTTTAACCGAACAACGTGTGTAAACTTGATGCTGATTGGTTAACCTTTCGATAAGGAGGACGTTACCTTACCGAAATCCACTGAATTTAGGTGAATTTACCAAAATCCAAAAAGTGCCTAGCAATCATAACACTATTTTTTATGTTGCACAATAAATATAAACTTTCAAATTGCGCCGACCATCTTTCTTCAAGTTATTTCTTGTTTTACATTATACAGTACGTTGCACAAGACAGTAGCCAGCATTAAAGACTCACGATATGAAAATGTTAATGCGTAGCCGACGGTTAACTTAGCGAGTGAATCTTGAAAAAATAAATAAAATTATTTAAATTCTGAAATAATTTCAATTTTTATTGTATCAGCTTATACTGAATACGTCTTAATTAGGCACGTTTACACACTCGCTGAACACGGCGACGCTGGAATACCGTTCTTTTTCGGATGAATCCAGATATTGTGTACATCGTTGTGATGGCATGGTGCGGGTCTACTGTTGGAGGTTTGAACGCTATGCTTGAACGAGATCGTTTCGGGGTGAGGGTTCTGACATGGTTTGGGCAGTGATTTCATTGATGACTGGCCTGCTAAACGTCCTGATCTCAAAAGTACAATCGAGCACGTCTGGGATATTCTGGACAGACTAGTGAGGCGTCGTCCCAACCCACCTGCTAACGTCAACGAACTTCGTCAATCGCTCATTCAGGAATGGAACAATATTCCACAGGCAGAAATCAACACCTTAGTCAATTCGATGCACTGCATTGGTCAACTCAAGAGGTGGTCATACCCGTTATTAAGTGTCATTTTTTAACCAAACGATGCATCATGGAACTATCTGTAAACGCATATTAACCATGATTCCTCCATTTTGTTTTCATCCAGATATGTTCAAGCAAAATTAGATGAAATTTCTTTTTTTAGTAGATAAGAAACAGTTGTGAATAGTTTAATACGAAAATTGCTACACATGTCTTAGATAAGGCTTCGTGCGTACGGACGGAATGTAGCCTTTGTAGTAAACACTGAATCAGGGCCGTAACTCTAGTAGTCCTTTGTTTGTCTGACGGATGTTTGCAAGGCCATATTTTCATAACGTATTGGACTTTTGCTAAACCTCTATACAACTACTGTTGTCAGTATATTAGATAATCGCTTATTATTATACTGTTTTTGTAGACTCTAACAGATCATACGATGCAATGATACAATACGGCTTTAGTTGTAATAATAATAAAGCAATATATTAAAATGTGCAGTAAAGGGTTAAATTGGCAACGAATTTGAAAATGTCTGAATTTGTTAATGTCGTAATAAGATTACAATTTTAAATTGTAAGGCTAAATAATTATAGCGTTCGCAACCAGTTCGATAAATTTTAAAAGAAAACTTCATGTTTCTGTCAAGACAAAGAAACAAACCTACTTACCATTAGTTTTACCAAATATGTGTTCATCGTTGATTTCAGCACGAACAATGAAGGTTTCTCATGAATTATGCCAAATACTTTTAAACCTGTGTTCACAAAGGATCAACTGATCTGGACCAAGTTGATCGTGATAAATTTGTGTAATTTCCCAAAGCAAAGAAATACATTATAAAGGACTTTCCATATACAAATGTATAAAAATGGCAAAAACATTTACCAAGTCACATTTTTATTGATAAATTATTTATCTATGATTAAGACCAAAACCCAGGGTCTAAATCGAATCAGGACCAAATTACAAAAATCTGCCGAAACTCATTGAGTAATATTTTTTTTTCTAAATCAATAGGCAATCTAAATACAAAGTCTTAAGAAGTGTGCAAAATATTCATATATGTTGCATCAGCTTAAAACATATTTTCTTAGAATAGCAAATATTTCAAAGTTTGAAAGAAACTATATCTGATCTTGATCCTGATCGTGAAAACTAATTCTAAGTCAATTTATGTATATATGTTGGAAATCTATGACCATGTATCGATTAAGTGTGCGGTGAGCTAGCTGTTAACTCGTTTTAAACCCCTAGTATTTTTACTGATAATTCCAAGGCTGTAATTCGCTGAATGGGTATTATTTCTTTTGGTATTTGAATGTATGTTATATTTGCCTTTCCCCTGTGCAATTCTTTCACTTTATATACTGTCCATGTTATTTTCTGCCCAGTTTCGGCCTATTGTTGCCAACCGTCATGACTTTTCCTGTGATATTTTCCATCCTTTAGTGCCCCCCCCCCCCCCCTTCACTGTTTGTTCTATTTGATTCTCCTAGTTACTCCTTATGATCTATCAGGCCATTCCTTGCGTCTCTGTTCCCTAACGTATGTACACTTAAACCATCTCAAGTGACTTACATTTTATGGATAGTTGTTTTCCTGGAGGTCTGTGTGGGAGGCACTGTCTTTTGTATATGGCGTTCCCAACTTGTTCTCTATTTTTTTGAGAGCGTGTATAATTTAAAATATCTGATACGATATTTATTTATAAGACATATTTACTTTCCTTGTCACTACATGTAGGTAGGTGTGGGTCGAGGGCATACACATCCATGTCGTACAAAGTCGAAGTTGATAATTATAAACAGATAGCAGATGCATATAATTTGTGTAGTCTGAACTTCGAGAATATACGTTATTCAGCTGTATGACGTGTCTTCTTGAACACATACGAAAAGAATAGCAAACATAGTTTTAGGCACAATTCTTTCTACAGAATGCGCCTACATGGAACATTCAAAGATTGTTTGTACCCCAATAAAGGAAATGACACATAACTACACGAAGCATGACATTCATCAAAGCTAAAAAACGAACCTAAGTCAATTCTAGTAAATTTAGCGATTTCAAAATTACATATCATTGATTATAACCAAAACCTTAAACTTACATTACATGAATTAAAACCTTACATTCTGCATACAACACAATTTGAAAAACGTCTTGATGAATCGATTATAGCCGTTAAAACGTACAGCAAACAAATTAGATTTGCATATCAACCTACAGCTGTTAAATGAACAATGTTCTTTCCATCAGATCCGCGCGCTATATAAACATATCATGTCAAACTAAAATTACATTAACACTCCTATATATTTAAAAGCCGTTATAAAAACTACACTCCTTTCTGTAGCAAACCATTTTATACATGTATAAGATCGTGAGTGGTGAGTTCAGCTATTTTAGTATAATGAAAACAGGCAAGAATGTTGTTGTCGAAACAGGGTTTCATTATCCCCTACGAAACATCAAAAGCTCTCTAGTGTAGTGAATACAACACTGTCTTCAGTGCTTTGATTGCTTGTGCTGTCAAACACTTATTGTCCTCAGCACCCAGCCTGGCATTCGATGAATACATTTTATCGTGTCAAAAAAATATCACCAATATTTAAACTCTACTAAATTAAATTACAGTATTACGCAATGAAACGAAGAAAAGATATCAATATGTTTATGTGATGATATATTTTAAATGAAAACGTACATTCACACTCAGCTGTACGAAGTAAATTTGCTTCATGTAAGAAAGGTGGGGAGAAAATATGCACATGCAACTTGATTTGTCTAATGCATTTAACATAAAGAATAATAATATGCAAAATCTGTTCAATGTTCGTTGGTAAGTTAATTATGTAAATACAGTAAAACTTCGAAACCTCGAACAGTTTTGGCTCGAACACAGTAGATACCTCGAACAGGTTATTAAGTCCCGGCGAAACCCCTTCTTATTTCATATCATCTAACAGTAGATCACTCGAACAGAGATAGTTGTTCGAACACTCGAACAGGATGCGTGGTCCCTAGCTATCATTTCATTCATTGTTCACCATAGATAGGTCGAACAATACAATAATTCACACCTTTCATTGACCGCTTAATATACTATTATGTGTTGACGGGTGAGATTGGCGACACATGTTATTGCACTTCGTGATAATTACTAACCAGTTGTACATGTACAGTGGAAACTCCCTAATTTGAACACCCCTGGACAAACTATAAAGTTCGGATTAGAGGAGATTCCGGACTGTAGAGGATTCCCCCATTGAATGTCAGTGGGCAAGACATTCTTTCAATAAATTGAATAAGTTCGCTAGAGGTTGTTTACGTTATCGCGATTTAATATATAATGTCACTGTGGACCGATGGAGGTCACTTTTTCATATTGAAATACGAATCGGGTGAAACAATTTTGGAAACTAAACACTTTCCAATATAGGTAGACACAAATATATTATAGGTATTATTATTTGTACTTTCGACGTCATTGTTTATATTTAACAGTTAAAATTAGATGGTCTTCTTGTTATCAAAACACAGTAATAATACTGATATTTTTGCATGATAATACCCTCATACTCTAAGTTGAATAATTTCGCTAGAGGATCTTCTCGTTAACGCAATGTAATATATAACGTCTGATTTCATTTGACTTTGCAGACTCATAAGGATATTTTAGCTACAATAATGTACAAAAAGTATGTAAACTTGAAAATTCAAATTATAGACCAACAGTGCGTTAAATAAAGAATTCTAAGTCCGATATCAGTCCTAAATTAAAATAAAGTCCTAGCTATCATTTCATTCATTGTTCATCATATAGGTCGAACAATACAATAATTCAAACCTTTCATTGAGCGCTTAATATACTTATATACTATTATTTGTTGACGGGTAAGATTGGCAACACATTTTATTCAAACTTCGTGATAATTACTCGAACAAATTGCTAGGTCCGTCGACAGTTCGAGGTTTCGAAGTTTTACTGTATTATTTTGTTGATAAAAACAGAAATGTAATACACTTATATATAAAAATACATTTGTTTTCCAGTCATGTATCTCTAACAAGCTTAAAACTGGTGAAACGTTTTCGAAATGCATTATGTTATATTGTTAATAAGAAGACTACTCGACCTGACGGTCACCCCTGAGGAGTCCAAACGCAAATTTCAGACATGATGTTGTTTCACTGATGTAAACAGTCGACAATTTGTTTGACTACGTTGTTTAGGCTACTAAGTGTTCCAGTTAGCACTTACATTCGGGTCAAAATGCAGACCGAGTTTGTCTAAAAACGGATAAGATTAAGCACCACTTCAAAGAAATAGAACAATTTTGGGGAAATGAACATTTTATTGCATGCATTACAAAAATATGAAAAGTGTGATAGTATTCAATTGAAAAATCCACAGTTTTAGTAAGTCCGGAAAAATTATAACATTGCGATACTTAACTAAAATTGTCCGGCTAGTCACGTGGTCCCGTGACGTGGGATAAAAGTTATGTGACCAAGTGACCTGATAAAGCAAAAAAAATCATGCACCCTGTTATCGGGTCGAAATTACAGCAAGTGACAGGATAAATACTGGTCCCAGGTAGAACACATTATATTCCATGTTTAAATGATTTAGATCATGCAATTATGAAATGACTAGTAATTGGTAAAGCAGTTGTTTTGCTAATCAACACAATTTAGTGAGACGAAAAGTAAAGTACATCAGTAGTATAGTTCATTTATTGCAGCATAAACAGGAGTACATATGAACTATCTGTATGGAATTAATTAAGTATCTGGTACAACCTGTGTACTTAATGAAAAAGTGCGATCTTTATCCAAG
The DNA here is from genome assembly GCA_032209605.1 of Mactromeris polynyma. Taxonomy (NCBI): domain Eukaryota; kingdom Metazoa; phylum Mollusca; class Bivalvia; order Venerida; family Mactridae; genus Mactromeris; species Mactromeris polynyma. The sequence goes on along the minus strand of JASFXZ010000020.1, from coordinate 14,146,798 downwards.
AGTATCAAGTGGGCATTTAAAAATGAAACATGCGTTACCTAGGTTTAAAGACATTTTTTATATTACAATAAACGTTCAAATCTCAAATATTATTTTTTCGGATTGAATTTAACTTTGCAAACACCGTCTGTTTTGTTTTTAGAGCATCAAAAAAGTGGAAAAGTATGCATTATTTTTTTATAAATATAAACAAACACGAAGCGGTAATTTCCTACAGTTGAAACATCAATTATATGCATAATCAAGAAATACACTAATAATGTATTCATCTGCAAAAGTCGAAAAAAAAGTAAGCAATATTAATGAATTATAAAAATCTTAAATAAAAAAATCGGTTTTATTGGCATTACATTGCAATAACTGTTTGTATTAAACACGTATTAGTCAATGTTGTGCTATCACTGAATAAACGGATTCATACATATATCTTTCCGTGAAGATGGGACAGATACATATTTCATCATGTATAACTTTGTGGCTCATCGCAAGAGTCCCCAGATCTGATCGATATTGGCTCAACGCTATAACCTATTATACATACGCTACTTTAACGTATCATGAACATTATCGTTCGCGACTTGATTAGCCACCCCCGCTGTGTTTAGCCAGCATAATGAAATTGCCCCGGGCTGTACTGATTTATCAGAATGTATTATACATTCATGATACTTATATTGTAGCCTCTTTCGAAATAAATACAATGTATATTGAATAATGCACCATACGGTTTCGCATTGTATTTTGTTTCGCAGAAGGTATTTACTTAGCTTGCTAGCATCGCAAAGATACATTTGTTTTTTTTAAAAAGAAAATTATTATGACACTGAAAAAATACAACTACTTATTTTGTCTGTTACATTTAAAAACATTATCTTGTATTTTTGACGATGGAATGCAATTATTTATATCATCATCATATGTATTGGTGATAATATCGAACTGTTAGTAAACATAAATTTATTTGTGATATATTATGTGCAAGTCAGGCCCGGATACAGAAATTCCCGACTGGGGGGCCCAAACATGATGAAAATGTCTTTCACTTGAGGTGCGCAGCGCCGAGTGGGGGTAGGTACGGGAGGGGTTTATCCCCTCCTTTAAGGGGGTCCGTCCTGGGATCTCCTCCATAAAGTTTTTACAATATATATATGAAATGATGGCTTCTGGTGCATTTCAGGGTCTAAATGTTTAGGACTCATCCATGAGAAATGCATTAGTATTATCTTGTAAAAAAGTACAGAACGACCAAATCAAACAAGTACCAACATTTAACAAATTTCTAGGGGACAGCCCCCTCATGTACTTACTCCCCGTCAGTCTTCTGTAAAAATCCTTGTCACAAGTGAATAAGAAGCTATTTCGTCATAAACTCTGTGAATCAGTGTAGATATTAAAACGTTCGTGCTGATTTGGCAATAGTTTGACTCATTTTAATGTCCAAATTGAACATTATCAGGGAGCACACTTATAAACTGTATTAACTGGTTACCGCCTGAAGTATATACTTGAACTACAAACAGCTTTCTGTTATAAATGTGTTCATCATCTCCGACATTAAATAATTGGCTGTAAAATGGCCTTGAAATCACAATTGAATTTTTTAAAAGAGAACATTATTTAATTATTTGCCTCTATAATATGTTTTGGAATAAAGTTATGTTCCGTAGTTTTCTAGTATGCCGTTTTGAAATACACCGTACCATGTGTATGGCTTGTCAAGTTTTGTGGACGGTAATGTCGCGACATACCCATAATTTGTTGTTACGCGGCTAATTCTAAAGAATCGGAACATTCTCAAATTCTATAATGAATACTAGTTAATATAAGTTGATGATGATAATTAACATTTATGTCCGGATGTAGTTGTGTATTTATGTAATTTGTTTCAATTTGGAATTTCTCGAAACACCGATCTCAGTTAAACTGTTAAAGGTAGATAGTCTTCTTTTTTGTCAAAACACAATAAGAAATAATGTTTAAAAGGCACGTTAATGCCTTCACACAGACATACTCAAAATGCTGCATTATTACTTTTCTGAGAAGTTTCCCTGGAATCGCGAAACAGATCTTTCCTATATATGCAAGCGCTAACACGACACGTACGTCTTGATACAAACTCCTGTGTCGGCTTTTTGTATTTGTGGTTTTGGGAACATGTGTTCAAACAGGATGTAGGCATTTTCTCATGTTTACGACTTAGCAAATTTAAAAAAGACCTTCATTATATTTACCTTTAAAAATACAGAAACTGATGATAAATACTCTCGTGATTTTTATGGTAGATTCGAGGTTAAGCCCCAGTCACACAGAGACGTACGACTTTTCAGTCGTATGACTCCTCGGCTGTAGACAGTTTTTCAAGTAGTCGTAGGACTTGCCACGATAAAAGTAGTGTGGGAAAGGGTCTTGCGTTAGTCCGGCGACGACGCAGGACCTGGGAAAAGATCGTCTGTGAAGTAACAGTCGTGCGTTGACCAACGTCATCGTGGGTCAGTCGTGCATTGACTTGCGTCGTCGTACGTCAGTCTTGCGTTGACGTGCGTCGTTGTACGTCATATAGATACGACGACGCACATCACACACACGAGGAAGTACGTAATCTTGTCTATCAGCACGGACTATATAAAAAATTAAGTGCGCTGAAAGTCCCAGTCACACTGCAAAACAACACCACAACAGATCTCTGTCTCTGTTACGTATGATGCTCAATAATCTGTGTTTTACAGACGCTTTCAACATGATAAGGACATTGAAAGCGCCTGTCTAGTGTACAGTGAATAGCCTACGATTATTCTATACTGGTAGTTTACAAGAGGAAATCGCCCATAAATCAATGTATTGTATTTAAAGAGCTAACAGAATTGTAACCTCAACACATAATCAGTGGATATAATTTTATATTAGGAGTAGAAAAAGGTCACTTCAAAGCCGACACGAAGGGCAGGCCCCCTTCGTTCCCTCGGTGGACACGGGCCTTTGTACGAACGAGCGTTCGTAAGAATTTTCTTAAATCGACCCCCAACTCTCGCTAAGTTCTCTACCGTTTCGCCACACTCCACTACACAGGTTAAGAAATATATCTAGTATATCGAGTGATATCCTATTCTCAGAAGGATGAAAACTTGCTTAAATAGTTTAATATTTTCATGAGTTTTAACTTGAAGATATCATTTATTGAGGATTTAATACTTTATTTTACAGTCAAATGTCATTGAGGATGTCATTCAGCTGGTGATGTTAATGATGCAGACTATTATTAAGGAAAATGTAAAGTGCTGCTTAAAGTCACAACCACTGTAATTCTAATGATTTGTAGAAGTTCATAATAGGAATAATAAAACAAACCACTAAATTGCCAATAATTAATCTGCATTGATATATATTGATCAATGCTATGTCTTAACAGTTTAAAATTATGCTTAGCATTGATCAAATAATAATATTCTATTTTTAAAAGTTGTATGATACAGTTGATACTGTACTTTAAATGTAAACAATGCATTTTAATTCCATATACAATTCCACATACTCTCTATTCTTATTCCATCTTCAAATTACCTTTTGATTGTCAGAGGTTTTACTTAGTGGCTGATTAAAACTATGCTTGACTACTGTATCAGCTAGTATGTATGGAATCATCTTATACTATATAAGATAACAATACATACTTATTAAGGTATTACATTATTTATTCAGAAATGCCAGACAATTTCATGTGATATGAAGAAGATGAATTGATAGAAAAGTTTATAACTGTTGTTGAGTAACGTTACGAATGCATATAACCATTCGTAGCATTTTCGTTTAAACTTACGAATTCGTAGCGACTGCATGCGTACGAAAATATATTGATAAACCCTTTTGAGATCGTAAGAAAATGCTACGAAAATTTCGTGCGTAAGAACGTTGATAACACGGGCCAAATAAGTATAACATTTAAGCCTGTAGTTTGAATAAAGTATTCTGTTCTGTTCTATGTAGTTTTGCATCGTTTATATTCGGGTATTTGTTTAATATATTTGCAAACAAACATTCAATTAAAAAGCAGGTTTTGGGCACTATAATGAGATCCTGACTAGTCTATTATTTAGGAATAAAATCTTGATGCATTAATTTTCAAATATTACCACAAAGTCATAAATGATGAGTTTTATCATTTTTGCAAAAACATCTATTGAAATGAAATTATGCATACGAAATGTATTTAATGTATATTATTCATTGAATGGTCTCTCTTTACTCGAAAAACGTTTTAAATTTTATAAAATGAATATCAAACCTAGTGGTATTAAATTTATATTATATAAGTTATGCAGGCTAGCTATTTGTCTAAATAATTGTAACATCTGTATTACAATATTAATATCATATTTTCACATTTAAATATAAAGTTAAACAAAATCATTATAAAAAATAAATTTATTGTAATCGAGATATAGGCCTACTGTTTTAAATTTCACACCTTTCCAGATAAAGTAGTCAATCAATAACTAACCACACCAATATTTTATTTCAAGGCTATTCTATAAAATGTCACATTTCCCCCAAATTCTTCCCTATACAGAGCACTAATTGTTAATTAACAGCTTGTATTATTGCTGCATCCGGCTTGATCACTTCAATCAGATGTCATGCTGCGTGCGCACTGTTGGATACCGATCACACGTACACCGCGATATATAGTGTATTCGAAATTATAGTAAAAAAAATTAACAAAAAATATTAAAAAGGACAGCATAATATATCAACCACATTAAATCTAAAACGTGCGTTCGAAAGTATATATTTTTAACTCTAATATATCTCTGCACATAGTATCTTCCTCTATTGGAAAGTATTTAAAGTCAGAGATATTGTTTTAGCCCCTTCTTATTTCAATGTAAAAAAGAGAATCTTAAAAACCTCAAAAAAGGACAGTGATGTAGAAATCGCAGAGACATAATATTTACACTTTCATAATGTGAAGGGTTCGATCTCTAACATTTGTTTGCACACAAAAGATACGTTTAATAGATTTTGATTTATCGCGGTTTATATTTATTTATTTAAGTATGATATTATTTATTTATATACATTATTTTCCTTCTATAATTCTATAGGAAGTTGGTCGGACCGCAGTGACACGAAAGTTGGGTATGAATAGTGTTTAATATATAATACATAATACAAATAAATGCAAAATTGCCATACAGGCCTGACTGTATGTATTCTCATTCACAACAAAATCCTTATTCATGTATATATTTGTGTTAACCATAATCATATGTGTGATGCATGCTCATCAATTTGCCTCTCGCCAATCAATTCAAATCTACTTTTGTGTCAATGGCTTTCTGCAGTCCTTTGTAAAATCGTTTATTTTTACAGTATTAATCCAATTTATCGGAGAACCGTGGAAATACACTTGATGGAAGAAATCTAATTTTCCAAAAAGAACTTTTAAGACTCTTTCAGAAAATGTTTGTTCTTGCAATTTGCTTTAATCGATTAATAATATTGCATGTGATATGAGCAACCCAAAATACTATTATGACATTGTATATTCTTTAAACATTGTAGTTGCGTGGATAGGTAGATACAAGCATAGCAAATGTTAATTTGTGAGGCATTACAAAATCTGGGACAAAATAAAACAAGCATTACATATATAACCTGATTGCCTATCATTTGTAATCCAGACGGAAATTGTTGAAATTGTTATAGGATAACATTCTAAATACCTGCAACCTCTAGACAGGACAAAGTAATTGATTAAATAAATAGAAATGCTTGAGATGTTGGCGAATAATATGATTATCATATAAACATACTAAAAATTAAAGGTGTTCCCTAAAAATAATATGTTAATGTGTTTTCTCTCTCTAGTTACGTTCCTGTGACAATCTTGGAGGTTGTAAATGAACGAAACGAGTTGCCTACAGTCATGCCATCTTTAACTGACACTCGGACGTAAATATTCGGGAAATGCAGCATTCATTATCGAAAGTTAAGCGAAATTTCAACAAATACAAGCTATTTTCGATTGATTGCCAACTCGGAGAGTATGTCAAGATTAAGGATTAATGGATAAATATTATCAATAAAAATTTCAAAATGCTTGACTTAATTCTAAAAAGCTCCAAAACTAACAATAACACTTACATTTAAGGATATCAATTTTTTTGCAAGTTTCCTAACATATCAGCTGATAAATAACGGAAAGCTGACAATATTTCGCTGGTTAACGAGTCCTCTAGATACCCGACAAAATAATGTTCACAAGTACAGCTACTTTAACACAATGTGAATTGAGCCTTCCTCAAACGCACTGTAGCCACGCCCACCTTAGCAACAGGTGCTCGTTGTAACTACGTTAGACAAGCGCTTTACAAAATGGCGACCGACAATAATAAACGGAGTGTCTTCCAAGCGATTTTGCGTTGAATTATCGTTGTGATCAAACTTTGACTCTGCATATTACGCCTGGCTGTGTTACTGATAAGAAAGAAATACTCAAAACCGTCTGTGACAGACCAAAAATGATCAAAGAAAAATCAACATCATAACTAAGCGTCTTATTGGAATGGACATATTTTATACTACAGCCACAAATAAATGCACAAAATTGACATCTTTTGGATAATATAAGGATAATTTGTAATGTCTATTATGATTTGACATAAAAAATATTTGTTAAAAGTCCATGTGGTAAATATTCTGTTTTGAAATCGACAAAATAGTCTGTTTAATAAATAATTTAGAGAGTGGACAGACATTACAATATTAGGCTTATTTCTCAAATCATCAATGAATGATTCAACACATATTTCTAGAAATTATGCCTTAAAGAAACAAGGCCAGTTCTGGCTCGGACAAATTATATAATATTACGCAATAGGCCTCAACAATATTGTCCCCTCTGTGCACTATCTAGATATCAATCTTGTCCAGACCCATAATCAGCATTTCTCTTTATCTGCCCCAGCTGGAATCCAATATACATCCAATCAGTGCTTCCTGTCACCATCTGACACATATATACAGTACAGTTATGAAGTGTCAAATATTTCTATAGACTTTTACTAAAATACCATTGATCAGGTCTGTGTTGAATGTTATAAAATGTGTATATTATTTTAGAACTTAATTCAACATAGGTGTGATTTGTAGGGTTTAAACACGATGTTTTACTAATTTCTGCCCTATCATAAACTGTAAACACCAGTGTAAATGAAATAATGAAGACATCAGAACTTTTCTAACTCTTATAAATTACGTTTTCAAGACAGAAATACTAAACAGTGATTAACCAATACCAGTAAATCACCTGTATTTTCATTTTTCACTAGTATTAACAAAATAAAATATTTTTTCTGCATATATGTTTATGGCTAAACTATCTTCTAATCTCAATAATTATTGATGTTATAATTGATTCTGGGCATTTTTTGTTTTACAAACTAGGCATTTATAACTAATTTATAAAGTAATGTCCAGTTTGGTGAAATAAACATTCACTGCTTTCTAATTATTGATTCGAATGACATAATTAATCAAGAATTTAGATAATCAGTGTAAAATTGTTTAACAGTTTGTTGTTGCTTGCATATATGTATGTAAAACAAACATATTTTAAGTTGTTACATCTTGTTTCTTTATCTTCTAGGCTTATGCGTTTCATTAATGTCTAATGTCTGCCCCCTCCCAGTAAAGCCGATATAAATAAATATTTCAATGTTTCTAGTCTCTCCGGATATCTGCTGTCCGAATAACACAATCCGTAGCTGAAACTTTTCACCATTGTCAAATAGTAACATACTATAATATAATAACAATGCTGTCATCATCAGAAATCTATTAAACCTTATTTTTTATCGCGCGATAATCTCTTCCTGTTTGTCTAAGGTTTGTCTAAGGTAAGCGAGCTGCTGGGGGTGTGCCGGAATCCCGTTATCTGATTGGCCAATCGGCCTGTCAATCAAATATCTGAGGAAGGTTCAATTGATATTATGCCACTCAATTATCAAATCATAAATCCTACACACGGCTGAGCAGCAAATTAACGTATTCCCACTAAAGGCAATGATAAGTCAATATGAACACCAAATGCTGGCTTCAATTTTGGTAGGTCCTGTATGTTTTCCAGTTAAACTGAAACAGAGAAAAGGTCACCTTATAAAGAGAAATTTATAAGCGATATGTATGGAACGCCGGCACTGTCTGTTGTAGTCATGAACATATAGTATTATATACCAAGTTTTTTACATGATGTGAAAACATATAATATGTTATGTCTATATATCGATAGAAGTTGTGACTTTGAACTTATATTTTAACAATTCTATCCATTACTTGTACCCAGTTTTGAATGTCTTTTAGATGGCTTATCGCAGTGGATCGTCCCTTTTAAAAATCGACATTGAGTTGCCAGTTTTTATCAATATATTATACAGGAAAAATATTCTCAAACGTAAATTTAAACGCTTTTTCATACTACTAGAATATTGTAACAGTTATGCTAGTATTCTGCAATTTCCTCTCTTTTATTTTGTGTAAAACTTTTTATTCTAACTGAAAATCTTCTTTCTTCTAATTCAATTTTAAAAGTTTCACAAGTTATGACATAGAATATATAGAAAACTTTACTACAATTGCCAAAATCCAAACGTTTAGGGGCTAATAAATCATATTTTCCAAAAGGTGGACCTTGAACAATTTATATACTTATCATATATTCAAATAAACTTTTAAATAATTAATTGATTCTTGCTCCCATATCCTTGTTACAGTTAGTTATGTAGTAAAAAATCTCGATTTTCTTTCATTCTATTGAAGTCAATATTGTCGTCGGATGTGCTGCTGCTGTTGCTGTTGAGGTACTATCAGGTTGTTAGTTTGCTTTCGAATTGGTGTCGGTTGGTCTTAAGTATTATTTCTTATTATCTTACAGTAGATCACTCGAACAGAGATAGGTCGAACACTCGAACAGGATTTGTGGTCCCTAGCTATCATTTCATTCATTGTTCACCACAGATAGGTCGAACAATACAATAATTCACACCTTTCATTGACCGCTTAATATACTTATATTTGTTGACGGGTAAGATTGGCGACACATGTTATTCGCACTTCGTGATAATTACTTGACAGTTGTACATTTACAGTGGAAACTCCCTAATCCGAACACCCTTCGGACAAATTATAAAGTTCGGATTAGAGGAGATTCCGGACTTGTGAGGATTCCTCCATTGAATATCCGTAGGCAAGACTTTCTTTCAGTAATTTGAATAAGTTCGCTAGAGGTTTTTTGTGTTATGGCGATATAATATATAATGTCTGAATGCATTCTTTAATTTGACTATGCAGAGTAATTTAAGCTGCACTATTTTACAAAATTTAAGTAAACTTTAATATTCTATTTATAGCCCAAAATCATAAGTTATAACATACCAAGATAGTTATGCTCCTTTCATAAAAGGAAGATGCGATATGCAAAATACATGCTGTATTAAATATTGGTTGATATTTAAATTCTTTCAAATGTAAATTATCATTATAATTTGTTTACGCGTTATAGAAATTCTAGAAAATTCGATTCTTCGGAATATGCACAGCTATAGACACATCTCGTTTAATTAAAACTGTATGAAAGCATTGAATATAATTAACTTAAGATTTTGACCTACAGTTCATTCTTAAATAGATGTAGAAATTACAGCAAAATTGCACAGTGCAGAAATTGTATTATAATTTTTTTTTAATTTAATTTATATTTTGATAATTTCACTGCATAATGTGGATATATCAATCTCAAGGAAGTATTTCAATGAATCATTCAACATGTCAAATGATTTCAAACATAGCTGAAATTAAGTACAGTATAACCACCGCAGAGCAACATCTGGCGGATATTGGAAAAAAAGTGTTGCTCTGCGGAGGTGTTGCTCTGCGGAGGTTGTTGTTGTGGAGGTACTTAGCCGGTCATGTTATCTGCATGTGCATATGTAACTGCATAATTATATTTGTATAAAAATGAAAACAATATGGTACAATTATAATTATTGATTGACTAAGTACTGCTAATGAACAAAAAATGTAATAAATGAAATAAAATCATAAACAACAATAACATTTCATGAATCCATTTTTATTACATTGTACATGTCAAGAATTTTCAAACAGATTTGAAAAATGTGTCAATTTTTGGCTGCACAGTCATAGATTTACAGGTTAAGTCACTGTGTGTGGACGACATCACAGTGTCAAGTAGCCGAGAAGAACCCTTTTCACAAGCAAGATTTTTCAGTCTAGGAATGAATTCCATGGCTTCTGATAGTGACAGTGATGCAACATTCACAATTTCACTTTCCTCACATTCTTCATCACTGTCACTATCGTCCTTACGAATTAAGTCCCGAGCAGGTTGATCCCAGTCAATTTCATTCAGTTCACATGTTGGGATGTCGTCAAAAACAAGTTCCCGAATTTCTTTTCCATAGATGGCCTTGCTATGTGAACGAACAAGTTCCATGATGGGCACATCGTCATCGGAGTCACTATCTCCATCACCCTCAACAGTAGTGCCTCTAACTCCATGAAAACCACACTTGTTGAAACACTTAATAATTGTCGAAGGTTCAACAGCTTTCCAGGCTCGACCAATCCAGTAGATTGTGTCCAGCACGGATATCTGTTTCAGCAACTGGCTGCCACTAACAGTAGTCTTTTCCATTTCACTAATGATATGCTGGCTCTGATGCTGATAGAACTTCAGCTTCAATGTTTGTATAATTCCATGGTCCATTGGCTGAGCCACTGAGGTGGTGTTGGCAGGTAAAAACAAAACCTTCACATTTCTCAATTGGATGTTCGGATGTGAGGGTGCATTGTCCACAAATAACAGAATGTTTCTCTTCTGTCTTCTCATCTGTTTATCAACACCACTTAGCCACTCACTAAACAATCCACTGTTCATCCAACTCTTCTTGTTGTAACGGTAAATTACAGGAAGACTCTCAATGTTCAGACTGCCGAAACAGCGGGGTTTGCGCGACTTTCCTATCACAAGAGGTTTCATCATCTCTCCGGTCATGGACGCACATAAAGCCACAGTTATGCGATCCTTAGCTCTCTTGCCACCAGCTAAATCCGTTCCAGCTCAGCAGAATGTGGTAGACTTCCCTAGCTTAAAAAACAACCCAGTTTCGTCCATATTAAAGATGTCACATGGCTTATAATCTCCACACACTGTAGGTAATCTATCCTTCCAGTCCTCCACAAGCTTCAAATTTACATCACCCCTCTCACCACTCACTGACTTAAACACCACATTGCTGCGCTTCTTAAATTTGTCTAACCAACCATTCGAAGCCTTGAAATCTTCCATGCCCAAAGCTGAAGCTAGTTGGCGAGCTTTTTCTTGGATAAGTGGTCCTGATAGTCCAATCCTTCTATGATTACAGTCACTAATCCATCTCACAAGAAGATCATCCAAATCTCTGTTAACATTTACAGACGTCCTCTGGCGTTTAGCGTTGCCGTTTGCGTTATACTCTTCCATGACCTCCGCTTTCCTTTTTCCACAGGTCTGAAAGAAAAAATACAACTGGAGTCAGTTTCATAATAATAATCCTTCATTTGTTATGATTTACAGAGGTCACCTGACCAATTTTCCTGGAATAAACTACCAGTACCTAAATAAGCTTTCCACAGGCATTAAAATATAACGAGACCATTTTAAAATAATAATTTCATTCTAAAATGAAACTTTTATAGACACTCAAACCCGAAAAAATGTTTTAAGTAAAATCTTGTTTACACTAAACACTAAAATCAACGTCAAATTTCTCAAGAAACATTGCCAGATCATTTAATAATTGCATTTTTTAAAAGACATTAAACACACCTGTATTTGCATTCTACCACACCCAAATTGTGTAGCAATGGACTGGGCAGACTTTCCTTGTTCCAGTAACTTAATAGCAGCAACCCGCTGCTCAAGTGTTAAGAACACTTTTTTCTTTGCAGACATAATATTTCAGTATTAAACAGACTTTACTATGAATAAAGTTTTGAATAACGTTTTGTAAGAAGGTTGTCTAAAACAGAAGTGACTAAGATTTGTTGGATATTTAAGGGCTAGCCGAATTACAAAACGTTTAAATATAAACAATGGCGTGTGGTCAACATCTTGTTTACAACTTTTAAAACATTTATCGGTTTAAATCAATTAGTGAATTACCCAATTAAAAAGCCCAGCCCAGATAACAAAACAATAGCATTTACCTGATAAAAACACATCAATCGTCTTTACATGTACATAATTTATCCTAATCCCCAGGTTTAAATATCACTAAATGTGCAATAAACAACCGTGTACTACCGCAAACTTAACACGCTTCTCAACCTGTGTTCTAAATATAGCTCACACATTTTTACACAGGTCGCTCTGGAGAGGTAATTGCAAGGGAAGTAACACAAATTGACTGCCGTTTACCGCTCTGTGGAGTTACCGTTCCTTGGAGGTTAAAATAAGCATAAACGAACGGTGAGAAATAAACATGTCGCTTCTCGGAGGTTGCCGCTCTGCAGAGGTGCCGTTACTGGAGGTTATACTGTATGTGTGTTTCGCGACGTTATACCGTCCATTAAACCTGACAAGCTGTGCACTTAGTACGATGTTTTTTGAAAACGCCATACTTGGAAACTATGCACCATAGCTTCATTTCAAAAGATTGTTTGTAGAGTAAAAATAATATAATGAGCTAGGGTTAACATTTTGAATTGTGATTGGTGTACCTAATGTGCCTTTTTCCGCGCTCACATCCTATGTCTTCCAATTGTTTACATAATAAGTACATCTCGTACCCGGTCTTACCTTGTTTCCATGAAAACGGAATGCATACGATGATAACGTCTAATGGTCAATATTCATAGAGACCATTAAAATTAGTATGCCTTCTCTCAATTCTCAGTCAATATACGATCTGACGTATTTTTGCGGAAAATTATCGTCCGGTTTTGGGAGTTTTATTTTACGTGTAAAATAATAATCCGGACAGAAAAATTCGTTCGGATTCTGGAGTAGGGAGAATCCCGACTGTTGGAGATTTTTTATATGTCGTATTGGAGGAACAAGACCGAGAAAATTGTCCGGTTACAGGAAGTTTCCGGACTGCAGAGTTTCCGGATTAGGGAGTTTCCATTGTACATGTACTATATGACAGATAATTCATGCGTATAACAATAAACGAGAGAGAATAAGTTCCCACAGGGAATCATTTTTGCTTTGCTTTCATTTCTTTTTTAATTATTATTATCATGAATAATGCTGCGTCTATCGATCCACGTGCATTCAGTATGAAAACAAAACGTGTGTTCAACAAATTTAGCACACTTTCACCGGCAATTAGGACATACATTTGTATACGCGTATACCGTAGGTGCCTCGAACAATAGATGGCTCGAACTAGGTTTCGAAGTTTCATTGTATTTGGTAATAGGTAACACATATGATCATACAAAAATATCAAAACTGATTGTTATTTTATGTTAATTGTTCTATGTTCCATATAGAGCTTGCCAATCTATGCAAATTCAAAAAAGTATCCGAAATAGTGCATGTCCGAGTACTAGTACACTTTCTTAAATCAAAGATGCGTACCTCACACCAAAGTATACGTATCTTGTTTCACCTGATGAAATAAAGATGAAACACTTTACTTTATACAAAAATAATGGATAATAAAAATACGTAAAAAATGATGCCGATTTTGAAGCTACCTACCCCACCAACTTGAAATTGTCGTTTTGTTGCTTTTTTTATATTCATTATCAAGAAAAACGATATTATTGTAACGCAAATGCATGCAACAAATGAGTTCATCATTAAAGAAATAATATGACTACGTTTTTGGAAAATAGAAATAAGAACTTTGCAATATTTCGAATTTTACGGACATTTTAGGGCATTTTCTATATTTAAAAAAAATCCCCCTTAAGTCAGCTAAAATGGTATGTAAATTGAATACATTTATAAGTGTATCATAAAATGAACAATTTTATCGCACTTCGGAAATCAAATACACGAAATGAACTTTATTGTACCGAAAAATATGAATTTGCGCTGTTTTCACATTTTTGGCGGCCATCTTGGCGGCCTACTTAGATTTCTTAAATCGTACGATGATGCGACAACTGCACCCAAGATTTTCTTAAAGCTGATATATTCCCCTACACTTTGATGTATAATTGAGCTCTGAACCTTTTTTGCACACAGATCATCCCTAGGTACTGCAGTAATACATGCAACCTCTAGACAAGACAAAGTAATTGATTAAATAAATAGAAATGCTTGAGATGTTGGCGAATAATATGATTATCGTATAAACATGCTAAAAATTAAAGTTGTTCCCTAAAAATAATACTTTAATGTGTTTTCTCTCTCTAGTTACGTCCCTGTGGCAATCTTGGAGGTTGTAAATGAACGAAACGAGTTGCCTACAGTCATGCAATATTTAACTGACACTCGGACGTAAATATTCGGAAAATGCAAATTTAATATCGAAAATTAAGAGAAATTTCCACATATACAAGCTAATTTCGATTAATGGATAAATATTATCATCCAACTTTTCAAAATGCTTGACTTAATTTTAAAACCCCCAAAGCTTACAAGCGATATGTATGGAACGCCGGCACTGTCTGTTGCAGTAATGAAATATAGTAGTATGTACCAAGTTCGTTACATGAAGTGAAAACATAATATGTTTTGTCAATATATCGATACAAGTTTTGCCTTTGAACTTATATTTTATTCGTACCCAGCTTTTAATGTATTTTAGCTGGCTTATCGCAGTAGATCGTCCCTTTTAAAAATCTACACCGAGTTGCCAGTTTTTATCAATAAATTATACAGGAAAAATATTCTCAAACGTAAATTTAAACACTTTGTCATACTACTAGAATATTGTAACAGTTATGATAGTATTCTGCAATTTGTTCTCTCATTTATTTAGTGTAAAACTGTTTATTCTAACTAAATAGCTTCTTGCCTCTAATTTAATTTTAAAAGTTTCACCTGTTATCACATAGAATATATAGAAAACTTCACTAAAATTGCCAAAATCCAAAAAATCAGGGGCTAATAAATCATATTTTCCAAAAGGTATGCTTGTATCCTTGAACAAATGTATATACTTATCATTCATTCAAATATGCTTTTAAATAATTAATTGCTTCTTGCTCTCATTTCCTTGTTAAAGTTAAAATCTCGATTTTCTTTCATTCTAATGAAGTCAATATTATCGTCGGATGTGCTGCTGCTAGTGTTGTTGTACTATCAGGTTGTAAATTTGCTTTCATGTCACGGTGTGTTCATGTCATGATGCGTTTTTGTCACAGTGCGTGTATGTCACAGTGCTTTCTTGTTACGGTGCGTTCATGTCACGGTGCGTTCTTGTCACGGTGCGTTCTTGTGGACCGATGGAGGTCACTTTTTCATATTGAAATACGAAGCGGGTGAAACAATTTTGGAAACTAAACACTTTCCAATATCTATTAGGTAGACACAAATATATTATAGGTATTATTATTTGTACTTTCGACGTCATTTATTTATCATTGTTTATATTTAACAGTTAAAGTTAGATGGTCTTCTTGTCATCAAAACACAGTAATAAAACTGATATTTTTGCATGATAATACCCTCATACTCTAAGTTGAATAATTTCGCTAGAGGATCTTCTCGTTAACGCAATGTAATATATAACGTCTGACTTCATTCGACTTTGTAGACTCATAAGGATATTTAAGCTACAATAATGTACAAAAAAGTATGTAAACTTGAAAATTCAAATTATAGACCAAATGCATAAGTTAAAAGAGACCAACATATTTGTGTTCCTTTCATAAAGGAAGATTTGCAGTGCAATATGAAAATGCAAACTATTTGTTAATATTTTAATTATAATTAATCAGGATTAGGATTAGCGGTAAATTCGCTTAGCGAACGCACATAGAAAAGTGTACTCGGATTTAGACTGCGTTTAAAAGATATATTTCTCTAAATTCTCCAAAAATGTGAGAAGGTACCAAAGAGATAGAAGAAGTAACCTTCAGTTACCAAAGGAAAGAGTGGGTTACTTATGCACCATTATGGTCATATATGCAAAGTAAACATACAAAAACATTGATTGAATGATGAAATGATTTTATGACATGTAAAATCTAATTGCTGTTAAATGTAGAATAAATATATATATACTATATATTAACTGTCAGCATTGCACTTACACTTTCCGGACTGGAGAGGACTCCTCCATTGAACGTCTGTAAGCAAACGATTCTTTCAGTAATTTGAATAATTTCGATAGAGGATGTTCGCGGTAACGCGACGTTATATATAATGTCTGAATGCATTATTTAATTCGACTTTGCAGAGTCATAGTGAAATTTAAGCTGCAGTATTTCACAAATAAATATGTAAATTTCAAAATTCAATGTATAGACCAAAAGTATAAGTTATAAAAGATCAACGCATTTGTGCACCTTTCATAAAAGGAAGATTAGCAGTGCGATATACAAATGTGGTGTTAACTGTTGGTTGACATTTTAATTCCGATTCTTCCGAATTAGGATTAGCACCGTTATTGGTGCCTCTCATTTGATTACAACTGTATGAAAGCCTTGAATAAGTCTATTTTAAGATTTTGACCCACAGTTCATTCTTAAATAGATGTAGAAATTACAACAAAAATACCCCGTGCAGAAAATGTATTAGATATTATGATAGTTCTCATAAGATCTTTCCGTAGCGGATCCGTAGTCCAGTGGTAATGCGCTGGACTTGTAATCCAGGGATGGCAGGTTCGATTCCCCGCTCCATCACTGACCGTACTAACAGTCTTTCGGACGAGACGATAAAAACCGAGGTCCCGTGTATGATGCTTTACATCGAGCACGTTAATGAATCAGGGGTGCTTCTGGAACTGGGGCATCTCCTGTATCATGCACTATCCTCCAAAAATCTAATATGACTAACATTCTTCCAGAGGCGTCGCCCATATGGGAAACCGGTGGCGACGATAAATAAACACAAACACAAAAACAAAAATAAGATTTTTATAAAAGTAAATATTATGATGAGGTTATCCTTAAAAATGTTTGTTTGGCATAGCCTACCTACTCCTGAAAAGGGCCCTTACTAAAGAAATGACACGCCTGGTTTTAGTTCTCATACAGTTTGCGAACACTGCTACCCTAAATACACCAGTTTTGACAGAAACCCCACAACTCCAGAAATAACCCGAAATAATTTCGATGATAATACACGCAATATAATACAACACTTAGGCATTTTGATTTGTTTTGTATAGAAAATAGCATTTTCTCAATATACTTTCATAATAAAAGTATTGATTGGGGTTCGTGCGCATTAATCGAAATTCGGCCGTGACCTTCACAGCTTGAAAAGCCAGTCGTTATCACTCGCCGATGCAAGACGATTCTACGGTAAGTGTCTGTTCTATTTAGTTAGTCTGGTATTTTATATTATACACGTGGATGATTAAAGGGTTATAGCCTAGGATAATTATCGCATTTTATTGATATATCAAATTGTCGTAAAGCGAAGGCGAAAAAATATCATTACATCGTCGAAAATCATACATCAAAGTCCCGCCCATCCAGACGTAACTCCGCCTCTCCCATCATACAAGTTATATAGTTTGCATTCTTAAACGGTGTGCATTTAGCGACCTCCTATGAAATTGCGTCGCCCGTGGCTCTTTATGCAACTTCGAAATATTTATTGCATCATCACTGCATACATGTGAAGTCTCCCGCTTTGGACGGTACCGCTCAGGTACCGTCTATAGTAGTGGTAATTTTGAGAGGCATACAACAAATGGTTCCCGTTTTCAAAACGCAAAACAGACTGAAAGCCGGTAACATGTCAAAAACAATCAAACACAAGAAAAAAGATAACACATCTATTTCAGGACTGAGGGAACACGGTCAACTCCATTCAGATCCGAAAGCTAAAGCCAACATCATGAACCGCCAATTCAAGTCTGTCTTCTCTGAAAGTACTCCTTGCTCCGATCATCAATTTACTTCAGGGGAATATGTCCTCGAGTATTGAAGGAACTATCATTTCATCTAGCTCAAATTCTTACCACCATCTTAATTACTCGCTTACTACCAGCACTATACCCGATGACTGGCGGAAAGCCAATGTAACTCCAATATTTAAGAAAGAGAGCAAGTACAACCCTGAGAACTCCGATCTCCCTTACATGTATTTGCTGTAAACTAGTCGAACACATTATTACCAGTCACATTATGTAACATGGGGAAATCAACAACATCTTGTACCCACTGCAACATGGCTTCCGTAAAGGTCGGTCCTGTAACACACAGCTCATATAATTCACGGACGACATATGCTCAAACCTGGAAAAGGGTAAGCAGACAGACGTTCTTGTCATGGATTTCTCCAAGGCGTTTGTCAAAGTTTCCCACAGTCCCACAAGCTGAACCATAACGGCATTCAAGGACGCACCAACCAGTGGATTAGAGCCTTCCTGAGTGGTCGTTCTCAGTCAGTAGTCCTTGAAGGGGAGTCCTCTGACACAGTGAAGGTGGAATCTGGCGTTCCACAAGGCTCAGTGCATGAGCCAAGCCTCTTTCTATACTATATCAACGACATCCCACAAGGTCTTCACGCCACAATACACCTCTTCGCGGATGACACCATCGCAAACCTTACTGTAGCCAACAACTCCGACTGTGCAAACCTCCAGAAAGACCTCGACAAAGTTGGACAATGGGAAAAGAAGTGGCCTTCCATCCAGACAAATGCCAAGTCATCTGCATCTCCCGGAAGAAAAAACCAATCCACTATGGCTATCGCATTCACAACCAGTCTCTTCAGCATGTAGAATCAGCAAAATATCTTGGAGTCACCATCAACAAATCCCTGGACTGGGGGGAACACATCAGCAATATTACAAACAAAGCCAATCGAAACCTGAATGTTGTAAGAAGACACTTGAACATCGCCTCCTCATCCACAAACGAAATAGCCTACCAATCACTTGTTCGACCCACTGTGGTATATGATAGCTCCGTTTGGGATCCATACGAAAAAGACGACATTCATAAACTGGAACTGGAAATGGTACAACGTCGAGGTGCACGCTTTGTCAAACACAGGTACCAGTACAGATCAAGCGTCACTGAGATGCTCCAAGACCTCAAATGGACCCCATTACAGGACCGCAGAAAAATCTCCCGCCTTAACCTCCTATACAAGATTTCGAACGCCCTAGTTGCCATCAACAGAACCAACCGTCTTCTACCACAGTCTCATCTCTCCCGACATACATCAAAACACTCCTTCAAGAGACCACAATGTACTACAAGCTACCGGCAACAGTCTTTCTTCCCTCGAACTATTAAGGAGTGGAACAGTCTTCCACCGGACATCGTATCAGCAGGCTCAGTTGATGCTTCAAGGCTCAACTAGCCACCCTCTCTATCTAGACTCTTAAACATGCTTGTTTTTTTATCCTTCACTATACATACTCTCACTTTTCTTTCCTGTCTTATTTTGTCTTATTGCACTATCCCCTGGCAATAATGCTCAACCTGTTGAACGTGGCCAGTATCTGGTAGAAGTAGAAACATCCACATCGTCCTAATTACTACGCGAAAAGTAGTTCCAAAGTTTACCGACCTTGATAATATCATAAACGTTTCAAGGTGACCTGCTTAAGTGGTTTGTGAACTAATTAGCTGTTTCTGTGGAGTTCAGATGGGTTTAAAGCAATGTATTAATACACACGAGTTTGTTTACAGTTTTGGATTTATCGTAGATATGGTCTCGTTGCGCGCGACTACGAAAATTAACGGTGTCATCTTTCTACGTACACCTCACTCTGTGCTTGGAAAATTAATTGGAAAATACCCCACTAGGCCACACCAAATTGATCTCACGTTCGTCGGATTTCCCGCACCAAATTATCAGGATTTGAAAATGGGTCGAAATTTCCCGGTACGAAAAAAAAGTGAATTCCGTATGTAATTTGTCGGGGTTTTGTTTGTTTATTATCATCCGCAAATGGAAGAACATGTTCCCAGCGACTACCGCGTTATCGTGTCTTGCAGACCTGTAGCAACAGTTTGTTCGGTTAAAATTTTGTAATATTAGATCGCATTTAAAATCAAGCAAAGTTCAAGATGGTATCGATTGATTAAAGGACAACTAGTATTTGTAGGGGGCGTGGTAGTAGGCGGAGTTTTAATACCACGTGGGCATACGCCATTTTATCGCATTTTTTAAAAATCAAAATGGCTGACATTGCTAGTTTTGCTGGCGATGATGCCATTTCAAAATGTGAAAAATACATATTTGATCACGAAACAAGAATGTCCACAAGATATGTAGAGGTGAAATCAAAAAAATACCATCAAACCGTGTAATTAAAAGAAGCTCAATCACACACCGTAATGCTTAAATGACATATTTCATCATGTTCATATTACCGCGTAAAGTCGAAACCTTTTTCCTTAGGCTATAATGCTATAGATACAAATCATTGAGAAGCAAGTAATATATATAATTGCTGTTACCTCAGACACGATTCACACTTTTATTCCAGAACGATCGATATTGACTGGGAGGCTATTTTGGGAAGAACAGTCGAGTGAGCATCTTCCACTGCCTTTTGACGGGAGTCCGTTCATGGTACTGGGCCATCAGCTTATGGAATGTTGCCATGGTCCTGCTAGGCATCGATCATAAATGTAAAAAATATAACTGTGAGTATTTTAAATGTTTTTCGATCTCAATCTTCTTTTCTGACTGAAACCAGAGGCCATTATTGCACTTGAAATTCAGAGCTGGTAATTTTGACGACTTTCTCTCGAATCTAGTGCAGCGTTTAATTGTAGTACTAATACAACTTTGCGAGCTTATCGTAGTATGATTGACATGCGGGAATTACCTGTTTTCAGTGACCATTACATCATCTTGGACCGATTTTTCTCTCGTGACCTTTTTTTTATTAACTGCTGACATATTAAAATTGAACTGACTGTTTCGATTCTTATTACTGACTGAGCTCGGGTATTTGAGCTTTCTTTACTTAACTATCCTAATCATCCTACTGTAGAGTCGATACTAATCCTATTTACTGTATTTATCAATTAGAACTGTCTCGACACCAAAATAGTTCGACCCTTGTCAGGACATTTCAACACCAGTTGTTTTATTTAGAAATAAGTGTACTTTTGATGGATATTAATGGTATTGGATTACATGGTTATATTCATTAATTGATCATAACGTTGTTTGCAGCTCTAAAGTGTTGACATCTTTTTTGACAAAAAAGTATTTTTATTACTGTGTTGCCCCTATTTAAAGGGCCAGCCATTTCTCACTTATGAGACGACTACTTTCTGAGCATATTTACTTCCCAATTCCTATTCATTAATGCCAGGCACCAGTCAGGTATGCACACGGTAACCATTATTTATCTAGCTGGCGGCTCACCAAAAGGCCATATCAAAACGGACCCCTGCAGGAATTTGAACCTTAGACCTCCTGCTGTATAGTCCTTTCCCGAAACTAGGTGCTCTCCCTTGAATATGATCTTCAATTGATTCGTATGCGCATGCGTCATCTGACTACCTCCACTTCCGGGGTTTATCCGAAATCGCGTCAAATATATTGTCAAGATGAATGATCTAGTCGTTAACACAGATAAAGTTCGCAAAAGATCGTTAAAATATTGTTGTGTATGCAGCGGTGTGTATCGTGGAATGATCAAAGACGGCAGGAAAGTGTCGCTGCATAGATTTCCATAGAACAAACGTCTGAAACGTGTGTGGATTCAGCGATGCAAAATCGTGCTGAAAGAGTTCAGGTGGAATGAACACAAACTGTTGTGCAGTGAACATTTCATTGATCAAGCGGGTCCAACACCTATACATACGCTTCCGTCCAAGTTTCCAACACAGAATGGGTCAATGAAGATATTTGCAACTTCGTTATGTATGTGTTTGAAATCACTACCCCCACCACTACATAAATTTCAAATCTTCATAATGTGTATCCCTTCAGTTCAGGAACAGACTTTACAACACTGTTGCATGGCAGCTGTTGATAAAGCTCTTCAGATTATTGCGAATTAGTGAATATTTATGTGTAAAAATGCACCAATTTTTTTTTATTATGTTTAAATATTATCAATCAATATACTGGGGCTTATATTTACAATGCATGTTGCATACATCATAATTACTATTTGGCTTGTGCACAGTATTTTGTCCATGTTTTAAAAAGTAGTTGTACAAGCTCAATTCTGAAAAAAATACACATTTAATTCTGACAAAAATACATGCATATGTAAATATACATTAAAGTTTAGTTGTGCTGAAAAATTAAGTAGAAATTTCATAATGGTTTTTGACAGGGTTGGCATGGTATTTACCGGTGCACTATTTACCAGTGGTAATTCACGTACTGGGAAATATTATTTAATTTAAGAATGTGGGAAATTCTCCAAATTTCAGCAAAATGTAGTGTGTTATGACCAAAAATGTAGAACCATCAGAGTTTATCTGTATCATATCATTAAAATTCCACACAGGATCTTTACAAAAAAATTCTCTAGCAAGTTGTGATTTTTAAGATTTAGGACAAAACTTGTTAACTAAAACATTTTATTCAATACATTTCATCATTGCAATATACCATGTACTAGGATAAAAAATATAATCAGAGCCAGAAACAAGACCAGTATTGGTTTTGACAAATTATACAATGTTATGCAATAAACAATATTGTCCTCTGTGTGCACTATCTAGAAATCCGTTTTATCTAGACCCCTAATCAGCATTTCAGTGTCTGGCCCAGTGGGAGTCCAATATACATGTACATGCAATCAGTATAATGGTGTCACCATCTGACACATATATACAGTAAAGTCGAGAAGTGTAAATTATTGTTATGGACTTTAACTAACAGACAATTTATAAAAGATGATGATCAGACTTGCCTTGAATGTCAGAAAATAAGTTTATTTATTAAAACTTTAAATCAATATATGGGTGATATTTAGGATTTTAAATATGATATATGTCACATTTGATATACTTACATAAATTGTAAAACCCCAGTGCAATTGAAATAATGAAGAAGTAAGAACTTGTCTGACACTTATAAATCACTTTTAAAGGAGGGCTTAACAGTAAAAAACAAATACCAGTATATCACCACCTGTATTTTCATATTTCACTATTATTACCAACATTATCCTTTTTTCTACATGAATGTTTATAGTTATAGATGTTTTAGTTTGTTGTATTTAATCTCAATAATTATTGATGTTATAATTGATTCTTGACATGTTAGATAAATACAAAATAAGTCTTCATTACAAATTTATGAAATAAGGTCCGTCATAAGCAAAGAAAATGTACAAATATACTTGCTTGAATGCTGACATTAGTCAATTATCTTAGTTAAGAAAACTAATGATCCCTCAACATCAAGATATATTGATGATGTCATATATCGATGGTATATATAAATTGCAACTGATTAAAACCAGAAGACAAGAAAGAATTATTTTGGAGGAAAAAAACTTCACCGCTTTCAAATTATTGGTTGGAATGACATAATTAAGCAAGAATTTTAGCAAAAAAGTATAAATTGTATAATATTATGCTATTTCTTGGATAATTATGTTAAACAAATACATTTTAAGTTGTTACTTAAGTTTGTGTTTCTTCATCTTTTGAAGACTGACTATTAAGTAACTTTTAATGTCTTTCCCCTTCCACTCAGACTGATATTTAAAGGTAAAAATAACAAATACCAAGCAAAAAGTTATCTATTTATCAATGTGACATGCTTCTGTATGTATCATACAGGGTACACTGTAGTATCCAAAAAAGTAAATATGATAAAAATACAAGAAACTTTATTTTTTGCCATAGATGCTAACAAAATTGGGACATTTACTGTGCACCAGGCCATTTATGATCTGGCATGGGGAAAGTGTCTACAGCTTTTCTTCTATATTAGATTGTTCTTTTTATTTTAATGAATATTTACTTCCAGATTTATTTTATAACGCATATGATATTAATTTGCTGTAAACATGTTTATTTTCAGAAACTTGATGAAAATCAGCAAGTGCCAGATTGTGACGATGTTCAAGAACCAATGTTTGTGGCAACACCGTTGTACAATGATTTAGACTTTACCAAAACTTTGAGGTCGCCCATGCCTGAAGAATATGACAATATGCATGAAACTGACCAACCTGAAAATGGCCCTGTATTCATTTCAAAGACGGACTGTTCATTGATTGACATTTCCCTGCAGCTTCA
Organism: Mactromeris polynyma; assembly: GCA_032209605.1. Lineage (NCBI taxonomy): Eukaryota > Metazoa > Mollusca > Bivalvia > Venerida > Mactridae > Mactromeris > Mactromeris polynyma. The sequence continues at coordinate 14,122,417 of JASFXZ010000020.1, read as the reverse complement.
TGATTACTGCAAAGGACCCGTACTACCAGCATATCCACTGAGGTTTGTTTGAATATATTATTACTTAAGATGGTATTTGACCTCCCATTTTTTTTTCTTTGCTATATTGATACATTATTAAAGTTAGCATACATGTACATATTGTACATACAGAATGATTGCATAGTCAATGCAAATAAAGTTGAAAGCTTGAACAAATGTACATGTAGCTGATGTAAATCCAATCTAGATCGATTCTTCTAAAATGTGATCTGTCATGTTCATTCTTATATATTACAAAATGTCATACCTGACTTTGTAGACTTTCAATACGCTAGTGTCTATGAATGTAAAGTACAGTTGCTACCAATCTTTAAATAAAATATGGTACATAACATAATGATTAGTGGGTGGTTTTTTTCAGAAACATAGATACACAGACTTGTTCAGAGACTACTGACCAAATGACAGGAACCGATAATGAGGCAGTGAAGCAGTTTGTTGACATGGGAACCCAAACAGAAGAATTATCAACAAAAGATGCAGGAGAGCAAACTACATTGCCGACGCTAGTTTATGAGGATTTGATGAATTCAGATTCAGATCTAATGTGTTATACAGGTGTGCCTAACAAACTAGTATTTGATGCTCTTTTTGATGAAATGGGTGATGCTGTTGAGAAAACTTCAGACAAAAAAGCAAGCGCAAAAAAGAGGCACGGCTCTGGTGGGCGTCCAAGGACAATACGTGTGATAGATGAGTTTTTTATGGTTTTAATGCGTTTGCGGCTTGGCCTTTTATATGTCCAATAGTGCCTGTGGACGAGTGTTAAATAAATGGATTGATTATTTGGATGCGAAATTTAACTTTCTTATTACTTGGCCTTCAAAACAAGTGGTAAAATGTAATATGCCAAAATTATTTAGGGACAAATTTCCAGATACACGCGTCATCATAGACTGTACAGAAATCCGAACAGAGACCCCAAGTTCACTCCAGCTGAAGTCTTTAATATACAGCAAGTACAAGTCGCACAACACATGGAAATCACTGGTTGGTATTAGCCCATATGGACATGTAACTTTTGTGTCTGATCTTTGGACTGGTTCAGTTAGTGACAAGCAAATAACTAAACAGAGTGGGCTAGTAGAATTGTGTGAGGAGCGTGATGCCATTATGGCCGATAAAGGTTTCTTAATATCAAACTTAACCACTCCTAAAGGGATAAAATGGATTATGCCTCCATTCAGGAAAGCGAATGTTAAATTTACGAAAAGTGAAGTGAAAAGTTCAAGGGAGATCGCAAATCCAAGAATTCATGTTGAGCGTCAAATGGAAAAAAATAAAAACTTATCTAATTTAAAACTGACTAGTTTTCACACAAATTGATTAGTTTGAGAATTTTTAGCTTAGAAAAAATGTTGTTGTTTTTTTACTCGAGGTGCGCAAAACCTGGACGGACGCTTAACATGGCCTAATATTGTTGATGTAGTTTCTACTTTTTGGTTGTTTATTGTAGTTTTTGAACAATTGCCAATTTCTCCTGAATCTGTCGCCACATTGTAAGTGGTATATTATTGGTTTTACTTATGGACTAATACACATACATGTATACATCAAAGAATTTTCTAAACTACAATTTCCAGTTTCAGTAACTTTACATTTATTTTAGTAATCTCATAACACTTTCTGTGGAACATATACTGATAATGAAACCATATAAGTGTGGTAGTAAATCAATATGCAACAATTTGCAAATTTATTATCCCAGCAAACTTGAATTGAGTATCATACATAAGGCATTAAAAAATTATGTAATATTACTGTACAGCAAAATTTACTTTTAAGATTAGTTCATCATTTATGTATCAAATTGTTAGGTGTACAACTAATGTATTATGTAATGCTGGAATCAGTCATTTCCTATGTTTTGAAGATTTTAGAATTTACATCGATATATCGTTGGCTGACATTTATTCAATTAGTCATATTTGACAGCCCTTTTGATAGTACATGTATATATATACTCTAAATGTACATGTTGAAAGCCAGGGGTACTACAGTATGTTCACATTTTTCTGTTGATTTATTGCTTGTTAAATAAATTTATAATATATACAAAAGTTTGCAGTTCACATGTGTCAATTTTTCTTTATATCAATGTCATATAGTACATTCGTATTGGATCTGATCCTACACAGGTCAGGTCTCGAACCCACAGTCTCAGGATTGGGAGACAAGTTCAAAGCAATATAAAAGCTCTGTGCTAACTGGCTTGGTTGAATGAAATGAAATTTCTACTTGTCAGACAACAATAACAAAATAAGACTACACTAATAAGTTATATTAGTAATATTATAACTTGTACATACTTCTAAGACTCTGAATAGTGTAGTTGATCATACATGTATAATGCAACAAAATTGTACAATGTTGGTATGAAACTATAAGAATACAATATGTTATATGTTGCAACCAACATCAAAATACACAAATGGGTCAGCTATTTCATTGCATACAAACACTTTGTCAGCAGTGTATCAAGTGTTACAACATATAAAGTATTCTATATATTGCTAACAATGCGTTTTTATACTGCGCTCTACCCTACGACTGAATAGCTCTGGAATGAAAACTTTCAAGTAAAACGTTTTCAGAGTAGAAACTATTTCAGCAAAGAATTTATCGTCTTTAAAAATCCGTTCCACTGATATCCCCATACATGTCCAAACAACAAAGTCACACCATGCCATTCCACTTAGCCCTAGTTGACCTTGAACCTGGAAATAATATGAATGTCCTCGTTTCAAAGTTACTTTTCCAGATTCACTTATGAAACAAACAAAATTAGGATCAGCAGCACACTCTTGGGGTGTGTTCATTCTCCATAGCATGGATGAAGGGTACTTGATTTCCAGGACCCCATTGGACTGCTGACAATGGGTACAATTTACAAATCCATCCGGGCTAGCTCCAAGGTACGGAAACTCTGATATAGTTAGTAGTCCACACTTTTTCACTGTCAAGCCCGGATGATCTTTTTTAACATATTTAGATATGTGCGCCTTGCTGCTGCTTCATGTTTTTTCCATATACTGTATGACTGGATTCAAATGTCCTATAACCCAGAATGTCTTTCAGTACTGAGTCTGGCTTTGTGGCTGCTTTCATTTTGCAAATTCTTCCGAAGTTTGAAGATGTCAATCTTTCTGAGCGAGCATCAAACCAATAATCTGAGTCACTTTGTCTGCGTGTGAGACTTTCTATATAGCAGCATTGCTCCTCTGTTAAATATAGAGATTCCAAGTAACGTTCAAACATTCTTTGGCACTCTGGAGACTGCATATTAACATTGTCATGATGATTGTACTGAATATTATGCAGTTTGGGTAGAGCCATATTTTCATTCTGACTGAAAATATGTCAACCAACCAGCATTGGAATTCCCTTTTAACAATTTGTCCTTAATTCGCTCTACATTAACAGTTGTCTCCACACTGTTCACAGGGAGCACTCTTTTAACAGAGGGTATGTCTTTGCCATAAATGGATTTCTTAAATGTCAGATCATTGGACTTCTTTGGGGTTCGTTTTCTTTTCCTTGAGTTGTTCCATTTACATTTCATGGATGTTGGGGCAAGTAGACCATCTAACCTTTTGTTTTATATGTCCGCAATAGCATACGCAGCAATGTGGTTACATCCTTCACCATTGAACCTGAAAGATAGATAAATGTAAAAGTATTTTAATCCCATTATGAATTTTTAAATACCCTATTTATCCTCATAACATAACATCGGTGTTGAGTGGTAATAACAAGCATGACATGGACACGCTCAAATGATGTTGACGTTGTAAAATATTTATTTTGTGCACATATGATATTTTATTTCATTGAAAATTGATGTCTTGTTACTTTGAATATGATATGTGATATAATCATTTGAACTAGTATCTTATAGCTGAATTAGAAAATTGTCGGAAATAATTTTGACGTGTCAGCTTTTCATTACCACAGACCGAATTAAACATAATTTGCTTGCATATATAAGGGGGTTAATGTATTGTTTTTGCGAACATTTCTGCTGTTATGTCTTAATAGAATCTTACATTTATGTTAATTTGTTATTGCTTTATTTAACTCATCATCTAAAAAAACTCGACAAAGCCACGTTTTTTTTTATCTTTTTTAGAAGAATCATTTAATAAATTCAATAGATAATGACTACTTATATAAGATCCTCAATTTATTAACGTGTATGGGCGCAATGCAAAATGGCAACAGACTTACAGAGGGCTTCAATTCGGGTAGAAAACAAACTTTTAAACTCAAAAGATCACACTAACTCAATAAAACCAAAGGGGATTACTCAGAGAACTTTTATTTCTATCAACATAATACCTAAGGTGTGTAGCAAAGTTTAACTATGTAATTTTCTGCCATTTCTGTTCAATTATTTCGGTCACTATAAACAAATATGACATATATAAGATAATTATGCTATGACATACCCCGCAAAACATGTACATTCTGCAGAATGTTTACATCCGGTCACTTTTGACAGCATCACCCATCCTCCGTAGTCTGGACATTGTTTTGTATTTGCAGATGGCATGGAAGGAATAATGTTAGCCCGAACAAAACAGTGGGTCTCGTTCTCATCTGAGTCATTTATCTGGAAAACAAAAGCACATTCATAATCATATATTGTACGTTACATGTTAAATACTTGCTTATGTCAAAATTCTATTAGAATAGTGCATGTCATTTTGAGTGAGGGTAAAGGGTCATCTCGGTCCGGTCCTACTCAGCCCAGTCTAACTCCGCCCACTTTTGAAGCGTAATGAAAAGGCAACGTTGTTCACACCTTCGGCATACTAAAGAAGGTGATAGTAGTCTTTTTTTTAAGCGCAATGAAAAGGCTTGTTTGATATTTATACATGTACAAGCAACAACATACTGTTAAACAATTTTACACTTATTAGCTAAATTCTTGCTTAATTTTGTTATTCGAATCAATAATTAGAAAGCGGTGAAGGTTTATTTCGCCAAATCATCTTCTGGTTTTAATAAGTTGCAATTGATATAAATGTCTGATATGATCAATATATCTGCATGTTAAATTAACATTATATTATGTTTATAAACTACAATATTAGACTTTTACCTGCATTTAAGTAAGTATTTGGATATAACATTTGCTTAGGGTGGACATTACTTTATAAATTAGTTATAAAGGCCTAGTTTGTAGAACTAAACATGCCCAGTATCAATTATAACATCAATAATTATTGAGATTAAAAAATAGTATAGCCTTAACATAATAAATTATATGAAGAAAAAAATTATTATTTCATCTGCACTGGTGTTTACAGTTTATGATATGACAGAAATGAGTAATAATATATAGGGTAATTCTATCATAAGCGTATATTTTATGTCCCATGGATTTCAGAATAAATTTTTTTTGTTAATACTAGTGAAAAAATAAAAACACAGATGATTTACTGGTATTGGTTATTCACTGTTGAGTCTTTCTTTCAAACATAAGAGTTAGAAATGTTCTGATTTCTTCATTATTTCATCTTCACTGGTGTTTACAGTTTATGATATGACAGAAATGAGTAATAAGATATAGGGTAATTCTATCATAAGCGTATATTTTATGTCCCATGTATTTCAGAATAAATTACTAATTCATCTTTCACGCAAATTTGATTTGTTTTCAATGATACAAACATTATGAACCTTATAAATACGAAAATATGATAGGGTATAAGCATTTTGTACAATATTGCATTGTTTGAGTCAGGCCAAAAGCACAGTGTCCCCTTCGTCACATGAAAGTATGAAATTATATATATATATCATGTTTAAACCCTAAATATCACATCGTATGTTGAATTATGTTCTTAAATAATAAACACATTTTATAACATTCAACACAGACATGATCAATGGTCTTTAAGTTAAAGTCTATACAAATATTTGACACTTCTCAACTGCACTGTATATATATGTGTCAGATGGTGACAGAAAAACACTGATTGGATGTATATTGGATTCCAACTGGGGCAGACAAAGAGAAATGCTGATTAGGGGGCCGGACAAGATTGTTATCTAGATAGTGCACAAAATGCGTAATATTATATAATTTGTCCAAGCCAAAACTGGCCTTGTTTCTTCAGGGCATAATTTCTGGAATTTTTAGAAATATGTGTTGAATGATTTATTGAAGATTTGAGAAATAATCCTAATATTGTTATGTCTGTCCTCTCACTAAATTATTTATTTAACATACTATTTTGTCAATTTCAAAACAAAATATTTTCCACATGGACTTTTAACAAATATACCCTTCATTATGAAATATTTTGATGTACAGATATGTTCTCACTTCTAATTTGTGCAATATTGTTTGATATTAAATTATTAATTGTGTGATGCACTAACAAATAAATAAATCACATAATCATATGTATGTCATTTTCTGGGTATAATTCCATATGATTATGCAATTTTCCAAATCCACTACACTTTTTACCAATTAGTTATGTACCAGTACTTCAATGAAATTTGTGTAACATGAAAGCAAGTCTTCATGAAAGGATACATTGGGTATGACAAGATAATCCATTTATATACAACATAATCTGTACATACTTTGTTACTTTATGATGGCATACAGGTGATAAAATGCAAACAAATAACTTTAAAGGATGTTAAGTGTCATCATTTGTACGGTAAAACTTCAATAATAATACAACCCTTGGAACCCTTGAAATCTGGTCTTCTTATTGTGGTAGTCTTATAATATTGAGGTTGAATGAAAAGGAAAACTGAGAAAATGGAAAATTGTATTCATAATATTGAGGTGGTCTTTGAATACATTTTTACTGTATTTAGTTAATTGAGTAAATTAGTTGCTGTTTTTACATCAATAAAAATATCATCAACAATGTATTAATCCCCTATTATACGTTGCCTACATTGCGACATGGACGGAACAATAAAGTAATCGTGCTTACATTACCCTCATTGTGACTGTATGGAATAATAAAGTACTCGTGCTGGCATTACCCTCATTGTGATGTATGGAATAATAAAGTACTCGTGCTTACATTACCCTCATTGTGACTGTATGGAATAATAAAGTACTCGTGCTGGCATTACCCTCATTGTGACTGTATGGAATAATAAAGTACACGTGCTTACATTACCCTCATTGTGACTGTAAGGAATAATGAAGTACTCGTGCAGGCATTACCCTCATTGTGACTGTATGAAATAATGAAGTACTCGTGCTTACATTACCCTCATTGTGACTGTATGGAATAATGAAGTACTCGTGCTGGCATTACCCTCATTGTGACTGTAAGGAATAATGAAGTACTCGTGCAGGCATTACCCTCATTGTGAAATGGAAAATTTATGAAGTACTCGTGCTTACATTACCCTCATTGTGACATGGACAAAATAATAAAGTACTCGTGCTGGCATTACCCTGATTGTGACTGTATGGAATAATAAAGTACTCGTGCTGGCATTACCCTCATTGTGATGTATGGAATAATAAAGTACTCGTGCTTACATTACCCTCATTGTGACTGTATGGAATAATAAAGTACTCGTGCTGGCATTACCCTCATTGTGACTGTATGGAATAATAAAGTACACGTGCTTACATTACCCTCATTGTGACTGTAAGGAATAATAAAGTTCTCGTGCTTACATTACCCTGATTGTGACTGTATGGAATAATGAAGTTCTCGTGCTTACATTACCCTCATTGTGACTGTATGAAATAATGAAGTACTCGTGCTTACATTACCCTCATTGTGACTGTATGAAATAATGAAGTAATCGTGCTTACATTACCCTCATTGTGACTGTATGGAATAATAAAGTACTCGTGCTGGCATTACCCTCAGTGTGACTGTATGAAATAATGAAGTACTCGTGCTTACATTACCCTCATTGTGACTGTATGGAATAATAAAGTACTCGTGCTTACATTACCCTCATTGTGACTGTATGAAATAATGAAGTAATCGTGCTTACATTACCCTCATTGTGACTGTATGAAATAATAAAGTACTCGTGCTTACATTACCCTCATTGTGACTGTATGAAATAATGAAGTACTCGTGCTTACATTACCCTCATTGTGACTGTATGAAATAATGAAGTACTCGTGCTTACATTACCCTCATTGTGACTGTATGAAATAATGAAGTACTCGTGCTTACATTACCCTCATTGTGACTGTATGGAATAATAAAGTACTCGTGCTTACATTACCCTCATTGTGACTGTAAGGAATAATAAAGTTCTCGTGCTTACATTACCCTCATTGTGACTGTAAGGAATAATAAAGTTCTCGTGCTTACATTACCCTCATTGTGACTGTATGAAATAATGAAGTACTCGTGCTTACATTACCCTCATTGTGACTGTATGGAATAATGAAGTACTCGTGCTGGCATTACCCTCATTGTGACTGTAAGGAATAATGAAGTACTCGTGCAGGCATTACCCTCATTGTGAAATGGAAAATTTATGAAGTACTCGTGCTTACATTACCCTCATTGTGACATGGACAAAATAATAAAGTACTCGTGCTGGCATTACCCTGATTGTGACTGTATGGAATAATAAAGTACTCGTGATGGCATTACCCTCATTGTGACTGTATGGAATAATAAAGTACTCGTGCTGGCATTACCCTCATTGTGACTGTATGGAATAATAAAGTACTCGTGCTGGCATTACCCTCTTTGTGACTGTATGGAATAATGAAGTACTCGTGCAGGCATTACCCTCATTGTGAAATGGAAAATTTATGAAGTACTCGTGCTTACATTACCCTCATTGTGACATGGACAAAATAATAAAGTACTCGTGCTGGCATTACCCTGATTGTGACTGTATGGAATAATAAAGTACTCGTGATGGCATTACCCTCATTGTGACTGTATGGAATAATAAAGTACTCGTGCTGGCATTACCCTCATTGTGACTGTATGGAATAATAAAGTACTCGTGCTGGCATTACCCTCATTGTGACTGTATGGAATAATAAAGTACTCGTGCTGGCATTACCCTCTTTGTGACTGTATGGAATAATAAAGTACTCGTGCTGGCATTACCCTCATTGTGACTGTATGGAATAATAAAGTACTCGTGCTGGCATTACCCTCATTGTGACTGTATGGAATAATAAAGTACTCGTGCTTACATTACCCTCATTGTGACTGTATGGAATAATGAAGTACTCGTGCTGGCATTACCCTCATTGTGACTGTATGGAATAATAAAGTACTCGTGCTGGCATTACCCTCATTGTGACTGTATGGAATAATGAAGTACTCGTGCTGGCATTACCCTCATTGTGACTGTAAGGAATAATGAAGTAATCGTGCTTACATTACCCTCATTGTGACTGTATGGAATAATGAAGTACTCGTGCTGGCATAACCCTCATTTTGACTGTATGGAACAATGAAGTACTCGTGCTTACATTACCCTCATTGTGACTGTATGGAATAATGAAGTAATCGTGCTGGCATTACCCTCAGTGTGACTGTATGGAACAATGAAGTACTCGTGCTGACATAACCCTCATTGTGACATGGACAAAATAATGAAGTATTCGTGCTGGCATTACCCTCATTGTGACATGGACAAAATAATTAAGTCATCGTGCTGGCATTACCCTCATTGTAAAATTGACAAAATAATGAAGTACTTGTGCTTACATTACCCTCATTGTGGCATGGACACAATACTGAAGTACTCGTGCTGAAATTTACCTCATTGTGACTGTACGGAACAATGAAGTACTCGTGCTGACATTAACCTCATTGTGACTGTACGGAACAATGAAGTATTCGTGCTGACATTAACCTCATTGTGACTGTACGGAACAATGAAGTATTCGTGCTGACATTAACCTCATTGTGACATGGACAAAATACTGAAGTACTCGTGCTTACATTAACCTCATTGTGACATGGACAAAATACTGAAGTATTCGTGATGACATTAACCTCATTGTGACTGTACGGAACAATGAAGTATTCGTGCTGACATTAACCTCATTGTGACATGGACAAAATACTGAAGTACTCGTGCTGACATTAACCTCATTGTGACTGTACGGAACAATGAAGTACTTGTGCTGATGTTACACACATTGTGACGTGGACGGAACAAAGAAGCACTTAGGCTGACGTTACCCACATTGTGACATAATCGGACCAATGAAGCACTCGTGCTGACGTTACTCACATTGTGACATGTACGGAATAATGAAGTTCTCATAATCTGATGTTACCCACATCGTGATGTGACATGTACAATGTAGTACTCACAATCTGACGTTCCCAGCATCGGGATGTGACATGTACAACATAGTACTCACAATCTGATGTTACCCACATTGTTATGTGGTCTGAACAATGTAGTACTCACATTATGACGTTACCCGCATCATCATTTGATCTGTACAATGTTGTTCTTACAGTCTGATGTTACCCGCATTGTGATGCTAACCATAATCCATACATATGTTCTGATGTTACTTGCATTGTGACATAAAGTCAAGTTTGAGAAACACGAAAAGTCGGTCAATGGCGCTACCGGGAATCGAACCCAGGTCTACGGATTGCCGGTCCGTTATGCTAACCACTACACCACAGCGACTGAACAATACGATTTACATTCTGATGTCAGCTATGTTATGATTGGAGCAGCACAGTTTTAAACTGATATTTTGACATCGTGTAGTGAGACAGTACACTCTATTACAAACATTCTGACATAATTGATCTTTGACATGGAGTAAACATTTTTTAACTGCTAATGATTAATGTCAAGTACATTATGACAAAGACATTACATTTTCACTGCTGTACTGGCCCCTCAGTTTACAGAACTTCTCAATTTTTGATTTTCCCATTTCGTCCGTTACTTATTTCAGTATAAAAGGTAAGCAAAAAAGTTAATGTTAATGCACACTGTAACATGGACAATACATTTTCCTTCTGCCATTACTTTTATTATTATGTGGACAAAACCGTATCTCCCCAGTTTTAATGTCAACATGGTTTCTTTAGTTTTGGCCTCACATTTTCTCTAAAACACCCTTTTGGAAATGCAAATTTTGGCTGTTGTAGAGAGGCTGTTGCTATAAGGGGTTATATTGATAGTATATTCTCACTACAGCTAAAACTAAAGAGACGTGCAGCTGTGGAATGATTGCACTGTACTGACTAATATAATTATGAATATTTTACGTGATTTGCTTGAAAAATTCTTATTTTCTTCATAATTTTGTAATCCTATGTATCATGGTATGTGCTCTTCATGTACAAAAACAATACCCAGCAATGTGAGTGTGGCTTATCGGACGCTTCAGGCAGTATATAATGTGATTTACTGCATGGACTTTATCTAAATGTCATAACTAATTAGGGAGTATTAAGTATCACCATCAAAGAGTACTGGAAACCAGTAAGATTTTGAGGGATAGTCTAATATATATGTTATGTTGTATAACATCCAAATTGGTCTAAAGAATTTGATGAAAACTGAAGTTAAGACACTTGTTAAAAATAAATGAAATTCAGATTTTTAAAAAATGAACATTATCTTGCATATACTACAAATAATGTATGTGTCATGTATCGTATATTTTATTTTAAGCACCCATACACTTGGGGGTCATATGTTTATTTGAATTTTAAATATATGTTTAACGTGAATGATTTATGAAAGCCTGGTGGTGACATTTCAGCTTCAAGCATGTGTGAATTCAACTTCATGAAGGTGAAATATTGAATCTGCGAAGTTTAAATCATGAAAATGTAAAGTTGAAATAGTGATTTCGTGAAATTCAAATTGTGAAATTCAGATTGTGAATTCATGAATTTGAAATCATGAATTCATGAAGTTGAAATCATGAATTCATGAAGTTGAAATCATGAATTTATGAATTTTAAATTGTGAATTCATGAAGTTGAAATGGTGAATTTGTGAAGTTGAACTTGTGCAATTGTTAATTTAAATTAGCAAATTTGTGAATTTGAAATCATGAAGATGAACTCGTGAATTCATAAAGTTGAATTTGAGAATTTTTGAAGCCGAAATGCCACCAACAGGCTTTGTAGTAATTTGATTTCATTTATCATTAATCTGTAATAACAATTTTAGTCATATATCTGCATGTTGAGCTTTAAAATTATTGTATGGTTTATTTCAGTGGAAGTATGACGTGGAAAAGAAGCTTAAGGCCAAAGCTCTCATGTACATAAATATAAATCCTTACTGATTACCAAATCTGCATTTATCAATTTTGTTCCGTCAACGGCACATTTGACTTTGCACTGAGGCATTTCAATTTCTTCCGTTGACGGCACATTTCATTCATGTATTTATTAATTATATATTTGAGCTTGTATTTTTGGTTCCGTTAACGGAACATTTGACTCTCGCCTCCAAATTTTAGATTGTTCCGGCGCCGGAACATTTGACTTTGGACATAGAAATTTCAAATTGTTCCGGCAACGGAACTTTTCTTTTATTGGATGTACTTTTCAATTTTGTTCCGGCGACGGAACATTTGACTTTGCACATAGAACATTCAAATTGTTCCTTTGAAGGTACATTTTTTCATTGGATGTACTTTTCAATTTTGTTCCGGCGACGGAACATTTGATGTTTAGACTTCCGTTGGCGGAACTTTTACTATTAAAGGGCTATATTTGGATGAACTAAATTAAAAGAGGTGAAAATTTCACTATTTGTGTTGGACTTTTGCCTGTATCCTGAAAATGAAGCATGTTATTTCCATGTTTTAAAGGTGAAATAGGCCATTCTAATTAGGATTCTGTGGACAATCCCATTTTAAATTGGACAGGCTTCTACATAATATGTCATACACTTATGATGGTATGGCGCCATATGGAAACGCAGTCGTTTCACGTTCTATAAAACGGCACATCAGAAGAACAACGCTAAATTAACCCGTTGTCAATAGGATACCCTTATAAGTTCTTAGTTATCATTACAAATCATATCATGTAATGTCTGAATAAAAAAATAAAAATTGTGTGTACATCATGCACCACATGTGTAAATGTATTGGGATCATTTGAAATTGTGATGCGATATGCAGGGATACGCATATTAATTATTAAAATGTGTAACCTAACATACGGTGTAGATTGGCATTAACACCTGTGTATGTATTACTTTCGACAATTCACTAGTGAAAGAACAACTCACGTTCGTGACATCACAAGAAAGCAAGCGTGACACTAATATAATCAAACGATGTTGACATTGTTAGATAGTTATTGTTTAGGAAGTGTGACATTATATTTGATTGGCAATTAGTGTCTAGTTAATTTGAATATGATATGTGAGGTAATCATGTGAACTCGTATCATGTGGTTGAAAATTATAATTGTCGGAAACACTTTACGTTGCATCAGGTTGTGTTGACGAAAGACCGAATAACACACGCCATACATCTGAGGTCAATGTAATGCTGGACGAAAATCAGCTGTTTCTGTTGTAATTTCATAAACAGAATTTTACATTGGTGATAATTGTTTATTGCATTTATTAAACTCGTCATCTTAAACCGAAACATCGTTTAAGATAATCACTTAACAGTAACATGGATTTTGATATCAGCAATAGCATAACTGCGTCAGCTGAGTTATAAGTATCACGTATGAAAAATACAGTTATTTTAAGATGTAATATTGACGATATACGTGAATCAATTATAACTTTCGTTCATGTTCTCATTACTTATTGTCATATGTCCCCCTCAGATACATATAATTATGCATAGGAACCATGACTCGTGCCAATGTTATCAATCTTATTGTTAGCATTTATGTCACACTTACATCGATAAACCATAATCACATACTTCCTGTTGGAACTAAAACCAGCTGGCTGATCCTTGTATGTTTCTATGATAGTGGTATATGCTTCTCAGAGAAGGAGAAGCCATGGACGGAAAACTTGTATCGCTCCAACGCTGTTTTAACTCATGACAACTTACATATCCCGTCTCACAAGTCTCTCTCACAGGTTATTGCATCAAGCTGTGTAATAAATAACAAGTGTTTAAATGATGACACAATCAATAACACGAGGGACGCATACCACTTCGATAATGTGGATATAATTATTTTTTATTATAATTATTTATTTAAGTCTCATTAATATACATATACAATACTAACTACAACAATTATTTCGGTAAAAACTGTATACCACTACTCAACTTATAAGTTATAAGAGGCTACACTAAACATATACACACACATTATTTAATCATTGAAATAATGACATAACTCTTAAAAACATAATGATATGTCATACAATATATAAATATATATTGCACGTACCTACTATCTACACAGTCATATAAAACCAAAGAGCAGTCGTTAATATTTATATGTAATCTGTATATGGATATGTACACTAAGTCGCTAGATGTAAACCTGTCGGCGTGATTTAAATTATACAGTAAAACTTCGAAACCTCAAACTGCCGTCGGACCTAGCAATTTATTCGAGTCATCTACTGTTCGAGGCATCTACGGCATACGCGTATATGTCCTAACTGACAGTCGCCGGTGCAAATGTACTAAGCATGTTGAGCACACGTTTTGTTTTCATACTGAATGCACGTCGATCAATAGTCGCAGCATTATTCATAATAATAATAATAATAATTAAAAAAGAAATGAAAGCAAAGCAAAAATGATTCCCTGTGGCACCTTATTCTCTCTCGTTTATTCTTGTACGCATGAATTGTCTGTCACATAGTACATATACAATGGAAAGTCCCTAATCCGGAAACTCTCCAGTCCGGAAATTTCCTGTAACCGGACAATTTTCTCGGTCTCGGTTTAGTTCCTCCAATACGACATATAAAAAATTCTCCCACAGTCCAGAATCCGAACGAATTTTTCTGTCCGAATTGTTATTTTACACGTAAAATAAATCTCCCAAACCCGGACGATAATTTTCCGCAAAAATACGTCAGATCGTATAATGACTGAGCATTGAGAGAAGGCATAATAATTTTAATTGCCTCTATGAATATAGACCATCAGACTTTATCATCGTATGCATTCCGTTTTGATGGAAACAAGGTAAGACCGGGTACGAGGTGTACTTATTGTGTAAACAATTGGAAAACATTGGATGTGAGCGCAGAAAAGGGCCCATTAGGTACACAAATCGCAATTCAATTTTGTTACCCTTTATCATTATTTTACTCTACGAAAAATCTTTTGAAATGAAGCTATGGTGCATAGCTTCCAAGTTTGGCGTTTCCAAAATGCATCTTACTAAGTTTGTCAGGTTTAATGGACGGTATAACGTTGCGAAACACACATACTTAATTTCAGCTATGTTTGAAATCTTTTGACTTGTTGAATGGTTCATTGAAATACTTGCCTGATATTGAGTTAATTTTATTCAATGCTTTCATACGATGTTAATTAAACGAGATGCATCTATAGCGTTGCATATACTGAATAATCGAATTTTCTACAATTTCTATTACGAATAAACAAGTTATATAATGCTAATTTACATTTGAAAGAATTCAAATATCAAGATTTAACACTGCATGTATTTTGCATATCTAATGAATAACTTATGATTTTGGGCCATACAGTGAATCTTCAAGTTTACATAAATTTTGTAAAATATTGTAGCTTAAATTACTCTGCAAAGTATGAAAGAATGTATTGCCTTCGGACATTCAATTCAATCTCCTCTAATCCGAACTTCATAGTTTGTCCGAAGGGTGTTCGGATTAGGGAGTTTCCACTGTACATGTCAACTGTCAAGTAATTATCACGAAGTGCGAATAACATGTGTCGCCAATCTTACCCGTCAACAAATATAAGTATATTAAGCGGTCAATGAAAGGTGTGAATTATTGTATTGTTCGACATATCTGTGGTGAACAATGAATGAAATAATAGCGAGGGACCACAAATCCTGTTCGAGTGTTCGACCTATCTCTGTTCGAGTGATCTACTGTTATATAATATGAAATCAGAAGGGGTTTCGCCGGGACTTAAGAACCTGTTCGAGGTATCTACTGTGTTCGAGCCAGAACTGTTCGAGGTTTCGAAGTATTACTGTATTTCATTTATCACACTCTAACGTTGACTACTGCATTTGCAGTTCGGCTCAATTATTACGTTCCGAATTCATCTTAAACATCATCTATGGAACAAATTGATCGCTTGATCACAAAGATGCAATATTTGTTTTGTAAATTAATGAAATAATATATACATGTATATGTAAAACTTGAAGGCAAGCAGTGATTAATTTAGGATATCATAATCAACATACATGAACTCACTTTAAAATGAAATCGAGATATTGTAAAGTTTATTATCTCGACCTTCATGATTCCACGATTATACACAGAAACATAGAATTGATACATACTTAATATGTCAGAATAAATTAAAGAAAGTTGTGTTTTAATATATCAAAAGCTCGTATCTGCTTATATCGATGCCTAAGGAATGTCACCGTTGAAGAAAAATCGTTTACAAATCGAAATATCTCAACTAGCCAGACTGTCTTTTTTTAATATTCTACTATTGCACAGTCCGGAAACTTCCACTAACCGGACAATTTTCTCGATCCCGCTTCAGTTGATTTAATACAACATATGAAAATTCCCCCCAAGGGCCGACCGGTTCCTTCTAGCCCCGCATACGTGTCTCTGTACTCCGACTTATATTCGCACGAAATCGTTTTATCAACGTTCTTAGGCACGAAATTTTCGTAAGATTTTCTTACGACGTTTTTACTATCGCAAGAGCGTTTTATCAATATTTTCGTACGCATGCATACGCTATGAATTCGTAAGTTTTAACGAAAATGCTACGAATGGTTATAGGCATTCGTAACGTTCGTAGCAAAAAATGATATTAATATTTCACATTAATCAACACTGTTATGAACTTTTTAATCAATTCATCTACTTCATATCACATGAAATTGTCTGGCATTAGTGGACAAAAATACACGAATAAGTATTATAGGATTAAACGACCATTTTTTGGCGTTCATGCATGTGTAAACGCCGATCAGAACGCACACATTGAATAAAGCCCGGAAGGACTTTCTGTTAAATGTGTGTGGAACGCATCATGACAAGAACACACCGTGACAAGAACGCACCGTGTCAAGAACGCACCGTGACATGAACGCACCGTGACATAAACGCACAGTGATATAAACGCACTGTGACGAGAACGCACCGTGACATGAACACACCGTGACATGAACGCACCGCGACATAAACACACCGTGACATGAACGTACCGTGACAATAACGCATCGTAACAAGAACGCACCGTAACATGAACGCATCGTGACATGAATGCACCATGACATAAACGAACCGTGACATGAACGCACCTTGAGATGAATGCACCGTCACATAAACGCACCGTCACATAAACGATCGTATGCAATGGCGTATAATACTTAAGACCAACCGACACTAATTCGAAAGCAAATTAACAACCTGATAGAACCACAACAACAACAACAGCAGCAGCACATCCGACGAAAATATTGACTTCAGCAGAATAAAAAGAAAATCGAGATGTTTTATTACATAACTAACTGTAACAAGGACATGAGAGCAAGAATCAATTAATTATTTAAATGTTGATTTGAATATATGATAAGTATATAAATTTATTCAAGGTCCACATTTTGGAAAATATGATTTATTAGCCCCTAAACGTTTGGATTTTGGCAATTGTAGTAAAGTTTTCTATATATTCTATGTGATAACAGGTGAAACTTTTAAATTAGAAGGAAGAAGATGTTCAGTTAGAATAAACAGTTTTACACTAAATAAAAGAGAGGAAATTGCAGAATACTAGCATAACTGTTACAATATTCTAGTAGTATGAAAAAGCGTTTAAATTTACGTTTGAGAATATTTTTCCTGTATAATATATTGATAAAAACTGGCAACTCGATGTCGATTTTTAAAAGGGACGATCCACTGCGATAAGCCAGCTAAAAAAATGGATATAAGTAATGGATAGAATTGTTAAAATATAAGTTCAAAGGCACAACTGCTATCGATATATAGACATAACATATTATGTGTTCACATCATGTAAACAGCTTGGTACATAATACCATATTTTCATGACTACAACAGACAGTGCCGGCGTTCCATACATATCGCTTATAAATTTCTCTTTATAAGGTGACTTTTTCTCTGTTTCAGTTTAACTGGAAAACATACAGGACCTACCAAAATTGAAGCAAGCATTTGGTGTTCATATTGACTTATCATTGCCTTTAGTGGGAATACGTTAATTTGCTGCTCAGCCGTGTGTAGGATTTATGATTTGATAATTGAGTGGCATAATATCAATTCACATTGTGTTAAAGTAGCTGTTCTGGTGAACATTAATTTGTCGGGTATCTAGAGGACTCGTTAACCAGCGAAATATTGTCAGCTTTCCGTTATCTATCAGCTGATATGTTAGGAAAGTTGCACAAAATTTGATATCCTTAAATGTAAGTTTTATTGTTAGTTTTGGAGCTTTTTATAATTAAGTCAAGCATTTTGAATTTTTTATTGGTAATATTTATCCATTAATCCTTAAACTTGACATAATCTCCGAGTTGGCAATCAATCGAAAATAGCTTGTATTTGTGGAAATTTCGCTTAACTTTCGATAATGAATGCTGCATTTCCCGAATATTTACGTCCGAGTGTCAGTTAAAGATGGCATGACTGTAGGCAACTCGTTTCGTTCATTTACAACCTCCAAGATTGCCACAGGG
The DNA here is from genome assembly GCA_032209605.1 of Mactromeris polynyma. Classification (NCBI taxonomy): domain Eukaryota; kingdom Metazoa; phylum Mollusca; class Bivalvia; order Venerida; family Mactridae; genus Mactromeris; species Mactromeris polynyma. Next base: position 14,103,554 of record JASFXZ010000020.1, on the reverse strand, counting down.
ACGTAACTAGAGAGAGAAAACACATTAAAGTATTATTTTTAGGGAACACCTTTAATTTTTAGTATGTTTATACGATAATCATATTATTCGCCAACATCTCAAGCATTTCTATTTATTTAATCAATTACTTTGTCCTGTCTAGAGGTTGCAGGTATTTAGAATGTTATCCTATAACAATTTCAACAGTTTCCGTCTGGATTACAAATGATAGGCAATCATGTTATATATGTAATGCTTGTTTTATTTGGTCCCAGATTTTGTAATGCCTCACAAATTAACATTGGTTATGCTTGAATCTACCTATCCACGCAACTACAATGTTTAAAGAATATACAATGCCATAATAGTATTTTGGGTTGCTCATATCACATGTAATATTATTAATCGATTAAAGCAAATTGCAAGAACAAACATTTTCTGAAAGAGTCTTAATAGTTCTTTTTGGAAAATTAGATTTCTTCCATCAAGTGTATTTCCACGGTTCTCCGATAAATTGGATTAATACTGTAAAAATAAACGATTTTACAAAGGACTGCAGAAAGCCATTGACAAAAAAGTAGATTTGAATCTTATTGGCGAGAGGCAGATTGATGAGCATGCATCACACATATGATTATGGTTAAACACAAATATATACATGAATAAGGATTTTGTTGTGAATGAGAATACATACAGTCATGCCTGTATGGCAATTTTGCATTTATTTGTATTATGTATTATATATTAAACACTATTCATACCCAACTTTCGTGTCACTGCGGTCCGACCAACTTCCTATAGAATTATAGAAGGAAAATAATGTATATAAATAAATAATATCATACTTAAATAAATAAATATAAACCGCGATAAATCAAAATCTGTTAAAGGTCTTTCGTGTGCAAACAAATGTTAGAGATCAAACCCTTCACATTATAAAAGTGTAAATATTATGTGTCTGCGATTTCTACATCACTGTCCTTTTTTGAGGTTTTTAAGATTCTCTTTTTTACATTGAAATAAGAAGGGGCTAAAACAATACCTCTGAATTTAAATACTTTCCAATAGAGGAAGATACTATGTGCAGAGATATATTAGAGTTAAAAATATATACTTTCGAACGCACGTTTTAGATTTAATGTGGGTGCTCTATTATGCTGTCCTTTTTAATGATTTTTGTTAAAAATAGCCATTTCTTTACTATAATTTCGAATACACTATATATCGCGATGTACATGTGATCGGTATCCAACAGTGCGCACGCAGCATGCCATCTGATTGAAGTGATCAAACCGGATGCAGCAATAATACAAGCTGTTAATTAACAATTAGTGCTCTGTATAGGGAAGAATTTGGGGAAATGTGACATTTTATAGAATAGCCTTGAAATAAAATAATGGTGTGGTTAATTATTGATTGACTACTTAATCTGTAAAGGAGTGAAATTTAAAACAGTAGGCCTGTAACTAGATTACAATAAATATATTTTTATAATGATATTGTTTAACTTTATATTTAAAAGTGAAAATATGATATTAATATTGTAATACAGATGTTACAATTATTTAGACAAATAGCTAGCCTGCATAATCTATATATTATAAATATAATACCACTAGGTTTGGTATTCATTTTATAAGTTTTATAACGTTTTTCGAGTAAAGAGAGACCATTCAATGAATAATATACATTAAATACATTTCGTATGCATAATTTCACTTCAATAGATGTTTTTGCAAAAATGATAAAACTTATCATTTATGACTTTGTGGTAATATTTGAAAATTAATGCATCAAGATTTTATTCCTAAATAATAGACTAGTCAGGATCTCATTATAGTGCCCAAAACCTGCTTTTTAATTGAATGTTTGTTTGCAAATATATTAAACAAATACCCGAATATAAACGATGCAAAACTACATAGAACAGAACAGAATACTTTATTCAAACTACAGGCTTAAATGTTATACTTATTTGGCCCGTGTTATCAACGTTCTTACGCACGAAATTTTCGTAGCATTTTCTTACGATCTCAAAAGGTTTTATCAATAAATTTTCGTACGCATGCTGTCGCTACGAATTCGTAAGTTTAAACGAAAATGCTACGAATGGTTATATGCATTCGTAACGTTACTCAACAACAGTTATACACTTTTTTATCAATTCATCTACTTCATATCATATGAAATTGTCTGGCATTTCTGAATAAATAATGTAATACATTCATAAGTATGTATTGTTATCTTATAGAGTATAAGATGATTCCATACATACTAGCTGATACAGTAGTCAAGCATAGTTTTAATCAGCCACTAAGTAAAACTTCTGACAGTCAAAAGGTAATTTGAAGATGGAATAAGAATAGAGTGTATGTGGAATTGTACATGGAATTAAAATGCATGGTTTACATTTAAAGTACAGTATCAACTGTATCATACAACTTTTAAAAATAGAATATTATTATTTGATCAATGCTAAGCCTAATTTTAAACTGTTAACACATAACATTGATCAATATATATCAATGCAGATTAATTATTGTCATTCGGCAATTTAGTGGTTTGTTTTATTATTCCTATTATGAACTTTTACAAATCATTAGAATTACAAATGTACAGTGGTTGTGACTTTAAGCAGCACTTTACATTTTCCTTAATAATAGTCTGCATCATTAACATCACCAGCTGAATGACATCCTCAATGACATTTGACTGTAAAATAAAGTATTAAATCCTCAATAAATGATATCTTCAAGTTAAAACTATTTAAGCAAGTTTTCATCCTTCTGAGCAAAGAATATCACTCGATATACTAGATATATTTCTTAACCTGTGTAGTGGAGTGTGACGAAATGGTAGAGAACTTGGAGAGTTGAGGGTCGATTTAAGAAAAGTCTTACGAACATTTTACGAACGCTCGTTCGTACGAAGGCCCGGGTCCACCGGGGGACTGAAGGGGGCCTCCCCCCCCCTGTGTCAGCTGTGAAGTGACCTTTTTCTTTTCCTAATATAAAATTACATCCACTGATTATGTTTTAAGGTTACTATTCTTTTAGCTCTTTAAATACAATACATTGATTTATGGTCGATTTCCTCTTGTAAACTACCAGTATAAAAGAATCGTATGCTTTTCACTCTACTCCAGACAGGCGCTTTCAAATTCCTTATCATGTTGAAAGCGTCTGTAAAACACAGATTATTGAGCATCATACGTAACAGAGACAGTGATCTGTTGTGGTGTTGTTTTAATGTGAAACAGTGAAAATAAAATTCTTAAAATAATTTTAAACAATTCAATAAATTATGGAAGGAAATGTAATACTTGGGCCTAAAGTCATGCAAAATAAAATAATTTTGTTTTTCTAGAACAAGCCTACTTTCAGCTTTTCACATTTTCCTTACATTAATTGCATTTCAAAATGCTTTAAATTACAATTTCCTCAGCGTATAAAGAATTTGCATTCAAACTAAAACACATTTATAGTTGTCTATGTATCTTGAATACGTTCGCATTACCGCGATGAAACATTATACCTGCGTTTTTCAACTTTACCGAGTCATACGGAAAATTTAATTAATTCAATCATATTTGTGGTCCTTTCATACAAAAAAGTTTTGCAGTGCGATATGCAAATTACATAAATGTTGGTTGGTATTTTGATTAATGTCTCGCCCTAAAGTCACAGTCACACTGCACTTAAAGCCCCAGTCACACTGAGACTTTGCAGTCGTAGGACTCCTCGGTTTTAGACAGTTTTTTCAAGTAGTCGTAGGACTTGCCACGACAAAAGTTGTGTTGGGAGAGAGTCTTGCGTTGGTCCTGCGACGACGCATGACCTGGGAAAAGATCGTCGTACGACAATCTATGATGTAACTGTCGTTCGTTGACCTACGTTACCGTGCGTCAGTCGTGCGTTGACTTGCGTCATCGTGCGTCAGTCGTGCGTTGACGTGCGTCGTTGTACGTAATGTATATACGACGACGCACATCAACGCACGACTGACGCACAACGACGTACGAAGTCTTGTCTATCAGTACTATAAAATTAAATGCACTGCAGGCTTTCCATTTCATTGGTACACATTCGGTGTGTGAACGTTATGGCTCACTTTCCACCAGAAAGACTGGGCTCAGACCTACGACATTAGAATTGCTACAGCAGCAGGTCGAATACATATTCATTCTAGCCCTGATTAGACGCCGTTTAATAATGAGAAGTAGGAGGCGCTGGTGGGTCCTGTCATGGATACAGCGAAGGCCACTTGTTGGCACATACGAGAATCTGATGAGGGAGCTAGAACAGGAGTCCCAATGACTTCCTTCACTGCCCTTATTTTCCCCTTCTTGTTTACTTTGGATGGCATGTCCGGAATCTCGACATAAAATGACCTGTCAACAGAGAACGCCCACTTTACATAGTAATCGGTCTAGCCCTGAATTTGTCGTACGTCAGTCTTGCGTCTTTTAAGGCAGTCTTACGACAAATCAAGACTGGTAGGACTAGACGAACGTCGATGCAGGACATGATTATGTCCTAAGTTCACTCACAACAACGCAGGACGACGTACAACTAGTCAAACGACGACGTACGGCAATTAAATTATACGGACTAGTTACGACAACCTGTGATATGACGTACGTGAACGCAAGACTATATAGGACTGGATAGTCGAGTCTTAAGGTTTTTGACATCTTTTTAATCCTGCGTTGACGTACGACTCTCAAAGACTCCGCCCGTTTTTTCAGTCGTAGACCTGTCTTAAGGCCTCCTCACACATAGGCGAAAAACCCCCGACGTCAACTTGCGTGTACTGGCGAATAGGACTTGAGTAAAATTCGTTCCCATTAGTATATGTACGTTGTACATCGTTGGTGGTGTTCGTATGGATGCGTTTGTGAGCTTTTGCGTCCGTTGCGATTAGTCTTGTTCGTCGGAACATTTTGAGCATGTTGAAAAATTTGTGGCGAATAAAAGTTTCGTCTATCATTCGTTAAAATTCGTTTCAATACGTTAACCAATCGGAAAGTCTTCGCATAGCGTTCGTCAATTGGCGTTAGAGGTCGCAATTTATCAGGTCGTGATCAGCTAATTTGTATATCAAGCGATCGAGGACGATCCCATGACGAATCTTTGCGATAGTTTGCGAACTTGTACGAAATGTAGCGAATAATTACGTATTGTAGCTAATTGAATCCGAAATTTCATGACGAATGAAAGTGAATTGTAACGATTGGTTGACGTTCAGAAAACGAATGGCATACGCTTGCATACGAATCATTACGAAGGGTAACTACGACATACGAATCCACGCGAATCATAACGCGAGTATCTCAACAGTTTTGAGTAGTTTTTGAATATCATATAGAAAAACAGGAGGCTAAATATCAAGATTATTAGTTATTCCTTCGTCAAAATGGAAGATATACAACGCCTGAGGCTGCAGTATGTGGCTGCTATGGCCCACCAAGAAGTCTTCCAGCAACAACTTAACATCCACCAGTTCATCGGAGGCCGATTTAGGTGGAGAAGAGAAGCCAGAGCACGTCGCATCTGGAGAAGACCATGGCTGCATCCCGAGAGACGGCGCCAATTTGGCATCTATGATCAGCTCATGGTTGAGCTCAGAATGGAAGATCCTAGAACCTTCAATATTCGAGAGGGTCCGTCATCGCCTCTGGAAACAACACACCTGGTACAGGGAGCCCTTGGATCCAGGCCTCAAGTTAGCTGCCACTCTACGCCACCTGGTTTCTGGTGCCAAGTACTCAGACATGCAGTACTGCTGGCGGGTCGTTGAGAATACCCTCTCTGTAGTAGTCAGAGAAGTATGCCATGCTATATGTGAGGAATATGTTGATGAGGTTATGACAGCCCCCTCCACACCTGCAGAATGGAAACAACTGGCTGATGGTTTCCTCAAGAAGTGGATAATAAGACTGTGAATCGGAGGATATCGCATGGGTCTGGGACGGAGGTACTGGGTCTTCATCACTGTCAGAGTCATTTCCCCATGTTCACTGTCAGGTTCGAGGCCCTCAAACTTCTCAGAAGCTTGGGCTGGGGACATTGGGGACATTGGGATCTCAGACTGTATATCACCGGCACTGAACATAGAAATGTACAAAACAAATATCAATAACTGTCAACAAATAGTTGGGAACAATTTTACTGTGCATACACCAAGACAGTGACAAACATTTACTGTAAATCCTTTTCCTTAAACATGACCTAGTAGGTTGTGAAAAACAGGAGTTTTATAACGTGACAAAAATAGGTGCCATTACTGCTACAAAATATTAGAACCTATACTTCAATTCTGACATATAACCATGACAAATAAAGACCACAAAAGACTAGAACCTACACCTCAAAACATATAACCCTGACATACAATACAAGATTTGGAAAATAGTTTTAAAAGGACTATTGGGTATTTTCTCCTCAGGATGACCAGGCTGCTCATCAGACTGCACCTCTGGTTCCTCGGGTTTCTCTGGCTCTACAGCTGCAGCCTTTCTCGCTCTCGCTCTATATGTTTTCCCCTTCCCCTTTGCATACCTTTGCACTTACAAAAAAGTTGAAAATCAAACAGCAGTCAAACAGCAATACGACGTGGTGTCGAGTCGGAGAAAGTTAGAAGGCAAATTGACACCACCTGGTTTTCGCCAGTCTTGTATAGCGTCCGGTAGCGGCCGGATGCTGAAATACCCTTTCCGAAAGCTTCGGACGGCTTCGGAAGCATGCGCAAAGTTGCGCTTCGGTTCGCATGTTTGCGTTCATAAACGCTAACGGAAAGAACAAAGATTGTTTGCGCGACCCAACGCATTTTAGCGAATAACAGTAACCGTTCGTCACACTTCGTAAATCATTCGCAACTTATAGTTCCCCTACGTTTACCTTTCGTTATATTTCAAATTATGTAACAAATTTTCAAACAGTTTCGGTCAAAATTCGCCAGAATTGACAAATTTACCCAATTCGCCAGACTGCGTTTAATAGATTCGCCTATGTGTGAGGAGGCTATTATACCTGTCTTTTATATAGTCCGTGCTGATAGACAAGACTACGTACGTCGTCGTGTTTCAGTCGTGCGTTGATGTGCGTCGTCGTATCTATATGACGTACAACGACGCACGTCAACGCAAAACTGACGCACGACGACGCAAGTCAACGCACGACTGACGCACGACAGTTGCTTCACAGATTGTCATACGACGATCTTTTCCCAGGTCCTGTATCGTCGCAGGACCAACGCAAGACTCTCTCCCAGCACTACTTTTGTCGTGGCAAGTCCTACGACTACTTGAAAAACTGTAAGCCGATGAGTCATAAGACTGAAAAGTCGTACGTCTCAGTGTGACTGGGGCTTAACCTCGATTCTAAAATCATAAATTATGATAATTTATCATCAGTTTCTGTATTTTTAAAGGTAAATATGTTAAAGGTATTTTTTAAATTTGCTAAGTCGTAAACATGAGAAAATGCCTACATCCTGTTTGTACACATGTTCCCAAAAACCACAAATACACAAGTCCGACACAGAAGTTACTATCAAGACGTACGTGTCGTGTTAGCGCTTGCATATATAGGAAAGATCTGTTTCGCAATTCCAGGGAAACTTCTCAGAAAAGTAATAATGCAGCATTTTGAGTATGTCTGTGTGAAGGCATTAACGTGCCTTTTCAATATTATTTCTTAATGTGTTTTGATAAAAAAGAAGACTATCTACCTTTAACAGTTTAATTGAGATCGTGGTTTCAAGAAATTCAAAATTGAAACAAATTACATGAATACACAACTACAGCCGGACATGAATGTTAATTATCATCATAAACAGTTATTTACTAGTATTCATTATAGAATTCGAGAATGTTCCAATTCTTTAGAATTAGCCGCGTAATAAGAAAGTATGGGTATGTCGCGACATTACCGTCCATAAAACTTGACAAGCCATACACATGGTACGGTGTATTTTCAAAACGCCATACTTGAAAACTATGGAACATAACTTTGTTTCAAAAAATATTATAGCGGCAAATAATTAAATAATGTTCTCATGTAAAAAATTCAATTGTGATTTCTGGGTAATTTTTCTGCGCTCACAGCCAATTATTTAATGTCGGAGATGATAAACACATCTATAACTGTTTGTAGTTTAAGTATATACTTTAGGCGGTAACCAGCTAATACAGTTTATAAGTGTGCTCCCTGATAATTTAAAATAAAGTCCTAGCTATCATTTCATTCATATAGACCATATCAGACCATATAGGTCGAACAATACAATAATTCAAACCTTTCTTTGAGCGCTTAATATACTTATATACTATTATTTGTTGACGGGTAAGATTGGCAACACATGTTATTCGCACTTCGTGATAATTACTTGCCAGTTGTACATGTACAGTGGAAACTCCCTGATCCGAACACCCTTCGGACAAACTATAAAGTTCGGATAGGAGGAGATTCCGTACTGGAGAGGACTCCTGCATTGAATGTCTGTAGGCAAACGATTATTTCAGTAATTTGAATAAGTTCGATAGAGGATGTTCGCGGTATATATATAATGTCTGAATGCATTATTTAATTCGACTTTGCAGAGTCATAGTGAAATTTAAGCTGCAGTATTTCACACAAAAATATGTAAATTTGAAAATTCAATGTACAGAACAAAAGTATAAATTATAAAAGATCAACATATTTGTGCTCCTTTCATAAAAGGAAGATTAGCAGTGCGATATGCAAAGGTGGTGTTAAATGTTGGTTGATATTTTAATTCCGATTCTTCCGGATTAGGATTATCACCGTTATAGATGCCTCTCATTTGATGAAAACTGTATGAAGGCCTTGAATAAGACTATTTTAAGATTTTGACCCACAGTTCATTCTTAAATAGATGTAGAAATTACAACAAAAATACCTCGTGCAGAAAATGTATTAGATAGTTTCACTGAATAAGGTGCATATATTAATCTCAAGCAAATCTTTCATTGAATCATTCAACATGTCAATTGATTTCAAACCTAGCTGAAATTAAGTGTAAGTGTTATCGACGTTACCGTCCATAAGACCTGAAACGCTATGCACATAGCACGATGTATTTTCGAAACGGCAGTCTTGAAAACTATATGCCATAGCTTCATTTCAAAACATTTTTCGTAGAGGAAAATAATGATCAAGGGTAATACATTTTGAATTGTGATTTGTGTACCACATGGGCATTTTTTCTGCGTTCACAGCCATATCTCCTTTTTCATTAGTCTCACTGCTCATCTTTTAATCATCTGGGATCATCAATCGCTAAACAATTACCACCGCATGTTTTCACAACATAACCCATCCAATTGTTCTTGAAGAATGGTTTACATAATTAGTACACCTCGTACCCGTTCTTACCTTGTTCCCATCAAAACGGAATGCATAGGATGATGACGCCTAATGGTCTACACCCCGAGGCAATTAAAATTATTATAATTCTTTCAATTCTCAGACATTGTACTCTTTGACGTACTTTTTCGGAAAAATATCGTCCGGTTTAGGGAGATTTATTTTACGTGTAAAAATTACAATCCGGACCGAACAATTCGTTCGGAACCCGGAGTAGGGAGGATCCGGACCATGGGGATTTATTCATGTGTTGTATTGGAGGAACAAAAACGGGAACGATAAAAGTGTCCGGTTAGAGAAAGTTTCCGGACTGGAGAGTTTTCGTATTTGAGAGTTTCGGCTGTAATCGTTTATGTATGTCAGAAATAGTGTTAAGACCATTTCACCAGATAACATCAAAGTGTGTTAGTAGTGTACATAAGCAACGCACTTTGGTGTTTTTTACCAAAGTTGGGTGGACACAATAGTGCGTTCCTACAGCGCACTGTAGTAGAACGAGTGTGATTCTTCCTCAATGCTAGAACTAGATAATGACAAATAGATTCGACATAGATTAATAAAAGTAAATAATACCCGTAATTGCTCAAATTTCATCTTAAAAAGGTAAGATACTGCTCAAATATATATTACTGTATCACATTCATCATTATGATGCATCGTAATCTGATATAAGCATGGCATCATTTGAAGGTATTACATCATAAGAGATAGAAAATGTGAAAAATACCATCATTATATTATTAACTTGTTTTTCTGGGTCTGAAATATTAGACATGTTATGGAATATGGAACAAAATTAATAAAGTAAACATATTTATTAACGATCTTTACACAAATAATTGTTTCTAAACCACAACACAGTAGCATTTCAATTGATATCAAAATTAAAAGGGTTACCGCATATGTACGTACATTTTCCCAGTTTTTCATGGTCTGTTTCAATTGTTTTTAACAAAATGATGTCACTTAAAATACAGCACGTCTTTAAAGCAAGAGTTATTCTTATCGAATGCTTAACGAAGGTTTAGCGAATACTCCGAGTTGTCGTAATATAACGAAGACTTCGTTCATTAAATGAAACTAACGACAGCTTTTGGTTAGCACATATTTCACTAACGATGACTTAACGATGGCATAACGATCATCGTTGGCTTAACGAATGCTTCTGGTTACTTACCCCTGGGTTTTGGTCTTAATCAAAGATAAATAATTTATCAATACAAATGTGACTTGGTAAATGTTTTTGCCATTTTTATACATTTGTATATGGAAAGTCCTTTACACATGTAATGTATTTCTTTGCTTTGGGAAATTACACAAATTTATCACGATCAACTTGATCCAGATCAGTTGATCCTTTGTGAACACAGGTTTAACAGTATTTGGCATAATTCATGAGAAACCTTCATTGTTTTTTCCAAATATACAAAGTGTCGTGACAAAAATGGCACAAGTATTTGATGTTTAAAGAAATACACTTCATGTACGAATAATAGTCACGTAAAGACTTTGAACCCGAGGAGGAGTTTGTGATCCTACCATAGTTATTGCACTGAACTGAAGACTAAATATTAGTGAAATAAGGCCGAACTGTTTATTTTTGTAAAGCGTCAACATTGCTTCGCAAAACCTAGCTACATAATTATACCAAAACACCACACAACGTCGTTTTGAAAAAATCGCAAAGCCAGATAATAAACAATAAATCTTTTCACATGTTTAATGAGGTAAAACACTAAAATACTAGAAGTCTAACTATAACTATATTCAGACATGCAGGTTGATAAGATATTTACAAAACACGTACGTAAATACGACACAGCGGTTACTTGTAGGAATAAAATAATCAACTCGCGGCCATTTTGTTTGATGGAGCTGGTTTCGGTCAATAATCGATGCAAAAGGCCCTCTGGCATGCTTATAGTAGATATTGAACAAAGAGCAGATCACGTGTATTCATAACGCGATATTTAGCCTTACATATATGATCATCAAATGAAATTTATGTACAGCGGTTACTGAAAATGATTTGCGTTTGACTCCAAGAGTTCAAAACCTAGGTCCACAAAAATATAAAACGGCATGGACTAATTTGATTTGAGAAAAGTTTTTATTTTGATCCCGGGTACTGGTCATACAACGATGTATTAATGATGTTAAAGAAAGCATTTCCATTTTTATATTACAGACGCAGACAACAAAGACAAATCCTGTTTACCATAAACCTTACAGTGTACAAGTGTATGATAGATTGCAATATATTTAATATTTGCTCGTGCTGAAATCAACGATGAACACATATTTGGCGGTAAAACTAATGGTAAGTAGGTTGTTTCTTTGTCTTGACGGAAACATGAAGTTTTCTTTTAAAATTTATCGAACTGGTTGCGAACGCTATAATTATTTAGCCTTACACTTTAAATTGTAATCTTATTACGACATTAACAAATTCAGACATTTTCAAATTCGTTGCCAATTTAACCCTTTACTGCACATTTTAATATAATGCTTTATTATTATTACAACTAAAGCCGTATTGTATCATTGCATCGTATGATCTTTTAGAGTCTACAAAAACAGTATAATAATAAGCGATTATCTAATATACTGACAACAATAGTTGTATAGAGGTTTAGCAAAAGTCCAATACGTTATGAAAATACGGCCTTGCAAACATCCGTCACACAAACAAAGGACTACTAGAGTTACGGCCCTGATTCAGTGTTTACTACAAAGGGTACATTCCGTCCGTACGCACGAAGCCTTATCTAAGACATGTGTAGCAATTTTCGTATTAAACTATTCACAACTGTTTCTTATCTACTAAAAAAGAAATTTCAGCTAATTTTGCTTGAACATATCTGGATGAAAACAAAATGGAGGAATCATGGTTAATATGCGTTAACAGATGGTTCCATGATGCATCATTTGGTTAAAAAATGACACTTAATAACGATGATTATGATTTCTTTAACACAACAAACACTATGTATACAAATCGGAAGTTTCTGTTTTTGTTCAGTGTATATGTAAATGTGGTCCAACAACTTTGAGGTATATCAACTGAGGATGATTGAGTACCGCCCGCGGAACTCATATAGTGTTTACAATATAATTCCCGAATCGTTCATTCCTGCGTGATATTTTCAGTTAGAAACAATACACATTTGTTTACAGTTTATTTACAAAACTGTAAGCCTTTGACCAATAAATCACAAATAATATTAATATGATACAGATAATGTAATGTGAAGTATGTGTTCAACGTACAAATCGTATTCAGTATAAGCGGATACAATAAAAATTGAAATTATTTTCAGAATTTAAATAATTTTATTTATTTTTTCAAGATTCACTCGCTAAGTTAACCGTCGGCTACGCATTAACATTTTCATATCGTGAGTCTTTAATGCTGGCTACTGTCTTGTGCAACGTACTGTATAATGTAAAACAAGAAATAACTTGAAGAAAGATGGTCGGCGCAATTTGAAAGTTTATATTTATTGTGCAACATAAAAAATAGTGTTATGATTGCTAGGCACTCCAGAGCCAAAATGGATTTTGGTAAATTCACCTAAATTCAGTGGATTTCGGTAAGGTAACGTACTCCTTATCGAAAGGTTAACCAATCAGCATCAAGTTTACACACGTTGTTCGGTTAAAGAGGTTATCGTAAGATTTGATTGGTGTACACAACACTGACATGCAAATAGTAAAGCCAGTTTTACTTACCTTGGTATGTATTTTACTAGCACCGGCAATCTGAAATACGCACTTAAACTCTGTCTGATCAGGCATTGAAAGCTTATCATAACATGCTTACAATATTAGACAGACACAAAAAAATATCTTTGACACAATGGTTGCGCTATACTACACTATACGGTTTGAAGTATGGAGTGTTTACCAATATAAAGAAAGTGATAAATGATAGATAAATATTTGTTAAAGAATATGAGGTATGTGTTAAAACACTCCGACTCACGCTGTACTTGCAGAATAAGGCAGCTACCGATTATATCTCATAGCGAAAGAACGATCCATAAAATTTTGATTAAAACGTATGTCAGCAAATAATTATTTCATTCGACAAATGTACAATGAACAATGTTACACTAATAATGCTCATTGTTTGGCATACAAAATTAAATTGATTATTGAACAGTTAGGCTGTTCAAATAGTATTGAACATTTATCTAAATACAAATAAACTCCCTTTCCTTGAAAGACGATAACGCGATCATTTTATTCAAACTATAAACGATATGCCGAAATAAGTGTATTTTAATAAATTAAAAAACGTTTCCAATTATTCCGAATATATTAGTTTGATTGAAAAGCGCACATCTTTCAGATTATGCTCGCATTCATTTACTATCGAAACAGTTAGAGCAAATAATATACCAAGAGATAATCTTGTTTGTAATATGTGTTAGCTAAATCAAGTAGAATCTGATCAACACTTTATGCTGTGCCGAATTGTTAGAAACAAATATTTAGGTTATACAACGTGGCCATCTATGAAAAAATCATTAATATTCTTTCTTAAAATGTGAAGGATATTTGTTTAAAATAGCTATTTACTTAATGGAAGCTTTACTATTATATAAGCAATGATTATTTGAAATATCACGCAATTCCTTAGTGTTTTTCTATATTTTTTTTTCAATTTTCTTATCTTTTTTGTTGCATTTCAATTAGAAAATATCTTTCGTGACTTTGTTTGTATGAAGGTTTGTCGTATGTGTGCACGGACTATTTTTGGAATTATTAAACAACGACAGAATATAACTATGTAATCATATACGACCCTAGTTTGAAAGTATATTTATAGGCTTGACCGTCAATAATGTTTTATATGAACACCCTGAGAAACACGTTATACATAGATATGTCAAATATGTTAATATTTTTAAATCTTTGTCGTTGCAAAAGAATTCCAAATTATGTCTTAGGGGTCCCTTAATTTTATATTTAGGACAGAGGTCAATGTTAAAAGTATATTTATTAAAAGGAGAAATATGTAATTAACTCAAAGACTTTATATTGTGATTAAACATGGAGCAATCATACTGTCCTTAAAACTCTAAGATAAATGGCATGGTCAGATTTGGAGGTAAAAGTAATTGTCACTGTCAATATAAAAATGATAAATACAAATAAGCAGTTTCGACTTTTCGTTCCCATTCGGATGCCAATTCGTCCGTCAACAATTTCTTCAAATTACATCTTCTCTTAAACCGCTTGGCCAATTTTGAGGATTCTTCACAGGGATGTTCTTTTGAGGGGCTCTTTCAAACTTATTCAAAGAGATGAATATCATGCAGAATGCCGACTAACATGGTAACGGACAGGAAAATCTTCTTGAGCAAAACTGTAAGGTACGAGGGTTATTAAAACAGTTTCAAGATTGTGGTCATAACATTTATATCTGTTAATGTACATCAACTAATTTTCATGCAACATAAATCGGAATCATTCTGTTACAAATATACAAGGTTTTAACAAAATAGATGGATAAACAACAATTCTATATGAAATACAAATGACACATGTTAGCGACCCGGACCACGGGAGAAACGTCTTACACGACGTCAGTGACGTCACATTTCACAGCGCGTCATGAACACACTACTCTTTTTTCAAAGTACGTACCACCATGTTAAACACAATGGTTATGGCGATGGACCCACTGTCGGAAAACGTCTCTATACCATTCACAGTCATACAGTCATCGGTCCGTATCTGTTATGGTGAAGCGAATCGCTGGCCTTTAAGTCTTGATGGAGAGGAACATCGCAAAAGCAAATGGTGCCAAAGTGCGTGGACCTAAAATTGAAAAAAAGTATTGTTTTGTTTTCAATTAAATCGCAATATATTCACAGTTATATTCCAATAAATGAATTAATAATCTATTTCGTCTTAACTTGAAGCAATTAATTTTACGTATTATTTTTCTTTTTTCAGTATGACATTTATGATTCAAAATTTAATTTAATTTTAAATATTTTATATTTTTTTAAATATCTCTTCCTTTCTCACGAGTTGTGCACGTCTTTCATCAGAATGGTATGCATGCAGCCTATGCTAATGTCGAACATCCCGAGAGCGCTCGCAAAGTTAGCAAAGGTCTTTTTAAAGGGACTGCTCAACTGTCGTCACTAACGTCGCCGTAATTTTCTTCTTTCTTCCTTCCCGTAGATTAATGCTATCTTCTCCATCTTTAAAACGTCTGTGCCATGTAAAAACCATCGTGCGACTTGTGGAATGTTCCCCCTTTATCAATTTAATCTACTCATAAGTTGCAGATGGTGTGTTGCCTAACTTTTGACCAGATTGTATAACAGCTCCAATTTCAAGACAGTCAGATGACGGAATGGTTCACATGTTTAACGTTGTAACCAGTAATATTCAAATGTTTATTTTGATGTCTAACTATCAAATAACGTCAAAATTGCAGATGACGTCATTGAATTCATATGTGACGTTCTGGTGATTTTTATCGACCGCACATACAATAACACACACATTCTGAGACATACAATAGATCACATGTTGTACTCTAGACGTGCTGCTCCGGGTCCTTGTTACCATGGTATTTCAATGGGTCATTATATACGTGTAATGTTTAATATCGATTTTGCTTGCACATCTGCATGTTGGAATTACATTCCGATTACGAATCAAATGATAAGTTTCGTAAAATGTCTATTATTATAAAAGTTAAAGCGCCAGTCTTAAAATTTTTTGAACAACCCTCGTTTTTGGTTTGATACTAGGTCATCTGGGGTCAAAAACTAAGTTACTAGGTTCAATTATAACCTTATTAACACTCCATCGGTCTTGATGCCAATACGGCAATGAACTCGGGTGAGCGATATAGGGCGATTATGGCCCTCTTGTTTAAATAATTTAATTCCTCGAATATAACCAGCACTATGAAGTGCGAAACGCTACGTCATTCACTTGCTTGTAATAGTTCCAACCAATACTGCGATTAAGCGTTGTCATTCCTTTTTGTTCAGTTTTCCGATTTTTATTTCAGTTTGGAGCAATGTTGCTGATTAGTACAGTACTGATTATGTACTATATATTTTCGACTGAAGACCTCAGAAAAATCGCTCCGAAATTATCAACAGCTGATTCAGCCATTAAAGGCACATCTAATTGCGATGGGATGCGGTTTCTTGTGTTTAGATGTCAGAAACATAAATGCGGTGGTCTGGGTGACCGCCAAAAAGGAATTGCTTCAGCATTTTTGTTGGCCTCAATTTCAAACCGAACATTCGTTGTTGATGTACAGAGACCTTGTGATCTCCTTAATTACTTGGAACCAAATATCTACAACTGGACACATTGTAAGAACTATGTAAATACAATACCGTCTAAAGAGATGCAAGTCTTTATGATTGAAAAATACGACTCAAAAATTAACCGATTTAAGGATATGAAATTTAATGAAACATGGAATAAAAAAGTAGTTGTTTTGGAAATTAGTTCATACAACAAAGTAATGAAAAATATTCGCCTACATCCGAATGCTAAAAGACAACTCGGCTGGATTCAAAACTTGAATGACTATGAAGTCATTGGTATTGTGCTTAGACGCTTATTCAAACCTGTATCTAAACTTAATGATAATTTAAATCACTACCTGAAGGAATCTACTAATGGAAGGCAACTCGTGTGTGCACATCTTCGCATTGGACAAAACCCAAGCAATCCAGATGATCTTTTTCTGGGAAAGCCAGGGAACTTCAAGGCAATGTTTTCATTCGTAAACAAGTACAATTATGTGGATGTAAAAAAGTATGTAATATATTTGGCCACCGATTCCGATCAAGTCCGTAAGGACGCAGCCAGGATGCTGCCAAATTACATTAACTTAAATAGAACAATTGTTCATATTGATAGATTTGATCACCTGAACTCAACTGTGGCATGCGAGGGGTTTCACACAGTTCTGTTTGAACAGTATTTACTGACTAAATGTGATTATCTCCTTATTGGGCGGAGTAATTTTGCCGCAATGGCTGCGTACATAAGAGGTCATTCAAATGGACTTTACTTGTACAATGAAGGTAGATATACAGTTGCCACTTTAGGGGACATTCAAACTGTGTATAAATTTCAATAACCATTTGTCAATACTTTGGTAGAGTTATAACTCGGCTAAGTCTACAATGTATTTAAACGTATTATATGGCTTTCTTTGGAATTTCATATGCTCGAAAGTGGGTGCTGTCGTTTATTCGACTTTAAGCTTCGGGATTTCGGCCGAGTTAAAAAATCTAGTTACCCCTTTTTATTGATCGGTTTGCATTATACGTGTAGTCTCATATTAGCTTGTTTAGTTATTCCTATACATCATATGAATAAAATAATGTTATATATATATTATAATATTTCATTATCCCATTACTTTTGACTGTGGGGGGGAGACGAGAGTTGTTTTGAAATGTGTGCTGTCGACCATTATTAAAAACCATGATAAGATTTTGTGCCGAAAAAGCCATGATAAGATTTAGATCCGAAGAAAGAGGGGCTACCATGATAAGATTCAGTGCCGAAGAAAGAGGGGCTACAAGCCTGTTAAGAGTGTCTGGAATCAAGAACATCCCCACTTATACTGTGTTATGTACCTTATTCTATGTATTATAAAGTTTTTGATGCAAACATTAGTCCTATTCTTCTATATGGATCTGAGTTATGGGGAATGAAGTGTATGCAATGTATTGAAAATGTGCATGTTAATGCTTGTAAAATATATCTGAATGTGCCTCCGAATGCTTGTAATGATGCAGTGGTAGCTGACTAAGGGAGATACCCTATGTATATTATGTGTGCAAGGCCTTGTGTATGAAATATTGGGTCAGAATTTTGAGTATGAAGGATGAAAGATATGTTAAAAAATGTTATGATATGATTTTGTACTATGATAAGATAGGTTGTGAATCTTGGGTGTCAAACATAAAAAATAATTTTATACAAATGGATTTGGATATATATGGGAACGACAAAATGTTGGTAATCCAAATACGTTTTTAAATCAGTATGTCCAACGGCTGAATGACCAGTATGTACAAAACTGGAGAGAAAAACTATTTCATTATATTAATTTTAAGCATAACTATGAAGTTGAAAAATACATCTATGTTATAGATATTACAAAAAACAGATCCTGTTTTGCAAGATTTAGAAGTTCATGTCATACCCTTATGATTGAAAAGAGAAAACATTTTAAAATTGATAGATAATATAGATATTGCCCATATTTTGAATGTATTGTTGAAGACGAATTTCATTTTTTACTTGTATGCCCATTGTACTCAAGTTTAAGAGTTAAATATTTTACCTAGCCTATATTACGGACACCCAACCTTTTAAACATTTTACAATCTGATGTCATGTCAAAATGAATTGATTATCAAAAATACAGCTTCATTTGTATACCATTCTTTTAACTTGCGAACTGATTATATATCCGAGTAATATTGTATAAGTTCATGATGAAATACATAATATATATACTAGTTATTGCATAGCAAAGTAACATTATTATACTGATGTATATTAGTGTATGTATTTAATGTTGTGTTTTTTTTGTTGTTGTTTTTTAAAGATAACTTTTATTTTTCAAGTATTTTACAAAGCAGTGAACATACATAATTACATAATACAATTGTACATAGCAAAGTTGTCAGTTATCTTATAATTGTATGATGTACAGAAAAGAATATACAGCGTGTGTGAGTAGAAAATAGAAAATAAAAAAAATGAGCTTTTAAAATTTTGATCGTCCAGTCTGCCAAAAATAACAAAAATGATGCATGATATTTTAAGTAAGAGGTATGAGAACATTCCATTTCAGGATAAAATTATCAAGTTTGTTTGTTCATTTTTTCAATCTCGATACGCCTATACAGATATAGTTTAAAAGAGTGGATTTCTGATATATGTTTAGTGTATTTGCATGTATGGATGTAGTATTTTGCTAATATCAAAATGTAGTTTATAACGTTTTTATTTTCATCTTTACTTGGGTTTTCAAGTCCAAAAGACACTTCCATATAATTTAGGTTGCCTACTTGTAATCCTTTATTTGTGAGAAATATTTTAATTCCGGTCCAAAACTGTTGAGTAATGTTGCATTCCCAGAACAAGTGTTTTTGAGATTCTATGTTCATAGAACAAAAATCACATAATCTTGTATTGGTAAGGTTACATCTGTAAAGGTAGCAGTTATTTGGAATTATTTTTATTAAATATTTATATTGAAATTCTCGTAGTTTTGTATGAACAGTACATTTAACAGGGATAGTGAAAATATGTTTCCAATTTATTTCATTTCCTGCGAGTTCTTTGTTCCATTTTTCAGTTTGCTTGTTCTTTATTTGTTTAGATTTTAGCTGTAAATCATAAATTACTTTATTCGGTTTAATTGTGTTTTTAATTTCATCAATAAGATGTTTGGTTTCAGGAATATTATTTTGATCTTCCCATAGTTGAGTGTTCCATTGTCTGTTAATTGCTGCTTTCAGAGTTAAATATTTTAAAAAATCGCCCTTGTGGATACCATATTTTTTATGCATCTGTTCAAATGTAAGGAATTGTTTAGTTTGGGAGTCACAAATGTGTTCTATGTATATAATATTTTTTTCTATCCACGTTTTATAGAGAAACATATTGCCATTTGTTTGTTTTAAATTTGAGTTATTCCATATTATTTCTTTTGATATGTTTTGTGAAGATTGTGTAAAGTTGATTGTTGACCATGATACTAGTATCTCTTTAAGAAACTTGAACTTGATATTTAATTTTTCAACATCGGCGAAGCAAGTATTATATTTAAATATGTTTTCCCCATATTTTTCAAGCTCTTTGTTATAGATGATATTCCATTTCGCATCATTTTTGTCTACTATTCTCTTAACTCAGCTAGCTTTAATTGATGTTAAAAAAGAATCAATATCTAACATTTTTAGTCCTGCATTTTCGTATGTTTGAATAATTGTATTTCTCGATATTTTATCTGGCTTGGAGTCCCAAAGAAAGTCAAACATTGCATTTTTTATTGTTTTTATTCTCTTTTCATCAGGAGTTATTAAAACGGTCAGTGGGTATACTAATTTTGGGAGTGCAAACGACTTGATAACTGTAATTTTTCCAATAATAGATAGTTTCCATCTTTTCCATTTATATAGTGTATGTTGGAAGGCATCTATTTTTGGGTCTAAGTTAAGTTTTAGTATTTTGGAAGTGTCATTTGAGAAGTACATTCCAAGAGTGGATGCTTCATTTGAAGTCCAATTAAATTTCTTTGATTTACAAAATTTGATATCTGTATGGCGCAATGATCCTATTCTTAAAGCAGTACATTTTGATGCGTTTAATTTAAGACCTGAAGTTTGATTAAATTGATCAAAACTTTTTATTAGATTCAAAAAGGAGCTTTCGGAGCCATCCAGGAAGAAACTTGCATCATCTGCAAAAAGTGTTTGTTTAACTTCGGTATCATTAATTTTTAGCCCTTTGATGTTTTGATTATTGTTTATATAGATTGAAAGAATTTCTATACATACAACAAAAAGGTATGGTGAAATAGGACAACCTTGTCTCACTCCTTTTTTTATTTGGAAGAATTTTGTGAAGTGTCCATTATTTGAAATACAACTTTTTGCGTCCCTGTAGAAAGGTTTAATCCACGTTATAAAAGATTTGCCAAAGTTAAAATATTCTAAACATTTAAACAGAAAGGTATGGTCTACACTATCAAATGCTTTTTGAAAGTCTGAGAAAAATATCATACCTTCTTCGTTATTTTCATTTACAGTTTCAATAACGTCATTTAATTACCGTACGTTTTCACCAATATAGCGTCCTTTGATGAAGCCAGTTTGATCATTGTTGATTTTTTGATTTAAGACTTTTTTCATTCTATTTGCTATTAGTTTTTGACGCAATTTTATAATCAATATTTAAGAGGGATATTGGTCGCCAATTGTTTAAATCGGTTAGTATTTTGCCTTTTTTGGGTAGTTGAGTAATTATACTTTGCTTTTGTAGTTCAGTTAAGTTGTCGTTTTCTAAGGAGTAGTTAAAAGAATTAATTAAGTATTTTTTAATATCACTCCAGAAAATTTTGTAAAATTCAGCCGTAAGACCATCAGACCCCGGGCTTTTCATATTCTGTATTTCTTTGAGAGCTAAACCACATTCATATTCAGTCATGTATCCTTCACCTGTTTGTTTTTGTTCGTCGTTTAGTTGTTTTTGTTCGTCGTTTAGTTGTTCGTCGGGGAAAAAATCTGTCAAGTCATTCAAGTTATCGTCTTTTTTTGTACAAATTGCTATAGCATGAGTATATTTTGTTCATAATTTCAGTTTGATTAACTACATTTGAACCTTTGTCTGTGAGTTTGGTTATTATCTTTTCCTTAGATCTTTTTTTTCTAGAGTTGCAAAATATTTTGTATTTTTTTCGGCTCCTTCAATCCATTTAGCTTTTGTTCTTAATAACATGCCTTTAATTTTTTCATCTAAAAAGTGATTAAGTTTTTTTTGTTCAGTGTTTAATTAGTTTAATAACATCTCATTTCCAGGTAGGTTGCTTAGCTGATGTTCAATGTTTTGTATGTTCTTTTCGATTCATGCTTGTTCCTCGTTGTCTTCTTTTTTCTTTTTGATTGAACATTTTATCGATTCATTTCTAATTGTACCTTTAATTATCTCCCATAGTACATTGGGGTTTGCGTCTTCATTTATTTCTATTATTTCGTTTTTTGACCTGCATATAATGTTTTGATAATCTCTATTAAGGATTAAACTGTTGTTTAATTTAAAGTATCCGGGGCCTCTTTGTGGATTCAGCCACGGACCTATATACCATGGATTCGTGACAGGCTGATATTTGTGCTAAACTTGCTTGAAATGACGGCAACGACGAGATTTCCCAGTCGAGATTTAACAATCGGAACACCTCTAAACGATGAGAAAAAATTGCGATGTCCGCCATCTTGTTGCTGAAGCGAGAGAATTTCACTTTTTGACCCGCCGAAATCGTGATGATTACTACAGCTAAACATTTCTTAATGGTATTTATATATTTTGAGTTTATCCTGTTGTTTGCTTGTATACCTTTTTTGGTTCAACACCTAGTTGTTCGACGAAACGAGCGTCGTCTAATCGGCTGAAATTTCGATTTACAGGTGATCCATAAATTACATACTTGGTTGAAAAGTCCGTTATAGAACGTAATTTATTCCCGTCGTTAGCTTGGTTTATTTTGTTTTCCGTTATTTATCATCTTTTTGTTTAGAATTATTATTATATAAATCAATAATTGCACTTTTACGGTCTAAATTTTGTTGTATAAAAGTTCGGATATATATTTCGGATACATGTTGGTTATAAAATGATAACATCTCGTGTAAATCCATCAGCTGATGCTAAATACTAGTATGGCTCTCTACCGACTAAACTTAACGGATGGCCGCCTAACTCTACAGCACTACACTCCTCCCTCTTCCGGCATAAATTTGAGGCTCAATCGTCAAACACTGCCACCATTTAAGTAATTCAAGGGGGGAAAGTGCATCCAATGTGGGGCTTGAAAAGCTTTTTACACATATCAATTACATAATAAAAATGTAAATACACTTTATTGTCATATCATTATAATATAAAATTGTTTTGGATCTGCTATAATGTTAAATATTACTTTATCGTTTCAGGTTTCCTGGATATTTACAAGATGCCTCATAAAAGTCAACTTGGTTACAAAAAGAAATATGCTGTGAATTTACAAACATTCGTCAATGAGTTGATATGAATTTTTTCTTGGAAAATACTCCGGAACTTTTCCTTGTACATTTTTAATCCATTTATCATTTTGTGACTGAAATTAATTCAATCTGTGATTGACTAAGTAAAAAACAATTGTGTAGTATTACCACGGACCTATATACCCATATATAGGTCCGTGGTATTACATAAACTAGTGGTTTTCTATCGTTGTTGAATATTTTGCGTTGAAATGCAGAGTTCTTGAAATAAAATTATAATTACTGTTATAATGTGTGTATTTCTTTTTCAACTTAGTTATCTAGATATGGCACTATATCTGCACTAGTCTAGTATTTATATACTAATTACACCTCTAGATTTCATCTAGATTCGTTGTGCAAGCTTTGAGGAAAATTTAGACGGCTGCAACTGTTTGGGAGAATTTCAAACGAAATGTTTCTCTACATTATCAGTACACAACTCATGACTGGACTTAATGAGAATGAGCAAGCATATTGTATCTATATAATTGGCATCTATTCAAAGTGGATGGATTGAGGTGTGTTGTGTTATTGTAATGTCTAAGGGCATGCTGGATTCATTTAGTACTAGTACTTATTCTCCTCAACCACTAGACCACGACTTACCGACTGCATTATTCATGCTTAATGTCATTTCCACCAATAATTTGAAAGCGGTCAAGTAAATTTTCTACCAAAATATCTTTCTTATATTCTTGTTTTAATTAGTTGCAATTTATATATATCGATGCTAAATTTGCAATAAATGCTTATTTAACGCAACTTTAATCAATTATAACATCAATAATTACTCGCATTAATATTTGATCCAATAATTTTGGCAATATTAGTGAAAAAAATATAATTAGGGTGACATACCAGTATTGGTTACTTACTTTTAAGTCTGTCTGTCTTTCAACGGTAATTCAAATTTAGAGGAGCTAGAATAGGTTTTATTTCTTCGTTTAATATTTCATTTGCACTGGGTGTTAACAATGTGGTAAGTAGAAAAATGAGTTATATCGTATTCAAAACCTAAGTGTATCTAATTTTGATATAAAAATTCGAATGATAATTGACATTAATTAATAAATATTTCTTACGGTTCATTTAATCTGATTGGTTGATGCTAATTGTTTTACAATTCGTAAGCCACGCCCTAGACAGAAGATTAGTCCTACTGGTCACTAAATGCCCCATGTGTCAGCTGTAAAAACACAAGAGTCATAAAACCCCAGGAGATCTTTATTATGTGTTAATTTCCTGTTAGATATAATTAATCCAATTGATAATTTCAACGATTAGGTCATATCAGTCTTTGATCTCAATTCGTAATTTGCACAATGGGGCTGCATCTGTCATCCAAAAATATTTACTTCAAAGACTTAGCCAGCGACTTCAAACATCTTGGAATGTTAATTCTTGCTCAAAATAAAATTGATGTCACAAGAATTGCTGCACAGACAATAATTCCTGGATTTGACCTACTTTAATATTGATTTTTACGCCTTGTGCTGGTGAAAATAGCAGACTTGTGTACATAAAAAATGTCATGATGGCATATTGCTTGCGTGATCTACATCCATTGTTTGGTCGATCTTTACACCTTTTTAAAGATTATTTAACCCAAATTGTTTTCACAGCAGTCTTTTAAACTATCAAATTGGCGTGGAAATGCATTAATAAACAACATCAACAATACAATTAAACTTCGATGAAAATATCAGAATTAAAGCTGAAAATTACCAACTTGTTTATCTCATTTTGTAAATTACACGGACATTTAATCAACAAAGCCTGAAACGGACGGAAATGAACGGAGTTTGCCGACTTAAGCCGATCGATAAAAATCGGCAATCTTCGATACTTACCGAGCGCGCTTAGGATTGTGGGTAATTGCGCGCTAAGGATTATGGGTTTTTTATTCGTTCCTACCGTTTCACGGATATCAGCCTGTCACGAATCCATGGTATATAGGTCCGTGATTCAGCATATCAAATTGTAATTTTACGATGGAATGGTCTGACCTATAGCTTAACTAGATTCTGAGAGATAAGAAAGTAATCTAATCTACAAAAGATCAGGGGTTTAGTATGAGAATGCCAAGTATAACTTTTTCTTTCTGGATTTATTAATCTCCAAACATCATGAAGACCATTATTTGTAATTATTTTGTTTAATTTATCCGAATTCTGTTTATTAGTGCTCTGTTTTCCGTTTAATTTGTCTTTTTCAAAGTTAAGAACAACATTAAAGTCACCTCCAATTATCATTGTTTCGTTAATATTTTCAATAATTGTCTTTTCCAATGAATCAAAAAAGGTTGTATCGTTGTCTTTTGGGCCATATACATTAATTAATTCTATTGTTTCATCGCTTATTTCTAGTTTTAAAGTTTGAATTCGACCTTTCAAAATTACTTTATGTTCTATAACGTTATAATTAAAGTTTTCATTTATGAGAATACCAACACCTTTACTGTTTGTACTACCTCCACTTAAATATAAATCGTTTCCCCATTCTTTCGTCCATAGATCGGTATCTTCGTTATCAATACAGTGTATTTCTTGTAGAAAACATAAATGGTATTTTTTTAACTTCAAATATTCATTTTTTTACTTCGTTTCTCTTTAGAAGATAGCCCTTTTGTATTGCAGGTACATAAGTCAAGAGACATTTAAAAAGGGTAGGTGGTTTTTCGTTTGCATCATGCAGATTTTATCGTTAAGCAGATATTTTTTAATTATCATTGAAATCAAGCTCAAAATAACATGGTGAATAACTAACAAAAAAATACGAGAAAATATATACAGTATTATCATGCCAGAAAGATTGGCTATGCGAAGAAAAAAAAGGTAAGTAAGGTTGCGTTTAGCAATTTGGTCGTGGAATTTTTTTTTGTAATGGTAGTATGCAAATATTGATTACATAGGTAAAATAGTAATATCATAACTAAGTCTAGGTACATGATATGTTATAAAAAGTTGCAAACATATATTTTGAGTGAATTATGCGAGTTCTTATGAGACAACAAGGCTTTAAAATTCAATGTATTAACAAATGCGTGCAATTACACACAATCACACATTTGTATATATACATATATATACACATATAATAATACATACATACATACAAGTATACATATGTAGACCCCTGTTTATTGTTATGGGTGCATCAATTAGATATTTAAGATTATTCATAGTATCGTAGTTGAGCATAAAAGTAACTCAAAAAAATAGTCTTAGTTATGTCCCTTTAATGGGGTATTTTTAACATTGACATGTACTATGCAGTTATTGTTGTTATATAATATAATATCAATAACACAACAGGATAGAAAAATAAACAAAAGTGCCTGCTTTTTGTTTGCACAAACACACACATGCATATATACTCATTAACTCAAATACAAATTATGTATACAAGGTATCAGATTACAGTGGTCGGTTATGTATTTATTTTTAAAGTATATATTCGATTTGAGTTAAATAATGTATAAATTATCTTCTTGAAAACATAATGTCGAAAACAAATATATCTAAGCAGTTATGTCCCGTTAATGGGATACTTTTGTAGCTTCAAACACGTATGTAGCCTACGTTGTCATGGAATATCGGCTACATAACAAGATAAGCGCATATACAATGTATCTAGTTATGCTTGTACAAAAACAAAAATACCCATATAGTCTTCTTTTCCAAAAACAACAACAAAAACGTACATCTAAATAAACATGTGGATAGGATGTATCAATGTATAGACATATGTATAGTATCGTAGTTGACTATAGAAGTGACTCAAAAATAGTTTTAGTGGTCATTTGCCTTTAGTGGGGTATTTTTATAACTTCAAACATGTATGTAGTTATAGTCATTATAGAATATCAATAAGATGACAAGATAAACACATGTACTGCTACCGTCGTATTATGCAACAATAATGAAGATTATATTAAGTAGCCGTGTTGTTCTGCAAGTTCAAAATTGTATTATAATCCTTGATATTATTATACAGTAGTTTCAATCAAGTACGCATACATTATATAGCTTTAACGCTTTTAATTAAAACAAGTATTTGAAAAAGTTCACTAATAACATTTCCTGGGTCTCGTTTGCATTTAAGTTGACGAGTCTATGTTGATTTTTCTACAGGTGTATACATTTATATGTTTATCAAATAGGACTGGTCACTTTACTTTCAGAGAACAGATAAAGTGTGTTTCTGAGTTGAGGTGTATTAAATACACATACATGGGTGAATCACGTGAACAATCACTCTGTTGGAACGGATTATAAACCATCACATGTTTGTACTTAGTATACCTTGCAGGAACGATAGCGAGCAGTTTATGGTTGGACATCAGCTTGTGGCCATGGGAGATCTAGTCAGTGGTTGTAGTCATGATATTTTACATTGGTGATGTTTCCCGCTTCGTCTTTGAAGAAAAACTTCCCGTTTATTGACCAAGCTTTGTTAACTTCGTCAGGATTTTTCTTCTTCACACTCATCAAGACCACTGTTAAATCTTCATTGACGAAAACTCCCGTGTCTTTCAGGAAGCGTCTTCTTCTCATTATGTCGTCTTTTATTCTTCTGGAATGAAGTTTGACGATTATCTCTCTTGGTCTATTCTTCTTGTTTGGTATTCTGTGTGCGATATCAATCTCACTCATTGAAATTTCATAAATATTATGTGTCTTCAAAGTTTCAATAACCTTTTTTGCTGACTGGTATGCTGTCTCATTATTATTTCTATTATCTATTCCACTTATTCTGATATTGTTTCGACAACTATATTGCTCCGATTGGTTTTGACCTTCTTTCTGTAATTCAACACTTGCTTCAATCTTACTTCTTAGTTCGTTATTTGTGTTTTTCTGGGTCTCCAATTCTCGTTCTAGTCGAGTGATGTCATCATTCATTTTCTTATTCTCTTCGTCTTTTTCGAATAGTTTTCCTTCTAACATTTCTAATTTTTTTATTACGGATCTAAGCAGATCTTCCTTCATTTCAATCAGCAGATCCTGTATAGTAGCTCTAAATGATGCATCCCCTTTCATCAATACATTATTCATTTTTTCATGTATTTAATGTTGTCATACATGATCTGTTATACCTGTTGTAATGATATATGCTTTGATGTAAAATGATTAGGCCGGAGGCCATTTATCATGAAAATAAATATTACAATTATCTTCAGATTCTGTGCTCCAAATGATTCAGACAGTTCTAGATAACAATGTGTTTGGTATCCATGATTCTAACAACAGACTGACGGCATAGTCATTGGGTCTAAGCCTGTGAAGAATTTCGCATGTACTTACATGCGCGTTTGGGACCGCCACTTGTCAGACTTCAATAAACAACCGATCTTCTATAAACGGTTCATCGATGATGGCTTTGGGCTATGAACACAGGGAGAGGAGAGCTTCTCCGAGTTCGCAAACCGCATTCATATTAACATCAATATTGAATTAAGATACAGCTATTCCAACATAGAATTCCAGACACAATGGTGCGGTTAGAAAATGGAAGGCTCGTAACAGATCTCTACAGCAAACAAACAGATAAACATCTTTTCCTCCTGAAAAAGTCCAACTACCTACCACATACCAAGAAGGCAGTACCATATGGCTTGGGCATTCGTATAAAGTGGATATGCCAAAATGAGAACGACTACCAAAAGAGACGGTATGAGCTGAAGTAACAACTTCGGAAGAAAGGCTATTCTGGCAAGCATATTGAAGAACAACTACAGAAAGAATATGCTATACCAAGAGAGAAATTACTGGAGTATAGACAGAAGAAAGATAAGACACTGAGAGTCTCCCTCGTCGTGACCTAGCAACTCCCAAACATAGGGGTCATCCTACTCAAACATACGAGCCTCCTCCATAAATCTGAGAGGATGCGTGCAGTCTTCAATGAAGAACCCATGGCAGCGTACTGGAGAGATCGGAAACTTGCAGATATCCTAGTACATGGCAAGCTGCGGCAAGACATGCAAACACGGAGACGGCCATGCAAACCAGACTGAAAGACATGCGTGATCCGTTCTGACGATGACACAGTCTCCTCAGAGAGGGATGTCGTATACAGACTTAACTGCACAGCATGCAGGAGGACCGTGTATGTGGGCGAGACAGGCAGGGAGCTGAGAGAAAGAATTGAAGAGCACCTGCGTGTCATCCGACTCAACAAAGACAGGGCAGTATCTTCTCATTTTAATAGTGAATGCCATTCAATTAAAAATCTTAAGGTGATCATTCTTGAGAAAGTCCGTGGCCACTCCAAGTCACTCCGACTTATTCGTGAGAGTGACTGGATTAACAAACTAAATACCAAATTTCCATCAGGGCTGAATGCAAGAGAAGTGCGCCAAAAGTAATCTGACGTTGTGACGTCGTGACGTCACTTCCTCTGTTGAGTACGGGAAATGACTTCATGACGTCAAAAGTTGTTTTGCATACAAACCTATATCATATATAGCTATTGTGAAAAATTGTGTTCTTTGCTCTTGATAAAGGCCCAGTGTGGCAGAAATATTGAGCTCGGGTGGATTTTTATACCATACAAATAAGTATGCATTATATGAATCTAATGATTTGTTATATGGTATTGTATCATCTGTAATATCGTATGGCGAGATCATATGACACTATTGTTGTGATACATGTTTAATTGAATTTCTTTTAGGTGCTTACACATATTCTCCCCATATTGTGACTAAGTCCGTACCGCGACATTCGCCCCTTCGAAACTGGAAATTCGTCCTCGAACTCCAGCACCAAGGGTACATCTTATTTAGAAAGCAAGCGTCTTAGACTGTCCAAGCAATGCTGTTACGGTTCCATGTTGGGCGCCAAATGTCACAGGGTGAGACCAATGTGCAGTCTGACCGGGACTCGACACCGGAGCCTTTTGCTTACAGGCCAAATGCTCTACGACTGAGCTTCCTGGCCCCTTACACATCTTCTCCCCTTACTGTGACTTAGTCCTTACCGCCTCAGAAGGTGGAGTTCAAGGTCGCGCCAGAAGTTAACATGCCTGTCTATCATGCATGGGATGCAAATTTCACTATCAAATGGTGACGATTGAAGATGTCAAATGGAAACAGGCATACATTTACTGACAACCATACCGGATTTCGTTTAAACATGGAAAACGTGCATCCAAGAGAATATTATTCGCTCGACTCGATGCATATGGCGTTATGCGACACGGAAGGAAATGACGGGACACCTCTATGATGTAATTGAGCATTTATATAGGATCTTACCATTGAGGTTATTTTGTGTATTATAGTCCGAAACAGAGGCAAATAAAGACGGATGAACATGCCTACAGAAGTTAGTCTGACTGTTATATTTCCAATTTAACTCCATCAGTAATACTGAGGCACAGGTACTTTAGCATAAAAGGTAGAGACATTTAGCGGCCATCCTGAAACTGTCAATGAGGATAACTGCTATACGATTATCACAACGTTCTTGAAGAATCACCTGAATCTAGATTACATAAGGATATCCAAAGCTTACCGAATTGGCAAGAAAAACGTTGCACGTACAAAAAGTAAAGTCCGCCAAAGATACATTTTCGTTTCATTCAGTGATACCAGTGATACTGACACTATCATGAACAACGCATATCTCCCGATGACCACCAATTAAGAATATCCCCGTAACAGTTGGGACTAGAAATTAAAATGAAATTTAGTTGTATCACTACAAGTAGTTCTATGATGTATTTGTATCAATATGCACTCCTATTAT
The DNA here is from genome assembly GCA_032209605.1 of Mactromeris polynyma. Taxonomy (NCBI): domain Eukaryota; kingdom Metazoa; phylum Mollusca; class Bivalvia; order Venerida; family Mactridae; genus Mactromeris; species Mactromeris polynyma. The sequence goes on along the minus strand of JASFXZ010000020.1, from coordinate 14,072,606 downwards.
AAATATAAGGTTCAACTACCAGACAAGTATTCAGTTACAAGTATACGCTGTATGAATGATATGACTTATTTGTCAATTATCTTACCTTAGAAATCATGATAATATTCTAAGAATTTCTCAATTTGTGTACTTGTACAAACTAAGACTCCCCTTGCCAACCTGTAAAACATCCTTAAGCCTAAGTCCCACCATGGGTGGCGAATGATTACGAATGTAGAAATCATGGACATTCCGCATAATTCTACCAGGGTTCTTCATGGAGTCCTGGTAATTCGGGGCAGTTCTCCTCTATTTGCGGGAGGGCCACGACAGATTTGAAATGCTCAAAACATATAAGGTCAAGTCACGATTTAATAGTTTTCGTACTGCATTTTTACTGTGTACGTACTGGTTTGTACTGGTGCGTACTGGCAATCTCCCCCCATCGTAGCAGAATGTAATACGCTATACCACTAACCACTACGCATTAAATACGAACCTGTATTTTTATCACTTTCGTGTCGCAATCGTGGTGGTTCCCAGTGGTTCGTGGTGGTTCGTACTGATACATTCCTACGGCATTCTTACTGTGATCATTTTGAGTCCGTGTGGGTTCGTACTGGTTCTTCTTAATTCTTGTTGGAAGCGTACCGCGTTCTTACTTCTGTCTAACTGCATTCTTGTGGCATTCGTATCGATGCGTACTATATGTGTTCGGCATGCGAAGGGAACTATCTAGGGTCAGTACATGGCAATCTTTTTCATTCTTCCCTATTCGCTGGCATTCGTGCACAAAGTCGTGATGGATTTGAGTTTATTTACCCTCGCCACCGGGATATCCCATATGGGCGAGCATCAACACAACAAAGTCGTGACAGTGGGAATGGGACTTAAGTACGATGCGTATAATCCATCTCTGTCTCGACCGTTGGCACACACTCGAGCAGGTTAGTATGTCAATATCCAAATGAATGATTTATTATAAATGCCTTCCTTCTGATGTCTTCCACTAAAACTTGAAACTTATTTATGTGATTATATATGACATCAGAGTAATGTATAAGTGAATCATATTACATGATGTACTGGCGCATTGCTCTGGTGTCATTTCTAATTGTTCACTAATTTTATATTGATATTATTCGTCGGACTAATACATCTGATCATGGTGACCTCTTTTTGCACATGTTTGAATATATTTATATACACTCGGATATGACGTGTCAAAGGAAAGGGGGCTGGTAATGTAACAGAAACTTAAATATTCTGCGAAATCTAAAAATAATTTGTTCATTTCAAAAAAGGTCAATATCTGGTTATTTTGTTCGACTGACTATAATAAAGTATAATCACCATCTCCACCTTAAAATCATTGTCTTTGCAAATGCTTGTCATTGTACATACATTAAAAAATATCATTTGTTCACATGTTATTGCTTAGCATATTTTTTGGAATCTGTGTTTGTATTTAATAAAAGTTCTGTTCTGTTATACTTTTACTGTCAATCAATAACCTTTTTGAAAAAAAATATAAACTGTGAAATTCACAAAAGGTCAAAACATAATTTGTGTCACATGTGGCGACATGAACACTGTCATATGTGCAAAATGAATTGTGAACATACACAAAAGGAAGACGGATACTATTCCAACCACACGCCTTTTGTATTTTGCAACAGCGTGGTATGTTCGTTGTAGTTGAATAAGCATATTCGTACGATATCTTTACAAAACGGAGACGCACGTGCAATATCAACAAAGTCCACATTCTTGTGAAATTTCGCCTAAAATTGAAAATTGACAGATGTTTCTGAAAATTTCAATATCATAGCGGGGAACAAATTTGCCAAATACAATATACAGTTTGACGAACTACATTCGTTTTCATATTATACAAGGTCAATAACACCTCGCACTGCTGTGTTGATGGCAGTATAGTTGGTTGATAGCGGATCCAGAGAAATTACACTCTCTTTTAACATAATTATTACGTGTTTTATCAGATTTGAATAACATGTTTTTACCCATTTATTACGTTTAACTTGTTTCACAAGCATGCAATACTTCGGAGTGTGAAAGTGTTCTCTTTAATTACTGCTCCTAGCTAACTATTAATGAAGTTCTCAGTAATAACACCTATGTCCATCTCACAGTTAGTTTGCTGAACACATATTGCCGGCACCTTTGGCTTGGATGTTTTGCGACGTGATGACCTTTTTACGTGTCAAACAGCCGAAGCCTTATACATGTTATTTGTCCGTAGCCCTCCGTCAGAATTTAACGTGTCTTCTTAATAAGTTTCAACAGAACAGAATAGTTTATTTGACTTGTACCTTGTACTTCGTCATACAAATATCAATATAGCATATTCAATATAATCTGGTCCAGGTTGAGAAATCAACAAAATAAAACCAACAAAAAAACACACATACATATTCTTCGAAACAAAACATTTCAATACATTATAATACAAAATACTAGAGAAGTAAAAACAACACTGATTCAAAACTTAATACATTGTTTGTGAAAAAAACAAGCATTGTCTTTGCTATTTCACAATTACCTCTGATTAAAATAACAATATACGAAACGAAAGAGCAAGGACACTACTGTATAGGAGACAGTCAAGACTAATAATTTAACTCATTTTATGACGAACTAAACTAATTTCTTATCAGAAATCTCTTTGGTACTATAAGATACCTTTGAGTGACAGTTATTTATTACTATAAGTTAGAAGTTATGCATTGTTTAAATATTTCCTGTGTTACAAAATAGTACTCACACCAAAGTTAGGGTTTGCAAAGTTCGTGATCAAACTCCGACCACTGGGGATAGAACTCGCGACCTTTTGGTCAGGCGTCAGGCGCTCTACCCTTCTATCACTGCGTTTCCCTCAGCTGCTTTGCTGATGTCTGTCACACTTGCCTTATACATATTCTATGGAAGGAATAAATGGAGAGAACGCTAGAAAGAATAAAGGGAAATAACAAGTTCATGTAATTATTAAAAAAAATCTAATCCCTCTCAATTCATCAAAGATAGTGATATACACGTGGTGAGTGTATAATGATATCGGTTATATTTCCGAGTCCAGAGGATCACAGAAGCGGCATAGTACGAGAGACGACGACAAACCAGCGGTGAGATTCATACGTCCTTATTACTCTGCTAGGAAAGTCAGGATTTCCAGATTTCCACTTTACGAATTCATAATGTTGAATTCACGACTTCAACTTGAAGATTACGAATTCGTGAAGTTAAAATCATGAATTCATGAACTCACGATTTCAAGATTATGAATTCGTGAAGTTAAAATATTGTAACAATAAATTTCTAGGACAGTAATGATATACATTGTAGTGTCTTTTTCGTATGTAACTGCAAAATTATTGCCATGGCTACTATAAAGTGAGCCTATTCATGATTTCATGATTTCGCGATTTCCACTTCACGAATTCACGATTTCACGGTTTCAACTTCACAGTATCAAGAATTCACGATTTCTACTTCACAATTTTGCAGTAGAAATCGCGAAATCGTTAAATTGTGAAGTAAAAATCTTAAATTCGTGAAGTTGAAATCGTGAATTCGTGAATTCGTGAATTCGTGGAGTGGCAATCGTGAAATCATGAAGTGGAAATCGTGAAATATTGAATTTGAAATGTCACCACCGGTCTTTCGTAAGTATTACTGCTACTCCTGCTAGCAATACACATTTAGAAATATTGTAACATCGCTAGTGCTGGCGGCGGTCTGCTAGAAATGTCAGTTAAGTGTTATTACTTTCACTAACTTGCTGAACACCGATATAAACTCCCTCACTACTTTCTAGCATATGTTCGAACCACCCACCATGGCGGACGTTAAAAAAACGATTTTGTGTCATGATAATTCATATCTGTTAATACCGTATGAAGTATAAAATCAATAGAAACAAACAATGAATAAGCGTTTCCTAATTAGGTCTACTTAAGATGAAAATATCAGGTTCCATTAACAAGTATATAATTATAAACTGTGCATCGGGAACATTAGGAATATTTTTTTCAAATTAAGCGATATTTATACGTATTACATTACATCGATGCGTGAATAAAATATAATCTTAAGAAAATGATACGCAAGCTTAATATGTTTCTTTACAATTGTTAGTCGATAATTGCATGCAAAGATTCATTAACTCCAAGCTTTTTCTTCGTAGGCTTAAAGTCAATGTTGATAAGATAACTGTATGTTTTACAAAACATGTCGAATTGAAATGGGTTATCACAAACCATGTGATATTCGAAATATAACTTCGGAACCGATGAATTCGAATGAATGAGGTTCGACTCTACTAACTGCTACTTTGTCCGGTATGGATAACCTACATGTAGTGACAAGGAATATAAAATATATTTCCTAAAAATAAATATCAAAATCAAGATCTGTTAACTGGAAGGCATTTGAAACTATAAGGAGTTAAAAATTCTTTGGCTTACACTATGGCAAGTCTTTATTGTTTTTTTCCAAACATTACAAAGTGTCGTGACAAAAATGACACGAGTATTTGATGTTTAATTGGAACGCAATTAATATACGAGTATTAGTCACATACGTTATACATAGGACTTTGAACCTGAGCAGGTATTTGTGATCCTACCATACTAATTACGCTTAACTTAACGCTAGATATCAGTAAAAAAAGGTCATACTGTTCTGTTATTTTTGTTAAGTGTTGTCGCGAAATACGCGATTGTTTTTCATCATTATTGTTAAGTATGTTTCGATTCATTTTGTTACACTTTCTATACACCGTTAGGTCAACGGTGCTGTACCATTTGTTTCGTGGTTTATAACAGAACCGTTGTACTTTAATATGTATGTATTTAAGTGCCGTTACGGGTAATTCCCCTGTCTTTTGTAACGGTTAGTTTACAGTATAAATAGAAAATCGGATTTGTCGACGGGGACTTTTAAACTTGGATGCTTTTCTTACCCAGGATTTATTAGATTTTGTATTGTAGCTTCAAAAAACATCATTGCGTTCATCATTATTAAAATTAGAAAGAAATAAAACGGAACGATATTTCGGTGTTGTTGATTTTTAGTGCGTGGTAGGAAAGAATACATATATACAGTCAAAACCAAAAAGGGAACAAAGCTCCACCACATTGAAAGGTCCCGCGAACCGGATTCGGATTAGCTGTGGTGTCTTGTATGTCAAAGGGACCATAAGCAGTTGAAAACAATTGTTTATTTAAAGTGTAAAGCGCAAAGAAGGGATACTTTAAATAGTAAGTGATTCAACTTGGTCCAGTATGGCTAATGTTGTATTTGTAGAAGATGTGAGGACCCGTTTCCGCATTACATTGGAATCAGAAATTGATAAAGCAAAGGAACTACTAAATGGTGATTAAATAAAATTCGTTAAAGAGGAAACAGTAGTTCACGTGTCAAAGTGCTTGAAAAGTTAATGATTTACATTGAAAAGGTAGAGATTCAAAGTGAAAAAATGGTGTCTTGTATGGATGATGGAGATAGTGTACAAAATAAACACAATCATAAATGATGATTGTAATCTGTGTTCTGATGCAATGGATATATACATAGAACTTAAGAATTTCAACGAAAAAGTGTGGCAGATCAGAGAGAAAGATAAAACGTCTAAAGTGAAAGCACAAGAATATTCAAACGTCTATCAGATAGTTTAGTTGCAACGAGATATGCAACAACTATTAGCAGCACAAATGTAGCAACATGAATAAACACGTAAAAAGGAAATATACCAAGAAAGTGAAGAGAAATTACCAAAGATTGAAATGCCAGTGTTTAACGGAAACAAATCCGGTGATATTGCAGGCCAGGGCAGCACATTCACATTGTTCTGGGTCAAAAAGTCGGTGACGACCCGCGCGACGTGCGGGCGAGCGTTATCCTGTTGCAGCGTGGCGTTACGTTGCTGCACAAATGGAAGGACGTGAGACCGTATGATTTCGTCACGATATCTGATGCCTGTAGGTGTGCCATCTACAACCACAAGTGCTGTTCTACCACGGGATGAGATGCCACCCCACACCATGACACTACCTCCGCCGAATGGACGTCGTTCAATCACACAACTGTCATGGAAACGTTCACCAACACGACGGTACACTCTAGAACGGCCGTCGCTGCTGTCGAGATGGAACCTGGACTCATCCGTGAAAAGAATACGTGCCCAGTCCTGTTGCGTGAAGTGTATGTGTCTTCTACACCAGGCAAAACGTGCTACACGATGACGTTGCTGCAGAACAGGACGTATGGCAGGACGTCGTGGACGTATGCCTCGTTCACGCAATCGATTACGTACCGTTCGGGGACTGATTCCTCTAAGGCCAGGAATACTTCTAGCCGTCAAAGAAGCAGTTCTGAGTCGGTCACGGAGATGAACCACCGGATGTACGTATCCTGGCGAATAGACGTTACGCGTGGACGTCCTGATCGAGGCCGGTCTCTGGTTGCCCCAAACTGTTGGTACCGTCTCCACAAGGCGTCTACAGTATTTCGGTGAACGCCAAATTGTCTGGCAACGTCAGTATGACGTACACCAGCTTCAATCATGCGCGGCATCTGTCAGTTTCATTCAACCTTGGCATGGCGTATCAACGATGTTTTTCAAAATTATCCTGGTTTTGTGTCTTACATGTAACAACACTATGTTTTAACACAGGTTTAGGCGACAAACGTGTTTGCAATTGACTGCTGCACGAAAAAAACGTGAAAAAGAAGACGTTAGCCTGACAGGCAAACTACCCGTGCAACTCATGCACTGGCCAGTGTAAATGACCGAGAGGGATACACAACTTACCTGTGTAAAGTTTCAAGCTTTAATTTATAAAATTGAAGGATATATGAACATTTTACATATGCACAGTTTCTTTTTTCCGCTAGTATATATCAAATGTAGAAAAAATTAATTATCTTAAAAGCAAATAAGTCGGAGAAGCCAAAAAGGCAATAGACGGTGTAGCCTTGTCAAATATTAATTACAAAGTAGCAGTGGAAATTTTGATCAGGCGGTTTGTTAATTCGCAAGAGATAATTGATCTTCACTATAACCAACTGATTATTTTGCCAACCGCAACGAATATGGTCAGTCTAAGAGACCTGGTAGATAATGTACAATAACGACATTCAGTTTGAAACAAGACCTTAATCAGGATGTATTTGTGTCCATTATTCGTTCAAAGCTCCATGAGAATATCTTGCAATGCAGAACGGTGTGGACAAACGGTGGACAGTATTACACTCGCTGCAAGATTACGCGAGTATGTGGTTGTTCGCGAAAGAGCATACAAAGATACAAAGAACGCTCATGAGAAAACTGAAACTAATGCGCAAGTTTCACAGAGAAAACCAACGGCACGTCAAAGTTACGGTGCACAGTCCCAATCTACAGCACAGGCTCTTATCGCAGGTTATTTTACACAGCTGAGTACCGAAAATTCTAAACCAGTCGTTAAGAAATGCATCTATTGTACCGCTAACCACTGAAGTGGCGAATGTGACAAATATAGAACGATCAATGAAAGGACAAATCGCATCAAAGGATGTTGCTACAAGTGCCTAAAAATGGGTCATTTGGGTTCAGAATGTAGAAGTAAACGAACTTGTGTGTACTGTGGTGAAATGAATGTAAACCAGGAGTTTATGCCCGAAGATGTTTCTGTTAAAACATTCAGTGGCTCATGTAGCAAATGAAGTAGAACAACCAAATTACATTGAAGAAGAAAACGGACTCATGTCTATAAATGAAATGGTTCTGATGCATACAGCTTTGACATATGTCTGTAATCCAGTGACGACAGAATCAACACGAATTCGACTTTAGATGGATATAGGATATCACAGAAGTTACATTACTGAGTCCCTTGCACAAAAGCTGTCTCTTCATGAAGAAGGTGAATAAGATATTCACCTTGTTACATTTGATAGTACGAAAGCAAAGAAGGTCACGACAAAATACACAAAAATCAATGTTAAACTGAAAAATGGGAATTCTATGAACTTTAAAGTGAATGTTGTACCATCCATCTTCATAGGAAAGCGTTACAGGACATGTCCTCAGATCGTGTGCAAGATATTGTGAAAAGTTTGTAACTAGCAGACGTTATTCCTACTGAAAACAAAACTTCTGCTATTTAACTTTTGGTGGGAAATGGTTACTATTTGGACTTTGTACATGGTGAGAAAATAGAAGTCTATCCTGGCTTGTACTTGCTTGCTTCAAGATTAGGATGGATACTTAGTGGTAGAATAAGAGAAACAGACAATTACTTTAAACATTGCCCTTAGGCTAGTCTTCTAATCCTTTCCCATGGCACGAGAAATACCAAATCGTATATGTTTGCAAGCATCAATACATCAGTACCCACAAAGCCGGAGATTGAAGACCTAGGAATGTTGAGTCCATTGGAATAATGGATAAAGAAGATAAAACAGACGATGCAATAATTATTGCTATTGAGAAGATCAGAGAAACTCTAAAATTCGAAGACAACAGGTACCAGGTTGCATGGCCCTGGAAAGAAAATCACCCAGATCTACCGACAAACAAAGAGTTAGCCATGGGTAGACTCAGATCAACAGTGAACCGTTTAAAAGCAAAACCTGCAGTCTTGGAAAGGTACAATGGGGTGAGTTTCGATCAATTAAACAAATGAGTCATAGAAAAGGTAAAAATTACGGCGCCCGACAGAATTGTGCATTACATACCCAATTATGCGGTGATCAACCCAGACAAAATTACGACAAGGCTTAGAGTAGTAAACGATTCGTCCGCAAAATCAAGAAAGGAAAATAAGAGCTTGAATGAATGTTTGTACCGAGGTCCAGTGATGCCGAATGATTTGACGGGCTTTCTTTTACATTTTAGAAATTACCCTGTTGCTGTTGTTGCTGACATTGAAAAGGAATTCTTACAAATTGGCTTGCGAGAAGACCAACGTGATGTGACACGATTTTTTTGGCTTAAAAATATCCAAAATCCTACTACTGAAAAAACAAACACTCAGGAATATCGGTTTAGAAGAGTTCCGTTCGGAGTTATTTCTAGTCCGTTCCTGTTAGGCACTACAACCGAGTCACACCTCGATATGTACAACAGTGTAATAGCAGACAAAATGAATGAGACATTTACGTTGACAATCTAATTACTGGTACTCATATGGTGGCAGAAGCGAAGGAATTGTACACTGCGGCAAGGCAAATATTCAAAAAGGGCTCAATGAATCTGAGAGATTGGATTACCAATAGTACATAAGTAGCTGAGTCATTTGCCACAACTGATAGAGCGGAAGGAACATCGACAACAGTTTTAGGTCACGACTGGGATTTAACATCCGATTCATTAACAATCAGAGAGCTAACAACGGATTCATATAAAAAATGTGTGACAGAACGATTAGTGTTAAAGCAACTGGCATCCGTGTTTGATCAATTGGGCATATTGTGTCCTGTGGTACTCCCAGGGAAGATACTTCTTCGAGACATCTGGAGTAAGAAAACTGACTCGGTGTCTAATGAAGATGCACAAACGTGGAAAGACATTGAACAAGAACTCAAAAAACTGATGAAATGTCAAAAACCTAGGAATATCAGTGCTTCCATTCGAGAACCAGTTGATTATAAATGCAAGGCGAAATCCTCCACTGAGAAAACTGTCTGATGAGGATCGGGCCCGCGCCTTGGGTCATTTAGAAGGTTGAATGCTACCACAGGCTGTCGCAGTCCAATTCAATGTTCATCGTAGTACTATCGTGCGTCTCAGCCAGCGTTTCCAGATGATGGGCACTGTTTCAGACAGGCCGCGATCAGGACGACCGAGAGTAACTAAACGCCGTGAAGACCACCTTATTAGCGTAACAGTTGTTAGACGACATTTTGTTAATGGCTCTAGTCTTCAAAGGATGTTGCGGCTCACATTATTGAAAAAAACCTTGTTATTAAGCCATTTCTGGCAGTGCCGCATATTGGATTTGACGATGAACTAAACATGAATTTACGATTTAATTTATTTACTGTTTTTGTTACAAATGCGTGTTGAAATACAAGATGCAGAACAAAGATGGATAAAGCACATTCAAATGAAAACATTCAAAGTTGACATTGAAGCTATAGCTGAAAAGAAAAAGTCATGTATACAACGTCAGTTAGGTGTGTATATCGATTCGAATGGTTTACTGCGATGTTAAGGTCGGTTGGAAAATGCAAGCCTTAGTGAGAATGCTATTTTCCCCATACTTCTTCCAAAAGGTGACAGATTTACTCACATTGTCAATGAAAATTTGCACAAGGTCATACTTCATAGTGGCGTTTCGCAGTCGTTTTCGTCTCTTAGGATGCATTATGGGGTTCCCTCATTATTAGACTTAGAAAGAAATGAAATGGAACAATATTTCGGTGTTGTTGATTATTAGTGCTTTCACTCAATCGATGTGGTAGGAAAAAATACATCTATACCGTCAAAAAAAATGGAACTTAGCTCCACCACAAGCGTCAATCTTGCTTTGCAAAACCTAGCTACCTATTCCAAAAAAACACAGAAAGTCGTTTTGAAAGAAACGCACAGCCAAATAGTAGACAATATATCAGTTCACGTATTAATGAGGTAAACATGATACAATATAACTAAACAACTTGTTTCTGATAAATTATAAGAAGTCTAACATAAACACTGATTAAGTTTCACTCACTATATTCAAACCTGGAAGCTGATAAAAGATTTACAAAAAACATTACGTAAATACGACGCAGCGGTTACTACCCTTGGCGCATGCGAACAATTAACAACAATATAAATCGGCATGGACATATTGGATTTGAGATGTTGTATTTTGATCCACGATGTTTTAATAATGTTAATGAAAATATTTCCATATTTATATTACAGGTGCAGACAACAAACGCAAGTCCTGTTTACCTGTGCTGAAATCAACGATGGACAAGTTGTTTGCGTTAAAACTAATGGTAAGTAGATTGTTCCTGTGTTGTGACGAAAATATAAAGTGTTCTTTTTAAATTTATCGAGCGGGTTGCAAACTTTATAATTATACAGTATTACAAAGTACAATTGTAATCTTATTAAGACATTAAACAATTCAGACATTTTCATATTCGTAGTAAATTTAACGTTTTAATGCAAATCTCAATATATAGAGAAGAATAGGTTAGTGACGTGGAAGGAGAGAGTTTATCAGGGGCAAGGCTCACCCGATAACTTCCACAGCCGAACCTGATTAACGTTCTCATTCCACGACACTAAGCTAATACGTACTATTCTATTTATCCTGTTACTTTTTGTGTTAAGTAAGGTGTAATACCTTTAATTTTAAATAATACCGAGTTACATTCCCTAAATTGTGACGTATTGAATATCTTATGACGTAGTGTGGTTAGCACCTTACGTCGAGGGAAATAGTTCCAATGCGTCTGACACATTTTCAGTGGCAATATGAATTCATCTACGTTCATCAGTGTCATTTACGATTGCAAAGGATTTTTTTCGGCGCAATTCGATGAAACCGGACTGGGATTCTAATATTGAGAAGATGGGTGAGGTATGTACTGCAATTGCTACTGATCGTAATTTACGTGAGAAACTCGGCCGCACGGTCATCCCTGATGAGTTCAACGCAGATAGACTCAAATTTCCGACATAATGTTGTTCCAATGGTGTAAACAGCCGATAATTTGTTTGACTGCTTTGTTTACTACGTTCAAGTAAGCACTTACACTCGGGTCAAAATGCAGACAGAGTTTGTCTAATAACGCGCGATTAAGGGATAAGATCAAGCACCGCTTGAATTGAATTGAACAATTTTGGGGAAATGAATATTTCATTGTATGCATTATACAAAAAAGATGAGAAGTGTGATTCTATTCAATTGAAAAGTCCATTGTTTTAGTAAGTCAGGAAAAATTAACGTTGCAATACTTTACTAAAAATAGTTCGGCTAGTCACGTGGTCATGTGACGTGAGATTAAAGTCATGTGACCAAGTGACCTGATAAAGCAAAAAATATCAGGCACCCTGTTATCGGGTACAGCAAGTGACAGGATAAATTGCTTTGTCATTGTTAAAATTTATACCATAACCGGGTATCTAAATATTCAAAAAGACAAGGCGTCTTGTATTATTGCATAGTATATGTCCTTTCATAACATACAAAAACAGTATAATTATAACCGATATATACTATGGTTAATTGCTTTTAATGATTAGTTACTGCATACGTAGTCAATTTATGTTAATTTGTTAGAAATCAATGACCATGTAGCAATTAAGTGTGATGTTAGCTTGCTGTAAAACCCATTAATTCTCCTAATTAGTCGACCACGCCTTTCCTTGCATGGGTAGGAATTTTCGTATAAAACTAGGCACAATTGTTGCTAATTATATGGAAATGCGGTCCCACAATTTTCAGGTACATGTATATCAACTTTGTATGATTGAGTACCGACCGGGTAGCTTATGTAGTGTTACCATATAAATTTCTTGGATTGTTCATTTCTGCTCAATATCTTCTGGTAGAAATACTATATATTTTTTTACAGTTTACTTTCAAGACTGTTGGCATTTTGCCAATTAATCACCAATACTAATATGATAGAGATAATATAATGTGAAGTACACAGTACAAATCGTATAAAACTATACAATAATAACAATATTTTCAAAATTTAAATAATTTTACTTATTTTTTCAAGATTCAATCGCTTAGTTTACCATCGGCTACGGATTAGCATTTTCATATCATGAGTCTTTAAACTGGTTACCGTCTTGTACAACGTACTGTATTACCAATACTGGGTCTCAACATGAGAAATCACGTGCAGCTCTCTCACACGTTCATTATACACGTCGACAATTTCGTCGAATTGTTATTAGCCTATTGTCAATTACCTAACAATTATGCCACGTGACGACAGGTGACCGCAGCCAGCAGTCAAGAGCGTGCTGTGGAACATTATCATTTAACATCATTTTATAGATGAATTGTTTATATAATTATTTTTCTTCCATCATTACATGCACTTTTAAATGTCAACCAATAACGTTTTATATATTCCATTCTCTGGTTGTCATGGCAACTGAAAGGAAAAACTTAGGGAAAATATTCTTGACCAAAATCGTAAGGTGTAGAGACTAGATATATGGTGTGAATACTTGTCTAGTGGTCCTTTACCTACATTGTTCAAATTATGCCCCTGGGGTCACAATTGGTCTCGCCTTGGGGTCGTTTGTTTATATAAAGAATACTATGAAAATCTTCTCGTCTGAAACCGAAGGGTTAGAGCTTTGTCTACCAAGCTTGTTCAAATTATACCCCTGGAGTTAAAATTTGCCACACCCCGGGGTCAACTGTTTTACATAGAGATGTGTAGGGAAGACTTCTTGTTGACTTGATTTGTATGAGACACGGTAAACATGTTTGGCTTAATGAAATCTCGGGTTCGAAACTTGGTCATCTGGGGTCAAAAACTAGGTCACTATGTCAAATTATAGTAAAACCTTGTTAAAACAAAAGAAGTCACATTTTTTCTATATCTATATGAGACTTTTTCAAACTATTTGCTTTAATAAAATCTAGGTCAAGATTGAAACTAAGTCATCTGAGGTAAAAAAACTAAGTCACCGAATCAAATGATTGAAAATCCTTGTGGATTCTCGGGAGGCTGCATTTTCTACTGGAACTACATAAAAGTTGATCAGAATGTTTGTCTTAATAAAATGCAAGGCCAGTGTTGAACTGGGTCATGTAGGTCAAAATGTAGGTCACGAGGTCAAATCATTGAAAATTGGACTGTCTTGAGGCCAACATGGCAATGTACTCAGGTGAGCGAAATAGGGCAGTCATGACCCTCTTGTTTTTTTAATTTAGTTCCTCGAATATTACCAGCACTATGAAGTGCGAAACTCTTCGTCAGTGACTACCTTGTAATGATTCCAACCAATACTACGATTAAGCATTGTCATCCCTTATTGTTCAGTTTTCCCACTTTTATTTCAGTTTGGAGCAATATTGCTGTGTTGTACAGAAATGATCATATACAATATATCATCGACTGAAGACCTCATCAATATCGCTCAGAAATTATCAACTGCTGATTCAGCCATTGAAGCCATTGAAACAAATAAAGCCATTAAAGACACTTCTATTTGCGATGGGAGTCGGTTTCTTGTGTTTAGATGTGAGGAAAATATTTGCGGTGGTCTGGGTGACCGTCAAAAGGGAATTGTTTCAACATTTGTATTGGCCTTAATTTCCAACCGAACATTCGTGGTAGATGTACAGAGACCTTGTGATCTCCTTAATTACTTGGAACCAAATATCTACAACTGGGCACATTGTAAGAACTATGTAAATACAATACCGTCTGAAGAGATGCAAGTTTTTATGATTGGAAAATCCGACTCAAAAATTAACGAATTTAAGGATATGAATTTTAATGAAACATGGAATAAAAAAGTAGTTGTGTTGGAAATTAGTTCATACAACAAAGTAATGAAAAGTATTCGCCTACATCCGAATACTAAAAGACAACTCGGCTGGATTCAAAACTTGAATGACTATGAAGTCATTGGTATTGTGCTTAGACGCTTATTCAAACCTGTATCTAAACTTAATGATCATTTAAATAATTACGTGAAGGAATCTTCTAATGGAAGGCAACTCGTTTGTGCACATCTTCGCATTGGACGAAACCCAAGCAATCCTGGTGACAGTTTTCTGGACAGTCCAGGGAATTTCACGGCATTGCTTTCATTCGTAAACAAATCAAATCATGTGGATGTAAAAAAGTATGTAATCTATTTGGCTACCGATTCCGATCAAGTCCGTAAGGATGCAGCCAGGATTCTGCCAAATTACATTAACTTAAATAGAAAAATTGTTCATATTGATAACTTTAAGCACCTGAACTCAACTGTGGCATGCGAAGGATTTTACACAGTTCTGTTTGAACAGTATTTACTGACAAAATGTGATTATCTCCTTATTGGGAGGAGTAATTTTGCCGCAATGGCTGCGTACATTAGAGGTCATTCAAATGGTCTTTACTTGTACAAGGGAAAGAGGTATAAAGTTGCCACCTTAAGGGAGATTCAAACTGTGTATAAATTTCAATAACCTTTTGTCAATATTTGGGTAGAATTACAATTCGGCCAAGTCTACAATGTATTTAAACGTATTATATGGTTTTCTTTGAATTTCATATGTTCTAAAATGGGTGCTGTCGTTTATTCGACTTTAAGCATCCGGATTTAAAAATCTAGTTGCCCCCTTTTAATTAATCGGTTTGCATTATATGTGTAGCCTCATATTTAGCATGTTTAGTTATTTTCAATACATCCTATGAATAAAATTATGTTATATATATATTATAATATTTCATTAGCCCATTACTTTTGATTGTAGAGGCGAGACGAGAGTTGTTTTGAAATGTGTCCGGTGGACCATTAATAAAAAACATGATAAGATTTATAAAACAAATAAGTATGCATTATATGAAACTAATGGTTTGTTATATGGTATTGTATCATCTGTAATATCGTATGGCGAGATCATATGACACTATTTTTGTGATACATGCTTAATTCAATTGTATTGGATGCTTACACATATTCTCCCCTTATTGTGACTTAGTCCGTATGTAGCGACATTCGCCCCTTTGAAACTGTTAGTATGTGTCAATATACAAAATGACTGATAATTGCCTTCCTTCTGATGTCATCCACTAAAACTTGAAACTTATTTATATGATTAGATATGACATCAGAGTTATGTATCAGTGTATCTCTTATTTATGTTCTCTAATTTTATATTGATATTATTCGTCGGACTAATAAATCTGATCATGGTGACCTCTTTTTGCACATGTTTGAATATATTTATATACACTCGGATATGACATGTGAAAGGAAAGGGGACTGGTGATTTAACAGAAACTTAAATACTCTGCGAAATCTATAAATAATTTGTTCATTTCAAAAAAAGTCAAGATCTGGTTAATTTGTTCGACTGACTATAATAAAGTGTGATCACCATCCCCACCTTCAAATCATTGTCTTTGTAAATGTCCGTCATTGTACATACATTTATAAACATCATTTGTTCGCATGTTATTGCTACACATATCTTTTGGAATCTGTGTTTGAAATAATAACAATTCTGTTCTGCTCTATATCTACTGTCATGCAATAACCTTTTTGTAAAAAAATATAAACTGAAATTTCACAAAAGTTAAAAACATAATTTGTGTCACATATGGTGGCATGAACACTGTCATATGTGCAACATGTATTGTGAACATTCACACAAGGAAGACGGATACTACCCCAACCACATGCCTTTTGTATTTTGCAACAGCGTGGCATGTTCTTTGTAGTTGAATAAGCATATTCGTACGATATCTTTATAAACAAAACGGAGTCCTCATTCTTGTGAAATTTCGCCTAAAATTGAAAATTGACAGATGTTTCTGAAAAATTTCAATATCATAGCGGGGAACAAATTTGCCAAATACAATATACAGTTTGACGAACTACATTCGTTTTCATATCATACAAGGTCAATAACACCCCGCACAACCTGCTGTGTTGATGGCAGTATTGTTGGTTGATAGCAGTTCCAGAGAAATTACACTCTCTTTTAACATAATTATTACGTGTTTGATCAGATTTGAATAACATGTTTTTACCCATTTAGTATGTTTAACTTGTTTCACAAGCCTGCAATACTTCGAAGTGTGAAAGTGTTCTCTTTAATAACTGCTCCTAGCTAATTAAAATATTTATGAAGTTCTCAGTAGTAACACCTTTGTCCAAATCACAGTTATTTTGCTGACACCTGAAAACATATTGCCGGCTAGGGTGTTTTACGACGTTATGACCCTTTTACGTGTCCAACAGCCGAAGACTTATTCACGTTATTTGTCCGTAGCCCTTCGTCAGAATTTAACGTGTCTTCCTTATAAGCTTCAACAGAACAGAATAGTTTATTTGACTTGTACATTGTACTTTGTCATGCAAATATAAATATAATATATTAAAAACAAGAGTGGAAAACTGTCACAAAATACTCCCGTTATATGTCAGAGCTCTGAGTTAAAACAAGACACAGTTTAGGTAATTTCTAAAATCAAAGTGTGATAACTCCCTAGTGACTTGAGCGATGGGGCTGGTTATCGAACTTGGCCGAAATATTATGCCCACAAACATTTACACCAAGTTTGGTAAAGATCGGATGAAAACTCTTTGACTTAGAGAGCGGAGAAGGCTAATTTGGCCAATTTTTGATAATTCAAGGGCCATAATTCCGAAGTGCCTGGGCGATGTGGCTGGTTATCGAACTTGGCCGAGATATTATTAAGTTTGGTAAATATCGGATGAAAACTCTTTGACTTAGAGAGCGGACAACATGTGGACGCCGATTGCCGCCCGACCGCCACGGGTGTTCCCATAATACGTCCCGTTTTCAAACGGGCGTATACTAATCTAAACAAACGGGTCCAGGTCCAGAATATAGTGAACAATACAGATGAGGAATCAACAAAATAAAACCAACAAAAAGCCACACATACATATTCATCGAAGCAAAACATTATAATACAAAACACTAGAGAAAAAACAACACTTATTCAAAACTTAATACATTGTTTGTGAGAAACACGAGCATTATCTTTGCTATGCTACAATTATCTCTGATTAAAATAACAATATGAGAAACATAAGAGTAAGGACACTACTGTATAGGAGACAGTCAATACTAATATAATTTACCTCATTTAATGACGAACTAAACTGAATTCTTATCAGAAATCTCTTTGGTACCATAAGACACCTTTCAGTGCAGTTCTTTATTACTGTAAGATGGAATTTATGCCTTGATAAAAAACTTCCTGTGTTACAAACCAGTACTTACACCAAAGTTAGGGTTTGTGAAGTTCGTGAACAAACTCCGCCCAGCGGGGATCGAACTCACGACCTTCGGATCAGGCGTCAGGCGCTCTACCCCTCGATCGCTGCGTTTCCCTCAGCTGCTCTGCTGATGTCTGTCACACAGGCCTTATACATTTACTATGGAAGGAATAAATGGAGAGAACGCTAGAAAGAATAAAGGGAAATAATTCGAGACAAGTTCATGTAAATATTTAAATAAAATCTTATCTCTCTCAATTCATCGAAGATAGACTCAGTCAGGTAAAATTTGATATATACTTGGCGAGTGTAGAATGGTATCGGTAATATTTCCGGGTCCAGAAGATTACAGAAGCGACAGTAATAGGAGAGACGACGACATACCAGTGGTGAGATTCACACGTCCTTATTACTCTGCTATGAAAGTCGGGAGTTCAAGATTTCCACTTTACGAATTCATAATGTTGAATTCACGACTTCTACTTGAAGATTATGATTCGTAATGTTGAAATCAGGAGTTCCTGAACTCACGATTTCAAGATTATGAATTCGTTAAAGTTAAAATCTTGAAATCATAAACTTCTAGGAGAGAAATGATATAGTGTAGGAAACTGCAGTGTACTGCCATGTCTACTATAAACAGAGCCTATTAATATTGACTTTACTATAAACAGTTACTATATCTAGTATAACTGCTTCTGCTGCTAGCAATACACATTTAGAAATGTTGTAATATCGCTAGTGTTGGCAGCGGTCGGCTAGGAAATGTCAGTTAAGTGTTGTTACGTTCACTAACTTGCTGCACACCGATATAAACTCCCTCGCTTCTTTCTATAATATGTTCGTACCATCCACCATTGCGTATGTTGAAAATCAATTTTATGTCATGATAAATCATATCTTTAAACACCGAGTGAAGTTTAAAAGCAATAGAAATAAACAATGAACGAGCGTCTTTTAATTAGGGCTAGTCAAGATTAAAATAGCAGGGTCCATTAACACATATTTAATTATAAATAACAGACACGTATTTGCAACAGTGCAGAGGGAACATTAGGAATATATTTCTTAAATGAAGCGATATTTATACGTATTACATTAAATCGATGCGTGAATGAAATATAATTTTAAGACAATGATACGCAAGTTTAAGGTGTTTCTTTACAATTGTAATTCGACAATTGCATGCAAAGATTCAATAACTCAAAGCTTCCTCGTATTAGGCTAAAAGTCAATGTGGATAAGATAACAATACTATTTACAAAACAATGTAAATAATGATTGATCGGATCTAGGTCTTTGAATAACTTCTTTTCAATATTGAATGTATAGTTTTGAAAACAATGGTATTGATCATCTACTTACAGAATGCCATTGAACATTTTGACGGGTTAGACTTTGGTATGCATAGCGCTCGTATAGATGAAATACTTACGTAACGCAAACAAACGTTCAGATAATATTTTGTGATGGCGCAGGTTAGCCGAATCAAGGTATTAATGGGAATGTGTTGTATATCGGCATGTTTAAAATGTAAGTACTGAATTTCGTATTCAAATATTAGTCAAACCTCAGTAAATAATAATGATAAACGTCGTTACTTTTGTTGGTAGTTTCTATTCAAATAATGCGACTTCTGGTAAGTAACTGAATGCATATATTTGAATGGCTTTACGCGTCTTTTATTCTATATATATATATTTTCTTTACACACTTTACCGTGGTCACCATCTCCTTAGTTGGGAAATTGTCCAGCGGGGATATTTATTTGTACACGGTGCGTTTAATTTGAGTTGTGGTTGAATAAGTGAAACTTTTGGTGCATATTTTAAACCCCCTGAGTTTTTTTGCCACTTATTATTCCAAGCCGGTACTTTTATTTTCAATCATCATTAAATGAGCGCCGTTGTACGATTTCCAACCTCTTCTATAAGTGACGCAATTTCCGGTAAACGTCACATGTAACGTCACCATGTACTGACAGTAAGCAATATTTGCCCCATAAGGCAATATGTAATAGTTAGTAGATTTTAAGTAAAATCTTATTGATTAAGAAGGGGCGGAGCGAGCGTAGCGTGCCCACTTCTTAACCAATAAGATTTTACTTAATATCTACTAACTGACTTAGAATGTAACCTACATTTTGATTGGCCGATACGCATGCAAATTTCATGCCGTTCTGTAATTTCATTGGCGGAAAATGTAGGTTGCATTCTAAGAAAACGAAGTGACCATATGGAGTAAATATTGTTTCCTGCTTCCAAATAGTGACATCACATGTCTAGACTTATATGACGTCACTAACAGAAGAGGTTGGGAATCGTACAGAGGCGCTCATTTATGTTTGTGTCGTTTTTTTGTTATATGCTTTGTAATTGTTTATATGTGTTTGTAAATGTCTCCTTGTGCTTTGGGTGGCTCTGACTTTGTTTGTGGAATTTTCACGTCGACTTTTTTATCATTTTTGTACAAAGTAGTCCTAGATTTTAAACATTTTATATTGCATATTCAGTAACCTTTCGGTTCATTATTATTGGTAAAACTTAACTATACTAAATCTTCACTTGAAAAGCACACGGAATGTGTAAGAAAGTACATTGAGAAGATAATGTCATTCATACCCGACAAACACTTGGTGATTTTTTATTATCACTACGATAATAATGCATTCATGTTATAGAATCAATGATTACATATATTACCCGTCTACAATAAGACTATATTACATTATATACACAAACTTTAATTACAATATTATTATTTACATAATGTTGAATAATATTAGTACATTCATCGTAGGTCTGAGTTTCCTGTTTATTCAATAGCAGATTCTTCAAATGAAATTTAAAAGACTGAAGAGTTGCTTGATTTCTAGTAGACAAAGGTATAAAATTCCAAATATCTGCGTTACTTTAAGAAAATAAACATTTCAAATAGCTTTCCAAGTACCGTCCCTAGACTGCGCTAAGTGAAACATTTGACGAAATTTTAGTCTGCACCACCTGGATACATTATGCTTTGTTTGTAAATACGGGGACATTGATAAACAATATACTCACCTTTATATATTTTACATTTGTATTCTGTAAAATAAATACATTATATTATTACACTGGTCATTGCAGATGCCTATAGCCAAGCATCAACAACCAGTAATCCAGAACAAAGTAAGTCTTTACTACACATTTCTTTATATAGTAAAACATCAATAATAAGACCACCCTTGTGACCCTTGAAAACTGGTCCTAATATTGAGGTGGTCTTAGTATTGAGGTTGAATAAAGAGCAAAACAGTACAAATGGACTTGATGAGGTGGTCTTATTTTTGAGGTGGTGTTAAGTGAGGTTTTACTGTACAAACAAAAAGATCGTTGCTAAATTTCTTGTCGAGATTGTCAATGATCTGCTGCCACTTGAAATACTAATGCGAAGTGTTTTTGAGGTAATTTCGCGCTATTAACAACACTGAGGCCGCGGCCGTGGTCCAGTTGTTAGTACGCTGGACTTGTAACCCGGCGATCCGGGTTCGATTCCCGGTCGCGGCAGGTCATACCCTTCCATGAAAATTTGATAAAAATGTTGATTTTCCTCCACATGTGGAGAAGTTGCCGGCTCCTTGTGGAAGGGTAAGTTAGTACTGGTAAGCATTCAGTTTAGGAAAAACTGGTTAGGTGAACCGGCCGCCGTATATAACTGAAATATCGATGAGAAACGGCGTTAAACCCGATGAAACAAACAATATGAACAACACTGCGGCATTTCTTGCTTGACTTTTGTTCTGGTATGGTTTATGTTACAAATGTGTCCTTTTTGTGAAACATTCTAAATAATGCATAACAAGCAATATTCTTTTTTCCCTTTGAGAACACAGGGATCATAAGGTCGTTCAGTATCTTAATATGCATCACACCGTTGTCACCTCCTACAAAAAAGAACGAGTATTTAATGTAGATCTTCTGAAAACAAAGGATAGAGTGTGATAATAAAACTCGGTTATTAGTATTGAAAGTAAACGTATCTTAAGAACGTCATTTCAAAGAAGTTTCTCGTAGAATTTGCTATTTGAGCACTGCTATGGGATTTACAGCCTCTTTCTGTAAGTGATGTCATTTCAAGAAAATACAACATGTGATGACACTATTTGCAAGCATGGAACAGCATATACTCCATATTGCCATATCGGGCAAATATTGCCTATTGTCAGTTCATGGTGACATCATATGTGACGTTTTCTGGAAATGACGTCACTTTAGGGAGAGGTTGGAAATCGTACAGCAGCGCTCATTTGCTCTGTAATTCTACAGTTTTTCCACTGATACGAGAAAAATGAACTTGCTAATTATAAACAAATGGCTAAAATCACGAGACTTGGTAAAATCAATGATGGTGCGCTCGTACTGGCTAAAATCACGAGACTTGGTAAAATCAATGATGGTGCGCTCGTACTTGCTAAAATCACGAGACTTGGGAAAATCAATGATGGGGCGCTCTTACTGGCTAAAATCACGAGACATGGGAAAATCAATGATGTGGCGCTCGTACTGGCTAAAATCACGAGACATGGGAAAATCAATGATGTGGCGCTCGTACTGGCTAAAATCACGAGACTTGGTAAAATCAATGATTGGCGCTCGTACTGGCTAAAATCAGGAGACTTGGTAAAATCAATGGTGTGACGCTATATTACTAACTTCAACTTGTATAATTTCAATGAAAATGAACGATTTTCGAACCTCACTCGGTCATTGTTGTATAAAGATAATAAAGGTATGTACAGTATGCCATACTTTTGTATAGAGACGACTATGATAATATATTGTATCCAAAGTGATATATTTCATTTTTAGGCTGCAGTGATTTACCAGATATCGAAAATGGTATCGGCTTTTTGGTCAACACATCGGACCCGTCTACTGGAGCGTTTGTCATATGCAACTTTGGATTCAAAACAACCACAGAGTTCATCCACTGCCTAAGTACTGGTCTCTGGGAGGAGGCTGCATGTACAGAAATCGGTATTAAATGAAAACCAAAATGAAATGAAACACTTATTACGGCAAATTGTGTATTCATGATCAAAACGTACTTGAAGACATACGGGCTTTGTGTTTTACTTTGTTTTCAGTCGGTTATATATGGCCGACAACGGACATATTCATGTTTCCTGCAATCAATTATAGGCCATTATTAATTTGCCCTTTCGCAAGGAGCTGGCAACTCTTCACATGAATCAGAGGTGGAAAACAACTGACCATAGCCAAATTTCACCGAAGGACACATGTCCCGCCCCTGGACCTTCCAGGGTGACAACCCAGCACGCTACTAATTGCTAACCGAGCGGGCCGAATATTTATTAGTAGTTTATTCATATATGCAGTACAATGAATGCACATCCCCTGTAAATGTTTTTTAACATTGTTTTACGCCATTTTAGGACTTAATTGTACATTTACGCATTTAAAATCCCATGGACCTTACAATATGCGTGTAGTAATGCGTGATTGAATGTTTTTCAGACTGTGGACCAGTTCCAGAAGTTGAAAATGGGTACGTTCAGCAAGTTGATCTGTCAAATGCAAGTTATGGCGGAGTGGCAATAGTAATTTGCAATACAGGTTACACACCTTTGGTGGAGCAGTTGATTTGTTTAGAAACTGGACAATGGGAGGACTTGGAATTGTACGCCGCGTGTATCATAATTGGTAACATCATTTACTGCATATTAATTATACAGATGTTGGTTGTGAAATAAATGTATACGTAGGGCGGCAACACTGCGATAATATGGACTGTGACACTACTAGAAAGCAGATTACAATTGCACTTTCATCGAATGATTGGATAAACTGTAGTGTTACGGGTCAAAAACACATTTTCCGTAACATTATAACGATCTGTCGCTCTACAGGATTTAATCCTAACTTTGATACGATTGCAATGGGCTTTCGTTACATACTCCATCGTTTGTTTGCTAAATATCTTGTATATTAAATGCAGTAAATTTCGTTCTTTTTCATAGAAGGAGGCCAAGCCCAATGTGATTTCACCGCTGTATCATCGTGATTCACAATCGTGCAAAGGCAACACATAAAATGGTTATGTTTTAAGCCATAAATAAATGGTACATCCAATATTGGGTAGGAATAATTGTTATTGGTCTACAGCAGAGACTCGTATTTTTCAGTACAAATGAAAACCAGCATTTTAAGCATTAAAAATACAAACAATTTATGCATGTGGTTGAAAGTTGATTATTTGCAGATTGTGAGAAAGTTCCAGACATAGAAAACGGGCAGGTTGTCCTTGACCAACCCTCAAATTCTAGCTATGGTGCAGTTGCGCGTGTTATGTGTGACATTGGTCACGAAGCTTTTGCGGCAGAGCTGATGTGTTTAGAAAGTGGAATGTGGGAAGACGAGGAATTGTTCGCGTTATGTACTGCAATAGGTAGGGCTAAATACTTATCTTTGTTGAAAATAGATGTTTACTAGAGCTTTAGCATACATGTTATAAACTTTAGTTCTCCTTGTTTGAAATGAAGACAATCTGTTAAGTACCTTACGTGCATTTCGTGCATTGTGTCGTGGATAATCTGCACTTTAATTGTCTTGCATGAAACAGTGTTACTACTGTATAGTTTGTATTATTTTACTTATAAACTGTTTAACAGATAACCGATTAAACTGGAGTGGTTTAATACTGTTCCACGACTGTAGGCATACTCTTGTGTTGCTTATGATGTCCGTCTTATTTCTGTTATTCTCCATGCATGTATCGCCTGTTCCATGTACAAAAGCTCTTGTGATGCGGTATTGTTTAGTTTCATTGTCTTATTTTTGTTTTCCCCTCCCTGTGTGTACCTCCTAGTCCGTTGAATATTGCTTTAATGTCTCCTCCCTGTGTGTACCTCCTCGTCCGTTTAATACTGATTGTATGTCCCCTGCCTGTATGTACCTCCTCGTCCGTTTAATATTGATTTTATGTCTCCTCCCTGTGTGTACTTCCTCGTCCGTATAATATTGATTTTATGTCCCCTCCCAATGTGTACCTCCTCGTCCGTTTAATATTGCTTTTATGTTCCCTATCTGGTTGTACCTCCTCGTCCGTTTAATATTGCTTTTTGTATAACGTTCCCACGTTTACATCCTCGTACAATTCTGATGTGTGAATGTGGCCTAACTTTATCTGCATTTGTGACTTTCATACTTATCCGGTATACAGTTATGATAATGTTTAAGATCTCGTTTTTTTTCCGTAGACTGCGGAACAGTTCCCGGTGTGGAGCATGGACATATTGTCTTAGATGACCTGTCAAACTCGAGCTACGGAAGTATTGCCCATGTTGCGTGTGACTCAGGTCACGTGGCTTTTGTTGAACTATTGTCTTGTTTGGAAACTGGACAGTGGGAAGACTGGGAATCGTTTGCAGGATGTAATGAGATAGGTAATATAAATTGCTCCTATTGTTTTAGTTTATGGATCAGAATATTAGGTATTTAACGGAATTACATGAAAAATCCTAATTGAAATCAAAATTATAAACGATGAAAAAAGCTATAATAAACAGGCAATACTTATACTAGTAATTAGTGACTAAGTGAAATTTACCACTTTTTGACATATCTGCAATATAATGTAAGATACAGTACATAAAAAGAAATATGAAGCGTAATTTATTAATTATTTCGTGTTTAACTTTACACGATGATAGATTCCCAAAATGTTGAAAATTTACCAAGAAAATCCCATTTTGAAGAGGAGTTCCTTTTCCCCCCAAACACCAGCAAGCATACAATGTATAGTGCGACCACGATTATTCCGAGTGATGTGAATGCAAACGTTATTTCATTTCATGTAGAGTGTGACAAGAAGCCGAATGTAACGAACGGGGAAGTATCTCTAGACGATGGAGACAATACATACGGGGCATTAGGGTATATACAGTGTAACGTCGGATACAACTCGACTTCCCTCAATATTACATGTACAGAAAATGGGACATGGGAATATGCTGCATGTAGCATTATAGGTAGTGCATTTGTGTTTGTTGCATTTATAAATGCTAACCTGTAAAAAGTGTCAAAACTTTCAGACCACAATAAAATCGGTTTTGTACTAGCTAATAAGTAAATAGCAGTATACATTTTACATTTTTAATACCAAAGTATATCTACTTCTCAAAGCTATCAACACAATTATTTCATTGACAGATTTCAACTTCGGCAAAACAACAACACGATTGGTTTAGCCCAAGCAATTTCGAAAAATGATTGCATTAAATGCCGTTTCTTATGCGATTTATATCAAGTAGTTCTTGCAAACGGAAGTATACTGATCAAAGAGTACCACGAATAGTTTTTGCAGGTTTTGCTTCGTAGTTGACACATTGTTTTAACAGTTCCAGATACAACGAAAACGTATACAAGTATGATATCACGATTTCATCAATACCATGACTGTAATCCATTTTCATTAGGCTACAACTCGGCAATAGTTTTATTATAAATGTAAAATAGCGTTTTGTCACATATAGCGATAATTGCAATAAAACATGTTTTTAATGCAATAAACAATTTGTAGTTGTAGTATTCGCTTGTGATGCAAACAAAAGTTGGTTTCAGTATAAACCAATCATGTTTGTGGATAACCGATTGTTATTTTTTCTAGATTGTGGATTAACTCCTAATATTTCCAATGGAGCCATTGTGTTGAATGACGGAATTAATTCCACGTTCGGAGCGGTTGCTTGGGTGACATGCTTCTCAGGATTTAGTTCCACCATCGATGCTTTAACTTGTCTCGAGTCTGGAGCGTGGGATTCCATTGCTATATGTGAGCCAATCGGTAAGTCAACCCGCCATGCCTTCTCTGATTCGGAGAACCAAATTGTTTTCCTATCATTTCGTCCTCGTCTTGCTCATTGATTCTAGTTTCGTTCCATTGATTTTGAGGACACATTTTCTCAAAAACCGAAACTTTGTAAGTTCTCCAGCTTTTAGTCTTGGTTTTTAAGGCATCGATCGTAAGTTAAGTTACTTGTTCTAATATATATTGTACTGAACACTTGCCCGTCACCGCTGCGGGTTCAAATTCTGTTTTGGATGTAGAATGTGTACGCGAGGACGCTATCCAGTTGCCTTGCGGAAAGTCGAAGGTTCTACCCAGGTGTCTGACTATGCTAGAATTGTTCTTTTCGTTTTTAACGCATTTCTGGGGACCTGGAGATTTACTTCGTTATATCCAAACTTTGTTTAATCCATACAAAGACATTTCGTTTTAAGTCTATAGATATAACATCATGTTTTCACAACCAGACCTCATCGAAATTGTGAATTACGTTATAACCGAATTCGTGTTAAAAATTTACGCTATATTCAAATTCATTATAACCGTGTAGTTATACAATGAAATATAGAAGAATTGGTCGGCGAATAAAAATTACTACGTATTGTCCGGGTTTTTCTCTCGTTATAACCGGGTACGTTTTAAGCTAATTCTACTGTATTGATCATTTCACAGTAACCTATAGAACTAATACTTAGTTTTAAAAATATCTAACATATCATACTGCTCTTTGAGTTCACGTACAAGTTGATTTGACTAAGACAAGAGTTCTTCTGTATCTAGATTGTGGCCAACCTCTAAATATCTCCGATGGTTTTCTCGAACTGCACAATAAAGATAATGCATCAGTTGGAGCATTGGCTTCTGTAGTTTGTGATCCCGGCTATATATCAAATGTGACAACAGTATCATGTACAGACTCGGGATTATGGGGAGGAAACGTTACATGTGAACCAGTTGGTATGTTATTATTTTCAACTTCTGCAATACGCACACTTCAAGATTCATATGGCATCCCAATTGACATGTTGCCGCCAATCATTGCCTCCTGCATTCGGTCATTCCAAATGGTTCATAAACCAAATACAAACACCAAACTGTTGTTCCACTACTCATGACAGGCGTCTTACACTGTCTCACAAGCAGCTTTCCAGTTTTCAAATAACCGACGACCATAACTGTCAACGTTAAGGTGTTGAACAGTATCTAATATATGTCATAAAGATGGATGAATTGTAAATGTTGAATCATCATTTGATAATAACCTTAGTCGCATATGTAGACAGTCAATTATTTCAACAACTAAACTGATGTTTACACGGAACACCAAATACACAAGGCAATGCCTTCCCACACAGTCCCCAGGGAAAATAAAGTATACAAACAATTAGCACTGAGGAGGTGCAACGGTAAACATGCAAGTGTATAGCGATGCGAGGAATAGTCTGGCCGACCATGAAACAGCTAAGGGCAATTAAAGGGACCAACAAGGGGACACTACTTAATATAGTATCAATCTATCTGTGGTATACTGTATGCATAAGTATTCGCATTGTTTGATTTCAGAATGTGGTACCCCACAGCCCGTTCCCCATGGGCAGGTAGAGCTTCTGTCACATGGTACAACAACATACGGTGCAGAAGCACGAGTATTGTGTGATGTTGGGTATATGACAAATATAACGTTTACACGATGTGAAGATACTGGGGAATGGTCTAATACTTCACCGTGTACTCGCATAGGTAGGCTTATCATGTTGTTGCTTATCAGAGCATTGCAATAGAGTATGTCACCCTTCGTAGTACAAAGGGTGTCATTTTGTCAACATGATAGTTAACAGTAAAGCATAAAGACATGTTTTTTTTAAATTTGCAATGATATTATGAAAACTTATGAAAATGTTTGTTTACTTATCGTGTCAGTTTGTATAATTGTTATTAATGTTGCCTGAAATGTATATTTCATAAGTTACGTAATTACTCAAATATTTGTGCTGTCGTTTATTTGTTCATCTTATTCCAACGACACTAGCAATATAATGTCAGTCAGCTGAATGTTTTCTGCAAGGACATTTTAAAAATCGAATACTATTAAAACTTAATGTATAATAATTTGCATTTTACTAATGTATGTTCATGTCTCCTTATTCTTTTGGGGCGGCTTCTCACTTTGTTAGTTGCATTTCCAGCTCAACTTGGATTTACATTTTAAATGATGACAATGTCGCCAAAGTTTTCCTCCCGGTTCTTTTCGTACTTGGTACAGATACAATACAACACACGTATTGCAATAATTCTCTTGTTACTTTGTTGTGCAGTGCAAGGTTTCATGGTTGTTGGGATGCTGCGTTCTTTGTTTTCACTGTCCTTATCATGTATGACTTGTTTTGTATCCGCTCACTTTGTGTGCCTCCTTTTCTGTCTGGTAAAGTTGTGTTTCCCTTTCTGTGTGTGCATCCTCCTTTTTTGTCTAGATCTGTCTTGGGAATTTGTGATTTTTGACTGTGGCCTTACCTGCACTGCATGTCTGTCACAAGTTTTTGAATATATTTCATATAGGTGATTACTTTTACTCCTGAGTTTACATTCCTAATGATCATAAGCATTTTAAACCTTGACAGTGTTACAATGGAACGCATTTTATAATTAAATTTGTGTAACTGATTTAGACTGCGGACCACTGCCTACCATAGATAATGGTGTGTTAACTTTACAAGATGTGTCTAATACAACGTACGGAGCATCAGCAACTGTTGACTGTGATACGGGGTATCGAGCTGATACAGATAAAGTTAATTGTACCGATACAGGGATATGGGAGGATTGGGAAGAATTTGTCACATGCAGGACTGTTGGTAAGGGTAAATTAAAGTGTGCACTCATAAATCCTATTCAACAGGATGGCTTATCATTCTGTGAGGGAATTATACAGTAAAACCTCAATAATAAGACCACACTTGGGACCCTTGAAAACAGTTTTCTTATTGAGATGGTCTTAAAATCGTGGTTGAATAAAGAGACAATTGACTTCAAAACTGTATTCTTAATTTCGAGAAGGTCTTTATGTGAGGTTTTACTGTACAGTAAATTTGCGAATGTCTTACGTGTATACAGTGTAATCTGTCTGAAGCGTTCCTCTTTCGTACAACAAACTCTCTTTAACAATATTATCTACTTTTCCATTGTAAAAAATCCATTGTATTAAACTATATTGCAGCAGTCTTTAACCAGCAGCCAAACTTTGCACCCCTCAATGGTTGTTTCTCAGGAGAGATTGTTTTGTATACCGTCATGTTCTGTATATGTATAGAATATATTGCTACCTTGTGTTGTTTTGGGAGCCGCGGCCGTGGTGCAGTGGTTAGTGCGCTGGACTTTTAACCCGGCGATCTGGGTTCGATTCCCGGTCGCGGCAGGTCATACCCTTCCATGAAAATTTGACAAAAATGTCGATTTTCCTCCACATGTGGAGAAGTTGCCGGCTCCTTGTGAAAGGGTAAGTTAGTACTGGTAAGAATTCAGTCCAGGAAAAACTGGTTAGGTGACCGGCCGCCGTATATAACTGAAATATTGTTGAGAAACGGCGTTAAACCCGATGAAACTATGTTGTTTTGGTTCAAATTACTATTTAAAACAGACATAATAATATGCAAGAAAAGTAGGTACCCTGCTTAGTCATTAGGTTTTCAGATATGCACCATGTACGGCTATTTACAATTAAAGCAAATATTATCAACACTTTTATAATTGGGCGTATCTGTTGTTTTAGTAAAACAATGGTTTCATGAAAACCGAACTGGACAAATGTGTTTTCCATTTTACGGGCATGAATGCGCTAGTACATCTCAGCTTGCATCAGACTTTTCGTTTTAGATTGTGGCCCCGTACCAAGCTTTACTAATGGGATAGCCGTGTTAAATGAAAAAGATGATACTTACTATGAAGCCACAGCTACAGTTGTATGTGACGATGGGTATATTGTGAATTCGTCCGATATAATTAGATGTACTGCGTCTGGTAGTTGGGACGATGCGGTTTGCGTGTTGAACGGTAATTTGATGGTCTGTCTGTTAGGGCAGTTGTTGTGTAAATGAATGGTTCATTTGACAAGTTAACACATAATCCAATAATGATATTTCTCAAACAATTAATGCAAGTTATTTAGAAGCTATTGGTTGGCCCGCGATAGCATACACGGTTACTACGGCTATTTCTTTATATCGCTGAGCAAGAAAATGTACAAATATTGTTCATTTTTGTAGAGTGCAGTCCAAACCCGTTGATAGAAAACGGTGTAATTTCGGTTCCTGACGGTGCGCCAACCGTCGGCATTGTTTCAATGGTAACATGCGATTCAGGATATTTCGGAAATGTTGACGTCATAGAATGCTTGCCGACAGGAGAATGGGAGGTTGCAATATGTTCCAACACAGGTATCTCTGAAAGAATTATTACTAGTCAAGTACTAGTATTTTGTGATCATTATAGTGTACACTTTTCATTTTCATTCATTTTCCTGAAGTCTTCTAGTTATGTACGGCGGTCAATTGATCTAACTAGTGTTTAGGGGCTCAGCAATGTTGGAGCTTCCCCACCGTGAATCAAAGGTGGAAGACAAATTCCGTGTGTTGTGCTTTTGTCAATTACATTGTAACATAGCACATATGCCACGCCATTGGTTCGACTTCTTGTTTGGCCGTCAATTGCTCTACCGATAACTATACTACACTTACTATACATGTAACATGGTCTGATCATAATCTCAATAACTGACGTATACAAATTTAGATTTAACATCGATTTAATTGATCGAATAATAAGTAATACAGTAATACAGAATGCCCATGCCATTATTGGACTGTATTTCTTATAGTGCCTAACATGGGATTGTACCTTACTATTCACTTATCCGATTTAGTTGTAAAATAGGAATATTCCCAATCAAATATCTAACATTATGTTGACTTACAAGAAGCTCAAAAAATTGCTTTGTGAAAAACGCGATGATTTTATCCAAGTGACAGAAATGTCTTCTATTTGCAATATAATTGCATCCCCGAAACGAAAGTTAAAAGTTTCTAAAGCTATGGTCATATTCGTACATCCTCGTGTGCGCCGTCGTGACTAAAACTAAATCAAACCCGACATAGTCTGCGAATCTATGAAGGAGTAACAGTTCCTTTCTATGGGCGAATTTGTTTTGCAAAACCTGGTTCGGGTTTGAGGTTTCAGTTTTGTTGTAGTTTGGTTGAAAAACTTAAACCAGTTAAGATTTAGATTGGTATGCAAACAAACAGATGGTTTGGTCGATGAAAAATGGCCCACGTGATTTTGATTGCAAGATTGCAGACAGATTGGTGGGTGATAAGAAAATCAGAGTTAAGAACTTTAAAACGTCTGTTTTGCAACGTAACAGTGTGGACAATTTTAAAGGCAGGTTCCCATGTAGCAAAGAAACATTTATTTTTAAACATTGCCCCACATATGAGTGGCCAGTCACCCGCCATAAAATCAGTCCACCATTTTGTTTAACTAGTATACGATTATTCGGATAAATCAAACCAGACAAACCACACTTGGAGGTAGTTCGGTCAGTTTGACTAACCAGTTTAAGATTTGTTATTTACAAATACAGAAACTTGTTTTAGTTTGAAACCAGTTAGTTAAAACAAATGAAAGGTTTGACAAACCAGTTTTGGATTCAAACCGGTTTGGTACAAACAGTTTCGCCCTATGTAGTTTATACCGTTGAACTTATTTAAGCCCCCAGTAATCCACTGACAATTCGCTGTATGCTACGAAAGATCGGTGGTGACATTCACATTAAATCATGTCTCTCCTAGGAAAGACGCAATTTTACGATTTTAACTTCAGGACATTGTGATTTCAATGAATTAATTAAATCACCTAGTAGTAAATTAAAATCGTTAATTAGTGATGTCGGAAATCGTGAATTAACAAATTCAGGTTTTATAAATTCGAGAAGTGGAAACCTTGAAATCATGACTTTCCAAGATGGGACATAATGAGATGTGAATGTCACCACCAGTCGTTCGTAGTACAGCTGTGTGCCTTAATTCTCTTGTTCTTGTGTAATGACGTCTTTTGTCCTGGGTCGTTCAATATTAATATTATCGCGTTTGTTGATGAAATGGCGTCGTTTAGATTCCATATCCTTATCATATCGGTATTTTATGTGTGTGTCCCCTTCTGCATGTACCTCCAGGTCCATTGGTATTGATGTTATCCCTACCTGTGTGTACATCCTGGTCATTTTGTTTTGACTTAGGCCCTTCGTGCGTGAACCTCATGGTCCTTTTGTTTTGACTTAAGCCCTTCTTGCGTGTACCTCCTGGTCCTTTTGTATGGCCTTAGGCCCTTCGTGCGTGTACCTCCTGGTCATTTTGTATGGCCTTAGGCCCTTCCTGCGTGTACCTCCTGGTCCTTTTGTATGGCTTTAGGCGCTTCGTGTGTGTACCTCATGGTCCTTTTGTATGGCCTTAGGCGCTTCGTGCGTGTACCTCCTGGTCCTTTTGTATGGCCTTAGGCGCTTCGTGCGTGTACCTCCTGGTCCTTTTGTATGGCCTTAGGCGCTTCGTGCGTGTACCTCCTGGTCCCTTTGTATGGCCTTAGGCGCTTCGTGCGTGTACCTCCTGGTCCCTTTGTATGGCCTTAGGCGCTTCGTGCGTGTACCTCCTGGTCCTTTTGTATGGCCTTAGGCGCTTCGTGCGTGTACCTCCTGGTCCCTTTGTATGGCCTTAGGCGCTTCGTGTGTGTACCTCCTGGTCCTTTTGTATGGCTTTAGGCGCTTCGTGTGTGTACCTCCTGGTCCTTTTGTATGGCCTTAGGCCCTTCGTGCGTGTACCTCCTGGTCCTTTTGTATGGCCTTAGGCGCTTCGTGCGTGTACCTCCTGGTCCCTTTGTATGGCCTTAGGCGCTTCGTGCGTGTACCTCCTGGTCCTTTTGTATGGCCTTAGGCCCTTCGTGCGTGTACCTCCTGGTCCTTTTGTATGGCCTTAGGCCCTTCGTGCGTGTACCTCCTGGTCCCTTTGTATGGCCTTAGGCGCTTCGTGTGTGTACCTCCTGGTCCTTTTGTATGGCCTTAGGCGCTTCGTGTGTGTACTTCCTGGTCCTTTTGTATGGCCTTAGGCCCTTCGTGCGTGTACCTCCTGATCCGTTTGTTTTGCCTATGTTCCTTCGTACGCTACCCCATCTATTTTCATTTGTTCGGCTCTGTGTAGGGAAGTATACACTTATGAGTGTTACATTCCCTGTTATGCATGTTTTCACTGAACAATTACATGACAATATTCGTAGACTGTGGCGAGGTACCTGGTATAGAAAACGGCTTCATTATGCTTGCTGAAGGAAACATGACAACATATGGATCAATAGCTGATGTGATTTGTGATGAAGGTTACGTTTTCAGTTTGCCAACAATAGAATGTCAGATTGACGGTACATGGCAAAATGATGCTAGATGTACAGGTTATGGTTAGTATGCAATAACAAAAAGTATTAACAAGCACTGATGGTGTTTTATGAAATAAAATGAGTCATGAGAACCCATGGGTTAACAACCAACGTGCCAGTATATGTCCGAAATGTAGACAGTACTCCTTAAGTTGTTAAAAAAACAAATATTATATATAATAGTATATCTCTAATGCAGTGGTTTCCCCTTGCCAAAAGTACAAGAGACCTCTGCCATCACAAACATTTAACAGTATTTTTATTTTGCTTTTGCCGTCTTTTGATTTTAAATTATATTAAATGTAGTTAATTATATGGAAAAATAAATATAATCAACAAAAAAAGACCTTGTGTTCAAGGTGTCATGGTCGTTTTATTTAAATACCCATCATCACGTGACATACATGAAGGGGATAAGCGATGTGAGGAGTTTGGTCTTTGATATAGACCACATTTGGATATGATTGTGCATTTCCAATGAATGTGTAACAAGAAATATATTTAAAAAAGATGAACGGCGTAGATAGTATGATGTCTAAAGAATCGCCTTATTTCGGAACTCTGATTTCGCCAGAGGGCATGCTACTGGAAAGTGAATAATCTTTTCGAGACACCCCGTTTATTGCCTCTCCGTTTAAAATATAAACCAATCACATTGTCTAATTTGTTGCATTTTTAAACAGCTCGCTTCATATACCACAGTTGATTGGTCTAAAATGTAGGTCAAAATCAATATTATACAGCTACGCCGAAAAATAATGCAATAGTACGGATTATTTAAACTAAGCTGACATGGAAAGTACTATTATTACATTGCTTGTTGCCTATGGTTACTCGCATCGTTCGTTCGAGCCTAAAATTGTTGAATAATTAAAACTTTTTAGTTCAAAGCATTTGAGTATAGAGTATCTGAAAGCAGAGTATTGACGACTTTTTGATAAAATTACAGGTTTGGGTGCAGTTACCATAGAAACAGGTGAAGTGAAAGCAGATGACCAACATTTGACATACCTCAAATGTGCCTTTTCTGTATTTGTTGGCCTGACATATAGAATTAAGTGGTAAGATTATCATATCATTATATCATATCGTAAAAAAGAAACGACGGCAATATTAGCGTCATTTTAACAGGTTTTTGGGGATTGTTGCGGTGGCGATATGGGAATAGGTACGTCAGTGCTAGGCGCTGCATACGTACGAGTTGTGGGTTCGAACCCCATTGGATTCACTTCCGTTAAAAGTATGAGAAGAGTGACATAATACAGTAAAAAATGGAATTTTCTCGTACTTGCAGTTGTGGGACAACCTAGTTCGAGTCTGTTTGATGACACTAATTATCATTAAAAAGGACATTTTAAAGTCCAAATGAACATAACATTCATAAACACCTTCTTTAAAATAGCAAACACTTTAGGTTAATCAGTAGTCATTAAAAGGGTAGCGTGGCTTGAAATGTCGTATTATATTATACTTTACAAGATGTAAAATAGGTCTGGCGAGAACTCTTGGCAAGAACTGTTGAAAGTGACGATTTCTGATATAAAACTCGTATGATAAAAAGCTTTTTATGTAATGCAGCCTGTTGTCATTCCATGTTTTTTTATCAAAATGATAATTCTGTGCAAATCCTTACTTTCGTTTTGATGACTAACATCAGTCACTTTCGGTTTAGAAACATGTTAATATTAAACTGACAGAATGTCCTCGAGTGACACGAACAACATTTTTTGTAATCTGTAACTACCATAAAGCCATCTTAGAAGATAGAAAAAAAGAATGCCGCTTTAACAGAAGGATTTACAACAATGTTAAGTCCGTGTTATACAATATTTAAAATGCAAATTCTGTTTTTATCCTTACAGAAATGTTTATGAGCTGATAATATATTTTGCAAAAAGTATCTCTTTTATTGCAGGTACTATAATGGTTATGAATTTCACGACACGGGCATAATACCTTGGCAAGAAGCCACTATCTTCAGATTCAGTGATGAGGATCTGTTCGACACATCCAATGTTCCTATATTAGGGTCAAAGGTATATTTTTTTATTGTACCACTCTGCCCTTTGCTTTCAGAAACCCAACCATTAAGCTACTTCGATAGAATACTCGATGAGGTCGTGGGTTCGGTCTCCGGGTGAGTCATACGTCTTGTGTGACGACACTGTTTGTACTGGTTTGTAATATATAAGTTAAGAATGCCACATACATAAAAACGCCCCCGCAAATAGTAGACACTGCGGAGGTGCAATGGTAAACATGTGTGGGAATACGGGTGCAAGCCATGGTCTTGCAGACCATAAAGATGTACTTCGAAGAATACGGAGGGACAACAAGGTGGGAAAGTTGAATAGATGGAATACATCACGGAATATGCCAAGAACGTCAGTAAGAATAGGCCGAGAGGGGGAATAAAGAACATGGATATTGTATCAAGTAAAATAACAGAACATGGGGAAAAAGGAACTAAAGACAAAATTGAAAATAATAACCACACACCGATTTACACAAGAATACTGACTAGGTCAACGGGCCTCCTTGCATGACTGAAATACTGTTCAAATGGCGTAAAACTTCTACAAAACGATTGCTGACAGAAAAGATACAAAACCGTATTTTCTCTTCTCAGGTGTTCTACAAGGTGTTGCATGTCAAAGGTCATTGTAATTTTTGTCAGGATTTTACCATTTAATAGCCAAAAATACCTATAATTTAGAGAAAATGACCCTTCATCCATAATCCTTAGGGTCAAAAAGTGGCACTTTGGAAATTCCTGGGGTCAACTTCAGGCTCAAATGGAATCCCTGCTATTTACTTTCTTACCGTCTTTAATTTATAAGCTTCAACTGTATTTAGTGCTTTTTCTGAACGATCTACAGAACTTCACATCGAAGAGAAAAAGAGAGCTAGTTTCAGATTTTTAAAGGAATAGTTTGTACGTTGATTTCAATAAACTGGGAAAATATTCAGATGTTGTATACATTTGAGCGTCGCTGTACGATTTCCAACCTCTTCTGTAAGTGACGTAATTTCCAAAAAAACATGTACATACAGTAAGCAATATTTGTCCCTTATAGGGATATGTAAACGAAGTGGCCATATGGAGTAAATATTATTTCCTGCTTGCAAATAGTGACGTCACATGTTGCGTTTTCTTGAAATGACGTCACTTTCAGAAGAGGTTGTAAATCTCTTGGCAGTGCTTATTTATACTTTTTCCTCACTAGGACACTGCCGTTCATTTATGTTTGATAGTATGTTTTATAAGCATAGTTTTGAACAATCACGACATTGTGTAAATGTTTGGTTTCGAAAGAATGAGGATTGGACTTGAATAAAGTAAACGAATTCAATTAATCTATATTTCACTGAATTCATTTTGGCAAATATGGCAAGGTTACAATGTGTTTGATATATATGGTTGCATTCCGTGGTACAGTAAACTCCACATATATTTTTTTCCGCAATCAATGTGGTTTCTCCTTGCCGAAATGAAGCAGATCTGTGTTATTTGGAATGGCTTAACTTGTCTATAATTCATTCATTTCACATTTATTTTCGACACTTGTTTTAGATAAGTTGTATGGCTTCAGTACATGACGGAATCGGTGCAGAACTGGAGAACCGAACAAGTGTTGACTTTGTTCCAATGGAGGTAGAATTACATAGATACATTGAGTGCGCTTATATCTGAATACTCAGTCCACCCCCCCCCCCCCCCGATGTTTTATACACTGGTCAAAAGAGCTATCCCGATGTTATGTATTATAAAATTGTTCACTACATTATGACAAAGTGATCCAAAATAATGAACGTGATTTTGAAGGTTTTTCATCGACTTTTTGGATAGTTCAGTTCATCTCTATCATGGATATTTTAGCTCATTGCAATCAAAATATACATAAGATGTATCCAGTATTTCTTTTGGCAGCTATGTAAAGCAGTACAATCAGGTTAGCACTTTATACCAGTATAATAATTATGAGTTATTGCACGGCGTGTCAACGCCGTGCATATTGAGTTCTGTTAGCGTCGTTTTGCAATGGACTCGGTTTTGAAATAAATGGGAACAAAAATCGAACAGAGCCTATTGTGCGCATGCGCAGACCGGCGGAATCTATGTCGAGAAACGAACGATTGTGCGTTGTAACGTAATTATTGCTGTTGTAAGCTACACAAGCTAAATTAAGGTATGTGATTTTGTTGTATATTATGCTTTATGTCATTAACTAATCTTTTCAACTGTATAATTATTGAATGTTATCGTTTCAACGTTGTGGTTGACCCATAGCGTGGTTGACCTACATTTTATTTGTTAGTCTATTGTTATGCACAGGTGGCCGATGCGTAGCAATGACATTTAAACCCGCATTGAAAATAAAACCTTACAAATCGACATACAGACGCGGAGATCGTTATTTTTCGCTCTCAACTTTCGTTTTACGCGAACGCAGCCTTTTTGACATGTGGTACCCGGCTCTGCGTAAGAACACATTTGTAAGCCGAAACCAAGTTTTTTGGTTTTCGGCTTCCGAAATGTTTTCTTACTCAGAGCCGGGTACCACCTTTCAAAATGGCTGCGTTCGCGTAAAACGAAAGTTGAGAGCGAAAAAAATAGCGATCTCCGCGTCTGTGTGTTGATTTGTAAGTTGTTTGATATTGAAATATACTTTTTTAAATGTTTCTTATTGAAATCTGAAGTCGTTCGTCAGGTGAATAGCGATTTATAGTAGTTTTGTCCTGAAAATACCGACTCGGTCTAACGGTAGGAAGTTGTCCGACCTAGCCACTCTTGATGTTTGACGTTAAAAAAAACAGTATATTCTGTTTGTGAATATTTTTTGATAATATACACTGTCGACATAAATCCCTTGTGTGTATTTTAAGACATCAGTGATAAAAATCGGTTGAGAAATGGCTTCGAAAAGTACGTCAAAGCAAATGTGTGTATATATTTTCATTGTAAATACGTATTTATCTTACTCACGGACCTATATACCATAGGTCCGTGTCTTACTATAAGAACAGATTGAAAAATATTTTTTTTCAATGCGGGTTTTAAATGTCATGGCTACGCACCGGCCACCTGTGTTGTTATGATGCAGCCAGCATTCGTCTCTGTGCTCTGTTTAATATTTTGCAGTATTATCCCTCATTAATAAGTCATGTTTCGTTAAAACATACGTGATAATTAACATGTAAAGGTTTAAATTCTCAGGTTATATTAAATACACCGATCACATGTTCTAACCTTACAGCGATTTTCCAACAATATATCAGTTTCAACTTTCACTTTCATTATTACATGCATACTGAATGTGTCATTCACTCATTGATTAAGTACATACGCGTCGACTCGATTTAGCATATTCCTGTATGACCTCCAATATTTGGAAATGACCCTTGGATATGAAATTGCAATGACCTTCAATTTTAAAAGTCCACGGAAAACACTGCCAATGATAGATGGAGAATCTAAATTAAGATAATTGTCTGATGACAACTTCAAATTGATGTCTTCAGATACACGATCAGCAAATGAATGGCTTTTTTTAAACATTAATTGAGATGAAAGGCAAAATTCATCATTATCCATTGGAAAGTCTAATGCAGTATTTTATTGATTTACATTTTATTGCAGGAAGAAGCTGTATGTGAAGTACTGAGAATGTCAAAATAAAGACAATATATTTTGAAGATGCAACAAACTAATGTTAGGTGGCCTTATGGTGCAAATGTGTGAATGAAACCTTTCAACCTGGAGACTCGTCATAACAGACAGTGTTACAAACACCAACAGAAATGATGTTTCCCTTTCAACAACATCCAAGACCTTAATCACGGTATGTCACATGGTTCTCCTACTGTATAATAAACTCACTTTAAACAGATAAAAAATAGTGTTTGCAAGCCTTGGAAAACTCTTGGTGAAGTGAGTGTAACATTTCCTTGTATATAAGTTCATAATTTGAAGTTTAATATACCCTTTGAAGAGTCCTTGAATTTTTTCTTGGAAGAGTTGGGAACCCTGATTTTTGTTGTGTCTTGAACAACAGACAAATTGTGAGGTTAATTATTGCAATTAATTTTCTTGGAAAAAGTTAATAAATTTGAAAGACATGTTGAATGAATAAAATAGCAGTACCAATGCTGTTTTGGTCCTTGAATTTTCCGAAAAAAAACCTTGAAGACTCCTTGAATTTTTTCTTGGAAGAGTGGGAACCCTGATTTTTGTCTTGAACAAGAGACAAATTGTGAGGTTAATTATTGCAATTATAGGAAATGATACATTGATATTCTGCTATTCAAATTTAAATAGCAAGTTCAAATTATTGCAGTCCTGTCGCACGTTAACTTAAGCTAAATAAAATATTGTAAACAAATTCTGAATATACTGTAGTACAGTATTTATATCATCAAAAAAGGCATAAAGATTTTTTTGTCCATTCAGATAGTTTTAGTTTAATAATTTTAGTAGCTGTCAACTGATTCTTTTGAAATACATTGTTATTAGCTAATCGTTTTAATACCATTAAATTTTACATGGAGACATTAATATGTCATGGTTATAATAAACATGTAACTAAATCCATTGTTAACGCAGAAAAGTAAAATAATACACAATTAAAGAACGACAAACCGTCATAGGGTCGATATGCAGCAGCAAGATTAAAGTAATAATTTTTTTTATCATAAACATGAATCGGTCACTCATCCTTACTTCATCAGAATACACTAGGTGAAAGGTTCAACACCTAAATATAGCAAACATTGTTCAGATATTTCTTAAATATGTTTCATTAATACCCTTACAATATACCTATACTATTGTATTTTAACAGAAAACAGAATTTCCACTAGAAGAAGTAATTGATCAGGTGGATAGTGTTTGTCAGGAAGAAGATGAGTTCTCCTTCTTAACAATAGATGACAAAATAGTTGCGGTACCTGTAGGAATGGTGAAGCAGATGTTCCCAGATATGCAAGATGAACATTTAGAGCTTCATATTTTGCCTTGTGTAAACCGTAAATAAGTGTCACCTGCACTTACAAGGGCAGTGAACCCTTATCTATTCGAAACAACTGACACTGCAATCAAAGTTATGTGAAAAACTAGATACTTCCATTTCTGATATCATTCGGTATTTATTCATATCCCGGTATTGAAGGTGCTAATTTGTTTTAATTTGAAAACTTGATTCCCTGTGGCATATTCAAAGTACACACCAATTTTGATAAAAAGCATGAACAATTATGCAGTTGTTTACAAATATGTATTCTTTTGGAATATTTTTGTTGCCAAAATTGAAAAACTGTTGCCAATTTATTGTTTTTTTTACATTTGATGTTATTGGTGAATGGCAGAGGGAACCCTGGAAACAAAATTTTGGATTTTATTCTTGCTTTCAACTGTTTTAGAGAGAGAAAAAAATCCCCTCAACAACCTCTAATATGCCACTAAAAATTGAAATTTACCATTAGCAGTAAATTTATTTCTGTAGGTAATGGGGGTAATATATTGCATCCTGTGGAGTGGAGTATTTTCTGAAACAGACCTTTAATCTTAAATGTATCAAATCAGCTTGTTTTTAGTGCAATGAAATGTACTTGAGGGACAATCTTTATAATATTTGTGCATAAGCCTGTTTACTGTATGGCAAAAATTAAATATGACAAAATACCACATGTAAAAAAAAACATTTTGCACTCAAAGTTAAAAAACAAAAACCCAGCCCTCCTTTATTTTGATTTAGATTTTGCTTGGGCCTCTTACTTGAATATGTTGAATATAGATAGTTTGTAAGATATCTAGTCTTAGGATTAATGTGTTAATGTGCTTTTGCAATATTCATGTCTTGTCTCAGTCTTCCGGTGTTTAATAGCTGTTTGTTTCACTTTGATATTTTTTATTATTTAACTCATTCGAAATGACCCCCCCCCCCCCCGGCAGGCAAATCATGACTACTTTCGACATATCACTATCCCAATTGAAATATTATCATGTATATTGCAATATCTCAGTAATGTTCTTCATATTAATATGAACCTCATTAAGGCTTCATTTCTCCGTTTAACACTGCATATGCAATTATACATTTATGTGTATATGTAAGAAATGGAACAATGTTTTTGTTGAATTAAGTATTATAGTGCACATGTAAGTATATGTTTTTTCTGTATCAATGTACATGTCTTTTATTAGTAGAATATTGATTTAGTAACACTTTTCAGACAAATCTGCTTGAATATTTAATTGTACCTTACAGAAGTGTAAGCTGAATTCCATGTCTTTTGCTCACCTGAACCAAATTACCTATTGCCATCACTTACCATCTGTTGCCCACTGCGACAGCATTGTCGTAAACGTTTACATTTCCAAAACCACTTGGGCAATTTGAATCAAATTTGGTAGATTTGTTCATTAGAGGATTGTCCTCAAATATTGTATCACACAGTCCCACTCAGCCCCACTCAAATTCCAAAATAGTCACTAGGGCTTCTGATTCCCAGACATTTTTCCTTAAAAAATCTATTTACCCTTTGGCTGATTTGCTTTGAACATAGCACATGATTGTACTGTACCAAAATTACATCCAACATCTGATTCGCTGACACATTTTGGATATTATATCTAAAGCTGCTAGACCAGTTTAAATCAAACCTTGTAAAAATGTTCCTTGGATAGCCCTATGCTGTGTCCCCAATCTACTTTCAACTTTTAATAGAACTGGTCTAACATACTTTCAACATACTTTCAACATTTTTTACAGATTGAACTCAAAAGAGTTTCTTTTAAAACAAAGCTTGAATGCTTTGACCTGGTTTCATGTATATAATATAAAAGA
The DNA here is from genome assembly GCA_032209605.1 of Mactromeris polynyma. Lineage (NCBI taxonomy): Eukaryota > Metazoa > Mollusca > Bivalvia > Venerida > Mactridae > Mactromeris > Mactromeris polynyma. The sequence goes on along the minus strand of JASFXZ010000020.1, from coordinate 14,029,520 downwards.
TGGTGTTTTTGCAATTAAGCTGCATATGAAGTAAACAGTTTAGTAATAATATTTAACTACAATGTATAATTATAAAAGTGTTGTTATTGCTTGTACATTTGTGTTCATCATGTTGTATTTATTATGTCTCCCCATATGTATTTTTGTCTGTCCAGTTTGCCTTGTTCTCCCTTTATCTCCAAAACCCAGTGTTAGATTTTCATCAACTTGCTGGGAAGTATCAGTATGAAGTCTAGTAGTTCATATTGTAATTTGGGGTCATAATGTTAAAGGTCAAGGTCACAGGTGTCTGAAACTTGAAAACCTTGTCTGCTGTTCATCTCTAAAAAAACTGTTAGATTTTCATCAAAGTTGTGCATAATTAAATATTCACAAACGTTACATAAAGCCTCTGATATCTTTGTATTTCATTCATTTACAATCGTGACAAACATTTCACTTGTTTTATAATCTTAAGGTTCTTCCATTATTACTGACCATTTTTTCTTTATTTTGGATTGAAAATCTAGCATTTCTAGAACAAGTCGGATTGAAGATCTCTTTTAATTTTTTCACATTTCTGTCTTATGTTTTTGTTTAATTCCATATTCCATGCAAACCTTCTTACCTATTTACACAAACTTTGATATTATAAAACTGTTTAGTAACAAAACTGAAACTTATATGCAACGAGTTGCCAGCTTGGCTAAAGAGACAAGTGGTACCGTCCCACACCCCATTTGTTTGCTTTGATTGTATTGAGAAATCGTTTTTGGTCAGTATTGCATTATTTCTTTCTACTGTTAATATGTATGTGATATATGTAAATGTGTTCTTTTTGTTTACTTCACTAGTCATTCATATGCTTAGTCTGCTAAACGAGTCTGGTACACCTATCACTTTTGTAGATTCAGGTATCATTTATAGTTTTCATTTACATACACAATTAGCCATTATCCAGTCATCCACAAAGTTTATACTCATTATACATTCACCTACTTGATAACTTATCCAGTGTGTGATGCTAGCATGCAGTTGTTATGTCCTGAAGGGATCTCACATTTTGACAAGGTGCTATATCATTTAGTGATTAATGTTTTTGTATTGAGTTATTGTGTTGCATTTTGGTCATTTTTGCATCATTTCTTTCCACTGTAAATATGTTTGAGATATAAGTAAATATGGTTTTATTTCTCTTTAATGATAATAATAATAAACTTTATTTATTGAAAGTAACTCCTTAAGCTATGAACATAAAAACATACATACATAAACATCTTTGCTATGTTCTTTGCCTTATTATAATAGTCATTCATATACTATGGCCTGGTTACACTTCCTACCACTTGTTCATTCGGGTAGCATTTTATAGTTATCTCAGGTGTCACTTTTTAGCTATCATTTACATCAAATTACACTATTTTTCTAACTTTCAAAATGTCTAAACTCATTTTACATTCACACATTGCTTGATTAATTCAGTGTGTGATGCTGAACGTCTGTTTGTCCACTGACATGTAATTACACTGAAGTGATCTCACATTTTGACATGATATGCAAAATCATTTAGTGATTATTGTCATTTTTAATTTTTAGTAAATACTAATTATGTTAATTTGTCGGTATTTCATTATTTATTTCTACCGTGATAATGATTGTGATTTATATAAATATGTTTAAATCAATGTTTGCATTTTCAGATGCATAATGCTGTCTTAATTTACATGCATGATGTTTTTTATCATGAAAGTTTTCCTGACTATCAATTTCTATTTATATTTTACTGTCCATACAAAAACTAGTCTGTTCCTTATTTAATTCCTCATAAACTACTAATAAAACTACAAATGTACTTCATATACATTAATTTATAGTTGCACATTACAGCATAATAAACACATACTGTTAGTTCACATAAGTGTTTGTTCTATTTCATTTTGTTCACGCCGTGCACACATCTTTGCTGCATCAGGCAGCAATTTTTTACTTGTTGATCCCTGATGTATGGTGGCATATTACTGCCACCAGTTAGCATGATAGCGTTCGCGAATTGTTTCGTGTTAACCACTCAATTATTACGATAATTACCTAGCTATCTAGTTAATATTCGTGTTACATTTTCGGTAAGATAAATATCATACAACTAGCTAGATAATTATCGTAATAATTAAGTGGTTAACACGAAACAATTCGCGAACGCTATCATGTTAACTGGTGGCAGTAATATGCCACCATACTGATGTATACACTCAAGATTGGTAAGTATAACGATCTCATCAATTTCATTTACTCTTTGAATAAAACGTAACTATGAATCTGTGTATCATAACATGTTTCATCGTCGGCATGATTTGTATTTATTTTGCATAGTAAGGACTAAGAATTTTTTTTCTTAAACAAGCAAAATGCACATCATTTCTAACATATGTTATATTATTATTCTGCTTCTTCGTATTATAGTCAGATAATGGCACTCGTGAATATTCGTACAATTCCGTAAGTTATCATCGGCGGAATGTACAAGTGTACACTAGACAAGAACGGCGAATGCGTTCGAAGAAAGGGGCAAGGTTGATGATTGCAGACTCAATGCTGTCTACTTATACTTTGCAGATATCAGCAACAGAACTTACAATGATTCGAGGTCAGACGGCTACGCTCTCTGTGTATTTAAACATTCCATTCGGATGTCCTCTGACCTCAAGCGAATGTTCACTCAGCTTCCTGTTGTACGATCCTGATGATAATTACGAATGCGACGATTCCACTATCGCTGTCGTCAGCACGGACACTTGTGGCGGGAAAGTGCTCATAACAAACGCAGCTTCCACAAGTTTTACAGGCACAATCATAAACATAACCATAACAACGAAGAACAACAGATTTTATCGTTTGCGGTCATATTTTAGTCCAATGATTAAAATGTCTGCGATTGGTAATTCTAAATCAGTATGGAACCAGAAATTAACTGATTTAACGGTGTGTAATTTATTTTATACATCGTGAAAACATTATTCCTCATCTTTATGTAGGCCTACACCTTCGAAATTGAAATATTTTCCATTTGATACTTTTTATGATGGATCAAACATTGTGTTTCTTTAATTATTTATATATACCTGTACATGGGTAAAATAATTCATAATTAAGATTATAGTAATTTAACTTTTTTTCATATTTAAGACGTCTTTTTGCTTAATCAGCATATTGAAGGCTGAAAGTGAAACCAGTTTGCATATACACAAAGAAGCAGACGTGTTTCGCGTTCATATTTGGGCATTCGTATTGTTTACTGCAATATGGCATTCATTGTGCTTGTCCTTCTAACATCAATAATGGTCGACTTTATTTGCATTTTTATTCTCAAGTTTTCTGACATTTTTAAATGTAAGTCAAAAACCATTGCGGTAATATTAAAAATAGGTTGAGCACCCACTTAGGTGATTGTCACAAGTTCTTTCCCTTTATCCCTTCTACAGTTATCTCCCTTTATACTTTCTATAATATAAACAAGCCTATGGCTGATCATTAAGTTCGTGGACAACCGGTGATGTAAAGAAATGCTAAGAGACATATAGAAGGGATAGAGTTAGAGAACTCTAGAATGGATCAAGGGAGAGAACTTGACAATCTCCTGTGGTTACTCTATGTAGAATGCACAAGCCGAAAACTGCCCAATATCTTCGATCTTGAATTATCTTTGGTAAATGGACAGTTCAATATCTTACATATTGAACTGATTAAAGTTAGATATATTACTTAAATTACTAGTCGATACCTGACGTCCAATATGTTCGGTGACCAGTACCATACTAAGCTTTACACACGTAATATATGACTGTGTACACATATTGACAATCGGTGCGCGTAAGAAGACCGCATTGTGTAAACAGCAACGGATGTTTTAAAACCCGTCTGACCCGTACCGTACCGTATCGGACCAGTACCATACTAAGCTTTACACACGTAATATATGACTGTGTAAACATATTGAACGGCCCTCCCTGTGTAAACATAATACATAATACAAAATAAATATATGGTACTGGGAAAACAAAGACAGGACGTCAAAGCCGTTACTCAATAGTCAACATTGACTGACTGCTTCAGGTTTTGTTTTCTAAGTTCTCAAGCAAATAAAAACGGAGTGCATTTATAGTATTGGTATACTGATTAGATTGATTATATTTCTTTCAGGTTCGTGTGAATGAAAATGATCTCACGAAGTATCGAGGTTGTTACGCGTTTGTTGATCCTTATATGTATACGTTCGACAGACGGTATGTATTTGGACAATGTGTTATAATGCTAATTAAAATTTCTCGGCCTAGCCCATTTCTGATAAAATTGTATTTTCAGAATGTGTTACATTTACTATACAGGACATGGCTCATTAACTACCATGACCTTGTTGTTCGATTCAAATTTTAAGAAAATAGCATTGTTTGCGTGATTTTTATGGAAATGTTACCATGGCAACGAGAAGAAAAATCTAGATTTCTGATAGTCACTCTTACTGTAAACAATGTTTTGTTAGAGACAATTTACAGTATAAGTTATATAAGTGCCATGATTACTAACAGTCAGGGTTTTGTTTATCAAGGTATTAAAACCTTGAATGCATATACTATGCAGTGATCGAAGCACGATTTATAACAATAAGGTTATAAAATTGATGCAATTCTTCTTTGATTACATGTATATCGTATAACTTGTACGGCTTCTTGCTTCACGTAATAACCATTTTTATATATTATACAATAAAACTAATGACCCGTGTAGTATTTGACAATGGGCTAGTGTCATTCAGGGAGTCTCCAATCAAATCATTGTAAATCATTTGATTAATTAATAATTTGCAAATATTGAAATTATATTTTATTTTGAAATCATATCTTCAAGAGAAAACGTACATGTCACATCATTGTCTTGTAATGTAAAACAATGTCTACACCACCGCAAAATGCAAACATACTTAACTGTCATTAGATGACAAAGTTCAACTCATCAAGGTAATTAAATACAGATTATTTAAATGATCAATTTATTCTGCAATTTCGATATTGAAATGAATAGATGTTTATTAATGTATCTTTGGTCAGTTTTTCACATTCAGATTTAATGGTTTTATGGATTTTTGACACAAATTACTACAGTAATAAACAAAATATAGATCCAAATGTCCCCTTTTGAAAAAAATGTGCCGAACATTTTGTCCGATCCCGAGCTCGTCCGGTTTAAAGGGGTTTTAGTGTATATTTCGACAAATGAAGTGATAAACCTTTGAATACGTAGAGGATCTTACATGAGTGCTTATTTGTTATTGTTTTTATGAAACGAGTCGACTGAAATAATATGACGCGAGGCTAGCGTCATATTCGTTTCAGTCGACTCGTTTCATAAAAACAATATCAAATAAGCACGAATGTAAGATTCTATTTATCACATAACACCATAAATAGATGGTTTTCAATCTTTAAATAGACATATCTGTCTTCGTCCTCATATACACAGTGACCGAAGTTCACCCTGAAGTTCTAATGCATACTTCCACTGTAAAAAGTAGTCCCTATCAATAACCTTTGGATTTTATACAAAATTAGCAACAAGGCACTTATAACATTTCATTTATCGAGATTTATTCTCTTTCAACAATATTTTTAATAAATGCCGAAATTCAGAAAAATTGTAAACAATATGCTGTCATTTAAAGTGACGTCACACTGGCCATTTATGACGTCATAAGTGACGTCACACTGGCCATTTATGACGTCATAAGTGACGTCACACTGGCCATTTATGACGTCATAAGTGACGTCACACTGGCTATTTATGTAACTAGTTACATATGATATTTATGTCACTGCTTTATGCCACTCCTGGAGTGCAAGTTATGTGATAAAATTTGTTTTGTTACCTTGTCAGTGATGTTCATTGTCTTATGTGTTGTCATGTACATTGTTGCAGCTATTATTCCAATCAACTGATAGAAGAGTTTGTGATGTTTCGACACAAGACGCTACCCATTGAGGTAGTATGACTATGTTTATAAAGCATGAATCTCCGTAATACACTAACTGACCGGGCCATCATCCCAATTAGTTCAGTCGGTAAAGCGATCGACTGCCAATCTAGAGGTCACAGGTTCAGTGACGATTCGAATACATCAAAATTCACTTGTTTACAAGCGCTTGACTGCCATTCGTTACGATGCTATTATCAATAAAAACATTCATTATTAAAGTGCTCAGCATTTTGTTTGTGGCAATAAGTCACAAGGCACAGTGGTCCGTCGGGAAGCCTGCTTAAGTCCTGATCCGCGACTTGTGGTTTCGAATTCCGCAATAGGAAAATTGTTCCGCGGTCTTCTGAATTCCTAAAACCGGCGTAAGTACTGATTAGCAGCTCAGGAAATTGTCATCGAGAACGATCACTTGTCTTGTTTTAACAAACAAGTATGTATTATGTTTCGCTGTCCTTATTTATTTGGTACTTGTTTTGTGTATTTTTTGTGTTCTTTCCCTGTGTGTGCCGCCGTTTCAGTTTGTATATTGTTTTTTCAGCCCACCATGCGTTCTACTCCTCCTTTTCTTTTGTCTTGATCTGTCTAAGAAAGTTTAGTTATTTTGTAAATTGCATTCCTTGCTCTACAATTTCTCACTTTTATATTTCAGGTTCAAACAATGACAGCACCCTGTAACTGGAACCGCGCTACCTGTTCCTGTTCGGTAACGGTTAGAGCCGGTGGAGACGTATTTACGATTAACCACTGTGGAGGACATATGACGGGTTATCTATCACATAACGATGGAATTCTTAGAGTATATAGATGGTTCTCTTGCTATTATCAGGTACGCACAAAATTCGAAACAATCGTGTTGATGGACAATTCTATAACAAATATGTATATAACGGTTTATTATTTTCTATTGACAATTTTGAGAAAATGGCATGTTGTTGCATTCATACAGGCGCATTCTAAAACACTACATCATCACTTTTGGCATTCTCGACAGTTCTCGGGCATTTCCGTACCACTTCGTTACTCGGATAACACCCTAAAGTGTATGTAAGGCGGAACACTACGTAGCGAAACTCAACATTTTGTGCGGTCAAGAAATAGTTCTCGTAAAACGGATTTATAATTTCAATAACTTCGATAAATTCACGTAAGAGATGGATTATCGTTGTCATTTCTAGTTAAAAACTCACAAATTCCAGTCTTCATATAGTTTAAATATTACATTCATCAGCACTCCAGCGTTCATGCCGCCATCTTGTTTTCATGACGTTCGAATGGTATTTCCGAAAGTAGTGCCTAACGTACATCCGAGGCACTTGACGTAGTTGGCCGAGGATTTCCGAATGAACTTTTGGTAGAAGTGTTCTGAAGCTGCAATACACGCGTCCGACACAAGTAGTTCCTTCATGGCATATGCTAAAGTGAACTCGTGAGACGGGATAGAAGATCCCTGTATCGGATGGATTCCTGTTTTCGATAGCCCATAGCCACCATCTACAAAATAATTTTTTTAAACAAATCATTGCCCGTGTTAAGAAAATCCGCTTATGTGTATTGGAAGTTTATGTTTTGGAGAAATGATATTTATCTTGTATTTCTTCAATTATTTAATAGCTCTTCAATCGGTGTAGTTTTAATTGAAATTCTGAACACATCGGTTTTCTTGAATGTTTACAAAACATTTTCCGCTATAGGAAACTTCAAAACATCTTGTGCACGTACTGACTAGATCCCTTATATCGACATGCATGATTGCAATAAAAACAAATGAGTTTTCTTACCAGACTTTTAAACAAAATGTCTATAATAAATGCCGTACTTTTCTGTAGACGGTGTTTATGGGAACCCATATCTATCATGATACCTTGTTTCACTAGTTATATACGGGGTTGGTCCGCGATCTTAATTTTAACTGCAGCGAATTAGTCATTTCATTGGACATCCATACATGGTATAAATATTGGGGTTTTACCGTTAACATTGTGCCCGAATCGCAATGAAAACGTCTGACACAACTTAAATAGTTTTGTTTGTAACGCTGATCTACGAGAAAAACTAGTTTTTAGCGGATTCCGCATTTCATGTATTGCAGATTGTCTTGCCCACTGGAATGCAGGTCTATGTGTATATTATGCCATATTTTGAATACACAATGAACGTGTATATAATTCCGGCTCAGTCCGATTTTAATCAAAGCGACGGACTATGTGGAAACTATAACGGTGAGTCAGATGACGATACCTTACTGCGAGGAACCAACACACCAAGCAGTGTGGAGGGGAACCAGGGGAGCGGCTGGTGGTGGTGGTGGAGTGATTATTTCTACCCGCACGATTTCGCTTACTCCTGGGGGTAAGTGTTCTGCCAACATACATTAAAACATCACCACATCAACATCAAGACCACCTTATTAATAAGAACGTATTTTCATGGTCTATTTAATGTTTTTGTCTTCCATAATTTCACTTAGTGAATCAGACAACTTCAGGACTAAGACCACATTTCTTCAGACCGTTATTGGTCTTGTTATTAAGGTTTCACAGTACATATAGTTTGTAATTCGTATCTCTAATAACATAATTTGAAATGTAAAATTTAATGTATATAGACTACAGACAACTGAACGCCAAGATGAAAGTCTATTAAATCCTGATGTGTATGAAAATGTTGAGAGTTGGGCGGAAGATAAGAAACTCTGCGTATGTCCAAATCTACCAAACGAAGAAATACCCGAGTCGTTGTGTTCGGCGGATGAAGAAGCTACATGCATGGGTAGTTTGTGGTGGCGTTATGGTACGCTGGTGACGCCATCGAGTGTCCAGAAGCGACATGCAGTTATGGACAATATGCCCACACATTTATCGCCTGATACTACTCGTAAAAGGCTGAAAATAATGACACAGAAATGGGAAGAGAATCGTCAACTTTATGGTCATCATATACTCAAGGTAATTTAACTAATCCGTTTTTTGCCTGCACGCATACATTAATTTTTATGAAAATTCCTTGAATTCTAGTTTATCCAGGCTCGTTTTTTACCTTTGTCTTTTTGTTTCATTGTTACTTCTCCGAAATGGATGCAATCTATTTGAATGCATTGCATCCTTTCCAAAGCAACACACGTTTAGAGAAGCAAATGTGGATTTTGTTGAGAGGTCATTGTTCGAGAGAGGTCAACTTGGAAATGAAGTTTGCCTACGGACAAGTTGTTAATGTTGTTGAAAAGAAGTTGTTGCTCAAGTGAGGGCAGCTCTGTTTCTGTTTTCCTAAAAAAAGTATTGAAGAGCAGAATGTAGCTCAAGTATAGTTTATTTCAACTTATGCAAAATGTATTAAGATAAGCTAATAGATTATGAAATACGATAAATTTGGCAAATTTCTGAAGATTTTCATTTCAAATATCATGTTTTTTTAACCAAAAGATGTTAATTAATAAGTTAAGGCTGTGTCTTGAAAAATGATCCTGATTTTTGGTATTTCGAAGGGAGCCGAATTTATTTGTAAAGTTCGTGTAGAGCTGACGAATATTGAGACAGAGAATTGCTTATATTGCTCTAATATAATTTACATTAGAATATGGTGTTTTTGTCCACCCATTTCATTTTATGTTTGTAGGAAATAGAGAATGTCTGGAAAATATTTTAATACGATGTACATGTACACAAGTTGTTCCATTATATCAGAATTCATAACTATACTAGTTCTTCGTATGCATAGTTGGTGATTAAAATGAATTAAGAAATCGACCCAGAAATGTCATACACAAAGCGTTCAGCCACTCCAAATAAACGAGAAAAACCTAAACACATACACATCCAATATAGTCATAGTTACAATGGTACAAGGACCTTGCTGATCAGAAATCATTTTACTATTAGAAGAACATAAACATGTAATTGTAGTAGTGCAAAAAGTGAACGGACTGATAAGTGTTTGCACAATCAAGGTAGTTTTCATTATCCTGCCCGCAAGATTTACATGAATTAGAAAAGGTGACTTATTTTTCAGCCATTGATTAAACACTCAATGAACGTGGTGGCTGAACCAATGTAACAACTTTGTTACTTGAACTAAGATAAACTTTTGGCTGAGATTATAATGTTATATACGTAAGGTATGAAATGAAGCAGACAGAATATATACTAAATGATGCCAAGTTTAATTGAAGATAAGACACAAACTGACTAAACGAATGAACATTTTCAGAGACAAGTGGCAAACACGACAGTAATATCAGTGGATGAGGGTAAAGCAATATGTGAGGAACAACTAAATAGCACATGCAATGCGTATAGTAAGAAAGAAGATGTTAAAGACATCGCTGATCCTAATGATAATCTTGACAATTGTGGTCAAGATGTGGCCGTGAGTACAGATATTGTAGTATACGGCGTACCTTTATTTAGAAAAAGATCTCCTTGTAAACTCAACAGGAATACTTCTGTTTTAAAGACCTGTTTCGTTTTAACTTATTTATTTAACATGGATTGTGAAATAAGTTATTACAACTTATATAAACCAATATTGATAACTGCTTCCTGAGTTACCAACTAGTACTTGCGCCTTATTTAGGGAAGTTTGCGGTTCACCCTCGCCAACGAGATTCGAACCCACGAAATTCGGATTAGGGGTCAACCTGTCAACCACTCTGTCTCCATTTAAGACATATTTAAAGACACTTTAATAATAAAGTAACGAATGCTTGTAAAGAACTCTAATACATGAAATATTGCATATAAGGAGCACATTTTAAATCCCTATATACAACATTTTGCATTTAGATTATTGTGAATATAGGGAGCAAATGACGCAATGGACATATTGGCTTTGTCATAGAGGTGTCGCAAGTGACATTTCGCAATCAGTCTTCTGTACAATGGGTGTTCCGTAAAAATATGTTTTCTGAACGCTGATTCGATTTGATAAGAAACATCACGCCGTTGTTGTCGTGATGAAATGTTACATGTAAAACTTTTTGTAACTGTACACCATGAATAGGTCAGTACACCGTAAGATCTCTACTTTATCGCAGTAGTACTTGTGGTTACTGTTGGTAGGGTCAAAGCAGCATTAGAAATGTTTCCTCCCAGATGGTTATACGGTAGTTTCTAAACAACCAAATTGTTTTTACACAATACATGTTTGTTTGTTATTGACATGTTTCTAAACCGAAAGTAGCTGATTTAAAAATCAAATCGAAAGTAGATACTAGTATGTTGATAGATCGGAGAATATTTTTATTGTTTTGATAATGTACAGTAGAATGATATTATATTTCAATGCTTAAGAAAAAAATCCATAAGTGATTATTTGTCAGATCAACAGTTTATTTCTGATGTTCTTCAGTGTTTGCAAAGTTTCTTGAAGTTGTAATAAGTCAGGAGTTAACGTCCTATTCATTGCAAATTATGTCAAATTCATCTAAATAAAAACATCTTCTTTCGGTCAGAATGTTACTCTTTACCAAATATGTAAAGATTGTTTTAATATTATATATAACTTACATTAAATATGCAATGTCGACTTACGTCTTTGAAACATATTTGATGGCACTTTTGTTTTTGGCATTGATAGATAGATGGTTCAACCGAGTGGACACAGCCACATTGTGATGCTTATACACAGAAAGTAACATCAGAGTTGGAAAAAGACATAGAATTTGCTGAAGATAACGAAGAACTGACACAAAATATAAAAGATAATGCTTGCCCTGGAAACTGTAGTGGGAATGGAGATTGTGTAAAAAGTACGCAAATAATAATGTTGAGTTATGATAAAACGTGATAACACCGTAACATAAAACTCGAATACGATTGAAACTGAGAGAACTACTGTTTTAAAGAGGCAATTGATGTGTATAATAGAATAATTGATACCCACGCTGTTAAAGATTTTTCTCTAAGATAATTTATCAACCTAATCAAAGTTATATCGACAAAGGGCGTACCCTAGCAAAGTCGTCCGTGTTTTGGCTCAGGCTGTGCTGCAATTCGACGTTAAGTCATGTGACAAAGTATGAACCAATGAAAATGACTATAAATATAGGTTAAATAATAATTTACTTTTTAGGAATTTGTGAGTGTTATGAAGGATTTGGGACTAATCAATGTTTTCTTGAACTATCCGTCCCACCATTACTGGAGGAATATGGGGACGAGGGATTGTGTGACGTCAGTACCGGAAGCACGTGTGATTATATACTTATTGTAGGTAACGGCTTTATAGAGGAAGCATGGTGCAATGTGTCTATGTACATGGTGAGTATAGTACAATGTGTCATTTCGTTTTATAATAATATTACAAAACTTACAAACAACCAAACTAAATACCATCCAAATTAGAGATCATCATATTAGTTAAGACCGAATTTCATACGACCAGTTTTGAATTCATTTTTATAATTAACTCCACGATCAGATCACCTGAAACTAAGTCCGATTTTCTATAGAACCAATGTTTTACTGCAATGTTCCCCTTAAATTGGCAGTAATTTTAGGCATAATACGTTTGTCTTATTTTACAATAATATATCGTTAGAAAAGTATGTACCGTTGTCTGTACTTTTATAATAATTTGTATTTGGAATAATACATGGTTTCGAATAGTCAATTGAAATTGGACGTGTTTAAGAATATACATCGGGACATGATATTTCCTTCGGATGATACGGAGTATTCAGATAGAAGGTTGTCGAATAAATGCGCTTTGTCTGAATTAGTTTTGAATAAAGCATACTTTGTCTGATTTTTTTCCTAATCTGATACATATTAGACGTTGTTTTTTTTCTAATACTGCTTATAGAAACTTCCACCAAATGAAATAAAATGATGTGTTTTTCAGGCTAAATCCGACGGTCAGTTTTTACTGATTCGCCATTTTGCCCGCCCCTGCGTATATGCCAATTTCAACGAAGTATATGCCCCGACGTTTGATATAGACGAAAACGTCCGTCGGGAAGTCGAAAATTCTGATGCTGCCTTGGCAAGTATGATTGGTATATCAGTAAGTAACGACGGGATGAATTATGGAGAGACGAAGTACGTCGTTGTCTTGGATACCACTTGCCAACAAACAGATGTTAATACATCAGAAACTTCTGTAGTGACATTAAAGGTTAGCTTAATATGCAGAATTTGTTTGCTTGTCGAAAATATTTGTCTTAATATTCTCTTAAGATTCTCGTTTTTAGCAAGGGGCTCGTTAGAGCGAAATTCGCGACAACTCATCCGATGAGTCATTCCAAGTCTGTAATTCTGAACTACCAAAGTCTACATACTCCTGAAGGTAGCGGACGATTGTATAAGATAGTGTACAGTAGGCAGATAACTCAGCGGACGATAGGAGTAGGCAGAAATTCGTATACAAGAAAACGGCGCAACATATAATGTATCCAACGAACAATTATACATATATTGTACCATGGGAAATGCAATTTTCCGTCACCGTTCCGTTGAATATCGAAGATTTATGGAAACATATTTTTTGTTTTATTGTCATCCTGTCTGTAGGTCGATCGATTGGTTTTTCTGTCCAATATACAATATATGTAGTTTGTATGGCTAACTACTTCTTCAGTTTTCAAGGCATTTCAATGCAGTTTGATAATACAAGTACCATGATACATGATTTGTAGATGTGGAAGACATACATTTGCTGTGCATCCATCAAAATGTTTTAGAATTCTGTCTCTTTGAACTGAAGTCTCCTTTTAGAATTATAATATTATAGTTTATGTAGCAAAATACTTTAGTTTTCAATGGGTTGCATTGAAACTTTGGCATATAATCAACATAAAATCACTGTGTACTTCTTCTCCATCCATCCTTCTGGACTTTCTTTGTATACAATATTGTGTGTTAAACTCCTATATTATTTTATATTTTGACAAAACAAAGTGTTCTTGATAGACTATTGTGATAGGTAAAATATATGTCAAAGTGACGTCTGTGATCTGTAGTGAGCCCCTTGCTGTCAGCACTTTCAGTGCTTTTATTTTGTAACACTTGAGCCGATATATTACTAGACTTTAAACTAAATTAACAAAATGTAGTGTCTCGATGACTTTATCAAATATCCTAAAATAGATTTGCGAGCATAATGGTCCCATGATCTTAGACATCCAGTCAATGAAAATAATCTGTATAAATCTGTATAGATTCACAATATGCATAGACATAGTACATGCACACTCTCTACTTACCGATCACTTCAAACTTAAAACCCTCTATTAATCAGACCGCATTTTCATGAAACCCTTTTTAAATTTAACCTTTCATATTTTTAACTCGATGATCAGAACACTGACTTTCTTCAGCACCCATGTCAGACTGATTAAGGTTCATGTTAAGCGGATTTTGCATATTACAATTCACTGATTTTTTAAGTAAAATAACAATGCAATATGGATTATTATATATCTAAATGTTCGTCTGAATGAGCAGATACAGATAGATTATTTGTTATTGACAAATAATGTAATTTAAAAACAAAAATACTTAAAATGTTCAGACATTTCAGAAAATATGAAAAAAAATAACAACTTTTTAAATAATTTCAACTATTACTTTTGTTGATCAATAAAACACTTTTCTAGGTGATAGAGACAAAAGAAAGTCTAAAACACTTGGATTAACTCTTAAATGTCAACAAACAAAAATGGCGGCGCCCAGTGACATCATTTGAACCAGTTTGACATCAAATTTCTACTTTGTTGATAAAATCTAGAATAAATAAGTTCTCGTACCATCTTACTATGATAATGGAAAATAACGTTGGTATGATATTAAACTTAAATTTTTTTCGGATTACAAGTTGGATATATTTTTAGTGAAGGACCCTTTTTTACCTGAAATGTCACATAATTTTGACCTATATACAGCTATGGTAGTGCACAAAGGCATATATTAAACACCTAATTTATTCTTGTTACTCTTATAATTGATATTATGCAACTGATTTGAGTTAGAATGTATTGAATTCCCAGAAATTTGTGTTGCGATGCCCATCCGCTTGACATGAACCTTAACAAGTGGTCACTGTTTGTCTTATTTCAGTCGGGTTACTGTTATATCTCCGGAACGTGTTATACCGAGGGATCTTTCCGTACAAATAGCATTTGTGACGTCTGTGATACATCAACTGATGCATTTGTTTGGACCAATGGTTTGTGTTTAATCGTAATTATTTATGTTCGTTCTTACAATATTACCTCCCTTGAATACAATACATATCACGTATAAGAGTAACGAATATACGTATGTTCATTCTCACCGCATTACCTCCCTTGAATACAATACATATCAAGCATGAGAGTAATGAATATCATTATGTTTTATCTTACCGGACTACCTCCCTTGGTTACAATACATATCACGTATGAGTGTTATGAAGATAATAATGTTCTTTCTTAACGGATTACCTCCCTTGTTTACAATAAATATCACGTATGAGAGTTATGAATATAATAATGTTCTTTCTTAACGGATTACCTCCCTTGATTACAATAAATATCACGTATGAGTGTTATGAATATAATAATGTTCTTTCTTAACGGATTACCTCCCTTGTTTACAATAAATATCACGTATGAGAGTTATGAATATAATAATGTTCTTTCTTAACGGATTACCTCCCTTGTTTACAATAAATATCACGTATGAGAGTTATGAATATAATAATGTTCTTTCTTAACGGATTACCTCCCTTGTTTACAATAAATATCACGTATGAGAGTTATGAATATAATAATGTTCTTTCTTAACGGATTACCTCCCTTGTTTACAATAAATATCACGTATGAGAGTTTTGAAAATAATAATGTTCTTTCTTAACGGATTACCTCCCTTGTTTACAATAAATATCACGTATGAGAGTTATGAATATAATAATGTTCTTTCTTAACGGATTACCTCCCTTGTTTACAATAAATATCACGTATGAGAGTTATGAATATAATAATGTTCTTTCTTAACGGATTACCTCCCTTGTTTACAATAAATATCACGTATGAGAGTTATGAATATAATATTGTTCTTTCTTAACGGATTACCTCCCTTGATTACAATAAATATCACGTATGAGAGTAATGATTATAATAATGTTCTTTCTTAACGGATTACCTCCCTTGTTTACAATAAATATCACGTATGAGAGTTATGAATATAATAATGTTCTTTCTTAACGGATTACCTCCCTTGTTTACAATAAATATCACGTATGAGAGTTATGAATATAATATTGTTCTTTCTTAACGGATTACCTCCCTTGATTACAATAAATATCACGTATGAGTGTTATGAATATAATAATGTTCTTTCTTAACGGATTACCTCCCTTGTTTACAATAAATATCACGTATGAGAGTTATGAATATAATAATGTTCTTTCTTAACGGATTACCTCCCTTGTTTACAATAAATATCACGTATGAGAGTTATGAATATAATATTGTTCTTTCTTAACGGATTACCTCCCTTGATTACAATAAATATCACGTATGAGTGTTATGAATATAATAATGTTCTTTCTTAACGGATTACCTCCCTTGTTTACAATAAATATCACGTATGAGAGTTTTGAAAATAATAATGTTCTTTCTTAACGGATTACCTCCCTTGATTACAATAAATATCACGTATGAGTGTTATGAATATAATAATGTTCTTTCTTAACGGATTACCTCCCTTGTTTACAATAAATATCACGTATGAGAGTTTTGAAAATAATAATGTTCTATCTTAACGGATTACCTCCCTTGATTACAATAAATATCACGTATGAGTGTTATGAATATAATAATGTTCTTTCTTAACGGATTACCTCCCTTGTTTACAATAAATATCACGTATGGCCGTATGAGAGTAATGATTATAATAATGTTCTTTCTTAACGGATTACCTCCCTTGTTTACAATAAATATCACGTATGAGAGTTATGAATATAATAATGTTCTTTCTTAACGGATTACCTCCCTTGTTTACAATAAATATCACGTATGAGAGTTATGAATATAATATTGTTCTTTCTTAACGGATTACCTCCCTTGATTACAATAAATATCACGTATGAGTGTTATGAATATAATAATGTTCTTTCTTAACGGATTACCTCCCTTGTTTACAATAAATATCACGTATGAGAGTTATGAAATACCGGAAGTGTGAGAGTATGTTTTAGATGATCGAATATTTTCAGACTCATTTGAAAATATTATTTACCTCGGGCATATGCCACGAATAGACAAAACAGATATTTATCACACACTAAATAAATGCATGTAAGGCATTTAAAGCTGCATGCCATTTTCTCTCAAAGTGTCCTAGATGACAGTTAGGAGTTTTATGTATTATTTCTCGCAAGCTATGTCAAAATCAGCGTAATACATATTAATGTCGCCCCGGATGTCATTTCTTAACGAAAAATTGTAAAAAAGCTGCTTCCATACGAAAAGTACATAAACATGGCATACCGCTTCAATAAGAGATACAAGGAATACACACAAAGGTCGGACCTAAAGTATGTCTTCATAATATACAATTAAACCTCAATAATAAGACCACCCTTGGGCCTTGGGACCCTTCAAAGTAGTTTTTTTTTCTCTTATTGCAATGTTTTATTTATTTTTTTGTATTAAAATTTATTTCTTTATCTTTTTAACATCGCAAAACAAAATGCAACATTTAAACATATACACTATTCAATTTTCACAATACATATTAAACATTTCGCAACAAAAATTCACTAAATTCACTAAATTTCATCATTTCTCACATTTCATAAATATTATATAAACTCACATCTTATAAACACATAATATGATACATTACATAAATAATTTCCTCACATGACATAAATGTTTTAAATAGTTTATAAATTTTCATTACATAAGCGGTAAAAAAAAAATAGGTCTTATTGTTGAGGTGGTCTTTATATTGAGGTTGATTAAAGAGCAAAATAGGGAAAACCGACTTGAAAAAATTGTGTTCTTATTATTGAGGTGCTCATTAAGTGAGGTTTTGCCATTATATTTTTCAGTCTGTGTAAGTGGGCTGGATGCAGCAGACGATACAGACCGTTTGGCAATAATCCTTGGCTCTGTGTTTGGTAGCGTGTTAATCATTGCTGTCATTACAATCACCGGTATATTTCTGCTTAAGAAGTCCAAGGAGTAAGTAAATGAAACTGTCAGTTTGATAATGTACCGTATAGCCTTAGTCCAGTCGCTGATGTATACTCATTCATGTTGGCCTTCTGATATATATGCTTGAAACATACGTTACTACATATAGTAGCAAAGTTGTAAAGCGTTTCACACTATTATCGCTGCAGCGAGGCTCTTATCACCACACGGCCCTCGGACCATTATACCTTACGCTTGCCGATTTTCACGTCCCGGTCCGGTTAGTCTCGTCATTATCCTCTAACTCTCGACCGTACCTCAATACCGAACTGATGATGTGAAATGACGTTACTTCGAAAGAAAGCAAAGGTCAGACTGGTACTCGGCCTAAATATCATAATAATTATTAGTCATTACAGACCCGACATTAGATTGGAAACACCGATACTGTGGTTGATGATGTAACCTTAAAGGTGTGAATTTCTTTGTATATCAAGACAACTCGAATGTTGACAAAGTGTGTTTTATATGGCTTTCAATCACTTTTGTCTACATATCACTGTGGCTACCGACTGCAGAAAGTATGGTATTTTATGGCATTTTTAGTTGAATTTTGAAATCAAAACAACGAAATGTGTGAGGAAAAATGTTTATTTGTGATAAGTATACGAACTTAAAGTAGTGATATAGATAATTCAAGCAGCAGAGTCTTGATTTATAGCCGTCGCTCAGGACTCTGTTATTAGCACTTCGAGCATAAAAGTTACCGTATAAAGTCTGAGGGCGTGGTTTGAGAGTTTGAAGTGGATTGAAATACTAATAGAGCACTCACTATTCTGTTTGGTCCACTTTGTGTGAATGTTAAGTGTAAATCTGAGATGTAAGGGGAAGTATTGAATATAACAGTATATACTCTTTACTCGGAGCTGTACAATTACGCTCGGTCTCGAATTGTCATTCAGATGTCAAAGTGGATCGCAAATAATATTCAGAACTTGGACAACAATTTAATCCACTAAGCACTCACACATATTCACACTAAGACTCAGCAGGTCAAATATAAAGTTCTGAGTGTAGAGACTAGAGTGTTGAATTCTGAGTCTGATTGTGATGCGGCATGTTGAGTGTTGAGTGTTGAGTGTTGAGTGTTGAGTGTTGAGTGTTGAGTGTTGAGTGCTAAGTTCTGAGTGTAGAGTGCTGAGTGCTGAGTGCCGAGTACTAAGTGCTAAGTGCTAAATGCTGAGTGCTGAGTGCTGAGTTCTGATTGTAGAGTGTTGAGTGTTGAGTGCTAAGTGCTAAGTGCTAAGTGCTGAGTGCTGAGTGCTGAGTGCTGAGTGCTGAGTGCTGAGTGCTGAGTGCTGAGTGCTGAGTGCTGAGTTCTGAGTGTAGAGTGCGGAGTGCTGAATGTAGAGTTCTGAGCATAGAGAGAGTAGTAACGGTTATAATCCCGGCATACTGAAGGTTTCTAGTAATAATTTCAGTAGACGGAGGCTACAGGGTTTATTTTCTCTTTTAAATTGACAGAAATAACACACCAGCGCCATCCATGCCGTCTAACATTCAACGATGGTTCAGCAAGAAATCATCTATGCAGCCAAATGTCCTGACACAGTCTGACAGCTTGTTACGACCGAAAAGGAAAATGTCAGTGGGAATTGCAGGAGTAGCTGATTTCGGCGAAGAGCATTGTTAGAACCCGACTGGATGAACCGAGTTACGACGGATATGTTCATTATTCATCGGTTGATGCTGCGTAAAATATTGTGCGACCTCAAATGTATATAAACTTTAAACTCGTGTTTTTATCGCGTCTGTAACATATGAAGTTTGTAGAGTAGAAAAAACATACATATCTGTATAATTATGTACAACACATAATTCAATGATTTAACAAACCCGCCAATCAAGAGAGATCATTCTTGATATTAATCCAGGAAAGCTGCACATGATTAACTTTAACTGCCTTTGTAAAAAACACGCATACTTGTTATTGTAGTTATCATAGTGTGTTCTTCTATTTACCATGATTCCTTTTATGCATTATGTAGAAACTAATAAACATTGTATATATGTATTGCAATATGCAGAGCTATTGGATTTTTTTTATCTGTTATGCTACTTGTACACGTGTAAATAGTTATCTCCATTTCTCTTTTCTTGTCACATGTCTACAAATATGTCAGAGGCATTCTTAGCACTGTTTAGGATTGATTGCTGAATGCTGTAATAGGCAGTTTGTGGGTATTATAATAATGTTATTATAACAAAAAATCACTGATGCACAATATATACCGACTTGTTTAGTCTGCACATCATGATACTTAATGGAAAACACCTTACCGCTGACAAAATATAGTGATACAGTAGCAAGCAAATCCCCCATCCAGCCATCTGTCGTCATACCCTTACAGCGCTTTGATTAAAACTGTCCTTGTGACATGGTTTCTTGATCGATTTAAAACAATAGACCATGAGAAAAACTCGAACTAAATTTTCCAAACATTTACAATTTAATACATTTGATGTAATCAAACACTGAATCAATTGTTAAACCTTACCACAAGTCGGGAATTTTCTATACAAGTAATATGGAGAGATTATCAGACAGTAATGTTTACTTGATAAAATCAAAGCGCTGAAAGCACTACAGTTGTTTGGTATTGAACACTGGTTTTGTGTTTTACAGATTCACAGAAAGTGCAAAGTAAAATACCCAAGGTAACGTCTAGTCAGTTTTGTACAAGTGAAATTCGATATTAGGGCGAAGTGATTTACTCAAAGATGCTCATTTGAATTAATTGAATTTACACAATGCATTTTAGTATAGAAATACAAAGCCATTGTGAGCATTTAACAATAATCAAAGCATGGAAAGTGCTGACAGCGAGGGGCTCACCGCAGATCACAGATGTCAATTGGACAAAGATTTACCGATCACAATAGCCTGTCAAGTACACTTTGTTATGTCAGTATATTGAATAATATAGGAGTTGTATACATAAGATTGTATACACATAATTGTTATAGACAGTCAGAAGAATGGATGGGGAAGAAGTAAACAGTGCCTTCATGTTAGTTACAGAATAACCTCAATATTAAGACCACCATTGGGACTCATGAAAAACGGTCTTCTTATTGATGTGATTTTAATATTGAGGTTGAATAAAGAGCAAAACATTGAAAATGAACTTGAACATTTTCTTAATTTTGAGGTGGTCTCATTATTTAGGTCATCTTTTAGTGAGGTTTGAGTGTATATGTCGAGCTTACTAACTAACGTAGTTTGCAACACAAAGTTAAAAACTTGACTCTACAATTTATGTAAAAGAAGTATGCATAAACTAACCAGTCTCACAGAAAGAAAAATGCTCGGCAACTTAAGTGAGCAACATCGCTCCACTAACTTTAAAAACTTTATAAGTTTCTAGAAAATTAGTTTTCAATATAATAATTTGAATAATTTCATGTAAGTATGTACCAAGAACAGCCCACTTATTGTGACAATTATGTGCAAATGCAGTATCTGTAGTTTTGTGGGAATCATAGACCAATGAAAAATCTAACAGCTAATAACAGATAATAAAGACAAACTCTGTTTAATATAAAACGTTTTCGAACACACTCAGTCATTATACACAGACACACACAATAGACAATTCCCAATGACATAAGCTCTCTGGCCAAGCTAAAAATTAGAAAGCTTTACCATCATCAATTTCATAAAACAAAATTTTATGTGAGAAAATTAGCTGAATATGTAGACTAGAGGTATTATTCTTAAAAAACTTTGGATAAATATTGGGAACTGCCAAAATAATTCATATTCAGGATAAAACCTGTAAAACTGAGTTTGGCTCACGACCATTGAAATCCTATTCACTACAGTATGACATAATTCCACATCTACATTTTATTTCATTTGTAAAATTATAATACTTCATTTATGTTTTGTTAAGAAGAGAAAATAGGACTTTGATTTAAAAATGTTGCATCAAAATTTGTTCTGTCAATACACTTGCAATTGTAGAAGAGACACCTTCAGCAATACTACTATATGTTTATCCATGTTAATAGTGAGACGTTTCCTTGACAATGCCTATTTCACAAAAAATATGACATAAGTTACAGAAGTTCCATAATATTATCTTTAACCGATCATAACATTCATGCCTTCATGACACAATTGTATGTGAAAATGTCTGGTCAACAAGACTGAAGAGCAATTTCCAGAAAACTACATAGATCTACATTGTAATATCAGTACATTGTTTTCATGCTTATCATTTTGAGATAAACTCATAAATGTAAAAGAGAGAGAATACGTAACTACATAACACAGTGCCTCCCCACGCAGATCTCCGGAAAAACAACAATCCACAAAACATAAGGCACTAAAGGAGGTCAAACGGTACACATATTAAGGAACACTTTTCTACAGGAAAAATAAATTTGCAAAGATATATTCCTACAAAAAGTATCAAAAATGTGTCTAGAAACAGCGACTGTAATTATAACATAGAACTATTTAAGGATTTCTGCCACAATTTTATGATTTACAATACATGTCACAATTTGCCACTGTCAGGTGGCAGTGACAGACAATCTCGAGGGTTTGCCATAATTATATTCATGAACAAAAATACTGTGTCCACAAAAACAAAAGACATCAGTAATTCAATCACAAATGCATACATCAGTCCACACTTAAGTTTCCGTTTTGAGAACAGATTTGAACATTCATTTTAACAGCATTTTTTAAATAAGTCACTCCAGGATGTTATTTGCTGCACTTCATGACAACACATTATTCAAAGATGGTCAACAGTCAAATGGAACTCTTCTCAGCGTCGAATAATCCTTCTTCAGCAGTATCACTAAATAACAAGAAAACAGAAAATGTTGAAAGTAATTTTCATAAATACAGGCATATTTACTTTATTTACCAAGGTCATTTTTCACTTTTCTCAGTTCCTTACAAAATTGCAAATGGAAAACATAAGCTGTGTAGCTAAGTACTTTTGGCATGATGAAAAATACATATTTGAATTTTGATCAACTTTTTGTTCAAACTTACCCTGATTGCCATCCTGAAATATGTCATTTGCTGCCAACATGGCTGTTGCAACAAAGAATCATGGCTTCGAACAGTAGCAGTAGTTCCATTAATCCATTCTAAGCTCTTACAATATGCGATTCTGGAATCTCATATAAATTATAATGTAGATCATAATTCATCTGGACTGAAATTCATCATCTGTCAATCATGGCTCAGTCTGGCTGCAATGAAGAATCACAATTAAGAACTTTGAAGCTATGAATAAGAATAGAACTAATAGAACTATGCCAACAAGTTGTGAAAATCAACTTCTGGTACTGGTAAAGTTCTGTTAAAAAATCTTTTTCAACAAAAAATATTTATTATCCGGTGCCTTGTTCACAGTACAATAAAGAAAATTGTGTAAACACCAAATGAATACGCCTCAATGTGTTTGAACACAGTCACTCGTCAGGTACTCTGGTTTGAGTGCTGGAGGTTATGGGTTTATTCCGGGCCGAATCATGCCCAAGATGTACAAATGGTATTTATATCTCCCTTACTTGGCATTCAGCATATATGTAAAGGATAAAACAGGAGATAAATAGGCCCTGATAAGTATATGATTGTGGATATTCTATTGATAGCACATGAGCTCTGTATATCACAATATTGGTTGATTATAAATTTGTAGCGGTTTAAGCAAATCAAAGGGAAAGTGTGCGTGATGTGGGCTTCGAACCCACGACCCCCTAAACACTAGTACAGCGCTCTATCGACTGAGCTAACTGGGCCTCTGTCTAACCACACAACACGACACTTCTCCTCCTTCCGGCATGAGAGACCCTACCACCATGGCCATTGGCCGTCAAACAATGTTGCCACTATTGAAGTAAAGACAGAGGGAAAAGTGCGCCAGATGTTGGGCTCAAACCCACAACCGCCTAAACACTGGTACAGCCATTTACCGACTCAGCTAACGGAGTGGCCATCTAACCCCCACACAGTAAATGAGTAATTTAGCCTGTTGTAAAGGTCATTTGCATGCATCTTGATAATCATTGTATGCATTTTGTATAATTCGCTCGAGGACGACTTATAAAGATCAGAATCTTACTTAAAATTTACCTGTATGATGTAGTGTACCATGTCTGTTGTTTTGGCATCATAATCAAGTCAAATTCGACAATCTGTCCCAGGATTACGCGGTTGACAACGTATTTTCTCCCTTGTGCGTTTTCATGGAGGCCGCGATTTTGTTCGCTGTCATGGCGTAGTTGGCCGAGGTTTTCCGAATGAGGACATTCCTACGCAGTGATCTCCCCTTATAGTATATTGCATTCTCGACCACTTCGTAACTCTATCATTAACAATTAACAGTTGACAATAAAGTATTCAATTTAAACATTTTCCGTAAATCGTCGATATGCAACGGAACGATGACGGATACTTGAATTTCCCATGCACACGCGTAATACGTGAATGATCAATTGCCATGTTGGCCGAGGTAGTTGGCCGAGGTTTTCCGAATACTACTTCCGTAGTTAAGCCAAAACGTAGTTATGCGATGCGACTGTCGAAAGTTGTCATAGAACTAGTTGTTCTACCGAACAACTAAAAACGATGGTGGAACAACAAATATGAACACACATTAAAGCAGACATCACACAAATCTTTAGTCTAGTACACACGTAACGGTGATTGGGCCTAGCACTGGCTAGCAGAGATAACAAAGTTTGACTTGTGGTTGACTTTTCAATTAAATTTATTGTGTTAATACATGTTCCCTTGAATTTGCCAGCCATGGAGCTTGTTAAGTTTTGTTCTTAATTAAAACTTTCTTATTCACTTTAAACCTTTAACATCTTAAAGTAAACTTGGTGATATTAGGCAGAATTCATATTCGGTAAATCTTTGAGTTACTGTATACCTTTACCATATGCTACTGTTTGTATTTTGTCAGTTTTATGTTTGTGTTCTTGAAAAATACAAGCAATAAAAACATTAAATCGTCTGCCTCCATTATGTCATAACAGAAATGAACTAAATATGTACTATAATAAAACAAGTTACAGTATAAAGACGAACCTAGGTTTGTACATTGAACCTTGACTAGCGTATCTAGGTACGTACCGCACCGTGCTCTGGCCTAGTAATTGGGTACATTCAGGATATCAAACTTGTCCACTTTACATTCAAGAATATAAAATATAGTATACTTTTGTATCTGGCTAACAAACTCTGGAATATTTAATCTTGACTTAATGCCACACACATTCAGAGATCTTATAGTTATCTGTTACTTTCCGAACGACTCTCTGTCACTTGGTTCCTCCTATGATTCATATTGTAGTTAGTCCGTAGAACAATGGTCGTGAATTTCGCCAGATTTATATGCAGGGTTTATGTGGAAACATTCACTATTACACACTATTGTTATATGTTCAGGAAAGTGAACACGATGCGTTGTCTTTGACGTACTGGGCAATAGCAGACGTTCATTACAAAAGAACACAATCCCCGGTGGTCCCTAGTGGGATTGATTCATTGTCTGGGATGGAAGAATGCTGGACGTCAGAAATGACTGGTGGCCCTGACCTAGAGGCTTTGGATGTTTCAGACTCTTGGACTAGACTTTGTATTGGACCATGTACCTCCGTAAGATATCCAGGTGTGGTCCCAGGGTTGACTGGTTTCTTTGGAACAGTTTTGTTGACTGGTGACTTAGGTTCAGTGATAGGATCAGTAGCATGGCTTGATACTTGACTGTCGTTGTGGCTGCTATTAGGACTGTCATTATCTTCCAAGAAATGTTCTGTTGTCTTGACAGTATGAGAATATCTCTCCTGTATACGTGCCTAGATGTTTGTATTCCGAGAGTGTTTCATACCATCTTGGAAACAGGTCACTTACAACTTCACCGTGGATTTCTAGTGCAGCAGGGAACTTAAATTTAACATTTTACTTCCGTCCTTTTACGGGCTTCCTTGTATGCAGGCCATAGTTCCTTACGGGCGTCCCTAATTTCACGGGGATAGTCTTAATTGGTGTTCATCGGGAGATATGCGTTGTTCATGATAGTGTCAGTGTCACTGGTATCACAGAAAGAAACGATAATGGATCAATGTTGGACTTTACCTTTTGTACATGCAACGTTTTTCTTCCCAATGCGATAAGCTTTGGATATCCTTATGGAATCTAGATACAGGTGATTATTCAAGAACGTTGTGATAATCGTATATAGTGCAGCCAAGATCTGAAGGCACAATAACATTGACAACACGTCATTGTTTGGATCAGTCCATATCAAAGTGCAGGTTAGTTCAATGATCATGCTCATATAGGCGCATTTTCTGATTTAAAAAAGAATATATAAATGTAGAGATATTAAATCAGTGTGTTTATTACAAAGCGTAATGGATGCGCATCAGAATCTCAACGCTGACTAACTGGGATCGAATCCTGATATTCGCCCTTTTTATTTATTTGTATCGCGATAGTATCATGCTTTTCACGAAATATGTGTGGGTGTATCACAGCAACTAGATAAATATGTGTAAACTATTTTTGCAAGAAATATTGAGAAGCGTTGCCCCAGCAAGACAGAGACATTGTTTCAAAAGTTCACGACTTCTGTGTACAAGAGGCTGCTTCATGATTCCGTTGTCTTGCCCAAGAAAGATAACTACAATGATTTTGTTATGACGGGGGTGTCGGAAAGGACGATGTCGCAAATTAAAAGGACGGCAGCGAACAACGTTTCAAGCAAAACGAGAAGTAACAAGTTACATGTCATTGGATTGCATTGATCTCCTTGTGGTTCGCAAGACAGTTTATGATATGATTTTAAACAAGATTCATCAGCCTTTTTAACAGGTCAAGCACAAATACTGCTGATGAGCCATGCTAAACTGTATATACATGTATGCTAAAACAATATTTTATACGAGGTTTTTCAATATTACTGTGCGTATGTTATTGTTTCAATTGTTCGAAATAAAACTAATATATATATACTATGATGATAACAAAGAACATAATATGAATGGAAATAAAATATAACGTAATAATTGACCTACAGAAGGATATATAAAGGAACAAAATCTACAAAATATTTTGTCACTGTGAATAAAATAAAACATGTATATGAGGCTTGAACCAGTAGGCCTTACTTCTAAATTGCTAAGTGACGGCTTACCTAATAATAATTGTTCATATTTTGAAAAGTTTGTACGACACAAGCGTTTATTGACCGTGACTCTAAATGATCACCCCTTTTTATGCAAAGTGAAACCGTCGCTTAATTAGAATAAGTAAATATTATTGTGCCATCGGATCTTGGCCACACTATAGCAGTTATCATCATTGACAGTTTCAGGATGGCCGCTAATTATATTTTATGCTAAAGCACCTGTGCCTCAGTATTACTGATGGTGTTAAATTGGAAATATAACAGTCAGACTAACTTCTGTAGGCATGTTCATCCGTCTTTGTTTGCCTCTGTTTCGGACAATAATACACAAAATAACCTCAATGGTAAGATCCTATAGAAATGCTCAATTATATCATTGAGGTGTCCCGTCATTTCCATCCGTGTCACAGAACGCCATATGCATCGAGACGAGCGAACACTATCTTCTTAGATGAACGTTTCCCATGTTTATACGAAATCAGGTATGGTTGTCCGTATTTGTATGACGGTTTCCATTTGACATCTCCAATCGACAAATTTGATAGTGAGAACGGACTAAGTCACAATAAGGGGAGAAGATGTGTAAGAGACCGGGAAGCTCAGTCGGTAGAGCATTTGGTCTGTAAGTAAAAGGCCCCGGTTTCGAGTCCAGGTTAGACTGCACATTGTTTTCACCCTGTGACATTTGGCGCCCAACGTGTGACGTGATAGCATTGCTTGGACAGTCTAAGACGCTTGATTTGTAACGAAGATGCACCCTTGGTGCCGGAGTTCTGAAATTCGTGGACGAATTTCCAGTTTCGAAGGGGCGAATGTCGCTACATACGGACTAAGTCACAATAAGGGAAGAATATGTGTAAGCAACCAATTAAATGCAATTAAACATGTATCACAAAATTAGTGTCATATGGTCTTGCCATACGATAGTACAGATGGTACAATGCCATATAACAAACCATTAGTTCACATAATGTATACTTATTTGTTTTATAAATCTTATCATGGTTTTTATTTATGGTCGACCGGACAAATTTCAAAACAATCTCGCCTCCCCCCTACAATCAAAAGTTATGGGCTAATGAAATATTGTAATATGTATATAACATTATATTATTCATAAGATGTATTGGAAATAACTAAACATGCTAATATGAGGCTACACTTATAATGCAAACCGATTAAGTAAAAGGGGGCAACTAGATTTTTTAACTCGCCTGAAATCCCAATCCTTTAAGTCGAATAAACGACAGCACCCATTTTCGAACATATGAAATTCCAAAGAAAACCATATAATACGTTTAAATACATTGTAGACTTGGCCGAATTGTAATTCTACCCAAATATTGACAAAAGGTTATGAAAAGTTATACACAGTTTGAATCTCCCTTAAAGTGGCAACTTTATATCTATTTTCCGAGTACAAGTAAAGTCCATTCGAATGACCTCTTATGTATGCAGCCATTGCGGCAAAATTACTCTTCCCAATAAGGAGATAATCACATTTTGTCAGTAAATTCTGTTCAAACAGAGCTGTGTAAAAACCCTCGCATGCCACAGTTGAGTCCAGTTGCTTCAATTTATCAATATGAACAATTGTTCTATTTAAGTTAATGTAATTTGGCAGCATCCTGGCTGCATCCTTACGGACTTGATCGGAATCGGTGGCCAAATAGATTACATACTTTTTTACATCCACATAATTTGATTTGTTTACGAATGAAAGCAATGCCTTGAAGTTCCCTGGATTGCGCAGAAAAGAATCATCAGGATTGCTTGGGTTTCGTCCAATGCGAAGATGTGCACAAACGAGTTGCCTTCCATTAGTAGATTCTTTCAAGTAATGATTTAAATGATCATTAAGTTTAGATACAGGTTTGAATAAGCGTCTAAGCACAATACCAATGACTTCATAGTCATTCAAGTTTTGAATCCAGCCGAGTTGTTTTTTAGTATTCGGATGTAGGCGAATACTTTCCATTACTTTACTGTATAATCTAATTTTCAACACAACTGCTTTTTTATTCCATGTTTCATTAAAATTCATATCCTTAAATTCGTTAATTATTGAGTCGGATTCTCCTATCATAAAAACTTGCATCTCTTCAGACGGTATTGTATTTACATAGTTCTTACAATGTGCCCAGTTGTAGATATTTGGTTCCAAGTAATTAAGGAGATCACAAGGTTTTTGTACATCAACCACGAATGTTCGGTTTGAAATTAAGGCCAATAAAAATGCTGAAGCAATTCCTTTTTGGCGGTCACCCAGACCACCGCATATATTTTTATGACATCTAAACACAAGAAACCGCATCCCATCGCAAATAGATGTGCCTTTAATAATGGCTGAATCAGCAGTTGATAATTTCGGAGTGATTTTTCTGAGGTCTTCATTCGAAAATATATAGTACATAATCAATTCTGTACAAATCAGCAACATTGCTCCAAACTGAAATAAAAATCGGAAAACTGAACAAAAAGGAATGACAACGCTTAATCGCAGTATTGGTTGGAACCATTACAAGCAAGTGAATGACGTAGCGTTTCGCACTTCATAGTGCTGGTTATATTCGAGGAACTAAATTATTTAAACTAGAGGGCCATAATTGCCCTATATCGCTCACCCGAGTTCATTGCCGTATTGGCATCAAGACCGATGGAGTGTTAATTAGGTTATAATTGAACCTAGTCACTTAGTTTTTGACCCCAGATGACCTAGTATCAAACCAAAAACGAGGGTTGTTCAAAAAATTTTAAGACTGGCGCTTTAACTTTTATAATAATATACATTTTACGAAACTTATCATTTGATTCGTAATCGGAATGTAATTCCAACATGCAGATGTGCAAGCAAAATCGATATTAAACATTACACGTATATAATGACCCATTGAAATACCATGGTAACAAGGACCCGGAGCAGCACGTCTAAAGTACAATATGTGATCTATTGTATGTCTCAGAATGTGTGTGTTATTGTATGTGCGGTCGATAAAAATCACCAGAACGTCACATATGAATTCAATGACGTCATCTGCAATTTTGACGTTATTTGATCGTTAGACATCAAAATAAACATTTGAATATTACTGGTTACAACGTTAAACATGTGAACCATTCCGTCATCTGACTGTCTTGAAATTGGAGCTGTTATACAATCTGGTCAAAAGTTAGGCAACACACCATCTGCAACTTATGAGTAGATTAAATTGATAAAGGGGGAACATTCCACAAGTCGCACGATGGTTTTTACATGGCACAGACGTTTAAAAGATGGAGAAGATAGCATTAATCTACGGGAAGGAAGAAAGAAGAAAATTACGGCGACGTTAGTGACGACAGTTGAGCAGTCCCTTTAAAAGGACCTTTGCTAACTTTGCGAGCGCTCTCGGGATGTTCGACATTAGCTTAGGCTGCATGTATACCATTCTGATGAAAGACGTGCACAACTCGTGAGAAAGGAAGAGATATTAAAAAAAATATATAATATTTAAAATTAAATTAAATTTTGAATCATAAATGTCATACGTATATATATTTGAATTGCGCATTGTGGCGAAGTTGTCATTTTAAAATCGGCAGCAATGGATCAAAACGGAGTCGACAATCGTATATTTCAATGTTCCAAATGTGGTTACTATTTCTTGTTTTGGAGAAATCTTTTACACCATTTAAGAGTATGGCATTCAAGTGGGTATTATTCTTATATATGCGTGTGCTGTGAAAAAACGTTTCAGGACCAAAAATCATTTTTGAGTCATCTGAAACATACGCTAGGAAGAAAACTGTGAGGTTAATGGGGATTGGATTTCGAAGGTTAAGTCCTAAACGATAAAAAAGCTGACCGATATTTTGTCGAGCTCACTATATTCTTGGGTGTCAAGGAGTGAAGACGTGCATTCAGAAAATGGATATGTTTGATACTAAAGAGAAGAAAGTAAGGAGGAAGTTTAAAAAGAGCGTATCTCGAGCAAATCCTATGCCTCATTCCGAAATGTACATACGGATGGTTCTCCCAGCGGAGCAGACGACAGCTATAGCTAAGAGTATGCTTGAAGGCAGTCCGCACATAAAGTGTCATTAATCGAACTGGAGTTGAAACGAATGAAAGAAATCAGTGAAAAACCGAAGTGCAAAGGTTCCAGAGGGTTGTTGGACAGTATTAGTAACAAGAGTACCAAGAAACCTAGACAGAGGGCGCCATCTGCGAGCAGAAAGCCGAAGCAGACCTCAAAAGAAGACGAAAACATCACTACTATTGGACATGTATTAAACTGAACACTTACGTGATTCCTCCTCATTTGCAGTTTAGCCTTCAAGCGCGATGTTTGAATGCGATATCTGTTTCAAAGTTATTAAAAGACGGGATAATATGTTGCGACATAAAAGGTCTGCGCATCCGGACGAAGATTCAGAGGAAGACGCGATGTCAGACATTTCTGTACAAGAGGACATTTTTGGACCTGTTGATGAAAACAATTCTGATAACAGCGACGACGATATTGTTGATGAAAACAATTCTGATAACAGCGACGACGATATGTCTGTAACCTCTGAGAAGAGTTTGGATATTGATCCTTGGGAATACATTGTAGATGAAACGTTTGATATGTGTCAGTCGCAGTATGAAGCCGTTGTGAATAAGCTTATGTAAGAAGATACCGAGATCAGTGAAACTGAAGCCAGAGAAAATGTCTTTGAGGACATGAAAAGCACTTACAGGAAAGCCATGATGAACATTGTCGGTAGTAAACTGGTGTGGTTTGATGCTATTTTTAATGATTTCTTTTTTTTTGTTAAATCTTAACTATAAAAATTAACAGTAAATAAACTTGCTTTATATCTACAAAAAATAATCCTCTTTTTATGTGTTACATTTTGTCAGCAGTAGGGACTTAGAAAACTGAAAGAAAGATTATATTCAGTATGTAATAGAAACTATTTTCATTATCATTTTTGCGACAAGTTCTATATATATCAAGACTCCCATTCATATCAAGAATCCCATTATCATCCCATCAATGAAACTGTTGTACTACTATCATTTTTAATTTAGACACCCTCTTTACAAACAGGTGAATGACTCGAGATAAACGTAATGGTAAAGTACTATTAAAAATGTTGCCAAGTGACTGCTACCTATTATAAAATGTAGATTCACGGTTAGACACTGAAATAAGTAATACATTAAAGAATGAAGATTTTAATTCAACAAAATGAGTGGTTGAAAAGACTAATATAAGCTGTGAAGCTTGTTTAACAGTACGATGACTTGTCTAAAAAACTTGATGTAAAGATCAAGTCATGAACAAGTCACTATATGTCTTAAGTAACAAGAGTGATTTTAATTCAGAAAGATTTAACAGTGGTTGTAGGTAGTTTAAATCACCACTAAATCGTCAAATAGAATGAAGATGGATGCAACGGTTATTAATTCAATATAATTTGAATGTGATGCTAAACGCGTCGTCTGCTTGAATATTACTTATGTATTACACAACACACTGTCAATTTATAAATAGATACATTACGCAAGAATGGATCTGAAAATTCCCTCATTTCAAGATGGCGGCTTTATATAGAATAAGAAGGGGTCATCGAATGCGTTGTGGTCTAAACTGGCCCGCATGAAGCTTGTTTAACAGTACGATGACTTGTCTCAAAAACCCGATGTCAAGATATATAACTGTAGCGACAACAACGACTAGTTTCGTAGTAGTAATTTTCATCGGAGAAATGTCATTCAGGATGTCTTTCATAGCGCCCAATACCACTTTAGCGGTCTTGTTTTTCAACGATAGTATGTCAATAGCGCAAAGCAAAAATCGCGTCCCATCATTATCATCAGCGAGGTTAGCCATGGACAGTAGATCAATGTCTAGCTGTTCACCAATTCCTGTTACTCGCACGTTAGTCGTCTTAAATCTATGCTTTCGCGGCTTCTGAAGGGAATATGCATCTTGATCATTCAACCATTGTTTTACACAGTCGATAGTAAATGTCTCCGGATATTTCTTTTCGAGTACACTAAATAGTTTCCGAGGACCTGCATAAGCTGCAGGGTTTTTCTCGTTGAAATAATAACGCTGTAATATTTGTTTTTTATCTTCATTCTCCATATTTCCGCGATTTCTATCATCAGAGTTGCTGCGAACTAGTATGATACCGCAATGAGCAAGGCACCACAATGAGCAAGGTTCCACAATGAGCAAGGCACCACAATGAGCAAGGCATCACAATGAGCAAGGTGCCACAATTGTGGTCATTGCTCCTGTCAATTTTCCTCTACTCTGTTGGACACGTAAAATGGTCATAACGTCGCAAAACACCCTAGCCGGCAATATGTTTTCAGGTGTCAGCAAAATAACTGTGATTTGGACAAAGGTGTTACTACTGAGAACTTCATAAATATTTTAATTAGCTAGGAGCAGCTATTAAAGAGAACACTTTCACACTCCGAAGTATTGCAGGCTTGTGAAACAAGTTAAACATACTAAATGGGTAAAAACATGTTATTCAAATCTGATCAAACACGTAATAATTATGTTAAAAGAGAGTGTAATTTCTCTGGAACTGCTATCAACCAACAATACTGCCATCAACACAACAGGCTGTGCGAGGTGTTATTGACCTTGTATGATATGAAAACGAATGTAGTTCGTCAAACTGTATATTGTATTTGGCAAATTTGTTCCCCGCTATGATATTGAAATTTTCAGAAACATCTGTCAATTTTCAATTTTAGGCGAAATTTCACAAGAATGTGGACTTTGTTGATATTGCACGTGCGTCTCCGTTTTGTTTATAAAGATATCGTACGAATATGCTTATTCAACTACAAAGAACATGCCACGTGGTGCAAAATACAAAAGGCATGTGGTTGTAGTATATCCGTCTTCCTGGTGTGTGTGTTCACAATACATGTTGCACATATGACAGTGTTCATACTACCATATGTGACACAAATTATGTTTTTAACTTTTGTGAAATTTCACAATTTATATTTGTTAACAAAAAGGTTATTGCATGACAGTAGATATAGAGCAGAACAGAATTTTTATTATTTCAAACACAGATTCCAAAAAATATGTGTAGCAATAACATGCGAACAAATGATGTTTATAAATGTATGTACAATGACGGACATTTACAAAGACAATGATTTGAAGGTGGGGATGGTGATCACACTTTATTATAGTCAGTCGAACAAATTAACCAGATCTTGACTTTTTTTGAAATGAACAAATTATTTATAGATTTCGATGAGTATTTAAGTTTCTGTTAAATCACCAGTCCTCTTTCCTTTCGCATGTCATATCCGAGTGTATATAAGTATATTCATGCATGTGCAAAAAGAGGTCACCATGATCAGATTCATTAGTCCGACGAATAATATCAATATAAAATTAGAGAACATAAATAAGAGATACACTGATACATAACTCTGATGTAATATCTAATCATATAAATAAGTTTCAAGTTTTAGTGGATGACATCAGAAGGAAGGCAATTATCAGTCATTTTGTATATTGACACATACTAACAGTTTCGAAGGGGCGAATGTCGCTACATACGGACTAAGTCACAATAAGGGGAGAATATGTGTAAGCATCCAATACAATTGAATTAAGCATGTATCACAAAAATAGTGTCATTTGATCTTGCCATACGATATTACAGATGATACAATGCCATATAACAAACCATTAGCTCACATAATGTATACTTATTTGTTTTATAAATCTTATCATGGTTTTTATTTATGGTCGACCGGACACATTTCAAAACAACTCTCGTCTCCCCTCTACAATCAAAAGTAATGGGCTAATGAAATATTATAATATATATATAACATAATTTTATTCATAGAATGTATTGAAAATAACTGAACATACTAAATATGAGGCTACACATATAATGCAAACCGATTAATTAAAAGGGGGCAACTAGATTTTTAAATCCGGATGCTTAAAGTCGAATAAACGACAGCACCCATTTTCGAACATATGAAATTCCAAAGAAAACCATATAATACGTTTAAATACATTGTAGACTTGGCCGAATTGTAATTCTACCCAAATATTGACAAAAGGTTATTGAAATTTATACACAGTTTGAATCTCCCTTAAGGTGGCAACTTTATACCTCTTTCCCTTGTACAAGTAAAGTCCATTTGAATGACCTCTTATGTATGCAGCCATTGCGGCAAAATTACTCCTCCCAATAAGGAGATAATCACATTTTGTCAGTAAATACTGTTCAAAGAGAACTGTGTAAAACCCCTCGCATGCCACAATTGGGTTCAGGTGCTTAACTTAATCAGCATGAACAATTGTTCTATTTAAGTTAATGTAATTTGGCAGAATCCTGGTTGCATCCTTACGGACTTGATCGGAATCGGTGGCCAAATAGATTACATACTTTTTTACATCCACATAATTTGATTTGTTTACGAATGAAAGCAATGCCGTGAAATTCCCTGGACTGCCCAGAACAGAATCATCAGGATTGCTTGGGTTTCGTCCAATGCGAATATGTGCACAAACGAGTTGCCTTCCATTAGTAGATTCCTTCAAGTAATGATTTAAATGATCATTAAGTTTAGATACAGGTTTGAATAAGCGTCTAAGCACAATACCAATGACTTCATAGTCATTCAAGTTTTGAATCCAGCCGAGTTGTCTTTTAGTATTCGGATGTAGGCGAATACTTTTCATTACTTTGTTGTATGAACTAATTTCCAACCCAACTACTTTTTTATTCCATGTTTCATTAAAATTCATATCCTTAAATTCGTTAATTTTTGAGTCGGATTTTCCAATCCTAAAAACTTGCATCTCTTCAGACGGTATTGTATTTACATAGTTCTTACATAGTGCCCAGTTGTAGATATTTGGTTCCAAGTAATTAAGGAGATCACAAGGTTTTTGTACATCAACCACGAATGTTCGGTTTGAAATTAAGGCCAATAAAAATGCTGAAGCAGTTCCTTTTTGGCGGTCACCCAGACCACCGCATATATTTTTATGACATCTAAACACAAGAAACCGCATCCCATCGCAAATAGATGTGCCTTTAATAATGGCTGAATCAGCAGTTGATAATTTCGGAGCGATTTTTCTGAGGTCTTCATTCGAAAATATATAGTACATAATCAATTCTGTACAAATCAGCAACATTGCTCCAAACTGTAATAAAAATCGGAAAACTGAACAAAAAGGAATGACAACGCTTAATCGGAGTATTGGTTGGAACCATTACAAGCAAGTGAATGACGTAGCGTTTCGCACTTCATAGTGCTGGTTATATTCGAGGAACTAAATTATTTAAACAAGAGGGCCATAATTGCCCTATATCGCTCACCCGAGTTCATTGCCGTATTGGCATCAAGACCGATGGAGTGTTAATTAGGTTATAATTGAACCTAGTAACTTAGTTTTTGACCCCAGATGACCTAGTATCAAACCAAAAACGAGGGTTGTTCAAAAAAATTTAAGACTGGCGCTTTAACTTTTATAATAATAGACATTTTACGAAACTTATCATTTGATTCGTAATCGGAATGTAATTCCAACATGCAGATGTGCAAGCAAAATCGATATTAAACATTACACGTATATAATGACCCATTGAAATACCATGGTAACAAGGACCCGGAGCAGCACGTCTAAAGTACAACATGTGATCTATTGTATGTCTCAGAATGTGTGTGTTATTGTATGTGCGGTCGATAAAAATCACCAGAACGTCACATATGAATTCAATGACGTCATCTGCAATTTTGACGTTATTTGATCGTTAGACATCAAAATAAACATTTGAATATTACTGGTTACAACGTTAAACATGTGAACCATTCCGTCATCTGACTGTCTTGAAATTGGAGCTGTTATACAATCTGGTCAAAAGTTAGGCAACACACCATCTGCAACTTATGAGTAGATTAAATTGATAAAGGGGGAACATTCCACAAGTCGCACGATGGTTTTTACATGGCACAGACGTTTAAAAGATGGAGAAGATAGCATTAATCTACGGGAAGGAAGAAAGAAGAAAATTACGGCGACGTTAGTGACGACAGTTGAGCAGTCCCTTTAAAAGGACCTTTGCTAACTTTGCGAGCGCTCTCGGGATGTTCGACATTAGCATAGGCTGCATGTATACCATTCTGATGAAAGACGTGCACAACTCGTGAGAAAGGAAGAGATATTAAAAAAAATATATAATATTTAAAATTAAATTAAATTTTGAATCATAAATGTCATACGTAAAATTAATTGCTTCAAGTTAAGACGAAATAGATTATTAATTCATTTATTGGAATATAACTGTGAATATATTGCGATTTAATTGAAAACAAAACAATACTTTTTTCAATTTTAGGTCCACGCACGTTGGCACCATTTGCTTTTGCGATGTTCCTCTCCATCAAGACTTAAAGGCCAGCGATTCGCTTCACCATAACAGATACGGATCGATGACTGTATGACTGTGAATGGTATAGAGACGTTTTCCGACAGTGGGTCCATCGCCATAACCATTGTGTTTAACATGGTGGTACGTACTTTGAAAAAAGAGTAGTGTGTTCATGACGCGCTGTGAAATGTGACGTCACTGACGTCGTGTAAGACGTTTCTCCCGTGCTCCGGGTCGCTAACATGTGTCATTTGTATTTCATATAGAATTGTTGTTTATCCATCTATTTTGTTGAAACCTTGTATATTTGTAACAGAATGATTCCGATTTATTTTGCATGACAATTAGTTGATGTACATTAACAGATATAAATGTTATGACCACAATCTTGAAACTTTTTTAATAACCCTCGTACCTTACAGTTTTGCTCAAGAAGATTTTCCTGTCCGTTACCATGTTAGTCGGCGTTCTGCATGATATTCATCTGTTTGAACAAGTTTGAAAGAGCACCTCAAAAGGACATCCCTGTGAAGAATCCTCAAAATTGGCCAAGCGGTTTAAGAGAAGATGTAATTTGAAGAAATTGTTGACGGACGAATTGGCATCCGAATGGGAACGAAATTCTAAGTCGAAACTGCTTATTTGTATTTTTCATTTTTATATTGACAGTGACAATTACTTTTACCTCCAAATCTGACCATGCCATTTATCTCAGAGTTTGAAGGACAGTATGATTGCTCCATGTTTGATCACAATATAAAGTCTTTGAGTTAATTACATATTTCTCCTTTTAATAAATAGACTTTTAACATTGACCTCTGTCCTAAATATAAAATTAAGGGACCCCTAAGACATAATTTGGAATTCTTTTGCAACGACAAAGATTTAAAAATATTAATATATTTGACATATCTATGTATAACGTGTTTCTCAGGGTGTTCATATAAAACATTATAGACGGTCAAGCCTATAAATCTACTTTCAAACTAGGGTCGTATATGATTACATAGTTATATTCTGTCATTGTTTAATAATTCCAAAAATAGTCCGTGCACACATACGACAAACCTTCATACAAACAAAGTCACGAAAGATATTTTCTAATTGAAATGCAACAAAAAAGATAAGAAAATTGAAAAAAAATATAGAAAAACACTAAGGAATTGCGTGATATTTCAAATAATCATTGCTTATATAATAGTAAAGCTTCCATTAAGTAAATAGCTATTTTAAACAAATATCCTTCACATTTTAAGAAAGAATATTAATGATTTTTTCATAGATGGCCACGTTGTATAACCTAAATATTTGTTTCTAACAATTCGGCACAGCATAAAGTGTTGATCAGATTCTACTTGGTTTAGCTAACACATATTACAAACAAGATTATCTCTTGGTATATTATTTGCTCTAACTGTTTCGATAGTAAATGAATGCGAGCATAATCTGAAAGATGTGCGCTTTTCAATCAAACTAATATATTCGGAATAATTGGAAACGTTTTTGAATTTATTAAAATACACTTATTTCGGCATATTGTTTATAGTTTGAATAAAATGATCGCGTTATCGTCTTTCAAGGAAAGGGAGTTTATTTGTATTTAGATAAATATTCAATACTATTTGAACAGCCTAACTGTTCAATAATCAATTTAATTTTGTATGCCAAACAATGAGCATTATTAGTGTAACATTGTTCATTGTACATTTGTCGAATGAAATAATTATTTGCTGACATACGTTTTAATCAAAATTTTATGGATCGTTCTTTCGCTATGAGATATAATCGGTAGCTGCCTTATTCTCCAAGTACAGCGTGAGTCGGAGTGTTTTAACACATACCTCATATTCTTTAACAAATATTTATCTATAATTTATCACTTTCTTTATATTGGTAAACACTCCATACTTCAAACCGTATAGTGTAGTATAGCGCAACCATTGTGTCAAAGATATTTTTTTGTGTCTGTCTAATATTGTAAGCATGTTATGATAAGCTTTCAATGCCTGATCAGACAGAGTTTAAGTGCGTATTTCAGATTGCCGGTGCTAGTAAAATACATACCAAGGTAAGTAAAACTGGCTTTACTATTTGCATGTCAGTGTTGTGTACACCAATCAAATCTTACGATAACCTCTTTAACCGAACAACGTGTGTAAACTTGATGCTGATTGGTTAACCTTTCGATAAGGAGTACGTTACCTTACCGAAATCCACTGAATTTAGGTGAATTTACCAAAATCCATTTTGGCTCTGGAGTGCCTAGCAATCATAACACTATTTTTTATGTTGCACAATAAATATAAACTTTCAAATTGCGCCGACCATCTTTCTTCAAGTTATTTCTTGTTTTACATTATACAGTACGTTGCACAAGACAGTAGCCAGCATTAAAGACTCACGATATGAAAATGTTAATGCGTAGCCGACGGTTAACTTAGCGAGTGAATCTTGAAAAAATAAATAAAATTATTTAAATTCTGAAAATAATTTCAATTTTTATTGTATCCGCTTATACTGAATACGATTTGTACGTTGAACACATACTTCACATTACATTATCTGTATCATATTAATATTATTTGTGATTTATTGGTCAAAGGCTTACAGTTTTGTAAATAAACTGTAAACAAATGTGTATTGTTTCTAACTGAAAATATCACGCAGGAATGAACGATTCGGGAATTATATTGTAAACACTATATGAGTTCCGCGGGCGGTACTCAATCATCCTCAGTTGATATACCTCAAAGTTGTTGGACCACATTTACATATACACTGAACAAAAACAGAAACTTCCGATTTGTATACATAGTGTTTGTTGTGTTAAAGAAATCATAATCATCGTTATTAAGTGTCATTTTTTAACCAAATGATGCATCATGGAACCATCTGTTAACGCATATTAACCATGATTCCTCCATTTTGTTTTCATCCAGATATGTTCAAGCAAAATTAGCTGAAATTTCTTTTTTAGTAGATAAGAAACAGTTGTGAATAGTTTAATACGAAAATTGCTACACATGTCTTAGATAAGGCTTCGTGCGTACGGACGGAATGTACCCTTTGTAGTAAACACTGAATCAGGGCCGTAACTCTAGTAGTCCTTTGTTTGTGTGACGGATGTTTACAAGGCCGTATTTTCATAACGTATTGGACTTTTGCTAAACCTCTATACAACTATTGTTGTCAGTATATTAGATAATCGCTTATTATTATACTGTTTTTGTAGACTCTAAAAGATCATACGATGCAATGATACAATACGGCTTTAGTTGTAATAATAATAAAGCATTATATTAAAATGTGCAGTAAAGGGTTAAATTGGCAACGAATTTGAAAATGTCTGAATTTGTTAATGTCGTAATAAGATTACAATTTAAAGTGTAAGGCTAAATAATTATAGCGTTCGCAACCAGTTCGATAAATTTTAAAAGAAAACTTCATGTTTCCGTCAAGACAAAGAAACAACCTACTTACCATTAGTTTTACCGCCAAATATGTGTTCATCGTTGATTTCAGCACGAGCAAATATTAAATATATTGCAATCTATCATACACTTGTACACTGTAAGGTTTATGGTAAACAGGATTTGTCTTTGTTG
The DNA here is from genome assembly GCA_032209605.1 of Mactromeris polynyma. Taxonomy (NCBI): domain Eukaryota; kingdom Metazoa; phylum Mollusca; class Bivalvia; order Venerida; family Mactridae; genus Mactromeris; species Mactromeris polynyma. The sequence goes on along the minus strand of JASFXZ010000020.1, from coordinate 13,988,153 downwards.
ACTGCGTCTGTAATATAAAAATGGAAATGCTTTCTTTAACATCATTAATACATCGTTGTATGACCAGTACCCGGGATCAAAATAAAAACTTTTCTCAAATCAAATTAGTCCATGCCGTTTTATATTTTTGTGGACCTAGGTTTTGAACTCTTGGAGTCAAACGCAAATCATTTTCAGTAACCGCTGTACATAAATTTCATTTGATGATCATATATGTAAGGCTAAATATCGCGTTATGAATACACGTGATCTGCTCTTTGTTCAATATCTACTATAAGCATGCCAGAGGGCCTTTTGCATCGATTATTGACCGAAACCAGCTCCACCAAACAAAATGGCCGCGAGTTGATTATTTTATTCCTACAAGTAACCGCTGTGTCGTATTTACGTACGTGTTTTGTAAATATCTTATCAACCTGCATGTCTGAATATAGTTATAGTTAGACTTCTAGTATTTTAGTGTTTTACCTCATTAAACATGTGAAAAGATTTATTGTTTATTATCTGGCTTTGCGATTTTTTCAAAACGACGTTGTGTGGTGTTTTGGTATAATTATGTTGCTAGGTTTTGCGAAGCAATGTTGACGCTTTACAAAAATAAACAGTTCGGCCTTATTTCACTAATATTTAGTCTTCAGTTCAGTGCAATAACTATGGTAGGATCACAAACTCCTCCTCGGGTTCAAAGTCTTTACGTGACTATTATTCGTACATGAAGTGTATTTCTTTAAACATCAAATACTTGTGCCATTTTTGTCACGACACTTTGTATATTTGGAAAAAACAATGAAGGTTTCTCATGAATTATGCCAAATACTGTTAAACCTGTGTTCACAAAGGATCAACTGATCTGGATCAAGTTGATCGTGATAAATTTGTGTAATTTCCCAAAGCAAAGAAATACATTACATGTGTAAAGGACTTTCCATATACAAATGTATAAAAATGGCAAAAACATTTACCAAGTCACATTTGTATTGATAAATTATTTATCTTTGATTAAGACCAAAACCCAGGGGTAAATAACCAGAAGCATTCGTTAAGCCAACGATGATCGTTATGCCATCGTTAAGTCATCGTTAGTGAAATATGTGCTAACCAAAAGCTGTCGTTAGTTTCATTTAATGAACGAAGTCTTCGTTATATTACGACAACTCGGAGTATTCGCTAAACCTTCGTTAAGCATTCGATAAGAATAACTCTTGCTTTAAAGACGTGCTGTATTTTAAGTGACATCATTTTGTTAAAAACAATTGAAACAGACCATGAAAAACTGGGAAAATGTACGTACATATGCGGTAACCCTTTTAATTTTGATATCAATTGAAATGCTACTGTGTTGTGGTTTAGAAACAATTATTTGTGTAAAGATCGTTAATAAATATGTTTACTTTATTAATTTTGTTCCATATTCCATAACATGTCTAATATTTCAGACCCAGAAAAACAAGTTAATAATATAATGATGGTATTTTTCACATTTTCTATCTCTTATGATGTAATACCTTCAAATGATGCCATGCTTATATCAGATTACGATGCATCATAATGATGAATGTGATACAGTAATATATATTTGAGCAGTATCTTACCTTTTTAAGATGAAATTTGAGCAATTACGGGTATTATTTACTTTTATTAATCTATGTCGAATCTATTTGTCATTATCTAGTTCTAGCATTGAGGAAGAATCACACTCGTTCTACTACAGTGCGCTGTAGGAACGCACTATTGTGTCCACCCAACTTTGGTAAAAAACACCAAAGTGCGTTGCTTATGTACACTACTAACACACTTTGATGTTATCTGGTGAAATGGTCTTAACACTATTTCTGACATACATAAACGATTACAGCCGAAACTCTCAAATACGAAAACTCTCCAGTCCGGAAACTTTCTCTAACCGGACACTTTTATCGTTCCCGTTTTTGTTCCTCCAATACAACACATGAATAAATCCCCATGGTCCGGATCCTCCCTACTCCGGGTTCCGAACGAATTGTTCGGTCCGGATTGTAATTTTTACACGTAAAATAAATCTCCCTAAACCGGACGATATTTTTCCGAAAAAGTACGTCAAAGAGTACAATGTCTGAGAATTGAAAGAATTATAATAATTTTAATTGCCTCGGGGTGTAGACCATTAGGCGTCATCATCCTATGCATTCCGTTTTGATGGGAACAAGGTAAGAACGGGTACGAGGTGTACTAATTATGTAAACCATTCTTCAAGAACAATTGGATGGGTTATGTTGTGAAAACATGCGGTGGTAATTGTTTAGCGATTGATGATCCCAGATGATTAAAAGATGAGCAGTGAGACTAATGAAAAAGGAGATATGGCTGTGAACGCAGAAAAAATGCCCATGTGGTACACAAATCACAATTCAAAATGTATTACCCTTGATCATTATTTTCCTCTACGAAAAATGTTTTGAAATGAAGCTATGGCATATAGTTTTCAAGACTGCCGTTTCGAAAATACATCGTGCTATGTGCATAGCGTTTCAGGTCTTATGGACGGTAACGTCGATAACACTTACACTTAATTTCAGCTAGGTTTGAAATCAATTGACATGTTGAATGATTCAATGAAAGATTTGCTTGAGATTAATATATGCACCTTATTCAGTGAAACTATCTAATACATTTTCTGCACGAGGTATTTTTGTTGTAATTTCTACATCTATTTAAGAATGAACTGTGGGTCAAAATCTTAAAATAGTCTTATTCAAGGCCTTCATACAGTTTTCATCAAATGAGAGGCATCTATAACGGTGATAATCCTAATCCGGAAGAATCGGAATTAAAATATCAACCAACATTTAACACCACCTTTGCATATCGCACTGCTAATCTTCCTTTTATGAAAGGAGCACAAATATGTTGATCTTTTATAATTTATACTTTTGTTCTGTACATTGAATTTTCAAATTTACATATTTTTGTGTGAAATACTGCAGCTTAAATTTCACTATGACTCTGCAAAGTCGAATTAAATAATGCATTCAGACATTATATATATACCGCGAACATCCTCTATCGAACTTATTCAAATTACTGAAATAATCGTTTGCCTACAGACATTCAATGCAGGAGTCCTCTCCAGTACGGAATCTCATCCTATCCGAACTTTATAGTTTGTCCGAAGGGTGTTCGGATCAGGGAGTTTCCACTGTACATGTACAACTGGCAAGTAATTATCACGAAGTGCGAATAACATGTGTTGCCAATCTTACCCGTCAACAAATAATAGTATATAAGTATATTAAGCGCTCAAAGAAAGGTTTGAATTATTGTATTGTTCGACCTATATGGTCTGATATGGTCTATATGAATGAAATGATAGCTAGGACTTTATTTTAAATTATCAGGGAGCACACTTATAAACTGTATTAGCTGGTTACCGCCTAAAGTATATACTTAAACTACAAACAGTTATAGATGTGTTTATCATCTCCGACATTAAATAATTGGCTGTGAGCGCAGAAAAATTACCCAGAAATCACAATTGAATTTTTTACATGAGAACATTATTTAATTATTTGCCGCTATAATATTTTTTGAAACAAAGTTATGTTCCATAGTTTTCAAGTATGGCGTTTTGAAAATACACCGTACCATGTGTATGGCTTGTCAAGTTTTATGGACGGTAATGTCGCGACATACCCATACTTTCTTATTACGCGGCTAATTCTAAAGAATTGGAACATTCTCGAATTCTATAATGAATACTAGTAAATAACTGTTTATGATGATAATTAACATTCATGTCCGGCTGTAGTTGTGTATTCATGTAATTTGTTTCAATTTTGAATTTCTTGAAACCACGATCTCAATTAAACTGTTAAAGGTAGATAGTCTTCTTTTTTATCAAAACACATTAAGAAATAATATTGAAAAGGCACGTTAATGCCTTCACACAGACATACTCAAAATGCTGCATTATTACTTTTCTGAGAAGTTTCCCTGGAATTGCGAAACAGATCTTTCCTATATATGCAAGCGCTAACACGACACGTACGTCTTGATAGTAACTTCTGTGTCGGACTTGTGTATTTGTGGTTTTTGGGAACATGTGTACAAACAGGATGTAGGCATTTTCTCATGTTTACGACTTAGCAAATTTAAAAAATACCTTTAACATATTTACCTTTAAAAATACAGAAACTGATGATAAATTATCATAATTTATGATTTTAGAATCGAGGTTAAGCCCCAGTCACACTGAGACGTACGACTTTTCAGTCTTATGACTCATCGGCTTACAGTTTTTCAAGTAGTCGTAGGACTTGCCACGACAAAAGTAGTGCTGGGAGAGAGTCTTGCGTTGGTCCTGCGACGATACAGGACCTGGGAAAAGATCGTCGTATGACAATCTGTGAAGCAACTGTCGTGCGTCAGTCGTGCGTTGACTTGCGTCGTCGTGCGTCAGTTTTGCGTTGACGTGCGTCGTTGTACGTCATATAGATACGACGACGCACATCAACGCAGACTGAAACACGACGACGTACGTAGTCTTGTCTATCAGCACGGACTATATAAAAGACAGGTATAATAGCCTCCTCACACATAGGCGAATCCATTAAACGCAGTCTGGCGAATTGGGTAAATTTGTCAATTCTGGCGAATTTTGACCGAAACTGTTTGAAAATTTGTTACATAATTTGAAATATAACGAAAGGTAAACGTAGGGGAACTATAAGTTGCGAATGATTTACGAAGTGTGACGAACGGTTACTGTTATTCGCTAAAATGCGTTGGGTCGCGCAAACAATCTTTGTTCTTTCCGTTAGCGTTTATGAACGCAAACATGCGAACCGAAGCGCAACTTTGCGCATGCTTCCGAAGCCGTCCGAAGCTTTCGGAAAGGGTATTTCAGCATCCGGCCGCTACCGGACGCTATACAAGACTGGCGAAAACCAGGTGGTGTCAATTTGCCTTCTAACTTTCTCCGACTCGACACCACGTCGTATTGCTGTTTGACTGCTGTTTGATTTTCAACTTTTTTGTAAGTGCAAAGGTATGCAAAGGGGAAGGGGAAAACATATAGAGCGAGAGCGAGAAAGGCTGCAGCTGTAGAGCCAGAGAAACCCGAGGAACCAGAGGTGCAGTCTGATGAGCAGCCTGGTCATCCTGAGGAGAAAATACCCAATAGTCCTTTTAAAACTATTTTCCAAATCTTGTATTGTATGTCAGGGTTATATGTTTTGAGGTGTAGGTTCTTTTGATGTGCGTCGTCGTATATACATAACGTACAACGACGCACGTCAACGCACGACTGACGCACGATGACGCAAGTCAACGCACGACTGACGCACGGTAACGTAGGTCAACGAACGACAGTTACATCATAGATTGTCGTACGACGATCTTTTCCCAGGTCATGCGTCGTCGCAGGACCAACGCAAGACTCTCTCCCAACACAACTTTTGTCGTGGCAAGTCCTACGACTACTTGAAAAAACTGTCTAAAACCGAGGAGTCCTACGACTGCAAAGTCTCAGTGTGACTGGGGCTTTAAGTGCAGTGTGACTGTGACTTTAGGGCGAGATATTAATCAAAATACCAACCAACATTTATGTAATTTGCATATCGCACTGCAAAACTTTTTTGTATGAAAGGACCACAAATATGATTGAATTAATTAAATTTTCCGTATGACTCGGTAAAGTTGAAAAACGAACGAGCGTTCGTAAAATGTTCGTAAGACTTTTCTTAAATCGACCCTCAACTCTCCAAGTTCTCTACCGTTTCGTCACACTCCACTACACAGGTTAAGAAATATATCTAGTATATCGAGTGATATTCTTTGCTCAGAAGGATGAAAACTTGCTTAAATAGTTTTAACTTGAAGATATCATTTATTGAGGATTTAATACTTTATTTTACAGTCAAATGTCATTGAGGATGTCATTCAGCTGGTGATGTTAATGATGCAGACTATTATTAAGGAAAATGTAAAGTGCTGCTTAAAGTCACAACCACTGTACATTTGTAATTCTAATGATTTGTAAAAGTTCATAATAGGAATAATAAAACAAACCACTAAATTGCCGAATGACAATAATTAATCTGCATTGATATATATTGATCAATGTTATGTGTTAACAGTTTAAAATTAGGCTTAGCATTGATCAAATAATAATATTCTATTTTTAAAAGTTGTATGATACAGTTGATACTGTACTTTAAATGTAAACCATGCATTTTAATTCCATGTACAATTCCACATACACTCTATTCTTATTCCATCTTCAAATTACCTTTTGACTGTCAGAAGTTTTACTTAGTGGCTGATTAAAACTATGCTTGACTACTGTATCAGCTAGTATGTATGGAATCATCTTATACTCTATAAGATAACAATACATACTTATTAATGTATTACATTATTTATTCAGAAATGCCAGACAATTTCATATGATATGAAGTAGATGAATTGATAAAAAAGTGTATAACTGTTGTTGAGTAACGTTACGAATGCATATAACCATTCGTAGCATTTTCGTTTAAACTTACGAATTCGTAGCGACAGCATGCGTACGAAAATTTATTGATAAACCCTTTTGAGATCGTAAGAAAATGCTACGAAAATTTCGTGCGTAAGAACGTTGATAACACGGGCCAAATAAGTATAACATTTAAGCCTGTAGTTTGAATAAAGTATTCTGTTCTGTTCTATGTAGTTTTGCATCGTTTATATTCGGGTATTTGTTTAATATATTTGCAAACAAACATTCAATTAAAAAGCAGGTTTTGGGCACTATAATGAGATCCTGACTAGTCTATTATTTAGGAATAAAATCTTGATGCATTAATTTTCAAATATTACCACAAAGTCATAAATGATAAGTTTTATCATTTTTGCAAAAACATCTATTGAAGTGAAATTATGCATACGAAATGTATTTAATGTATATTATTCATTGAATGGTCTCTCTTTACTCGAAAAACGTTATAAAACTTATAAAATGAATACCAAACCTAGTGGTATTATATTTATAATATATAGATTATGCAGGCTAGCTATTTGTCTAAATAATTGTAACATCTGTATTACAATATTAATATCATATTTTCACTTTTAAATATAAAGTTAAACAATATCATTATAAAAATATATTTATTGTAATCTAGTTACAGGCCTACTGTTTTAAATTTCACTCCTTTACAGATTAAGTAGTCAATCAATAATTAACCACACCATTATTTTATTTCAAGGCTATTCTATAAAATGTCACATTTCCCCAAATTCTTCCCTATACAGAGCACTAATTGTTAATTAACAGCTTGTATTATTGCTGCATCCGGTTTGATCACTTCAATCAGATGGCATGCTGCGTGCGCACTGTTGGATACCGATCACATGTACATCGCGATATATAGTGTATTCGAAATTATAGTAAAGAAATGGCTATTTTTAACAAAAATCATTAAAAAGGACAGCATAATAGAGCACCCACATTAAATCTAAAACGTGCGTTCGAAAGTATATATTTTTAACTCTAATATATCTCTGCACATAGTATCTTCCTCTATTGGAAAGTATTTAAATTCAGAGGTATTGTTTTAGCCCCTTCTTATTTCAATGTAAAAAAGAGAATCTTAAAAACCTCAAAAAAGGACAGTGATGTAGAAATCGCAGACACATAATATTTACACTTTCATAATGTGAAGGGTTCGATCTCTAACATTTGTTTGCACACAAAAGATACCTTTAATAGATTTTGATTTATCGCGGTTTATATTTATTTATTTAAGTATGATATTATTTATTTATATACATTATTTTCCTTCTATAATTCTATAGGAAGTTGGTCGGACCGCAGTGACACGAAAGTTGGGTATGAATAGTGTTTAATATATAATACATAATACAAATAAATGCAAAATTGCCATACAGGCCTGACTGTATGTATTCTCATTCACAACAAAATCCTTATTCATGTATATATTTGTGTTAACCATAATCATATGTGTGATGCATGCTCATCAATTTGCCTCTCGCCAATCAATTCAAATCTACTTTTGTGTCAATGGCTTTCTGCAGTCCTTTGTAAAATCGTTTATTTTTACAGTACTAATCCAATTTATCGGAGAACCGTGGAAATACACTTGATGGAAGAAATCTAATTTTCCAAAAAGAACTTTTAAGACTCTTTCAGAAAATGTTTGTTCTTGCAATTTGCTTTAATCGATTAATAATATTGCATGTGATATGAGCAACCCAAAATACTATTATGACATTGTATATTCTTTAAACATTGTAGTTGCGTGGATAGGTAGATACAAGCATAGCCAATGTTAATTTGTGAGGCATTACAAAATCTGGGACCAAATAAAACAAGCATTACATATATAACCTGATTGCCTATCATTTGTAATCCAGACGGAAATTGTTGAAATTGTTATAGGATAACATTCTAAATACCTGCAACCTCTAGACAGGACAAAGTAATTGATTAAATAAATAGAAATGCTTGAGATGTTGGCGAATAATATGATTATCATATAAACATACTAAAAATTAAAGGTGTTCCCTAAAAATAATATGTTAATGTGTTTTCTCTCTCTAGTTACGTTCCTGTGACAATCTTGGAGGTTGTAAATGAACGAAACGAGTTGCCTACAGTCATGCCATCTTTAACTGACACTCGGACGTAAATATTCGGGAAATGCAGCATTCATTATCGAAAGTTAAGCGAAATTTCAACAAATACAAGCTATTTTCGATTGATTGCCAACTCGGAGAGTATGTCAAGATTAAGGATTAATGGATAAATATTATCAATAAAAATTTCAAAATGCTTGACTTAATTCTAAAAAGCTCCAAAACTAACAATAACACTTACATTTAAGGATATCAATTTTTTTGCAAGTTTCCTAACATATCAGCTGATAAATAACGGAAAGCTGACAATATTTCGCTGGTTAATGAGTCCTCTAGATACCCGACAAAATAATGTTCACAAGTACAGCTACTTTAACACAATGTGAATTGAGCCTTCCTCAAACGCACTGTAGCCACGCCCACCTTAGCAACAGGTGCTCGTTGTAACTACGTTAGACAAGCGCTTTACAAAATGGCGACCGACAATAATAAACGGAGTGTCTTCCAAGCGATTTTGCGTTGAATTATCGTTGTGATCAAACTTTGACTCTGCATATTACGCCTGGCTGTGTTACTGATAAGAAAGAAATACTCAAAACCGTCTGTGACAGACCAAAAATGATCAAAGAAAAATCAACATCATAACTAAGCGTCTTATTGGAATGGACATATTTTATACTACAGCCACAAATAAATGCACAAAATTGACATCTTTTGGATAATATAAGGATAATTTGTAATGTCTATTATGATTTGACATAAAAAATATTTGTTAAAAGTCCATGTGGTAAATATTCTGTTTTGAAATCGACAAAATAGTCTGTTTAATAAATAATTTAGAGAGTGGACAGACATTACAATATTAGGCTTATTTCTCAAATCATCAATGAATGATTCAACAAATATTTCTAGAAATTATGCCTTAAAGAAACAAGGCCAGTTCTGGCTCGGACAAATTATATAATATTACGCAATAGGCCTCAACAATATTGTCCCCTCTGTGCACTATCTAGATATCAATCTTGTCCAGACCCATAATCAGCATTTCTCTTTATCTGCCCCAGCTGGAATCCAATATACATCCAATCAGTGCTTCCTGTCACCATCTGACACATATATACAGTACAGTTATGAAGTGTCAAATATTTCTATAGACTTTTACTAAAATACCATTGATCAGGTCTGTGTTGAATGTTATAAAATGTGTATATTATTTTAGAACTTAATTCAACATAGGTGTGATTTGTAGGGTTTAAACACGATGTTTTACTAATTTCTGCCCTATCATAAACTGTAAACACCAGTGTAAATGAAATAATGAAGACATCAGAACTTTTCTAACTCTTATAAATTAAGTTTTCAAGACAGAAATACTAAACAGTGATTAACCAATACCAGTAAATCACCTGTATTTTCATTTTTCACTAGTATTAACAAAATAAAATATTTTTTCTGCATATATGTTTATGGCTAAACTATCTTCTAATCTCAATAATTATTGATGTTATAATTGATTCTGGGCATTTTTTGTTTTACAAACTAGGCATTTATAACTAATTTATAAAGTAATGTCCAGTTTGGTGAAATAAACATTCACTGCTTTCTAATTATTGATTCGAATGACATAATTAATCAAGAATTTAGATAATCAGTGTAAAATTGTTTAACAGTTTGTTGTTGCTTGCATATATGTATGTAAAACAAACATATTTTAAGTTGTTACATCTTGTTTCTTTATCTTCTAGGCTTATGCGTTTCATTAATGTCTAATGTCTGCCCCCTCCCAGTAAAGCCGATATAAATAAATATTTCAATGTTTCTAGTCTCTCCGGATATCTGCTGTCCGAATAACACAATCCGTAGCTGAAACTTTTCACCATTGTCAAATAGTAACATACTATACTATAATAACAATGCTGTCATCATCAGAAATCTATTAAACCTTATTTTTTATCGCGCGATAATCTCTTCCTGTTTGTCTAAGGTTTGTCTAAGGTAAGCGAGCTGCTGGGGGTGTGCCGGAATCCCGTTATCTGATTGGCCAATCGGCCTGTCAATCAAATATCTGAGGAAGGTTCAATTGATATTATGCCACTCAATTATCAAATCATAAATCCTACACACGGCTGAGCAGCAAATTAACGTATTCCCACTAAAGGCAATGATAAGTCAATATGAACACCAAATGCTTGCTTCAATTTTGGTAGGTCCTGTATGTTTTTCAGTTAAACTGAAACAGAGAAAAGGTCACCTTGTAAAGAGAAATTTATAAGCGATATGTATGGAACGCCGGCACTGTCTGTTGTAGTCATGAACATATAGTATTATATACCAAGTTTTTTACATGATGTGAAAACATATAATATGTTATGTCTATATATCGATAGAAGTTGTGACTTTGAACTTATATTTTAACAATTCTATCCATTACTTGTACCCAGTTTTGAATGTCTTTTAGATGACTTATCGCAGTGGATCGTCCCTTTTAAAAATCGACATTGAGTTGCCAGTTTTTTATCAATATATTATACAGGAAAAATATTCTCAAACGTAAATTTAAACGCTTTTTCATACTACTAGAATATTGTAACAGTTATGCTAGTATTCTGCAATTTCCTCTCTTTTATTTTGTGTAAAACTTTTTATTCTAACTGAAAATCTTCTTTCTTCTAATTTAATTTTAAAAGTTTCACAAGTTATGACATAGAATATATAGAAAACTTTACTACAATTGCCAAAATCCAAACGTTTAGGGGCTAATAAATCATATTTTCCAAAAGGTGGACCTTGAACAATTTATATACTTATCATATATTCAAATAAACTTTTAAATAATTAATTGATTCTTGCTCCCATATCCTTGTTACAGTTAGTTATGTAGTAAAAAATCTCGATTTTCTTTCATTCTATTGAAGTCAATATTGTCGTCGGATGTGCTGCTGCTGTTGCTGTTGAGGTACTATCAGGTTGTTAGTTTGCTTTCGAATTGGTGTCGGTTGGTCTTAAGTATTATTTCTTATTATCTTACAGTAGATCACTCGAACAGAGATAGGTCGAACACTCGAACAGGATTTGTGGTCCCTAGCTATCATTTCATTCATTGTTCACCACAGATAGGTCAAACAATACAATAATTCACACCTTTCATTGACCGCTTAATATACTTATATTTGTTGACGGGTAAGATTGGCGACACATGTTATTCGCACTTCGTGATAATTACTTGACAGTTGTACATTTACAGTGGAAACTCCCTAATCCGAACACCCTTCGGACAAATTATAAAGTTCGGATTAGAGGAGATTCCGGACTTGTGAGGATTCCTCCATTGAATATCCGTAGGCAAGACTTTCTTTCAGTAATTTGAATAAGTTCGCTAGAGGTTTTTTGTGTTATGGCGATATAATATATAATGTCTGAATGCATTCTTTAATTTGACTATGCAGAGTAATTTAAGCTGCACTATTTTACAAAATTTAAGTAAACTTTAATATTCTATTTATAGCCCAAAATCATAAGTTATAACATACCAAGATAGTTATGCTCCTTTCATAAAAGGAAGATGCGATATGCAAAATACATGCTGTATTAAATATTGGTTGATATTTAAATTCTTTCAAATGTAAATTATCATTATAATTTGTTTACGCGTTATAGAAATTCTAGAAAATTCGATTCTTCGGAATATGCACAGCTATAGACACATCTCGTTTAATTAAAACTGTATGAAAGCATTGAATATAATTAACTTAAGATTTTGACCTACAGTTCATTCTTAAATAGATGTAGAAATTACAGCAAAATTGCACAGTGCAGAAATTGTATTATAATTTTTTTTTTAATTTAATTTATATTTTGATAATTTCACTGCATAATGTGGATATATCAATCTCAAGGAAGTATTTCAATGAATCATTCAACATGTCAAATGATTTCAAACATAGCTGAAATTAAGTACAGTATAACCACCGCAGAGCAACATCTGGCGGATATTGGAAAAAAAGTGTTGCTCTGCGGAGGTGTTGCTCTGCGGAGGTTGTTGTTGTGGAGGTACTTAGCCGGTCATGTTATCTGCATGTGCATATGTAACTGCATAATTATATTTGTATAAAAATGAAAACAATATGGTACAATTATAATTATTGATTGACTAAGTACTGCTAATGAACAAAAAATGTAATAAATGAAATAAAATCATAAACAACAATAACATTTCATGAATCCATTTTTATTACATTGTACATGTCAAGAATTTTCAAACAGATTTGAAAAATGTGTCAATTTTTGGCTGCACAGTCATAGATTTACAGGTTAAGTCACTGTGTGTGGACGACAGCTCCATCACAGTGTCAAGTAGCCGAGAAGAACCCTTTTCACAAGCAAGATTTTTCAGTCTAGGAATGAATTCCATGGCTTCTGATAGTGACAGTGATGCAACATTCACAATTTCACTTTCCTCACATTCTTCATCACTGTCACTATCGTCCTTACGAATTAAGTCCCCAGCAGGTTGATCCCAGTCAATTTCATTCAGTTCACATGTTGGGATGTCGTCAAAAACAAGTTCCCGAATTTCTTTTCCATAGATGGCCTTGCTATGTGAACGAACAAGTTCCATGATGGGCACATCGTCATCGGAGTCACTATCTCCATCACCCTCAACAGTAGTGCCTCTAACTCCATGAAAACCACACTTGTTGAAACACTTAATAATTGTCGAAGGTTCAACAGCTTTCCAGGCTCGACCAATCCAGTAGATTGTGTCCAGCACGGATATCTGTTTCAGCAACTGGCTGCCACTAACAGTAGTCTTTTCCATTTCACTAATGATATGCTGGCTCTGATGCTGATAGAACTTCAGCTTCAATGTTTGTATATTTCCATGGTCCATTGGCTGAGCCACTGAGGTGGTGTTGGCAGGTAAAAACAAAACCTTCACATTTCTCAATTGGATGTTCGGATGTGAGGGTGCATTGTCCACAAATAACAGAATGTTTCTCTTCTGTCTTCTCATCTGTTTATCAACACCACTTAGCCACTCACTAAACAATCCACTGTTCATCCAACTCTTCTTGTTGTAACGGTAAATTACAGGAAGACTCTCAATGTTCAGACTGCCGAAACAGCGGGGTTTGCGCGACTTTCCTATCACAAGAGATTTCATCATCTCTCCGGTCATGGACGCACATAAAGCCACAGTTATGCGATCCTTAGCTCTCTTTCCACCAGCTAAATCCGTTCCAGCTCAGCAGAATGTGGCTAGCTTCCCTAGCTTAAAAAACAACCCAGTTTCGTCCATATTAAAGATGTCACATGGCTTATAATCTCCACACACTGTAGGTAATCTATCCTTCCAGTCCTCCACAAGCTTCAAATTTACATCACCCCTCTCACCACTCACTGACTTAAACACCACATTGCTGCGCTTCTTAAATTTGTCTAACCAACCATTCGAAGCCTTGAAATCTTCCATGCCCAAAGCTGAAGCTAGTTGGCGAGCTTTTTCTTGGATAAGTGGTCCTGATAGTCCAATCCTTCTATGATTACAGTCACTAATCCATCTCACAAGAAGATCATCCAAATCTCTGTTAACATTTACAGACGTCCTCTGGCGTTTAGCGTTGCCGTTTGCGTTATACTCTTCCATGACCTCCGCTTTCCTTTTTCCACAGGTCTGAAAGAAAAAATACAACTGGAGTCAGTTTCATAATAATAATCCTTCATTTGTTATGATTTACAGAGGTCACCTGACCAATTTTCCTGGAATAAACTACCAGTACCTAAATAAGCTTTCCACAGGCATTAAAATATAACGAGACCATTTTAAAATAATAATTTCATTCTAAAATGAAACTTTTTATACACTCAAACCCGAAAAAATGTTTTAAGTAAAATCTTGTTTACACTAAACACTAAAATCAACGTCAAATTTCTCAAGAAACATTGCCAGATCATTTAATATTTGCATTTTTTAAAAGACATTAAACACACCTGTATTTGCGTTCTACCACACCCAAATTGTGTAGCAATGGACTGGGCAGACTTTCCTTGTTCCAGTAACTTAATAGCAGCAACCCGCTGCTCAAGTGTTAAGAACACTTTTTTCTTTGCAGACATAATATTTCAGTATTAAACAGACTTTACTATGAATAAAGTTTTGAATAACGTTTTGTAAGAAGGTTGTCTAAAACAGAAGTGACTAAGATTTGTTGGATATTTAAGGGCTAGCCGAATTACAAAACGTTTAAATATAAACAATGGCGTGTGGTCAACATCTTGTTTACAACTTTTAAAACATTTATCGGTTTAAATCAATTAGTGAATTACCCAATTAAAAAGCCCAGCCCAGATAACAAAACAATAGCATTTACCTGATAAAAACACATCAATCGTCTTTACATGTACAGAATTTATCCTAATCCCCAGGTTTAAATATCACTAAATGTGCAATAAACAACCGTGTACTACCGCAAACTTAACACGCTTCTCAACCTGTGTTCTAAATATAGCTCACACATTTTTACACAGGTCGCTCTGGAGAG
Source organism: Mactromeris polynyma (assembly GCA_032209605.1). Lineage (NCBI taxonomy): Eukaryota > Metazoa > Mollusca > Bivalvia > Venerida > Mactridae > Mactromeris > Mactromeris polynyma. The sequence goes on along the minus strand of JASFXZ010000020.1, from coordinate 13,972,998 downwards.
GTAATTGCAAGGGAAGTAACACAAATTGACTGCCGTTTACCGCTCTGTGGAGTTACCGTTCCTTGGAGGTTAAAATAAGCATAAACGAACGGTGAGAAATAAACATGTCGCTTCTCGGAGGTTGCCGCTCTGCAGAGGTGCCGTTACCGGAGGTTATACTGTATGTGTGTTTCGCGACGTTATACCGTCCATTAAACCTGACAAGCTGTGCACTTTGTACGATGTTTTTTGAAAACGCCATACTTGGAAACTATGCACCATTGCTTCATTTCAAAATATTGTTTGTAGAGTAAAAATAATATAATGATCTAGGGTTAACATTTTGAATTGTGATTGGTGTACCTAATGTGCCTTTTTCCGCGCTCCCATCCTATGTCTTCCAATTGTTTACATAATAAGTACATCTCGTACCCGGTCTTACCTTGTTTCCATGAAAACGGAATGCATACGATGATAACGTCTAATGGTCAATATTCATAGAGACCATTAACATTAGTATGCCTTCTCTCAATTCTCAGTCAATATACGATCTGACGTATTTTTGCGGAAAATGATCGTCCGGTTTTGGGAGTTTTATTTTACGTGTAAAATAATAATCCGGACAGAAAAATTCGTTCGGATTCTGGAGTAGGGAGAATCCCGACTGTTGGAGATTTTTTATATGTCGTATTGGAGGAACAAGACCGAGAAAATTGTCCGGTTACAGGAAGTTTCCGGACTGCAGAGTTTCCGGATTAGGGAGTTTCCATTGTACATGTACTATATGACAGATAATTCATGCGTATAACAATAAACGAGAGAGAATAAGTTCCCACAGGGAATCATTTTTGCTTTGCTTTCATTTCTTTTTTAATTATTATTATCATGAATAATGCTGCGTCTATCGATCCACGTGCATTCAGTATGAAAACAAAACGTGTGTTCAACAAATTTAGCACACTTTCACCGGCAATTAGGACATACATGTGTATACGCGTATACCGTAGTTGCCTCGAACAATAGATGGCTCGAACTAATTGCTAGGCCCGACGGCAGTTCTAGGTTTCGAAGTTTCATTGTATTTGGTAATAGGTAACACATATGATCATACAAAAATATCAAAACTGATTGTTATTTTATGTTAATTGTTCTATGTTCCATATAGAGCTTGCCAATCTATGCAAATTCAAAAAAGTATCCGAAATAGTGCATGTCCGAGTACTAGTACACTTTCTTAAATCAAAGATGCGTACCTCACACCAAAGTATACGTATCTTGTTTCACCTGATGAAATAAAGATGAAACACTTTACTTTATACAAAAATAATGGATAATAAAAATACGTAAAAAATGATGCCGATTTTGAAGCTACCTACCCCACCAACTTGAAATTGTCGTTTTGTTGCCTTTTTTATATTCATTATCAAGAAAAACGATATTATTGTAACGCAAATGCATGCAACAAATGAGTTCAGCATTAAAGAAATAATATGACTACGTTTTTGGAAAATAGAAATAAGAACTTTGCAATATTTCGAATTTTACGGACATTTTTGGGCATTTTCTATATTTAAAAAAAATCCCCCTTAAGTCAGCTTAAATGGTATGTAAATTGAATACATTTATAAGTGTATCATAAAATGAACAATTTTATCGCACTTCGGAAATCAAATACACGAAATGAACTTTATTGTACCGAAAAATATGAATTTGCGCTGTTTTCACATTTTTGGCGGCCATCTTGGCGGCCTACTTAGATTTCTTAAATCGTACGATGATGCGACAACTGCACCCAAGATTTTCTTAAAGCTGATATATTCCCCTACACTTTGATGTATAATTGAGCTCTGAACCTTTTTTGCACACAGATCATCCCTAGGTACTGCAGTAATACATGCAACCTCTAGACAAGACAAAGTAATTGATTAAATAAATAGAAATGCTTGAGATGTTGGCGAATAATATGATTATCGTATAAACATGCTAAAAATTAAAGTTGTTCCCTAAAAATAATACTTTAATGTGTTTTCTCTCTCTAGTTACGTCCCTGTGGCAATCTTGGAGGTTGTAAATGAACGAAACGAGTTGCCTACAGTCATGCAATATTTAACTGACACTCGGACGTAAATATTCGGAAAATGCAAATTTAATATCGAAAATTAAGAGAAATTTCCACATATACAAGCTAATTTCGATTAATGGATAAATATTATCATCCAACTTTTCAAAATGCTTGACTTAATTTTAAAACCCCCAAAGCTTACAAGCGATATGTATGGAACGCCGGCACTGTCTGTTGCAGTAATGAAATATAGTAGTATGTACCAAGTTCGTTACATGAAGTGAAAACATAATATGTTTTGTCAATATATCGATACAAGTTTTGCCTTTGAACTTATATTTTATTCGTACCCAGCTTTTAATGTCTTTTAGCTGGCTTATCGCAGTAGATCGTCCCTTTTAAAAATCTACACCGAGTTGCCAGTTTTTATCAATAAATTATACAGGAAAAATATTCTCAAACGTAAATTTAAACACTTTGTCATACTACTAGAATATTGTAACAGTTATGATAGTATTCTGCAATTTGTTCTCTCATTTATTTAGTGTAAAACTGTTTATTCTAACTAAATAGCTTCTTGCCTCTAATTTAATTTTAAAAGTTTCACCTGTTATCACATAGAATATATAGAAAACTTCACTAAAATTGCCAAAATCCAAAAAATCAGGGGCTAATAAATCATATTTTCCAAAAGGTATGCTTGTATCCTTGAACAAATGTATATACTTATCATTCATTCAAATATGCTTTTAAATAATTAATTGCTTCTTGCTCTCATTTCCTTGTTAAAGTTAAAATCTCGATTTTCTTTCATTCTAATGAAGTCAATATTATCGTCGGATGTGCTGCTGCTAGTGTTGTTGTACTATCAGGTTGTAAATTTGCTTTCATGTCACGGTGTGTTCATGTCATGATGCGTTTTTGTCACAGTGCGTGTATGTCACAGTGCTTTCTTGTTACGGTGCGTTCATGTCACGGTGCGTTCTTGTCACGGTGCGTTCTTGTGGACCGATGGAGGTCACTTTTTCATATTGAAATACGAAGCGGGTGAAACAATTTTGGAAACTAAACACTTTCCAATATCTATTAGGTAGACACAAATATATTATAGGTATTATTATTTGTACTTTCGACGTCATTTATTTATCATTGTTTATATTTAACAGTTAAAGTTAGATGGTCTTCTTGTTATCAAAACACAGTAATAAAACTGATATTTTTGCATGATAATACCCTCATACTCTAAGTTGAATAATTTCGCTAGAGGATCTTCTCGTTAACGCAATGTAATATATAACGTCTGACTTCATTCGACTTTGTAGACTCATAAGGATATTTAAGCTACAATAATGTACAAAAAAGTATGTAAACTTGAAAATTCAAATTATAGACCAAATGCATAAGTTAAAAGAGACCAACATATTTGTGTTCCTTTCATAAAGGAAGATTTGCAGTGCAATATGAAAATGCAAACTATTTGTTAATATTTTAATTATAATTAATCAGGATTAGGATTAGCGGTAAATTCGCTTAGCGAACGCACATAGAAAAGTGTACTCGGATTTAGACTGCGTTTAAAAGATATATTTCTCTAAATTCTCCAAAAATGTGAGAAGGTACCAAAGAGATAGAAGAAGTAACCTTCAGTTACCAAAGGAAAGAGTGGGTTACTTATGCACCATTATGGTCATATATGCAAAGTAAACATACAAAAACATTGATTGAATGATGAAATGATTTTATGACATGTAAAATCTAATTGCTGTTAAATGTAGAATAAATATATATATACTATATATTAACTGTCAGCATTGCACTTACACTAAAGAGATTCCGGACTGGAGAGGACTCCTCCATTGAACGTCTGTAGGCAAACGATTCTTTCAGTAATTTGAATAATTTCGATAGAGGATGTTCGCGGTAACGCGACGTTATATATAATGTCTGAATGCATTATTTAATTCGACTTTGCAGAGTCATAGTGAAATTTAAGCTGCAGTATTTCACAAATAAATATGTAAATTTGAAAATTCAATGTATAGACCAAAAGTATAAGTTATAAAAGATCAACGCATTTGTGCACCTTTCATAAAAGGAAGATTAGCAGTGCGATATACAAATGTGGTGTTAACTGTTGGTTGACATTTTAATTCCGATTCTTCCGAATTAGGATTAGCACCGTTATTGATGCCTCTCATTTGATTACAACTGTATGAAAGCCTTGAATAAGTCTATTTAAAGATTTTGACCCACAGTTCATTCTTAAATAGATGTAGAAATTACAACAAAAATACCCCGTGCAGAAAATGTATTAGATATTATGATAGTTCTCATAAGATCTTTCCGTAGCGGATCCGTAGTCCAGTGGTAATGCGCTGGACTTGTAATCCAGGGATGGCAGGTTCGATTCCCCGCTCCATCACTGACCGTACTAACAGTCTTTCGGACGAGACGATAAAAACCGAGGTCCCGTGTATGATGCTTTACATCGAGCACGTTAATGAATCAGGGGTGCTTCTGGAACTGGGGCATCTCCTGTATCATGCAATATCCTCCAAAAATCTAATATGACTAACATTCTTCCAGAGGCGTCGCCCATATGGGAAACCGGTGGCGACGATAAATAAACACAAACACAAAAACAAAAATAAGATTTTTATAAAAGTAAATATTATTATGAGGTTATCCTTAAAAATGTTTGTTTAGCATAGCCTACCTACTCCTGAAAAGGGCCCTTACTAAAGAAATGACACGCCTGGTTTTAGTTCTCATACAGTTTGCGAACACTGCTACCCTAAATACACCAGTTTTGACAGAAACCCCACAACTCCAGAAATAACCCGAAATAATTTCGATGATAATACACGCAATATAATATAACACTTAGGCATTTTGATTAGTTTTGTATAGAAAATAGCATTTTCTCAATATACTTTCATAATAAAAGTATTGATTGGGGTTCGTGCGCATTAATCGAAATTCGGCCGTGACCTTCACAGCTTGAAAAGCCAGTCGTTATCACTCGCCGATGCAAGACGATTCTACGGTAAGTGTCTGTTCTATTTAGTTAGTCTGGTATTTTATATTATACACGTGGATGATTAAAGGGTTATAGCCTAGGATAATTATCGCATTTTATTGATATATCAAATTGTCGTAAAGCGAAGGCGAAAAAATATCATTACATCGTCGAAAATCATACATCAAAGTCCCGCCCATCCAGACGTAACTCCGCCTCTCCCATCATACAAGTTATATAGTTTGCATTCTTAAACGGTGTGCATTTAGCGACCTCCTATGAAATTGCGTCGCCCGTGGCTCTTTATGCAACTTCGAAATATTTATTGCATCATCACTGCATACATGTGAAGTCTCCCGCTTTGGACGGTACCGCTCAGGTACCGTCTATAGTAGTGGTAATTTTGAGAGGCATACAACAAATGGTTCCCGTTTTCAAAACGCAAAACAGACTGAAAGCCGGTAACATGTCAAAAACAATCAAACACAAGAAAAAAGATAACACATCTATTTCAGGACTGAGGGAACACGGTCAACTCCATTCAGATCCGAAAGCTAAAGCCAACATCATGAACCGCCAATTCAAGTCTGTCTTCTCTGAAAGTACTCCTTGCTCCGATCATCAATTTACTTCAGGGGAATATGTCCTCGAGTATTGAAGGAACTATCATTTCATCTAGCTCAAATTCTTACCACCATCTTAATTACTCGCTTACTACCAGCACTATACCCGATGACTGGCGGAAAGCCAATGTAACTCCAATATTTAAGAAAGAGAGCAAGTACAACCCTGAGAACTCCGATCTCCCTTACATGTATTTGCTGTAAACTAGTCGAACACATTATTACCAGTCACATTATGTAACATGGGGAAATCAACAACATCTTGTACCCACTGCAACATGGCTTCCGTAAAGGTCGGTCCTGTGACACACAGCTCATATAATTCACGGACGACATATGCTCAAACCTGGAAAAGGGTAAGCAGACAGACGTTCTTGTCATGGATTTCTCCAAGGCGTTTGTCAAAGTTTCCCACAGTCCCACAAGCTGAACCATAACGGCATTCAAGGACGCACCAACCAGTGGATTAGAGCCTTCCTGAGTGGTCGTTCTCAGTCAGTAGTCCTTGAAGGGGAGTCCTCTGACACAGTGAAGGTGGAATCTGGCGTTCCACAAGGCTCAGTGCATGAGCCAAGCCTCTTTCTATACTATATCAACGACATCCCACAAGGTCTTCACGCCACAATACACCTCTTCGCGGATGACACCATCGCATACCTTACTGTAGCCAACAACTCCGACTGTGCAAACCTCCAGAAAGACCTCGACAAAGTTGGACAATGGGAAAAGAAGTGGCCTTCCATCCAGACAAATGCCAAGTCATCTGCATCTCCCGGAAGAAAAAACCAATCCACTATGGCTATCGCATTCACAACCAGTCTCTTCAGCATGTAGAATCAGCAAAATATCTTGGAGTCACCATCAACAAATCCCTGGACTGGGGGGAACACATCAGCAATATTACAAACAAAGCCAATCGAAACCTGAATGTTGTAAGAAGACACTTGAACATCGCCTCCTCATCCACAAACGAAATAGCCTACCAATCACTTGTTCGACCCACTGTGGTATATGATAGCTCCGTTTGGGATCCATACGAAAAAGACGACATTCATAAACTGGAACTGGAAATGGTACAACGTCGAGGTGCACGCTTTGTCAAACACAGGTACCAGTACAGATCAAGCGTCACTGAGATGCTCCAAGACCTCAAATGGACCCCATTACAGGACCGCAGAAAAATCTCCCGCCTTAACCTCCTATACAAGATTTCGAACGCCCTAGTTGCCATCAACAGAACCAACCGTCTTCTACCACAGTCTCATCTCTCCCGACATACATCAAAACACTCCTTCAAGAGACCACAATGTACTACAAGCTACCGGCAACAGTCTTTCTTCCCTCGAACTATTAAGGAGTGGAACAGTCTTCCACCGGACATCGTATCAGCAGGCTCAGTTGATGCTTCAAGGCTCAACTAGCCACCCTCTCTATCTAGACTCTTAAACATGCTTGTTTTTTTATCCTTCACTATACATACTCTCACTTTTCTTTCCTGTCTTATTTTGTCTTATTGCACTATCCCCTGGCAATAATGCTCAACCTGTTGAACGTGGCCAGTATCTGGTAGAAGTAGAAGTAGAAACATCCACATCGTCCTAATTACTACGCGAAAAGTAGTTCCAAAGTTTACCGACCTTGATAATATCATAAACGTTTCAAGGTGACCTGCTTAAGTGGTTTGTGAACTAATTAGCTGTTTCTGTGGAGTTCAGATGGGTTTAAAGCAATGTATTAATACACACGAGTTTGTTTACAGTTTTGGATTTATCGTAGATATGGTCTCGTTGCGCGCGACTACGAAAATTAACGGTGTCATCTTTCTACGTACACCTCACTCTGTGCTTGGAAAATTAATTGGAAAATACCCCACTAGGCCACACCAAATTGATCTCACGTTCGTCGGATTTCCCGCACCAAATTATCAGGATTTGAAAATGGGTCGAAATTTCCCGGTACGAAAAAAAAGTGAATTCCGTATGTAATTTGTCGGGGTTTTGTTTGTTTATTATCATCCGCAAATGGAAGAACATGTTCCCAGCGACTACCGCGTTATCGTGTCTTGCAGACCTGTAGCAACAGTTTGTTCGGTTAAAATTTTGTAATATTAGATCGCATTTAAAATCAAGCAAAGTTCAAGATGGTATCGATTAATTAAAGGACAACTAGTATTTGTAGGGGGCGTGGTAGTAGGCGGAGTTTTAATACCACGTGGGCATACGCCATTTTATCGCATTTTTTAAAAATCAAAATGGCTGACATTGCTAGTTTTGCTGGCGATGATGCCATTTCAAAATGTGAAAAATACATATTTGATCACGAAACAAGAATGTCCACAAGATATGTAGAGGTGAAATCAAAAAAATCCCATCAAACCGTGTAATTAAAAGAAGCTCAATCACACACCGTAATGCTTAAATGACATATTTCATCATGTTCATATTACCGCGTAAAGTCGAAACCTTTTTCCTTAGGCTATAATGCTATAGATACAAATCATTGAGAAGCAAGTAATATATATATTTGCTGTTATCTCAGACATGATTCACACTTTTATTCCAGAACGATCGATATTGACTGGGAGGCTATTTTGGGAAGAACAGTCGAGTGAGCATCTTCCACTGCCTTTTGACGGGAGTCCGTTCATGGTACTGGGCCATCAGCTTATGGAATGTTGCCATGGTCCTGCTAGGCATCGATCATAAATGTAAAAAATATAACTGTGAGTATTTTAAATGTTTTTCGATCTCAATCTTCTTTTCTGACTGAAACCAGAGGCCATTATTGCACTTGAAATTCAGAGCTGGTAATTTTGACGACTTTCTCCCGAATCTAGTGCAGCGTTTAATTGTAGTACTAATACAACTTTGCGAGCTTATCGTAGTATGATTGACATGCGGGAATTACCTGTTTTCAGTGACCATTACATCATCTTGGACCGATTTTTCTCTCGTGACCTTTTTTTTATTAACTGCTGACATATTAAAATTGAACTGACTGTTTCGATTCTTATTACTGACTGAGCTCGGGTATTTGAGCTTTCTTTACTTAACTATCCTAATCATCCTACTGTAGAGTCGATACTAATCCTATTTACTGTATTTATCAATTAGAACTGTCTCGACACCAAAATAGTTCGACCCTTGTCAGGACATTTCAACACCAGTTGTTTTATTTAGAAATAAGTGTACTTTTGATGGATATTAATGGTATTGGATTACATGGTTATATTCATTAATTGATCATAACGTTGTTTGCAGCTCTAAAGTGTTGACATCTTTTTTGACAAAAAAGTATTTTTATTACTGTGTTGCCCCTATTTAAAGGGCCAGCCATTTCTCACTTATGAGACGACTACTTTCTGAGCATATTTACTTCCCAATTCCTATTCATTAATGCCAGGCACCAGTCAGGTATGCACACGGTAACCATTATTTATCTAGCTGGCGGCTCACCAAAAGGCCATATCAAAACGGACCCCTGCAGGAATTTGAACCTTAGACCTCCTGCTGTATAGTCCTTTCCCGAAACTAGGTGCTCTCCCTTGAATATGATCTTCAATTGATTCGTATGCGCATGCGTCATCTGACTACCTCCACTTCCGGGGTTTATCCGAAATCGCGTCAAATATATTGTCAAGATGAATGATCTAGTCGTTAACACAGATAAAGTTCGCAAAAGATCATTAAAATATTGTTGTGTATGCAGCGGTGTGTATCGTGGAATGATCAAAGACGGCAGGAAAGTGTCGCTGCATAGATTTCCATAGAACAAACGTCTGAAACGTGTGTGGATTCAGCGATGCAAAATCGTGCTGAAAGATTTCAGGTGGAATGAACACAAACTGTTGTGCAGTGAACATTTCATTGATCAAGCGGGTCCAACACCTATACATACGATTCCGTCCAAGTTTCCAACACAACATGGGTCAATGAAGATATTTGCAACTTCGTTATGTATGTGTTTGAAATCACTACCCCCACCACTACATAAATTTCAAATCTTCATAATGTGTATCCCTTCATTTCAGGAACAGACTTTACAACACTGTTGCATGGCAGCTGTTGATAAAGCTCTTCAGATTATTGCGAATTAGTGAATATTTATGTGTAAAAATGCACCAATTTTTTTTTATTATGTTTAAATATTATCAATCAATATACTGGGGCTTATATTTACAATGCATGTTGCATACATCATTATTACTATTTGGCTTGTGCACAGTATTTTGTCCATGTTTTAAAAAGTAGTTGTACAAGCTCAATTCTGAAAAAAATACACATTTAATTCTGACAAAAATACATGCATATGTAAATATACATTAAAGTTTAGTTGTGCTGAAAAATTAAGTAGAAATTTCATAATGGTTTTTGACAGGGTTGGCATGGTATTTACCGGTGCACTATTTACCAGTGGTAATTCACGTACTGGGAAATATTATTTAATTTAAGAATGTGGGAAATTCTCCAAATTTCAGCAAAATGTAGTGTGTTATGACCAAAAATGTAGAACCATCAGAGTTTATCTGTATCATATCATTAAAATTCCACACAGGATCTTTACAAAAAAATTCTCTAGCAAGTTGTGATTTTTAAGATTTAGGACAAAACTTGTTAACTAAAACATTTTATTCAATACATTTCATCATTGCAATATACCATGTACTAGGATAAAAAATATAATCAGAGCCAGAAACAAGACCAGTATTGGTTTTGACAAATTATACAATGTTATGCAATAAACAATATTGTCCTCTGTGTGCACTATCTAGAAATCCGTTTTATCTAGACCCCTAATCAGCATTTCAGTGTCTGGCCCAGTGGGAGTCCAATATACATGTACATGCAATCAGTATAATGGTGTCACCATCTGACACATATATACAGTAAAGTCGAGAAGTGTAAATTATTGTTATGGACTTTAACTAACAGACAATTTATAAAAGATGATGATCAGACTTGCCTTGAATGTCAGAAAATAAGTTTATTTATTAAAACTTTAAATCAATATATGGGTGATATTTAGGATTTTAAATATGATATATGTCACATTTGATATACTTACATAAATTGTAAAACCCCAGTGCAATTGAAATAATGAAGAAGTAAGAACTTGTCTGACACTTATAAATCACTTTTAAAGGAGGGCTTAACAGTAAAAAACAAATACCAGTATATCACCACCTGTATTTTCATATTTCACTATTATTACCAACATTATCCTTTTTTCTACATGAATGTTTATAGTTATAGATGTTTTAGTTTGTTGTATTTAATCTCAATAATTATTGATGTTATAATTGATTCTTGACATGTTAGATAAATACAAAATAAGTCTTCATTACAAATTTATGAAATAAGGTCCGTCATAAGCAAAGAAAATGTACAAATATACTTGCTTGAATGCTGACATTAGTCAATTATCTTAGTTAAGAAAACTAATGATCCCTCAACATCAAGATATATTGATGATGTCATATATCGATGGTATATATAAATTGCAACTGATTAAAACCAGAAGACAAGAAAGAATTATTTTGGAGGAAAAAAACTTCACCGCTTTCAAATTATTGGTTGGAATGACATAATTAAGCAAGAATTTTAGCAAAAAAGTATAAATTGTATAATATTATGCTATTTCTTGGATAATTATGTTAAACAAATACATTTTAAGTTGTTACTTAAGTTTGTGTTTCTTCATCTTTTGAAGACTGACTATTAAGTAACTTTTAATGTCTTTCCCCTTCCACTCAGACTGATATTTAAAGGTAAAAATAACAAATACCAAGCAAAAAGTTATCTATTTATCAATGTGACATGCTTCTGTATGTATCATACAGGGTACACTGTAGTATCCAAAAAGTAAATATGATAAAAATACAAGAAACTTTATTTTTTGCCATAGATGCTAACAAAATTGGGACATTTACTGTGCACCAGGCCATTTATGATCTGGCATGGGGAAAGTGTCTACAGCTTTTCTTCTATATTAGATTGTTCTTTTTATTTTAATGAATATTTACTTCCAGATTTATTTTATAACGCATATGATATTAATTTGCTGTAAACATGTTTATTTTCAGAAACTTGATGAAAATCAGCAAGTGCCAGATTGTGACGATGTTCAAGAACCAATGTTTGTGGCAACACCGTTGTACAATGATTTAGACTTTACCAAAACTTTGAGGTCGCCCATGCCTGAAGAATATGACAATATGCATGAAACTGACCAACCTGAAAATGGCCCTGTATTCATTTCAAAGACGGACTGTTCATTGATTGACATTTCCCTGCAGCTTCATGATTACTGCAAAGGACCCGTACTACCAGCATATCCACTGAGGTTTGTTTGAATATATTATTACTTAAGATGGTATTTGACCTCCCATTTTTTTTCTTTGCTATATTGATACATTATTAAAGTTAGCATACATGTACATATTGTACATACAGAATGATTGCATAGTCAATGCAAATAAAGTTGAAAGCTTGAACAAATGTACATGTAGCTGATGTAAATCCAATCTAGATCGATTCTTCTATTTTCTTCTAAAATGTGATCTGTCATGTTCATTCTTATATATTACAAAATGTCATACCTGACTTTGTAGACTTTCAATACGCTAGTGTCTATGAATGTAAAGTACAGTTGCTACCAATCTTTAAATAAAATATGGTACATAACATAATGATTAGTGGGTGGTTTTATTCAGAAACATAGATACACAGACTTGTTCAGAGACTACTGACCAAATGACAGGAACCGATAATGAGGCAGTGAAGCAGTTTGTTGACATGGGAACCCAAACAGAAGAATTATCAACAAAAGATGCAGGAGAGCAAACTACATTGCCGACGCTAGTTTATGAGGATTTGATGAATTCAGATTCAGATCTAATGTGTTATACAGGTGTGCCTAACAAACTAGTATTTGATGCTCTTTTTGATGAAATGGGTGATGCTGTTGAGAAAACTTCAGACAAAAAAGCAAGCGCAAAAAAGAGGCACGGCTCTGGTGGGCGTCCAAGGACAATATGTGTGATAGATGAGTTTTTTATGGTTTTAATGCGTTTGCGGCTTGGCCTTCTTGTGTCCGACTTAGCCCAAAGATTTTGTATGTCCAATAGTGCCTGTGGACGAGTGTTAAATAAATGGATTGATTATTTGGATGCGAAATTTAACTTTCTTATTACTTGGCCTTCAAAACAAGTGGTAAAATGTAATATGCCAAAATTATTTAGGGACAAATTTCCAGATACACGCGTCATCATAGACTGTACAGAAATCCGAACAGAGACCCCAAGTTCACTCCAGCTGAAGTCTTTAATATACAGCAAGTACAAGTCGCACAACACATGGAAATCACTGGTTGGTATTAGCCCATATGGACATGTAACTTTTGTGTCTGATCTTTGGACTGGTTCAGTTAGTGACAAGCAAATAACTAAACAGGGGTTAGTAACTAGTAGCTTTCGTTAAGTTTCCAGCAACGACAACGTTTACGACAACGTAACGAGCCCGCAAGCATTTTTAACGATATCGTTATTTTCATAACCTGAAGCATTCGTTAAGTGTTCGTTAGTTATAGTAACTAACGAAGGTGCTGTGTAATCGTTAAACATGTGTAAACATTCCGCACCAAAAATGACATTTACATGTCGTTGCATATATAATGGAGACAAAGAAAAGATTGAACAATTAAGAAAATATTTCGTTAGGACATTGTTAATAAAACGACGGACCACCATTTTCTTATATTACTGATTGATACATAGCAAAACAAAGATAATTACGTATATATTTTAAAGGAGCAGTACATTGTATGTTGTTTGAAATTAATCGCGATTAATAGATAATCGGTGCATTAATGATCGGTGAATCGGCTTAAATGAAACAAATGCTATTATGGCACTCATCAATGAAATGAATAAGACATACACAAAATATACAATAAACAATGCAAACTCCCTAATCCGAACACTCTTCGGACAAACTATAAAGTTCAGATTAGAGGAGATTCCGGAATGGAGAGGACTCCTCCGTTGAAAGTCTGTAGGCAAAAGATTCGTTCAGTAATTTGAATAAGTTTGATAGAGGATGTTCGCGGTAACGCGACGTAATATATAATGTCTGAATGCATTATTTAATTCGACTTTGCAGAGTCATAGGGAAATTTAAGCTGCAGTATTTCACAACAAATATGTAAACTTGAAAATTCAATGTATAGACCAAAAGTATAAGTTATAAAAGATCAACATATTTGTGCTCCTTTCATAAAAGGCAGATTTGCAGTGCGATATGCAAAATGCATGTGGTGTTAAATGTTGGTTATAGACGCCTCTCATCCGATTAAAACTGTATGAAAGCCTTGAATAAAACTATTTTAAGATTTTGACCCACAGTTCATTCTTAAATAGATGAAGAAATTACAACAAAAATACCCCGTGCAGAAAATATATTAGATATTTTGATAGTTTCGCTGAATAAGGTGCATATATCAATCTCAAGCAAATATTTCATTGAATCATTCATGTCAAATGATTTCAAATATAGCTGAAATTAAGTGTGAGTGTATCGCGACGTTACCGTCCATAAGACATGACAAGCTATGCACATAGCACGATGTATTTTCAAAACGCCATTCTTGAAAACTATGCGCCATAGCTTCATTTCAAAACATTTTCGTAGAGGAAAATAATGATCTAGGGTAATACATTTTGAATTGTGATTTGTGTACCCAATGGGCCTTTTTCTGCGCTCACAGCCACATCACTTTTTCATTATTCTCACTGCTCATCATTTAATTATCTGGGATCCTCAATCGCTAAACAATTACCACTGCATGTTTCACAACATTACTTATCCAATGATTCTTGAAGGATGGTTTACATAATTAGTACACATCGTACCCGTTCTTACTTTGTTCCCATTAAATGGAATGCATACTAATGGTCTGCATCCCGAGGCAATTAAAATTATTATAATTTCTTTCAATTCTCAGTCATTGTACTCTTTGACGTACTTTTGCGTAAAATTATCGTCCGGTTTTGGGAGATTTATTTACGTGTAAAAATAACAATCCGGACCGAAAAATTCGTTCGGATTCCGGAGTAAGGAGGATCCGGACTGTGGGGGATTTATTTATATGTTGTATTGGAGGAACAAAAACGGGAACGAGAAAGGTGTCCGGTTAGAGGAAGTTTCCGGACTGGAGAGTTTCCGATTTAGAGAGCGTTTATGTATGTCATAATAGTGTTTATACCATTTCAACAGATAACATCAAAGTGCGTTACTAGTCACGGTACCTAAGCAACGCACTTTGGTGTTTTTCACGAAAGTTGGGTGGACACAATAGAGCGTTCCTACAGCACACTGTAGTAGAACTTGTGTGTTTCTTCTGCTAATGACAAATAGATTCGACATTAATAAGATTATTTAATAAAAGTAAATAATACCTGTAATTGCTCATATTTCATCTTAAAAAGGTAAGATAATGCTCAAGTATATATTAACGTGTAACATTCATCATAAGGATGCATCGTGAACTGATATAAGCATGGTATCATTTGAAGCTAGAAAATGTGAAAAATACCATCCTTATATTACTAACTTGTTTTTCAGGGTCTGAAATATTAGACATGTTATGGACTATGAAACAAAATAAATAAATTTATTAACGATCTTTACACAAATAATTGTTTCTAAACCACAACACAGTAGCATTTCAATTGATATCGAAATTAAAAGGGTTACCGCATACGTACGTACATACATTTTTTCCCAGACTTTCATGGTCTGTTTCAATTATTTTTAACAAAATGATGTCACTTAAAATACAGCACGTCTTTATAGCAAGAGTTGTTCTTATCGAATGCTTAACGAAGGCTTAGCGAATACTCCGGAGTTGTCGTAATGTAACGAAGACTTCGTTCGTTGAATGAAACTAACGACAGCTTTTGGTTAGCACATATTTAACTAACGATGACTTAACGATGACATAACGATCATCGTTGGCTTAACGAATGCTTCTGGTTACTAACCCCAGAGTGGGCTAGTAGAATTGTGTGAGGAGCGTGATGCCATTATGGCCGATAAAGGTTTCTTAATATCAAACTTAACCACTCCTAAAGGGATAAAATGGATTATGCCTCCATTCAGGAAAGCTAATGTTAAATTTACGAAAAGTGAAGTGAAAAGTACAAGGGAGATCGCAAATCCAAGAATTCATGTTGAGCGTCAAATGGAAAAAAATAAAAACTTATCTAATTTAAAACTGACTAGTTTTCACACAAATTGATTAGTTTGAGAATTTTTAGCTTAGAAAAAATGTTGTTGTTTTTTTACTCGAGGTGCGCAAAACCTGGACGGACGCTTAACATGGCCTAATATTGTTGATGTAGTTTCTACTTTTTGGTTGTTTATTGTAGTTTTTGAACAATTGCCAATTTCTCCTGAATCTGTCGCCACATTGTAAGTGGTATATTATTGGTTTTACTTATGGACTAATACACATACATGTATACATCAAAGAATTTTCTAAACTACAATTTCCAGTTTCAGTAACTTTACATTTATTTTAGTAATCTCATAACACTTTCTGTGGAACATATACTGATAATGAAACCATATAAGTGTGGTAGTAAATCAATATGCAACAATTTGCAAATTTATTATCCCAGCAAACTTGAATTGAGTATCATACATAAAGCATTAAAAAATTATGTAATATTACTGTACAGCAAAATTTACTTTTAAGATTAGTTCATCATTTATGTATCAAATTGTTAGGTGTACAACTAATGTATTATGTAATGCTGGAATCAGTCATTTCCTATGTTTTGAAGATTTTAGAATTTACATCGATATATCGTTGGCTGACATTTATTCAATTAGTCATATTTGACAGCCCTTTTGATAGTACATGTATATATATACTCTAAATGTACATGTTGAAAGCCAGAGGTACTACAGTATGTTCACATTTTTCTGTTGATTTATTGCTTGTTAAATAAATTTATAATATATACAAAAGTTTGCAGTTCACATGTGTCAATTTTTCTTTATATCAATGTCATATAGTACATTCGTATTGGATCTGATCCTACACAGGTCAGGTCTCGAACCCACAGTCTCAGGATTGGGAGACAAGTTCAAAGCAATATAAAAGCTCTGTGCTAACTGGCTTGGTTGAATGAAATGAAATTTCTACTTGTCAGACAACAATAACAAAATAAGACTACACTAATAAGTTATATTAGTAATATTATAACTTGTACATACTTCTAAGACTCTGAATAGTGTAGTTGATCATACATGTATAATGCAACAAAATTGTACAATGTTGGTATGAAACTATAAGAATACAATATGTTATATGTTGCAACCAACATCAAAATACACAAATGGGTCAGCTATTTCATTGCATACAAACACTTTGTCAGCAGTGTATCAAGTGTTACAACATATAAAGTATTCTATATATTGCTAACAATGCGTTTTTATACTGCGCTCTACCCTACGACTGAATAGCTCTGGAATGAAAACTTTCAAGTAAAACGTTTTCAGAGTAGAAACTATTTCAGCAAAGAATTTATCGTCTTTAAAAATCCGTTCCACTGATATCCCCATACATGTCCAAACAACAAAGTCACACCATGCCATTCCACTTAGCCCTAGTTGACCTTGAACCTGGAAATAATATGAATGTCCTCGTTTCAAAGTTACTTTTCCAGATTCACTTATGAAACAAACAAAATTAGGATCAGCAGCACACTCTTGGGGTGTGTTCATTCTCCATAGCATGGATGAAGGGTACTTGATTTCCAGGACCCCATTGGACTGCTGACAATGGGTACAATTTACAAATCCATCCGGGCTAGCTCCAAGGTACGGAAACTCTGATATAGTTAGTAGTCCACACTTTTTCACTGTCAAGCCCGGATGATCTTTTTTAACATATTTAGATATGTGCGCCTTGCTGCTGCTTCATGTTTTTTCCATATACTGTATGACTGGATTCAAATGTCCTATAACCCAGAATGTCTTTCAGTACTGAGTCTGGCTTTGTGGCTGCTTTCATTTTGCAAATTCTTCCGAGGTTTGAAGATGTCAATCTTTCTGAGCGAGCATCAAACCAATAATCTGAGTCACTTTGTCTGCGTGTGAGACTTTCTATATAGCAGCATTGCTCCTCTGTTAAATATAGAGATTCCAAGTAACGTTCAAACATTCTTTGGCACTCTGGAGACTGCATATTAACATTGTCATGATGATTGTACTGAATATTATGCAGTTTGGGTAGAGCCATATTTTCATTCTGACTGAAAATATGTCAACCAACCAGCATTGGAATTCCCTTTTAACAATTTGTCCTTAATTCGCTCTACATTAACAGTTGTCTCCACACTGTTCACAGGGAGCACTCTTTTAACAGAGGGTATGTCTTTGCCATAAATGGATTTCTTAAATGTCAGATCATTGGACTTCTTTGGGGTACGTTTTCTTTTCCTTGAGTTGTTCCATTTACATTTCATGGATGTTGGGGCAAGTAGACCATCTAACCTTTTGTTTTATATGTCCGCAATAGCATACGCAGCAATGTGGTTACATCCTTCACCATTGAACCTGAAAGATAGATAAATGTAAAAGAATTTTAATCCCATTATGAATTTTTAAATACCCTATTTATCCTCATAACATAACATCGGTGTTGAGTGGTAATAACAAGCATGACATGGACACGCTCAAATGATGTTGACATTGTAAAATATTTATTTTGTGCACATATGATATTTTATTTCATTGAAAATTGATGTCTTGTTACTTTGAATATGATATGTGATATAATCATTTGAACTAGTATCTTATAGCTGAATTAGAAAATTGTCGGAAATAATTTTGACGTGTCAGCTTTTCATTACCACAGACCGAATTAAACATAATTTGCTTGCATATATAAGGGGGTTAATGTATTGTTTTTGCGAACATTTCTGCTGTTATGTCTTAATAGAATCTTACATTTATGTTAATTTGTTATTGCTTTATTTAACTCATCATCTAAAAAAACTCGACAAAGCCACGTTTTTTTTTATCTTTTTTAGAAGAATCATTTAATAAATTCAATAGATAATGACTACTTATATAAGATCCTCAATTTATTAACGTGTATGGGCGCAATGCAAAATGGCAACAGACTTACAGAGGGCTTCAATTCGGGTAGAAAACAAACTTTTAAACTCAAAAGATCACACTAACTCAATAAAACCAAAGGGGATTACTCAGAGAACTTTTATTTCTATCAACATAGTACCTAAGGTGTGTAGCAAAGTTTAACTATGTAATTTTCTGCCATTTCTGTTCAATTATTTCGGTCACTATAAACAAATATGACATATATAAGATAATTATGCTATGACATACCCCGCAAAACATGTACATTCTGCAGAATGTTTACATCCGGTCACTTTTGACAGCATCACCCATCCTCCGTAGTCTGGACATTGTTTTGTATTTGCAGATGGCATGGAAGGAATAATGTTAGCCCGAACAAAACAGTGGGTCTCGTTCTCATCTGAGTCATTTATCTGGAAAACAAAAGCACATTCATAATCATATATTGTACGTTACATGTTAAATACTTGCTTATGTCAAAATTCTATTAGAATAGTGCATGTCATTTTGAGTGAGGGTAAAGGGTCATCTCGGTCCGGTCCTACTCAGCCCAGTCTAACTCCGCCCACTTTTGAAGCGTAATGAAAAGGCAACGTTGTTCACACCTTCGGCATACTAAAGAAGGTGATAGTAGTCTTTTTTTTAAGCGCAATGAAAAGGCTTGTTTGATATTTATACATGTACAAGCAACAACATACTGTTAAACAATTTTACACTTATTAGCTAAATTCTTGCTTAATTTTGTTATTCGAATCAATAATTAGAAAGCGGTGAAGGTTTATTTCGCCAAATCATCTTCTGGTTTTAATAAGTTGCAATTGATATAAATGTCTGATATGATCAATATATCTGCATGTTAAATTAACATTATATTATGTTTATAAACTACAATATTTGACTTTTACCTGCATTTAAGTAAGTATTTGGATATAACATTTGCTTAGGGTGGACATTACTTTATAAATTAGTTATAAAGGCCTAGTTTGTAGAACTAAACATGCCCAGTATCAATTATAACATCAATAATTATTGAGATTAAAAAATAGTATAGCCTTAACATAATAAATTATATGAAGAAAAAAATTATTATTTCATCTGCACTGGTGTTTACAGTTTATGATATGACAGAAATGAGTAATAATATATAGGGTAATTCTATCATAAGCGTATATTTTATGTCCCATGGATTTCAGAATAAATTTTTTTTGTTAATACTAGTGAAAAAATAAAAACACAGATGATTTACTGGTATTGGTTATTCACTGTTGAGTCTTTCTTTCAAACATAAGAGTTAGAAATGTTCTGATTTCTTCATTATTTCATCTTCACTGGTGTTTACAGTTTATGATATGACAGAAATGAGTAATAATATATAGGGTAATTCTATCATAAGCGTATATTTTATGTCCCATGTATTTCAGAATAAATTACTAATTCATCTTTCACGCAAATTTGATTTGTTTTCAATGATACAAACATTATGAACCTTATAAATACGAAAATATGATAGGGTATAAGCATTTTGTACAATATTGCATTGTTTGAGTCAGGCCAAAAGCACAGTGTCCCCTTCGTCACATGAAAGTATGAAATTATATATATATATCATGTTTAAACCCTAAATATCACATCGTATGTTGAATTATGTTCTTAAATAATAAACACATTTTATAACATTCAACACAGACATGATCAATGGTCTTTAAGTTAAAGTCTATACAAATATTTGACACTTCTCAACTGCACTGTATATATATGTGTCAGATGGTGACAGAAAAACACTGATTGGATGTATATTGGATTCCAACTGGGGCAGACAAAGAGAAATGCTGATTAGGGGGCCGGACAAGATTGTTATCTAGATAGTGCACAAAATGCGTAATATTATATAATTTGTCCAAGCCAAAACTGGCCTTGTTTCTTCAGGGCATAATTTCTGGAATTTTTAGAAATATGTGTTGAATGATTTATTGAAGATTTGAGAAATAATCCTAATATTGTTATGTCTGTCCTCTCACTAAATTATTTATTTAACATACTATTTTGTCAATTTCAAAACAAAATATTTTCCACATGGACTTTTAACAAATATACCCTTCATTATGAAATATTTTGATGTACAGATATGTTCTCACTTCTAATTTGTGCAATATTGTTTGATATTAAATTATTAATTGTGTGATGCACTAACAAATAAATAAATCACATAATCATATGTATGTCATTTTCTGGGTATAATTCCATATGATTATGCAATTTTCCAAATCCACTACACTTTTTACCAATTAGTTATGTACCAGTACTTCAATGAAATTTGTGTAACATGAAAGCAAGTCTTCATGAAAGGATACATTGGGTATGACAAGATAATCCATTTATATACAACATAATCTGTACATACTTTGTTACTTTATGATGGCATACAGGTGATAAAATGCAAACAAATAACTTTAAAGGATGTTAAGTGTCATCATTTGTACGGTAAAACTTCAATAATAATACAACCCTTGGAACCCTTGAAATCTGGTCTTCTTATTGTGGTAGTCTTATAATATTGAGGTTGAATGAAAAGGAAAACTGAGAAAATGGAAAATTGTATTCATAATATTGAGGTGGTCTTTGAATACATTTTTACTGTATTTAGTTAATTGAGTAAATTAGTTGCTGTTTTTACATCAATAAAAATATCATCAACAATGTATTAATCCCCTATTATACGCTGCCTACATTGCGACATGGACGGAACAATAAAGTTATCGTGCTTACATTACCCTCATTGTGACTGTATGGAATAATAAAGTACTCGTGCTGGCATTACCCTCATTGTGATGTATGGAATAATAAAGTACTCGTGCTTACATTACCCTCATTGTGACTGTATGGAATAATAAAGTACTCGTGCTGGCATTACCCTCATTGTGATGTATGGAATAATAAAGTACTCGTGCTTACATTACCCTCATTGTGACTGTATGGAATAATGAAGTACTCGTGCTGGCATTACCCTCATTGTGACTGTATGGAATAATGAAGTACTCGTGCTTACATTACCCTCATTGTGACTGTAAGGAATAATGAAGTACTCGTGCAGGCATTACCCTCATTGTGACTGTATGAAATAATGAAGTACTCGTGCTTACATTACCCTCATTGTGACTGTATGGAATAATGAAGTACTCGTGCTGGCATTACCCTCATTGTGACTGTAAGGAATAATGAAGTACTCGTGCAGGCATTACCCTCATTGTGAAATGGAAAATTTATGAAGTACTCGTGCTTACATTACCCTCATTGTGACATGGACAAAATAATAAAGTACTCGTGCTGGCATTACCCTGATTGTGACTGTATGGAATAATAAAGTACTCGTGCTGGCATTACCCTCATTGTGACTGTATGGAATAATGAAGTACTCGTGCTGGCATTACCCTCATTGTGACTGTATGGAATAATAAAGTACTCGTGCTGGCATTACCCTCATTGTGACTGTATGGAATAATAAAGTACTCGTGCTGGCATTACCCTCTTTGTGACTGTATGGAATAATGAAGTTCTCGTGCAGGCATTACCCTCATTGTGAAATGGAAAATTTATGAAGTACTCGTGCTTACATTACCCTCATTGTGACATGGACAAAATAATAAAGTACTCGTGCTGGCATTACCCTGATTGTGACTGTATGGAATAATAAAGTACTCGTGATGGCATTACCCTCATTGTGACTGTATGGAATAATAAAGTACTCGTGCTGGCATTACTCTCATTGTGACTGTATGGAATAATAAAGTACTCGTGCTGGCATTACCCTCATTGTGACTGTATGGAATAATAAAGTTCTCGTGCTGGCATTACCCTCTTTGTGACTGTATGGAATAATAAAGTACTCGTGCTGGCATTACCCTCATTGTGACTGTATGGAATAATAAAGTACTCGTGCTGGCATTACCCTCATTGTGACTGTATGGAATAATAAAGTACTCGTGCTTACATTACCCTCATTGTGACTGTATGGAATAATGAAGTACTCGTGCTGGCATTACCCTCATTGTGACCGTATGGAATAATAAAGTACTCGTGCTGGCATTACCCTCATTGTGACTGTATGGAATAATGAAGTACTCGTGCTGGCATTACCCTCATTGTGACTGTATGGAACAATGAAGTACTCGTGCTTACATTACCCTCATTGTGACTGTATGGAACAATGAAGTACTCGTGCTTACATTACCCTCATTGTGACTGGACGGAACAATGAAGTACTCATGCTTACATTACCCTCATTGTGACTGTATGGAACAATGAAGTACTCGTGCTTACATTACCCTCATTGTGACTGTATGGAACAATGAAGTACTCGTGCTGGCATTACCCTCATTGTGACTGTATGGAACAATGAAGTACTCGTGCTTACATTACCCTCATTGTGACTGTATGGAACAATGAAGTACTCATGCTTACATTACCCTCATTGTGACTGTATGGAACAATGAAGTACTCGTGCTTACATTACCCTCATTGTGACTGTATGGAACAATGAAGTACTCATGCTTACATTACCCTCATTGTGACTGTATGGAACAATGAAGTACTCGTGCTTACATTACCCTCATTGTGACTGTATGGAATAATAAAGTACTCGTGCTTACATTACCCTCATTTTGACTGTATGGAACAATGAAGTACTCGTGCTTACATTACCCTCATTGTGACTGTATGGAATAATAAAGTACTCGTGCTTACATTACCCTCATTGTGACTGTATGGAATAATAAAGTACTCGTGCTTACATTACCCTCATTGTGACTGTATGGAATAATAAAGTACTCGTGCAGGCATTACCCTCATTGTGACTGTATGGAATAATAAAGTACTCGTGCTTACATTACCCTCATTTTGACTGTATGGAACAATGAAGTACTCGTGCTTACATTACCCTCATTGTGACTGTATGGAATAATGAAGTAATCGTGCTGGCATTACCCTCATTGTGACTGTATGGAACAATGAAGTACTCGTGCTGACATAACCCTCATTGTGACATGGACAAAATAATGAAGTATTCGTGCTGGCATTACCCTCATTGTGACATGGACAAAATAATTAAGTATTCGTGCTGGCATTACCCTCATTGTAAAATTGACAAAATAATGAAGTACTTGTGCTTACATTACCCTCATTGTGGCATGGACACAATACTGAAGTACTCGTGCTGAAATTTACCTCATTGTGACTGTACGGAACAATGAAGTACTCGTGCTGACATTAACCTCATTGTGACATGGACAAAATACTGAAGTACTCGTGCTGACATTAACCTCATTGTGACATGGACACAATACTGAAGTACTCGTGCTGACATTAACCTCATTGTGACATGGACACAATACTGAAGTACTCGTGCTGACATTAACCTCATTGTGACATTACCCTCATTGTGAAATTGACAAAATAATGAAGTACTTGTGCTTACATTACCCTCATTGTGGCATGGACAAAATAATGAAGTACTCGTGCTGAAATTAACCTCATTGTGACTGTACGGAACAATGAAGTATTCGTGCTGACATTAACCTCATTGTGACATGGACAAAATACTGAAGTACTCGTGCTTACATTAACCTCATTGTGACATGGACAAAATACTGAAGTATTCGTGCTGACATTAACCTCATTGTGACTGTACGGAACAATGAAGTATTCGTGCTGACATTAACCTCATTGTGACATGGACAAAATACTGAAGTACTCGTGCTGACATTAACCTCATTGTGACTGTACGGAACAATGAAGTACTTGTGCTGATGTTACACACATTGTGACGTGGACGGAACAAAGAAGCACTTAGGCTGACGTTACCCACATTGTGACATAATCGGACCAATGAAGCACTCGTGCTGACGTTACTCACATTGTGACATGTACGGAATAATGAAGTTCTCATAATCTGATGTTACCCACATCGTGATGTGACATGTACAATGTAGTACTCACAATCTGACGTTCCCAGCATCGGGATGTGACATGTACAACATAGTACTCACAATCTGATGTTACCCACATTGTTATGTGGTCTGAACAATGTAGTACTCACATTATGACGTTACCCGCATCATCATTTGATCTGTACAATGTTGTTCTTACAGTCTGATGTTACCCGCATTGTGATGTTAACCATAATCCATACATATGTTCTGATGTTACTTGCATTGTGACATAAAGTCAAGTTTGAGAAACACGAAAAGTCGGTCAATGGCGCTACCGGGAATCGAACCCAGGTCTACGGATTGCCGGTCCGTTATGCTAACCACTACACCACAGCGACTGAACAATACGATTTACATTCTGATGTCAGCTATGTTATGATTGGAGCAGCACAGTTTTAAACTGATATTTTGACATCGTGTAGTGAGACAGTACACTCTATTACAAACATTCTGACATAATTGATCTTTGACATGGAGTAAACATTTTTTAACTGCTAATGATTAATGTCAAGTACATTATGACAAAGACATTACATTTTCACTGCTGTACTGGCCCCTCAGTTTACAGAACTTCTCAATTTTTGATTTTCCCATTTCGTCCGTTACTTATTTCAATATAAAAGGTAAGCAAAAAAGTTAATGTTAATGCACACTGTAACATGGACAATACATTTTCCTTCTGCCATTACTTTTATTATTATGTGGACAAAACCGTATCTCCCCAGTTTAAATGTCAACATGGTTTCTTTAGTTTTGGCCTCACATTTTCTCTAAAACACCCTTTTGGAAATGCAAATTTTGGCTGTTGTAGAGAGGCTGTTGCTATAAGGGGTTATATTGATAGTATATTCTCACTACAGCTAAAACTAAAGAGACGTGCAGCTGTGGAATGATTGCACTGTACTGACTAATATAATTATGAATATTTTACTTGATTTGCTTGAAAAATTCTTATTTTCTTCATAATTTTGTAATCCTATGTATCATGGTATGTGCTCTTCATGTACAAAAACAATACCCAGCAATGTGAGTGTGGCTTATCGGACGCTTCAGGCAGTATATAATGTGATTTACTGCATGGACTTTATCTAAATGTCATAACTAATTAGGGAGTATTAAGTATCACCATCAAAGAGTACTGGAAACAAGTAAGATTTTGAGGGATAGTCTAATATATATGTTATGTTGTATAACATCCAAATTGGTCTAAAGAATTTGATGAAAACTGAAGTTAAGACACTTGTTAAAAATAAATGAAATTCAGATTTTTAAAAAATGAACATTATCTTGCATATACTACAAATAATGTATGTGTCATGTATCGTATATTTTATTTTAAGCACCCATACACTTGGGGGTCATATGTTTATTTGAATTTTAAATATATGTTTAACGTGAATGATTTATGAAAGCCTGGTGGTGACATTTCAGCTTCAAGCATGTGTGAATTCAACTTCATGAAGGTGAAATATTGAATCTGCGAAGTTTAAATCATGAAAATGTAAAGTTGAAATAGTGATTTCGTGAAATTCAAATTGTGAAATTCAGATTGTGAATTCATGAATTTGAAATCATGAATTCATGAAGTTGAAATCATGAATTCATGAAGTTGAAATCATGAATTTATGAATTTTAAATTGTGAATTCATGAAGTTGAAATGGTGAATTTGTGAAGTTGAACTTGTGCAATTGTTAATTTAAATTAGCAAATTTGTGAATTTGAAATCATGAAGATGAACTCGTGAATTCATAAAGTTGAATTTGAGAATTTTTGAAGCCGAAATGCCACCAACAGGCTTTGTAGTAATTTGATTTCATTTATCATTAATCTGTAATAACAATTTTAGTCATATATCTGCATGTTGAGCTTTAAAATTATTGTATGGTTTATTTCAGTGGAAGTATGACGTGGAAAAGAAGCTTAAGGCCAAAGCTCTCATGTACATAAATATAAATCCTTACTGATTACCAAATCTGCATTTATCAATTTTGTTCCGTCAACGGCACATTTGACTTTGCACTGAGGCATTTCAATTTCTTCCGTTGACGGCACATTTCATTCATGTATTTATTAATTATATATTTGAGCTTGTATTTTTGGTTCCGTTAACGGAACATTTGACTCTCGCCTCCAAATTTTAGATTGTTCCGGCGCCGGAACATTTGACTTTGGACATAGAAATTTCAAATTGTTCCGGCAACGGAACTTTTCTTTTATTGGATGTACTTTTCAATTTTGTTCCGGCGACGGAACATTTGACTTTGCACATAGAACATTCAAATTGTTCCTTTGAAGGTACATTTTTTCATTGGATGTACTTTTCAATTTTGTTCCGGCGACGGAACATTTGATGTTTAGACTTCCGTTGGCGGAACTTTTACTATTAAAGGGCTATATTTGGATGAACTAAATTAAAAGAGGTGAAAATTTCACTATTTGTGTTGGACTTTTGCCTGTATCCTGAAAATGAAGCATGTTATTTCCATGTTTTAAAGGTGAAATAGGCCATTCTAATTAGGATTCTGTGGACAATCCCATTTTAAATTGGACAGGCTTCTACATAATATGTCATACACTTATGATGGTATGGCGCCATATGGAAACGCAGTCGTTTCACGTTCTATAAAACGGCACATCAGAAGAACAACGCTAAATTAACCCGTTGTCAATAGGATACCCTTATAAGTTCTTAGTTATCATTACAAATCATATCATGTAATGTCTGAATAAAAAAATAAAAATTGTGTGTACATCATGCACCACATGTGTAAATGTATTGGGATCATTTGAAATTGTGATGCGATATGCAGGGATACGCATATTAATTATTAAAATGTGTAACCTAACATACGGTGTAGATTGGCATTAACACCTGTGTATGTATTACTTTCGACAATTCACTAGTGAAATAACAACTCACGTTCGTGACATCACAAGAAAGCAAGCGTGACACTAATATAATCAAACGATGTTGACATTGTTAGATAGTTATTGTTTAGGAAGTGTGACATTATATTTGATTGGCAATTAGTGTCTAGTTAATTTGAATATGATATGTGAGGTAATCATGTGAACTCGTATCATGTGGTTGAAAATTATAATTGTCGGAAACACTTTACGTTGCATCAGGTTGTGTTGACGAAAGACCGAATAACACACGCCATACATCTGAGGTCAATGTAATGCTGGACGAAAATCAGCTGTTTCTGTTGTAATTTCATAAACAGAATTTTACATTGGTGATAATTGTTTATTGAATTTATTAAACTCGTCATCTTAAACCGAAACATCGTTTAAGATAATCACTTAACAGTAACATGGATTTTGATATCAGCAATAGCATAACTGCGTCAGCTGAGTTATAAGTATCACGTATGAAAAATACAGTTATTTTAAGATGTAATATTGACGATATACGTGAATCAATTATAACTTTCGTTCATGTTCTCATTACTTATTGTCATATGTCCCCCTCAGATACATATAATTATGCATAGGAACCATGACTCGTGCCAATGTTATCAATCTTATTGTTAGCATTTATGTCACACTTACATCGATAAACCATAATCACATACTTCCTGTTGGAACTAAAACCAGCTGGCTGATCCTTGTATGTTTCTATGATAGTGGTATATGCTTCTCAGAGAAGGAGAAGCCATGGACGGAAAACTTGTATCGCTCCAACGCTGTTTTAACTCATGACAACTTACATATCCCGTCTCACAAGTCTCTCTCACAGGTTATTGCATCAAGCTGTGTAATAAATAACAAGTGTTTAAATGATGACACAATCAATAACACGAGGGACGCATACCACTTCGATAATGTGGATATAATTATTTTTTATTATAATTATTTATTTAAGTCTCATTAATATACATATACAATACTAACTACAACAATTATTTCGGTAAAAACTGTATACCACTACTCAACTTATAAGTTATAAGAGGCTACACTAAACATATACACACACATTATTTAATCATTGAAATAATGACATAACTCTTAAAAACATAATGATATGTCATACAATATATAAATATATATTGCACGTACCTACTATCTACACAGTCATATAAAACCAAAGAGCAGTCGTTAATATTTATATGTAATCTGTATATGGATATGTACACTAAGTCGCTAGATGTAAACCTGTCGGCGTGATTTAAATTATACAGTAAAACTTCGAAACCTCAAACTGCCGTCGGACCTAGCAATTTATTCGAGTCATCTACTGTTCGAGGCATCTACGGCATACGCGTATATGTCCTAACTGACAGTCGCCGGTGCAAATGTACTAAGCATGTTGAGCACACGTTTTGTTTTCATACTGAATGCACGTCGATCAATAGTCGCAGCATTATTCATAATAATAATAATAATAATTAAAAAAGAAATGAAAGCAAAGCAAAAATGATTCCCTGTGGCACCTTATTCTCTCTCGTTTATTCTTGTACGCATGAATTGTCTGTCACATAGTACATATACAATGGAAAGTCCCTAATCCGGAAACTCTCCAGTCCGGAAATTTCCTGTAACCGGACAATTTTCTCGGTCTCGGTTTAGTTCCTCCAATACGACATATAAAAAATTCTCCCACAGTCCAGAATCCGAACGAATTTTTCTGTCCGAATTGTTATTTTACACGTAAAATAAATCTCCCAAACCCGGACGATAATTTTCCGCAAAAATACGTCAGATCGTATAATGACTGAGCATTGAGAGAAGGCATAATAATTTTAATTGCCTCTATGAATATAGACCATCAGACTTTATCATCGTATGCATTCCGTTTTGATGGAAACAAGGTAAGACCGGGTACGAGGTGTACTTATTGTGTAAACAATTGGAAAACATTGGATGTGAGCGCAGAAAAGGGCCCATTAGGTACACAAATCGCAATTCAATTTTGTTACCCTTTATCATTATTTTACTCTACGAAAAATCTTTTGAAATGAAGCTATGGTGCATAGCTTCCAAGTTTGGCGTTTCCAAAATGCATCTTACTAAGTTTGTCAGGTTTAATGGACGGTATAACGTTGCGAAACACACATACTTAATTTCAGCTATGTTTGAAATCTTTTGACTTGTTGAATGGTTCATTGAAATACTTGCTTGATATTGAGTTAATTTTATTCAATGCTTTCATACGATGTTAATTAAACGAGATGCATCTATAGCGTTGCATATACTGAATAATCGAATTTTCTACAATTTCTATTACGAATAAACAAGTTATATAATGCTAATTTACATTTGAAAGAATTCAAATATCAAGATTTAACACTGCATGTATTTTGCATATCTAATGAATAACTTATGATTTTGGGCCATACAGTGAATCTTCAAGTTTACATAAATTTTGTAAAATATTGTAGCTTAAATTACTCTGCAAAGTATGAAAGAATGTATTGCCTTCGGACATTCAATTCAATCTCCTCTAATCCGAACTTCATAGTTTGTCCGAAGGGTGTTCGGATTAGGGAGTTTCCACTGTACATGTCAACTGTCAAGTAATTATCACGAAGTGCGAATAACATGTGTCGCCAATCTTACCCGTCAACAAATATAAGTATATTAAGCGGTCAATGAAAGGTGTGAATTATTGTATTGTTCGACATATCTGTGGTGAACAATGAATGAAATAATAGCGAGGGACCACAAATCCTGTTCGAGTGTTCGACCTATCTCTGTTCGAGTGATCTACTGTTATATAATATGAAATCAGAAGGGGTTTCGCCGGGACTTAAGAACCTGTTCGAGGTATCTACTGTGTTCGAGCCAGAACTGTTCGAGGTTTCGAAGTATTACTGTATTTCATTTATCACACTCTAACGTTGACTACTGCATTTGCAGTTCGGCTCAATTATTACGTTCCGAATTCATCTTAAACATCATCTATGGAACAAATTGATCGCTTGATCACAAAGATGCAATATTTGTTTTGTAAATTAATGAAATAATATATACATGTATATGTAAAACTTGAAGGCAAGCAGTGATTAATTTAGGATATCATAATCAACATACATGAACTCACTTTAAAATGAAATCGAGATATTGTGAAGTTTATTATCTCGACCTTCATGATTCCACGATTATACACAGAAACATAGAATTGATACATACTTAATATGTCAGAATAAATTAAAGAAAGTTGTGTTTTAATATATCAAAAGCTCGTATCTGCTTATATCGATGCCTATGGAATGTCACCGTTGAAGAAAAATCGTTTACAAATCGAAATATCTCAACTAGCCAGACTGTCTTTTTTTAATATTCTACTATTGCACAGTCCGGAAACTTCCACTAACCGGACAATTTTCTCGATCCCGCTTCAGTTGATTTAATACAACATATGAAAATTCCCCCCAAGGGCCGACCGGTTCCTTCTAGCCCCGCATACGTGTCTCTGTACTCCGACTTATATTCGCACGAAATCGTTTTATCAACGTTCTTAGGCACGAAATTTTCGTAAGATTTTCTTACGACGTTTTTACTATCGCAAGAGCGTTTTATCAATATTTTCGTACGCATGCATACGCTATGAATTCGTAAGTTTTAACGAAAATGCTACGAATGGTTATAGGCATTCGTAACGTTCGTAGCAAAAAATGATATTAATATTTCACATTAATCAACACTGTTATGAACTTTTTAATCAATTCATCTACTTCATATCACATGAAATTGTCTGGCATTAGTGGACAAAAATACACGAATAAGTATTATAGGATTAAACGACCATTTTTTGGCGTTCATGCATGTGTAAACGCCGATCAGAACGCACACATTGAATAAAGCCCGGAAGGACTTTCTGTTAAATGTGTGTGGAACGCATCATGACAAGAACACACCGTGACAAGAACGCACCGTGTCAAGAACGCACCGTGACATGAACGCACCGTGACATAAACGCACAGTGATATAAACGCACTGTGACGAGAACGCACCGTGACATGAACACACCGTGACATGAACGCACCGCGACATAAACACACCGTGACAATAACGCATCGTAACAAGAACGCACCGTAACATGAACGCATCGTGACATGAATGCACCATGACATAAACGAACCGTGACATGAACGCACCTTGAGATGAATGCACCGTCACATAAACGCACCGTCACATAAACGATCGTATGCAATGGCGTATAATACTTAAGACCAACCGACACTAATTCGAAAGCAAATTAACAACCTGATAGAACCACAACAACAACAACAGCAGCAGCACATCCGACGAAAATATTGACTTCAGCAGAATAAAAAGAAAATCGAGATGTTTTATTACATAACTAACTGTAACAAGGACATGAGAGCAAGAATCAATTAATTATTTAAATGTTGATTTGAATATATGATAAGTATATAAATTTATTCAAGGTCCACATTTTGGAAAATATGATTTATTAGCCCCTAAACGTTTGGATTTTGGCAATTGTAGTAAAGTTTTCTATATATTCTATGTGATAACAGGTGAAACTTTTAAATTAGAAGGAAGAAGATGTTCAGTTAGAATAAACAGTTTTACACTAAATAAAAGAGAGGAAATTGCAGAATACTAGCATAACTGTTACAATATTCTAGTAGTATGAAAAAGCGTTTAAATTTACGTTTGAGAATATTTTTCCTGTATAATATATTGATAAAAACTGGCAACTCGATGTCGATTTTTAAAAGGGACGATCCACTGCGATAAGCCAGCTAAAAAAATGGATATAAGTAATGGATAGAATTGTTAAAATATAAGTTCAAAGGCACAACTGCTATCGATATATAGACATAACATATTATGTGTTCACATCATGTAAACAGCTTGGTACATAATACCATATTTTCATGACTACAACAGACAGTGCCGGCGTTCCATACATATCGCTTATAAATTTCTCTTTATAAGGTGACTTTTTCTCTGTTTCAGTTTAACTGGAAAACATACAGGACCTACCAAAATTGAAGCAAGCATTTGGTGTTCATATTGACTTATCATTCCCTTTGGTGGGAATACGTTAATTTGCTGCTCAGCCGTGTGTAGGATTTATGATTTGATAATTGAGTGGCATAATATCAATTCACATTGTGTTAAAGTAGCTGAACTAGTGAACATTATTTTGTCGGGTATCTAGAGGACTCGTTAACCAGCGAAATATTGTCAGCTTTCCGTTATCTATCAGCTGATATGTTAGGAAACTTGCACAAAATTTGATATCCTTAAATGTAAGTTTTATTGTTAGTTTTGGATCTTTTTAGAATTAAGTCAAGCATTTTGAATTTTTTATTGATAATATTTATCCATTAATCCTTAATCTTGACATACTCTGCGAGTTGGCAATCAATCGAAAATAGCTTGTTTTTGTGGAAATTTCGCTTAACTTTCGATAATGAATGCTGCATTTCCCGAATATTTACGTCCGAGTGTCAGTTAAAGATGGCATGACTGTAGGCAACTCGTTTCGTTCATTTACAACCTCCAAGATTGCCACAGGGACGTAACTAGAGAGAGAAAACACATTAAAGTATTATTTTTAGGGAACACCTTTAATTTTTAGTATGTTTATACGATAATCATATTATTCGCCAACATCTCAAGCATTTCTATTTATTTAATCAATTACTTTGTCCTGTCTAGAGGTTGCAGGTATTTAGAATGTTATCCTATAACAATTTCAACAATTTCCGTCTGGATTACAAATGATAGGCAATCATGTTATATATGTAATGCTTGTTTTATTTGGTCCCAGATTTTGTAATGCCTCACAAATTAACATTGGTTATGCTTGAATCTACCTATCCACGCAACTACAATGTTTAAAGAATATACAATGTCATAATAGTATTTTGGGTTGCTCATATCACATGTAATATTATTAATCGATTAAAGCAAATTGCAAGAACAAACATTTTCTGAAAGAGTCTTAATAGTTCTTTTTGGAAAATTAGATTTCTTCCATCAAGTGTATTTCCACGGTTCTCCGATAAATTGGATTAATACTGTAAAAATAAACGATTTAACAAAGGACTGCAGAAAGCCATTGACAAAAAAGTAGATTTGAATCTTATTGGCGAGAGGCAGATTGATGAGCATGCATCACACATATGATTATGGTTAAACACAAATATATACATGAATAAGGATTTTGTTGTGAATGAGAATACATACAGTCATGCCTGTATGGCAATTTTGCATTTATTTGTATTATGTACTAGTATTATATATTAAACACTATTCATACCCAACTTTCGTGTCACTGCGGTCCGACCAACTTCCTATATAATTATAGAAGGAAAATAATGTATATAAATAAATAATATCATACTTAAATAAATAAATTTAAACCGCGATAAATCAAAATCTATGAAAGGTATCTTTTGTGTGCAAACAAATGTTAGAGATCAAACCCTTCACATTATAAAAGTGTAAATATTATGTGTCTGCGATTTCTACATCACTGTCCTTTTTTGAGGTTTTTAAGATTCTCTTTTTACATTGAAATAAGAAGGGGCTAAAACAATACCTCTGAATTTAAATACTTTCCAATAGAGGAAGATACTATGTGCAGAGATATATTAGAGTTAAAAATATATACTTTCGAACGCACGTTTTAGATTTAATGTGGGTGCTCTATTATGCTGTCCTATTTAATGATTTTTGTTAAAAATAGCCATTTCTTTACTATAATTTCGAATACACTATATATCGCGATGTACATGTGATCGGTATCCAACAGTGCGCACGCAGCATGCCATCTGATTGAAGTGATCAAACCGGATGCAGCAATAATAGAAGCTGTTAATTAACAATTAGTGCTCTGTATAGGGA
The DNA here is from genome assembly GCA_032209605.1 of Mactromeris polynyma. Classification (NCBI taxonomy): domain Eukaryota; kingdom Metazoa; phylum Mollusca; class Bivalvia; order Venerida; family Mactridae; genus Mactromeris; species Mactromeris polynyma. Next base: position 13,938,327 of record JASFXZ010000020.1, on the reverse strand, counting down.
AGAATTTGGGGAAATGTGACATTTTATAGAATAGCCTTGAAATAAAATAATGGTGTGGTTAATTATTGATTGACTACTTAATCTGTAAAGGAGTGAAATTTAAAACAGTAGGCCTGTAACTAGATTACAATAAATATATTTTTATAATGATATTGTTTAACTTTATATTTAAAAGGGAAAATATGATATTAATATTATAATACAGATGTTACAATTATTTAGACAAATAGCTAGCCTGCATAATCTATATATTATAAATATAATACCACTAGGTTTGGTATTCATTTTATAAGTTTTATAACGTTTTTCGAGTAAAGAGAGACCATTCAATGAATAATATACATTAAATACATTTCGTATGCATAATTTCACTTCAATAGATGTTTTTGCAAAAATGATAAAACTTATCATTTATGACTTTGTGGTAATATTTGAAAATTAATGCATCAAGATTTTATTCCTAAATAATAGACTAGTCAGGATCTCATTATAGTGCCCAAAACCTGCTTTTTAATTGAATGTTTGTTTGCAAATATATTAAACAAATACCCGAATATAAACGATGCAAAACTACATAGAACAGAACAGAATACTTTATTCAAACTACAGGCTTAAATGTTATACTTATTTGGCCCGTGTTATCAACGTTCTTACGCACGAAATTTTCGTAGCATTTTCTTACGATCTCAAAAGGGTTTATCAATAAATTTTCGTACGCATGCTGTCGCTACGAATTCGTAAGTTTAAACGAAAATGCTACGAATGGTTATATGCATTCGTAACGTTACTCAACAACAGTTATACACTTTTTTATCAATTCATCTACTTCATATCATATGAAATTGTCTGGCATTTCTGAATAAATAATGTAATACATTAATAAGTATGTATTGTTATCTTATAGAGTATAAGATGATTCCATACATACTAGCTGATACAGTAGTCAAGCATAGTTTTAATCAGCCACTAAGTAAAACTTCTGACAGTCAAAAGGTAATTTGAAGATGGAATAAGAATAGAGTGTATGTGGAATTGTACATGGAATTAAAATGCATGGTTTACATTTAAAGTACAGTATCAACTGTATCATACAACTTTTAAAAATAGAATATTATTATTTGATCAATGCTAAGCCTAATTTTAAACTGTTAACACATAACATTGATCAATATATATCAATGCAGATTAATTATTGTCATTCGGCAATTTAGTGGTTTGTTTTATTATTCCTATTATGAACTTTTACAAATCATTAGAATTACAAATGTACAGTGGTTGTGACTTTAAGCAGCACTTTACATTTTCCTTAATAATAGTCTGCATCATTAACATCACCAGCTGAATGACATCCTCAATGACATTTGACTGTAAAATAAAGTATTAAATCCTCAATAAATGATATCTTCAAGTTAAAACTATTTAAGCAAGTTTTCATCCTTCTGAGCAAAGAATATCACTCGATATACTAGATATATTTCTTAACCTGTGTAGTGGAGTGTGACGAAACGGTAGAGAACTTGGAGAGTTGAGGGTCGATTTAAGAAAAGTCTTACGAACATTTTACGAACGCTCGTTCGTACGAAGGCACGGGTCCACCGGGGGACTGAAGGGGGCCTCCCCCCCCCCTGTGTCAGCTGTGAAGTGACCTTTTTCTTTTCCTAATATAAAATTACATCCACTGATTATGTTTTAAGGTTACTATTCTTTTAGCTCTTTAAATACAATACATTGATTTATGGTCGATTTCCTCTTGTAAACTACCAGTATAAAAGAATCGTATGCTTTTCACTCTACTCCAGACAGGCGCTTTCAAATTCCTTATCATGTTGAAAGCGTCTGTAAAACACAGATTATTGAGCATCATACGTAACAGAGACAGTGATCTGTTGTGGTGTTGTTTTAATGTGAAACAGTGAAAATAAAATTCTTAAAATAATTTTAAACAATTCAATAAATTATGGAAGGAAATGTAATACTTGGGCCTAAAGTCATGCAAAATAAAATAATTTTGTTTTTCTAGAACAAGCCTACTTTCAGCTTTTCACATTTTCCTTACATTAATTGCATTTCAAAATGCTTTAAATTACAATTTCCTCAGCGTATAAAGAATTTGCATTCAAACTAAAACACATTTATAGTTGTCTATGTATCTTGAATACGTTCGCATTACCGCGACGAAACATTATACCTGCGTTTTTCAACTTTACCGAGTCATACGGAAAATTTAATTAATTCAATCATATTTGTGGTCCTTTCATACAAAAAAGTTTTGCAGTGCGATATGCAATTACATAAATGTTGGTTGGTATTTTGATTAATGTCTCGCCCTAAAGTCACAGTCACACTGCACTTAAAGCCCCAGTCACACTGAGACTTTGCAGTCGTAGGACTCCTCGGTTTTAGACAGTTTTTTCAAGTAGTCGTAGGACTTGCCACGACAAAAGTTGTGTTGGGAGAGAGTCTTGCGTTGGTCCTGCGACGACGCATGACCTGGGAAAAGATCGTCGTACGACAATCTATGATGTAACTGTCGTTCGTTGACCTACGTTACCGTGCGTCAGTCGTGCGTTGACTTGCGTCATCGTGCGTCAGTCGTGCGTTGACGTGCGTCGTTGTACGTAATGTATATACGACGACGCACATCAACGCACGACTGACGCACAACGACGTACGAAGTCTTGTCTATCAGTACTATAAAATTAAATGCACTGCAGGCTTTCCATTTCATTGGTACACATTCGGTGTGTGAACGTTATGGCTCACTTTCCACCAGAAAGACTGGGCTCAGACCTACGACATTAGAATTGCTACAGCAGCAGGTCGAATACATATTCATTCTAGCCCTGATTAGACGCCGTTTAATAATGAGAAGTAGGAGGCGCTGGTGGGTCCTGTCATGGATACAGCGAAGGCCACTTGTTGGCACATACGAGAATCTGATGAGGGAGCTAGAACAGGAGTCCCAATGACTTCCTTCACTGTCCTTATTTTCCCCTTCTTGTTTACTTTGGATGGCATGTCCGGAATCTCGACATAAAATGACCTGTCAACAGAGAACGCCCACTTTACATAGTAATCGGTCTAGCCCTGAATTTGTCGTACGTCAGTCTTGCGTCTTTTAAGGCAGTCTTACGACAAATCAAGACTGGTAGGACTAGACGAACGTCGATGCAGGACATGATTATGTCCTAAGTTCACTCACAACAACGCAGGACGACGTACAACTAGTCAAACGACGACGTACGGCAATTAAATTATACGGACTAGTTACGACAACCTGTGATATGACGTACGTGAACACAAGACTATATAGGACTGGATAGTCGAGTCTTAAGGTTTTTGACATCTTTTTAATCCTGCGTTGACGTACGACTCTCAAAGACTCCGCCCGTTTTTTCAGTCGTAGACCTGTCTTAAGGCCTCCTCACACATAGGCGAAAAAACCCCGACGTCAACTTGCGTGTACTGGCGAATAGGACTTGAGTAAAATTCGTTCCCATTAGTATATGTACGTTGTACATCGTTGGTGGTGTTCGTATGGATGCGTTTGTGAGCTTTTGCGTCCGTTGCGATTAGTCTTGTTCGTCGGAACATTTTGAGCATGTTGAAAAATTTGTGGCGAATAAAAGTTTCGTCTATCATTCGTTAAAATTCGTTTCAATACGTTAACCAATCGGAAAGTCTTCGCATAGCGTTCGTCAATTGGCGTTAGAGGTCGCAATTTATCAGGTCGTGATCAGCTAATTTGTATATCAAGCGATCGAGGACGATCCCATGACGAATCTTTGCGATAGTTTGCGAACTTGTACGAAATGTAGCGAATAATTACGTATTGTAGCTAATTGAATCCGAAATTTCATGACGAATGAAAGTGAATTGTAACGATTGGTTGACGTTCAGAAAACGAATGGCATACGCTTGCATACGAATCATTACGAAGGGTAACTACGACATACGAATCCACGCGAATCATAACGCGAGTATCTCAACAGTTTTGAGTAGTTTTTGAATATCATATAGAAAAACAGGAGGCTAAATATCAAGATTATTAGTTATTCCTTCGTCAAAATGGAAGATATACAACGCCTGAGGCTGCAGTATGTGGCTGCTATGGCCCACCAAGAAGTCTTCCAGCAACAACTTAACATCCACCAGTTCATCGGAGGCCGATTTAGGTGGAGAAGAGAAGCCAGAGCACGTCGCATCTGGAGAAGACCATGGCTGCATCCCGAGAGACGGCGCCAATTTGGCATCTATGATCAGCTCATGGTTGAGCTCAGAATGGAAGATCCTAGAACCTTCAATATTCGAGAGGGTCCGTCATCGCCTCTGGAAACAACACACCTGGTACAGGGAGCCCTTGGATCCAGGCCTCAAGTTAGCTGCCACTCTACGCCACCTGGTTTCTGGTGCCAAGTACTCAGACATGCAGTACTGCTGGCGGGTCGTTGAGAATACCCTCTCTGTAGTAGTCAGAGAAGTATGCCATGCTATATGTGAGGAATATGTTGATGAGGTTATGACAGCCCCCTCCACACCTGCAGAATGGAAACAACTGGCTGATGGTTTCCTCAAGAAGTGGATAATAAGACTGTGAATCGGAGGATATCGCATGGGTCTGGGACGGAGGTACTGGGTCTTCATCACTGTCAGAGTCATTTCCCCATGTTCACTGTCAGGTTCGAGGCCCTCAAACTTCTCAGAAGCTTGGGCTGGGGACATTGGGGACATTGGGATCTCAGACTGTATATCACCGGCACTGAACATAGAAATGTACAAAACAAATATCAATAACTGTCAACAAATAGTTGGGAACAATTTTACTGTGCATACACCAAGACAGTGACAAACATTTACTGTAAATCCTTTTCCTTAAACATGACCTAGTAGGTTGTGAAAAACAGGAGTTTTATAACGTGACAAAAATAGGTGCCATTACTGCTACAAAATATTAGAACCTATACTTCAATTCTGACATATAACCATGACAAATAAAGACCACAAAAGACTAGAACCTACACCTCAAAACATATAACCCTGACATACAATACAAGATTTGGAAAATAGTTTTAAAAGGACTATTGGGTATTTTCTCCTCAGGATGACCAGGCTGCTCATCAGACTGCACCTCTGGTTCCTCGGGTTTCTCTGGCTCTACAGCTGCAGCCTTTCTCGCTCTCGCTCTATATGTTTTCCCCTTCCCCTTTGCATACCTTTGCACTTACAAAAAAGTTGAAAATCAAACAGCAGTCAAACAGCAATACGACGTGGTGTCGAGTCGGAGAAAGTTAGAAGGCAAATTGACACCACCTGGTTTTCGCCAGTCTTGTATAGCGTCCGGTAGCGGCCGGATGCTGAAATACCCTTTCGGAAAGCTTCGGACGGCTTCGGAAGCATGCGCAAAGTTGCGCTTCGGTTCGCATGTTTGCGTTCATAAACGCTAACGGAAAGAACAAAGATTGTTTGCGCGACCCAACGCATTTTAGCGAATAACAGTAACCGTTCGTCACACTTCGTAAATCATTCGCAACTTATAGTTCCCCTACGTTTACCTTTCGTTATATTTCAAATTATGTAACAAATTTTCAAACAGTTTCGGTCAAAATTCGCCAGAATTGACAAATTTACCCAATTCGCCAGACTGCGTTTAATGGATTCGCCTATGTGTGAGGAGGCTATTATACCTGTCTTTTATATAGTCCGTGCTGATAGACAAGACTACGTACGTCGTCGTGTTTCAGTCGTGCGTTGATGTGCGTCGTCGTATCTATATGACGTACAACGACGCACGTCAACGCAAAACTGACGCACGACGACGCAAGTCAACGCACGACTGACGCACGACAGTTGCTTCACAGATTGTCATACGACGATCTTTTCCCAGGTCCTGTATCGTCGCAGGACCAACGCAAGACTCTCTCCCAGCACTACTTTTGTCGTGGCAAGTCCTACGACTACTTGAAAAACTGTAAGCCGATGAGTCATAAGACTGAAAAGTCGTACGTCTCAGTGTGACTGGGGCTTAACCTCGATTCTAAAATCATAAATTATGATAATTTATCATCAGTTTCTGTATTTTTAAAGGTAAATATGTTAAAGGTATTTTTTAAATTTGCTAAGTCGTAAACATGAGAAAATGCCTACATCCTGTTTGTACACATGTTCCCAAAAACCACAAATACACAAGTCCGACCCAGAAGTTACTATCAAGACGTACGTGTCGTGTTAGCGCTTGCATATATAGGAAAGATCTGTTTCGCAATTCCAGGGAAACTTCTCAGAAAAGTAATAATGCAGCATTTTGAGTATGTCTGTGTGAAGGCATTAACGTGCCTTTTCAATATTATTTCTTAATGTGTTTTGATAAAAAAGAAGACTATCTACCTTTAACAGTTTAATTGAGATCGTGGTTTCAAGAAATTCAAAATTGAAACAAATTACATGAATACACAACTACAGCCGGACATGAATGTTAATTATCATCATAAACAGTTATTTACTAGTATTCATTATAGAATTCGAGAATGTTCCAATTCTTTAGAATTAGCCGCGTAATAAGAAAGTATGGGTATGTCGCGACATTACCGTCCATAAAACTTGACAAGCCATACACATGGTACGGTGTATTTTCAAAACGCCATACTTGAAAACTATGGAACATAACTTTGTTTCAAAAAATATTATAGCGGCAAATAATTAAATAATGTTCTCATGTAAAAAATTCAATTGTGATTTCTGGGTAATTTTTCTGCGCTCACAGCCAATTATTTAATGTCGGAGATGATAAACACATCTATAACTGTTTGTAGTTTAAGTATATACTTTAGGCGGTAACCAGCTAATACAGTTTATAAGTGTGCTCCCTGATAATTTAAAATAAAGTCCTAGCTATCATTTCATTCATATAGACCATATCAGACCATATAGGTCGAACAATACAATAATTCAAACCTTTCTTTGAGCGCTTAATATACTTATATACTATTATTTGTTGACGGGTAAGATTGGCAACACATGTTATTCGCACTTCGTGATAATTACTTGCCAGTTGTACATGTACAGTGGAAACTCCCTGATCCGAACACCCTTCGGACAAACTATAAAGTTCGGATAGGATGAGATTCCGTACTGGAGAGGACTCCTGCATTGAATGTCTGTAGGCAAACGATTATTTCAGTAATTTGAATAAGTTCGATAGAGGATGTTCGCGGTATATATATAATGTCTGAATGCATTATTTAATTCGACTTTGCAGAGTCATAGTGAAATTTAAGCTGCAGTATTTCACACAAAAATATGTAAATTTGAAAATTCAATGTACAGAACAAAAGTATAAATTATAAAAGATCAACATATTTGTGCTCCTTTCATAAAAGGAAGATTAGCAGTGCGATATGCAAAGGTGGTGTTAAATGTTGGTTGATATTTTAATTCCGATTCTTCCGGATTAGGATTATCACCGTTATAGATGCCTCTCATTTGATGAAAACTGTATGAAGGCCTTGAATAAGACTATTTTAAGATTTTGATCCACAGTTCATTCTTAAATAGATGTAGAAATTACAACAAAAATACCTCGTGCAGAAAATGTATTAGATAGTTTCACTGAATAAGGTGCATATATTAATCTCAAGCAAATCTTTCATTGAATCATTCAACATGTCAATTGATTTCAAACCTAGCTGAAATTAAGTGTAAGTGTTATCGACGTTACCGTCCATAAGACCTGAAACGCTATGCACATAGCACGATGTATTTTCGAAACGCCAGTCTTGAAAACTATATGCCATAGCTTCATTTCAAAACATTTTTCGTAGAGGAAAATAATGATCAAGGGTAATACATTTTGAATTGTGATTTGTGTACCACATGGGCATTTTTTCTGCGTTCACAGCCATATCTCCTTTTTCATTAGTCTCACTGCTCATCTTTTAATCATCTGGGATCATCAATCGCTAAACAATGACCACCGCATGTTTTCACAACATAACCCATCCAATTGTTCTTGAAGAATGGTTTACATAATTAGTACACCTCGTACCCGTTCTTACCTTGTTCCCATCAAAACGGAATGCATAGGATGATGACGCCTAATGGTCTACACCCCGAGGCAATTAAAATTATTATAATTCTTTCAATTCTCAGACATTGTACTCTTTGACGTACTTTTTCGGAAAAATATCGTCCGGTTTAGGGAGATTTATTTTACGTGTAAAAATTACAATCCGGACCGAACAATTCGTTCGGAACCCGGAGTAGGGAGGATCCGGACTATGGGGATTTATTCATGTGTTGTATTGGAGGAACAAAAACGGGAACGATAAAAGTGTCCGGTTAGAGAAAGTTTCCGGACTGGAGAGTTTTCGTATTTGAGAGTTTCGGCTGTAATCGTTTATGTATGTCAGAAATAGTGTTAAGACCATTTCACCAGATAACATCAAAGTGTGTTAGTAGTGTACATAAGCAACGCACTTTGGTGTTTTTTACCAAAGTTGGGTGGACACAATAGTGCGTTCCTACAGCGCACTGTAGTAGAACGAGTGTGATTCTTCCTCAATGCTAGAACTAGATAATGACAAATAGATTCGACATAGATTAATAAAAGTAAATAATACCCGTAATTGCTCAAATTTCATCTTAAAAAGGTAAGATACTGCTCAAATATATATTACTGTATCACATTCATCATTATGATGCATCGTAATCTGATATAAGCATGGCATCATTTGAAGGTATTACATCATAAGAGATAGAAAATGTGAAAAATACCATCATTATATTATTAACTTGTTTTTCTGGGTCTGAAATATTAGACATGTTATGGAATATGGAACAAAATTAATAAAGTAAACATATTTATTAACGATCTTTACACAAATAATTGTTTCTAAACCACAACACAGTAGCATTTCAATTGATATCAAAATTAAAAGGGTTACCGCATATGTACGTACATTTTCCCAGTTTTTCATGGTCTGTTTCAATTGTTTTTAACAAAATGATGTCACTTAAAATACAGCACGTCTTTAAAGCAAGAGTTATTCTTATCGAATGCTTAACGAAGGTTTAGCGAATACTCCGAGTTGTCGTAATATAACGAAGACTTCGTTCATTAAATGAAACTAACGACAGCTTTTGGTTAGCACATATTTCACTAACGATGACTTAACGATGGCATAACGATCATCGTTGGCTTAACGAATGCTTCTGGTTACTTACCCCTGGGTTTTGGTCTTAATCAAAGATAAATAATTTATCAATACAAATGTGACTTGGTAAATGTTTTTGCCATTTTTATACATTTGTATATGGAAAGTCCTTTATACATGTAATGTATTTCTTTGCTTTGGGAAAGTACACAAATGTATCACGATTACCTTGATCCAGATCAGTTGATCCTTTGTGAACACAGGTTTAACAGTATTTGGCATAATTCATGAGAAACCTTCATTGTTTTTTCCAAATATACAAAGTGTCGTGACACAAATGGCACAAGTATTTGATGTTTAAAGAAATACACTTCATGTACGAATAATAGTCACGTAAAGACTTTGAACCCGAGGAGGAGTTTGTGATCCTACCATAGTTATTGCACTGAACTGAAGACTAAATATTAGTGAAATAAGGCCGAACTGTTTATTTTTGTAAAGCGTCAATATTGCTTCGCAAAACCTAGCTACATATACCAAAACACCACACAACGTCGTTTTGAAAAAATCGCAAAGCCAGATAATAAACAATAAATCTTTTCACATGTTTAATGAGGTAAAACACTAAAATACTAGAAGTCTAACTATAACTATATTCAGACATGCAGGTTGATAAGATATTTACAAAACACGTACGTAAATACGACACAGCGGTTACTTGTAGGAATAAAATAATCAACTCGCGGCCATTTTGTTTGGTGGAGCTGGTTTCGGTCAATAATCGATGCAAAAGGCCCTCTGGCATGCTTATAGTAGATATTGAACAAAGAGCAGATCACGTGTATTCATAACGCGATATTTAGCCTTACATATATGATCATCAAATGAAATTTATGTACAGCGGTTACTGAAAATGATTTGCGTTTGACTCCAAGAGTTCAAAACCTAGGTCCACAAAAATATAAAACGGCATGGACTAATTTGATTTGAGAAAAGTTTTTATTTTGATCCCGGGTACTGGTCATACAACGATGTATTAATGATGTTAAAGAAAGCATTTCCATTTTTATATTACAGACGCAGACAACAAAGACAAATCCTGTTTACCATAAACCTTACAGTGTACAAGTTTATGATAGATTGCAATATATTTAATATTTGCTCGTGCTGAAATCAACGATGAACACATATTTGGCGGTAAAACTAATGGTAAGTAGGTTGTTTCTTTGTCTTGACGGAAACATGAAGTTTTCTTTTAAAATTTATCGAACTGGTTGCGAACGCTATAATTATTTAGCCTTACACTTTAAATTGTAATCTTATTACGACATTAACAAATTCAGACATTTTCAAATTCGTTGCCAATTTAACCCTTTACTGCACATTTTAATATAATGCTTTATTATTATTACAACTAAAGCCGTATTGTATCATTGCATCGTATGATCTTTTAGAGTCTACAAAAACAGTATAATAATAAGCGATTATCTAATATACTGACAACAGTAGTTGTATAGAGGTTTAGCAAAAGTCCAATACGTTATGAAAATACGGCCTTGCAAACATCCGTCACACAAACAAAGGACTACTAGAGTTACGGCCCTGATTCAGTGTTTACTACAAAGGGTACATTCCGTCCGTACGCACGAAGCCTTATCTAAGACATGTGTAGCAATTTTCGTATTAAACTATTCACAACTGTTTCTTATCTACTAAAAAAGAAATTTCAGCTAATTTTGCTTGAACATATCTGGATGAAAACAAAATGGAGGAATCATGGTTAATATGCGTTTACAGATGGTTCCATGATGCATCATTTGGTTAAAAAATGACACTTAATAACGATGATTATGATTTCTTTAACACAACAAACACTATGTATACAAATCGGAAGTTTCTGTTTTTGTTCAGTGTATATGTATATGTGGTCCAACAACTTTGAGGTATATCAACTGAGGATGATTGAGTACCGCCCGCGGAACTCATATAGTGTTTACAATATAATTCCCGAATCGTTCATTCCTGCGTGATATTTTCAGTTAGAAACAATACACATTTGTTTACAGTTTATTTACAAAACTGTAAGCCTTTGACCAATAAATCACAAATAATATTAATATGATACAGATAATGTAATGTGAAGTATGTGTTCAACGTACAAATCGTATTCAGTATAAGCGGATACAATAAAAATTGAAATTATTTTCAGAATTTAAATAATTTTATTTATTTTTTCAAGATTCACTCGCTAAGTTAACCGTCGGCTACGCATTAACATTTTCATATCGTGAGTCTTTAATGCTGGCTACTGTCTTGTGCAACGTACTGTATAATGTAAAACAAGAAATAACTTGAAGAAAGATGGTCGGCGCAATTTGAAAGTTTATATTTATTGTGCAACATAAAAAATAGTGTTATGATTGCTAGGCACTCCAGAGCCAAAATGGATTTTGGTAAATTCACCTAAATTCAGTGGATTTCGGTAAGGTAACGTACTCCTTATCGAAAGGTTAACCAATCAGCATCAAGTTTACACACGTTGTTCGGTTAAAGAGGTTATCGTAAGATTTGATTGGTGTACACAACACTGACATGCAAATAGTAAAGCCAGTTTTACTTACCTTGGTATGTATTTTACTAGCACCGGCAATCTGAAATACGCACTTAAACTCTGTCTGATCAGGCATTGAAAGCTTATCATAACATGCTTACAATATTAGACAGACACAAAAAAATATCTTTGACACAATGGTTGCGCTATACTACACTATACGGTTTGAAGTATGGAGTGTTTACCAATATAAAGAAAGTGATAAATGATAGATAAATATTTGTTAAAGAATATGAGGTATGTGTTAAAACACTCCGACTCACGCTGTACTTGGAGAATAAGGCAGCTACCGATTATATCTCATAGCGAAAGAACGATCCATAAAATTTTGATTAAAACGTATGTCAGCAAATAATTATTTCATTCGACAAATGTACAATGAACAATGTTACACTAATAATGCTCATTGTTTGGCATACAAAATTAAATTGATTATTGAACAGTTAGGCTGTTCAAATAGTATTGAACATTTATCTAAATACAAATAAACTCCCTTTCCTTGAAAGACGATAACGCGATCATTTTATTCAAACTATAAACGATATGCCGAAATAAGTGTATTTTAATAAATTCAAAAACGTTTCCAATTATTCCGAATATATTAGTTTGATTGAAAAGCGCACATCTTTCAGATTATGCTCGCATTCATTTACTATCGAAACAGTTAGAGCAAATAATATACCAAGAGATAATCTTGTTTGTAATATGTGTTAGCTAAACCAAGTAGAATCTGATCAACACTTTATGCTGTGCCGAATTGTTAGAAACAAATATTTAGGTTATACAACGTGGCCATCTATGAAAAAATCATTAATATTCTTTCTTAAAATGTGAAGGATATTTGTTTAAAATAGCTATTTACTTAATGGAAGCTTTACTATTATATAAGCAATGATTATTTGAAATATCACGCAATTCCTTAGTGTTTTTCTATATTTTTTTTTCAATTTTCTTATCTTTTTTGTTGCATTTCAATTAGAAAATATCTTTCGTGACTTTGTTTGTATGAAGGTTTGTGGTATGTGTGCACGGACTATTTTTGGAATTATTAAACAATGACAGAATATAACTATGTAATCATATACGACCCTAGTTTGAAAGTAGATTTATAGGCTTGACCGTCAATAATGTTTTATATGAACACCCTGAGAAACACGTTATACATAGATATGTCAAATATATTAATATTTTTAAATCTTTGTCGTTGCAAAAGAATTCCAAATTATGTCTTAGGGGTCCCTTAATTTTATATTTAGGACAGAGGTCAATGTTAAAAGTATATTTATTAAAAGGAGAAATATGTAATTAACTCAAATACTTTATATTGTGATCAAACATGGAGCAATCATACTGTCCTTAAAACTCTAAGATAAATGGCATGGTCAGATTTGGAGGTAAAAGTAATTGTCACTGTCAATATAAAAATGATAAATACAAATAAGCAGTTTCGACTTAGAATTTCGTTCCCATTCGGATGCCAATTCGTCCGTCAACAATTTCTTCAAATTACATCTTCTCTTAAACCGCTTGGCCAATTTTGAGGATTCTTCACAGGGATGTTCTTTTGAGGTGCTCTTTCAAACTTGTTCAAAGAGATGAATTTCATGCAGAACGCCGACTAACATGGTAACGGACAGGAAAATCTTCTTGAGCAAAACTGTAAGGTACGAGGGTTATTAAAAAAGTTTCAAGATTGTGGTCATAACATTTATATCTGTTAATGTACATCAACTAATTTTCATGCAACATAAATCGGAATCATTCTGTTACAAATATACAAGGTTTCAACAAAATAGATGGATAAACAACAATTCTATATGAAATACAAATGACACATGTTAGCGACCCGGACCACGGGAGAAACGTCTTACACGACGTCAGTGACGTCACATTTCACAGCGCGTCATGAACACACTACTCTTTTTTCAAAGTACGTACCACCATGTTAAACACAATGGTTATGGCGATGGACCCACTGTCGGAAAACGTCTCTATACCATTCACAGTCATACAGTCATCGGTCCGTATCTGTTATGGTGAAGCGAATCGCTGGCCTTTAAGTCTTGATGGAGAGGAACATCGCAAAAGCAAATGGTGCCAAAATAATATTGTTTTGTTTTCAATTAAATCGCAATATATTCACAGTTATATTCCAATAAATGAATTAATAATCTATTTCGTCTTAACTTGAAGCAATTAATTTTACGTATTAGTTTTCTTTTTTCAGTATGACATTTATGATTCAAAATTTAATTTAATTTTAAATATTATATATTTTTTTAAATATCTCTTCCTTTCTCACGAGTTGTGCACGTCTTTCATCAGAATGGTATGCATGCAGCCTATGCTAATGTCGAACATCCCGAGAGCGCTCGCAAAGTTAGCAAAGGTCTTTTAAAAGGGACTGCTCAACTGTCGTCACTAACGTCGCCGTAATTTTCTTCTTTCTTCCTTCCCGTAGATTAATGCTATCTTCTCCCTCTTTAAAACGTCTGTGCCATGTAAAAACCATCGTGCGACTTGTGGAATGTTCCCCCTTTATCAATTTAATCTACTCATAAGTTGCAGATGGTGTGTTGCCTAACTTTTGACCAGATTGTATAACAGCTCCAATTTCAAGACAGTCAGATGACTGAATGGTTCACATGTTTAACGTTGTAACCAGTAATATTCAAATGTTTATTTTGATGTCTAACGATCAAATAACGTCAAAATTGCAGATGACGTCATTGAATTCATATGTGACGTTCTGGTGATTTTTATCGACCGCACATACAATAACACACACATTCTGAGACATACAATAGATCACATGTTGTACTTTAGACGTGCTGCTCCGGGTCCTTGTTACCATGGTATTTCAATGGGTCATTATATACGTGTAATGTTTAATATCGATTTTGCTTTCACATCTGCATGTTGGAATTACATTCCGATTACGAATCAAATGATAAGTTTCGTAAAATGTCTATTATTATAAAAGTTAAAGCGCCAGTCTTAAATTTTTTTGAACAACCCTCGTTTTTGGTTTGATACTAGGTCATCTGGGGTCAAAAACTAAGTTACTAGGTTCAATTATAACCTTATTAACACTCCATCGGTCTTGATGCCAATACGGCAATGAACTCGGGTGAGCGATATAGGGCAATTATGGCCCTCTTGTTTAAATAATTTAGTTCATTGAATATAACCAGCACTATGAAGTGCGAAACGCTACGTCATTCACTTGCTTGTAATGGTTCCAACCAATACTGCGATTAAGCGTTGTCATTCCTTTTTGTTCAGTTTTCCGATTTTTATTTCAGTTTGGAGCAATGTTGCTGATTAGTACAGTACTGATTATGTACTATATATTTTGGACTGAAGACCCCAGAAAAATCGCTCCGAAATTATCAACTGCTGATTCAGCCATTAAAGGCACATCTATTTGCGATGGGATGCGGTTTCTTGTGTTTAGATGTCAGAAACATAAATGCGGTGGTCTGGGTGACCGCCAAAAAGGAATTGCTTCAGCATTTTTGTTGGCCTCAATTTCAAACCGAAAATTCGTTGTTGATGTACAGAGACCTTGTGATCTCCTTAATTACTTGGAACCAAATATCTACAACTGGACACAGTGTAAGAACTATGTAAATACAATACCGTCTAAAGAGATGCAAGTCTTTATGATTGAAAAATACGACTCAAAAATTAACCGATTTAAGGATATGAAATTTAATGAAACATGGAATAAAAAAGTAGTTGTTTTGGAAATTAGTTCATACAACAAAGTAATGAAAAATATTCGCCTACATCCGAATGCTAAAAGTCAACTCGGCTGGATTCAAAACTTGAATGACTATGAAGTCATTGGTATTGTGCTTAGACGCTTATTCAAACCTGTATCTAAACTTAATGATCATTTAAATCATTACCTGAAGGAATCTACTAATGGAAGGCAACTCGTGTGTGCACATCTTCGCATTGGACAAAACCCAAGCAATCCAGATGATCTTTTTCTGGGAAAGCCAGGGAACTTCAAGGCAATGTTTTCATTCGTAAACAAGTACAATTATGTGGATGTAAAAAAGTATGTAATATATTTGACCACCGATTCCGATCAAGTCCGTAAGGACGCAGCCAGGATGCTGCCAAATTACATTAACTTAAATAGAACAATTGTTCATATTGATAGATTTGATCACCTGAACTCAACTGTGGCATGCGAGGGGTTTCACACAGTTCTGTTTGAACAGTATTTACTGACTAAATGTGATTATCTCCTTATTGGGCGGAGTAATTTTGCCGCAATGGCTGCGTACATAAGAGGTCATTCAAATGGACTTTACTTGTACAATGAAGGTAGATATACAGTTGCCACTTTAGGGGACATTCAAACTGTGTATAACTTTCAATAACCATTTGTCAATACTTTGGTAGAGTTATAACTCGGCTAAGTCTACAATGTATTTAAACGTATTATATGGCTTTCTTTGGAATTTCATATGCTCGAAAGTGGTTGCTGTCGTTTATTCGACTTTAAGCTTCGGGATTTCGGCCGAGTTAAAAAATCTAGTTACCCCCTTTTTATTGATCGGTTTGCATTATACGTGTAGTCTCATATTAGCTTGTTTAGTTATTCCTATACATCATATGAATAAAATTATGTTATATATATATTATAATATTTCATTATCCCATTACTTTTGACTGTGGGGGGGGGGGGGGAGACGAGAGTTGTTTTGAAATTTGTCCTGTCGACCACAATTAAAAACCATGATAAGATTTTGTGCCGAAAAAGCCATGATAAGATTTAGATCCGAAGAAAGAGGGGCTACCATGATAAGATTCAGTGCCGAAGAAAGAGGGGCTACAAGAATCAAGAACATCCCCACTTATACTGTGTTATGTACCTTATTCTATGTATTATAAAGTTTTTGATGCAAACATTAGTCCTATTCTTCTATATGGATCTGAGTTATGGGGAATGAAGCGTATGCAATGTATTGAAAATGTGCACGTTAATGCTTGTAAAATATATCTGAATGTGCCTCCGAATGCTTGTAATGATGCAGTGGTAGCTGACTAAGGGAGATACCCTATGTATATTATGTGTGCAAGGCCTTGTATGAAATATTGGGTCAGAATTTTGAGTATGAAGGATGAAAGATATGTTAAAAAATGTTATGATATGATTTTGTACTATGATAAGATAGGTTGTGAATCTTGGGTGTCAAACATAAAAAAATAATTTTATACAAATATATTTGGATATATATGGGAACGACAAAATGTTGGTAATCCAAATACGTTTTTAAATCAGTATGTCCAACGGCTGAATGACCAGTATGTACAAAACTGGAGAGAAAAACTATTTCATTATATTAATTTTAAGCATAACTATGAAGTTGAAAAATACATCTATGTTATAGATATTACAAAAAACAGATCCTGTTTTGCAAGATTTAGAAGTTCATGTCATACCCTTATGATTGAAAAGAGAAAACATTTTAAAATTGATAGATAATATAGATATTGCCCATATTGTGAATGTATTGTTGAAGACGAATTTCATTTTTTACTTGTATGCCCATTGTACTCAAGTTTAAGAGTTAAATATTTTACCTAGCCTATATTACGGACACCCAACCTTTTAAACATTTTACAATCTGATGTCATGTCAAAATGAATTGATTATCAAAAATACAGCTTCATTTGTATACCATTCTTTTAACTTGCGAAATGATTATATCTCCGAGTAATATTGTATAAGTTCATGATGAAATACATAATATATATACTAGTTATTGTATAGCAAAGTAACATTATTATACTGATTTAGTGTATGTATTTAATGTTGTGTTTTTTTTGTTGTTGTTTTATAAAGATAACTTTTATTTTTCAAGTATTTTACAAAGCAGTGAACATACATAATTACATAATACAATTGTACATAGCAAAGTTGTCAGTTATCTTATAATTGTATGATGTACAGAAAAGAATATACAGCGTGTGTGAGAAGAAAATAGAAAATAAAAAAAAAAAAAAAAATGAGCTTTTAAAATTTTGATCGTCCAGTCTGCCAAAAATAACAAAAATCATGCATGATATTTTAAGTAAGAGGTATGAGAACATTCCATTTCAGGATAAAATTATCAAGTTTGTTTTGCATAGTTGCTATCATTTTTTCAATCTCGATGCGCCTATACAGATATAGTTTAAAAGAGTGGATTTCTGGTATATTTTTAGTGTATTTGCATTTATGGATGTAGTATTTTGCTAATATCAAAATGTAGTTTATAACGTTTTTATTTTCATCTTTACTTGGGTTTTCAAGTCCAAAAGACACTTCCATATAATTTAGGTTGCCTACTTGTAATCCTTTATTTGTGAGAAATATTTTAATTCCGGTCCAAAACTGTTGAGTAATGTTGCATTCCCAGAACAAGTGTTTTTGAGATTCTATGTTCATAGAACAAAAATCACATAATCTTGTATTGGTAAGGTTACATCTGTAAAGGTAGCAGTTATTTGGAATTGTTTTTATTAAATATTTATATTGAAATTCTCGTAGTTTTGTATCAACAGTACATTTAACAGGGATAGTGAAAATATGTTTCCAATTTATTTCATTTCCTGCGAGTTCTTTGTTCCATTTTTCAGTTTGCTTGTTCTTTACTTATTTAGATTTTAGCTGTAAATCATATATTGCTTAATTCGGTTTAATTGTGTTTTTAATTTCATCAATAAGATGTTTGGTTTCAGGAATATTATTTTGATCTTCCCATAGTTGAGTGTTCCATTGTCTGTTAATTGCTGCTTTCAAAGTTAAATATTTTAAAAAATCGCCCTTGTGGATACCATATTTTTTATGCATCTGTTCAAATGTAAGAAATTGTTTAGTTTGGGAGTCACAAATGTGTTCTATGTATATAATATGTTTTTCTATCAACGTTTTATAGAGAAACATATTGCCATTTGTTTGTTTTAAATTTGAGTTATTCCATATTATTTCTTTTGATATGTTTTGTGAAGATTGTGTAAAGTTGATTGTTGACCATGATGCTAGTATCTCTTTAAGAAACTTGAACTTGATATTTAATTTTTCAACATCGGCGAAGCAAGTATTATATTTAAATATGTTTTCCCCATATTTTTCAAGCTCTTTGTTATAGATGATATTCCATTTCGCATCATTTTTGTCTACTATTCTCTTAACCCAGCTAGCTTTAATTGATGTTAAAAAAGAATCAATATCTAACATTTTTAGTCCTGCATTTTCGTATGTTTGAATAATTGTATTTCTCGATATTTTATCTGGCTTGGAGTCCCAAAGAAAGTCAAACATTGCATTTTTTATTGTTTTTAT
The DNA here is from genome assembly GCA_032209605.1 of Mactromeris polynyma. Lineage (NCBI taxonomy): Eukaryota > Metazoa > Mollusca > Bivalvia > Venerida > Mactridae > Mactromeris > Mactromeris polynyma. The sequence continues at coordinate 13,919,219 of JASFXZ010000020.1, read as the reverse complement.
TCTCTTTTCATCAGGAGTTATTAAAACGGTCAGTGGGTATACTAATTTTGGGAGTGCAAACGACTTGATAACTGTAATTTTTCCAATAATAGATAGTTTCCATCTTTTCCATTTATATAGTGTATGTTGGAAGGCATCTATTTTTGGGTCTAAGTTAAGTTTTAGTATTTTGGAAGTGTCATTTGAGAAGTACATTCCAAGAGTGGATGCTTCATTTGAAGTCCAATTAAATTTCTTTGATTTACAAAATTTGATATCTGTATGGCGCAATGATCCTATTCTTAAAGCAGTACATTTTGATGCGTTTAATTTAAGACCTGAAGTTTGATTAAATTTATCAAAACTTTTTATTAGATTCAAAAAGGAGCTTTCGGAGCCATCCAGGAAGAAACTTGCATCATCTGCAAAAAGTGTTTGTTTAACTTCGGTATTATTAATTTTTAGCCCTTTGATGTTTTGATTATTGTTTATATAGATTGAAAGAATTTCTATACATACAACAAAAAGGTATGGTGAAATAGGACAACCTTGTCTCACTCCTTTTTTTATTTGGAAGAACTTTGTGAAGTGTCCATTATTTGAAATACAACTTTTTGCGTCCCTGTAGAAAGGTTTAATCCACGTTATAAAAGATTTGCCAAAGTTAAAATATTCTAAACATTTAAACAGAAAAGTATGGTCTACACTATCAAATGCTTTTTGAAAGTCTGAGAAAAATATCATACCTTCTTCGTTATTTTCATTTACAGTTTCAATAACGTCATTTAATTACCGTACGTTTTCACCAATATAGCGTCCTTTGATGAAGCCAGTTTGATCATTGTTGATTATTTGATTTAAGACTTTTTTCATTCTATTTGCTATTAGTTTTTGACGCAATTTTATAATCAATATTTAAGAGGGATATTGGTCGCCAATTGTTTAAATCGGTTAGTATTTTGCCTTTTTTGGGAAGTTGAGTAATTATACTTTGCTTTTGTAGTTAAGTTAAGTTGTCGTTTTCTAAGGAGTAGTTAAAAGAATTAATTAAGTATTTTTTAATATCACTCCAGAAAATTTTGTAAAATTCAGCCGTAAGACCATCAGACCCCGGGCTTTTCATATTCTGTATTTCTTTGAGAGCTAAACCACATTCATATTCAGTCATGTATCCTTCACATGTTTGTTTTTGTTCGTTGTTTAGTTGTTTATGTTCGTCGGGGAAAAAATCTGTCAAGTCATTCAAGTTATCGTCTTTTTTGTACAAATTGCTATAGCATGAGTATATTTTGTTCATAATTTCAGTTTGATTAACTATATTTGAACCTTTGTCTGTGAGTTTGGTTATTATCTTTTCCTTAGATCTTTTTTTTCCTAGAGTTGCAAAATATTTTGTATTTTTTTCGGCTCCTTCAATCCATTTAGCTTTTGTTCTTAATAACATGCCTTTAATTTTTTCATCTAAAAAGTGATTAAGTTTTTTTTGTTCAGTGTTTAATTTGTTTAATAACATCTCATTTCCAGGTAGGTTGCTTAGCTGATGTTCAATGTTTTGTATGTTCTTTTCGATTCATGCTTGTTCCTCGTTGTCTTCTTTTTTCTTTTTGATTGAAAATTTTATCGATACATTTCTAATTGTACCTTTAATTATCTCCCATAGTACATTGGGGTTTGCGTCTTCATTTATTTCTATTATTTCGTTTTTTGACCTGCATATAATGTTTTGATAATCTGTTGTTTAATTTAAAGTATCCGGGGCCTCTTTGTGGATTCAGCCACGGACCTATATACCATGGATTCGTGACAGGCTGATATTTGTGCTAAACTTGCTTGAAATGACGGCAACGGCGAGATTTCCCAGCCGAGATTTAACAATCGGAACACCTCTAAATGATGAGAAAAAATTGCGATGTCCGCCATCTTGTTGCTGAAGCGAGAGAATTTCACTTTTTGATCCGCCGAAATCGTGATGATTACTACAGCTAAACATTTCTTAATGGTATTTATATATTTTGAGTTTATCCTGTTGTTTGCTTGTATACCTTTTTTTGTTCAACACCTAGTTGTTCGACGAAACGAGCGTCGTCTAATCGGCTGAAATTTCGATTTACAGGTGATCCATAAATTACATACTTGGTTGAAAAGTCCGTTATAGAACGTAATTTATTCCCGTCGTTAGCTTGGTTTATTTTGTTTTCCGTTATTTATCATCTTTTTGTTTAGAATTATTATTATATAAATCAATAATTGCACTTTTACGGTCTAAATTTTGTTGTATAAAAGTTCGGATATATATTTCGGATACATGTTGGTTATAAAATGATAACATCTCGTGTAAATCCATCAGCTGATGCTAAATACTAGTATGGCTCTCTACCGACTAAACTTAACGGATGGCCGCCTAATTCTATAGCACTACACTCCTCCCTCTTCCGGCATAAATTTGAGGCTCATCGTCAAACACTGCCACCATTTAAGTAATTCAAGGGGGGAAAGTGCATCCAATGTGGGGCTTGAAAAGCTTTTTACACATATCAATTACATAATAAAAATGTAAATACACTTTATTGTCATATCATTATAATATAAAATTGTTTTGGATCTGCTATAATGTTAAATATTACTTTATCGTTTCAGGTTTCCTGGATATTTACAAGATGCCTCATAAAAGTCAACTTGGTTACAAAAAGAAATATACTGTGAATTTACAAACATTCGTCAATGAGTTGATATGATTTTTTTCTTGGAAAATACTCCGGAACTTTTCCTTGTACATTTTTAATCCATTTATCATTTTGTGACTGAAATTAATTCAATCTGTGATTGACTAAGTAAAAAACAATTGTGTAGTATTACCACGGACCTATATACCCATATATAGGTCCGTGGTATTACATAAACTAGTGGTTTTCTATCGTTGTTGAATATTTTGCGTTGAAATGCAGAGTTCTTGAAATAAAATTGTAATTACTGTTATAATGTGTGTATTTCTTTTTCAACTTAGTTATCTAGATATGGCACTATATCTGCACTAGTCTAGTATTTATATACTAATTACACCTCTAGATTTCATCTAGATTCGTTGTGCAAGCTTTGAGGAAAATTTAGACGGCTGCAACTGTTTGGGAGAATTTCAAACGAAATGTTTCTCTACATTATCAGTACACAACTCATGACTGGACTTAATGAGAATGAGCAAGCATATTGTATCTATATAATTGGCATCTATTCAAAGTAGATGGATTGAGGTGTGTTGTGTTATTGTAATGTCTAAGGACATGCTGGATTCATTTAGTACTAGTACTTATTCTCCTCAACCACTAAGCCACGACTTACCGACTGCATTATTCATGCTTAATGTCATTTCCACCAATAATTTGAAAGCGGTCAAGTAAATTTTCTACCAAAATATCTTTCTTATATTCTTGTTTTAATTAGTTGCAATTTATATATATCGATGCTAAATTTGCAATAAATGCTAATTTAACGCAACTTTAATCAATTATAACATCAATAATTACTCGCATTAATATTTGATCCAATAATTTTGGCAATATTAGTGAAAAAAATATAATTAGGGTGACATACCAGTATTGGTTACTTACTTTTAAGTCTGTCTGTCTTTTAACGGTAATTCAAATTTAGAGGAGCTAGAAAAGGTTTTATTTCTTCGTTTAATATTTCATTTGCACTGGGTGTTAACAATTTAGGTAAGTAGAAAAATGAGTAATATATCGTATTCAAAACCTAAGTGTATCTAATTTTGATATAAAAATTCGAATGATAATTGACATTAATTAATAAATATTTCTTACGGTTCATTTAATCTGATTGGTTGATGCTAATTGTTTTACAATTCGTAAGCCACGCCCTAGACAGAAGATTAGTCCTACTGGTCACTAAATGCCCCATGTGTCAGCTGTAAAAACACAAGAGTCATAAAACCCCAGGAGATCTTTATTATGTGTTAATTTCCTGTTAGATATAATTAATCCAATTGATAATTTCAACGATTAGGTCATATCAGTCTTTGATCTCAATTCGTAATTTGCACAATGGGGCTGCATCTGTCATCCAAAAATATTTACTTCAAAGACTTAGCCAGCGACTTCAAACATCTTGGAATGTTAATTCTTGCTCAAAATAAAATTGATGTCACAAGAATTGCTGCACAGACAATAAATTCCTGGATTTGACCTACTTTAATATTGATTTTTACGCCTTGTGCTGGTGAAAATAGCAGACTTGTGTACATAAAAAATGTCATGATGGCATATTGCTTGCGTGATCTACATCCATTGTTTGGTCGATCTTTACACCTTTTTAAAGATTATTTAACCCAAATTGTTTTCACAGCAGTCTTTTAAACTATCAAATTGGCGTGGAAATGCATTAATAAACAACATCAACAATACAATTAAACTTCGATGAAAATATCAGAATTAAAGCTGAAAATTACCAACTTGTTTATCTCATTTTGTAAATTACACGGACATTTAATCAACAGAGCCTGAAACGGACGGAAATGAACGGAGTTTGCCGACTTAAGCCGATCGATAAAAATCGGCAATCTTCGATACTTACCGAGCGCGCTTAGGATTGTGGGTAATTGCGCGCTAAGGATTATGGGTTTTTTATTCGTTCCTACCGTTTCACGGATATCAGCCTGTCACGAATCCATGGTATATAGGTCCGTGATTCAGCATATCAAATTGTAATTTTACGATGGAATGGTCTGACCTATAGCTTAACTAGATTCTGAGAGATAAGAAAGTAATCTAATCTACAAAAGATCGGGGGTTTAGTATTAGAACGCCAAGTATAACTTTTTCTTTCTGGATTTATTAATCTCTAAACATCATGAAGACCATTATTTGTAATTATTTTGTTTAATTTATCCGAATTCTGTTTATTAGTGCTCTGTTTTCCGTTTAATTTGTCTTTTTCAAAGTTAAGAACAACATTAAAGTCACCTCCAATTATCATTGTTTCGTTAATATTTTCAATAATTGTCTTTTCCAATGAATCAAAAAAGGTTTTATCGTTGTCTTTTGGGCCATATACATTAATTAATACTATTGTTTCATCGCTTATTTCTAGTTTTAAAGTTTGAATTCGACCTTTCAAAATTACTTTATGTTCTATAACGTTATAATTAAAGTTTTCATTTATGAGAATACCAACACCTTTACTGTTTGTACTACCTCCACTTAAATATAAATCGTTTCCCCATTCTTTCGTCCATAGATCGGTATCTTCGTTATCAATACAGTGTATTTCTTGTAGAAAACATAAATGGTATTTTTTTAACTTCAAATATTCATTTTTTTTACTTCGTTTCTCTTTAGAAGATAGCCCTTTTGTATTGTAGGTACATAAGTCAAGAGACATTTAAAAAGGGTAGGTGGTTTTTCGTTTGCATCATGCAGATTTTGTCGTTAAGCAGATATTTTTTAATTATCATTGAAATCAAGCTCAAAATAACATGGTGAATAACTAACAAAAAAATACGAGAAAATATATACCGTATTATCATGCCAGAAAGATTGGCTATGCGAAGAAAAAAAAGGTTAGTAAGGTTGCGTTTAGCAATTTGGTCGTGGATTTTTTTTTGTAATGGTAGTATGCAAATATTGATTACATAGGTAAAATAGTAATATCATAACTAAGTCTAGGTACATGATATGTTATAAAAAGTTGCAAACATATATTTTGAGTGAATTATGCGAGTTCTTATGAGACAACAAGGCTTTAAAATTCAATGTATTAACAAATGCGTGCAATTACACACAATCACACATTTGTATATATACATATATATACACATATAATAATACATACATACATACAAGTAAACATATGTAGACCCCTGTTTATTGTTATGGGTGCATCAATTAGATATTTAAGATTATTCATAGTATCGTAGTTGAGCATAAAAGTAACTCAAAAAAAATAGTCTTAGTTATGTCGCTTTAATGGGGTATTTTTAACATTGACATGTACTATGCAGTTATTGTTGTTATATAATATAATATCAATAACACAACAGGATAGAAAAATAAACAAAAGTGCCTGCTTTTTGTTTGCACAAATACACACATGCATATATACTCATTAACTCAAATACAAATTATGTATACAAGGTATCAGATTACAGTGGTCGGTTATGTATTTAATTTTAAAGTATATATTCGATTTGAGTTAAATAATGTATAAATTATCTTCTTGAAAACATAATGTCGAAAACAAATATATCTAAGAACTTATGTCCCGTTAATGGGATACTTTTGTAGCTTCAAACACGTATGTAGCTAACGTTGTCATGGAATATCGGCTACATAACAAGATAAGCGCATATACAATGTATCTATTTATGCTTGTACAAAAACAAAAATACCCATATAGTCTTCTTTTCCAAAAACAACAACAAAAACGTACATCTAAATAAACATGTGGATAGGATGTATCAATGTATAGACATATGTATAGTATCGTAGTTGACTATAGAAGTGACTCAAAAATAGTTTTAGTGGTCATTTGCCTTTAGTGGGGTATTTTTATAACTTCAAACATGTATGTAGTTATAGTCATTATAGAATATCAATAAGATGACAAGATAAACACATGTACTGTTACCGTCGTATTATGCAACAATAATGAAGATTATATTAAGTAGCCGTGTTGTTCTGCAAGTTCAAAATTGTATTATAATCCTTGATATTATTATAGTTTCAATCAAGTACGCATACATTTTATAGCTTTAACGCTTTTAATTAAAACAAGTATTTGAAAAAGTTCACTAATGTCATTTCCTGGGTCTCGTTTGCATTTAAGTTGACGAGTCTATGTTGATTTTTCTACAGGTGTATACATTTATATGTTTATCAAATAGGACTGGTCACTTTACTTTCAGAGAACAGATAAAGTGTGTTTCTGAGTTGAGGTGTATTAAATACACATACATGGGTGAATCACGTGAACAATCACTCTGTTGGAACGGATTATAAACCATCACATGTTTGTACTTAGTATACCTTGCAGGAAAGATAGCGAGCAGTTTATGGTTGGACATCAGCTTGTGGCCATGGGAGATCTAGTCAGTGGTTGTAGTCATGATATTTTACATCGGTGATGTTTCCCGCTTCGTCTTTGAAGAAAAACTTCGCGTTTATTGACCAAGCTTTGTTAACTTCATCAGGATTTTTCTTCTTCACACTCATCAAGACCATCTGATTTAACACTGTTAAATCTTCATTGACGAAAACTCCCGTGTCTTTCAGGAAGCGTCTTCTTCTCATTATGTCGTCTTTTATTCTTCTGGAATGAAGTTTGACGATTATCTCTCTTGGTCTATTCTTCTTGTTTGGTATTCTGTGTGCGATATCAATCTCACTCATTGAAAGTTCATAAATATTATGTGTCTTCAAAGTTTCAATAACCTTTTTTGCTGACTGGTATGCTGTCTCATTATTATTTCTATCATCTATTCCACTTATTCTGATATTGTTTCGACAACTATATTGCTCCGATTGGTTTTGACCTTCTTTCTGTAATTCAACACTTGCTTCAATCTTCCTTTTTAGTTCGTTATTTGTGTTTTTCTGGGTCTCCAATTCTCGTTCTAGTCGAGTGATGTCATCATTCATTTTCTTATTCTCTTCGTCTTTTTCAAATAGTTTTCCTTCTAATATTTCTAAATTTTTTATTACGGATCTAAGCAGATCTTCCTTCATTTCAATCAGCAGATCCTGTATAGAAGCTCTAAATGATGCATCCCCTTTCATCAATACATTATTCATTTTTTCATGTATTTAATGTTGTCATACATGATCTGTTATACCTGTTGTAATGATATATGCTTTGATGTAAAATGATTGGGCCGGAGGCCATTTATCATGAAAATAAATATTACAATTATCTTTAGATTCTGTGCTCCAAATGATTCAGACAGTTCTAGATAACAATGTGTTTGGCTTCCATGATTCTAACTACATCCAGACTGACGGCATAGTCATTGGGTCTAAGCCTGTGAAGAATTTCGCATGTACTTACATGCGCGTTTGGGACCGCCACTTGTCAGACTTCAATAAACAACCGATCTTCTATAAACGGTTCATCGATGATGGCTTTGGGCTATGAACACAGGGAGAGGAGAGCTTCTCCGAGTTCGCAAACCGCATTCATATTAATATCAATATTGAATTAAGATACAGCTATTCCAACATAGAATTCCAGACACAATGGTGCGGTTAGAAAATGGAAGGCTCGTAACAGATCTCTACAGCAAACCAACAGATAAACATCTTTTCTTCCTGAAAAAGTCCAACTACCCACCACATACCAAGAAGGCAGTACCATATGGCTTGGGCATTCGTATAAAGTGGATATGCCAAAATGAGAACGACTACCAAAAGAGACGGTATGAGCTGAAGTAACAACTTCGGAAGAAAGGCTATTCTGGCAAGCATATTGAAGAACAACTACAGAAAGAATATGCTCTACCAAGAGAGAAATTACTGGAGTATAGACAGAAGAAAGATAAGACACTGAGAGTCCCCCTCGTCGTGACCTAGCAACTCCCAAACATAGGGGTCATCCTACTCAAACATACGAGCCTCCTCCATAAATCTGAGAGGATGCGTGCAGTCTTCAATGAAGAACCCATGGCAGCGTACTGGAGAGATCGGAAACTTGCAGATATCCTAGTACATGGCAAGCTGCGGCAAGACATGCAAACACGGAGACGGCCATGCAAACCAGACTGAAAGACATGCGTGATCCGTTCTGACGATGACACAGTCTGCACAGAGAGGGATTTCGTATACAGACTTAACTGCACAGCATGCAGGAGGACCGTGTATGTGGGCGAGACAGGCAGGGAGCTGAGAGAAAGAATTGAAGAGCACCTGCGTGTCATCCGACTCAACAAAGACAGGGCAGTATCTTCTCATTTTAATAGTGAATGCCATTCAATTAAAAATCTTCAGGTGATCATTTTTGAGAAAGTCCGTGGCCACTCCAAGTCACTCCGACTTATTCGTGAGAGTGACTGGATTAACAAACTAAATACCAAATTTCCATCAGGGCTGAATGCAAGAGAAGTGCGCCAAAAGTAATCTGACGTTGTGACGTCGTGACGTCACTTCCTCTGTTGAGTACGGGAAATTACTTCATGACGTCAAAAGTTGTTTTGCATTTGATGAAAAATTGTGTTCTTTGCTCTTGATAAAGGCCCAGTGTGGCAGAAATATTGAGCTCGGGTGGATTTTTATACCATACAAATAAGTATGCATTATATGAATCTAATGATTTGTTATATGGTATTGTATCATCTGTAATATCGTATGGCGAGATCATATGACACTATTGTTGTGATACATGTTTAATTGAATTTCTTTTAGGTGCTTACACATATTCTCCCCATATTGTGACTAAGTCCGTACCGCGACATTCGCCCCTTCGAAACTGGAAATTCGTCCTCGAACTCCAGCACCAAGGGTACATCTTATTTAGAAAGCAAGCGTCTTAGACTGTCCAAGCAATGCTGTTACGGTTCCATGTTGGGCGCCAAATGTCACAGGGTGAGACCAATGTGCAGTCTGACCGGGACTCGAAACCGGAGCCTTTTGCTTACAGGCCAAATGCTCTACGACTGAGCTTCCTGGCCCCTTACACATATTCTCCCCTTACTGTGACTTAGTCCTTACCGCCTCAGAAGGTGGAGTTCAAGGTCGCGCCAGAAGTTAACATGCCTGTCTATCATGCATGGGATGCAAATTTCACTATCAAATGGTGACGATTGAAGATGTCAAATGGAAACAGGCATACATTTACTGACAACCATACCGGATGTCGTTTAAACATGGAAAACGTGCATCCAAGAGAATATTATTCGCTCGACTCGATGCATATGGCGTTATGCGACACGGAAGGAAATGACGGGACACCTCTATGATGTAATTGAGCATTTATATAGGATCTTACCATTGAGGTTATTTTGTGTATTATAGTCCGAAACAGAAGCAAATAAAGATGGATGAACATGCCTACAGAAGTTAGTCTGACTGTTATATTTCCAATTTAACTCCATCAGTAATACTGAGGCACAGGTACTTTAGCATAAAAGGTAGAGACATTTAGCGGCCATCCTGAAACTGTCAATGATGATTACTGCTATACGATTATCACAGCGTTCTTGAAGAATCACCTGAATCTAGATTACATAAGGATATCCAAAGCTTACCGAATTGGCAAGAAAAACGTTGCACGTACAAAAAGTAAAGTCCGCCAAAGATACATTTTCGTTTCATTCAGTGATACCAGTGATACTGACACTATCATGAACAACGCATATCTCCCGATGACCACCAATTAAGAATATCCCCGTAACAGTTGGGACTAGAAAGTAAAATGAAATTTAGTTGTATCACTACAAGTAATTCTATGATGTATTTGTATCAATATGCACTCCTATTATAAATATAAGGTTCAACTAACAGACAAGTATTCAGTTACAAGTATACGCTGTATGAATGATATGACTTATTTGTCAATTATCTTACCTTAGAAATCATGATAATATACTAAGCATTTCTCAATTTGTGTACTTGTACAAACTAAGACTCCCCTTTCCAACATGTAAAACATCCTTAAGCCTATGTCCCACCATCATGACTTTGGGTGGCGAATGATTACGAATGTAGAACTCATGGACATTCCGCATAATTCTACCAGGGTTCTTCATGGAGTCCTGGTAATTCGGGGCAGTTCTCCTCTATTTGCGGGAGGGCCACGACAGATTTGAAATGCTCAAAACATATAAGGTCAAGTCACGATTTAACTGCATTTTTTTACTGCGTTCGTACTGGTTTGTACTGGTGAGTACTGGCAATTTTCCCCCATCGTAGCGATTCGTGATGGTGGTATTATGCTACGTTTACACTTAGACCACGATGTCCACGATGCAAAAAAATCGTGGAGCTCGACGATTTATTGTTTCAGTTTTTCTGTTTCTGCGTTTTGCTACGCTTTCCTGCGCTCTAAGTACGTTTTGTTACGATCTGTTACGTTCTGTTACGAAGCCAACACGACTCTGGTCAATATCTGCCACGATTTTCATTACGTTCTCCTAAGTTCTGTTACGATCGTCACGATATGCTATCACGTTCTGTCACGTTCTGTTACGTTATGTTAAGATCTCTCACGATCATGCAGTTATGTTAAGATCTCCTGCGATTTATGGCCTCGATTTGAGCAAAATCTCCACGCTTGCAGCACGATTGGGTACAAAAAGGAGGTAGGGGTAATTTACCCCCTCTTATTCTCTCCAAAGATAATACCAAAGGCAAACCATGAATCCACGAGATGAAGAAGACGCTGAATTGGTATTTCTCATGTATGCATACACAGTTGGTCGAAAGACACAGAACAGGGCAGGATAGAACAGAGGGGAAAGAGGAGAAGAAAACCGAGGACCTGTTGGGTAAAACCATGGTTGAGTGTAGACAGAAGGCACCAGTTGGGGCACTATTCACAACTCCTCAACACAGAACTCAGGTGTGAGGATGTTAGCTCCTACGTCAACTATTTAAGGATGCCTCCAGATCTGTTTGATGAGATCCCGGAAAGAATAACACCAACTATAGAGAAGCGAAGTACCAGATTTCGAGAACCCCTATCACCTGGATTGCGGCTGGCCCTCGTCCTCAGACATCTGGCCACTGGGGATAAATACCCTTCACTATCCTATGCCTTCAGATGTAGTCGCTCGTCCATATGCCATATTGTTCCAGAAGTTTGTAGGGCCATTGTCGAAGCATTGTCCTCTCCTATCACCTCTGAAGAATGGAAAGCCATAGCAGACCAATTCGAGAAGCAATGGAATGTGCCACATGCAATAGGGGCTCTAGATGGAAAGCATGTAGCTATCCAGAACCCAGCAAACTCAGGCAGCTTGTACCATAACTACAAAGGGTTTCTTTTTTATCCCACTCCTGGCATTGGTGGATGCTGAATACAAATTCATCTGGCAAACGTAATGAAGCTTGCAGAGCGTGGATAAACATCGTATGAACCGCGCGGGAACTTATCTGAGCGTGCCAGAGCGGGCCAGAGCGTGCCAGAGCGTGCCAGAGCGTGCCAGAGCGTGCCAGAGCGTGCCAGAGCGTGCCAGAGCGTGCCAGAGCGTGCCAGAGCGTGCCAGAGCGTGCCAGAGCGTGCCAGAGCGTGCCAGAGCGTGCCAGAGCGTGTATGCCTATCGGGATGTTCGTAGCAGAACGTGTCACAGCGTGATGTTATTATTTTTGCTATTCAATGTATCTTTACAAATCGTAGTAGAGAGTGATAGAGCGTGATAGAAACGTGGTGGCATCGTCGTGAACCTTGAAGGAATCGTGTTTCCAATTGCATCAAGATCCCTACGATGGCGCATCAAGTTCTGTTACGGTCGGTTAAGGTCTGTTAAGGTCTTTTACGCTCTACTACGATTCACACGTTCTATCACGCTCTCTCAAGATTTGTCGTCAAATCGGCATAATCGTGGCAAGATTTTTGACAGTCAAAAATTCTGTCACGATCCTCACGATCATTACGATTCCACCACGTTCCCTCACGATCACTACGATTCGACCCAACGAGCCCCCACGCTCATCACGATTCTCTCAAATCGTGGAGATCGTAGACATCGTGGCCTAGTGTAAACCCAGCATAATCATTTTCTCATGCTCAAAGCAGAATGTAGTACGCTTTACCACTAACCACTACGCATTAAAAACGAACCTATATTCGTATCACTTTCGTGTCGCAATCGTGGTGGTTCGCAGTGGTTCGTCGTGGTGGTTCGTACTGATACATTCCTACGGCATTCTTACTGTGATCGTATTGAGTCCGTGTGGGTTCGTACTGGTTCTTCTTAATTCTTGTTGGAAGCGTACCGCGTTCTTACTTCTGTCTAACTACATTATTGTGGCATTCGTATCGATGCGTACTATATGTGTTCGGCATGCGAAGGGAACTATCTAGGGTCAGTACATGGCAATCTTTTTCATTCTTCCCTATTCTCTGGCATTCGTGCACAAAGTCGTGACAGTGGGAATGGGACTTAAGTACGATGCGTATAATCCATCTCTGTCTCGACCGTTGGCACATACTCGAGCAGGTTAGTATGTCAATATCCAAATGACTGATTTATTATAAATGCCTTCCTTCTGGTGATCTCTTTTTGCACATGTTTGAATATATTTATATACACTCGGATATGACGTGTCAAAGGAAAGGGGGCTGGTAATGTAACAGAAACTTAAATATTCTGCGAAATCTAAAAATAATTTGTTCATTTCAGAAAAGGTCAATATCTGGTTATTTTGTTCTACTGACTATAATATAGTATAATCACCATCCCCCCTTAAAATCATTGTCTTTGCAAATGCTTGTCATTGTACATACATTAAAAAATATCATTTGTTCACATGTTATTGCTTAGCATATTTTTTGGAATCTGTGTTTGTATTTAATAAAAGTTCTGTTCTGTTCTACATTTACTGTCAATCAATAACCTTTTTGAAAAAAAATATAAACTGTGAAATTCACAAAAGGTCAAAACATAATTTGTGTCACATGTGGTGACATGAACACTGTCATATGTGCAAAATGAATTGTGAACATACACAAAAGGAAGACGGATACTATTCCAACCACATGCCTTTTGTATTTTGCAACAGCGTGGTATGTTCTTTGTAGTTGAATAAGCATATTCGTACGATATCTTTATAAACAAAACGGAAACGCACGTGCAATATCAACAAAGTCCACATTCTTGTGAAATTTCGCCTAAAATTGAAAATTGATAGATGTTTCTGAAAATTTCAATATCATAGCGGGGAACAAATTTGCCAAATACAATAAACAGTTTGACGAACTACATTCGTTTTCATATCATACTAGGTCAATAACACCTCGCACAACCTGCTGTGTTGATGGCAGTATTGTTGGTTGATAGCAGTTCCAGAGAAATTACACTCTCTTTTAACATAATTATTACGTGTTTGATCATATTTGAATAACATGTTTTTACCCATTTATTACGTTTAACTTGTTTCACAAGCCTGCAATACTTCGGAGTGTGTAAGTGTTCTCTTTAATAACTGCTCCTAGCTAATTAAAATATTTATGAAGTTCTCAGTAGTAACACCTTTGTCCAAATCACAGTTATTTTGCTGACACCTGAAAAAATATTGCCGGCTAGGGTGTTTTGCGACGTTATGACCCATCAAGATTGTCTAAACTTTCGTTTTCGTATTTAGACATTCTTAATGAATACATACATGTATCAACATATGTGGTATATTCTTACTTGATCATGCATCTTGCATTAACGGTTAAGCTAAATTTTCGATTTCGATTTAGCTTCCCGTCAACTGTACAAGCTGTGTAAGATTAAGACTATATTCCAAGTAATTAATGTATGACTTGATCTTTAATGTATATATTATTGTAAAATGTTTCGTGTAAATATTATGTACTGTTATCTGTTCACATATGTGCAGCTATATTTATGCTCTTCATCATTGGAGGAAGATAAAGTTATACGTGTCCGACAGCCGAAGCATTATTCACTTTATTTGTCCGTAGCCCTTTCGTCAGAATTTAACGTGTCTTCCTTATAAGCTTCAACAGAACAGAATAGTTTATTTGACTTGTACATTGTACTTTGTCATGCAAATATAAATATAATATATTAAATACAAGAATGGAAAACTGTCACAAAATACGCCCGTTATATGTCAGAGCTCTGAGTTAAAACAAGACACAGTTTAGGTAATTTCTAAAATCAAAGTGTGATAACTCCCTAGTGACTTGAGTGATGTGGCTGGTTATCGAACTTGGCCGAAATATTATGCCAGGAAACATTTTCACCAAGTTTGGTAAAGATCGGATAAAAACTATTTGACTTAGAGAGCGGAGAAGGCTAATTTGGCCAATTTTGGATAATTCAAGGGCCATATTTCAGAAGTGCCTGAGGCGATGTGGCTGGTTATCGTACTTGGCTGAGATATTATGCCAAGAAACATTTTCACCAAGTTTGGTAAAGATCGGAAAAAAACTCTTTGACTTAGAGAGCGGAGAAGGCTAATTTGGCCAATTTTGGATAATTCAAGGGCCATAATTCCGAAGTGCCTTGGCGATGTGGCTGGTTATCGAACTTGGCCGAGATATTATTAAGTTTGGTAAATATCGGATGAAAACTCTTTGACTTAGAGAGCGGACAACATGTGGACGCCGCTCGCCGCCCGACCGCCACGGGTGTTCCCATAATACGTCCCGTTTTTCAAACGGGCGTATAATAATCTAAACAAACTGGTCCAGGTCCAGAATATAGTGAACAATACAGATGAGGAATCAACAAAATAAAACCAACAAAAAGCCACACATACATATTCATCGAAGCAAAACTTTATAATACAAAACACTAGAGAAAAAACAACACTTATTCAAAACTTAATACATTGTTTGTGAGAAACACAAGCATTATCTTTGCTATGCTACAGTTATCTCTGATTAAAATAACAATATGAGAAACATAAGAGTAAGGACACTACTGTATAGGAGACAGTCAAGACTAATAGAATTTACCTCATTTAATGACGAACTAAACAGAAATCTCTTTGGTACCATAAGATACCTTTCAGTGCAGTTCTTTATTACTGTAAGATGGAATTTATGCCTTGATAAAAAACTTCCTGTGTTACAAACCAGTACTCACACCAAAGTTAGGGTTTGTGAAGTTCGTGAACAAACTCCGCCCAGCGGGGATCTAACTCACGACCTTCGGATCAGGCGTCAGGCGCTCTACCCCTCGATCACTGCGTTTCCCTCAGCTGCTTAGCTTATGTCTGTCACACAGGCCGTATACATATACTATGGAAATGGAGAGAACGCTAGAAAGAATAAAGGGAAATAACTCGTGACAAGTTCATGTAAATATTTAAATAAAATCTTATCTCTCTCAATTCATCGAAGATAGACTCAGTCAGGTAAAATTTGATATATACGTGGTGAGTGTAGAATGGTATCGGTAATATTTCCGGGTCCAGAAGATCACAGAAGTGACAGTAGTAGGAGAGACGACGATATACCAGTGGTGAGATTCACACGTCCTTATTACTCTGCTAGGAAAGTCGGGAGTTCAAGATTTCCACTTTACGAATTCATAATGTTGAAATCACGACTTCTACTTGAAGATTATGAATTCGTAATGTTGAAATCAGGAATTCCTGAACTCATGATTTCAGAATTATGAATTCGTGAAGTTGAAATCATGAATTCCCGAACTCACGATTTCAAGATTATGAATTCGTTAAAGTTAAAATCTTGAAATCATAAACTTCTAGGAGAGAAATGATATAGTGTATGAATGTCACCACCGGTCTTTCGTAGGAAACTGCAGTGTTACTGCCATGTCTACTATAAACAGAGCCTATTAATATTGCCTTTACTATAAACAGTTACTATATCTAGTATTACTGCTACTGCTGCTAGCAATACACATTTAGAAATATTGTAACATCGCTAGTGTTGGCAGCGGTCTGCTAGGAAATGTCAGTTATGTGTTGTTACTTTCACTAACTTGCTGCACACCGATATAAACTCCCTCACTACTTTCTATAATATGTTTGTACCATCCACCATGTCGGACGTTGAAAATCCATTTTATGTCATGATAAATCATATCTTTAAACACCGAGTGAAGTATAAAAGCAATAGAATAAACAATGAACGAGCGTCTTTTAATTAGGGCTAGTCAAGATTAAAATAGCAGGGTCCATTAACAAATATTTAATTATAAATAACAGACACGTATTTTCAACAGTGCAGTGGGAACATTAGGAATATATTTCTTAAATGAAGCGATATTTATACGTATTACATTAAATCGATGCGTGAATGAAATATAATTTTAAGAAAATGATACGCAAGTTTAAGATGTTTCTTTACAATTGTAATTCGACAATTGCATGCAAAGATTCATTAACTCAAAGCTTCCTCGTATTAGGCTAAAAGTCAATGTGGATAAGATAACTATACTATTTACAAAACAATGTAAATAAAGAATAAATCTAGGTCTTTGAATAACTTCTTTTCAATATTGAATGTATAGTTTTGAAAACAATGGTATTGATCATCTACTTACAGAATGCCATTGAACATTTTGACGGGTTAGACTTTGGTATGCATAGCGCTCGTATAGATGAAATACTTACGTAACGCAAACAAACGTTCAGATAATATTTTGTGATGGCGCAGGTTAGCCGAATCAAGGTATTAATGGGAATGTGTTGTATATCGGCATGTTTAAAATGTAAGTACTGAATTTCATATTCAAATATTAGTCAAACCTCAGTAAATAATAATGATAAACGTCGTTACTTTTGTTGGTAGTTTCTATTCAAATGATGCGACTTCTGGTAAGTAACTGAATGCATATATTTGAATGGCTTTACGCGTCTTTTATTCTGTATATATATTTTCTATAAACACTTTACCGTGATCATCATCTCCTTAGTTGGGAAATTGTCCAGCGGGGATATTTATTTTTACAAGGTGTATTTAATTTGAGATGTGGTAGAATAAGTGAAACTTTTGGTGCATATTTTAACCCCCCTGAGTTGTTTTGCCACTTATTATTCCAAGCCGGTACTTTTATTTTCAATCATCATTAGAATGCAACCTACATTTTCAGCCGATGAAATGACAGAACGGCTCCCGTTAAGTACTACGCTTATTCATTAAGAATTTCGACTTTTCGCGGGCTTTTTAAGCTCCGCCTACTAAGTAAAATCTTATTGATTAAGAAGGGGCGGAGCGAGCGTAGCGAGCGAGCCCTCTTCTTAACCAATAAGATTTTACTTAATATCTACTAACTGACTTAGAATATAACCTACATTTTGATTGGCCGATACGCATGCAAATTTCAAATAAAACTATAACGGACAAGAATAGTAAATTTCCAAATATAATAACGCTCACACAGATTCGTAGTAGGCGGAGCTTAAAAAGCCCGCGAAAAGTCTAAATTCTTAATGAATAAGCGTATTACTTAACGGGAGCCGTTCTGTCATTTTATTGGCTGAAAATGTAGGTTGTATTCTAAATGGAGTAAATATTGTTTCCTGCTTCCATATAGTGACATCACATGTCTAGACTTATATCACGTCACTAACAGAAGAGGTTGGGAATCGTACAGTGTCGCTCATTTATGTTTGTGTCGTTTTTTTGTCATATGCTTTGTAATTGTTTATGTGTGTTGTAAATGTCCTGTCTCCTTGTGCTTTGGGTGGCTCTGACTTTGTTTGTGGCATTTTCACGTCGTGTTTTTATCATTTTTGTACAAAGTAGTTCTAGATTTTAAACATTTTATATTGCATATTCAGTAACCTTTCGGTTCATTATTATTGGTAAAACTTAACTATACTAAATCTTCACTTGAAAAGCACACGTAGTGTGTAAGAAAGTACATTGAGAAGATAATGTCATTCATACCCGACAAACACTTGGTGATTTTTTATTATCACTACGATAATAATGCATTCATGTTATAGAATCAATGATTACATATGTTACTCGTCTACAATAAGACTATATTACATTATATACACAAACTTTAATAAAAATATTATTATTTACATAATGTTGAATAATATTAGTACATTCATCGTAGGTCTGAGTTTCCTGTTTATTCAATAGCAGATTATTCAAATGAAATTTAAAAGACTGAAGAGTTGCTTGATTTCTAGTAGACAAAGGTATATTCCAAATATCCGCGTTACTTTAAGAAAATAAACCTTTCAAATAGCTTTCCAAGTACCGTCCCTAGACTGCGCTAAGTGAAACATTTGACGAAATTTTAGTCTGTACCACCTGGATACATTATGCTTGTTTGTAAATACGGGGACATTGATAAACAATATACTCACCTTTATATATTTTACATTTATATTCTGTAAAATAAATACATTCTATTATTACACTGGTCATTGCAGATGCCTATAGCCAAGCATCAACAACCAGTAACCCAGAACAAAGTAAGTCTTTACTACACATTTCTTTATATAGTAAAACATCAATAATAAGACCACCCTTGTGACCCTTGAAAACTGGTCCTAATATTGAGGTGGTCTTAGTATTGAGGTTGAATAAAGAGCAAAACAGTAAAAATGGACTTGATGAGGTGGTCTTATTTTTGAGGTGGTGTTAAGTGAGGTTTTACTGTACAAACAAAAAGATCGTTGCAAAATTTCTTGTCGAGATTGTCAATGATCTGCTGCCACTTGAAATACTAATGCGAAGTGTTTTTGAGGTAATTTCGCGCTATGAACAACACTGCGGCATTTCTTGCTTGGCTTTTGTTCTGGTATGGTTTATGTTACAAATGTGTACTTTTTGTGAAACATTCTTAATAATGAATAACAAGCATTATTCTTTTTTCCCTTTGAGAACACTTTACAATTATTAACGCAAAATAATTTGAAACAGGGATCATAAGGTCGTACAGTATCTTAATAGGCATCACACCGTTGTCACCTCCTACAAAAAAGAACGAGTATTTAATGTAGATCTTTTGAAAACAAAGGATGGAGTGTGATAATAAAACTCGGTTATTTGTATTGAAAGTAAACGTATCTTAAGAAAGTCATTTCAAAGAAGTTTCTCGTAGAAATTGCTATTTGAGCACTGCTATGGGATGTACAACCTCTTTCTGTAAGTGACGTCATTTCAAGAAAATACAACATGTGATGACACTATTTGCAAGCAGGAAAAAACATATACTCAATATTGCCATATGGGGCAAACATTGCCTATTGTCAGTTCATGGTGACATCATATGTGACGTTTTCTGGAAATGACGTCACTTTAGGGAGAGGTTGGAAATCGTACAGCAGCGCTCATTTGCTCTGTAATTCTACAGTTTTTCCACTGATACGAGAAAATGAACTTGTTAATTATAATAATTTGGTTTGTCTTGAATGTTTGAAAAGACTGTATAATGACTGGCTAAAATCACGAGACTTAGTAAAATCAATGATGGTGCGCTCGTACTGGCTAAAATCACGAGACTTGGGAAAATCAATGATGTGGCGCTCGTACTGGCTAAAATCACGAGACTTGGGAAAACCAATGATGTGGCGCTCGTACTGGCTAAAATCACGAGACTTGGGAAAATCAATGATGTGGCGCTCGTACTGGCTAAAATCACGAGACTTGGGAAAATCAATGATGGGGCGCTCTTACTGGCTAAAATCACGAGACTTGGGAAAATCAATGATGTGGCGCTCGTACTGGCTAAAATCACGAGACTTGGTAAAATCAATGATTAGCGCTCGTACTGGCTAAAATCAGGAGACTTGGTAAAATCAATGGTGTGACGCTATATCACTAACTTCAACTTGTATAATTTCAATGAAAATGAACGATTTTCGAACCTCACTCGGTCGTTGTTGTATAAAGATAATAAAGGTATGTACAGTATGCCATACTTTTGCAGAGAGGCGACTATGATAATATATTGTATCCAAAGTGATATATTTCATTTTTAGGCTGCAGTGATTTACCAGATATCGAAAATGGTATCAGCTTTTTGGTCAACACATCGGACCCGTCTACTGGAGCGTTTGTTATATGCAACTTTGGATTCAAAACAACCACAAATTTCATCTACTGCCTAAGTACTGGTCTCTGGGAGGAGGCTGCGTGTACAGAAATCGGTATTAAATGAAAACCAAAATGAAATGAAACTCTTATTACGGCAAATTGTGTATTCATGATCAAAACGTACTTGAAGACATACGGGCTTTGTGTTTTACTTTGTTTTCAGTCGGTTATATGTGGCCGACAATGGACATATTCATGTTTCCTGCAATCAATTATAGGCCATTATTAATTTGCCCTTTCGCAAGGAGCTGGCAACTCTTCACATGAATCAGAGGTGGAAAACAACTGACCATAGCCAAATTTCACCGAAGGACACATGTCCCGCCCCTGGACCTTCCAGGGTGACAACCCAGCACTCTACTAATTGCTAACCGAGCGGGCCGAATATTTATTAGTAGTTTATTCATATATGCAGTACAATGAATGCACATCCCTTGTAAATGTTTTTTAACATTGTTTTACGCCATTTTAGGACTTAATTGTACATTTACACATTTAAAATCCCATGTACCTTACAATATGCGTGTAGTAATGCGTGTTTGAATGTTTTTCAGACTGTGGACCAGTTCCAGAAGTTGAAAATGGGTACGTTCAGCAAGTTGATCTGTCAAATGCAAGTTATGGCGGAGTGGCAATAGTAATTTGCAATACAGGTTACACACCTTTGGTGGAGCAGTTGATTTGTTTAGAAACTGGACAATGGGAGGACTTGGAATTGTACGCCGCGTGTATCATAATTGGTAACTTCATTTACTGCATATTAATTATACAGATGTTGGTTGTGAAATAAATGTATACGTAGGGCGGCAACACTGTGATAATATGGACTGTGACAATACTAGAAAGCAGATTACAATTGCACTTTCATCGAATGATAGGATAAACTGTAGTGTTACGGGTCAAAATCACATTTTACGTAACCTTTTAACGATCTGTCGCTCTACAGGATTTAATGCCAATTTTGATACGATTGCAATGGGCTTTCGTAACATACTCCATCGTTTGTTTGCCGTAAATGTCGTTCTTTTTCATAGAATGAGGCCAAACCCAATGTGATTACACAGCTGTATCATCGTTATTCACCGTCGTGCAAAGGCAACACATAAAATGATCATGTTTAAAGCCGTGAATAAATGGTACAACCAATATTGGGTAGGAATAATTGTTATTGGTCTACAGCAGAGACTCGTATTTTTCAGTACAAATGAAAACCAGCATTTTAAGCAAAAAATACAAACAATTTATGCATGTGGTTGAAAGTTCATTATTTGCAGATTGTGAGAAAGTTCCAGACATAGAAAACGGGCAGGTTGTCCTTGACCAACCCTCAAATTCTAGCTATGGTGCAGTTGCGCTTGTTATGTGTGACATTGGTCACGAAGCTTTAGCTGCAGAGCTGATGTGTTTAGAAAGTGGAATGTGGGAAGACGAGGACTTGTTCGCGCTATGTACTGCAATAGGTAAGGCTAAATACTTATCTTTACTTAGTTTGTTGAAAATAGATGCCTACTAGAGCGTTAGCATACATGTGATCAACTTTGGTTCTCCATGTTTGAAATGAAGACAATCTGCTGAGTATCTTACGTGCATTTCTTGCATTGTACCGTTGAGAATTTGCACTTTCAATTGCCTTGCATGAAACAGTGTAACTACTGTATAGTTTGTATTATTTTATTCTAAACGTTTTAACAGATAACCGAAGGCATTTGGTAACACGACGTTAAACTGGTTTAAAACTGGTCCACGACTGTAGGCATATTCTAGTGTTGCTTATGTTGTCTGTCTTATTTCTGTTATTCTCCCTGCGTGTACCGCCTGTTCCATGTACAAGAGCTCTTGTGATGTGGGTATTGTTTAGTTTCATTGTCTTATTTTTGTTTTCCCCTCCCTGTGTGTACCTCCTCGTCCGATGAATATTGCTTTTATGTCCCCTCCCTGTGTGTACCTCCTCGTCCGTTGAATATTGCTTTAATGTCTCCTCCCTGTGTGTACCTCCTCGTCCGTTGAATATTGCTTTAATATCTCCTCCCTGTGTGTACATCCTCGTCCGTTGAATATTGCTTTAATGTCTCCTCCCTGTGTGTACATCCTCGTCCGTTGAATATTGCTTTAATGTCTCATCCCTGTGTGTACCTCCTCGTCCGTTGAATATTGCTTTAAGATTTCCTCCCTGTGTGTACATCCTCGTCCGTTGAATATTGCTTTAATGTCTCATCCCTGTGTGTACATCCTCGTCCGTTGAATATTGCTTTAATGTCTCCTCCCTGTGTGTACATCCTCGTCCGTTGAATATTGCTTTAATGTATCATCCCTGTGTGTACCTACTCGTCCGTTGAATATTGCTTTAATGTCTCCTCCCTGTGTGTACATGTACATCCTCGTCCGTTTATAATTTATTTTATGTCTACTCCCTGTGTGTACCTCCCCGTCCGTTTATTATTCATTTTATGTCTCCTCCCTGTGTGAACATCCTCGTCCGTTTATAATTTATTTTATGTCTCCTTCCTGTGTGTACCTCCTCTTCCGTTTATTATTTATTTTATGTCTCCTCCCTGTGTGTACCTCCTCTTCCGTTTATTATTTCTTTTGTGTCTCATCCCTGTTTGTACCTCCTCGTCCGTTTAATATTGCTTTAATGTATCCTCCCTGTGTGTACCTCCTCGTCCGTTTATGATTTATTTTATGTCTCCTCCCTATGTGTATCTCCTCGTTCGTTTATTATTTCTTTTATGTCTCCTCCCTGTGTGAACCTCCTCGTCCGTTTATTATTTATTTTATGTCTCCGCCCTGCGTGTACATGTACCTCCTCGTCTGTTTATTATTTATTTTATGTCTCATCCCTGTGTGTACCTCCTCGTCCGTTTAATATTGATATTATGTCTCCTCCCTGTGTGTACCTCCTCGTCCGTTTATTATTTCTTTATGTCGCATCCCTGTGTGTACCTCCTCGTCCGTTTAATATTGATATTATGTCTCCTCCCTGTGTGTACCTCCTCGTCCGTTTATTATTTATTTATGTCTCCTCCCTGTGTGTACCTCCTCGTCCGTTTATTATTTCTTTATATCTCCTCCCTGTGTGTACCTCTTCGTCCGTTTATTATTTATTTCATGTTCCCTGTCTGGTTGTACCTCCTCGTCCGTTTATTATTTATTTTATGACTCATCCCTGTGTGTACCTTCTCGTCCATTTAATATTGCTTTTATGTCTCCTCCTTGTGTGTACCTCCTCGTCCGTGTATTATTTAGTTTATGTCTCCTCCCTGTGTGTACCTCCTCGTCCGTTTATTATTTCTTTTATGTACCCTCCCAATGTGTACCTCCTCGTATGTTTATTATTTCTTTTATGTTCCCTGTCTGGTTGTACCTCCTCGTCCGTTTAATATTGATATTATGTCTCCTCCCTGTGTGTACCTTCTCGTCCGTTTATTATTTCTTTATGTCTCATCCCTGTGTGTACCTCCTCGTCCGTTTAATATTGATATTATGTCTCCTCCCTGTGTGTACCTCCTCGTCCGTTTATTATTTATTTATGTCTCCTCCCTGTGTGTACCTCCTCGTCCGTTTATTATTTCTTTATATCTCCTCCCTGTGTGTACCTCTTCGTCCGTTTATTATTTATTTCATGTTCCCTGTCTGGTTGTACCTCCTCGTCCGTTTATTATTTATTTTATGACTCATCCCTGTGTGTATCTTCTCGTCCATTTAATATTGCTTTTATGTCTCCTCCCTGTGTGTACCTCCTCGTCCGTGTATTATTTAGTTTATGTCTCCTCCCTGTGTGTACCTCCTCGTCCGTTTATTATTTCTTTTATGTACCCTCCCAATGTGTACCTCCTCGTATGTTTATTATTTCTTTTATGTTCCCTGTCTGGTTGTACCTCCTCGTCCGTTTAGTATTGATTTTATGTTCTCTGTCTGGTTGAACCTCCTCGTCCGTTTAATATTGCTGTTATGTTCCCTGTCTGGTTGTACCTCCTCGTCCGTTTAATATTGCTTTTTGTATAACGTTCCTACGTTTACATCCTCGTACAATTCTGATTTGTAAATGTGGCCTAACTTTATCTGTATTTGTCACTTTCATACTGATCCGGAATACAGTTATAATAATGTTTAAGATCTCGTATTTTTTCGTAGACTGCGGAACAGTTCCCGGTGTGGAGCATGGACATATTGTCTTAGATGACCTGTCAAACTCGAGCTACGGAAGTATTGCCCATGTTGTGTGTGTCTCAGGTCACGTGGCTTTTGTTGAACTATTGTCTTGTTTGGAAACTGGACAGTGGGAAGACTGGGAATCGTTTGCAGGATGTAATGCGATAGGTAATATAAATTGCTCCTATTGTTTTAGTTTATGGATCAGAATATTAGGTATTTAACGGAATTACATGAAAAATCCCAATTGAAATCAAAATTATTAACGATGAAAAAGCTATAATAAACACAGGCAATTATTATACTAGTAATTGGTGACTAAGTGGAATTTACCACTTTTTGACATGTCTGCAATATAATGTAAGATACAGTACATAAAAAGAAATATGAAGCGTAATTTATTAATTATTTCGTGTTTAACTTTACACGATGATAGATTCCCAAAATGTTAAAAATTTACCAAGAACAATCCCATTTTAAAGAGGAGTTCCTTTTCCCCCAAACCCCAGCAATCATACAATGTATAGTGAGACCATGATTATTCCGAGTGTTGTGAATGCAAAATTTATTTCATTTCATGTAGAGTGTGACAAGAAGCCGAATGTAACGAACGGGGAAGTATCTCTAGACGATGGAGACAATACATACGTGGCATTAGGGTATATACAGTGTAACGTCGGATACAACTCGACTTCCCTCAATATTACATGTACAGAAAATGGGACATGGGAATATGCTGCATGTAGCATTATAGGTAGTGTATTTGTGTTTGTTGCATTTATAAATGCTAACCTGTAAAAAGTGTCAAAACGTTCAGACCACAATAAAATCGGTTTTGTACTAGCTAATAAATAAATAGCAGTATACATTTTACATTTTTAATACCAAAGTATATCTACTTCTCAAAGCGACTCAACAAAATTATGTTATTGACAGATTTCAACTTCGGCAAAACAAAAGCACAATTGGTTTAGCCCAAGCTATTTAGAAAATGTATTGCATTAAAATTCCATTTCTTATGAGATTTATATCAAGTACTTCTTTTATCACAGTTCCAGATACAACGAAAACGTATACAAGTATGATATTACGATTTCATCAATACCACGACTGTAATCCATTTTCATTATGCTACCACTCAGCAATAGTTTTATTATAAATGTAAAATAGCGTTTTGTCACATATAGCGATAATTGCAATAAAACATGTTAATATGTTTTTAATGCAATAAACAATTTGTAGTTGTAGTATTCGCTTGTGATGCAAACAAAAGTTGGTTTCAGTATAAACCAATCATGTTTGTGGATAAACGATTGTTATATTTTCTAGATTGTGGATTAACTCCTAATATTTCCAATGGAGCCATTGTGTTGAATGACGGAAGTAATTACACGTTCGGAGCGGTTGCTTGGGTGACATGCTTCTCAGGATTTAGTTCCACCATCGATGCTTTAACTTGTCTCGAATCTGGAGCGTGGGATTCCATTGCTATATGTGAGCCAATCGGTAAGTCAACCCGCCATGCCTTCTCTGATTCGGAGAACCAAATTGTTTTCCTATCATTTCGTCCTCGTCTTGCTCATTGATTCTAGTTTCGTTCCATTGATTTTGAGGACACATTTTCTCAAAAACCGAAACTTTGTAAGTTCTCCAGCTTTTAGTCTTGGTTTTTAAGGCATCGATCGTAAGTTAAGTTACTTGTTCTAATATATATATTGTACTGAACACTTGCCCGTCACCGCTGCGGGTTCAAATTCTGTTTTGGATGTAGAATGTGTACGCTAGGACGCTATCCAGTTGCCTTGCGGAAAGTCGAAGGTTCTACCCAGGTGCCTGACTATGCTAGAATTGTTCTTTTCGCTTTTAACGCATTTCTGGGGACCTGGAGATTTACTTCGTTATATCCAAACTTTGTTTAATCCATACAAAGACATTTCGTTATAAGTCTATAGATATAACATCCTGTTTTCACAACCAGACCTCATCGAAATTGTGAATTACGTTATAACCATATTTGCTAAAAAATAAGCCTTTTGTGAATCACAAATTACTACGTAATAAAAAAATTTACGCTATATTCAATTCATTATAACCGTGTAGTTGTACAATGAAATATGGAATAATTGGTCGGCGAATAAAAATTACTACGTATTGTCCGGGTTTTTCTCTCGTTATAGCCGGGTACGTTTTAAGCTAATTCTACTGTATTGATCATTTCACAGTAACCTATAGAACGAATACTTAGTTTAAAAAATATCTACCATATCATATTGCTCTTTGAGTTCACGTACAAGTTGATTTGACTAAGACAAGAGTTTTTCTGTATCTAGATTGTGGCCAGCCTCTAAATATCTCCGATGGTTTTCTCGAACTGCACAATAAAGATAATGCATCAGTTGGAGCATTGGCTTCTGTGGTTTGTGATCCCGGCTATATATCAAATGTGACAACAGTATCATGTACAGACTCGGGATTATGGGGAGGAAACGTTACATGTGAACCAGTTGGTATGTTATTATTTTCAACTTCTGCAATACGCACACTTCAAGATTCATATGGCATCCCAATTGACATGTTGCCGCAAATCATTGCCTCCTGCATTTGGTCATTCCAAATGGTTCATAAACCAAAAACAAACACCAAACTGTTGTTCCACTACTCATGACAGGCGTCTTACACTGTCTCACAAGCAGCTTTCCAGTTTTCAAATAACCGACGACCATACACATGTAACTGTCAACTTTAAGATGTTGAACAGTATATAATATATGTCATAAAGATGGATGAATTGTAAATGTTGAGTCATCATTTGATAATAACCTTAGACGCATATGTAGACAGTAAATTATTTCAACAACTAAACTGATGTTTACACGGAACACCACATACACAAGGCAATGCCTTCCCACACACTCCCCAGGGAAAATAAAGTAAACAAACAATTAGCACTGAGGATGTGTAATTGTAAACATGCATGGGTATAGCGATGCGAGGAATAGTCTGGCCGACCATGAAACAGCTAATGGCAATTAAAGGGAACAGCAAGGGGACACTACTTAATATAGTATCAATCTATCTGTGGTATATTGTATGCATAAGTATTCGCATTGTTTGATTTCAGAATGTGGTACCCCGCAGTCCGTTCCCCATGCGCAGGTAGAGCTTCTGTCACATGGTACAACAACATACGGTGCAGAAGCACGAGTATTGTGTGATGTTGGGTATATGACAAATATAACGTTTACACGATGTGAAGATACTGGGGAATGGTCTTATACTTCACCGTGTACTCGCATAGGTAGGCTTATCATGTTGTTGCTTATCAGAGCATTGCAATAGAGTATGTCACCCTTCGTAGTACAAAGGGTGTCATTTTGTCAACATGATAGTTAAAAGTAAAGCATAAAGACATGTTTTTTAAATTTGCAATGATATTATGAAAACGTTTGAAAATGTTTGTTTACTTATCGTGTGAGTTTGTATAATTGATATTAATGTTGCCTGAAAATATTTGATACAGATACAATACAACACACGTATTGCAATAATTCTCTTTTTACTTTGTTGTGCAGTGCAAGGTTCCATGTTGTTGGGATGCTGCGTTCTTTGTTTTCACTGTCCTTATCATGTATGACTTGTTTTGTATCCGCTCACTTTGTGTGCCTCCTTTTCTGTCTGGTAAAGTTGTGTTTCCCTTTCTGTGTGTGCATCCTCCTTTTTTGTCTAGATCTGTCTTGCGAATTTGTGATTTTTGACTGTGGCCTTACCTGCACTGCATGTCTGTCACAAAGTTTGGAATATATTTCATATAGGTGATTACTTTTACTCCCGAGTTTACATTCCTAATGATCATGAGCATTTTAAACCTTGACAGTGTTACAATGGAACGCATTTTATAATTAAATTTGTGTAACTGATTTAGACTGCGGACCACTGCCTACCATAGATAATGGTGTGTTAACTTTACACGATGTGTCTAATACAACGTAAGGAGCATCAGCAACTGTTGACTGTGATACGGGGTATCGAGCTGATACAGATATAGTTAATTGTACCGATACAGGGCTATGGGAGGATTGGGAAGAATTTATCACATGCAGGACTGTTGGTAAGGGTAAATTATAGTGTACACTCATAAATCCTATTCAACAGGATGGCTTATCATTCTGGGAGGGAATTATACAGTAAAACCTCAATAATAAGACCACACTTGGGACCCTTGAAAACAGTCTTCTTATTGAGATGGTCTTAATATCGAGGTTGAATAAAGAGACAATTCACTTCAAAACTGTGTTCTTAATTTCGAGAAGGTCTTTATGTGAGGTTTTACTGTACAGTAAATGTGCGAATGTCTTACGTGTGTACAGTGCAATCCGTCCGAAGCGTTCTTTTTTCGTACAACAAACTCTCTTTAACAATATTATCTACTTTTCCATTGTAAAACACCATTGTATTAAACTATATTGCAGCAGTCTTTAACCAGCAGCCACACTTTGCATCCCTCAATGGTTGTTTCCCAGGAGAGATTGTTTTGTATACCGTCATGTTCTGTATATGTATAGATTATATTGCTACCTTATGTTGTTTTGGTTCAAATTACTATTTAAAACAGACATAATAATATGCAAGAAAAGTAGGTACCCTGCTTAGTTATTAGGTTTTCAGATATGCACCATGTACGGCTATTTACAATTTAAGCAAATATTATCAACACTTTTATAATTGGGCGTATCTGTTGTTTTAGTAAAACAATGGTTTCATGAAAACCGAACATTTTACGGGCATGAATGCGCTAGTACATCTCAGCTTGCATCAGACTTTTCGTTTTAGATTGTGGCCCCGTACCAAGCTTTACTAATGGGATAGCCGTGTTAAATGAAAAAGATGATACTTACTATGAAGCCACAGCTACAGTTGTATGTGACGATGGGTATATTGTGAATTCGTCCGATATACTTAGATGTACAGTGTCTGGTAGTTGGGACGATGCGGTTTGCGTGTTGAACGGTAATTTGATGGTCTGTCTGTTAGGGCAGTTGTTGTGTAAATGAATGGTTCATTTGACAATTTAACACATAATCCAATAATGATAATTCTCAAACAATTAATGTAAGTTATTTAGAAGCTATTGGTTGGCCCGCGATAGCATACACGGTTACTACGGCTATTTCTTCAAATCGCTGAGCAAGAAAATGTGCAAATATTGTTCATTTTTGTAGAGTGCAGTCCAAACCCGTTGATAGAAAACGGTGTAATTTCGGTTCCTGACGGTGCGCCAACTGTCGGCATTGTTTCAATGGTAACATGCGATTCAGGATATTTCGGAAATGTTGACGTCATAGAATGCTTGCCGGCAGGAGAATGGGAGGTTGCAATATGTTCCAACACAGGTATCTCTGAAAGAAGTATTACTAGTCAAGTACTAGTATTTTGTGATCATTATAGTGTACACTTTTCATTTTCATTCATTTTCCTGAAGTCTTCTAGTTAAGTACGGCGGTCAATTGATCTAACTAGTGTATAGGGGCTCAGCAATGTTGGAGCTTCCCCACCGTGAATCAAAGGTGGAAGACAAATTCCGTGTGTTGTGCTTTTGTCAATCACATTGTAACTGAGAACATATGCCCCGCCATTGGTTCGACTTCTTGTTTGGCCGTCAATTGCTCTACCGATAACTATACTACACTTACTATACATGTAACATGGTCTGATCATAATCTCAATAACTGACGGATACAAATTTAGAAAGATTTAACATCGATTTAATTGATCGAATAATAAGTAATACAGTAATACAGAATGCCCATGCCATTATTGGACTGTATTTCTAATAGTGCCTAACATGGGATTGTACGTTACTATTCACTTATCCGATTTAGTTGTACAATAGGAATATTCCCAATCAAATATCTAACATTATGTTGACTTACAAGAAGCTCAAAAAATTGCTTTGTGAAAAACGCGATGATTTTATCGAAGTGACAGAAATGTCTTCTATTTGCAATATAATTGCATCCCCGAAACGAAAGTTAAAACTTTCTAAAGCAATGGTCATATTCGTACATCCTCCTGTGCGCCGTCGTGACTAAAACTAAATCAAACCCTACATAGTCTGTGAATCTATGAAGGAGTAACAGTTCCTTTCTATGTAGTTTATACCGTTGAACTTTAAGCCCCCATTAATCCACTGACAATTCGCTGTATGCTACGAAAGATCGGTGGTGACATTCACATTAAATCATGTCTCTCCTAGGAAAGACGCAATTTTACGATTTTAACTTCAGGACATTGTGATTTCAATGAATTAATTAAATCACCAAGTAGTGAATTAAAATCGTGAATTAGTGATGTCGGAAATCGTGAATTTACAAATTCAGGTTTTATAAATTCGAGAAGTGGAAACCTTGAAATCATGACTTTCCAAGATGGGACATAATGAGATGTGAATGTCACCACCAGTCGTTCGTAGTACAGCTGTGTGCCTTTATTCTCTTGTTCTTGCGTAATGACGTATTTTGTCCTGGGTCATTCAATAATAATATTATCGCGTTTGTTGATGAAATGGCGTCGTTTAGATTCCATATCCTTATCATATCGGTCTTTTGTGTGTGTGTCCCCTTCTTGCATGTACCTCCAGGTCCATTGGTATTGATTTTGTCCCTACCTGTGTGTACATCCTGTTCCTTTTGTATGGCCTTAGGCCCTTCGTGCGAGTACCTCCTGGTCATTTTGTATGGCCTTAGGCCCTTTGTGCGTGAACCTCCTGGTCCGTTTGTATGGCCTTCTTGCGTGTACATCCTGGTCATTTTGTATGGCCATAGGCCCTTCGTGCGTGTACCTCCTGGTCCTTTTGTATGACCTTAGGCCCTTCTTGCGTTTTCACCCTGGTCCTTTTGTATGGCATTAGGCGCTTCGTGCGTGTACCTCCTGGTCCTTTTGTATGGCCTTAGGCCCTTCGTGCGTGTACCTCCTGGTCCTTTTGTATGGCCTTAGGCCCTTCGTGCGTGTACCTCCTGTCCTTTTGTATGGCCATAAGCCCTTCGTGCGTGTACCTCCTGGTCCTTTTGTATGACATTAAGCCCTTCGTGCGTGTACCTCCTGGTTCTTTTGTATGGCCTTAAGCACTACGTGCGTGTACCTCCTGGTCCTTTTGTATGGCCTTAAACCCTTCGTGCGTGTACCTCCTCGTCCTTTTGTATGGCCTTAGGCACTTCGTGCGTGTACCTCCTGGTCCGTTTGTTTTGCCTATGGTCCTTTGTACGCTTCCCCATTTATTTTCATTTGTTCGGCTCTGTGTAGGGAAGTATACAATTATGAGTGTTACATTCCCTGTTATGCATGTTTTCACTGAACAATTACATGATAATATTCGTAGACTGTGGCGAGGTACCTGGTATAGAAAACGGCTTCATTATGCTTGCTGAAGGAAACATGACAACATATGGATCAATAGCTGATGTGATTTGTGATGAAGGTTACGTTTCCAGTTTGCCAACAATAGAATGTCAGATTGACGGTACATGGCAAAATGATGCTAGATGTACAGGTTATGGTTAGTATGCAATAACAAAAGTATTAACAAGCACTGATGGTGTTTTATGAAATAAAATGAGTCATGAGAACCCATCGGTTAACAACCAACGTGCCAGTATATGTCCGAAATGTAGACAGTACTCCTTAAGTTGTTAAAAAACAAATATTATATATAATATTACATCTCTAACGCAGTGGTTTCCCCTTGCCAAAGTACAAGAGACCTCTGCCATCACAAACATTTAACAGTATTATATAATCAACAAATAAAAGACCTTGTTTTCAATGTGTCATTGTCGTTTTATTCAAATACCCATCATCACGTGACATACATGAAGGGAGATAAGCGATGTGAGGAGTTTGGTCTTTGATATAGACCACATTTGGATATGATTGTGCATTTCCAATGAATGTGTAACAAGACATATATTTAAAAAAGATGAACGGCGTAGATAGTATGATTTCTAAAGAGTCGCCTTATTTCGGAACTCTGATTTCGCCAGAGGGCATGCTACTGGAAAGTGAATAATCTTTTCGAGACACTCCGTTTATTGCCTCTCCGTTTAAAATATGAACCAATCACATTGTCTAATTTGTTGCATATTTAAACAACGCGTTCATATACCACAGTTGATTGGTCTAAAATGTAGGTAAAAATCAATATTATACAGCTACGCCGAAAAATAATGCAATAGTACGGATTATTTAAACTAAACTGACATGGAAAGTACCATTATTACATCGCTTGTTGCCTATGGTTACTCGCATCGTTCGTTCGAGCCTAAAATTGTTGAATAATTAAAACATTTTAGTTCAAAGCATTTGAGTATAGACTATCTGAAAGCAGAGTATTGACGACTTTTCGATAATGTTACAGGTTTGGGTGCAGTTACCATAGAAACAGGTGAAGAGAAAACAGATGACCAACATTTGACATACCTCAAATGTGCCTTTTCTGTATTTGTTGGCCTGACATATAGAATCAAATGGTAGGATTATCATATCATTATATCATATCGTAAAAAAGAAACGACGGCAATATTAGCGTCATTTTAACAGGTTTTTGGGGATTGTGGCGGTGGCGATATGGGAATAGTTGCAGGTACGTCAGTGCTAGGCGCTGCATACGTACGAGTCGTGGGTTCGAACCCCATTGGATTCACTTCCGTTAAAAGTATGAGTAGAGTGACATAATACAGTAAAAAATGGAATTTTCTCGTACTTGCAGTTGTGGGACAACCTAGTTCGAGTCTGTTTGATGACACTAATTACCATTAAAAATGATATTTTAAAGTCCAAATCAACATAACATTCATAAACACCTTCTTTAAAATAGCAAACACTTTAGGTTGATCAGTAGTCATTAAAAGGGTAGCGTGGCTTGAAATGTCGTATTATATTATACTTTACAAGATGTCAAATAGGTCTGGCGAGAACTCTTGGCAAGAACTGTTGAAAGTGACGATTTCTGATATAAAACTCGTATGATTTAAAAGCTTTTTATGTAATGCAGCCTGTTGTCATTCCATGTTTTTTTATCAAAATGATAATTCTGTGAAAATCCTTACTTTCGTTTTGATGACTAACATCAGTCACTTTCGGTTTAGAAACATGTTAATATTAAACTGACAGAATGTCCTCGAGTGACACGAAAAACATTTTTTGTAATCTGTAACTACAATAAAGCCATCTTAGAAGAGAGAAAAAAAGAATGCCGCTTTAACAGAAGGATTTACAACAATGTTAAGTCCGTGTTATACAATATTAAAAAAGCAAATTCTGTTTTTATCCTTACAGAAATGTTTATGAGCTGATAATATATTTTGCAAAAAGTATCTCTTTTATTGCAGGTACTATAATGGTTATGAATTTCACGACACGGGCATAATACCTTGGCAAGAAGCCACTATCTTCAGATTCAGTGATGAAGATCTGTTCGACACATCCAATGTTCCTATATTAGGGTCAAAGGTATATTTTCTTATTGTACCACTCTGCCCTTTGCTTTCAGAAACCCAACCATTAAGCTACTTCGATAGAATACTCGATGAGGTCGTGGGTTCGGTCTCCGGATGAGTCATACGTCTTGTGTGACGACAATGTTTATACTGGTTTGTAATATATAAGTTAAGAATGCCACATACATAAAAATGCCCCCGCAAAAATTAGGCACTGCGGAGGTGCAATGGTAAACATGTGTGGGAATACGGGTGCAAGGCATGGTCTGGC
This sequence comes from Mactromeris polynyma, assembly GCA_032209605.1. Lineage (NCBI taxonomy): Eukaryota > Metazoa > Mollusca > Bivalvia > Venerida > Mactridae > Mactromeris > Mactromeris polynyma. Next base: position 13,884,620 of record JASFXZ010000020.1, on the reverse strand, counting down.
AGACCATAAAGATCTACTTCGAAGAATATGGAGGGACAACAAGGTGGGAAAGTTGAATAGATGGAATACATCACGGAATATGCCATGAATGTCAGTAAGAATAGGCCGAGAGGGGGGAATAAAGAACATGGATATTGTATCAAGTAAAATAACAGAACATGGGGAAAGAGGAACTAAAGACAAAATTGAAAATAATAACCACACACCGATTTACACAGGAATACTGACTAGGTCAACGGGCCTCCTCGCATGACTGAAATACTGTTCAAATGGCGTAAAACTTCTACAAAACGATTGCTGACAGAAAAGATACAAAACAGTATTTTCTCTTCTCGGGGGTTCGTTCTGCTAGGTGTTGCATGTCAAAGGTCATTGCCATTTTTGTCAGGATTTTACCATTTAATAGCCAAAAATACCTATAATTTAGAGAAAATGACCCTTCATCAATAATCCTTAGGGTCAAAAAGTGGCATTTTGGAAATTCCTGGGGTCAACTTCAGGCTCAAATGGAACCCCTGCTATTTACTTTCTTACCGTCTTTAATTTATAAGCTTCAACTGTATTTAGTGCATTTTCTGAACGATCTACAGAACTTCACATCGAAGAGAAAAAGAGAGCTAGTTTCAGATTTTTAAAGAAATAGCTTGTACGTTGATTTCAATAAACTGGGAAAATATTCAGATGTTGTATACATTTGAGCGCCGCTGTACGATTTCCAACCTCTTCTGTAAGTGACGTAATTTCCAGAAAACGTCACGTGTGACGTCACTATGTACAGACAGTAAGCAATATTTGTCCCTTATGGGGATATGAAAACGAAGTGACCATATGGAGTAAATATTGTTTCCTGCTTGCAAATAGTGACGTCACATGTTGCGTTTTCTTGAAATGATGTCACTTTCAGAAGAGGTTGTAAATCCCTTGGTAGTGCTTATTTAGACTTCTTTGCCGAAATGAAGCACATCTGTGTTATTTTGAATGGCTTAACTTGTCCATAATTCATTCATTTCACATTTATTTTCGACACTTGTTTCAGATAAGTTGTATGGCTTCAGTACATGACGGAATCGGTGCAGAACTGGAGAACCAAACAAGTGTTGACTTTGTTCCAATGGAGGTAGAATTACATAGATACATTGAGTGCGCTTATATCTGAATACTTAGTCCCCCCCCCCCCCGATGTTTTATACACAGGTCAAAAGAGCTATCCCGATGTTATGTATTATAAGATTATTCACTACATTATGACAAAGTGACCCAAAATAATGAACGTGATTTTGAAGGTTTTTCATCGACTTTTTGGATAGTTCAGTTCATCTGTATCTTGGATATTTTAGCTCATTGCAATCAAAATATACATTAGATGTATCCAGTATTTCGTTTGGAAGCTATGTTAAGCAGTAAAATCAGGTTAGCACTTTATACCAGTATAATAATTATGAGTTATTGATCCCTGATATATACAATCAAGATTGGTAAGTATAACGATCTCTTCAATTTCATTTACTCTTTGAATAAAACTTAACTATGAATCTGTGTATCATAACATGTTTCATCGTCGTCGTGATTTGTATTTATTTTGCATAGTAAGGACTAATAATACATTTTCTCAAACGAGCAAAATGCACATCATTTCTAACATATGTTATATTATTATTCTGCTTCTTCGTAATATAGTCAGATAATGGCACTCGTGAATATTCGTACAATTCCGTAAGTTATCATCGGCGGAATGTACAAATGTCCACTAGACAAGTACGGCGAATGCGTTCGAAGAGAGGGGCAATGTTGATGATTGCAGACGCAATGTTGTCTACTTATACTTTGCAGATATCAGCAACAGAACTTACAATGATTCGAGGTCAGACGGCTACGCTCTCTGTATATTTAAACATTCCATTCGGATGTCCTCTGACCTCAAGCGAATGTTCACTCAGTTTCCTGTTGTACGATCCTGATGATAATTACGAATGCGACGATTCCACTATCGCTGTCGTCAGCACGGACACTTGTGGCGGGAAAGTGCTCATAACAAACGCAGCTTCCACAAGTTTTACAGGCACAATCATAAACATAACCATAACAACGAAGAACAACAGATTTTATCGTTTGCGGTCATATTTTAGTCCAATGATTAAAATGTCTGCGATTGGGAATTCTAAATCAGTATGGAACCAGAAATTAACTGATTTAACGGTGTGTAATTTATTTTATACATCGTGAAAACATTATTCCTCATCTCTATGTAGGCCTACACCTTCGAAATTGAAATATTTTCCATTTGATACTTTTTATGATGGATAAAACATTGTGTTTTTTTAATTATTTATATATACCTGCACATGGGTAAAATAATTCATAATTAAGATTATAGTAATTTAGCTTTTTTTCATATTTAATACGTCTTTTTGCTAAATCAGCATATTGAAGGCTGAAAGTGAAACCAGTTTGCATATACTCGTACACAAAGAAGCAGACGTGTTTCGCGTTCATATTTGGGCATTCGTATTGTTTACTGCAATATGGCATTCATTGTGCTTGTCCTTCTAACATCAATAATGGTCGACTTTATTTGCATTTTTATTCTCAAGTTTTCTGACATTTTTAAGTGTAAGTCTAAAACCATTGCGGTAATATTAAAAATAAGTTGAGCACACACTCAGGTGATTGTCACAAGTTCTTTACCTTTATCCTTTCTACAGTTATTTCCCTTTATCCTTTCTATAATATAAACAAGGGCTGATCATTAAGTTCGTGGACAACCTGTGATGTTGAGAAATGCTAAGAGACATATAGAAGGGATAGAGTTAGAGAACTCTAGAAGGGATCAATGGAGAGAACTTGACAATCTTCTGTGGTTACTCTATGTAGAATGCACAAGCCCAATATCTTCGATATTGAATTATCTTGGGTACATGGACAGTTCAATATATTGAACAGATTAAAGTTAGATACATTACTTAACCTGACGTCCAATATGTTCGGTGACCAGTACCATTCTAAGCTTTACACACGTAATATATGACTGTGTACACATATTGACAATCGGTGCGCGTAAGAAGACCGCATTGTGTAAACAGCAACGGATGTTTTAAAACCCGTCTGACCCGTACCGTACCGTATCGGACAAGTACCATACTAAGCTTTACACACGTAATATATGACTGTGTAAACATATTGAACGGCCCTCCCTGTGTGAACTACAGGACTGTATTACATAATACAAAATAAATATATGGTACTGGGAAAACAAAGACAGGACGTCAAAGCTGTTACTCAATAGTCAACATTGGCTGACTGCTTCAGGTTTTGTTTTCTAAGTTCTCAAGCAAATAAAAACGGAGTGCATTTATAGTATTGGTATACTGATTAGATTGATTATATTTCTTTCAGGTTCGTGTGAATGAAAATGATCTCACGAAGTATCGAGGTTGTTACGCGTTTGTTGATCCTTATATGTATACGTTCGACAGACGGTATGTATTTGGACAATGTGTTATAATGCTAATTCAAATAAAATTGTATTTTCAGAATGTGTTACATTTACTATACAGGACATGGCTCATAAACTACCAAAGCTTGGCTGCATTGCAAAATTATATTAACAAGTTGCCGTGACCTTGTTGTTCGATTCAAATTTTAAGAAAATAGCATTGTTTGCGTGATTTTTATGGAAATGTTACCATGGCAACGAGAAGAAAAATCTAGATTTCTGATAGTCGCTCTTACTGTAAACAATGTTTTGTTAGAGACAATTTACAGTATAAGTTATATTACTGCCATGATTACTAAACAGTCAGGGATTTGTTTATCAAGGTATTAAAACCTTGAATGCATATACTATGCAGTGATCGAAGCACGATTTAAAACAATAAGGTTATAAAATTGATGCAATTCTACTTTGATTACATGTATATTGTATAACTTGTACGGCTTCTTGCTTCACGTAATAACCATTTTTATATATTATACAATAAAACTAATGACCCGTGTAGTATTTGACAATGGGCTAGTGTCATTCAGGGAGTCTCCAATCAAATCATTGTAAATCATTTGAGTAATTAATAATTTGCAAATATTGAAAAAAAAAATTATTTTGAAATCATATCTTCAAGAGAAAACGTACATATCACATCATTGTCTTGTAATGTAAAACAATGTCTACACCACCGCAAAATGCAAACATACTTAACTGTCATTAGATGACAAAGTTCAACTCATCAAGGTAATTAAATACAGATTATTTAAATGATCAATTTATTCTGCAATTTCGATATTGAAATGAATAGATGTTTATTAATCTTTGGTCAGTTTTTCACATTCAGATTTAATGGTTTTATGGATTTTTGACACAAATCACTAACAGTACTAAACAAAATATAGATCCAAATGTCCCCTTTTGAAAAAAATGTGCCAAATCTTGTCCAGTTCTCAAAACATCTTTAATCCGGAAACCCCTTTAAACCGAACATTTTTTCCGGTCCCGAGCTCGTCCGGTTTAAAGGGGTGTTAGTGTATATTTCGACAAATGAAGTGATAAACCTTTGAATACATAGAGGATCTTACATGAGTGCTTATTTGTTTTTGTTTTTATGAAACGAGTCGACTGAAATAATATGAAGCGAGGCTAGCGTCATATTCGTTTCAGTCGACTCGTTTCATAAAAACAATATCAAATAAGCACGAAAGTAAGATTCTATTTATCACATTACACCATAAATAGATTGTTTTCAATCTTTAAATAGACATATCTTTCTTCGTCCTCATACACACACTGACCGAAGTTCACACCGAAGTTATAATGCATACTTCCACTGTAAAAAGTAGTCCCTATCAATAACCTTTTGATTTTATACAAAATTGGCAACAAGGCATTTATAACATTTCATTTATCGAGATTTATTCTCTTTTAACAATATCTTTAATAAATGCCGAAATTCAGAAAAATTGTAAACAATATGCTGTAATTTAAAGTGACGTCACACTGGCCATTTATGACGTCATAAGTGACGCCACACTGGCTATGTATGTAACTAGTTACATATGATATTTATGTCACTGCTTTATGCCACTCCTGGAGTGCAAGTTATGTGATAAAATTTGTTTTGTTACCTTGTCAGTGATGTTCATTGTGTTGTGTTGTCATGTTCATTGTTGCAGCTATTATTCCAATCAACTGATAGAAGAGTTTGTGATGTTTCGACACAAGACGCTACCCATTGAGGTAGTATGACTATGTTTATAAAGCATGATCTCCGTAATACACTAACTGACCGGGCCATCATCCCAATTAGTTCAGTCGGTAAAGCGATCGACTGCTAATCTAGAGGTCACAGGTTGAGTGGCGATTCGAATACATCAAAAGTCACTTGTTTACAAGCGCTTGACTGCCATTCGTTACGATGCTATTATCAATAAAAACATTCATTATTAAAGTGCTCAGCATTTTGTTTGTGGCAATAAGTCACAAGGCACAGTGGTCCGTCGGGAAGCCTGCTTAAGTCCTGATCCGCGACTTGTGGTTTCGAATTTCGCAATAGGAAAATTGTTCCGCGGTCTTCTGAATTCCTAAAACCGGCGTAAGTACTGATTAGCAGCTCAGGAAATGGTCATCGAGAGTGATCAGTTGTCTTGTTTTCACAAACAAGCATGTATTATGTTTCATTGTCCTTATTTATTTGGTACTTGTTTTGTGTATTTTTTGTGTTCTTTCCCTGTGTGTGCCGCCGTTTCAGTTTGTATATTGTTTTTTCAGCCCACCATGCGTTCTACTCCTCCTTTTCGTTTGTCTTGATCTGTCTTAGAAAGTTTTGTTTTTTGAAAATTGCATTCCTTGCTCTATAATTTCTCACTTTCATATTTCAGGTTCAAACAATGACAGCACCCTGTAACTGGAACCGCGCTACCTGTTCCTGTTCGGTAACGGTTAGAGCCGGTGGAGACGTATTTACGATTAACCACTGTGGAGGACATATGACGGGTTATCTATCACATAACAATGGAATCCTTAGAGTATATAGATGGTTCTCTTGCTATTATCAGGTACGCACAAAAAATCGAAACAATCGTGTTGATGGACAATTCTATAACAAATATGTATATAACGGTTTATTATTTTCTATTGACAATTTTGAGAAAATGGCATGTTGTTGCATTCATACAGGCGCATTCTAAAACACTACATCATAACTTTTGGCATTCTCGACAGCTCTCGGGCATTTTCGTACCACTTCGTTACTCGGATAACACCTTCTAGTGTATGTAAGGCGGAGCACTATGTAGCAAAACTCAACATTTTGTGCGGTCAAGAAATAGTTCTCGTAAAACGGATTTATAATTTCAATAACTTCGATAAATTCACGTAAGAGATGGATTATCGTTGTCATTTCTAATTAAAAACTCACAAATTCCAGTCTTCATATAGCTTAAATATTACATTCATCAGCACTCCAGCGTTCATGCCGCCATCTTGTTTTCATGACGTTCGAATGGTATTTCCAAAAGTAGTGCCTAATGAACTTTTGGTTGAAGTGTTCTGAAGCTGCAATACACGCGTCCGATACAAGTAGTTCCTTCATGGCATATGCTAAAGTGAACTCGTGAGTCGGGATAGAAGATCCCTGTATCGGATGGATTCCTGTATATGGTGTCTGTGGTTTTGGAAATGCAAGAACATTTACAATGAAGTGTTGTAGAGTATAACTGTACATTTACCAACAATTTTCTCATAACTAAGCCTATTTTGACAATAATCAAGACGATGTACCTTAAATGGTATTACTGCATTTTATATACAGAGACTAGTTTTCGATAGCCCATGGCCACAATCTGCGAAAAGAGACGATATTTATGGTATTTTCTGTCGGTAGATTTTTTTAAAACAAATGATTGCCCATGTTAAGAAAATCCGTTTATGTGTATTGGAAGTTTATGTTTTGGAGAAATGATATCTACCATATATTTCTTCAATTATTAAATAGCTCTTGAATCGGTGTAGTTTTAATTGAAATTCTGAACTCATCGGTTTTCTTGAATGTTAACAAAACATTTCCCCCCATAATTACATGGCAATGGGAAACAACTTCAAATATCCCTTATATCGACACGCATGATTGCAATAAAAACAAATGAGTTTTCTAACCAGACTTTTAAAAAATTGGTCTATGATAAATGCCGTACTCTTTGGTAGACGTTGTTTATGGGAAACCACATCTATCATGATACATGTACCTTGTTTCAATAGTTATATACGGGGTTGGTCCGTTATCATAATTACTGCAGCGAATTATCATTCCATTGGACATCCATACATGGTATAAATATTGTGGATTTACCGTTAACTTCGTGCCCGAATCGTTTTAGCGAATTTCGCATTTCATGTATTGCAGATTGTCTTGCCCACTGGAATGCAGGTCTATGTGTATATTATGCCATATTTTGAATACACAATGAACGTGTATATAGTTCCTGCTCAGTCCGATTTTAATCAAAGCGACGGACTATGTGGAAACTATAACGGTGAGTCAGATGACGATACCTTACTGCGGGGAACCAACACACCAAGCAGTGTGGAAGGGGACCAGGGGAGCGGCTGGTGGTGGTGGTGGAGTGATTATTTCTACCCGCACGATTTCGCTTACTCCTGGGGATAAGTGTTCTGCCAACATACATTAAAACATCACCACCTCAACATCAAGACCACCTCCTTAATAAGAACGTATGTTCATGGTCTATTTAATGTTTTTGTCTTCCATAATTTCACTTATTTAATCAGACAACTTCAGGACTAAGACCACCTTTCTTCAGACCGTTGTTGGTGTTGTTATTAAGGTTTCACAGTACATGTAGTTTGTAATTCGTATCTCTAATAACATAATTTGAAATGTAAATGTATATAGACTACAGACAACACAACGCCAAGATGAAAGTCTATTAAATCCTGATGTGTATGAAAATGTTGAGAGTTGGGCGGAAGATAAGAAACTCTGCGTATGTCCAAATCTACCAAACGAAGAAATACCCGAGTCGTGGTGTTCGGCGGATGAAGAAGCTACATGCATAGGTAGTTTGTGGTGGCGTTATGGTACGCTGGTGACGCCATCGAGTGTCCAGAAGCGACATGCAGTTATGGACAATATGCCCACACATTTATCGTCTGATACTACTCGTAGAAGGCTGAAAATAATGACACAGAAATGGGAAGAGAATCGTCAACTTCATGGTCATCATATACTCAAGGTAATTTAACTAATCCGTTTTTAGCCTGCTCGCATACATTAATGTTTATGAAAATTCCTTGAATTCTAGTTTATCCAGGCTCGTTTTTTACCTTCGTCTTTTTGTTTCATTGTTACTTCTCCGAAATGGATGCAATCTATTTGAATGCATTGCATCCTTTCCAAAGCAACAGGCGTTTGAAGAAGCAAATGTGGATTTTGTTGAGAGGTCATTGTTCGAGAGAGGTCAACTTGGAAGTGAAGTTTGCCTACGGACAAGTTGTTTATGTTGTTGAAAAGAAGTTGTTGCTCAAGTGAGGGCAGCTCTGTTCCTGTTTTCCTGAAAATAGTATTTAAGAGCAGAATGTAGCTCAAGTATAGTTTATTTCAACTTATGCAAAATGTATTAAGATAAGCTAATAGATTATGAAATACGATAAATTTGGCAAATTTCTAAAGATTTGTATTTCAAATATCATGTTTTTTTAACCAAAAGATGTTAATTAATAAAGTTAAGGCTGTGTCTTGAAAACTGATCCTGATTTTTTATTAGTTAGAAGATTTAGTATTGCTTGGTTTTGTGTTTGGAGAGTACTGTATAAGGTATATGGCATTTTTTTTATGAATTACTTGATCTAGATCAGTTGCTCCTTTGTGATTACAGAGTGATTGAACTGAATGTGTTGAACTGATAAATTAACAACATGTACATTGGTATTTCACGTAGAGCTCACGAATATTGAGACAGAGAATTGCTTATATTGCTCTAATATAATTTACATTAGAATATGGTGTTTTTGCCAACCCATTTCATTTTATGTTTGTAGGAAATAGAGAATGTCTGGAAAATATTTTAATACGATGTACATGTACACAAGTTGTTCCATTATATCAGAATTCATAACTATACTAGTTCTTCTTATGCATAGTTGGTGATTAAAATGAATTAAGAAATCGACCCAGAAATGTCATACACAAAGCGTTCAGCCACTCCAAATAAACGAGAACAACATAAACACATACACAATCAATATAGTCATAGTTACAATGGTACAAGGACCTTGCTGATCAGAATTCATTTTACTATTAGAAGAACATAAACGTGCAAGTAGTAGTGCAAAAAGTGAACGGGTTAATAAGTGTTTGCACAATCAAGGTAGTTTTCATTGTCCTGCCCGCATGATTTACATGGATTAGAAAAGGTGACTTATTTTTCAGCCATTGATTAAACACTCAATGAACGTGGTGGCTTAACCAATGTAACAACTTTGTTACTTGAACTAGGATAAACTTTTGGCTGAGAGTATAATGTTATATACGTAAGGTATGAAATGAAGCAGACGGAATATATACTAAATGATGCCAAGTTTAATTGCAAATAAGACACAAACTGACTAAACGAATGAACATTTTCAGAGACAAGTGGCCAACACGACAGTAATATCAGTGGATGAGGGTAAAGCAATATGTGAGGAACAACTAAATAGCTCATGCAATGCGTATAGCAAGAAAGAAGATGTTAAAGACATCGCTGATCCTAACGATAATCTTGATAATTGTGGTCAAGATGTGGCCGTGAGTACAGATATTGTAGTATACGGCTTACCTTTTTTTAGAAAAAGATCTCCTTGTAAACTCAACAGGAATACTTCTGTTTTAAAGACCTGTTTCGTTTTTAACTTATTTATTTAACATGGATTGTGAAACAAGTTATTACAACTTATATAAACCAATATTGATAACTGCTTCCTGAGTTAGCAACTAGTACTTGCGCCTAATTTAGGGAAGTTTGCGGTTCACCCTCGCCAACGAGATTCGAACCCACGAAATTCGGATTAGGGGTCAACCTGTCAACCACTCTGTCTCCATTTAAGGCATATTTAAAGACACTTTGTTAATAATAAAGTAACGAATGCTTGTAAAGAACTCTAATATATGAAATATTTCGTATAAGGAGCACATTTTAAATCCCTAAAAACAACATTTTGCATTTAGATTATTGTGAATATAGGGAACAAATGACGCAGTGGACATATTGGCGATGTCATAGAGGTGTCGCAAGTGACATTTCGCAATCGGTCTTCTGCACAATGGGTGTTCCGTAAAAAATATGTTTTCTGAACGCCGATTCGATTTGATAAGAAACATCACGCCATTTTTGTCGTGATAAAATGTTACATGTACAACTTTTTGTAACTGTACACCATGAATAGGTCAATACACCGTAAGATCTCTACTTTATCTCGCAGTAGTACTTGTGGTAAGTTTTGGTAGGTTCAAAGCAGCATTAGATATGTTTCCTCCCAGATGGTTATACGGCAGTTTCTAAACAACCAAATTGTTTTTACACAATACATGTTTGTTTGTTATTGACATGTTTCTAAACCGAAAGTAGCTGATTTGAAAATCAAATCGAAAGAAGATACTAGTATGTTGATAGATCGGAGAATATTTTTATTGTTTTGATAATGTACAGTAGAATAATATTAGATTTCAATGCTTAAGAAAAAAATCCATAAATTATTATTTGTCAGATCAACAGTTTATTTCTGATGTTCTTCAGTGATTGCAAAGTTTCTTGAAGTTGTAATAAGTCAGGAGTTAACGTCCTATTCATTGCAAATTATGTCAAATTCATCGAAATAAAAACATCTTCTTTCGGTAAGAATGTTACTCTTTACCAAATATGTAAAGATTGTTTTAATATTATATATAACTTACATAAAATATGCAATATCGACTTACGTCTTTGAAACATATTCGATGGCACTTTTGTTTTTGGCATTGATAGATTGATGGTTCAACCGAGTGGACACAGCCACACTGTGATGCTTATACACAGAAAGTAACATCAGAGTTGGAAAAAGACATAGAATTTGCTGAAGATAACGAAGAACTGACGCAAAATATAAACGATAATGCTTGCCCTGGAAACTGTAGTGGGAATGGAGATTGTGTAAAAAGTACGCAAATAATAATGTTGAGTAATGATAAAACGTGATAACACCGTAACTTAAAACTCGAATACGATTGAAACTGAGAGAACTACTGTTTTAAAGAGGCAATTGATGTGTATAATAGAATAATTGATACCCACGCTGTTAAAGATTTTTCTTTAAGATAATTTATCAACCTAATCAAAGTTATATCGACAAAGGGCGTACCCTAGCAAAGTCGTCCGTGTTTTGGCTCTGGCTGTGCTGCAATTCGACGTTAAATCATGTGACAAAGTATGAACCAATGAAAATGACTATACATATAGGTTAAATAATAATTTACTTTTTAGAAATTTGTGAGTGTTATGAAGGATTTGGGACTGATCAATGTTTTCTTGAACTATCCGTCCCACCATTACTGATGGAATATGGGGACGAGGGATTGTGTGACGTCAGTACCGGAAGCACGTGTGACTATATACTTATTGTAGGTAACGGCTTTATAGAGGAAGCATGGTGCAATGTGTCTATGTATATGGTGAGTATAGTACAATGTGTCATTTCGTTTTATAATAATATTACAAAACTTACAAACAACCAAACTAAATACCATCCAAATTAGAGATCATCATATTAGATAAGACCGAATTTCATACGACCAGTTTTGAATTCATTTTTATAATTAACTCCACGATCAGATCACCTGAAACTAAGTCCGATTTTCTTTAGAACCAATGTTTGTCTTGTTATTAAAGTGTTACTGCAATGTGTCCCCTTAAAGTAGCAGTTATTTTAGGCATAACACATTAAATTGTGTCTTATGTTACAACTACATATCATTAGAAAATTATGTACCGTTGTCTGTACTTTTTCCCTTTTCCCCGTGATCATAATATGTACAGTCGAACCTCGTTCACTCGAATTAATCTGGTCCGAAATTTTATTTGGAATAATACATGGTTTCGAATAGTCAATTGAAATCCGACGTGCCTAAGAATATACATCGGGACATGATATTTCCTTCGGATGATACGGAGTATTCAGATAGAAGGTTCGACTGTATTATTTTGCATAAAGCATACTTTGTCTGATTGTTTTCCTAATCTGATATATATTAGACGTTTGGTTTTTTTCTGATATTGATTATACAAACTTTCACCGAATGAAATAAGATGCGGTGTTTTTCAGGCTGAAACCGACGGTCAGTTTTTACTGATTCGACATTTTGCCCGCCCTTGCGTATATGCCAATTTCAACGAAGTATATGCCCCGACGTTTGATATTGACGAAAATGTCCGACGACGTCGTCGGGAAGTCGGAAATTCTGATGCTGCCTTGGCAAGTATGATTGGTATATCAGTAAGTAACGACGGGATGAATTATGGAGAGACGAAGTACGTTGTTGTCTTGGATACCACTTGCCAACAAACAGATGTTAATACATCAGAAACTTCTGTAGTGACATTAAAGGTTAGCTTATGCAGAATTTGTTTGCTTGTCGAAAATATTTGTCTTAATATTCTCTTAAGATTCTCGTTTTTAGCAAGGGGCTCGTTAGAGCGAAATTCGCGGGCACTCATCCGATGAGTCATCCCAAGTCTGTAATTCTGATATACCAAAGTCTACATACTCCTGAAGAAAGTAGTTCTTGTAAAAATAAATAGCGGTTAGAATTTGCGATATCAGCTAGAAAACGGATTTGAGCTGACATAACTTACGCAAGAGAAAGAACCCCAAAGAAACTTACTGATTAAATTTTGCAAATTGCAGAAAAAAATGTCTGCCTACGCCGCAGCCGTATCACGCGCGAAGTGCACTGAAAACAAGGTAGCGGACGATTGTATAAGATAGTGTTCAGTAGGCAGATAACTCAGCGGACGATAGGACTAGGCAGAAATTCGTATACATGAAAACGGCGCAACATATAATGTATCCATCGTTCCGTTGAATATCGAAGATTTATGGAAACATATTTTTTGTTTTATTGTCATCCTGTCTGTATGTCGATCGATTGTTTGTTCTGTCTAATATACAATGTATGTAGTTAGTATGGCTAACTACTTCTTCAGTTTTCAAGGCATTTCAATGCAGTTTGATAATACAAGTACCATGATACATGATTTGTAGATGTGGAAGACATAAATTTGCTGTGCATCCATCAAACTGTTTTAGAATTCTGTCCCTTTGAACTGAAGTCTCCTTTTAGAATAATATTATTATAGTTTATGTAGCAAAATTCTTTAGTTTTCAATGGATTGCATTGAAACAAGGCATATAATCAACATAAAAGTACTGTTTACTTCTTCTCCATCTACCCTTCTGGACTTTCTTTGTATACAATATTGTGTGTTAAACTCCTATATTATTTTATATTTTGACATAACAAAGTGTTCTTGATAGACTAGTGTGATAGGTAAAATATCTGTAGTGAGCCCCTTGCTGTCAGCACTTTCAGTGCTTTGATTTTATAACACTTGAGCCGATATATTACTAGATTTTAAACGTAATTAACAAAATGTAGTGTCTCGATGACTTTATCCAATATCCTAAAATAGATTTGCGAGCATAATGGTCCCATGATCTTAGACATCCAGTCAACGAAAATAATCTGTATAAATCTGTATAGATTCACAATATGCATAGATATAGTGCATGCACACTCTCTACTTACAGATTACTTCAAACTTAAAACCCTCTATTAATCAGACCGCATTTTCATGAAACCCTTTTTAAATTTAACCTTTCATATTTTTAACTCGATGATCAGAACACTGACTTTCTTCAGACTGATTATCACGTTTTCACTGTTTGTCTCATTTCAGTCGGGTTACAGCTATATTTCCGAACGTGTTATACCGAGGGAACTTTCCGTACAAATAGCATTTGTGACGTATGTGATACATCAACTGATGCATTTGTTTGGACCAATGGTTTGTGTTTAATCGTAAATAATTATTTATGTTCGTTCTTACCATATTACCTCCCTTGAATACAACACATATCACGTATACGAGTAACGAATATACGTATGTTCATTCTCACCGCATTACCTCCCTTGAATACAATACATATCACGTATGAGAGTAACGAATATACGTATGTTCATTCTAACCGCATTACCTCCCTTGAATACAATACATATCACGTATGAGAGTAATGAATATTATTATGTTCTATCTTACCGCATTACCTCCCTTGAATACAATACATATCACGTATGAGAGTAATGAATATTATTATGTTCTATCTTACCGCATTACCTCCCTTGATTACAATACATATCACGTATGAGAGTAATGAATATTATTATGTTCTATCTTACCGCATTACCTCCCTTGATTACAATACATATCACGTATGAGAGTAATGAATATTATTATGTTCTATCTTACCGCATTACCTCCCTTTATTACAATACATACCACGTATGAGAGTAATGCATATAATTATATTCTTTCTTACCGCATTACCTCCCTTGATTACAATACATATCACGTATGAGAGTAATGCATATAATAATGTTTATTCTTAACGGATTACCTCCCTTTATTACAATACATATCACGTATGAGAGTAATGAATATAATACTGTTCATTCTTAACGGATTACCTCCCTTGATTACAATACAAATCACGTATGAGAGTAATTAATATAATAATGTTCATTCTTAACGGATTACCTCCCTTTATTACCATTACATATCACGTATGAGAGTAATGAATATAATAATGTTCATTCTTAACGGATTACCTCCCTTGTTTACAATACATATCACGTATGAGAGTAATGAAATACCGGAAGTGTGAGAGTATGTGTTAGATGATCGAATATTTTCAGACTCATTTGAAAAAAAAAATTACCTCGGGCATATGTCACGAATAGACACCGAAAAGATATTTCATCAAACACTAAATTTATGCATCTAAGGCATTTAAAGCTGCATGCCATTTTCTCTCAAAGTGTCTTCGATGACAGTTAGGAGTTTAAAGTATTATTTCTCGCAAGCTATATCAAATTCAGCGCAATAACACATATTAACGTCACCACGGATGTCATTTCTTAACATTTTTTGTAAAAAAGCTGCTTACATACGAAAAGTCCATAAACATGGCATACCGCTTGAATACGACATACATGTATGTAATACCCAAAAAGGTTGGACCATAATGTACAGCTAAAGCTCAATAGTAAGACCACCATTGGGCCTTGGGACACTTGAAAATAGGTCTTATTGTTGAGGTGGTCTTTATATTGAGGTTGATTAAAGAGCAAAATATGGAAAACGGACTTGAAAATTGTGTTCTTATTATTGAGGTGCTCATTAAGTGAGGTTTTGCTATTATATTTTTCAGTCTGTGTAAGTGGGTTGGATGCAGCAGACGATACAGACCGTTTGGCAATAATCCTTGGCTCTGTGTTTGGTAGCGTGTTAATCATTGCTGTTATTACAATCACCGGTATATTTCTGCTTAAGAAGTCCAAGGAGTAAGTAAATGAAACTGTCAGTTTGATAATGTACCAAACAGTCTGAGTCCAGTCGCTGATGTATAATCATTCATGTTGGCCTTCTGATATATATGCTTGAAACATACGTTACTACATATAGTAGCAAAGTTGTCAAGCGTTTCACACTATTATCGCTGCACCGAGGCTCTTATCAACACACGGCCCTCGGACCTTTATACCTTACGCTTGCCGATTTTCACGTCCCGGTCCGGTTAGTCTCGTCATTATCCTCTAACTCTCGACCGTACCACAATACCGAACTGATGATGTGAAATGACGTTACTTCGAAAGAAAGCAAAGGTCAGACTGGTACTCGGCTTAAATATCATAATAATTACAGTCTTTACAGACCCGACATTAGATTGGAAACACCGATAATGTGGTTGATGATGTAACCTTAAAGGTGTGAAATCCTTTGTATATCAAGACAACTCGATGTTGACAAAGTGTGTTTTATATGGCTTTCAATCACTTTTGTCTATATATCACCGTGGCTGCCGACCGCAGAAAGAATGGTATTTTATGGCATTTATAGTAGAATTTTGAAAACAAAAGACGAAATGTGTGAGGAAAAAAGTTTATTTGTGATAAGTATACGAACTTAAAGTAGTGATATAGATAATTCAAGCAGCAGAGTCTTGATTTATAGCCGTCGCTCAGGACTCCGTAGTTAGCACTTCGAGCATAAAACTTACCGTATAAAGTCTGAGGGCGTGGTTTGAGAGTTTGAAGTGGATTGAAATACTAATAGAGCACTCACTTTTCTGTTTGGTCCATTTTGTGTGAATGTTAAGTGTTAATCTGAGATGTAAGGGGAAGTATTGAATATAACAGTATACACTCATTACTCGGAGCTGTACAATTACACTCGGTCTCGAATTGTCATTCAGGTGTCAAAGTGGATCGCAAATAATATTCAGAACTTGGACAACAATTTAGTCCACTAAGCACTCACACATATTCACACTAAGACTCAGCAGATCAAATATAAAATTGAACTCTGAGTCTGATTGTGATGCGGCATGTAGAGTGCGGAGTGCTGAGTGTTAATTGCTGACTCCTGAGAGTTGAGTGTTGAGTTTTGAGTTCTGAGTTTTGAGTGTAGAGTGCGGAGTGCTGAGTTCTGATTGTAGAGTGCGGAATGCTGAGGGCTAAGTGCTAAGTGCTGAGTGCTAAGTGCTGAGTGCAGAGTTCTGACTGTAGAGTGCGGAGTGCGGAGTGCGGAGTGCGGAGTGCGGAGTGCGGAGTGCGGAGTGCGGAGTGCGGAGTGCGGAGTGCGGAGTGCGGAGTGCGGAGTGCGGAGTGCGGAGTGCGGAGTGCGGAGTGCGGAGTGCGGAGTGCGGAGTGCGGAGTGCGGAGTGCGGAGTGCGGAGTGCGGAGTGCGGAGTGCGGAGTGCGGAGTGCGGAGTGCGGAGTGCGGAGTGCGGAGTGCGGAGTGCGGAGTGCGGAGTGCGGAGTGCGGAGTGCGGAGTGCGGAGTGCGGAGTGCGGAGTGCGGAGTGCGGAGTGCGGAGTGCGGAGTGCGGAGTGCGGAGTGCGGAGTGCGGAGTGCGGAGTGCGGAGTGCGGAGTGCGGAGTGCGGAGTGCGGAGTGCGGAGTGCGGAGTGCGGAGTGCGGAGTGCGGAGTGCGGAGTGCGGAGTGCGGAGTGCGGAGTGCGGAGTGCGGAGTGCGGAGTGCGGAGTGCGGAGTGCGGAGTGCGGAGTGCGGAGTGCGGAGTGCGGAGTGCGGAGTGCGGAGTGCGGAGTGCGGAGTGCGGAGTGCGGAGTGCGGAGTGCGGAGTGCGGAGTGCGGAGTGCGGAGTGCGGAGTGCGGAGTGCGGAGTGCGGAGTGCGGAGTGCGGAGTGCGGAGTGCGGAGTGCGGAGTGCGGAGTGCGGAGTGCGGAGTGCGGAGTGCGGAGTGCGGAGTGCGGAGTGCGGAGTGCGGAGTGCGGAGTGCGGAGTGCGGAGTGCGGAGTGCGGAGTGCGGAGTGTAGAGTTCTGAGTGCGGAGTGCTGAGTGCGGAGTGCTGAGTGCTGAGTGCTGAGTGCTGAGCTCTGAGTTCTGAGTGTAGAGTGCGGAGTGCTGAGTGCTTAGTGCTTAGTGCTTAGTGCTAAGTGCTGAGAGTTGATTGTAGAATGCGGAGTGCTGAGTGCTAAGTGCTTAGTGCCAAGTGCTGAGTTCTGAGTGTAGAATGCGGAGTGCTGAGTGTAGAGTTCTGAGCATAGAGAGTGTAGTAACGGTTATAATACCGGCATAAAGGACGGGAGTTTCTAGTAATGATTTCAGTAGACGGAGGCTACATCGTTTATATTCTCTTTTAAATTGACAGAAATAACACACCAGCGTCATCCATGCCGTCTAACATTAAACTGTGGTTCAGCAAGAAATCATCTATACAGCCAAATGTCCTGACACAGTCTGACAGCTTGTTACGACCGAAAAGGAAAATGTCCGTGGGAATTGCAGGAGGTGCTTGTTTCGATGAAGAGCATTGTTAGAAGCCGACTGAATGAACCGAGTTACGACGGATATATTCATTATTCATCGGTTGATGCTGCGTAAAATATTGTGCAACCTCAAATGTATATAAACTTTAAACTCGTGTTGTTATCGCGTCTGTAACATATGAAGTTTTTACAGTAGAAAAAACATACATATCTGTATAATTATGTACAACACATACTTCAATGATTTAACAAACCTGCCAATCAAGAGAGATCATTCTTGATATTAATCCAGGAAAGCTGCACATGATTAACTTTAACTGCCTTTGTAAAAAACACGCATACTAATTATTGTAGTTATATATCATAGTGCGTTCTTCTATTTACCATGATTCCTTTTATGCATTATTTATAAACTAATAAACATTGTATATGTATTGCAATATGCAAAGCTATTGGATTTAATGTTGTGTTTTTTCTGTTATGCTACTTGTACACGTGTAAATAGTTATTTCCATTTCTCTTTTCTAGTCACATGTCTACAAATATGTCAGAGGCATTCTCAGCACTGTTTAGGATTGATTGCTGAATGTTGTAATAGGCAGTTTGTGGGTGTTATGATCATGTTATTATAACAAAAAATCACCGATGCACAATATATACCGACTTGTTTAGTCTGCACATCATGATATTTAATGATAAACACCTTACCGCAGACAAAATCAGCGCTTACAGCGCTTTGATTAAAACTGTCCTTGTGACATGGTTTCTTGATCGATTTAAAACAATAGACCATTGGAAAACGCTCGAACTAAATTTTCCAAAAAATTACAATTTAATACATTTGATGTAATCACAAACACTGAATCAATTGTTAAACCTTACCACAAATCGGGAATTTTCTATACAAGTAACATGGAGAGATTATCAGACAGTAATGTTTACTCGATACAAATAGGGGAATGTAGGGCCCTTGAAAAGGTTATAATGCTAAGACTAGGCCCTACAATAAAGAATCAAACACAAAATAAGTAAAGTGATTTGTATTTATAATACAAAAAAGTGCACCGGCTTTATACACAACCACACAAATTCGAAGCACAATTAACTATAAAAGACAAAATAACGTACATTCTGTACAAATTGTATAAGCATTTTGATAGGTACCTAAGACTGCATTTTTATAGCACACTGTCATATTTGCATTGGCGGATTTACAATATATACCTGTCTAGCCCACTCCCCAGTCTATTACCATAATTGTATTTTTTTGAAACTCACTCGTACATTCTATATTTTTCACCATATTACGTACTGTAAAAACGTACATTCGAATTTATTTTTAAGACAACCGGTATAAATATCACCCATGACCTTCGAAATATCGAATGAAATTTCATATTTTTGTCGTTATTAATATCACCGTCACGTAGCGAAACGTTGGAAAAGGAAATCACCAACTCCTTATAAAAACCCACATTGGAATCAAAACCCACATATATATCCAGACACATTTTAGAAACTATGTGAATTAGTGCTGGTGGGTAAGCACTTTTGACCAGTACATGTTGGAATAATATGGAACATAAAACACCACAATATCACGCATTTACATAATAATTCACATGTTTTCATACATACAGTCGAGCCTCGTTTATTCGACAACCTTCTATCCAAGTATTCGGTATCATCCGAAATAAATATCAAGTCCCGGTGTATCTTCTTATGGACGCCGAATTGAAATCGGCTATTCGTAACCATGTATTATTCTAAAAGGAATGTTCGAACCAGGTGAATTCGAATGAACTAGGTCCGACTGTACACTTATATTAGTAATTGATATCACACGAATAACTAACATAAAATATAAAATACTTTAGATGTTTTATAAAAAGTCAATATATACGAGTCTATTATATATACTATATACATTTTGTAAACTCAAATACTGTTATAACTGTTCATTGTTATTTCGCCGAATGAGTCAAAATAACAGATTAAAGTCTACCAAATATTCAAACAGACGCTTTAAAACGTACACTTTCAAAAGAACGACAGCATAGATCAACTAGCAACACTAGAGACGAAAAACGGACAATCTGTATCACCATGGAGCGACCAATTAGAAAAATGTTTCAGACTAAACACAGTCAAATAAATGTAAACATTAAAGAGCTAGCCAGAAAAGTGTAATATTACAACATAAATTCGTTGTTAAAAAAAGTTTCACCAGTTTCCTCTATGTGAGTATTTGACAAACTTCAAATATGCCAGTTTAAGCAGTTTCAATACAGTTTATTTTCTTAAAAACAACAAAGACATGTATGAAAGTTAAGATACTAGCCAGCAGCCTTTTACGAAGCAGCAGCAATACTAGTGCTAGCAATTGAACGGTTTCCATCTGTGATAGTATTCAGATACGTCCGTTCTAATAGTTCTAATTCAATTTAAATTTATTCCTGATTTGTGAGACACATAGAGAGAATCACCAGTAGTCAACAACAAACTTCATCCTAGAACGTTCGTTTGTTTTTGTCAAAGTCGATCATACATGTTCGCTTTCGTTTATTTATCTCTCCTTCCAGAAAGCACGACAAAGCATTTTGTGAAAAGCCTAGGCTAGCTGAAATGCTATTTAGAACAGTACAATTGTCCACGCCACTTATTTTCAGTACTTTATAGCGCTTTCAGAATGGAACTACAGTTACACATAAAAGCTTTTACCTACTGCAGTTATTTCTGTAACATCCTCCTGTTACAGGACAATTTGGAAACATCAATGATATAATAGACACAAGTACAGAATCTTCCTCACCTTGCTACAAACACAGCACATCTTTTTCAGACATCATTATATTAAACAAAAACATTTTACAGTGTTTGGGTGTCTAACATGGAGTATTTATCGGACATAATGCGCATGAAAGCCTTAGTGATTAGTTAGAATCGTACGATAAGGTCCGTGTCTTCGTCCGGAGTTGTTTCAGGTTGCATAACTTCACTCCCTGAAGCTTTGTCGTCGACTGGCTCTGTACCTATTAATGCTGGTTGGTTTTCTATAGGTGAAACACTCCTGGTTGCTGTTGATCCATCCAAACTTTGATTAGAAGTAGAAGCAGATGATGACGAGGACAAGGAAGATGAAGATGATTTATTGGTTCTGGCTGAACTAGCTGGGAGGCTAAGATTGTCCACATGTATAACAACTACTTCATTCTGAGAAATATTCTCAGCCTTAGGCGTACTTTTTTCATCTTCTGTCTTGGGGGCAGATTTTTTCACTTGATTAACAGTTGGCTCTTCGAAGTTGTCATGGTAATTCTTTCCGGTCTGATATCTCACGTCTGGTGGGTCACTTCTGTTTGGTTGAGGTCCACTTGCACTGTAACTAAGTGGTGATCCCATTTTGACATGGTATACAGTCGATGGTTGTTGCTTAACTGACTTCCCTGATGCAGCATACAAAGGGTTATGCTTGGTGACGTGTATTGGTATGGTATACGGCTGAATGGGTAACTTGCTTGTCGAGTATGTTGATCCATTCATTGGAACATACTTTTCCGATATCTTCTTCTCGTATTCTCCAGCCTTCATACTAGGCCGAATACTTGGAGCAGAAATGACTGAATGTGTTTTAATAGGAGGCTTTACGGAGCTCAATAACACTGATGGACTGTTAGATCTGATCCCTTGTTGGCGTATATATTTGTCCAAGATTTTTTCATCAGAGAGTGTCATATAGGGATCATAACCCGGATGGTACTTTCGCAAGTTAAACTTGTCTCTGTTTGGTGTCGTTCTGAGGAAGAGAAACATATTGTTTACGTAATGGAATAACCAATCATTGCAAAATATCAGTAATAAGTAATTAAAACAAAACACTTATACATGTTGTATTCAAACCTAGACAAATAATTACAAACTTTATAACTTACAAAAGTGAGATTAAGTAGAGACAGGGAACGCCAATTCATCCCCACACAGATCCCAGGGAAACGAGAGATTACGAAGCATTTGGGGACTGCGGAGTTGCAAAGGTAAACATGTATGGGAATGGGGGAGCAAGGAATGGTCGGCAACATGTAATCATTATGAAATTCATTTGTTCTCGAATAATTTGATGCGCTTATCAAGCATCATGCACATGAATAACATTTTTCTTAGCGACTGGATTGGTTTTTGTGCCTACTACGGAAGTAATGATGAATAAAACATAGCGTGTTAGTTTGTGACTGCATAAATTTAGCTGTGTAATACCATATTGGTCATCAAGCGGTTCTAGCATGGCATATTTGGTAACCTAGGTCCTGCGCCAGTACTACAATTTCCAAGTCAATTTCAACTGCCACAGTTGCATTCTTATATGGTATAATTTCCAAAAGACATTTGCTTGAATTTTCGTATAAACATTTTTTTAGACTAAAAGATTACCGCTAAATTCTGGATTTCATACAAAATAAGCAATTTAATCAAATTACCTCTTCCAGTAAACCCATAAAAGAAAGATGACGATTATCAAGATTCCAACAGCGATAGGAACAAA
This sequence comes from Mactromeris polynyma, assembly GCA_032209605.1. Taxonomy (NCBI): domain Eukaryota; kingdom Metazoa; phylum Mollusca; class Bivalvia; order Venerida; family Mactridae; genus Mactromeris; species Mactromeris polynyma. The sequence goes on along the minus strand of JASFXZ010000020.1, from coordinate 13,861,995 downwards.
GATAGCAATATATACTTCCGTTCTTTGCTTATCATCTTTCTATGAAAGAAAATAGACTTAGTCAAGACTCGCATAACCAAACACAACCGTCTCCATGACCAAAGTAAACACATTCGTCTTGGGAGCGGGATGTCAAAGATTCGAATCCCGGCAGGATTCTGTTATGGCCGATCGTTGAACCGCCAGCTAGTTAAATAATGGTAACCATGTGCCTACCAGTCTGGTGCCTGACATTTAAGATAAATAAATGTGCTAAAAAAAGTAGCTGTCTCACAAGTCAGAAATGGCTGTCCCTTTAAGTAGGGGTGACACTATACTAAACAAACTTTTTTCTATATGATTAAACAATAATGTATGTTTGACGGTTTAACCCTGTCTTACATAAAGTTCACGGAGGCATTTAGTACTACCATAGACCCTAAAACACGTATTACACACACTTCGAAAACTTAAAATCTCTTGAACAAGAACAGAAATACGATTATCGCCATTTTTTATTACTTGTAATCAGTCAATCAGTGAGTACACCAGTCAGTCAGTGAGTACACCAGTCAGTGCATTAGTCAGTCAGTGAGTACACCAGTTAGTGCATCAGTCAGTCAGTCAGTGAGTACACCAGTCAGTCAGTGAGTGAGTACATCAGTCAGTGCATCAGTCAGTCAGTCAGTGAGTACACCAGTCAGTGCATCAGTCAGTCAGTGAGTGAGTACACCATTCAGTGAGTGAGTACACCAGTCAGTCTGTGAGTACATCAGTCAGTCAGTGAGTACACCAGTCAGTCAATGAGTACACCAGTCAGTCAGTGAGTACATCAGTCAGTGCATCAGTCAGTCAGTGAGTACACCAGTCAGTGCATTAGTCAGTCAGTGAGTACACCAGTTAGTGCATCAGTCAGTCAGTCAGTGAGTACACCAGTCAGTCAGTGAGTGAGTACATCAGTCAGTGCATCAGTCAGTCAGTGAGTGCGTACACCATTCAGTGAGTGAGTACACCAGTCAGTCAGTGAGTACATCAGTCAGTCAGTGAGTACACCAGTCAGTCAATGAGTACACCAGTCAGTCAGTGAGTACATCAGTCAGTGCATCAGTCAGTCAGTGAGTACATCAGTCAGTCAGTGAGTACACCAGTCAGTCAGTGAGTACATCAGTCAGTCAGTGAGTACACCAGTCAGTACATCAGTCAGTCAGTGAGTACACCAGTCAGTCAGTGAGTACACTAGTCAGTGTATCAGTCAGTCAGTGAGTACATCAGTCAGTCAGTGAGTACATCAGTCAGTCAGTGAGTACACCAGTCAGTCAGTCAGTGCATCAGTCAGTCAGTGAGTACACCAGTATGATATGGAATATAAGAAAAACATAATTTACTAGATCTTGGCATTAGCTAGCACTGATTAACTTGAGTGTTCCATTACAATTTATCTACTTTACCAACAGAAAACATGTCCCTCCCCTCTGTTTGTAGTTAAGGACAGAACATGAAACCTGTAGCTACTGTGGACGTTCACAACACTAAAAACATATTACATTCAAACAATAAACTCCTAATTTTTTTCTCTACACCAGAGAATTCAATACCTTTGTTGGTATGGCTGTCAATGAATACTGGCACCATACTGACATAATCAATGTTCATCCACATATACAAACAACAATGTTCATCCCTGTAACTGAAAACAATATGAATTCAGTGACAAAAGCAGTTTAGATTAGACAGTACTGTCATGTGTCTCAAGCACTAGTAATTCAAGTTTACAGAAAATGAATCTTATTTCTCTTTTAAGAAATACACCATCTCCTCTGGCTGAGTGGTTAAGGCCTCCACTTATAGTCTTTTCCCAAAACTAGGTGCTCTCCCTTCGTAAATCATCGATTTGCTCCCCTGATTTCGGGTTCGCAACTTCCGGAGACTACAAAAATGGCCGCTAATATGGAAATAGATAAGGCGTGCAGTGAAAAATCTAGTTTGCAGTCGTATACAGTTCTGCAGCTGAAAACTTACTTGCGTAGTCACGGTCAATATGTGTCAGGAAATAAGAAAGAACTGATAGAACGTGTCAAAGGTGCGTGTAAACTAGGAACTTAGGACTGCAATAGGGGTTCCAACGAGATCAGTGACAAAGACAATGAAACAGACAAATTGAAAACTGTGCTTGGAAAAGTGTATAAACACCCTTCATACATTGATAATTGGTCCGATGATGTCTCAAACGTTCCCGATGTGACGGATAATGACATATACAATTACGTTGTTTACAAGTTGGGGGATGAAAGCGAAAGTCATGTACGATGATGGACATGTACACAAGATTCAGGTAAAATCGATTGAGATAAATTTGCATTGGTATATAATATTGTTTGTCTAGATAACTGTGTAGATTCAGTGTTCAATTTTTAAAGATTATCTGTATATTGACGCACTCATGCTGTTTTTACAGATTATATATAATTACCCCACCCACTCACTCAAGATTCAGGGTCAACTCGGCCCATATAATTAAGGCGATATATATATGAACCTTTTAAGTGTTGAATATTGATTATTAATATTTAAGTTAAAACCAATTATATGTAAGTTGAAAACATTATTGAATATTCCGTTTATTGAACTGTGATTGAAGATTCGCGGTGCAGTGGAAATTTCCAGCTCAATGGTGAGGAAATTTCCCTGTGAAATGTATTTTGGTATCTGTTATAATTTGAACATGCTTGTGACGCCGTTTTTACTCAAAAACAATTATGAGTGGAATTTCTTTCACATTGTGTCATTATTTTATTCTTTATAGATTTGAAACAAAGTAGACGATACGAAAACCTTTAATATTTATTTGATAATATTGGTATAAATATCAAACAAGCCTTTTCATTGCTCTTAAAAAAAAGACTACTATCACCTTCTTTAGTATGCCGAAGGTGTGAACAACGTTGCCTTTTCATTACGCTTCAAAAGTGGGCCGAGTTAGACTGGGTTGAGCAGAACCGGGCCGAGATGACCCTTTACCCTCACTCAAAATGACATGTACTTACTATTCTAATAGAATTTTGACATAAGCAAGTATTTAACATTTGTAAACAAATGCACATGTAATAAGCAATAGAGTGCATAACAAAGACGTCTAATATAATGTGTTTTATTCATATATATGTGTAATTCTTCAATAAGAATGTAATTTAAATTACAAATAAAATGTACATTGCACATTAATAATTATTAAGATACATGTAACAATATATGATTATGAATGTGCTTTTGTTTTCCAGATAAATGACTCAGATGAGAAAGAGACCCACTGTTTTGTTCGGGCTAACATTATTCCTCCCATGCCATCTGCAAATACAAAACAATGTCCAGACTACGGAGGATGGCTGATGCTGTCAAAAGTGACCGGATGTAAACATTCTGCAGAATGTACATGTTTTGCGGGGTATGTCATAGCATACTTATCTTATATATGTCATATTTGTTTATAGTGACCGAAATAATTGAACAGAAATGGCAGAAAATTACATAGTTAAACTTTGCTACACACCTAGGTATTATGTTGATAGAAATAAAAGTTCTCTGAGTATTCCCCTTGGGTTTTATTGAGTTAGTGTGATCTTTTGAGTTTAAAAGTTTGTTTTCTACCCGAATTGAAGCCCTCTGTAAGTATGTTGCCATTTTGCATTGCGCCCATACACGTTAATAAATTGAGGATCTTATATAAGTGGTCATTATCTATTGAATTTATTAAATGATTCTTCTAAAAAAGATTAAAAAAACGTGGCTTTGTCGAGTTTTTTAGATGATGAGTTAAATAAAGCAATAAAAAATTAACATAAATGTAAGATTATATTTAAGACATAACAGCAGAAATGTTCGCAAAAACAATACATTAACCCCCTTATATATGCAAGCAAATTATGTTTAATTCGGTCTGTGGTAATGAAAAGCTGACACGTCAAAATTATTTCCGACAATTTTCTAATTCAGCTATAAGATACTAGTTCAAATGATTATATCACATATCATATTCAAAGTAACAATACATCAATTTTCAATGAAATAAAATATCATATGTGCACAAAATAAATATTTTACAACGTCAACATCATTTGAGCGTGTCAATGTCATGCTTGTTATTACCACTCAACGCCGATGTTATGTTATGAGGATAAATAGGGTATTTAAAAATGCATAATGGGATTAAAAGACTTTTACATTTATCCATCTTTCAGGTTCAATGGTGAAGGATGTAACCACATTGCTGCACTTGTGTATGCCATTGCGGACATATAAAACAAAAGGTTAGATGGTCTACTTACCCAACATCCATGAAATGTAAATGGAACAACCCAAGGAAATGAAAACGAACCCCAAAGAAGTCCCATGATCTGACATTTAAGAAATCCATTCATGGCAAAGACATACCCTCTGTTAAAAGAGTGCTCCCTGTGAACAGTGTGGAGACAACTGTAAATGTAGAGCGAATTAAGGAAAAAAAATTAAAAGGGAATTCCAATGCTGGTTGGTTGACATATTTTCAGTCAGAGTGAAAATATGGCTCTACCCAAACTGCATACTATTCAGTACAATTATCATGACAATGTTAATATGCAGTCTCCAGAGTGCCAAAGAATGTTTGAACGTTACTTGGAATCTCTATATTTAACAGAGGAGCAATGCTGTTATATAGAAAGTCTCACACGCAGACAAAGTGACTCAGATTATTGGTTTGATGCTCGCTCAGAAAGATTGACATCTTCAAACTTCGGAAGAATTTGCAAAATGAAAGCAGCCACAAAGCCAGACTCAGTACTGAAAGACATTCTGGGTTATAGGACATTTGAATCCAGTCATACAGTATATGGAAAAAAACATGAAGCAGCAGCAAGGCGCACATATCTAAATATGTTAAAAAAGATCATCCGGGCTTGACAGTGAAAAAGTGTGGACTACTAACTATATCAGAGTTTCCGTACCTTGGAGCTAGCCCGGATGGATTTGTAAATTGTACCCATTGTCAGCAGTCTAATGGGGTCCTGGAAATCAAGTTCCCTTCATCCATGCTATGGAGAATGAACACACCCCAAGAGTGTGCTGCTGATCCTAATTTTGTTTGTTTCATAAGTGAATCTGGAAAAGTAACTTTGAAACGAGGACATTCATATTATTTCCAGGTTCAAGGTCAACTAGGGCTAAGTGGAATGGCATGGTGTGACTTTGTTGTTTGGACATGTATGGGGATATCAGTGGAACGGATTTTTAAAGACGATAAATTCTTTGCTGAAATAGTTTCTACTCTGAAAACGTTTTACTTGAAAGTTTTCATTCCAGAGCTTTTCAGTCGTAGGGTAGAGCGCAGTATAAAAACGCATTGTTAGCAATATATAGAATACTTTATATGTTGTAACACTTGATACACTGCTGACAAAGTGTTTGTATGCAATGAAATAGCTGCACCATTTGTGTATTTTGATGTTGGTTGCAACATATAACATATTGTATTCTTATAGTTTCATACCAACATTGTACAATTTTGTTGCATTATACATGTATGATCAACTACACTATTCAGAGTCTTAGAAGTATGTACAAGTTACAATATTACTAATATAACTTATTAGTGTAGTCTTATTTTTTTATTGTTGTCTGGCAAGTAGAAAGTTCATTTCATTCAACCAAGCCAGTTAGCACAGAGCTTTTATATTGCTTTGAACTTGTCTCCCAATCCTGAGACTGTGGGTTCGAGACCTGACCTGTGTAGGATCAGATCCAATACGAATGTACTATATGACATTGATATAAAGAAAAATTGACACAAGTGAACTGCAAACTTTTGTATATATTATAAATTTATTTAACAAGCAATAAATCAACAAAAAAATGTGAACACTTTGTAGTACCCCTGGCTTTCAACATGTACATTTAGAGTATATATATACATGTACAATCAAAAGGGCTGTCAAATATGACAAATTGAATAAATGTCAGCCAACGATATATCGATGTAAATTCTAAAATCTTCAAAACATAGGAAATGACTGATTCCAGCATTACATAATACATTAGTTGTACACCTAACAATTTGATACATAAATGATGAACTAATCTTAAAAGTAAATTTTGCTGTACAGTAATATTACATAATTTTTTAATGCTTTATGTATGATACTCTGTTCAAGTTTGCTGGGATAATAAATTTGCAAATTGTTGCATATTGATTTACTACCACACTTATATGGTTTCATTATCAGTATATGTTCCACAGAAAGTGTTAGGAGATTACTAAAATAAATGTAAAGTTACTGAAACTGGAAATTGTAATATTTTGTATTTCAGTTTAGAAAATTCTTTGATGTATACATGTATGTGTATTAGTCCATAAGTAAAACCAATAATATACCACTTACAATGTGGCGACAGATTCAGGAGAAATTGGCAATTGTTCAAAAACTACAATACACAACCAAAAAGTAGATACTACATCAACAATATTAGGCCATGTTAAGCGTCCGTCCAGGTTTTGCGCACCTCGAGTAAAAAAACAACGACATTTTTTCTAAGCTAAACATTCTCAAACTAATCAATTTGTGTGAAAACTAATCAGTTTTAAATTAGATTTATTCATGTATAGATCTAGTTTTGAAACATCCAATTTTGTTTTGTTTTATGATGTTTCTTTTATTAAAATATCTACAAGTATGCATCACATATTATCTGAGGACATTTGTTTTTTCGTTTTGAGTTTGTGTTTTTTTGAATAGGTAGCTAGGTTTCGCGAACTTAGGTTGACGCTTAACAAAATTCCAATTTGGCCTGGACTTAAGCTGATACAGAAACTCTACTGGTGCTATATCAGTCCAGTATCATTCACGTTTTACCCATAGTATGCTTGCGACTAAAGCCTAAAAATACAAAATCAATAGTGTACATGTACTATGAATACTAAATTCACCAAGCACCTTTTCACATGTAATGGCTTAAAAGTATTTTTTACTGACAGTTCCAAGGCTGTAATTCGCTATATGATTGTTGTTTCTGTTTGTGTTATGAATGTTTTATGTTTCCCTTTCCCCTATGCAATTCTGTCACTTTATACAGTGTTCAGAGTGTTTCCTGCCCAATGTTGGCCTATTGTGGCCAGTTGTCTTGAATTGTCCTGTGAGCTTTTCCATCCATTAATTCCCCCCTCCCCTCCTTTTACTGTCCACTTTGATACTCTTAATTATTCCTTATGGTCTGTTGGGCCGTTCCTTGTGCCTCTGTTCCTTAATATGTGTAACGTTTGACCTCCTTAGGTGCGTTATGTTTTGTGGATTGTTGTTTTTCCTGAGGTCTGCGTGGGGAGGTATTGTCTTGTGTATGTGGCGTTCCCCGTAGTTACGTATTCTCTCTGTTTTACACCATTTAATGAGGTACTAGAGGTGGCTGTAAGTTTGTTAACTTTGTGCACAGTTTAAAACTTTTGATGCACGATTAGACATTCTGATGGGCATTACACTCTGTAAAATTCTGAAGTTTTTAATTCTTTCCATTTGACGCTCAACATGAATTCTTGGATTTGCGATCTCCCTTGTACTTTTCACTTCACTTTTCGTAAATTTAACATTAGCTTTCCTGAATGCAGGCATAATCCCTTTAGGAGTGGTTAAGTTTGATATTAAGAAACCTTTATCGGCCATAATGGCATCACCCTCCTCACACAATTCTACTAGCCCACTAGGTTTAGTTATTTGCTTGTCACTAACTGAACCAGTCCAAAGATCAGACACAAAAGTTACATGTCCAGATGGGCTAATACCAACCAGTGATTTCCATGTGTTGTGCGACTTGTAGTTGCTGTATATTAAAGACTTCAGCTGGAGTGAACTTGGGGTCTCTGTTCGGATTTCTGTACAGTCTATGATGACGCGTGTATCTGGAAATTTGTCCCTAAATAATTTGGGCATATTACATTTACCACTTGTTTTGAAGGCCAAGTAATAAGAAAGTTAAATTTCACATCCAAATAATCAATCCATTTATTTAACACTCGTCCACAGGCACTATTGGACATACACAATCTTTGGGCTAAGTCGGACACAAGAAGGCCAAGCCGCAAACGCATTAAAACCATAACAAACTCATCTATCACACGTATTGTCCTTGGACGCCCACCAGAGCCGTGCCTCTTTTTTGCGCTTGCTTTTTTGTCTGAAGTTTTCTCAACAGCATCACCCATTTCATCAAAAAGAGCATCAAATACTAGTTTGTTAGGCACACCTGTATAAAACATTAGATATGAATCTGAATTCATCAAATCCTCATAAACTAGCGTCGGTAATGTAGTTTGCTCTCCTGCATCTTTTGTTGATAATTCTTCTGTTTGGGTTCCAATGTAAACAAACTGCTTCACTGCCTCATTATCGGTTCCTGTCATTTGGTCAGTAGTCTCTGAACAAGTCTGTGTAGCTATGTTTCTGAATAAATCCACCCACAAATCATTATGTTATGTACCATATTTTATTTAAAGATTGGTAGCAACTGTACTTTACATTCATAGACACTAGCGTATTGAAAGTCTACAAAGTCAGGTATGACATTTTGTAATATATAAGAATGAACATTGGGGAACATGACATATCACATTTTAGAAGAATCGATCTAGATTGGATTTACATCAGCTACATGAACATTTGTTCAAGCTTTCAACTTTATTTGCATTGACTATGCAATCATTCTGTAGGTACAATATGTACATGTATGCTAACTTTAATAATGTATCAATATAGCAAAGAAAAAAAAATGGGAGGTCAAATACCATCTTAAGTAATAATATATTCAAACAAGCCTCAGTGGATATGCTGGTAGTACGGGTCCTTTGCAGTAATCATGAAGCTGCAGGGAAATGTCAATCAATGAACAGTCTGTCTTTGAAATGAATACAGGGCCATTTCAGGTTGGTCAGTTTCATGCATATTGTCATATTCTTCAGGCATGGGCCAACTCAAAGTTTTGGTAAAGTCTAAATCATTGTACAACGGTGTTGCCACAAACATTGGTTCTTCAACATCGTCACAATCTGGCACTTGCTGATTTTCATCAAGTTTCTGAAAATAAACATGTTTACAGCAAATTAATATCATATGCGTTATAAAATAAATCTGGAAGTAAATATTCATTAAAATAAAAAGAACAATCTAATATAGAAGAAAAGCTGTAGACACTTTCCCATGCCAGATCATAAATGGCCTGGTGCACAGTAAATGTCCCAATTTTGTTAGCATCTATGGCAAAAAATAAAGTTTCTTGTATTTTTATCATATTTACTTTTTTGGATACTACAGTGTACCCTGTATGATACATACAGAAGCATGTCACATTGATAAATAGATAACTTTTTGCTTGGTATTTGTTATTTTTACCTTTAAATATCAGTCTGAGTGGAAGGGGAAAGACATTAAAAGTTAATTAATAGTCAGTCTTCAAAAGATGAAGAAACACAAACTTAAGTAACAACTTAAAATGTATTTGTTTAACATAATTATCCAAGAAATAGCATAATATTATACAATTTATATTTTTTTGGCTAAAATTCTTGCTTAATTATGTCATTCCAACCAATAATTTGAAAGCGGTGAAGTTTTTTTCCTCCAAAATAATTCTTTCTTGTCTTCTGGTTTTAATCAGTTGCAATTTATATATACCATCGATATATGACATCATCAATATATCTTGATGTTGAGGGATCATTATATTAGTTTTCTTAACTAAGATAATTGACTAATGTCAGCATTCAAGCAAGTATATTTGTACATTTTCTTTGCTTATGACGGACCTTATTTCATAAATTTTAATGCAGACTTATTTTGTATTTATCTAACATGTCAAGAATCAATTATAACATCAATAATTATTGAGATTAAATACAACAAACTAAAACATCTATAGCTATAAACATTCATGTAGAAAAAAAGTTAATGTTGGTAATAATAGTGAAATATGAAAATACAGGTGGTGATATACTGGTATTGGTTTTTTACTGTTAAGCCCTTCTTTTATAGTGATTTATAAGTGTCAGACAAGTTCTTACTTCTTCATTATTTCAATTGCACTGGGGTTTTACAATTTATGTACACCGTAAATCAAATGTGACATATATCATATTTAAAATCCTAAATACAGTACCGCCAGCGTGACAGTTCCGCGTTTTCGTGTCATTTCTCTAACGCAAAACGAAACACGAACGCTTTATCGTTAAAAACGGGAAGCGTGAAACCGTTAAGCGTGTAGCCAATGAAAATTCGGCATTTTCGACTCTGTGGAAACGCGAAACCGTGAAAGCGTGTGACCAATCAAATTTGAATCATATCATTATATTAATATACAAGTCTGCGATCTATTGGTTCGGCTCTTATTAATATATACGTTTGTTCTTAATAGCCTTTTTCACGAAAGAACAGAAAACTCAGTCTTAGAAACCTTGAATTGCCCGTGGGTCGGGGCAAGGCGAAACTCGCCAATTCCTAATAGGGCACGCTTTACTTCTTTGAATTGACCTATAACTAAATCATGGGCTAACTGGGCAAATTCAGTCAATCCTTTTGACTTCCAATCAACTGTTTGTTTCAACAAATGATTGATGGATTCACAATTGTTGTTCATCCAATTTTGGCATAGTGGTGATTTCCTAGAGGGTTCGTTGACCTTCGTTTGCAAGTTTGCTTTTAAATGTTTCCTAAAATACTCCAAGAAGGACCCTGATGTGGAGGAGTATTGCGTTTCAAAATCATTACAGCGCTCCTCAAAGCAAACTGTATCATCAGCACTCACTATGCCTTCTTGACCAAAGATGTTTTTCATCATCTCTTTCCTATTTTTCATTCCTATCCCTACGTCAGTCATTTTATGCTTGGCATTTTGTTCTAAATGCCTCGTACAAAGTATATGGGTGGACTCAGGAAAAGTTGCGGTAATTGCCTTTACCAGGGCCCTTTCATCGTCTGAACCAATGACCAATTTGGCAAAGTTGGCACATGGTAACCTATACCTAAGATGTTGGAAAAATTCGCCGTACGTCGCATAAGCACTACAGTCATGGATAAACATAGGTCCTATACAAATGGGGTGTTTACCTGTTGAAGATCTGTTAACTGTTAATTGCTTGTAACATGTCACTGTTACATGCATTTTGCATAGCATGAATGTTTTATCTACACCGAGAACAGTCTGACCTGAACAGCAGAAATTACTTATATCTGCCAACTGTTCATCAGTGTAGAGGAGGATGGAAGGGGGCTTTCCACTATCTCTGATGACGGACTTAACAAAGGGCTGACCTTCGGAGACCATATTCTCTAACTGAATAATCTGGTCCGCGACGTTATTTGAGTGACATTTTTACAAAATTGATTTCCACAGACACATTGACTATTCAACAATACGAAAGGGAACGGGACGATCTTATATTTTGGGTTGCAATATATACTTAACAAGATAATATAAGTAAATACTTTAAGACAAAGGTAGAACAAAGGATTAAACAAATGGCGGTGTAATGAGTCTCTGGTCTCATCATTAACACCTTATATTAAAGGTTGTCGGTGCGTTTATGCAGTTAATTCATTCATTTATTAATATTACGGGTAAATGAAGGTCATTAATATTGTTTGCTTCTAATTGATAATTAGACAAAATGTCCGACCTATTTTAATTAAGGAAAATTTCCGCATAACTGTGAACGCAATTTCAGATCCAAAAAACAAACATTTTAATTGCCTAGAACAATTGATTTAATACTGTTTCGGTATTACATCAAAGGGCAACAAATATGTATTTGAAGTTCACGTTAATCTTAAACTTAACTTACATACTAATCTACCAAGAAAATATGAATATTAATTAAAAATTGTACATTTGGTCTGTAGATCTACTGTATATATTTTGCAATATGGTTACAAGCTTATGTTCAAACGAACCCTTTATCATATGACTTTCTTTCTTTCTATACGATTTTGATACAATTTATAATTCAACAGTACACGGATCAAACGTGTATATACTTTGCATTTGAAGACTACTTGGTTACATTGAATGTATAAGGACCAAATGGCAACTCAAGGGAGACAACCACAATACGCATACGAAGGGAGAGAAATCTTGGATATCATAAATGCTTGATTATAGCAATCAAAACAATAAAAAAAATTAATTTTATTCAATATTCATTTATATTTCACCTCGAAGTATACGATTATGAGTGTTATTTGCAGAAAAAATGTATTATTAAGTAGTATTTACGAATTATTCGGTATTATTCGGTATTAAGAGTAACCGTGTTTGTTCGAAATAGTGGATTTTTGATAGACTCGTGTGGAAGGAAGATGAGTTCAAAGTGGAAAAGGATGCAGGTAAAACTATTCAAGTGCAGTTCAAATTATTTAACTGATTCAAAATGATGTTGTGTTTATATGTTGCCGGCCACTAAATGACTTCGAGTTTAAGAATACTAAGATGTACACTTCACGTCTACAGTACAGTACATATTCATATATCACGGGGCCATGGCATCTTTCTTTCACGTCACGGATGCCTTCCAAACCACCAAAAAGAACTCCAAAATGCATTTATTTTACAGAACAAATTTGATTACACCCTTCCGAAACGAAAGTAGCCTGTTTTAAACATTAAATTAAAACGAAAGTAGGAATTTTGTGCGAACGTAATTATAAATTTTTACAAATCGGGCATTATGACCTTATTAAACATACTTGTACATCAAACAGTTTTTTCATATGTGTATCAGTTCAGAGATTGACAAAGTCGGTTGTAAATGCATAGAGCAAAATGTATTGCAGAAGAAAGTTTGGAGTAGATTGAAATTCAGTGTAATAAAAACCACATTCCAATTCCAAAGTAGGGTACACAGGGCTCTAAAAAAAATTCAGTTACGCTTGTTCCAGGCTAGTGTATATATATGTTAAAGTTTCCGGCATGGGAGGCTAGTTGTTGGAGAACATTTTTCTTGTTTCATTATTGAATATAAGAAAATTGGCAATGTTCAAAACCACAGTTATATCATCAAGTGTTTTAACTGGACAGACGCCCTGATGTGTTAGTTACCACACAATAAACAACGACATGAATAATGTAATAACTGATAAGATGTGTTAATTCCATTTTGGGTAATTTATACAGTATTGAGTCTAGGCCTTTTAAAACAGACCTGTCAAGGGCTAGTGAATTTCTTGAGCCCTGGTCCATTTTTTCCCAATCTAAAGAAAACATTTCCAATAGAAAACGAATGATTTTGAGCGAAAATAATGAATTTATAAACAAGCAGTAACTCGAGTCAAAATCATTATTGACAATTAATTAATCATGTTATAAAATATCTGCTATAAATATCTGCTATATCTTATGAGACAGTAAAACTAGAAATATGAAGTTGTATTTCATTAATTGCAATTAACTGTTAAAAATACTGGATACATTTGTCCTGATTTTGGACAATTAAGTGAGATTAAAATATAATTTTACCAGGGACCTTTTTCCTATTACCCTAGGAAAAAGCCCTGAATATCTTCGTAAAATACAGTAGCAGTACAAATTGGATGCGTCATGTCTTAGTTTCCCTGGGATATGTGTGTGGAGGCATTGTTGTGTGTGTGTAGTGTTCCATTTTAACTACTTAAATTTGTTTTATCAAGCTGTACATATATCGGCTTGTTTTATTGATGTGCTAGGTTCAAGAAATTGCATGGTTTGTATTTAAGTGGCTTTGACCAATCCGGAACATACATTAATCTTCTTTTTGAAATAGGAACCAGCATCGATGAATTTATGGGTTGGTCTTGGTCTCATTACGTCATCCTCAACTGTAGGATAATAATTTGTTGAAGTTTTCCTTATCAATAACACATATGATTGCATTTACAATCACTATCTAACATAGAGGAGTTGGCCTATTACTACTGTTGCAGAATTGGACACCATGTATAAATGCTAATCAGATTGACTGTTTATTAAGGTATATTAATTTGCGATTGGAAAAAGTGAAACTATATTAATTTCCCTAATAGTAAAGACAGACTTATTTAGTAGATAAAGGCGACCGGCCCAAAATACATGTCAATACAGTACAATGGTTTCAAAATATAATAGTTGTGTCACATACTGTAGTATATATATTATGATAGTAAACAGTGAATAATAATTCAACCAATTCAAGTTATTAAATGAACAGGGATGTGATAATCGTACTCGTACTTGTACTCGTACTTACTCGAGTACCAATTTTCAAGTACTCAGCAGTACTCAGTACTTGTCTGAAATTATGAGTACAAGTACTCATACTTACTCAAGTACTGAAGCAAAATGGTCAGTACTTAGGAGTACTTTGTGAGTACTATATGAGTACTTCCACACTTATGTGTGAAATGCAAATTAAAGTAACATAATGAAGTAAAAATATATATTAAAAGTGAATGGTAAAAATAATTAATTATAACAACACATTGGACAGGCTTATTAAAAGAAATATGTCTACTTCTGTAATGTTGTATTATAATAGTTAATTATTTATTAATGCATTATAAATAAATCATGATCAAAGTCATACAGGCAACGTCTGCTGCTGTGGAAAGACTTTTTAGTATAGGTGGTAAGGTCTTCAGGCCTGATAGGTGCAGACTAAAATACGACACATTTGAAAGGCTCATGATGATACTTGCAACAGCCTGCGACTCTTAGACTATTGACAGTGAGACTAATTGGGGACTGTATTCCAAGTTTGGAATAATTATGATTACACTGGAACTCCTTTTAACCGGACATGCTCGGGACTGGACAAAATGTCTGGTTTAAAGGGGTTTCCGGACTAAAGGGGTTTTGAGAACTGGACAAGATTTGGCAAATTTATTTTCAAACGAGGTCATTTGGATCTATATTTTGTTTTGTAGTGGTAATGATTTGTATCAAAAATCCATATAACTGTTAAATCTGAATGTGAAAATCTGACTAAAAATACATTAATAAACTCCTATTTATTTCAATATCGAATAAAAAACAATTTCAGTGTTGCAAATTATCAATTAGTCAAATGATTTACAATAATTGATTGGTTGGAGGTGACCCCCTGAAAGATACTAGTCCATTGTCAAATCTACAGGGGTTATAAATTAAACAAAGAACCTGTGAAAACACAGTCAATGTTCCCTTCAATTATCAAGTATCATTAATCAGTTTGTTGTCATAGCAATTAAGACCATGACAGACAGATGCTCTAGCCAAACACTAAGTAGGTGTGAAATGTTAAAAACAATATTGACTGCCTTTATTTACTGTATAATTTAACTTACAATTCCAATTGCATTAAAAAATCATTTCTTCTGATACTCTCAGTGCTCTGTATCAAACTCTTCCGTCAAAAGTTTTGCGCAAGATGTGAAAATTAATATTGGGTTGAAGGGTCGTGATTTATAATGGAAATATCCATTTCGAGCCAAAATTCTTGACTGCTTTCCTGAATTAAGGGGTTTCTGGATTAAAGGGAAATTATATAGTAAAAAAGTTGGGACCGTATGATTTGTCCTGTTTAAAGGGGTTTCCAGAATTAAAGGGATTCTGGTTTAAAGGGGTTCCAGTGTATATTTCTGTGATGAATATATTTCTGGGTTAATTTAATTTCTGTCTACTGACGATATGCATTATTAAATATATTCTACATAAATTTGAATAAGTTAACATATCGTGTTTTATTTGCGACCCATTTTAGACAGTTATTTATTATACAATAATAATTTAAAACATTCTGTACTCAGTACTTACTCGAGTACTTTAAGTAGTACTCAGTACTTACTTAAGTACACACACAAAAGTGAGTACTCTGTACTTACTCGAGTACTCCCTAAGCATCCAGTACTCAGTACTTACTCTAGTACTATCCCCCAGTACTCGACCCATCCCTGTAAATGAACAATGCTAATGTATATATGACTTAAAATGTACCTTTTTATATTATTTAGAAATAAAGCATACTGTTGAATACAATTTATGTTTTTACTACAATACTTGGTTAATTATTTCATTCCAACCAATAATCTGAAAGCAGTCATTACTTTTTTACCAAAATGTCTCTTTCTCACTAGCTGGTTTTAATCAGTTGCAATTTAAATAGATAATGGACATAAAATCTTTAATATATCTGGATGCTAACAAACCATAAATATTTTTTCTAAACTAAAATAATGGAATTCCTTCAGCCGTCAAGCTTGGATCTAATAATAGCTTAGGTCTGTTATAATAACTTATTGACCGGTAGGCATGTGTTTGGACCATAATCAATGAAGACACCAATAATAGTTGACATAAAAAGTTAGATGCAGAAACATGATTAGCTTTTATTATAATTGTAAATTCTCCAAACATGGGCAATGTAGAAAAATAAATCCCAGTGATATGCTGGTAATGGCTACTCACATTTGAGTCTTTATTTCAAAAGTAATTTATAGGAGTGAGAAAAGTTCTTATTCCCTCATTGTTTCATTTTTTACTGTTTAAAATAAGAAAAGAGTAAGTAACATTTTTAAAACCTTAAATTTAATCTTTATGTTCATTCAAATCTTTTCACAACTTTAGATAAACATATTTTCTAACATTCAAAACATGCCACATTGATTAATGTTTATATAAAATCTTGTATAAACTATTTTAATTAATTTTAATTGTGGTAGACTCTTCTCATCTTCACTGTAAATAGGAGTCAGTTGGCGACAGCACTATATTGATAAGATTCAATTGGAGTCCCACTGGGCCAGACATTGTAAAACTGCTGATTAGTGGTCTGGACACATTGATATCTAGATAGTGCACACAGGGGGCAATATTGTTTATTGCATAACCTAATTTGTCCACCCCAATATTGACCCTTATTTTTGCCTCTCTTCTGATTTTTATCATCTTATATTTTAAGTATAATTTGTTTAATATTTCAAATTTTGTGTTGAAGCATTTTTGAAGATTAGAAATACAATCCTAACATTGTAATGTCTGTCCACACAATTACTTATGTTTTAAAATGATTTTTGTCAATTAAAAAATGATTTGGTTACCTTTTTGACCTGTAACATACAGACCCTTCATTATAAAATCATTTGGATGATATAATTGATTATATATCCTAATATTACCAGAAATATGCCAATTGTGTGCATTTTTGTTACAGCTGTATAAAATATAGATCCTTATGAATAAGACACTAAACTACAAAGTTGATTTTTCTTTCTTTCAATACAAAATCTAGGCTAATTTTATATATATGATAATTATTTTCTATAGATGCTTAGAATGGCCTTTTATTATTCATTTAATAAAATTGGTTACTAGCGAGTTACCATTAATCAGTTTGTTGTTTTTATTCATGAATGTTATATATACACTACATGTATGTTGGCCTTGGTTGACCAGGGTGCTGGATTACAATATAATCTTAGACTGGATTAAGCACATTGGCCGTCCCTGGGTCCGCATAACTAAACCAGCCCACTTTTATTAAATCTACTAATTGACTGGCACAATAAGACTAAGTGATGGATCAATTTTTTTGCAAAACTGATAGCAAAAATATCACAATTAAATATGTAGGGCCTCGTCCCGCATCTGGGTGATGGGTAGTTTTGATGCCCATGTATCTGGATGTGGAGTGTTGGCCTTCTTACACATCCAGAAATAATAAATAACTCCATACATTGCTGGAACAGAACATTTCCACTCCCCTAAATTCATGATGGGGATTTTGTCCACCTTGTAAAATTCACGAAGGGGATTTTGTCTGCCTTGTGCAAAATGAGCCAAGGGGATTTTGTCCGTAAGGGATTTTGTCCGTATACCAATCAATTCAGCTGTATGGAAATATGTACATAATTATAGTTAATGTTATGAAGAATAGTAAACCATTTCTGTATTATTAGTCTTTAATTTTTAATATTATGTGATTTACCTAATTATCAAGTATTACGCTGGTTATGTCATTTACAAAGGTTCATTTAAAAAAACTTAGGTTTGATATCACAATGGCATAAAGTAAGATATATAATTATACAGATACAGCTTTTCCAGGCCCTGCATTTGTTGGTTAGATCCTGAATTAAGGATGCTCGGTCTAGGGAATCGTCAAGTCTATTGAAAATTGACACATGCAAACTTGGTGTCATAAAATTTAATTCTGCATTCATGACAGTACATTCAAAATAATTTCATGTCATTATTTCAATTCTGTTAGTATAAATTTAACTTTCTTTATTTTTGCATAATATGTCAAAAATATTTAATGATAACATGCTCTGTCACATTTGATAGATAATAACAAATATTAACATGCCATGCAGTGTTTTTCCTGACAAACAAATCTTGTCTCATTTTTCTGAGAAATTAAAATTATTTGTGTGCGTCCAGGATGACAGAATTTCTTCAAAAGTGAAATCACCTCAGTTTGTACCTTACTGCAATTTTCCGAAAATGTACTTTCACTTTGATAATTGCATGCAGACTGTGTCAAAGATTAAGTACAATAAGTGTTGACTCAATTGAACATAAATAGTAACCAGTCTAAAATTTGACCAATTCATACTTTGAACGGTTGCACAGTTCGCAAAACAAAGTGTTATACCACTCGCTGTGCTCAAAGGAATCTGATGATGTTTATGACATTCGCTACAAGTTA
The DNA here is from genome assembly GCA_032209605.1 of Mactromeris polynyma. Taxonomy (NCBI): domain Eukaryota; kingdom Metazoa; phylum Mollusca; class Bivalvia; order Venerida; family Mactridae; genus Mactromeris; species Mactromeris polynyma. The sequence goes on along the minus strand of JASFXZ010000020.1, from coordinate 13,843,316 downwards.
TGAGAGCATAGCAGTTCAAAAGATAATGACAAACGTCACAATTCAGATTCATTTGTTTCAAATAAAAGTAAATCATGATCTGTAATGTTCATTTGTGTGTTAACCCTCACAGTCACATACAGTAACTAATAAGTACGACTTGTAGTTTTCATTACAATTACGACAAATAGTAATCAGTAAGTCATTGTTTAATAACTATTATCAGTAGAACAAAGTTTTATTCAAAAAGTATTCCTGTATGACATTTAGAAATGACAGTCAAATGTGTAAACGAGGGGGTCAAAATGACCCCCAATTTTTAAGTCAGGGGAAAACACTGTCATGAACAATGAAAAATGAGTTGTTCATTGTCACTCAGTTATTGAGTTATATTGGACATTAATTATAATTAAAAAATCAATTATACTCATGCTGGTGCTAATTTTGTTCCTTTTCAATATGTAAAGCATGTTTCAAAATTTCACTCTGCAAATAAACTTAGAAGTAATTGATTGAACAGAATACTTTTAAAAATAAATATTATAATAGTTGCTCCTTTAATTAGGACGTAATGTGACAAAATGAACTCATTAATACTTCTGCCATTTATGTAATGTATTATGTGGTATTACTGACGTCTTTTTTATTTAATATATAATTTATCAAAACATAATTTTATATAATTTTATGGAACAATGTCATGTAGATATATTTTCATCCATTAATGACAAAATTGATTAGTAGTGTATGACAACAATCTGCTATAAGACTGGGGCCAACTGTATATACAATATGTGGTTACACATTGGTGATCACATCTACTATGTTAATCTCATCCTGTCATAAAAGGAGACATTATATAACATTATATAACCATGGTCATAAAATCAACATAGATAATGACAATGTGCAAATCGTGTCTGAAGAGGGGTTGGTTTTTTATAATCATCCTATCAGATTAAGGGCAATATGCTGATTGAAAAATCTTAATTGTCAATGTTAATTTCATTAATCATTGATTCTTAGTGCAGAGCAGTCTCATTCGAAATTATTGAATAAATAGTTGACCAGTATAACAAAGAAAACTGATAGTGCCAACTGATTTAAGGTAAAGATTATCAACAATAATATTTTATGTTTGATAAAATATTGAAACCTGATTTCCTCAACATAATATTTAATGCTGTGATGGTGTGATTTTTATCATATTAAGAAATATATTAATTACTGAATAGTAGAACAACTATGATGTTTTGTTTAGTATAAAAATTGATTATTTTAGTGATAGCCTTAATGGTTTATGTGTTAAGGGTGCCTAATGGCCAATTTTTTTAATCTGGAACCGTGCTTGTTATACAGATGACTATGGTAATTTATTTTTAGTAAAACTATTTAGTGTATCAAGGCAAAGCTTTATTCAGTCGCTGGCCAGAAGCTGTAGACTCTATATTTTTATTCCTGTTTATCGTTGACATTTCTAGTTAAAAACTCACATATTCCAGTCTTCATATAGCTTAAATATTACATTCATCAGCACTCCAGCGTTCATGCCGCCATCTTGTTTTCATGACATTCGAATGGTATTTCTGAAAGTAGTGCCTAACGTACATCCGAGGCACTTGACGTAGTTGGCCGAGGATTTCCGAATGTTGTTTAAGTATCAACCAAAATGGCGGTTTTGTCGTATAATTAACGACAAACAAAATATAAACATTTATATAGCGTATATACTGATATTTGTTTTAATATCTTTTACTTATATTTGATCTGAGTATGTGTCATTATTTATAAACTCCCGTACCCGTAGCATATCCTTGGTATGATATCTACGAGTACGGGACTCCCGTACCCCTAGAATCAAATTCTAGAGGTACGGACCCGTACCCGTAGTCACTTCCTATAAATTTATGTAACCAGTAACATTTTCAACCACTAATTTTATTGGCAATAGCGCCACTAGGATTTGAACACATGTCTCCGGTCCGGTCCGTTATGCTAACCACTACACCACACACCTAATATTTTGTTGCTCTCTGTCAGTTAAAGACGCTTAAAATCATGATCCTGTCTTTCTTGTATTTGGTGTCAGTTGTATTGATAAAGTCAAATGGATTGATTTTCCTGTAAAAAAGTACAACATGAAGTTAATTGCCCATTGTTATCCAAAGATTGTCTTGAAGATTTAATCAATCAAACCAGGTGGGAAAACCCACAACCCACTGCTGTTTGCCTTACATGAAGTAATACACAACATTCTTTGTTTCACAGGTCTGATAGTGTTCACAGAATGGTATAACTGGTATGGGTCAGAATGGTATATGTGACAAACAGTTGGGCATCTCAAAAATGAAAATACAAAGAAGCTGAAAGATGTATTGCCTACACAAAGAAAGGCTTATGTAAGTAGTTTTTGGAAGTGATATTGTTTTTTACCTTGATACTGCCTTGTACATATTGTTTCATCAGACACTACTGTTTACAGTCATGCAGCTTGATATTTACAGTATCAATTGGAGAACATAAAGGTACAAAACATGTTTTGTTCTTCTCTGATGTAGCCTGCCCATTCAGCTTAGTTGGAAGAGTGCTAGACTGTTACCTGGAAGATTATTATTCATTTGTCAGGCTTGCAATGTTATACTTTACTTTGACATTTGGCTACTGTCATTGTCCTCAACTTCTGATTTATGTTGTAGTTGTTGGTTGCTTCTGTAGGGCCAAATTAGTAATAGTTAATACTCAATTGCAGGTAAAATGATTAGTTCAAAGTGCAAATAACTGGAAATAGTGAAAAGAGGCATTGTGTAATTTTATAGCATTTATTTAGTAAGGGAAGAGCTATGCCTCTAGATTGAGAAGAGTTGGGGCATCTGTGTCCAGTGGACGCATATTTAGTTCCTATATTTAAAAGTGTAATTTACATTGATTAGGATCACTAGAACTTCTACTGATGTTTATCCAAGTCATTAAACAGTTATGCATTTCAATCAATGTTTTAAAACTATTTTTTCCTTACAGGTTGTGAAAAATGGTGTAAGACAGATTGAAGAATGCCAACATTCAGATAGTATTTTTGTGGAAACCAAACAGCAGCATGTAAAAACGGTATAAATTAAGTACTAAGTTTATCATAGAGGTGGCTATGAGTATTCAAATATTATATGTTCTACTGAATAGCCAAATAGATATTGGAACATTTGACAAGAAAATCAAAGGAAAAGCTAACAGAAATCAAAACTTTCTTCACATTTTATTTAATTGTATTAAGGATTGGTATATTATAGTAATGACATACAGACCTGCACAAATTGTTCAATGGTGAGGTATTGGTTGGTTGTCTGTCCTTTACAATTTGATAGTTTACACGCTAGCACCCACATGTCATAAGCAGTCCTAAAAAAAACGTTAATACCAATGTAAGGAAAACATAAGCAAATGGCCCACTATAGTTTGATGATTGACTGTTCACAAGTTGAATGTTATATGATAAGTTCTCTGTAATACTTAGCGCATCCTTATAGTGTGCATCAAGCATGAATATAGTGTTAGGTATAAAAGACACCAAATATATGACAGAGTCTACAATATCAAATCCAGGGGACGTGGGAGGGAGACCTGGCATAAAATTCTCGTCTTTGTTAAAACATCACTATACCATCCAAGCAACAAAGTATGGAGTAGTCATGATAGTAAATTTGTTTTATTTACAATTTTGTGAGAGAGCCATTCCTATGTCAACATGCCTGCATTTTATATTTTAGGGCACAAATGGACGCACTATCAAAGTTCGTTTTGAGGGTGGGATGGAGAAGACAAAGAGAAGTGCCAAACCATTGAAACCAAACAGAGAACCTGTTTACACTAGGTCAATATCAACAGATCAAAGAGACACCTTGTTACAAGAAATAGCATACAGTGAAAGAAACATGGTGTCTGTGGCAACACAGGTTATGCCGGTGATAATTCTAAACAGTGACGAAGAGATCACAAATGTTGATAGACAGTTTAAATTAAACGAGATACTAAAAATGTGTAAGGAAATAAAAATTGAATTGCCCTCAAAACCATTGTGTACAGGAAATTCGGATACACCATTACACCAGACACATACCACTCACTGCTACACAAACAGAAAACAGTCCAACACTATTCACTTATACACAAACAGAAACCAGACACATACCAGTCACTAGCACACACACAGAATCAAGGCACATACCATTCACTAACACACACAGAGAATCAAGGCACATACCATTTACTAACACACAAACAGAAACCGTCCGACACTATTCACTGCTACACAAACAGAAACCAGACACATACCACTCACTGCTGCACAAACAGAAAACCGTCCGACACTATTCACTGCTACACAAACAGAAACCAGACACATACCACTCACTGCTGCACAAACAGAAAACCGTCCGACACTATTCACTGCTACACAAACAGAAACCAGACACATACCACTCACTCCTGCACAACAGAAAACCGTCCGACACTATTCACTGCTACACAAACAGAAACCAGACACATACCACTCACTGCTGCACAAACAGAAAACCGTCCGACACTATTCACTTATACACAAACAGAAACCAGACACATACCAGTCACTAGCACACAAACAGAAACCAGACACATACCAGTCACTAGCACACAAACACAAACCAGACACTTACCATTCACTAACACACAAACAGAAACCAGACACATACCACTCACTGCTGCACAAACAGAAAACAGTCCGACACTATTCACTTATACACAAACAGAAACCAGACACAACTCACTGCTACACAAACAGAAACCAGACACACACCACTCACTGCTACACAAACAGAAACCAGGCACTTACCACCCACTGCTACACAAACAGAATCAAGGTTCATAAATTCAATTACTCACAAACAGAAATCAGACACATACCATTCACTTACATACAAACAGAAACCAGACACATACCATACACTTATACACAAACTGAAAACATTCTAATGCCGTACACTAATACACAAACAGAAACCAGGCAGATACCATACACTAATACACTAACGTAAAACATGCACAACCATTCACTACAGGACAAACACATAACATGCAGACTCCATTCTCTATAACACCAACAGTAATCCTACAGACTCAACATATTTCAAAACCAACAAAAGATATGCAGACACCATTCAATTCAAAGTCAATAGCAAATACCCATTGCATTGTGAATTTATCCATAGGAATTCCTTCTATCATGTATTGCTTTATTGCTGCATATTTAACATACTATGGTGTGCAAATATACCCCACCTATGTTATTTTGTATATATCTATTGGTCAAGCAAATATTGTGCTATATGTTGTTCATTAGTTTGATTCTCTAAATTCAGTAAATCACATATTCATTTAAACAATAACTTTTAGTTAATCTATGCATTTGGTAGTCATAATTGGTACTGATTGGTCATGTGAGTGTGATGTCATCAGTATATAGATGTAGTCATCATGTAGATTTCTTACAAGTCTGATAGTACATTTTCTTATAGAGGCCCCGAAGGGGATTGTTAGATGTAAATATTGATTTGTTAAATGATTATTTGAGTAAATTACCATTTGCCCTTGACTTATACTGTTATTTTGTATCATGTAAATATTCCTCGAATGTTTTTTGGAAACTTTGTGTGATTTATCATGCATGTTTATTTTACTGTTTGAGGTGTTTGAACCCCATTTTGAACTCATGTTGGTTCTGTCCGTTGTTCTGTTCAAACACTTGAAACTATTTGAAGTTTGGGTATAAAAGTCCATGTCCATTGTTTGAAAGTCCCTCTGCAGTACATTTTCTTTAGGTCGGCTACTTCATTATAGATAAAGTTTTACATCAGAAATTATCCATATGAATTATTATAAATAAATAGTAGCTTGAAGTAAGTTTAATTCTGTTAAAGTTAGTATTTTATTTATAACGTTTTTTGTGCATACTTAAGTTGATTTTCAGAAATGAAATAAGTTTTCAAATCTAGATTTTCTGAAATATATTTGGTAATACAATGTACAGTCAAACCTGTCTGTAAAGACCACCCATTGGAACAGCAAAATGTGGTCTTTGTTTACAGGTGTTCTCTATTAACAGATTAAATATCATTGAAAATGGTCTGATGGAAGATAAAATTGGTGGTCTTTTCCGACAGGTTTTACAATAGTGATCTTTGTTCGAAGGTGGTCTTTAACACAGGTTTGACTGTACTTGCAAAAACATTAAATGTTTTTACCTTTATAGATAAGCCAAAGACACCTTGTCCAGTTTTATTGTGTAAATTTGCTGGTTGTTGTCTTGAGATCAATTTCCTACTTGTAAATAATAAACAGCATTGTTGTGGCATTTTTCTGAGAATAAAAATTATGAATCTTTCATAACTCTTGCTTATTTTTTCAGTTTAACTTAGTCGTAATTCCATTTTTTTTATTTGCTGCCGAGTCACATTCGACTGCCTGCCTGTATCCACAGCTGATTAAATGTTGTTGAGCAGTGAAGTATCTAACACAGCAACTCTAGCTTGTAATAATACAATGACATAGATTTGATTAATGAAGATCATTACAAACAATAGTTGTCAGTGACTTGTTACTGTTACATGTGTCACAATGTGAAATTATAAATTGTCTTTGATGGAAGAATTCTTTAATATTATAGAATACAATGATGACATTCAACATGCACATTTTAACCAAAAAGTAAAGTAGGTAGAGTACAAATATTATTTAAAATGTATTCTTTGACTCAATCCAATCGATTTTTAAGGATCGTTTTTATTTAAACGCTTTCTTTTTCTTCGACAATATATGGTGGCATATCTCTGCCACCAGTTAACTACTTAATTAACTAGATAATTATCTGGTTATCACGTTAAAGAAACTAGATATCTACTTAAATGACTAGATAATTATGTGGTTAACTAGATAAGTATCATGATAAATTTTCATACCAGATAAATATCTTAACACAAAAATTGTCTGATAGTGCCCACGGGTTTATACATGGTAGTGTTAACATTATTTACTGTGTCCAACCTCAAGGAGTCTATATGACCAGTTACAGGTTTATACATGGTAGTTTTAGAATTATAAAATAAATATGAAGCTTTTTGTTGGAAAGTTATATTGTCAACCTTTGGAGAAATACCATCACCCTTGGCTGCACCTTGAGTGACAGTAATCACATAAAACAGTGCGATATTTATATATGTAGAACTCGGAACATCCAGTTTGCTATATTGGTTCCCCTAGTTTCATACAAGTCTGAACCTCAGACATAAAAGAATAAAAGATGTCAAAATATGAGCAACACTGTATATTTCTTAAGGTAATCAAATAGTAGTTCTAAATCTAATGAAACATGACAATCAGACTGCTTAATTAATTAAAGTATCATTATTTACTGTCACAGGCACGTAACATACACATTATTTACACGGAGAATTTACCAGACTTGTCCAGGATTTGCACCTGGGACCTCTCTAGCCAACAATCAAGATGGCACTGAGCGCTCTAACTACTGAGCTAACAAATTGAACAGTAAATTTCTCCATTGTAACCCCTAGCAATTACAAAAGGAAGACATTTCAAAAAGTAATAGTTATTTTACTTTGGTTTCCTAGTATGCACAAATACTGATATGAATATTGCTTAATGCAATTTCTTTGTTAAAGAGTATATGCATTTTTTTAACAGTATTTAAGTTAGAAAAAGGGATTGGATGACTTGATGCGACTCGAAAAATGTATTTTGGCCTGAATTTCAGTCTAGGTTGTTGCTACAAAAACACATGTACTAACATCTGACTTTTTGGCCTTATTCAAAAGAAATGTAAAATATGTTTCCATGACTTACAAGATTTGCAAGCATTATATATTAAAGTTGAGTTTACAAAATATATTTCCATGAGGCTAAATTGCATGGTGCCACCATAAAAAACAATGCTTCAAATCATAAGTGACATAATGATTATATCTAGTTAACATTTTTAGATAAGTTGTGTGCATGTCCATAAAAAACTTATTTTACACACCTTATAAGAAATGACATTCTAACCGTTGAAAGTGCATAAAAATGAACTACCAATAAAATTGACATATTTTGCAAGAACCACATCTTAGTAGTAAATATATTCCAAATCACTAAACTGTCCATGATGAGCTCAAGGCATTAACAAATAGAAATGGCAGTCTGATGAAAGGTGTATGAAAAAACCTTAATGATATATATGATCCTGTTACCCATTACCTCCACCTACCATACCATTACCTATACTACACTAACTCATGTTACCCCATTACCACCACCTACCATACCATTACCTATACTACACTAACTCCTGTTACCCCATTATCACCACCTACCATACCATTACCTACCACACTAACTCCTGTTACCCCATTATCACCACTTACCATACCATTACCTACCACACTAACTCCTGTTACCCCATTATCACCACCTACCATACCATTACCTATACCACACTAAAAACTCCTGTTACCCCATTATCACCACCTACCATACCATTACCTACCACACTAACTCCTGTTACCCCATTATCACCACCTACCATACCATTACCTACCACACTAACTCCTGTTACCCCATTACCTCCACCTACCATACCATTACCTATACTACACTAACTCCTGTTACCCCATTATCACCACCTACCATACCATTACCTACCACACTAACTCCTGTTACCCCATTATCACCACTTACCATACCATTACCTATACCACACTAAAAACTCCTGTTACCCCATTATCACCACCTACCATACCATTACCTATACCACACTAAAAACTCCTGTTACCCCATTATCACCACCTACCATACCATTACCTATACCACACTAACTCTGTTACCCCATTTTCTACAACACTTCTCCACAAACTGCACATCACTATTGCAATATATCATATACATGCAATGCCATTTGCCAGGGTAAAGATGGCAGCACCAGTACCTTGGTAAAACACAGCATTGAAATGAAGTCATACACAATGTTTGATCCCTTGGTCCATAGTATACCTTACATACATTATTAGATCTGCAGCCTATGTAGTTTCAGTATCCCCATTTTGGATTATGATATTAAAATAATTATTACAAATTTACATTCCAATATCATGTTTATTGGTGTAATATCAAATTAAAAGCAGTATAATGATCAATCATTTTTAACATTGCTTTCCATGCAATGCATAGTCATGAGTTAAATTAACCTGCCAAAATTTTATGGGTGGGTTACAAATTTTTAAACTTACATTAGAAAATAACATAGCATTCTATATAAGAATTATCTCAAGGACCAATATATCACACAAGATATAATACTGCTGCTTATAAATATAAACTATCCCATTATTACCAATAGTATTTAAACAGAGGTCATACTTATCAATGTAACGCAAATAAAATATAATAATTGTGTAAGATAGATATGTAATGTCTCTTCCCACCGTTTCTGTTATATAATAAAGTCAGTTGTTGGGGTAACATATTCACTCATTCTTCACAGCTAATAGTGAACACATGTATTGATAAAACATGTTATCTATATTAAAATGTGACATTTAACTATTTGTACAACTATATTTAAAAATTTACATTAAAAATATCTTCTTGAAATAATTTGACTATACAACACTTTAACAATGCAGAAACCAACAGAATCACAAGTGTCACAAGATTCATGACATCACAACATCAATTGATGATGTCATTAGAATGTGAAAAACTCAAGTTAGAATACCTTTGCATTAATCAAATTCCAGTATTAAATGAAAAAATGTTTTGCAAAACTATTCTAACTATTAAACTTAGAATAGTTTTGAGCCAAGAAAATAGTTGTCCGAGATAGAATATATTTTTTACATTTGAGTTTTTAAAAACTATTCACAATATAATCATAATAATTTGACAGATTATGTGTTTTAAGATTTCAAGAACAAAACTGTCAAATAACCACTTACTAAAAAAAAACAAGATAGAATAGTCTTGCGCTGAGCCCTCGATATAAAGACTAAAGTTTAATGATACCCAGAATTTCAAATGATACCTTGGAAGTTACTAATGTAATAAATTTGGTAAAAACTGCCATCACACAAATTCTTGCTTTCATTTTCAATAAGTTTCAGTAGCACATCAATTTGATGGTTTTAAATTACCAAATAGCTTTCAGAGAACTGCAATTAATTGTGTTATGTAGCTTTGAAAGATAATTCTATCTGTATAACCAAATCCTTTTGTTGACTTAATCACACAGAAATTAGGTGGATGTAACTTCAAATGCCTGGAAAGTTTTCAGCATTGTTTCATTATTGTTATATGAATGCGACAAGTCACAGTCTGAAGACAACATCTAAGTTTGTACTAGTCAGACTGCAATAAGTAGGAATCAAGGGGGAAAAGTGCGTCCGATGTGAGACTCGAACCCATGGCTCCCTAAACACCAGTATGGCACTCTACCGACTGAGCTAACCATGTGACTGTCTAACCTCACACCACTACACTCCTCCCCATTCTGGTATTTGTGGCTAAAACCATGTGGGCTGTCAAACACCACTGCCATCATTGAAGTAAGTCAAGGGGAAAGTGTGCCTGATGTGAGGTCCAAACCCACCACCCCTAAATACTAGTATGTCACTCTAACAACTGAGTTAACCGGACAGCCGTCTGACTCTACACCATATCATGATAAATCACACAAGAAAAACAACATATCCCACCAGGGATTGCACCCGGGTCCTCTTATATGATTTAAAGCGGACATAATATTCTACCGCATCACTTCAGAGCTAGCCAAACAGAAAAGCTATTGGAAGTGACCTAAGTCACCACATTCACGGACATATGCCGTATAAACTGTAAATGGCATTTTCTTTCCAATCATAATGCCGATGTCAAGACTGAATTAGCATGAATATTATGGTTCCTCTCAAACATGGGAAGGCCAAATGTACTGGTTTCCATCTGTGTCATTGTATGTAGAGGCAAAAAATCGAAGAACGATACTAGAATGACGATACGGAAATAATTTACCGAAAATATATTTTAATTATCCTTGTAATCTACAGTAGTCTGTAACTTACACATCAAAAGCACTTCTAACTTCATACGTCAAACGCACTGAAAACTTAAATGCCAACAACTAAGCGTGTCTGTTTACATCAACACCGGGTCAAAGCTATCTCCGCTATATTTTACAATGTCATGCAGAAATACTTCAGTAATCACTCAATATTTATATAAATTAGTTATTTACCGTAACAATTACATGCTAGCACACTTCTGTATTGTAATATTTCTGATAAATCTTGTACTGTCAACTGCATTTCACATTTATCCGCCACGTTTGTTGTCACTTCCGGTTGGTACCGGTAAATCTCTATCCGAAGTCAGATCAAATACTTTTAATGTTTATCGTAGCATACTTGTCTGTAATTACTCAATCATATATTACTAATATGTATTTATGTTGGATTCAGTTTAAGACACACATTGTAGCTATTAATGGGGTTGGTTTAGACGTTAATCTCTAAACTCTCATTTGCATATCGTGTACTAATTTGCATACCATAACAATGTGCATACCAGCGTTCATAGTACCAACTCTTGACTTTGCCTCAGTCTCCAGAGTAGTTTAGACGTGTCTGTCTTACGTTTTCATTTTCCTCTGCATCTTGAATAATTTCTAATTCAACTTTTATCTTATTATCATCAGGTATAAATTATATTTATAAATTTAAAAAGTTCACTATTGAGAACGGTTATTTGTTTACGTTTTGGGCACAGTGCATACTTAAATATAATTCGACATTATCGTATTTTTTTTATCTGGCGACTACCGAGACTTAGTTTGTTTCGATATTTTAAGTAGATTCTATTATTACTTAGACTTAGTTAATATTTCCTAGTTAAGGCTACAAAATAAATTACATCAAGCCGAAAGGATTTTAGTTGTTTTGATTTATAGTTTGACATTTGTTGGCCGCTACCAGGCTGTTTATTACGCTACCTCTACCGGTCCCCCTTAGTGAGATTGGTTATATTTAACTAACTATGGCAATCTTTAAAAATAGATTGCGGATGTAAGCCTGCAGGCTTACTTTTTGCACACTAGTGATATTCGCACACACACACACACACACACACACGGGCATTACAATATTTTAATTATGTTCAGACTAAGATTGAGTTTTGAGACAAATTTTATAATGTCCGATGTAGAGGTTTCAAGCAAGAACGGTGATTTTAAAACGATCTGGTTTAAGTTTTTTATAGTAAAACAACAAAACTACATGAACATATGATTATGTTGTAAAAAGTGGTCACGTTTGAGGCTCAAACACAATTACATACCATGTCTATACCATACATGCACTTATTCATGTCTGCTACTATACCGACTGCACTTCATTGACTTATAGAAAGTTTCAATGGTCACGAGTATGGTTGTGAAATTATTAATGCTTAAATGATTATTTATTGGTGTACATATTGTTCAAAAAAGTTTTTGACTTGAACAGTAACCACCCACATGTCTAGTTCTATAACTTTATAAAATTGTTAGAATATTTTCTGTCAGTTTTCTATTAAATGTGCACACATTATGTGAATGTGTTACAAATTATCAGTTCAAATTGATAGTTCTACAAATGTATAACTTAGAATCTTAGATGATGTTGTATAAAACTAACAGATAGCCACATTATTACTGTTAGACAGGCTTTCTAATTTTTATAAATATTACAACTTAGACTTAACAAATAATAAGGATGAGTAGACATAATGATAATTAAATAAGTTTGTCTAAAGAGTAAAGTATATTTAGTTATTTAAATAAAGATTAAAATGTAAAAAAGAAGTGTACACCGATATATATGGCAACAATTAGTAGTAGTATTTATTTATTTTAAACATTTATTATAATTTTGCCATTGAATGAATATTACTAATTTACTTTTTAATCATGATAAGGCAGTTATTTTTTCAAATCAGTTATGTTTTTCACAACTTTTTACAAATCACATTTGTATTGTTTATTACAGAATTATATCAAAAGTGAAAAGGGTGTTGATTAAATCACAATATTACTGCAAAGTCATTAAACATGAAGATAAAGCGTTTTTTAACTATAACTTAACAATTTAATTTGAAAAAACATCAAATAAAAAAGTAAATCACACACAAATAATTATATTAAAAGGTGGGGGTGAAAAGTCTAGGGTCTATTAAAATTGGGGATGAAACGTCTCGGGAGGAAATGACTACGGGGTGAAATGTCTTGGGGGTGAAACGTCTGGAATTCTGCAGGGGCGGATCCAAGATTTGGTCTCAAGGGGGCGTTACTTTTTGGTTTTGCTCAAGCCTTATACAACGGCAATGACTGTCACTAAACATCATCATGATAGACTATAATACTACAATAAATCAGGCAGAATCACTTATTTAAAAATCTTATCATTAAAGATCTATGTATAATTACGTATTTATAATTGTACTCAGCCATACATGTAAGGTTGGGGAATTTTACAGGGTGTGCGCCGGGTGCCTCCCTTGGATTTGCTAGCAAACTGCTTGTTAATTACATAAGGAAATCCTCATAGATTCCAGGACACAATTACTGTTGACTAAATCACAGATGTGAACAAATACACAAGTTCCAAATGATAACAGTGTATTGTAATACATATTATAAATATAAAATGTAAGTTATAACTGTAAAATATCAAGTTGCAGTATAACTGTAACAACGGCTGCATGGAGAAGTGGAATGAGTAAGGCTAGCACATGCATGTATGCTTCAAGGTTAATATCCACTGACAACCACACTCATTGTGTAGATTAAGTGTACGTTATGTACATGAACTATCTAACAATTTTGAAATTAGAGCAGTAATGACATGAATTGAAAGGTATGTTGGCGATTTGTCTATCTTTATGCTCTTTTTTGCTTAGACAGTACAGTAAATCAATCGAAATTTGATTCTAACGTACTCCACGATATAAAACTATTGAAAAACAACGTATCGGCTCTTCAAGCTGAAGTGAACCTTCTGAAAATAGAATCAAACGAAATCAAAAGCAAGTTTAATCAACTGTCTACCGACCAATATGCCGACATACAGTCAATAAAATGTGAAATAGATGAGTGTTCTACATTTCTGTCCAGCAAGCCTGAATTTCGATGCTCGAAAATTTCTGATGGTTTTAAGTATATGTACAACAAGCTGGACAAGTTAGACAACAGCCGTATTAACTTTCATTCGGAACTGTCTGTAATACGTCAAACTGTTAGTGATAATGGAAGGAATATCTCGAACATGCACGATAGTGAAATACAGAGGAAAAATGCCATTAAATCTCATATTAAAGACGTCGATGAGAAAATAGAGTTACAAACTATGACTGTTAATGAAATCAATACTAAACGAACGTCCAGCGACATTAGCGTAAAATCAATGGAGGCAAAACTGAAACAATTAGAAACAAAAAGTGTTCACGATATACAGGAAAACAAACAATACTCGTTTGATCGGTTAACATCTGAATTATCTGAAAAAATTGACAGTCTTAGCAGCAAAATGTGTAGTGCCATTGATCACCTGGCAACGAATTTGAACCGCAATCCTCTACCGAACACTCAGAATACACAAGCGCTTCCCATGGGCCCCATGCTATCAGCGCATACGCCATCCGGAAACCAGGAATGCCACATGCCGTCCCAAAATAACTATAATTCTGCTCAACATATAACGAATATGACGTCACGTCAATCCAAGAATAAAGCGGATGGTGCTTCATTTGGACACGTTGAACCTGACGTTATAAATATTGTATTTGACGATTATTCTCCAACGAATGATGATCCTGTTAAGATCATCTCAGAGCCTAATTCATTCTCACAACCGCGCGCTAAAGGCAGATTCAGAGGTGTGCTGAGGAAAAAGGCCGTCTCATTTCTTATCACTGGAATTGCTTTGGATTGTGACGAAGATGGACTGTATGAATTTCTTGAAGAAATTGGTGTTTCCTGTAAAACAGCAAAATTCCTTTATACTCGCCGAACAGATTGCTTATCAGCTCAAGTGGTCGTTAGTGAAGACCAGTCAAACATTATGGAAGACAGAAAATCTTGGCCAGAAGGCATTTTGTGTCGTCCATGGATTAAACGTTCAGATTACCGGAACCGTCGACGCAATTCGCTTGTCATCGATGATTCTGATAAATACGATGTCGAATAACCTTTACATACATCATGGATCTAAAAATTATATCTTGGAACGTCACAGGAATTTATACCGCCATTCCGTACATCCTACAACAAATAAACTTGAATGAGCTCTCAGTTTGTGGGTTTTCCGAACATTGGCTACTTAGTGAAAATAAACATGTGTTTAATCAGATAAGCAACCAATTTGATGCTCACGTTGTTACCTCTACATCCACCAAATCATTTAATGGTCGCGTCTATGGAAAGGGAGGGGTTGCTATTATGTGGAGAAAATCATTGAACAATATTGTGGAGATTGTAGACACCCCGAGCGATCGCATAGCAGTAATTAAATTGTCCACTGAGTCTAAAACTGTATACATAATGCAAGTTTATTTACCATGTACAAGTGAAAATTTAGACGCTTTTAAATACGAAGTTGATACGTTAAACGATGTGATTTCTAGCTTTGAGAACGATAGTTGCACAGTGCTAATGGGAGATTTAAACTGTAAATTTTCACAAGAGCGCATGAGACCAAGAGACAATTATATGACTAATCTAGCACAGAACCACTACCTTAAAGTTCTAACCGGCACCAGCGTCTGTACCGGAAGTGATGTTTCGTTTGTTCCGGGCGCGCATGCGTCACCTAGCTTAATAGACCATATAATTGTCACAGAAAATCTAGAAGACAGTGTCCGTTTATGTTATATCGGCGATGATAGTCCATTAAATGTTTCCAGGCATCTACCACTCTATCTGTTTCTAAGAATTGACCATAAGATGAACTATGAATTCAACAGTGAACATTTTACTAAGTTTTGCTACAAGTGGTCATCTGAAACACAACTGAAAAAATATCAAGCTGCAATTGACAATACTCTACCCGCACTTAATTTAAATTATGCTGACATAGACAAAACGTACAAAATAATAGTTGAGTGTATATTTAATGCGTCAGAAAAATGTATAGCAAAGAAGTCATTTAACCAACACATAAAACCATTCTGGACATCAACTGTTAAAGAATGCTACCAGAACTTACAAGCTGCGCGCACTGAATGGACATGCCATGGTAAACCTCATAATGGAATCATATTCGATTTATACAAAACGGAAAAACGAATATTTAGGTGTAACCTAAGGAAAGCTGCACACGAATTTGAAAGACAAGAACTCAATAGGATTAGTGAACTATCAGAACTAGACCAACTAGGATTCTGGAAATTAATCAACTCACGTAAGGGCAAAACAAGAAATCAGCAGGGTGTTGGAATATATTTTGACAATGTTCTAGAAAAGGATCCTGATAAGATATTAAAAGGATGGAAAACTTACTTTGAAAAACTGTACACGTTTTCGATGGATGACAAATACGACGAAAATTTTCGCATCGATGTTGTAAATTCTGTAACAGCCATGTTATCAACAGAAAATGTGGAAAGTAGTGTATCCAAACTTCTAGTAAAACCCATTTCTGAATTGGAACTTGGTGCTATTATCAGTAAAATGCCGGATGGTAAGGCTGCATCGTTGGATCACATATCATACGAGCATATTAAATACGGTGGTAATGAACTTGTTAAATGCACCACACGTTTATTTAATGAGATTATCAAGCAAGAACATATCCCAAATCAGTTCAAACAAAGCCTCACTATAACTCTTCACAAAGGAGGTGGAAAGTCAACCAACGACCCAAATAATTACCGAGCAATAACACTTCTCCCGGTTATCTCAAAGATATTTGAAAAATTACTTTTGACAAGAATTGAAAATTGCAACATTGGTGGCCAAATGAATCCCCTGCAACATGGATTCCAAAAGGGAAAATCGTGTAAAATGGTATCTTTGATGTATCAAGAATCCGTGAATTACTGCACTGAACGTGGTGACTCGTGCTATACGTGCTACTTGGATGCTACCAAAGCATTTGACAAAACTTGGATAGACGGCTTACTGTACAAACTTTATTTCCTTGATATTCGCGGTAAACCATTACGCATGTTTAATAAAATGCTCAAGGGGTGTTCTAGTAGAGTATTAGCCTTTGGTCATCTATCGAACCCTTTCAGTATTTCACAAGGCGCCAGGCAAGGAAGTATCTGCTCACCATTCCTGTACACTGTCTTCATAAATGAACTCTTGAACGAACTGGTCAAATCCCACCATGGACTAAGGATTAACGATATTTCAATGTGTGCTCCTACACAAGCAGACGATATAGTGCTGATGTCTCTAACAAAAAACGGTCTTGACAGTCTTCTGAATATCTGCTGTAATTACGCGAGAAAATGGCGTTACGGTTATAATGCCAGTAAATGTGCAGTCATGGTTCATGGTAAAAAACACTCTCTTCCATTACTCACGGAGTACCAAGATACAATAGTCCCAGAAGTCTCAGAATACAAACATTTAGGTATCGTTCAGAGCAAACGGAAAAAAACACCAGCCAATGTGGATAGTGTCCGTCAGTCCGCCAGGAGTACCTTATTCAGCCTTAAAACTTGCGGTATCCATAGCAATGGTTTGAATCCCACAACGGCAGTGAAACTTTACACATCTGTTGTGCTACCTAGGGCTTTCTTCGGCTGCGAACTGTGGAACAACATCACTGCAACAGATATGCGTCATCTAGAAACAACCCATCATTTTTGCTTAAAACGCATACAATCGCTACCTACCCGAACCCGATCAGACATGGTAAAAGGACTACTTGGCCTTAATTCAATCGAAGCCTACATAGATACACAGAAGCTCCATTTTCTTGGTTCCATCTGCAGACTTAAATCTAGTGATATTGTTCTTCAGCTATTCTTGCACCGACTATTTCAATTTCGAAACAAGTGTACCACTAATAACTTCGGTTTTATAAAAGACATTGTCCGTATCTTGGAAAAATACAGCCTAAACACAGTTTTAATAAACTTTGAAAAAACAATGTGCTTCCCGAGCAAAATGGCTTGGAAACACACCTGTAAGAAAGCTGTGCTTACATACGAACAATCCAGTTGGTACTCAAGACTTCATTCAGACGCTGATTTTGTGAGATTTAGAGTGATTCAAAACAATTTGAAAACTTCTAACATTTGGCGTGTAGCTCAGGAAAAACCACAAAGTACCGTACTCATGAACCTTTTAGCAAAACTTTTGTAGTAAACAACCATCAAGTGAGTTAAAACGCTGCCTCGGCTGCAACCTGATGTATACTGATGAACTTTACCATGTGCTAATATATTGTAAAAATCAGGACATTCTTATTCAACGTCAGTTTTACATAAAAGACATTAATGAACACTTTGGTGCCAACCTAGCAAACATGTTGACTTGTGACATAAGTGGTAATACACTTACACACTACTTTCTTGGTTACGTCGATGACACTATTCAGGCGTACCTAAACCCAGAACAATATCCAGATTTTATGTGCATGAACGCGTCTTATTCTCAGGAACTTTACGCCATTTTTACATCTTTCAACTAAGTCTCGCATTATAAACATGTACACTGCATTGTACATGCTGATTCTTAATAAAGACTAAAAAACAATGATCTGTTTTAACGAGGTATTTATGGAACCCGCTTATTACGAACCGTATTAGATCGGGTTAAATAAATAATTCGTTAAAACTTACACTCTTATATTTACTATGCTTTTGACTGATTAATTAAGTAATATTCCTTGTAAGGACGTTTCTTTTCGTTTTCGCAGAAACTATCTACAAAAAGGATTGTCTGATTATTATGAAATTCACTTTAATGTCACATATTCTTTTCCTTGATACTTGTGTATTAAGGTGATGAAAATTTGATAATGTATGTCTTAATGTGTGTTCTATACCTTGTGCGTGTGTATGAGGGTGTGTAGTTTTGCGTGAGAGCATGTGAGGGTGTGTAGTTTTGCGTGCGAGCGTGTAAGATTGAATAGTTATCGTTATTTTTCGCGTATATATGTATGTGAGTTTGATGAACTGAGTGTATGTATATTGTTAAATCATGTCTTTCGTATATTATTATGATTTACTCTGTATATTTATGTTTACATGTATATTGTAACTCTTCAGAAATTGGAGGAATAAAAGTTAAATAAGATAAAGCGTTTTTTAACTATAACTTAACAATTTAATTTGAAAAAACATCAAATAAAAAAGTAAATCACACACAAATAATTATATTAAAAGGTGGGGGTGAAAAGTCTAGGGTCTATTAAAATTGGGGATGAAACGTCTCGGGAGGAAATGACTACGGGGTGAAATGTCTTGGGGGTGAAACGTCTGGAATTCTGCAGGGGCGGATCCAAGATTTGGTCTCAAGGGGGCGTTACTTTTTGGTTTTGCTCAAGCCTTATACAACGGCAATGACTGTCACTAAACATCATCATGATAGACTATAATACTACAATAAATCAGGCAGAATCACTTATTTAAAAATCTTATCATTAAAGATCTATGTATAATTACGTATTTATAATTGTACTCAGCCATACATGTAAGGTTGGGGAATTTTACAGGGTGTGCGCCGGGTGCCTCCCTTGGATTTGCTAGCAAACTGCTTGTTAATTACATAAGGAAATCCTCATAGATTCCAGGACACAATTACTGTTGACTAAATCACAGATGTGAACAAATACACAAGTTCCAAATGATAACAGTGTATTGTAATACATATTATAAATATAAAATGTAAGTTATAACTGTAAAATATCAAGTTGCAGTATAACTGTAACAACGGCTGCATGGAGAAGTGGAATGAGTAAGGCTAGCACATGCATGTATGCTTCAAGGTTAATATCCACTGACAACCACACTCATTGTGTAGATTAAGTGTACGTTATGTACATGAACTATCTAACAATTTTGAAATTAGAGCAGTAATGACATGAATTGAAAGGTATGTTGGCGATTTGTCTATCTTTATGCTCTTTTTTTTAATTTGCAACACTAACGAAACAACCAAAAACGACAAGTACGAAACGGCAAGAGTACGAAACGACCTGTATTCGTTACAGCAAATAATGAAATGAAAATACGTCAGTATATACGCAGAGTAACGACATACAGTTCTTAGAGACAGTAAACATGTATTTGAACATAACCAGATAAATCATCGTCACAATACATGACCAAGTATTCGTTTTTCTCTCAACCATTCAATGTGAAAAACAACGATTCGTACTCACCTTGTATAAATGTTTCGGCTTAGGAGCTCTGCACGGCAGGTGTGAGAGAGATGCCTGTCTTTGATAAATTTCCATCAAAAGAAAGTCTTCCAGAGGAATTCATTTCAACCGTAGTTTCATCCGTAAATATAAAATCTCTAAAATCCTCACGGACTGCCAACATATGAATAGCCCATTTCTTCCGGAATGATTTCGCCCTGTTCGCTTTAATTGTTGAGATTGACACATTCACACCAAAATTTTGGTAAATTTTCTTCTGCAGATCAACTGCTGTCAACATTAGCATCTTTAGTCAAGCAAAAATTAATATACTCCAAGTGAACTGGGTCCAATTTCGTAGATCGAATAGGCCGACGTTTAGACACTTGCATAACACTTCCGACTCTAGATTTAACCCTACACAAAATTTTCCTCACACCACGACGAGCAGTAATGGTGAAAGCATGATCAATTTTCAAAATCCCAGAAATTGCTACGGAAGAATAATCCATTTGATCCAAGATCAACAACCAGAGCTCGTAAAGGAACAGGCAACATAATTAAGAATCAATATCGAAATATAACTAAATATACGCCAATTAATATTTATAGTTCAAACGCTATTAGAGCTAGAATGTATACTAGATGAATCAAACGCATCCATGTAAACAAAACCTGACAATTTGAATAGCTTTCTCGGTACGCGTTTACACGGTGCGCATGCGCTTTTGAAATTCACGCTTACACGCTTTCACGGTGCGCATGCGCTTTTGAAATTCACGCTTTCACGGTGCGCATGCGCAGTCGTGAATTCTCTTACACGCTGTGCATGCGTAGTGGAAAATACACGCATACTCGCTTTCACGCTAACACGTTCTCGCGTTAGAAACGAACGCGAAACGCTTTCACGCGGAACTGTCACGCTGGCGGTACTGTATCACGCATATATTGATTTAAAGTTTTAATAAATAAACTTATTTTCTGACATTCAAGGCAAGTCTGATCATCAACTTTTATAAATTGTCTGTTAGTTAAATTCCATAAAAATAATTTACACTTCTCGACTTTACTGTATATATGTGTCAGATGGTGATTATACTGATTGCATGTACATGTATATTGGACTCCCACTGGGCATTGAAATGCTGATTAGGGGTCTAGATAAAACGGATTTCTAGATAGTGCACACAGAGGACAATATTGTTTATTGCATAACATTGTATAATTTGTCAAAACCAATACTGGTCTTGTTTCTGGCTCTGATTATATTTTTTATCCTAGTACATGGTATATTGCAATGATGAAATGTATTGAATAAAATGTTTTAGTTAACAAGTTTTGTCCTAAATCTTAAAAATCACAACTTGCTAGAGAATTTTTTTGTAAAGATCCTGTGTGGAATTTTAATGATATGATACAGATAAACTCTGATGGTTCTACTTTTTTGGTCATAACACACTACATTTTGCTGAAATTTGGAGAAATTCCCACATTCTTAAATTAAATAATATTTCCCAGTACGTGAATTACCACTGGTAAATAGTGCACCGGTAAATACCATGCCAACCCTGTCTAAAAAAACATATGAAATTTCTACTTAAAATTTCAGCACAACTAAACTTTAATGTATATTTACATATGCATGTATTTTTTCAGAATTGAGCTTGTACAACTACTTTTTAAAACATGGACAAAATACTGTGCACAAGCCAAATAGTAATTATGATTTATGCAACACGCATTGTAAATATAAGCCCCAGTATATTGATTGATAATATTTAAACATAATAAAAAAATGGTGCATTTTTACACATAAACATTCACTAATTCGCAATAATCTGAAGAGCTTTATCAACAGCTGTCATGCAACAGTGTTGTAAACTCTGTTCCTGAAATGAAGGGATACACATTATGAAGATTTGAAATTTATGTAGTGGTGGGGGTAGTGATTTCAAATACATACATAACGAAGTTGCAAATATCTTCATTGACCCATTCTGTGTTGAAAACTTGAACGAAAGCGTATGTATAGGTGTTGGACCCGCTTGATCAATGAAATGTTCACTGCACAACAGTTTGTGTTCATTTAACCTGGAATCTTTCAGCACGATTTTGCATCGCTGAATCCACACACGTTTCAGACGTTTGTTCTATGGAAATCTATGCAGCGACACTTTCCTACCGTCTTTGATCATTCCACGATACACACCGCTGCATACACAACAATATTTTAACGATCTTTTGCGAACTTTATCTGTGTTAACGACTAGATCATTCATCTTGACAATATATTTGACGCGATTTCGGATAAACCCCGGAAGTGGAGGTAGTCAGATGACGCATGCGCATACGAATCAATTGAAGATCATATTCAAGGGAGAGCACCTAGTTTCGGGAAAGGACTATACAGCAGGAGGTCTAAGGTTCAAATTCCTGCAGGGGTCCGTTTTGATATGGCCTTTTGGTGAGCCGCCAGCTAGATAAATAATGGTTACCGTGTGCATACCTGACTGGTGCCTGGCATTAATGAATAGGAATTGGGAAGTAAATATGCTCAGAAAGTAGTCGTCTCATAAGTGAGAAATGGCTGGCCCTTTAAATAGGGGCAACACAGTAATAAAAATACTTTTTTGTCAAATAAAATGTCAACACTTTAGATCTGCAAACAACGTTATGATCAATTAATGAATATAACCATGTAATCCAATTCCATTAATATCCATCAAAAGTACACTTATTTTTAAATAAAACAACTGGTGTTGAAATGTCCTGACAAGGGTCGAAAGGTTTTGGTGTCGAGACAGTTCTAATTGATAAATACAGTAACTAGGATTAGTATCGACTCTACAGTAGGATGATTAGGATAGTTAAGTAAAGAAAGCTCAAATACCCGAGCTCAGTCAGTAATAAGAATCGAAACAGTCAGTTCAATTTTAATTTAGTTAATAAAAAAAAAGGTCACGAGAGAAAAATCGGTCCAAGATGATGTAATGGTCACTGAAAACAGGTAATTCCCGCATGTCAATCATACTACGATAAGCTCGCAAAGTTGTATTAGTACTACAATTAAACACTGCACTAGATTCGGGAGAAAGTCGTCAAAATTACCAGCTCTGAATTTCAAGTGCAATAATGGCCTCTGGTTTCAGTCAGAAAAGAAGATTGAGATCGAAAAACATTTAAAATACTCACAGTTATATTTTTTACATTTATGATCGATGCCTAGCAGGACCATGGCAACATTCCATAAGCTGATGGCCCAGTACCATGAACGGAATCCCGTCAAAAGGCAGCGGAAGGTGCTCACTCGACTGTTCTTCCCAAAATAGCCTCCCAGTCAATATCGATCGTTCTGGAATAAAAGCGTGAATCATGTCTGATGTAACAGCCAATTACTTGCTTCTCAATGATTTGTATCTATAGCATTATAGCCTAAGGAAAAAGGTTTCGACTTTACGCGGTAATATGAACATGATGAAAAATGTCATTTAAGCATTACGGTATGTGATTGAGCTTTTTTTAATTACACGGTTTGATGGGATTTTTTGATTTCACCTCTACATATCTTGTGGACATTCTTGTTTCGTGATCAAATATGTATTTTTCACATTTTGAAATGGCATCATCGCCAGCAAAACTAGCAATGTCAGCCATTTTGATTTTTAAAAAATGCGATAAAATGGCGTATGCCCACGTGGTATTAAAACTCCGCCTACTACCACGCCCCCTACACATACTAGTTGTCCTTTAATTAATCGATGCCATCTTGAACTTTGCTTGATTTTAAATGCGATCGAATATTACAAAATTTTAACCGAACAAACTGTTGCTACAGGTCTGCAAGACACGATAACGCGGTAGTCGCTGGGAACATGTTCTTCCATTTGCGGATGATAATAAACAAACAAAACCCCGACAAATTACATACGGAATTCACTTTTTTTTCGTACCGGGAAATTTCGACCAATTTTCAAATCCTGATAATTTGGTGCGGGAAATCCAACGAACGTGAGATCAATTTGGTGTGGCCTAGTGGGGTATTTTCCAATTAATTTTCCAAGCACACAGTGAGGTGTACGTAGAAAGATGACACCGTTAATTTTCGTAGTCGCGCGCAACGAGACCATATCTACAATAAATCCAAAACTGTAAACAAACTCGTGTGTATTAATACATTGCTTTAAACCCATCTGAACTCCACAGAAACAGCTAATTAGTTCACAAACCACTTTAGCAGGTCACCTTGAAACGTTTATGATATTATCAAGGTCGGTAAACTTTGGAACTACTTTTCGCGTAGTAATTAGGACGATGTGGATGTTTCTACTTCTTCCTCTACCAGATATTTGGCCACGTTCAACAGGTTGAGCATTATTGCCAGGGGATAGTGCAATAAGACAAAATAAGAAAGGAAAGAAAAGTGAGAGTATGTATAGTGAAGGATAAAAAAACAAGCATGTTTAAGAGTCTAGATAGAGAGGGTGGCTAGTTGAGCCTTGAAGGCATCAACTGAGCCTGCTGATACGATGTCCGGTGGAAGACTGTTCCACTCCTTAATAGTTCGAGGGAAGAAAGACTGTTGCCGGTAGCTTGTAGTACATTTTGGTCTCTTGAAGGAGTGTGTTGATGTATGTCGGGAGAGATGAGACTGTGGTAGAAGACGGTTGGTTTTGTTG
This sequence comes from Mactromeris polynyma, assembly GCA_032209605.1. NCBI lineage: Eukaryota > Metazoa > Mollusca > Bivalvia > Venerida > Mactridae > Mactromeris > Mactromeris polynyma. The sequence goes on along the minus strand of JASFXZ010000020.1, from coordinate 13,818,241 downwards.
ATGGCAACTAGGGCGTTCGAAATCTTGTATAGGAGGTTTCTGCGGTCCTGTAATGGGGTCCATTTGAGGTCTTGGAGCATCTCAGTGACGCTTGATCTGTACTGGTACCTGTGTTTGACAAAGCGTGCACCTCGACGTTGTACCATTTCCAGTTTATGAATGTCGTCTTTTTCGTACGGATCCCAAACGGAGCTATCATATACCACAGTGGGTCGAACAAGTGATTGGTAGGCTATTTCGTTTGTGGATGAGGAGGCGATGTTCAAGTGTCTTCTTACAAAATTCAGGTTTCGATTGGCTTTGTTTGTAATATTGCTGATGTGTTCCCCCAAGTCCAGGGATTTGTTGATGGTGACTCCAAGATATTTTGCTGATTCTACATGCTGAAGAGACTGGTTGTGAATGCGATAGCCATAGTGGATTGTTTTTTTCTTCCGGGAGATGCAGATGACTTGGCATTTGTCTGGATGGAAGGCCACTTCTTTTCCCATTGTCCAACTCTGTCGAGGTCTTTCTGGAGGTTTGCACAGTCGGAGTTGTTGGCTACAGTAATGTATGCGATGGTGTCATCCGCGAAGAGGCGTATTGTGGCATAAAGACCTTGTGGGATGTCGTTGATATAGTATAGAAAGAGGCTTGGCTCAAGCACTGAGCCTTGTGGAACGCCAGATTCCACCTTCACTGTGTCAGAGGACTCCCCTTCAAGGACTACTGACTGAGAACGACCACTCAGGAAGGCTCTAATCCAATGGTTGGTGCGTCCTTGAATGCCGTAATGGTTCAGCTTCTGAAGGAGAAGACTGTGGGAAACTTTGACAAACGCCTTGGAGAAATCCATGACAAGAACGTCTGTCTGCTTACCCTTTTCCAGGTTTGAGCATATGTCGTCCGTGAATTATATGAGCTGTGTGTCACAGGACCGACCTTTACGGAAGCCATGTTGTAGTGGGTACAAGATGTTGTTGATTTCCCCATATTACATAATGTGACTGGTAATAATGTGTTCGACTAGTTTACAGCAAATACATGTAAGGGAGATCGGACGGCAGTTCTCAGGGTTGTACTTGCTCTCTTTCTTAAATATTGGAGTTACATTGGCTTTCCGCCAGTCGTCGGGTATAGTGCTGGTAGTGAGCGAGCAATTAAGATAGTGGTAAGAATTGGAACATATTCCCCAGAAGTAAATTGATGATCGGAGCAAGGAGTACTTTCAGAGAAGACAGACTTGAATTGGCGGTTCATGATGTTGGCTTTAGCTTTCGGATCTGAATGGAGTTGACCGTGTTCCCTCAGTCCTGAAATAGATGTGTTATCTTTTTTCTTGTGTTTGATTGTTTTTGACATGTTACCGGCTTTCAGTCTGTTTTGCGTTTTGAAAACGGGAACCATTTGTTGTATGCCTCTCAAAATTACCACTACTATAGACGGTACCTGAGCGGTACCGTCCAAAGCAGGAGACTTCATATGTATGCAGTGATGATGCAATAAATATTTCGAAGTTGCATAAAGAGCCACGGGCGACGCAATTTCATAGGAGGTCGCTAAATGCACACCGTTTAAGAATGCACACTATATAACTTGTATGATGGGAGAGGCGGAGTTACGTCTGGATGGGTGGGACTTTGATGTATGATTTTCGACGATGTAATGATATTTTACGCCTTCGCTTTACGACAATTTGATATATCAATAAAATGCGATAATTATCCTAGGCTATAACCCTTTAATCATCCACGTGTATAATATAAAATACCAGACTAACTAAAAAGAACAGACACTTACCGTAGAATCGTCTTGCATCGGCGAGTGATAACGACTGGCTTTTCAAGCTGTGAAGGTCACGGCCGAAGTTCGATTAATGCGCACGAACCCCAATCAATAATTTTATTATGAAAGTATATTGAGAAAATGCTATTTTCTATACAAAACAAATCAAAATGCCTAAGTGTTATCTTATATTGCGTGTATTATCATCGAAATCGTCGGACTATTTCGGGTTATTTCTGGAGTTGTGGGGTTTCTGTCAAAACTGGTGTATTTAGGGTTACAGTGTTCGAAAACTGTATGAGTACTAAAACCAGGCGTATCATGTCTTTAGTAAGGGCCCTTTTCAGGAGCAGGTAGGCTATGCTAAACAAACATTTTTAAGGATAACCTCATAATAATATTTACTTTTATAAAAATCTTATTTTTGTTTTTGTGTTTGTGTTTATTTATCGTCGCCACCGGTTTCCCATATGGGCGACGCCTCTGGAAGAATGTTAGTCATATTAGATTTTTGGAGGATAGTGCATGATACAGGAGATGCCCCAGTTCCAGAAGCACCCTGATTCTTTAACGTGCTCAATGTAAAGCATCATACACGGGACCTCGGTTTTTATCGTCTCGTCCGAAAGACTGTTAGTACGGTCAGTGATTGAGCGGGGAATCGAACCTGCCATCCCTGGATTACAAGTCCAGCGCATTACCACTGGACTACGGATCCGCTACGGAAAGATCTTATGAGAACTATCATAATATCTAATACATTTTCTCCACGGGGTATTTTTGTTGTAATTTCTACATCTATTTAAGAATGAACTGTGGGTCAAAATCTTAGAATAGTCTTATTCAAGGCTTTCATACAGTTGTAATCAAATGAGAGGCATCAATAACGGTGCTAATCCTAATCCGGAAGAATCGGAATTAAAATATCAACCAACAGTTAACACCACATTTGCCTATCGCACTGCAAATCTTCCTTTTATGAAAGGTGCACAAAAATGTTGATCTTTTATAACTTATACTTTTGGTCTATACATTGAATTTTCAAATTTACATATTTATTTGTGAAATACTGCAGCTTAAATTTCACTATGACTCTGCAAAGTCGAATTAAATAATGCATTCAGACATTATATATAACGTCGCGTTACCGCGAACATCCTCTATCGAAATTATTCAAATTACTGAAAGAATCGTTTGCCTACAGACGTTCAATGGAGGAGTCCTCTCCAGTCCGGAATCTCTTTAGTGTAAGTGCAAAGCTGACAGTTAATATATAGTATATATATATATTTTTTCTACATTTAACAGCAATTAGATTTTACATGTCATAAAATCATTTCATCATTCAATCAATGTTTTTGTATGTTTACTTTGCATATATGACCATAATGGTGCATAAGTAACCCACTCTTTCCTTTGGTAACTGAAGGTTACTTCTTCTATCTCTTTGGTACCTTCTCACATTTTTGGAGAATTTAGAGAATTATATCTTTTAAACGCAGTCTAAATCCGTGTACACTTTTCTATGTGCGTTCGCTAAGCGAATTTACCGCTAATCCTAATCCTGAATAATTATAATTCAAATATTAACAAATAGTTTGCATTTTCATATTGCACTGCAAATCTTCCTTTATGAAAGGAACACAAACATGTTGGTCTCTTTTAACTTATGCATTTGGTCTATAATTTGAATTTTCAAGTTTACATACTTTTTTGTACATTATTGTAGCTTAAATATCCTTATGAGTCTACAAAGTCGAATGAAGTCAGACGTTATATATTACATTGCGTTAACGAGAAGATCCTCTAGCGAAATTATTCAACTTAGAGTATGAGGGTATTATCATGCAAAAATATCAGTATTATTACTGTGTTTTGATAACAAGAAGACCATCTAACTTTAACTGTTAAATATAAACAATGACGTCGAAAGTACAAATAATAATACCTATAATATATTTGTGTCTACCTATATTGGAAAGTATTTAGTTTCCAAAATTGTTTCACCCGCTTCGTATTTCAATATGAAAAAGTGACCTCCATCGGTCCACAAGAACGCACCGTGACAAGAACGCACCGTGACATGAACGCACCGTAACAAGAAAGCACTGTGACATAAACGCACTGTGACAAAAACGCATCATGACATGAACACAGCGTGACATGAAAGCAAATTTACAACCTGCTAGTACAACAACACTAGCAGCAGCACATCCGACGATAATATTGACTTCATTAGAATGAAAGAAAATCGAGATTTTAACTTTAACAAGGAAATGAGAGCAAGAAGCAATTAATTATTTAAAAGCATATTTGAATGAATGATAAGTATATACATTTGTTCAAGGATACAAGCATACCTTTTGGAAAATATGATTTATTAGCCCCTGATTTTTTGGATTTTGGCAATTTTAGTGAAGTTTTCTATATATTCTATGTGATAACAGGTGAAACTTTTAAAATTAAATTAGAGGCAAGAAGCTATTTAGTTAGAATAAACAGTTTTGCACTAAATAAATGAGAGAAAACATTGCAGAGTACTATCATAACTGTTACAATATTCTAGTAGTATGACAAAGTGTTTAAATTTACGTTTGAGAATATTTTTCCTGTATAATTTATTGATAAAAACTGGCAACTCGGTGTAGATTTTTAAAAGGGACGATCTACTGCGATAAGCCAGCTAAAAGACATTAAAAGCTGGGTACGAATAAAATATAAGTTCAAAGGCAAAACTTGTATCGATATATTGACAAAACATATTATGTTTTCACTTCATGTAACGAACTTGGTACATACTACTATATTTCATTACTGCAACAGACAGTCCCGGCGTTCCATACATATCGCTTGTAAGCTTTGGGGGTTTTAAAATTAAGTCAAGCATTTTGAAAAGTTGGATGATAATATTTATCCATTAATCGAAATTAGCTTGTATATGTGGAAATTTCACTTAATTTTCGATATTAAAATTACTTTTTTTACGAATATTTACGTCCGAGTGTCAGTTAAATATTGCATGACTGTAGGCAACTCGTTTCGTTCATTTACAACCTCCAAGATTGCCACAGGGACGTAACTAGAGAGAGAAAACACATTAAAGTATTATTTTTAGGGAACAACTTTAAGTTTTAGCATGTTTTTACGATAATCATATTATTCGCCAACATCTCAAGCATTTCTATTTATTTAATCAATTACTTTGTCTTGTCTAAGGGTTGCAGGTATTACTGCAGTACCTAGGGATGATCTGTGTGCAAAAAAGGTCCAGAGCTCAATTATACATCAAAATGTAGGGGAATATATCAGCTTTAAGAAAATCTTGGGTGCAGTTGTCGCATCATGATACGATTTAAGAAATCTAAGTAGGCCGCAAAGATGGCCGCCAAAAATGTGAAAACAGCGCAAATTCATAGTTTTCGGTACAATAAAGTTCATTTCGTGTATTTGATTTCCGAAGTGAGATAAAATTGTTCATTTTATGATACACTTATAAATGTATTCAATTTACATACCATTTTAGCTGACTTAAGGGGGATTTTAAATATAGAAAATGCCAAAAAATGTCCCTAAAATTCGAAATATTGCAAAGTTTTTATTTCTATTTTCCAAAAACGTAGTAATATTATTTATTTAATACTGAACTCATTTGTTGCATGCATTTGCGTTACAATTATATCGTTTTTCTTGATAATGAATATAAAAAAGGCAACAAAACGACAATTTCAAGTTGGTGGGGTAGGTAGCTTCAAATTTTTACGTATTTTTAGTATCCATTATTTTTGTATAAAGTAAAGTATTTCATCTTTATTTCATCAGATGAAACAAGATACGTATACTCTGGGGTGAGATACGCATCTTTGATTTAAGAAAGTGTACTAGTACTAGGACATGCACTATTTCGGATACTTTTTTGAATTTGCATAGATTGGCAAGCTTTATATGGAACATAGAACAATTAACATAAAATAACAATCAGTTTTGATATTTTTGTATGATCATATGTGTTACCTATTACCAAATACAATGAAACTTCGAAACCTAGAACTGCCGTCGGGCCTAGCAATTAGTTCGAGCCATCTATTGTTCGAGGCATCTACGGTATACGCGTATACAAATGTATGTCCTAATTGCCGGAGCAAGTGTGCTAAATTTGTTGAACACACGTTTTGTTTTCATACTGAATGCACGTCGATCGATAGACGCAGCATTATTCATGATAATAATAATTAAAAAAGAAATGAAAGCAAAGCAAAAATGATTCCCTGTGGGAACTTATTCTCTCTCGTTTATTGTTATACGCATGAATTATCTGTCATATAGTACATGTACAATGGAAACTCCCTAATCCGGAAACTCTGCAGTCCGGAAACTTCCTGTAACCGGACAATTTTCTCGGTCTTGTTCCTCCAATACGACATATAAAAAATCTCCAACAGTCGGGATTCTCCCTACTCCAGAATCCGAACGAATTTTTCTGTCCGGATTATTATTTTACACGTAAAATAAATCTCTCAAAACCGGACGATAATTTTCCGCAAAAATACGTCAGATCGTATATTGACTGAGCATTGAGAGAAGGCATAATAATTTTAATTGTCTCTATGAATATAGACCATCAGACTTTATCATCGTATGCATTCCGTTTTGATGGAAACTAGGTAAGACCGGGTACGAGGTGTACTTATTGTGTAAACAATTGGAAAACATTGGATGTGAGCGCAGAAAAGGGCCCATTAGGTACACAAACGCAATTCAATTTTGTTACCCTTTATCATTATTTTACTCTACTAAAAATCTTTTGAAATGAAGCTATGGTGCATAGCTTCAAAGTTTGGCGTTTCCAAAATGCATCCTACTAAGTTTGTCAGGTTATATGGACGGTATAACGTTGCGAAACACACATACTTAATTCCAGCTATGTTTGAAATCTTTTGACTTGTTGAATGGTTCATTGAAATACTTGCTTGATATTGAGTTAATTTTATTCAATGCTTTCATACGATTTTAATTAAACGAGATACATCTATAGCGTTGCATATACTGAATAATCGAATTTTCTACAATTTCTATAACGAATAAACAAGTAATATAATGCTAATTTACATTTGAAAGGATTCAAATATCAAGATTTATGTATTTTGCATATCTAATGAATAACTTATGATTTTGGGCCATACAGTGAATCTTCAAGTTTACATAAATTTTGTAAAATATTGTAGCTTAAATTACTCTGCAAAGTATGAAAGAATGTATTGCCTTCGGACATTCAATTCAATCTCCTCTAATCCGAACTTTATAGTTTGTCCGAAGGGTGTTCGGATTAGGGAGTTTCCACTGTACATGTCAACTGTCAAGTAATTATCACGAAGTGCGAATAACATGTGTCGCCAATCTTACCCGTCAACAAATATAAGTATATTAAGCGGTCAATGAAAGGTGTGAATTATTGTATTGTTCGACATATCTGTGGTGAACAATGAATGAAATGATAGCTAGGGACCACAAATCCTGTTCGAGTGTTCGACCTATCTCTGTTCGAGTGATCTACTGTTAAATAATATGAAATCAGAAGGGGTTTCGCCGGGACTTAAGAACCTGTTCGAGGTATCTACTGTGTTCGAGCCAGAACTGTTCGAGGTTTCGAAGTATTACTGTATTTCATTTATCACACTCTAACGTTGACTACTGCATTTGCAGTTCGGCTCAATTATTACGTTCCGAATTCATCTTAAACATCATCTATGGAACAAATTGATCGCTTGATCACAAAGATGCAATATTTGTTTTGTAAATTAATGAAATAATATATACATGTATATGTAAAACTTGAAGGCAAGCAGTGATTAATTTAGGATATCATAATCAACATACATGAACTCACTTTAGAATGAAATCGAGATATTGTGAAGTTTATTATCTCGACCTTCATGATTCCACGATTATACACAGAAACATAGAATTGATACATACTTAAGATGTCAGAATAAATTAAAGAAAGTTGTGTTTTAATATATCAAAAGCTCGTATCTGCTTATATCGATGCCTATGGAATGTCACCGTTGAAGAAAAATCGTTTACAAATCGAAATATCTCAACTAGCCAGCCTGTCTTTTTTTAATATTCTACTATTGCACAGTCCTGAAACTTCCACTAACCGGACAATTTTCTCGATCCCGCTTCAGTTGATTTAATACAACATATGAAAATTCCCCCCAAGGGCCGACCGGTTCCTTTTAGCCCCGCATACGTGTCTCTGTACTCCGACTTATATTCGCACGAAATCGTTTTATCAACGTTCTTAGGCACGAAATTTTCGTAAGATTTTCTAACGACGTTCTTACTATCGCAAGAGCGTTTTATCAATATTTTCGTACGCATGCATTCGCTATGAATTCGTAAGTTTTAACGAAAATGCTACGAATGGTTATAGGCATTCGTAACGTTCGTAGCAAAAAATGATATTAATATTTCACATTAATCAACACTGTTATGAACTTTTTAATCAATTCATCTACTTCATATCACGTGAAATTGTCTGGCATTAGTGGACAAAAATACACGAATAAGTATTATAGGATTAAACGACCATTTTTTGGCGTTCATGCATGTGTAAACGCCGATCAGAACGCACACATTGAATCAAGCCCGGAAGGGCTTTCTGTTAAATGTGTGTGGAACGCATCATGACAAGAACACATCGTGACAAGAACGCACCGTGACAAGAACGCACCGTGTCAAGAACGCACCGTGACATGAACGCACCGTGACATAAACGCACAGTGATATAAACGCACTGTGACGAGAACGCACCGTGACATGAACACACCGTGACATGAACGCACCGCGACATAAACACACCGTGACATGAACGTACCGTGACAATAACGCATCGTAACAAGAACGCACCGTAACATGAACGCATCGTGACATGAATGCACCGTGACATAAACGAACCGTGACATGAACGCATCTTGAGATGAATGCACCGTCACATAAACGCACCGTCACATAAACGATCGTATGCAATGGCGTATAATACTTAAGACCAACCGACACTAATTCGAAAGCAAATTAACAACCTGATAGAACCACAACAACAACAACAGCAGCAGCACATCCGACGAAAATATTGACTTCAGCAGAATGAAAGAAAATCGAGATGTTTTACTACATAACTAACTGTAACAAGGATATGAGAGCAAGAATCAATTAATTATTTAAATGTTTATTTGAATATATGATAAGTATATAAATTTATTCAAGGTCCACATTTTGGAAAATATGATTTATTAGCCCCTAAACGTTTGGATTTTGGCAATTGTAGTAAAGTTTTCTATATATTCTATGTGATAACAGGTGAAACTTTTAAATTAGAAGGAAGAAGATGTTCAGTTAGAATAAACAGTTTTACACTAAATAAAAGAGAGGAAATTGCAGAATACTAGCATAACTGTTACAATATTCTAGTAGTATGAAAAAGCGTTTAAATTTACGTTTGAGAATATTTTTCCTGTATAATATATTGATAAAAACTGGCAACTCGATGTCGATTTTTAAAAGGGACGATCCACTGCGATAAGCCAGCTAAAAAAATGGATATAAGTAATGGATAGAATTGTTAAAATATAAGTTCAAAGGCACAACTGCTATCGATATATAGACATAACATATTATGTGTTCACATCATGTAAACAGCTTGGTACATAATACCATATTTTCATGACTACAACAGACAGTGCCGGCGTTCCATACATATCGCTTATAAATTTCTCTTTATAAGGTGACTTTTTCTCTGTTTCAGTTTAACTGGAAAACATACAGGACCTACCAAAATTGAAGCAAGCATTTGGTGTTCATATTGACTTATCATTCCCTTTGGTGGGAATACGTTAATTTGCTGCTCAGCCGTGTGTAGGATTTATGATTTGATAATTGAGTGGCATAATATCAATTCACATTGTGTTAAAGTAGCTGTACTGGTGAACATTATTTTGTCGGGTATCTAGAGGACTCGTTAACCAGCGAAATATTGTCAGCTTTCCGTTATCTATCAGCTGATATGTTAGGAAACTTGCACAAAATTTGATATCCTTAAATGTAAGTTTTATTGTTAGTTTTGGATCTTTTTAGAATTAAGTCAAGCATTTTGAATTTTTTATTGATAATATTTATCCATTAATCCTTAATCTTGACATACTCTGCGAGTTGGCAATCAATCGAAAATAGCTTGTATTTGTGGAAATTTCGCTTAACTTTCGATAATGAATGCTGCATTTCCCGAATATTTACGTCCGAGTGTCAGTTTAAGATGGCATGACTGTAGGCAACTCGTTTCGTTCATTTACAACCTCCAAGATTGCCACAGGGACGTAACTAGAGAGAGAAAACACATTAAAGTATTATTTTTAGGGAACACCTTTAATTTTTAGTATGTTTATACGATAATCATATTATTCGCCAACATCTCAAGCATTTCTATTTATTTAATCAATTACTTTGTCCTGTCTAGAGGTTGCAGGTATTTAGAATGTTATCCTATAACAATTTCAACAATTTCCGTCTGGATTACAAATGATAGGCAATCATGTTATATATGTAATGCTTGTTTTATTTGGTCCCAGATTTTGTAATGCCTCACAAATTAACATTGGTTATGCTTGAATCTACCTATCCACGCAACTACAATGTTTAAAGAATATACAATGTCATAATAGTATTTTGGGTTGCTCATATCACATGTAATATTATTAATCGATTAAAGCAAATTGCAAGAACAAACATTTTCTGAAAGAGTCTTAATAGTTCTTTTTGGAAAATTAGATTTCTTCCATCAAGTGTATTTCCACGGTTCTCCGATAAATTGGATTAATACTGTAAAAATAAACGATTTTACAAAGGACTGCAGAAAGCCATTGACAAAAAAGTAGATTTGAATCTTATTGGCGAGAGGCAGATTGATGAGCATGCATCACACATATGATTATGGTTAAACACAAATATATACATGAATAAGGATTTTGTTGTGAATGAGAATACATACAGTCATGCCTGTATGGCAATTTTGCATTTATTTGTATTATGTACTAGTATTATATATTAAACACTATTCATACCCAACTTTCGTGTCACTGCGGTCCGACCAACTTCCTATAGAATTATAGAAGGAAAATAATGTATATAAATAAATAATATCATACTTAAATAAATAAATATAAACCGCGATAAATCAAAATCTGTTAAAGGTCTTTCGTGTGCAAACAAATGTTAGAGATCAAACCCTTCACATTATAAAAGTGTAAATATTATGTGTCTGCGATTTCTACATCACTGTCCTTTTTTGAGGTTTTTAAGATTCTCTTTTTACATTGAAATAAGAAGGGGCTAAAACAATACCTCTGAATTTAAATACTTTCCAATAGAGGAAGATACTATGTGCAGAGATATATTAGAGTTAAAAATATATACTTTCGAACGCACGTTTTAGATTTAATGTGGGTGCTCTATTATGCTGTCCTTTTTAATGATTTTTGTTAAAAATAGCCATTTCTTTACTATAATTTCGAATACACTATATATCGCGATGTACATGTGATCGGTATCCAACAGTGCGCACGCAGCATGCCATCTGATTGAAGTGATCAAACCGGATGCAGCAATAATACAAGCTGTTAATTAACAATTAGTGCTCTGTATAGGGAAGAATTTGGGGAAATGTGACATTTTATAGAATAGCCTTGAAATAAAATAATGGTGTGGTTAATTATTGATTGACTACTTAATCTGTAAAGGAGTGAAATTTAAAACAGTAGGCCTATAACTAAATTACAATAAATATATTTTTATAATGATATTGTTTAACTTTATATTTAAAAGTGAAAATATGATATTAATATTGTAATACAGATGCTACAATTATTTAGACAAATAGCTAGCCTGCATAATCTATATATTATAAATATAATACCACTAGGTTTGGTATTCATTTTATAAGTTTTATAACGTTTTTCGAGTAAAGAGAGACCATTCAATGAATAATATACATTAAATACATTTCGTATGCATAATTTCACTTCAATAGATGTTTTTGCAAAAATGATAAAACTTATCATTTATGACTTTGTGGTAATATTTGAAAATTAATGCATCAAGATTTTATTCCTAAATAATAGACTAGTCAGGATCTCATTATAGTGCCCAAAACCTGCTTTTTAATTGAATGTTTGTTTGCAAATATATTAAACAAATACCCGAATATAAACGATGCAAAACTACATAGAACAGAACAGAATACTTTATTCAAACTACAGGCTTAAATGTTATACTTATTTGGCCCGTGTTATCAACGTTCTTACGCACGAAATTTTCGTAGCATTTTCTTACGATCTCAAAAGGGTTTATCAATAAATTTTCGTACGCATGCTGTCGCTACGAATTCGTAAGTTTAAACGAAAATGCTACGAATGGTTATATGCATTCGTAACGTTACTCAACAACAGTTATAAACTTTTCTATCAATTCATCTTCTTCATATCACATGAAATTGTCTGGCATTTCTGAATAAATAATGTAATACATTAATAAGTATGTATTGTTATCTTATATAGTATAAGATGATTCCATACATACTAGCTGATACAGTAGTCAAGCATAGTTTTAATCAGCCACTAAGTAAAACCTCTGACAATCAAAAGGTAATTTGAAGATGGAATAAGAATAGAGAGTATGTGGAATTGTATATGGAATTAAAATGCATGGTTTACATTTAAAGTACAGTATCAACTGTATCATACAACTTTTAAAAATAGAATATTATTATTTGATCAATGCTAAGCATAATTTTAAACTGTTAAGACATAGCATTGATCAATATATATCAATGCAGATTAATTATTGTCATTCGGCAATTTAGTGGTTTGTTTTATTATTCCTATTATGAACTTCTACAAATCATTAGAATTACAGTGGTTGTGACTTTAAGCAGCACTTTACATTTTCCTTAATAATAGTCTGCATTATTAACATCACCAGCTGAATGACATCCTCAATGACATTTGACTGTAAAATAAAGTATTAAATCCTCAATAAATGATATCTTCAAGTTAAAACTCATGAAAATATTAAACTATTTAAGCAAGTTTTCATCCTTCTGAGAATAGGATATCACTCGATATACTAGATATATTTCTTAACCTGTGTAGTGGAGTGTGGCGAAACGGTAGAGAACTTAGCGAGAGTTGGGGGTCGATTTAAGAAAATTCTTACGAACATTTTACGAACGCTCGTTCGTACAAAGGCCCGTGTCCACCGAGGGAAACGAAGGGGGCCTGCCCTCCGTGTCGGCTTTGAAGTGACCTTTTTCTACTCCTAATATAAAATTATATCCACTGATTATGTTTTAAGGTTACTATTCTTTTAGCTCTTTAAATACAAAACATTGATTTATGTTCGATTTCCTCTTGTAAACTACCAGTATAGAAGAATCGTAGGCTATTCACTGTACACTAGACAGGCACTTTCAATGTCCTTATCACGTTGAAAGCGTCTGTAAAACACAGATTATTGAGCATCATACGTAACAGAGACAGAGATCTGTTGTGGTGTTGTTTTGCAGTGTGACTGGGACTTTCAGCGCACTTAATTTTACATAGTCCGTGCTGATAGACAAGATTACGTACTTCCTCGTGCGTCAGTCGTGCGTTGATGTGCGTCGTCGTATCTATATGACGTACAACGACGCACGACAACGCAAGACTGACGTACGACGACGCAAGTCAATGCACGACTTACCCACGATGACGTTGGTCAACGCATGACAGTTACTTCACAGATTGTCGCACGACGATCTTTTCCCAGGTCTGCGTCGTCGCAGGACTAACGCAAGACCCTTTCCCACACTACTTTTATCGTGGCAAGTCCTACGACTACTTGAAAAACTGTCTAAAGCCGAGGAGTCATACGACTGAAAAGTCGTACGTCTCTGTGTGACTGGGGCTTAACCTCGAATCTACCATGAAATCACGAGAGAATTTATCATCAGTTTCTGTATTTTTAAAGGTAAATATATTGAAGGTCTTTTTTAAATTTGCTAAGTCGTAAACATGAGAAAATGCCTACATCCTGTTTGAACACATGTTCCCAAAACCACAAATACAAAAAGCCGACACAGAAGTTTGTATCAAGACGTACGTGTCGTGTTAGCGCTTGCATATATAGGAAATATCTGTTTCGCGATTCCAGGGAAACTTCTCAGAAAAGTAATAATGCAGCATTTTGAGTATGTCTGTGTGAAGGCATTAACGTGTCTTTTAAATATTATTTCTTAATGTGTTTTGACAAAAAAGAAGACTATCTACCTTTAACAGTTTAACTGAGATCGGTGTTTCAAGAAATTCCAAATTGAAACAAATTACATGAATACACAACTACATCCGGACATAAATGTTAATTATCATCATGAACTTATATTAACTAGTATTCATTATAGAATTTGAGAATGTTCCGATTCTTTAGAATTAGCCGCGTAACAACAAAGTATGGGTATGTCGCGACATTACCGTCCATAAAACTTGACAAGCCATACACATGGTACGGTGTATTTCAAAACGGCATACTAGAAAACTACGGAACATAACTTTATTCCAAAAAATATTATAGAGGCCAAATAATTAAATAATGTTCTCTTTTAAAATATTCAATTGTGATTTCAAGGCCATTTTTCTGCGCTCACAGCCAATTATTTAATGTCGGAGATGATGAACACATTTATAACAGTAAGCTGTTTGTAGTTTAAGTATATACTTTAGGCGGTAACCAGTTAATACAGTTTATAAGTGTGCTCCCTGATAACGTTCAATTTGGACATTAAAATGAGTCAAACTATTGCCAAATCAGCACGAACGTTTTAATATCTACACTGATTCACAGAGTTTATGACGAAATAGCTTCTTATTCTCTTGTGACAAGGATTTTTACAGAAGGTTGACGGGGAGTAAGTACATGAGGGGGCTGTCCCCTAGAAATTTGTTAAATGTTGGTCTTGTATGATTTGGTCGTTCTGTACTTTTTACAAGATAATACTAATGCATTTCTCATGGATGAGTCCTAAACATTTAGACCCTGAAATGCACCAGAAGCCATCATTTCATATATATATTGTAAAAACTTTACGGGGGAGATCCCCGGAAGGACCCCCTTAAAGGAGGGGGATAAACCCCTCCCATACCTACCCCCACTCGGCGCTGCGCACCTCAAGTGAAATACATTTTCATCATGTTAGGGCCCCCCAGTCGGGAATTTCTGTATCCGGGCCTGACTTGCACATAATATATCACAAATAAATTTATGTTTACTAACAGTTAGATATTATCACCAATGCACATATGATGATGGTATAAATAATTGCATTCCATCGTCAAAAATACAAGATAATGTTTTTAAATGTAACAGACAAAATAAGTAGTTGTATTTTTTCAGTGTCATAATAATTTTCTTTTTAAAAAAGACAAATGTATCTTTGCGATGCTAGCAAGCTAAGTAAATACCTTCTGCGAAAACAAAATACAATGCGAAACCGTATGGTGCATTATTCAATATACATTGTATTTATTTCGAAAGAGGCTACAATATAAGTATCATGAATGTATAATACATTCTGATAAATCAGTACAGCCCGGGGCAATTTCATTATGCTGGCTAAACACAGCGGGGTGGCTAATCAAGTCGCGAACGATAATGTTCATGATACGTTAAAGTAGCGTATGTATAATAGGTTATAGCGTGGAGCCAATATCGATCAGATCTGGGGAATCTTGCGATGAGCCACAAAGTTATACATGATGAAATATGTATCTGTCCCATCTTCACGGAAAGATATATGTATGAATCCGTTTATTCAGTGATAGCACAACATTGACTAATACGTGTTTAATACAAACAATTATTGCAATGTAATGCCAATAAAAAATATGTTGATATGCCATTTTAAGGACGGACGATATATGTAAAAACGCCGGTTTCTTAAAACCGATTTTTTTATTTAAGATTTTTATAATTCATTAATATTGCTTACTTTTTTTTCGACTTTTGCAGATGAAAACATTGTTAGTGTATTTCTTGATTATGCATATAATTGATGTTTCAACTGTAGGAAATTACTGCTTCGTGTTTGTTTATATTTATAAAAAAATTATGCATACTTTTCCACTTTTTTGATGCTCTAAAAACAAAACAGACGGTGTTTGCAAAGTTAAATTCAATCCGAAAAAATAATATTTGAGATTTGAACGTTAATTGTAATATAAAAATTGTCTTTAAACCTAGGTAACGCATGTTTCATTTTTAAATGCCCACTTGATACTCTTGGATAAAGATCGCACTTTTTCATTAAGTACACAGGTTGTACCAGATAATTAATAAATTCCATACAGATAGTTCATATGTACTCCTGTTTATGCTGCAATAAATGAACTATACTATAGTTGTACTTTACTTTTCGTCTCACTAAATTGTGTTGATTAGCAAAACAACTGCTTTACCAATTACTAGTCATTTTATAATTGCATGATCTAAATCATTTAAACACGGAATATAATGTGTTCTACCTGGGACCAGTATTTATTCTGTCACTTGCTGTAATTTCGATCCGATAACAGGATGCATGATTTTTTTTGCTTTATCAGGTCACTTGGTCACATAACTTTTATCCCACGTCACAGGACCACGTGACTAGCCGGACAATTTTACTTAAGTATCGCAATGTTATAATTTTTCCGGACTTACTAAAACTGTGGATTTTTCAATTGAATACTATCACACTTTTCATATTTTTGTAATGCATGCAATAAAATGTTCATTTCCCCAAAATTGTTCTATTTCTTTGAAGTGGTGCTTAATCTTATCCGTTTTTAGACAAACTCGGTCTGCATTTTGACCCGAATGTAAGTGCTAACTGAAACACTTAGTAGCCTAAACAACGTAGTCAAACAAACTGTCGGCTGTTTACATCAGTGAAACAACATCATGTCTGAAATTTGCGTTTGGACTCATCAGGGGTGACCGTCAGGTCGAGTAGTCTCCTTATTAACAATATAACATAATGCATTTCGAAAACGTTTCACCAGTTTTAAGCTTGTTAGAGATACATGACTGGAAAACAAATGTATGTTTATATACAAGTGTATTACATTTCTGTTTTTATCAACAAAACAATCAGAATTATTATTATACAGAATTATTAAATAATACAGTAAAACTTCGAAACCTCGAACTGCCGTCGGACCTAGCAATTTGTTCGAGCCATCTATTGTTCGAGGCATCTACAGTATACGCGTATATGTCCTAACTGACAGACGAAGCGAAGAAAAGGGCCAATTAGTTTCACAAATCACATTCAAATTTTTTACCCTAAAACATTATTTTCTTCTACCGAAAATCTTTTAAAATGAAGCAATGGTGCGTAGTACATCGTAATTTATATATAGCTTGTCAGGTTTTATGAACGGTATAACGTCGCATATCACCCATACTTAATTACAGCTAGGATTGAAATCATTTGACATGTTGAATATGCAGTGAATATATCAATGAAATCTTAATTTAATTTGTATTCAATGCTTTCATATAGTTTAATTAAACGATAGGCGTCATAGCGGTGCATATTTTCGAATCGAATTTTCTAGAATTTCTATAACGACTAAACACATTATACTGATAAGTTATGTATTTTGCATATCGCATTGCAAATCTTCCTTTTATGAAAGGAGCATAAATATGTTGGTCTCTTATAACTTATGATTTTGGGCTATAAATTGAATTTTTAAATTAACATAAATTTTGTAAAATATTGTAGCTTAAATTACTCTGCAAAGTCGAATAAAAGAATGCATTCATACATTATATATATTACATCGCAAAGTATGTCTTGCCGACGGACATTCAATGAAGGAATCCTCTCCAGTTCGGAATCTCCTCTAATCCGAACTTTATAGTTTGTCCGAAGGGTGTTCGGATCAGGGAGTTTCCACTGTACATGTACAACTGGCAAGAAAAATTAACACGAAGTTTGAATAAAATGTGTTGCCAATCTTACCCGTCAACAAATAATAGTATATAAGTATATTAAGCGCTCAATGAAAGGTTTGAATTATTGTATTGTTCGACCTATATGGTGAACAATGAATGAAATGATAGCTAGGACTTTATTTTAATTTAGGACTGATCTCGGACTTAGGATTCTTTATTAAACGCACTGTTGGTCTATAATTTGATTTTCAAGTTTACATACTTTTTGTACATTATTGTAGCTTAAATATCCTTATGAGTCTGCAAGTCAAATGAAATCAGACGTTATATATTACATTGCGTTAACGAGAAGATCCTCTAGCGATATTATTCAACTTAGAGTATGAGGGTATTATCATGCAAAAATATCAGTATTATTACTGTGTTTTGATAACAAGAAGACCATCTAATTTTAACTGTTAAATATAAACAATGACGTCGAAAGTACAGATAATAATACCTATAATATATTTGTGTCTACCTATATTGGAAAGTGTTAAATTTCCAAAATTGTTTCACCCGCTTCGTATTTCAATATGAAAAAGTGACCTCCATCGGTCCACAGTGACATTATATATTAAATCGCGATAACGTAAACAATCTCTAGCGAACTTATTCAAATTACTGAAATAATGTCTTGCCCACTGACATTCAATGGAGGAATCCTCTACAGTCCGGAATCTCCTCTAATCCGAACTTTATAGTTTGTCCGAGGGGTGTTCAAATTAGGGAGTTTCCACTGTACATGTACAACTGGTTAGTAATTATCACGAAGTGCGAATAACATGTGTCGCCAATCTCACCCGTCAACACATAATAGTATATTAAGCGGTCAATGAAAGGTGTGAATTATTGTATTGTTCGACCTATCTATGGTGAACAATGAATGAAATGATAGCGAGTGTTCGAACTATCTCTGTTCGAGTGATCTACTGTTAGATAATATGAAATAAGAAGGGGTTTCGCCGGGACTTAATAACCTATCCGAGGTATCTACTGTGTTCGAGCCAAAACTGTTCGAGGTTTCGAAGTTTTACTGTATTTACATAATTAACTTACCAACGAACATTGAACAGATTTTGCATATTATTATTCTTGATGTTAAATGCATTAGACAAATCAAGTTGCATGTGCATATTTTCTCCCCACCTTTCTTACATGAAGCAAATTTACTTCGTACAGCTGAGTGTGAATGTAGGTTTTCATTTAAAATATATCATCACATAAACATATTGATATCTTTTCTTCGTTTCATTGCGTAATACTGTAATTTAATTTAGTAGAGTTTAAATATTGGTGATATTTTTTTGACACGATAAAATGTATTCATCGAATGCCAGGCTGGGTGCTGAGGACAATAAGTGTTTGACAGCACAAGCAATCAAAGCACTGAAGACAGTGTTGTATTCACTACACTAGAGAGCTTTTGATGTTTTGGAGGGGATAATGAAACCCTGTTTCGACAACAACATTCTTGCCTGTTTTCATTATACTAAAATAGCTGAACTCGCCACTCACGATCTTATATATGTATAAAATGGTTTGCTACAGAAAGGAGTGTAGTTTTTATAACGGCTTTTAAATATATAGGAGTGTTAATGTAATTTTAGTTTGACATGATATGTTTATATAGCGCGCGGATCTGATGGAAAGAACATTGTTCATTTAACAGCTGTAGGTTGATATGCAAGTCTAACTTGTTTGCTGTACGTTTTAACGGCTATAATCGATTCATCAAGACGTTTTTCAAATTGTGTAGTATGCAGAATGTAAGGTTTTAATTCATGTAATGTAAGTTTAAGGTTTTGGTTATAATCAATATGTAATTTATAATCGCTTAATTTACTAGAATTGACTTAGGTTCGTTTTTTAGCTTTGATGAATGTCATGCTTCGTGTAGTTATGTGTCATTTCCTTTATTGGGGTACAAACAATCTTTGAATGTTCCATGTAGGCGCATTCTGTAGAAAGAATTGTGCCTAAATCTATGTTTGCTATTCTTTTCGTATGTGTTCAAGAAGACACGTCATACAGCTGAATAACGTATATTCTCGAAGTTCAGACTACACAAATTATATTCATCTGCTATCTGTTTATAATTATCAACTTCGACTTTGTACGACATGGATTTGTATGCCCTCGCCCACACCTACCTACATGTAGTGACAAGGAAAGTAAATATGTCTTATACATAAATATCGTATCAGATATTTTAAATTATACACGCTCTCAAAAACATAGAGAACAAGTTGGGAACGCCATATACAAAAGACAGTGCCTCCCACACAGACCTCCAGGAAAACAACAATCCATAAAATGTAAGTCACTTGAGATGGTTTAAGTGTACATACGTTAGGGAACAGAGACGCAAGGAATGGCCTGATAGATCATAAGGAGTAACTAGGAGAATCAAATAGAACAAACAGTGAAGGGGGGGGGGCACTAAAGGATGGAAAATATCACAGGAAAAGTCAGGACGGTTGGCAACAATAGGCCGAAACTGGGCAGAAAATAACATGGACAGTATATAAAGTGAACGAATTGCACAGGGGAAAGGCAAATATAACATACATTCAAATACCAAAAGAAATAATACCCATTCAGCGAATTACAGCCTTGGAATTATCAGCAAAAACACTAGGGGTTTAAAACGATTTAACTGCTAGCTCACAGCACTCTTAATCGATATATGGTCATATATTTCCAACATATATACATAAATTGACTAAGAATTAGTTTTCACGATCAGGATCAAGATCAGACATAGAGTTTTTCAAACTTTGAAATATTTGCTATGCCAAGCAAATGTTTTAAGCTGATGTAACATATATGAATATTTTGCCCACTTCATAAAACTTTGTATTTAGATTGTCTATTGATTTAGAAAAAATGATATTACTCAATGAGTTTAGGCAGATTTTTGTAATTTGGTCCTGATTCGATTTAGACCAGTTTCGGTCTTAATCATAGATAAATAATTTATCAATAAAAATGTGACTTGGTAAATGTTTTTGCCATTTTTATACATTTGTATATGGAAAGTCCTGTATAATGTATTTCTTTGCTTTGGGAAATTACATTAATTTATCACGATCAACTTGGTCCAGATCAGTTGATCCTTTGTGAACACAGGAGTTTAAAAGTCTTTGGCATAATTCATGAGAAACCTTCATTGTTTTTTCCAAATATACAAAGTGTCGTGACAAAAATGGCACAAGTATTTGATGTTTAAAGAAATACACTTCATGTACGAATAATAGTCACATTAAGACTTTGAACCCGATGAGGTGTTTGTGATCCTACCGTATTTATTGCACTGAACTGAAGACTAACTATTAGTCAAATAAGGCCGAACTGTTTATTTTTGTTAAGCGTCAACCTTGCTTCGCAAAACCTAGCTTAATTTATACATATACCAAAAAAACACACAACGTCGTTTTGAAAAAATCGCAAAGCCAGATAATAAACAATATATCTTTTCGCATGTTTTAATGAGGTAAAAACTAAAATACTAGAAGTCTAACTTTAACTATATTCAAACATGCAGGTTGATAAAAGATTTACAAAAACGTACGTAAATACGACACAGCGGTTACTTGTAGGAATAAAATAATCAACTCGCGGCCATTTTGTTTGGTGGAGCTGGTTACGGTCAATAATCGATGCAAAAGGCCCTCTGGCTTGCTTATAGTAGATGTTGAACAAAGAGCAGATCACGTGTATTCATAACGCGAGCTTTAGCCTTACATATATGATCATCAAATGAAATTTCTGTACAGCGGTTACTGAAAATGATTTGCGTTTGACTCCAAGAGTTCAAAACATATGCCCACAAAAATATAAAGCGGCATGTACTAATTGGATTTGAGAAATGCTTTTATTTTGATCCCGGGTACTGGTCATACTACGATGTATTAATGATGTTAAAGAAAGCATTTCCATTTTTATATTACAGACGCAGACAACAAAGGCAATCCTGTTTACCATAAACCTTACGGTGTACAAGTTTATGAAAGATTTCAATATATTTAAAATTTGTTCGTGCTGAAATCAACGATGAACAAATATTTGGCGGTAAAACTAATGGTAAGTAGGTTGTTTCTTTGTTGTGACGGAAATATAAAGTGTTCTTTTTAAATTTATTGAACTGGTTGTAAACGCTATAATTATTTAGCCTTAAAATTTGAAATTGTAATCTTATTAAGACATTAAAAAATTCAGACATTTTAAAATTCGTAGTCAATTTAACCCTTTACTGCACATTTCAATATATTGCTTTATTAGTATTACAACTTAAGCCGGAATCTAACATTTCAAAACACAATGCGTCTCGTATCATTGCATCGCATGCTATTTTAGAGTCTACAAAACAGTATAATAAAAAAAGCGATATATAATACACTGACATCAGTAGTTTTATAGAAAAAATAGCAAAAGTCCAATATGTTATGGAAATACGGCCCTGCAAACATCCGTCAGACCAACAAATGACTACTAGAGTTACGGCTCTGATTCAGTGTTTACTACAAAGGGTACATCCCGTCCGTACGCACGAAGCCTTATCTAAGACATGAGTAGGAATGTTCGTAGTAAACTATTCACAACTGTTCCTTATATATGGAAATGCGGTCCTACAACTCTGTTCATTTCTGCTTGATATTTTCAGTTAGAAACATTATACATTTTTAACAGTTTATTTACAAAACTGTAGGCCTTTGACCAATAAATCACAAATAATATAATATGATACAGATAATGTTATGTAAAGTATGTGTTCACAGTACAAATCGTATTCAGTATAAACTTATACAATAGCAATCGAAATTATTTACAGAATTTAAATGATTTTATTTATTTTTTCAAGATTCACTCGCTTTGTTAACCGTCGGCTACGCATTAGTATTTTCATATCGTGAGTCTTTATCGCTAGTTACCGTCTTGTGCAACGTACTGTATAATGTAAAACAAGAAATATCTTGAAGAAAGATGGTCGGCGCAATTTTGAAGGTTTATATTTATTGTGTTATGATTGCTAGGCACTCCAGATCCAAAATGGATTTTGGTAAATTCACCGAAATTCAGTGGATTATATACCAAGAGATAATCTTGTTTGTAATATGTGTTCGCTAAATCAAGTAGAATCTGATCAACACTTTATGCTGTGCAGAATCGTTAGAAAAAAACATTTAGGTTATACAACGTGGCCATCTATGAAAAATTCATTAATATTCTGTCTTAAAAAATTAAGGATTTTTGTTTAAAATTGCTAATTACTTAAAGGAAGCTTTACTATTATATAAGCAATGATTATTTGAAATATCACGCAATTCCTAAGTTTGTTTTTATTTTATTTTTTTCAATTTTCTTACCATTTTTGTTGTATTTCAATTAGAAAATATCTTTCGTGACTTTATTTGTATGAATGTTTTGTTTGTATGTGTGTACCGACTGTTTTTGGAATTAACAAACAATGGCGGATTATGACTATGTAATCATATACGACCCTAGTTTGAAAGTAGATTTATGGACTTGACCGTCTATAATGTGTTATATGAACCCCCTGAGAAGCAAGTTATACATAGATATGTCAAATATATTAACATTTCTAGTTCTTTGCCGTAGCAAAATAATACCAAATATTGCCTTAGGGTTCCTAAATATATATTTAGGACAGAGGTCAATGTTAAATTCGTCCGTCAACAATTGCTTTAAACTACATCTTCTCTTGAACCGCTTGGCCAATTTTGAGCATTCTTCACAGTGATGTTCTTTTGAGGTGCTCTTTCAAAATTGTTCAAAGAGATAAAAATCATACAGAACTCTGGCTACCATGGCAACGGAATGGAAAATCTTCTTGACCAAAACTGTAAGGTATTTGGTGTTTTAATGAAATGTAGGCAAAGTTCGATACTAGGTCATTTGGGGTCAACATGGCAATGTACTCAGGTGAGCGATATAGGGCCATTATGGCCCTCTTGTTTTATTAATTTAGTTTCTCGAATATTACCAGCACTATGAAGTGCGAAACTCTACGTCATTCACTAGCTTGTAATGGTATCAAACCAATACTGCGATTAAGCATTGTCATTCCTTTTTGTTCAGTTTTCCGATTTTTATTTCAGTTAGGAGCAATGTTGCTGCTTTATACAGAACTGATTATGTACAATATATCATCGACTGAAGAACTCACCAAAATCGCTCCTGTATTATCAACAGCTGATTCAGCCATTAAAGGCACATCTATTTGCGATGGGAGGCGGTTTCTTGTGTTTAGATGTCAGAAACATTTATGCGGTGGTCTGGGTGACCGTCAAAAGGGAATTGCTTCAACATTTTTATTGGCCTTAATTTCCAACCGAACATTCGTGGTTGATGTACAAAAACCTTGTGATCTCCTTAATTACTTGGAACCAAATATCTTCAACTGGGCACATTGTAAGAACTATGTAAATACAATACCGTCTGAAGAGATGCAAGTACATGTATTTATGATTGGAAAATCCGACTCAAAAATTAACGAATTTAAGGATATGAATTTTAATGAAACATGGAATAAAAAAGTAGTTGTGTTGGAAATTAGATCATACAGTAAAGTAATGAAAAGTATTCGCCTACATCCGAATACTAAAAGACAACTCGGCTGGATTCAAAACTTGAAAGACTATGAAGTCATTGGTATTGTGCTTAGACGCTTATTCAAACCTGTATCTAAACTTAATGATCATTTAAATCATTACTTGAAGGAATCTACTAATGGAAGGCAACTCGTTTGTGCACATCTTCGCATTGGACGAAACCCAAGCAATCCTGATGATTCTGTTCTGGGCAAGCCAGGGAACTTCAAGGCATTGCTTTCATTCGTAAACAAATCAAATTATGTGGATGTAAAAAAGTATGTAATCTATTTGGCCACCGATTCCGATCAAGTCCGTAAGGATGCAGCCATGATTCTGCCAAATTACATTAACTTAAATAGAACAATTGTTCATGTTGATAAAGTTAAGCGCCTGAACTCAACTGTGGCATGCGAAGGGTTTTACACAGTTCTCTTTGAACAGTATTTACTGACAAAATGTGATTATCTCCTTATTGGGAGGAGTAATTTTGCCGCAATGGCTGCGTACATAAGAGGTCATTCAAATGGACTTTACTTGTACAAGGGAAAGAGGTATCAAGTTGCCACCTTAAGGGAGATTCAAACTGTGTATAAATTTCAATAACCTTTTGTCAATATTTGGGTAGAATTACAATTCGGCCAAGTCTACAATGTATTTAAACGTATTATATGGTTTTCTTTGGAATTTCATATGTTCGAAAATGGGTGCTGTCGTTTATTCGACTTAAAGGATTGGGATTTCGGCCGAGTTAAAAAATCTAGTTGCTCCCTTTTACTTAATCGGTTTGCATTATATGTGTAGCCTCATATTTAGCATGTTTAGTTATTTCCAATACATCTTATGAATAAAATTATGTTATATATATATTATAATATTTCATTAGCCCATTACTTTTGATTGTAGAGGGGAGACGAGAGTTGTTTTGAAATGTGTCCGGTCGACCATTAATAAAAAAACATGATAAGATTTATAAAACAAATAAGTATGCATTATATGAAACTAATGGTTTGTTATATGGTATTGTATCATCTGTAATATCGTATGGCAAGATCAAAATACACTATTTTTGTGATACATGCTTAATTCAATTGTATTGGATGCTTACACATATTCTCCCCTTAATGTGACTTAGTCCGTATGTAGCGACATTCGCCCCTTTGAAACTGTTAGTATGTGTCAATATACAAAATGACTAATAATTGCCTTCCTTCTGATGTCATCCACTAAAACTTGAAACTTATTTATATGATTAGATATGACATCAGAGTTATGTATCAGTGTATCTCTTATTTATGTTCTCTAATTTTATATTGATATTATTCGTCGGACTAATTAATCTGATCATGGTGACCTCTTTTTGCACATGTTTGAATATATTTATATACACTCGGATATGACATGTGAAAGGAAAGGGGACTGGTGATTTAAAAGAAACTTAAATACTCTGCGAAATCTATAAATAATTTGTTCATTTCAAAAATAGTCAAGATCTGGTTAATTTGTTCGACTGACTATAATAAAGTGTGATCACCATCCCCACCTTCAAGTCATTGTCTTTGTAAATGTCCGTCATTGTACATACATTTATAAACATCATTTGTTCGCATGTTATTGCTACTCATATGTTTTGGAATCTGTGTTTGAAATAATAAAAATTCTGTTCTGCTCTATATCTACTGTCATGCAATAACCTTTTTGTTAACAAATATAAACTGTGAAATTTCACAAAAGTTAAAAACATAATGTGTGTCACATATGGTGGCATGAACACTGTCATATGTGCAACATGTATTGTGAACACACACACCAGGAAGACGGATATACTACAACCACATGCCTTTTGTATTTTGCACCACGTGGCATGTTCTTTGTAGTTGAATAAGCATATTCGTACGATATCTTTACAAAACGGAGACGCACGTGCAATATCAACAAAGTCCACATTCTTGTGAAATTTCGCCTAAAATTGAAAATTGACAGATGTTTCTGAAAATTTCAATATCATAGCGGGGAACAAATTTGCCAAATATAATTTACAGTTTAACGAACTACATTCGTTTTCATATCATACAAGGTCAATAACACCTCGCGCAACCTGCTGTGTTGATGGCAGTATAGTTGGTTGATAGCAGTTCCAGAGAAATTACACTCTCTTTTTACATAATTATTACCTGTTTGATCAGATTTGAATAACATGTGTTTACCCATTTATTACGTTTATTTGACTTGTACATTGTACTTTGTCATGCAAATATAAATATAATATATTAAATACAAGAGTGGCAAACTGTCACAAAATACGCCCGTTATATGTCAGAACTCTGAGTTAAAACAAGACACAGTTTAGGTAATTTCTAAAATCAAAGTGTGATAACTCCCTAGTGACTTGAGCGATGTGGCTGGTTATCGAACTTGGCCGAAATATTATGCCCACAAACATTTTCACTAAGTTTGGTAAAGATCGGATGAAAATTATTTGACTTAGAGAGCGGACAAGGCTTATTTGGCCAATTTTGGATAATTTAAGGGCCATAATTCCGAAGTGCCTGGGCGATGTGGCTGGTTATCGAACTTGGCCGAGATATTATTAAGTTTGGTAAATATCGGATGAAAACACTTTGACTTAGAGAGCGGACAACATGTGGACGCCGCTCGCCGCCCGACCGCCTCGGGTGTTCCCATAATACGTCCCGTTTTTCAAACGGGTGTATAATAATCTAAACAAACTGGTTCAGGTCCAGAATATAGTGAACAATACAGATGAGGAATCAACAAAATAAAACCAACAAAAAGCCACACATACATATTCATCGAAGCAAAACATTATAATACAAAACACTAGAGAACAAAAAACACTTATTCAAAACTAAATACATTGTTTGTGAGAAACACAAGCATTATCTTTGCTATGCTACAGTTATCTCTGATTAAAATAACAATATGAGAAACATAAGAGTAAGGACACTACTGTATAGGAGACAGTCAAGACTAATAGAATTTACCTCATTTAATGACGAACTAAACTGAATTCTTATCAGAAATCTCTTTGGTACCATAAGACACCTTTCAGTGCAGTTCTTTATTACTGTAAGATGGAATTTATGCCTTGATAAAAAACTTCCTGTGTTACAAACCAGTACTCACACCAAAGTTAGGGTTTGAGAAGTTCGTGAACAAACTCCGCCCAGCGGGGATCGAACTCACGACCTTCGGATCAGGCGTCAGGCGCTCTACCCCTCGATCATTGCGTTTCCCTCAGCTGCTTAGCTGATGTCTGTCACACAGGCCGTATACATATACTATGGAAATGGAGAGAACGCTAGAAAGAATAAAGGGAAATAACTCGTGACAAGTTCATGTAAATATTTAAATAAAATCTTATCTCTCTCAATTCATCGAAGATAGACTCAGTCAGGTAAAATTTGATATATACGTGGTGAGTGTAGAATGGTATCGGTAATATTTCCGGGTCCAGAAGTGACAGTAGTAGGAGAGACGACGATATACCAGTGGTGAGATTCACACGTCCTTATTACTCTGCTAGGAAAGTCGGGAGTTCATGATTTCCACTTTACGAATTCATAATGTTGAATTCACGACTTCTACTTGAAGATTATGAATTCGTAATGTTGAAATCAGGAGTTCCTGAACTCATGATTTCAGAATTATGAATTCGTGAAGTTGAAATCATGAATTCCCGAACTCACGATTTCAAGATTATGAATTCGTTAAAGTTAAAATCTTGAAATCATAAACTTCTAGGAGAGAAATGATATAGTGTATGAATGTCACCACCGGTCTTTCGTAGGAAACTGCAGTGTTACTGCCATGTCTACTATAAACAGAGCCTATTAATATTGCATTTACTATAAACAGTTACTATATCTAGTATTACTGCTACTGCTGCTAGCAATACACATTTAGAAATATTGTAACATCGCTAGTGTTGGCACCGGTCTGCTATGAAATGTCAGTTATGTGTTGTTACTTTCACTAACTTGCTGCACACCGATATAAACTCCCTCACTACTTTCTATAATATGTTTGTACCATCCACCATGTCGGACGTTGAAAATCCATTTTATGTCATGATAAATCATATCTTTAAACACCGAATGAAGTATAAAAGCAATAGAATAAACAATGAACGAGCGTCTTTTAATTAGGGCTAGTCAAGATTAAAATAGCAGGGTCCATTAACAAATATTTAATTATAAATAACAGACACGTATTTTCAACAGTGCAGTGGGAACATTAGGAATATGTTTCTTAAATGAAGCGATATTTATACGTATTACATTAAATCGATGCGTGAATGAAATATAATTTTAAGAAAATGATACGCAAGTTTAAGATTTTTCTTTACAATTGTAATTCGACTATTGCATGCAAAGATTCATTAACTCAAAGCTTCCTCGTATTAGGCTAAAAGTCAATGTGGATAAGATAACTATACTATTTACAAAACAATGTAAATAATGATTGATCGGATCTAGGTCTTTGAATAACTTCTTTTCAATATTGAATGTATAGTTTTGAAAACAATGGTATTGATCATCTACTTACAGAATGCCATTGAACATTTTGACGGGTTAGACTTTGGTATGCATAGCGCTCGTATAGATGAAATACTTACGTAACGCAAACAAACGTTCAGATTATATTTTGTGATGGCGCAGGTTAGCCGAATCAAGGTATTAATGGGAATGTGTTGTATATCGGCATGTTTAAAATGTAAGTACTGAATTTCGTATTCAAATAGTAATCAAACCTCAGTAAATAATAATGATAAACGTCGTTACTTTTGTTGGTAGTTTCTATTCAAATGATGCGACTTCTGGTAAGTAACTGAATGCATATATTTGAATGGCTTTACGCGTCTTGTATTCTATATATCTATTTTCTGTACACACTTTACCGTGATCATCATCTCCTTAGTTGGGAAATTGTCCAGCGGGGATATTTATTTTTACACGGTGCGTTTAATTTGAGTTGTGGTAGAATAAGTGAAACTGTTGGTGCATATTTTAAACCCCCTGAGTTTTTTTGCCACTTATTATTCCAAGCCGGTACTTTTATTTTCAATCATCATTAAATGGGCGCCGTTGTACGATTTCCAACCTCTTCTATAAGTGACGCAATTTCCGGTAAACGTCACATATGACGTCACCATGTACTGACAGTAAGCAATATTTGCCCCATAAGGCAATATGAAAACGAAGTGACTATGTAATAGTTAGTAGATTTTAAGTAAAATCTTATTGATTAAGAAGGGGCGGAGCGAGCGTAGCGAGCGAGCCCTCTTCTTAACCAATAAGATTTTACTTAATATCTACTAACTGACTTAGAATGTAACCTACATTTTGATTGGCCGATACGCATGCAAATTTCAAATAAAAGCTATAACGGACAAGAATAGTAAATTTCCAAAAATGATAACGCTCACACAGATTCGCAGTAGGCGGAGCTTAAAAAGCCCGCGAAAAGTCGAAATTCTTAATGAATAAGCGTAGTACTTAACGGGAGCCGTTCTGTCATTTCATTGGCTGAAAATGTAGGTTGCATTCTAAATGGAGTAAATATTGTTTCCTGCTTCCAAATAGTGACATCACATGTCTAGACTTATATGACGTCACTAACAGAAGAGGTTGGGAATCGTACAGAGGCGCTCATTTATGTTTGTGTCGTTTTTTTGTCATATACTTTGTGATTGTTTATGTGTGTTTGTAAATGTCCTGTCTCCTTGTGCTTTGGGTGGCTCTGACTTTGTTTGTGGCATTTTCACGTCGACTTTTTTTATCATTTTTGTACAAAGTAGTTCTAGATTTTAAACATTTTATATTGCATATTCAGTAACCTTTCGGTTCATTATTATTGGTAAAACTTAACTATACTAAATCTTCACTTGAAAAGCACACGTAATGTGTAAGAAAGTACATTGAGAAGATAATGTAATTCATACCCGACAAACACTTGGTGATTTTTTATTATCACTACGATAATAATGCATTCATGTTATAGAATCAATGATTACATATATTACTCATCTACAATAAGACTATATTACATTATATACACAAACTTTAATAAAATATTATTATTTACATAATGTTGAATAATATTAGTACATTCATCGTAGGTCTGAGTTTCCTGTTTATTCAATAGCAGATTCTTCAAATGAAATTTAAAAGACTGAAGAGTTGCTTGATTTCTAGTAGACAAAGGTATCAAATTCCAAATATCCGCGTTACTTTAAGAAA
Source organism: Mactromeris polynyma (assembly GCA_032209605.1). Lineage (NCBI taxonomy): Eukaryota > Metazoa > Mollusca > Bivalvia > Venerida > Mactridae > Mactromeris > Mactromeris polynyma. Next base: position 13,787,535 of record JASFXZ010000020.1, on the reverse strand, counting down.
ATAAACATTTCAAATAGCTTTCCAAGTACCGTCCCTAGACTGCGCTAAGTGAAACATTTGACGAAATGTTAGTCTGCACCACCTGGATACATTATGCTTTGTTTGTAAATACGGGGACATTGATAAACAATATACTCACCTTTATATATTTTACATTTGTATTCTGTAAAATAAATACATTATATTATTACACTGGTCATTGCAGATGCCTATAGCCAAGCATCAACAACCAGTAATCCAGAACAAAGTAAGTCTTTACTACACATTTCTTTATATAGTAAAACATCAATAATAAGACCACCCTTGTGACCCTTGAAAACTGGTCCTAATATTGAGGTGGTCTTAGTATTGAGGTTGAATAAAGAGCAAAACAGTAAAAATGGACTTGATGAGGTGGTCTTATTTTTGAGGTGGTGTTAAGTGAGGTTTTACTGTACAAACAAAAAGATCGTTGCAAAATTTCTTGTCGAGATTGTCAATGATCTGCTGCCACTTGAAATACTAAATAAATGCGAAGTGTTTTTGAGGTAATTTCGCGCTATGAACAACACTGCGGCATTTCTTGCTTGGCTTTTGTTCTGGTATGGTTTATGTTACAAATGTGTACTTTTTGTGAAACATTCTTAATAATGAATAACAAGCATTATTCTTTTTTCCCTTTGAGAACACTTTACAATTATTAACGCAAAATAATTTGAAACAGGGATCATAAGGTCGTACAGTATCTTAATAGGCATCACACCGTTGTCACCTCCTACAAAAAAGAACGAGTATTTAATGTAGATCTTTTGAAAACAAAGGATGGAGTGTGATAATAAAACTCGGTTATTTGTATTGAAAGTAAACGTATCTTAAGAAAGTCATTTCAAAGAAGTTTCTCGTAGAAATTGCTATTTGAGCACTGCTATGGGATGTACAACCTCTTTCTGTAAGTGACGTCATTTCAAGAAAATACAACATGTGATGACACTATTTGCAAGCAGGAAAAAACATATACTCAATATTGCCATATGGGGCAAATATTGCCTATTGTCAGTTCATGGTGACATCATATGTGACGTTTTCTGGAAATGACGTCACTTTAGGGAGAGGTTGGAAATCGTACAGCAGCGCTCATTTGCTCTGTAATTCTACAGTTTTTCCACTGATACGAGAAAATGAACTTGTTAATTATAATAATTTGGTTTGTCTTGAATGTTTGAAAAGACTGTATAATGACTGGCTAAAATCACGAGACTTAGTAAAATCAATGATGGTGCGCTCGTACTGGCTAAAATCACGAGACTTGGGAAAATCAATGATGTGGCGCTCGTACTGGCTAAAATCACGAGACTTGGGAAAACCAATGATGTGGCGCTCGTACTGGCTAAAATCACGAGACTTGGGAAAATCAATGATGTGGCGCTCGTACTGGCTAAAATCACGAGACTTGGGAAAATCAATGATGGGGCGCTCTTACTGGCTAAAATCACGAGACTTGGGAAAATCAATGATGTGGCGCTCGTACTGGCTAAAATCACGAGACTTGGTAAAATCAATGATTAGCGCTCGTACTGGCTAAAATCAGGAGACTTGGTAAAATCAATGGTGTGACGCTATATCACTAACTTCAACTTGTATAATTTCAATGAAAATGAACGATTTTCGAACCTCACTCGGTCGTTGTTGTATAAAGATAATAAAGGTATGTACAGTATGCCATACTTTTGCAGAGAGGCGACTATGATAATATATTGTATCCAAAGTGATATATTTCATTTTTAGGCTGCAGTGATTTACCAGATATCGAAAATGGTATCAGCTTTTTGGTCAACACATCGGACCCGTCTACTGGAGCGTTTGTTATATGCAACTTTGGATTCAAAACAACCACAAATTTCATCTACTGCCTAAGTACTGGTCTCTGGGAGGAGGCTGCGTGTACAGAAATCGGTATTAAATGAAAACCAAAATGAAATGAAACTCTTATTACGGCAAATTGTGTATTCATGATCAAAACGTACTTGAAGACATACGGGCTTTGTGTTTTACTTTGTTTTCAGTCGGTTATATGTGGCCGACAATGGACATATTCATGTTTCCTGCAATCAATTATAGGCCATTATTAATTTGCCCTTTCGCAAGGAGCTGGCAACTCTTCACATGAATCAGAGGTGGAAAACAACTGACCATAGCCAAATTTCACCGAAGGACACATGTCCCGCCCCTGGACCTTCCAGGGTGACAACCCAGCACTCTACTAATTGCTAACCGAGCGGGCCGAATATTTATTAGTAGTTTATTCATATATGCAGTACAATGAATGCACATCCCTTGTAAATGTTTTTTAACATTGTTTTACGCCATTTTAGGACTTAATTGTACATTTACGCATTTAAAATCCCATGTACCTTACAATATGCGTGTAGTAATGCGTGTTTGAATGTTTTTCAGACTGTGGACCAGTTCCAGAAGTTGAAAATGGGTACGTTCAGCAAGTTGATCTGTCAAATGCAAGTTATGGCGGAGTGGCAATAGTAATTTGCAATACAGGTTACACACCTTTGGTGGAGCAGTTGATTTGTTTAGAAACTGGACAATGGGAGGACTTGGAATTGTACGCCGCGTGTATCATAATTGGTAACATCATTTACTGCATATTAATTATACAGATGTTGGTTGTGAAATAAATGTATACGTAGGGCGGCAACACTGTGATAATATGGACTGTGACAATACTAGAAGGCAGATTACAATTGCACTTTCATCGAATGATTGGATAAACTGTAGTGTTACGGGTCAAAATCACATTTTACGTAACCTTTTAACGATCTGTCGCTCTACAGAATTTAATGCCAATTTTGATACGATTGCAATGGGCTTTCGTAACATACTCCATCGTTTGTTTGCCGTAAATGTCGTTCTTTTTCATAGAATGAGGCCAAACCCAATGTGATTACACAGCTGTATCATCGTTATTCACCGTCGTGCAAAGGCAACACATAAAATGATCATGTTTAAAGCCGTGAATAAATGGTACAACCAATATTGGGTAGGAATAATTGTTATTGGTCTACAGCAGAGACTCGTATTTTTCAGTACAAATGAAAACCAGCATTTTAAGCAAAAAATACAAACAATTTATGCATGCGGTTGAAAGTTCATTATTTGCAGATTGTGAGAAAGTTCCAGACATAGAAAACGGGCAGGTTGTCCTTGACCAACCCTCAAATTCTAGCTATGGTGCAGTTGCGCTTGTTATGTGTGACATTGGTCACGAAGCTTTAGCTGCAGAGCTGATGTGTTTAGAAAGTGGAATGTGGGAAGACGAGGACTTGTTCGCGCTATGTACTGCAATAGGTAGGGCTAAATACTTATCTTTACTTAGTTTGTTGAAAATAGATGCCTACTAGAGCGTTAGCATACATGTGATCAACTTTGGTTCTCCATGTTTGAAATGAAGACAATCTGCTGAGTATCTTACGTGCATTTCTTGCATTGTGCCGTTGAGAATTTGCACTTTCAATTGCCTTGCATGAAACAGTGTAACTACTGTATAGTTTGTATTATTTTATTCTAAACGTTTTAACAGATAACCGAAGGCATTTGGTAACACGACGTTAAACTGGTTTAAAACTGGTCCACGACTGTAGGCATATTCTAGTGTTGCTTATGCTGTCTGTCTTATTTCTGTTATTCTCCCTGCGTGTACCGCCTGTTCCATGTACAAGAGCTCTTGTGATGTGGGTATTGTTTAGTTTCATTGTCTTATTTTTGTTTTCCCCTCCCTGTGTGTACCTCCTCGTCCGATGAATATTGCTTTTATGTCCCCTCCCTGTGTGTACCTCCTCGTCCGTTGAATATTGCTTTAATGTCTCCTCCCTGTGTGTACCTCCTCGTCCGTTGAATATTGCTTTAATATCTCCTCCCTGTGTGTACATCCTCGTCCGTTGAATATTGCTTTAATGTCTCCTCCCTGTGTGTACATCCTCGTCCGTTGAATATTGCTTTAATGTCTCATCCCTGTGTGTACCTCCTCGTCCGTTGAATATTGCTTTAAGATTTCCTCCCTGTGTGTACATCCTCGTCCGTTGAATATTGCTTTAATGTCTCATCCCTGTGTGTACATCCTCGTCCGTTGAATATTGCTTTAATGTCTCCTCCCTGTGTGTACATCCTCGTCCGTTGAATATTGCTTTAATGTCTCATCCCTGTGTGTACCTCCTCGTCCGTTGAATATTGCTTTAATGTCTCCTCCCTGTGTGTACATGTACATCCTCGTCCGTTTATAATTTATTTTATGTCTACTCCCTGTGTGTACCTCCCCGTCCGTTTATTATTCATTTTATGTCTCCTCCCTGTGTGAACATCCTCGTCCGTTTATAATTTCTTTTATGTCTCCTTCCTGTGTGTACCTCCTCTTCCGTTTATTATTTATTTTATGTCTCCTCCCTGTGTGTACCTCCTCTTCCGTTTATTATTTCTTTTGTGTCTAATCCCTGTTTGTACCTCCTCGTCCGTTTAATATTGCTTTAATGTATCCTCCCTGTGTGTACCTCCTCGTCCGTTTATGATTTATTTTATGTCTCCTCCCTATGTGTATCTCCTCGTTCGTTTATTATTTCTTTTATGTCTCCTCCCTGTGTGAACCTCCTCGTCCGTTTATTATTTATTTTATGTCTCCGCCCTGCGTGTACATGTACCTCCTCGTCTGTTTATTATTTATTTTATGTCTCATCCCTGTGTGTACCTCCTCGTCCGTTTAATATTGATATTATGTCTCCTCCCTGTGTGTACCTCCTCGTCCGTTTATTATTTCTTTATGTCTCATCCCTGTGTGTACCTCCTCGTCCGTTTAATATTGATATTATGTCTCCTCCCTGTGTGTACCTCCTCGTCCGTTTATTATTTATTTATGTCTCCTCCCTGTGTGTACCTCCTCGTCCGTTTATTATTTCTTTATATCTCCTCCCTGTGTGTACCTCTTCGTCCGTTTATTATTTATTTCATGTTCCCTGTCTGGTTGTACCTCCTCGTCCGTTTATTATTTATTTTATGACTCATCCCTGTGTGTACCTTCTCGTCCATTTAATATTGCTTTTATGTCTCCTCCCTGTGTGTACCTCCTCGTCCGTGTATTATTTAGTTTATGTCTCCTCCCTGTGTGTACCTCCTCCTCCGTTTATTATTTCTTTTATGTACCCTCCCAATGTGTACCTCCTCGTATGTTTATTATTTATTTTATGTTCCCTGTCTGGTTGTACCTCCTCGTCCGTTTAATATTGATTTTATGTTCTCTGTCTGGTTGAACCTCCTCGTCCGTTTAATATTGCTGTTATGTTCCCTGTCTGGTTGTACCTCCTCGTCCGTTTAATATTGCTTTTTGTATAACGTTCCTACGTTTACATCCTCGTACAATTCTGATTTGTAAATGTGGCCTAACTTTATCTGTATTTGTCACTTTCATACTGATCCGGAATACAGTTATAATAATGTTTAAGATCTCGTATTTTTTCGTAGACTGCGGAACAGTTCCCGGTGTGGAGCATGGACATATTGTCTTAGATGACCTGTCAAACTCGAGCTACGGAAGTATTGCCCATGTTGTGTGTGACCCAGGTCACGTGGCTTTTGTTGAACTATTGTCTTGTTTGGAAACTGGACAGTGGGAAGACTGGGAATCGTTTGCAGGATGTAATGCGATAGGTAACATAAATTGCTCCTATTGTTTTAGTTTATGGATCAGAATATTAGGTATTTAACGGAATTACATGAAAAATCCCAATTGAAATCAAAATTATTAACGATGAAAAAGCTATAATAAACACAGGCAATTATTATACTAGTAATTAGTGACTAAGTGGAATTTACCACTTTTTGACATGTCTGCAATATAATGTAAGATACAGTACATAAAAAGAAATATGAAGCGTAATTTATTAATTATTTCGTGTTTAACTTTACACGATGATAGATTCCCAAAATGTTGAAAATTTACCAAGAAAAATCCCATTTTAAAGAGGAGTTCCTTTTCCCCCAAACCCCAGCAATCATACAATGTATAGTGAGACCATGATTATTCCGAGTGTTGTGAATGCAAAATTTATTTCATTTCATGTAGAGTGTGACAAGAAGCCGAATGTAACGAACGGGGAAGTATCTCTAGACGATGGAGACAATACATACGGGGCATTAGGGTATATACAGTGTAACGTCGGATACAACTCGACTTCCCTCAATATTACATGTACAGAAAATGGGACATGGGAATATGCTGCATGTAGCATTATAGGTAGTGCATTTGTGTTTGTTGCATTTATAAATGCTAACCTGTAAAAAGTGTCAAAACGTTCAGACCACAATAAAATCGGTTTTGTAATAGCTAATAAATAAATAGCAGTATACATTTTACATTTTTAATACCAAAGTATATCTACTTCTCAAAGCGACTCAACAAAATTATGTTATTGACAGATTTCAACTTCGGCAAAACAAAAGCACAATTGGTTTAGCCCAAGCTATTTAGAAAATGTATTGCATTAAAATTCCATTTCTTATGAGATTTATATCAAGTACTTCTTTTATCACAGTTCCAGATACAACGAAAACGTATACAAGTATGATATTACGATTTCATCAATACCACGACTGTAATCCATTTTCATTATGCTACCACTCAGCAATAGTTTTATTATAAATGTAAAATAGCGTTTTGTCACATATAGCGATAATTGCAATAAAACATGTTAATATGTTTTTAATGCAATAAACAATTTGTAGTTGTAGTATTCGCTTGTGATGCAAACAAAAGTTGGTTTCAGTATAAACCAATCATGTTTGTGGATAAACGATTGTTATATTTTCTAGATTGTGGATTAACTCCTAATATTTCCAATGGAGCCATTGTGTTGAATGACGGAAGTAATTCAACGTTCGGAGCGGTTGCTTGGGTGACATGCTTCTCAGGATTTAGTTCCACCATCGATGCTTTAACTTGTCTCGAGTCTGGAGCGTGGGATTCCATTGCTATATGTGAGCCAATCGGTAAGTCAACCCGCCATGCCTTCTCTGATTCGGAGAACCAAATTGTTTTCCTATCATTTCGTCCTCGTCTTGCTCATTGATTCTAGTTTCGTTCCATTGATTTTGAGGACACATTTTCTCAAAAACCGAAACTTTGTAAGTTCTCCAGCTTTTAGTCTTGGTTTTTAAGGCATCGATCGTAAGTTAAGTTACTTGTTCTAATATATATTGTACTGAACACTTGCCCATCACCGCTGCGGGTTCAAATTCTGTTTTGGATGTAGAATGTGTACGCTAGGACGCTATCCAGTTGCCTTGCGGAAAGTCGAAGGTTCTACCCAGGTGCCTGACTATGCTAGAATTGTTCTTTTCGCTTTTAACGCATTTCTGGGGACCTGGAGATTTACTTCGTTATATCCAAACTTTGTTTAATCCATACAAAGACATTTCGTTATAAGTCTATAGATATAACATCCTGTTTTCACAACCAGACCTCATCGAAATTGTGAATTACGTTATAACCATATTTGCTAAAAAATAAGCCTTTTGTGAATCACAAATTACTACGTAATAAAAAAATTTACGCTATATTCAATTCATTATAACCGTGTAGTTGTACAATGAAATATGGAATAATTGGTCGGCGAATAAAAATTACTACGTATTGTCCGGGTTTTTCTCTCGTTATAGCCGGGTACGTTTTAAGCTAATTCTACTGTATTGATCAGTTCACAGTAACCTATAGAACGAATACTTAGTTTAAAAAATATCTACCATATCATATTGTATGGTGGCATATTACTGCCACCAGTTAGCATGATAGCGTTCGCGAATAAATTCGTGTTAACCACTTAATTATTACGATAATTATCTAGCTATCTAGTTAATATTCGTGATAAATTTTCGGTATGATCAATATAATAAAACTAGAAACAGGCTTGAAAGTGCCCAGAACTGCCACCTCTTACCTTTTTATGATGTATTACACTAGATTTAAGTGGTAATACGAATCTTATCTAGTTGACCACTTATTATGTTACTTAATAACTCAAATTCGCGAATTTCACTTAAGATTCGTGTTACCACTTATTATTTTTTGGCTTCTAGATGTAAGTGGTAACACGAATCTTGAGTGAAATTCGCGAATTTGAGTTATTAAGTAACATAATAAGTAGTCAACTAGATAAGATTCGTGTTTCCACTTACATGTAGAAGCCAAAAATGAATAAGTGGTAACACGAATCTGAAGTGAAATTCGCGAATTTGAGTTATTAAGTAACATAATAAGTAGTCAACTAGATAAGATTCGTGTTTCCACTTACATCTAGAAGCCAAAAATGAATAAGTGGTAACACGAATCTTAAGTGAAATTCGCAAATTTGAGTTATTATAAAGTAACATAATAAGTGGTCAACTAGATAAGATTCGTGTTACCACTTACATGTAGAAGTCAAAAACGCCTTTATGAATAAGTGGTAACACGAATCTGAAGTGAAATTCGCGAATTTGAGTTATTAAGTAACATAATAAGTAGTCAACTAGATAAGATTCGTGTTGCCACTTAAATCTAGTGTAATACATCATAAAAATGTAAGAGGTGGCAGTTATGGGCACTTTCAAGCCTTTTTCTAGTTGTATGATATTTATCTTACCGAAAATTTATCACGAATATTTACTAGATAGCTAGATAATTATCGTAATAATTAAGTGGTTAACACGAATTTATTCGCGAACGCTATCATGCTAACTGGTGGCAGTAATATGCCACCATAATATTGCTCTTTGAGTTCACGTACAAGTTGATTTGACTAAGACAAGAGTTTTTCTGTATCTAGATTGTGGCCAGCCTCTAAATATCTCCGATGGTTTTCTCGAACTGCACAATAAAGATAATGCATCAGTTGGAGCATTGGCTTCTGTGGTTTGTGATCCCGGCTATATATCAAATGTGACAACAGTATCATGTACAGACTCGGGATTATGGGGAGGAAACGTTACATGTGAACCAGTTGGTATGTTATTATTTTCAACTTCTGCAATACGCACACTTCAAGATTCATATGGCATCCCAATTGACATGTTGCCGCAAATCATTGCCTCCTGCATTTGGTCATTCCAAATGGTTCATAAACCAAAAACAAACACCAAACTGTTGTTCCACTACTCATGACAGGCGTCTTACACTGTCTCACAAGCAGCTTTCCAGTTTTCAAATAACCGACGACCATACACATGTAACTGTCAACTTTAAGATGTTGAACAGTATATAATATATGTCATAAAGATGGATGAATTGTAAATGTTGAGTCATCATTTGATAATAACCTTAGACGCATATGTAGACAGTAAATTATTTCAACAACTAAACTGATGTTTACACGGAACACCACATACACAAGGCAATGCCTTCCCACACACTCCACAGGGAAAATAAAGTAAACAAACAATTAGCACTGAGGATGTGTAATTGTAAACATGCATGGGTATAGCGATGCGAGGAATAGTCTGGCCGACCATGAAACAGCTAATGGCAATTAAAGGGAACAGCAAGGGGACACTACTTAATATAGTATCAATCTATCTGTGGTATATTGTATGCATAAGTATTCGCATTGTTTGATTTCAGAATGTGGTACCCCGCAGCCCGTTCCCCATGCGCAGGTAGAGCTTCTGTCACATGGTACAACAACATACGGTGCAGAAGTACGAGTATTGTGTGATGTTGGGTATATGACAAATATAACGTTTACACGATGTGAAGATACTGGGGAATGGTCTTATACTTCACCGTGTACTCGCATAGGTAGGCTTATCATGTTGTTGCTTATCAGAGCATTGCAATAGAGTATGTCACCCTTCGTAGTACAAAGGGTGTCATTTTGTCAACATGATAGTTAACAGTAAAGCATAAAGACATGTTTTTTAAATTTGCAATGATATTATGAAAACGTTTGAAAATGTTTGTTTACTTATCGTGTGAGTTTGTATAATTGTTATTAATGTTGCCTGAAAATATTTGATACAGATACAATACAACACACGTATTGCAATAATTCTCTTTTTACTTTGTTGTGCAGTGCAAGGTTCCATGTTGTTGGGATGCTGCGTTCTTTGTTTTCACTGTCCTTATCATGTATGACTTGTTTTGTATCCGCTCACTGTGTGTGCCTCCTTTTCTGTCTGGTAAAGTTGTGTTTCCCTTTCTGTGTGTGCATCCTCCTTTTTTGTCTAGATCTGTCTTGCGAATTTGTGATTTTTGACTGTGGCCTTACCTGCACTGCATGTCTGTCACAAAGTTTGGAATATATTTCATATAGGTGATTACTTTTACTCCCGAGTTTACATTCCTAATGATCATGAGCATTTTAAACCTTGACAGTGTTACAATGGAACGCATTTTATAATTAAATTTGTGTAACTGATTTAGACTGCGGACCACTGCCTACCATAGATAATGGTGTGTTAACTTTACACGATGTGTCTAATACAACGTACGGAGCATCAGCAACTGTTGACTGTGATACGGGGTATCGAGCTGATACAGATATAGTTAATTGTACCGATACAGGGCTATGGGAGGATTGGGAAGAATTTATCACATGCAGGACTGTTGGTAAGGGTAAATTATAGTGTACACTCATAAATCCTATTCAACAGGATGGCTTATCATTCTGGGAGGGAATTATACAGTAAAACCTCAATAATAAGACCACACTTGGGACCCTTGAAAACAGTCTTCTTATTGAGATGGTCTTAATATCGAGGTTGAATAAAGAGACAATTGACTTCAAAACTGTGTTCTTAATTTCGAGAAGGTCTTTATGTGAGGTTTTACTGTACAGTAAATGTGCGAATGTCTTACGTGTGTACAGTGCAATCCGTCCGAAGCGTTCTTTTTTCGTACAACAAACTCTCTTTAACAATATTATCTACTTTTCCATTGTAAAACACCATTGTATTAAACTATATTGCAGCAGTCTTTAACCAGCAGCCACACTTTGCATCCCTCAATGGTTGTTTCCCAGGAGAGATTGTTTTGTATACCGTCATGTTCTGTATATGTATAGATTATATTGCTACCTTATGTTGTTTTGGTTCAAATTACTATTTAAAACAGACATAATAATATGCAAGAAAAGTAGGTACCCTGCTTAGTTATTAGGTTTTCAGATATGCACCATGTACGGCTATTTACAATTTAAGCAAATATTTAGTAAAACAATGGTTTCATGAAAACCGAACTGGACAAATGTGTTTTCCATTTTACGGGCATGAATGCGCTAGTACATCTCAGCTTGCATCAGACTTTTCGTTTTAGATTGTGGCCCCGTACCAAGCTTTACTAATGGGATAGCCATGTTAAATGAAAAAGATGATACTTACTATGAAGCCACAGCTACAGTTGTATGTGACGATGGGTATATTGTGAATTCGTCCGATATACTTAGATGTACAGTGTCTGGTAGTTGGGACGATGCGGTTTGCGTGTTGAACGGTAATTTGATGGTCTGTCTGTTAGGGCAGTTGTTGTGTAAATGAATGGTTCATTTGACAATTTAACACATAATCCAATAATGATAATTCTCAAACAATTAATGTAAGTTATTTAGAAGCTATTGGTTGGCCCGCGATAGCATACACGGTTACTACGGCTATTTCTTCAAATCGCTGAGCAAGAAAATGTGCAAATATTGTTCATTTTTGTAGAGTGCAGTCCAAACCCGTTGATAGAAAACGGTGTAATTTCGGTTCCTGACGGTGCGCCAACTGTCGGCATTGTTTCAATGGTAACATGCGATTCAGGATATTTCGGAAATGTTGACGTCATAGAATGCTTGCCGGCAGGAGAATGGGAGGTTGCAATATGTTCCAACACAGGTATCTCTGAAAGAAGTATTACTAGTCAAGTACTAGTATTTTGTGATCATTATAGTGTACACTTTTCATTTTCATTCATTTTCCTGAAGTCTTCTAGTTATGTACGGCGGTCAATTGATCTAACTAGTGTTTAGGGGCTCAGCAATGTTGGAGCTTCCCCACCGTGAATCAAAGGTGGAAGACAAATTCCGTGTGTTGTGCTTTTGTCAATCACATTGTAACTGAAAACATATGCCCTGCCATTGGTTCGACTTCTTGTTTGGCCGTCAATTGCTCTACCGATAACTATACTACACTTACTATACATGTAACATGGTCTGATCATAATCTCAATAACTGACGGATACAAATTTAGAAAGATTTAACATCGATTTAATTGATCGAATAATAAGTAATACAGTAATACAGAATGCCCATGCCATTATTGGACTGTATTTCTAATAGTGCCTAACATGGGATTGTACGTTACTATTCACTTATCCGATTTAGTTGTACAATAGGAATATTCCCAATCAAATATCTAACATTATGTTGACTTACAAGAAGCTCAAAAAATTGCTTTGTGAAAAACGCGATGATTTTATCGAAGTGACAGAAATGTCTTCTATTTGCAATATAATTGCATCCCCGAAACGAAAGTTAAAACTTTCTAAAGCAATGGTCATATTCGTACATCCTCCTGTGCGCCGTCGTGACTAAAACTAAATCAAACCCGACATAGTCTGTGAATCTATGAAGGAGTAACAGTTCCTTTCTATGTAGTTTATACCGTTGAACTTATTTAAGCCCCCATTAATCCACTGACAATTCGCTGTATGCTACGAAAGATCGGTGGTGACATTCACATTAAATCATGTCTCTCCTAGGAAAGACGCAATTTTACGATTTTAACTTCAGGACATTGTGATTTCAATGAATTAATTAAATCACCAAGTAGTGAATTAAAATCGTGAATTAGTGATGTCGGAAATCGTGAATTTACAAATTCAGGTTTTATAAATTCGAGAAGTGGAAACCTTGAAATCATGACTTTCCAAGATGGGACATAATGAGATGTGAATGTCACCACCAGTCGTTCGTAGTACAGCTGTGTGCCTTTATTCTCTTGTTCTTGCGTAATGACGTATTTTGTCCTGGGTCATTCAATAATAATATTATCGCGTTTGTTGATGAAATGGCGTCGTTTAGATTCCATATCCTTATCATATCGGTCTTTTGTGTGTGTGTCCCCTTCTTGCATGTACCTCCAGGTCCATTGGTATTGATTTTGTCCCTACCTGTGTGTACATCCTGTTCCTTTTGTATGGCCTTAGGCCCTTCGTGCGAGTACCTCCTGGTCATTTTGTATGGCCTTAGGCCCTTTGTGCGTGAACCTCCTGGTCCGTTTGTATGGCCTTAAGCCCTTCTTGCGTGTACCTCCTGGTCATTTTGTATGGCCATAGGCCCTTCGTGCGTGTACCTCCTGGTACTTTTGTATGGCCTTAGGCCCTTCGTGCGTTTTCATCCTGGTCCTTTTGTATGGCCTTAGGCGCTTCGTGCGTGTACCTCCTGGTCCTTTTGTATGGCCTTAGGCGCTTCGTGCGTGTACCTCCTGGTCCTTTTGTATGGCCTTAGGCCCTTCGTGCGTGTACCTCCTGGTCCTTTTGTATGGCCTTAGGCCCTTCGTGCGTGTACCTCCTGTCCTTTTGTATGGCCATAAGCCCTTCGTGCGTGTACCTCCTGGTCCTTTTGTATGACATTAAGCCCTTCGTGCGTGTACCTCCTGGTTCTTTTGTATGGCCTTAAGCACTACGTGCGTGTACCTCCTGGTCCTTTTGTATGGCCTTAAACCCTTCGTGCGTGTAGCTCCTCGTCCTTTTGTATGGCCTTAGGCACTTCGTGCGTGTACCTCCTGGTCCGTTTGTTTTGCCTATGGTCCTTTGTACGCTTCCCCATTTATTTTCATTTGTTCGGCTCTGTGTAGGGAAGTATACAATTATGAGTGTTACATTCCCTGTTATGCATGTTTTCACTGAACAATTACATGATAATATTCGTAGACTGTGGCGAGGTACCTGGTATAGAAAACGGCTTCATTATGCTTGCTGAAGGAAACATGACAACATATGGATCAATAGCTGATGTGATTTGTGATGAAGGTTACGTTTCCAGTTTGCCAACAATAGAATGTCAGATTGACGGTACATGGCAAAATGATGCTAGATGTACAGGTTATGGTTAGTATGCAATAACAAAAGTATTAACAAGCACTGATGGTGTTTTATGAAATAAAATGAGTCATGAGAACCCATCGGTTAACAACCAACGTGCCAGTATATGTCCGAAATGTAGACAGTACTCCTTAAGTTGTTAAAAAACAAATATTATATATAATATTACATCTCTAACGCAGTGGTTTCCCCTTGCCAAAGTACAAGAGACCTCTGCCATCACAAACATTTAACAGTATTATATAATCAACAAATAAAAGACCTTGTTTTCAATGTGTCATTGTCGTTTTATTCAAATACCCATCATCACGTGACATACATGAAGGGAGATAAGCGATGTGAGGAGTTTGGTCTTTGATATAGACCACATTTGGATATGATTGTGCATATATTTAAAAAAGATGAACGGCGTAGATAGTATGATTTCTAAAGAGTCGCCTTATTTCGGAACTCTGATTTCGCCAGAGGGCATGCTACTGGAAAGTGAATAATCTTTTCGAGACACTCCGTTTATTGCCTCTCCGTTTAAAATATGAACCAATCACATTGTCTAATTTGTTGCATATTTAAACAACGCGTTCATATACCACAGTTGATTGGTCTAAAATGTAGGTCAAAATCAATATTATACAGCTACGCCGAAAAATAATGCAATAGTACGGATTATTTAAACTAAACTGACATGGAAAGTACCATTATTACATCGCTTGTTGCCTATGGTTACTCGCATCGTTCGTTCGAGCCTAAAATTGTTGAATAATTAAAACATTTTAGTTCAAAGCATTTGAGTATAGAGTATCTGAAAGCAGAGCATTGACGACTTTTCGATAATGTTACAGGTTTGGGTGCAGTTACCATAGAAACAGGTGAAGAGAAAACAGATGACCAACATTTGACATACCTCAAATGTGCCTTTTCTGTATTTGTTGGCCTGACATATAGAATCAAATGGTAAGATT
Source organism: Mactromeris polynyma (assembly GCA_032209605.1). Classification (NCBI taxonomy): domain Eukaryota; kingdom Metazoa; phylum Mollusca; class Bivalvia; order Venerida; family Mactridae; genus Mactromeris; species Mactromeris polynyma. Next base: position 13,772,486 of record JASFXZ010000020.1, on the reverse strand, counting down.
ATCATATCATTATATCATATCGTAAAAAAGAAACGACGGCAATATTAGCGTCATTTTAACAGGTTTTTGGGGATTGTGGCGGTGGCGATATGGGAATAGTTGCAGGTACGTCAGTGCTAGGCGCTGCATACGTACGAGTCGTGGGTTCGAACCCCATTGGATTCACTTCCGTTAAAAGTATGAGTAGAGTGACATAATACAGTAAAAAATGGAATTTTCTCGTACTTGCAGTTGTGGGACAACCTAGTTCGAGTCTGTTTGATGACACTAATTACCATTAAAAATGATATTTTAAAGTCCAAATCAACATAACATTCATAAACACCTTCTTTAAAATAGCAAACACTTTAGGTTGATCAGTAGTCATTAAAAGGGTAGCGTGGCATGAAATGTCGTATTATATTATACTTTACAAGATGTCAAATAGGTCTGGCGAGAACTCTTGGCAAGAACTGTTGAAAGTGACGATTTCTGATATAAAACTCGTATGATTTAAAAGCTTTTTATGTAATGCAGCCTGTTGTCATTCCATGTTTTTTTATCAAAATGATAATTCTGTGAAAATCCTTACTTTCGTTTTGATGACTAACATCAGTCACTTTCGGTTTAGAAACATGTTAATATTAAACTGACAGAATGTCCTCGAGTGACACGAAAAACATTTTTTGTAATCTGAAACTACCATAAAGCCATCTTAGAAGATAGAAAAAAAGAATGCCGCTTTAACAGAAGGATTTACAACAATGTTAAGTCCGTGTTATACAATATTTAAAATGCAAATTCTGTTTTTATCCTTACAGAAATGTTTATGAGCTGATAATATATTTTGCAAAAAGTATCTCTTTTATTGCAGGTACTATAATGGTTATGAATTTCACGACACGGGCATAATACCTTGGCAAGAAGCCACTATCTTCAGATTCAGTGATGAAGATCTGTTCGACACATCCAATGTTCCTATATTAGGGTCAAAGGTACATTTTCTTATTGTACAACTCTGCCCTTTGCTTTCAGAAACCCAACCATTAAGCTACTTCGATAGAATACTCGATGAGGTCGTGGGTTCGGTCTCCGGGTGAGTCATACGTCTTGTGTGACGACAATGTTTATACTGGTTTGTAATATATAAGTTAAGAATGCCACATACATAAAAACGCCCCCGCAAATATTATGCACTGCGGAGGTGCAATGGTAAACATGTGTGGGAATACGGGTGCAAGGCATGGTCTGGCAGACCATAAAGATCTACTTCGAAGAATATGGAGGGACAACAAGGTGGGAAAGTTGAATAGATGGAATACATCACGGAATATGCCATGAATGTCAGTAAGAATAGGCCGAGAGGGGGGAATAAAGAACATGGATATTGTATCAAGTAAAATAACAGAACATGGGGAAAGAGGAACTAAAGACAAAATTGAAAATAATAACCACACACCGATTTACACAGGAATACTGACTAGGTCAACGGGCCTCCTTGCATGACTGAAATACTGTTCAAATGGCGTAAAACTTCTACAAAACGATTGCTGACAGAAAAGATACAAAACAGTATTTTCTCTTCTCATGGGTTCGTTCTACTAGGTGTTGCATGTCAAAGGTCATTGCCATTTTTGTCAGGATTTTACCATTTAATAGCCAAAAATACCTATAATTTAGAGAAAATGACCCTTCATCCATAACCTTAGGGTCAAAAAGTGGCACTTTGGAAATTCCTGGGGTCAACTTCAGGCTCAAATGGAACCCCTGCTATTTACTTTCTTACCGTCTTTAATTTATAAGCTTCAACTGTATTTAGTGCATTTTCTGAACGATCTACAGAACTTCACATCGAAGAGAAAAAGAGAGCTAGTTTCAGATTTTTAAAGAAATAGTTTGTACGTTGATTTCAATAAACTGTGAAAATATTCAGATGTTGTATACATTTGAGCGCCGCTGTACGATTTCCAACCTCTTCTGTAAGTGACGTAATTTCCAGAAAACGTCACGTGTGACGTCACTATGTACAGACAGTAAGCAATATTTGTCCCTTATGGGGATATGAAAACGAAGTGACCATATGGAGAAAATATTGTTTCCTGCTTGCAAATAGTGACGTCACATGTTGCGTTTTCTTGAAATGATGTCACTTTCAGAAGAGGTTGTAAATCCCTTGGCAGTGCTTATTTAGACTTCTTTGCCGAAATGAAGCACATCTGTGTTATTTTGAATGGCTTAACTTGTCCATAATTCATTCATTTCACATTTATTTTCGACACTTGTTTCAGATAAGTTGTATGGCTTCAGTACATGACGGAATCGGTGCAGAACTGGAGAACCGAACAAGTGTTGACTTTGTTCCAATGGAGGTAGAATTACATAGATACATTGAGTGCGCTTATATCTGAATACTTAGTCCCCCCCCCCCCCCCCCGATGTTTTATACACAGGTCAAAAGAGCTATCCCGATGTTATGTATTATAAGATTATTCACTACATTATGACAAAGTGACCCAAAATAATGAACGTGATTTTGAAGGTTTTTCATCGACTTTTTGGATAGTTCAGTTCATCTGTATCTTGGATATTTTAGCTCATTGCAATCAAAATATACATTAGATGTATCCAGTATTTCGTTTGGAAGCTATGTAAAGCAGTAAAATCAGGTTAGCACTTTATACCAGTATAATAATTATGAGTTATTGATCCCTGATATATACAATCAAGATTGGTAAGTATAACGATCTCTTCAATTTCATTTACTCTTTGAATAAAACTTAACTATGAATCTGTGTATCATAACATGTTTCATCGTCGGCGTGATTTGTATTTATTTTGCATAGTAAGGACTAATAATACATTTTCTCAAACGAGCAAAATGCACATCATTTCTAACATATGTTATATTATTATTCTGCTTCTTCGTAATATAGTCAGATAATGGCACTCGTGAATATTCGTACAATTCCGTAAGTTATCATCGGCGGAATGTACAAATGTCCACTAGACAAGTACGGCGAATGCGTTCGAAGAGAGGGGCAATGTTGATGATTGCAGACGCAATGTTGTCTACTTATACTTTGCAGATATCAGCAACAGAACTTACAATGATTCGAGGTCAGACGGCTACGCTCTCTGTATATTTAAACATTCCATTCGGATGTCCTCTGACCTCAAGCGAATGTTCACTCAGTTTCCTGTTGTACGATCCTGATGATAATTACGAATGCGACGATTCCACTATCGCTGTCGTCAGCACGGACACTTGTGGCGGGAAAGTGCTCATAACAAACGCAGCTTCCACAAGTTTTACAGGCACAATCATAAACATAACCATAACAACGAAGAACAACAGATTTTATCGTTTGCGGTCATATTTTAGTCCAATGATTAAAATGTCTGCGATTGGGAATTCTAAATCAGTATGGAACCAGAAATTAACTGATTTAACGGTGTGTAATTTATTTTATACTTCGTGAAAACATTATTCCTCATCTTTATGTAGGCCTACACCTTCGAAATTGAAATATTTTCCATTTGATACTTTTTATGATGGATAAAACATTGTGTTTTTTTAATTATTTATATATACCTGCACATGGGTAAAATAATTCATAATTAAGATTATAGTAATTTAGCTTTTTTTCATATTTAATACGTCTTTTTGCTAAATCAGCATATTGAAGGCTGAAAGTGAAACCAGTTTGCATATACTCGTACACAAAGAAGCAGACGTGTTTCGCGTTCATATTTGGGCATTCGTATTGTTTACTGCAATATGGCATTCATTGTGCTTGTCCTTCTAACATCAATAATGGTCGACTTTATTTGCATTTTTATTCTCAAGTTTTCTGACATTTTTAAGTGTAAGTCTAAAACCATTGCGGTAATATTAAAAATAAGTTGAGCACACACTCAGGTGATTGTCACAAGTTCTTTACCTTTATCCTTTCTACAGTTATTTCCCTTTATCCTTTCTATAATATAAACAAGGGCTGATCATTAAGTTCGTGGACAACCTGTGATGTTGCGAAATGCTAAGAGACATATAGAAGGGATAGAGTTAGAGAACTCTAGAAGGGATCAATGGAGAGAACTTGACAATCTTCTGTGGTTACTCTATGTAGAATGCACAAGCCCAATATCTTCGATATTGAATTATCTTGGGTACATGGACAGTTCAATATATTGAACAGATTAAAGTTAGATACATTACTTAACCTGACGTCCAATATGTTCGGTGACCAGTACCATTCTAAGCTTTACACACGTAATATATGACTGTGTACACATATTGACAATCGGTGCGCGTAAGAAGACCGCATTGTGTAAACAGCAACGGATGTTTTAAAACCCGTCTGACCCGTACCGTACCGTATCGGACAAGTACCATACTAAGCTTTACACACGTAATATATGACTGTGTAAACATATTGAACGGCCCTCCCTGTGTGAACTACAGGACTGTATTACATAATACAAAATAAATATATGGTACTGGGAAAACAAAGACAGGACGTCAAAGCTGTTACTCAATAGTCAACATTGGCTGACTGCTTCAGGTTTTGTTTTCTAAGTTCTCAAGCAAATAAAAACGGAGTGCATTTATAGTATTGGTATACTGATTAGATTGATTATATTTCTTTCAGGTTCGTGTGAATGAAAATGATCTCACGAAGTATCGAGGTTGTTACGCGTTTGTTGATCCTTATATGTATACGTTCGACAGACGGTATGTATTTGGACAATGTGTTATAATGCTAATTCAAATAAAATTGTATTTTCAGAATGTGTTACATTTACTATACAGGACATGGCTCATAAACTACCAAAGCTTGGCTGCATTGCAAAATTATATTAACAAGTTGCCGTGACCTTGTTGTTCGATTCAAATTTTAAGAAAATAGCATTGTTTGCGTGATTTTTATGGAAATGTTACCATGGCAACGAGAAGAAAAATCTAGATTTCTGATAGTCGCTCTTACTGTAAACAATGTTTTGTTAGAGACAATTTACAGTATAAGTTATATAACTGCCATGATTACTAAACAGTCAGGGATTTGTTTATCAAGGTATTAAAACCTTGAATGCATATACTATGCAGTGATCGAAGCACGATTTAAAACAATAAGGTTATAAAATTGATGCAATTCTACTTTGATTACATGTATATTGTATAACTTGTACGGCTTCTTGCTTCACGTAATAACCATTTTTATATATTATACAATAAAACTAATGACCCGTGTAGTATTTGACAATGGGCTAGTGTCATTCAGGGAGTCTCCAATCAAATCATTGTAAATCATTTGAGTAATTAATAATTTGCAAATATTGAAAAAAAAAATTATTTTGAAATCATATCTTCAAGAGAAAACGTACATATCACATCATTGTCTTGTAATGTAAAACAATGTCTACACCACCGCAAAATGCAAACATACTTAACTGTCATTAGATGACAAAGTTCAACTCATCAAGGTAATTAAATACAGATTATTTAAATGATCAATTTATTCTGCAATTTCGATATTGAAATGAATAGATGTTTATTAATGTATCTTTGGTCAGTTTTTCACATTCAGATTTAATGGTTTTATGGATTTTTGACACAAATCACTAACAGTACTAAACAAAATATAGATCCAAATGTCCCCTTTTGAAAAAAATGTGCCAAATCTTGTCCAGTTCTCAAAACATCTTTAATCCGGAAACCCCTTTAAACCGAACATTTTGTCCGGTCCCGAGCTCGTCCGGTTTAAAGGGGTGTTAGTGTATATTTCGACAAATGAAGTGATAAACCTTTGAATACATAGAGGATCTTACATGAGTGCTTATTTGTTATTGTTTTTATGAAACGAGTCGACTGAAATAATATGAAGCGAGGCTAGCGTCATATTCGTTTCAGTCGACTCGTTTCATAAAAACAATATCAAATAAGCACGAAAGTAAGATTCTATTTATCACATTACACCATAAATAGATTGTTTTCAATCTTTAAATAGACATATCTTTCTTCGTCCTCATACACACACTGACCGAAGTTCACACCGAAGTTCTAATGCATACTTCCACTGTAAAAAGTAGTCCCTATCAATAACCTTTTGATTTTATACAAAATTGGCAACAAGGCATTTATAACATTTTATTTATCGAGATTTATTCTCTTTTAACAATATCTTTAATAAATGCCGAAATTCAGAAAAATTGTAAACAATATGCTGTAATTTAAAGTGACGTCACACTGGCCATTTATGACGTCATAAGTGACGCCACACTGGCTATGTATGTAACTAGTTACATATGATATTTATGTCACTGCTTTATGCCACTCCTGGAGTGCAAGTTATGTGATAAAATTTGTTTTGTTACCTTGTCAGTGATGTTCATTGTGTTGTGTTGTCATGTTCATTGTTGCAGCTATTATTCCAATCAACTGATAGAAGAGTTTGTGATGTTTCGACACAAGACGCTACCCATTGAGGTAGTATGACTATGTTTATAAAGCATGAATCTCCGTAATTCACTAACTGAAAGAGCCATCATCCCAGTTAGTTCAGTCGGTAAAGCGATCGACTGCTAATCTAGAGGTCACAGGTTGAGTGGCGATTCGAATACATCAAAAGTCACTTGTTTACAAGCGCTTGACTGCCATTCGTTACGATGCTATTATCAATTAAAACATTTATTATTAAAGTGCTCAGCATTTTGTTGGTGGCAATAAGTCTATTATTTCTACCCGTAAGGCACAGTGGTCCGTCGGGAAGCCTGCTTAAGTCCTGATCCGCGACTTGTGGTTTCGAATTTCGCAATAGGAAAATTGTTCCGCGGTCTTCTGAATTCCTAAAACCGGCGTAAGTACTGATTAGCAGCTCAGGAAATGGTCATCGAGAGTGATCAGTTGTCTTGTTTTCACAAACAAGCATGTATTATGTTTCATTGTCCTTATTTATTTGGTACTTGTTTTGTGTATTTTTTGTGTACTTTCCCTGTGTGTGCCGCCTTTTCAGTTTGTATATTGTTTTTTCAGCCCACCATGCGTTCTTCTCCTCCTTTTCTTTTGTCTTGATCTGTCTAAGAAAGTTTTGGTTTTTGAATATTGCATTCCTTGCTCTATAAATTCTCACTTTCATATTTCAGGTTCAAACAATGACAGCACCCTGTAACTGGAACCGCGCTACCTGTTCCTGTTCGGTAACGGTAAGAGCCGGTGGAGACGTATTTACGATTAACCACTGTGGAGGACATATGACGGGTTATCTATCACATAACGATGGAATTCTTAGAGTATATAGATGGTTCTCTTGCTATTATCAGGTACGCACAAAATTCGAAACAATCATGTTGATGGACAATTCTAGAAAATTATGTATATAACGGTATAATATTTTCTATCAAATTATGCCAGGTGACAATTTACGAGAAAATGGCATGTTGTTGCATTCATACAGGCGCATTCTAAAACACTACATCCTAACTTTTGGTAGAAGTGTTCTGAAACTGCAATATACGCGTCCGATACAAGTAGTTCCTTCATGTCATATGCTAAAGTGAACTCGTGAGTCGGGATAGAAGATCCCTGTATCGGAGGGATTCTTGTATATGGTATCTGTGGTTTTAGAAATGCAAGAACATTTACAATGAAGAACATCTGTACATTTACCAACAATTTTCTCATAACTAAGCCTATTGTGACAATAATCAAGACGATGTACCTTAAATGGTATTACTGCATTTTATATACAGAGACTAGTTTTCGATAGCCCATGGCCACAATCTGCGAAAAGAGACGATATTTATGGTATTTTCTGTCGGTAGATTTTTTTAAAACAAATGATTGCCCATGTTAAGAAAATCCGTTTATGTGTATTGGAAGTTTATGTTTTGGAGAAATGATATCTACCTTATATTTCTTCCATTATTTAATAGCTCTTGAATCGGTGTAGTTTTAATTGAAATTCTGAACTCATCGGTTTTCTTGAATGTTAACAAAACATTTTCCCCCATAATTACATGGCAATGGGAAACAACTTCAAATATCCCTTATATCGACACGCATGATTGCAATAAAAACAAATGAGTTTTCTAACCAGACTTTTAAAAAATTGATCTATGATAAATGCCGTACTCTTTGGTAGACGTTGTTTATGGGAAACCACATCTATCATGATACATGTACCTTGTTTCAATAGTTATATACGGGGTTGGTCCGTTATCATAATTACTGCAGCGAATTATCATTCCATTGGACATCCATACATGGTATAAATATTGTGGATTTACCGTTAACTTCGTGCCCGAATCGTTTTAGCGAATTTCGCATTTCATGTATTGCAGATTGTCTTGCCCACTGGAATGCAGGTCTATGTGTATATTATGCCATATTTTGAATACACAATGAACGTGTATATAGTTCCTGCTCAGTCCGATTTTAATCAAAGCGACGGACTATGTGGAAACTATAACGGTGAGTCAGATGACGATACCTTACTGCGGGGAACCAACACACCAAGCAGTGTGGAAGGGGACCAGGGGAGCGGCTGGTGGTGGTGGTGGAGTGATTATTTCTACCCGCACGATTTCGCTTACTCCTGGGGGTAAGTGTTCTGCCAACATACATTAAAACATCACCACCTCAACATCAAGACCACCTCCTTAATAAGAACGTATTTTCATGGTCTATTTAATGTTTTTGTCTTCCATAATTTCACTTATTTAATCCGACAACTTCAGGACTAAGACCACCTTTCTTCAGACCGTTGTTGGTGTTGTTATTAAGGTTTCACAGTACATGTAGTTTGTAATTCGTATCTCTAATAACATAATTTGAAATGTAAATGTATATAGACTACAGACAACACAACGCCAAGATGAAAGTCTATTAAATCCTGATGTGTATGAAAATGTTGAGAGTTGGACGGAAGATAAGAAACTCTGCGTATGTCCAAATCTACCAAACGAAGAAATACCCGAGTCGTGGTGTTCGGCGGATGAAGAAGCTACATGCATGGGTAGTTTGTGGTGGCGTTATGGTACGCTGGTGACGCCATCGAGTGTCCAGAAGCGACATGCAGTTATGGACAATATGCCCACACATTTATCGTCTGATACTACTCGTAGAAGGCTGAAAATAATGACACAGAAATGGGAAGAGAATCGTCAACTTCATGGTCATCATATACTCAAGGTAATTTAACTAATCCGTTTTTAGCCTGCTCGCATACATTAATGTTTATGAAAATTCCTTGAATTCTAGTTTATCCAGGCTCGTTTTTTACCTTCGTCTTTTTGTTTCATTGTTACTTCTCCGAAATGGATGCAATCTATTTGAATGCATTGCATCCTTTCCAAAGCAACACGCGTTTGAAGAAGCAAATGTGGATTTTGTTGAGAGGTCATTGTTCGAGAGAGGTCAACTTGGAAGTGAAGTTTGCCTACGGACAAGTTGTTTATGTTGTTGAAAAGAAGTTGTTGCTCAAGTGAGGGCAGCTCTGTTCCTGTTTTCCTGAAAATAGTATTTAAGAGCAGAATGTAGCTCAAGTATAGTTTATTTCAACTTATGCAAAATGTATTAAGATAAGCTAATAGATTATGAAATACGATAAATTTGGCAAATTTCTGAAGATTTGTATTTCAAATATCATGTTTTTTTAACCAAAAGATGTTAATTAATAAAGTTAAGGCTGTGTCTTGAAAACTGATCCTGATTTTTTATTAGTTAGAAGATTTAGTATTGCTGGGTTTTGTGTTTGGAGAGTACTGTATAAGGTATATGGCATTTTTTTTATGAATTACTTGATCTAGATCAGTTGCTCCTTTGTGATTACAGAGTGATTGAACTGAATGTGTTGAACTGATAAATTAACAACATGTACATTGGTATTTCACGTAGAGCTCACGAATATTGAGACAGAGAATTGCTTATATTGCTCTAATATAATTTACATTAGAATATGGTGTTTTTGCCAACCCATTTCATTTTATGTTTGTAGGAAATAGAGAATGTCTGGAAAATATTTTAATACGATGTACATGTACACAAGTTGTTCCATTATATCAGAATTCATAACTATACTAGTTCTTCTTATGCATAGTTGGTGATTAAAATGAATTAAGAAATCGACCCAGAAATGTCATACACAAAGCGTTCAGCCACTCCAAATAAACGAGAACAACATAAACACATACACAATCAATATAGTCATAGTTACAATGGTACAAGGACCTTGCTGATCAGAATTCATTTTACTATTAGAAGAACATAAACGTGCAAGTAGTAGTGCAAAAAGTGAACGGGTTAATAAGTGTTTGCACAATCAAGGTAGTTTTCATTGTCCTGCCCGCATGATTTACATGGATTAGAAAAGGTGACTTATTTTTCAGCCATTGATTAAACACTCAATGAACGTGGTGGCTTAACCAATGTAACAACTTTGTTACTTGAACTAGGATAAACTTTTGGCTGAGAGTATAATGTTATATACGTAAGGTATGAAATGAAGCAGACGGAATATATACTAAATGATGCCAAGTTTAATTGCAAATAAGACACAAACTGACTAAACGAATGAACATTTTCAGAGACAAGTGGCCAACACGACAGTAATATCAGTGGATGAGGGTAAAGCAATATGTGAGGAACAACTAAATAGCTCATGCAATGCGTATAGCAAGAAAGAAGATGTTAAAGACATCGCTGATCCTAACGATAATCTTGATAATTGTGGTCAAGATGTGGCCGTGAGTACAGATATTGTAGTATACGGCTTACCTTTTTTTAGAAAAAGATCTCCTTGTAAACTCAACAGAAATACTTCTGTTTTAAAGACCTGTTTCGTTTTTAACTTATTTATTTAACATGGATTGTGAAACAAGTTATTACAACTTATATAAACCAATATTGATAACTGCTTCCTGAGTTAGCAACTAGTACTTGCGCCTAATTTAGGGAAGTTTGCGGTTCACCCTCGCCAACGAGATTCGAACCCACGAAATTCGGATTAGGGGTCAACCTGTCAACCACTCTGTCTCCATTTAAGGCATATTTAAAGACACTTTGTTAATAATAAAGTAACGAATGCTTGTAAAGAACTCTAATATATGAAATATTTCGTATAAGGAGCACATTTTAAATCCCTAAAAACAACATTTTGCATTTAGATTATTGTGAATATAGGGAACAAATGACGCAGTGGACATATTGGCGATGTCATAGAGGTGTCGCAAGTGACATTTCGCAATCGGTCTTCTGCACAATGGGTGTTCCGTAAAAAATATGTTTTCTGAACGCCGATTCGATTTGATAAGAAACATCACGCCATTTTTGTCGTGATAAAATGTTACATGTACAACTTTTTGTAACTGTACACCATGAATAGGTCAATACACCGTAAGATCTCTACTTTATCTCGCAGTAGTACTTGTGGTAAGTTTTGGTAGGTTCAAAGCAGCATTAGATATGTTTCCTCCCAGATGGTTATACGGCAGTTTCTAAACAACCAAATTGTTTTTACACAATACATGTTTGTTTGTTATTGACATGTTTCTAAACCGAAAGTAGCTGATTTGAAAATCAAATCGAAAGAAGATACTAGTATGTTGATAGATCGGAGAATATTTTTATTGTTTTGATAATGTACAGTAGAATAATATTAGATTTCAATGCTTAAGAAAAAAATCCATAAATTATTATTTGTCAGATCAACAGTTTATTTCTGATGTTCTTCAGTGATTGCAAAGTTTCTTGAAGTTGTAATAAGTCAGGAGTTAACGTCCTATTCATTGCAAATTATGTCAAATTCATCGAAATAAAAACATCTTCTTTCGGTAAGAATGTTACTCTTTACCAAATATGTAAAGATTGTTTTAATATTATATATAACTTACATAAAATATGCAATATCGACTTACGTCTTTGAAACATATTCGATGGCACTTTTGTTTTTGGCATTGATAGATTGATGGTTCAACCGAGTGGACACAGCCACACTGTGATGCTTATACACAGAAAGTAACATCAGAGTTGGAAAAAGACATAGAATTTGCTGAAGATAACGAAGAACTGACGCAAAATATAAACGATAATGCTTGCCCTGGAAACTGTAGTGGGAATGGAGATTGTGTAAAAAGTACGCAAATAATAATGTTGAGTAATGATAAAACGTGATAACACAGTAACTTAAAACTCGAATACGATTGAAACTGAGAGAACTACTGTTTTAAAGAGGCAATTGATGTGTATAATAGAATAATTGATACCCACGCTGTTAAAGATTTTTCTTTAAGATAATTTATCAACCTAATCAAAGTTATATCGACAAAGGGCGTACCCTAGCAAAGTCGTCCGTGTTTTGGCTCCGGCTGTGCTGCAATTCGACGTTAAGTCATGTGACAAAGTATGAACCAATGAAAATGACTATACATATAGGTTAAATAATAATTTACTTTTTAGAAATTTGTGAGTGTTATGAAGGATTTGGGACTGATCAATGTTTTCTTGAACTATCCGTCCCACCATTACTGATGGAATATGGGGACGATGGATTGTGTGACGTCAGTACCGGAAGCACGTGTGACTATATACTTATTGTAGGTAACGGCTTTATAGAGGAAGCATGGTGCAATGTGTCTATGTATATGGTGAGTATAGTACAATGTGTCATTTCGTTTTATAATAATATTACAAAACTTACAAACAACCAAACTAAATACCATTCAAATTAGAGATCATCATATTAGTTAAGACCGAATTTCATACGACCAGTTTTGAATTCATTTTTATATTTAACTCCATGATCAGATCACCTGAAACTAAGTCCGATTTTCTATAGAACCAATGTTTTACTGCAATGTTCCCCTTAAATTGGCAGTAATTTTAGGCATAATACGTTTGTCTTATTTTACAATAATATATCGTTAGAAAAGTATGTACCGTTGTCTGTACTTTTATAATAATTTGTATTTGGAATAATACATGGTTTCGAATAGTCAATTGAAATTCGACGTGTTTAAGAATATACATCGGGACATGATATTTCCTTCGGATGATACGGAGTATTCAGATAGAAGGTTGTCGAATAAATGCGCTTTGACTGAATTAGTTTTGAATAAAGCATACTTTGTCTGATTTTTTTCCTAATCTGATACATATTAGACTTTTTTTTTTTCTAATACTGCTTATAGAAACTTCCACCAAATGAAATAAAATGCTGTGTTTTTCAGGCTAAATCCGACGGTCAGTTTTTACTGATTCGCCATTTTGCCCGCCCTTGCGTATATGCCAATTTCAACGAAGTATATGCCCCGACGTTTGATATAGACGAAAATGTCCGACGACGTCGTCGGGAAGTCGAAAATTCTGATGCTGCCTTGGCAAGTATGATTGGTATATCAGTAAGTAACGATGGGATGAATTATGGAGAGACGAAGTACGTCGTTGTCTTGGATACCACTTGCCAACAAACAGATGTTAATACATCAGAAACTTCTGTAGTGACATTAAAGGTTAGCTTATGCAGAATTTGTTTGCTTGTCGAAAATATTTGTCTTAATATTCTCTTAAGATTTTCGTTTTTAGCAAGGGGCTCGTTAGAGCGAAATTCGCGGACACTCATCCGATGAGTCATCCCAAGTCTGTAATTCTGAACTGCCTAAGTCTACATACTCCTGAAGAAAGTAGTTCTTGTAAAAATAAATAGCGGTTAGAATTTGCGATATCAGCTAGAAAACGGATTTGAGCTGACATAACTTACGCAAGAGAAAGAACCCCAAAGAAACTTGCTGATTAAATTTTTCAAATTGCAGAAAGAAATGTCTGCCTACGCCGCAGCCGTATCACGCGCGAATTGCACTGAAAACAAGGTAGCGGACGATTGTATAAGATAGTGTACAGTAGGCTGATAACTCAGCGGACGAGTAGGTAGAAATTCGTATACAAGAAAACGGCGCAACATATAATGTATCCAACGAACAACTATACATAAGTGTATTGAAATAATGGGAGACATAATTTTTGTTTTATTGTCATCCTGTCTGTAGGTCGATCGATTGGTTTTTCTGTCCAATATACAATATATGTAGTTTGTGTGGCTAACTACTTCTTCAGTTTTTAAGAGAGTTCAATACAGTTTGATAATACAAGTACCATGATACATGATTTGTAGATGTGGAAGACATAAATTTGCTGTGCATCCATCAACATGTTTTAGAATTCTGTCCCTTTGAACTGAAGTCTCCTTTTAGAATAATAATATTATAGTTTATGTAGCAAAATTCTTTAGTTTTCCATGGATTGCATTGAAACAAGGCATATACTCAACATAAAAGTACTGTTTACTTCTTCTCCATCCATCCTTCTGGACTGTCTTTACGAATTCTTTGTATACAATATTGTGTGTTAAACTCCTATATTATTTTATATTTTGACATAACAAAGTGTTCTTGATAGACTAGTGTGATAGGTAAAATATCTGTAGTGAGCCCCTTGCTATCAGCACTTTCAGTGCTTTTATTTTATAACACTTGAGCCGATATATTACTAGACTTTAAACTAAATTAACAAAATGTAGTGTCTCGATGACGTTATCAAATATCCTTAAAATAGATTTGCGAGCATAATGGTCCCATGATCTTAGACATCCAGTCAACGAAAATAATCTGTATAAACCTGTATAGATTCACAATATGCATAGATATAGTACATGCACACTCTCTACTTACCGATCACTTCAAACTTAAAACCCTCTATTAATCAGACCGCATTTTCATGAAACCCTTTTTAAATCTAACCTTTCATATTTTTAACTCGATGATCAGAACACTGACTTTCTTCAGCACCCATGTCAGACTGACTAAGGTTCATGTTAAGCGGATTTTGCATATTACAATTCACTGATTTTCTAAGTAAAATAACAATGCAATATGGATTATTATATATCTAAATGTTCGTCTGAATGATCAGATACAGATAGATTATTTGTTATTGATAAATAATGTAATTTAAAAAACAAAAATACTTAAAATGTTCAGATATTTCAGAAAATATGTAAAAAAATAACAACTTTTTAAATAATTTCAACTATTACTTTTGTTGATCAATAAAACACTATTCTAGGTGATAGAGACAAAAGAAAGTCTAAAACACTTGGATTAACTCTTAAATGTCAACAAACAAAAATGGCGGCGCCCAGTGACAACATTTGAACCAGTTTGACATCAAATTTCTACTTTGTTGATAAAATCTAGAATAAATAAGTTCTCGTACCATCTTACTATGATAATGGATAATAATGTTGGTATGATATTAAACTTAAAATGTTTTCGGATTACAAGTTGGATATATTTTTAGTGAAGGACCCTTTTTTACCTGAAATGTCACATAATTTTGACCTATATACAGCTATGGTAGTGCACAAAGGCATATATTAAACACCTAATTTATTCTTGTTACTCTTATAATTGATATTATGCAACTGATTTGAGTTAGAATGTATTGAAATCCCAGAAATTGGTGTTGCGATGCCAATCCGCTTGACATGAACCTTAACAAGTTGTCACTGTTTGTCTTATTTCAGTCGGGTTACTGTTATATCTCCGGAACGTGTTATACCGAGGGATCTTTCCGTACAAATAGCATTTGTGACGTCTGTGATACATCAACTGATGCATTCGTTTGGACCAATGGTTTGTGTTTAATCGTAATTATTTATGTTCGTTCTTACCATATTACCTCCCTTGAATACAATACATATCACGTATAAGAATAACGAATATACGCATGTTCATTCTGACCGCATTACCTCCCTTGAATACAATACATATCACGTATGAGATTTATGAATATAATAATGTTCTTTCTTACCGGAGTACCTCCCTTGGTTGCAATACATATCACGTATGAGTGTTATGAATATAATGATGTTCTTTCTTACCGGATTACCTCCCTTGATTACAATACATATCACGTATGAGAGTAATGAATATAATAATGTTCTTTCTTAACGGATTACCTCCCTTGGTTACAATACATATCACGTATGAGTGTTATGAATATAATAATGTTCTTTCTTAACGGATTACCTCCCTTGTTTACAATACATATCACGTATGAGAGTTATGAATATAATAATGTTCTTTCTTAACGGATTACCTCCCTTGGTTACAATACATATCACGTATGAGTGTTATGAATATAATAATGTTCTTTCTTACCGGATTACCTCCCTTGATTACATTACATATCACGTATGAGAGTAATGAAATACCGGAAGTGTGAGAGTATGTTTTAGATGATCGAATATTTTCAGACTCATTTGAAAATATTATTTACCTCGGGCATATGCCACGAATAGACAAAACAGATATTTATCACACACTAAATGAATGCATCTAAGGCATTTAAAGCTGCATACCATTATCTCTTAAGTGTCTTCGATGACAGTTAGGAGTTTAATGTATTATTTCTCGCAAGCTATGTTAAAATCAGCGTAATACATATTAATATCGCCTCGGATGTCATTTCTTAACGAAAAATTGTAAAAAAGCTGCTTACATACGAAAAGTACATAAACATGGAATACCGCTTCAATAAGAGATACAAGTAATACACAAAAAGGTCGGACCTAAAGTATGTCTTCATAATATACAGTTAAACCTCAATAATAAGACCACCCTTGGGCCTTGGGAACCTTCAAAGTAGGTATTTTTTTCTGTTTTTCTGTTATTGCATTTTTGTATTTTATTTTTTGTATTAAAATGTATTTCTTTATCTTTTTAACATCGCAAATAAACAAAATGCAACATTTAAACATATACACTATTCAATTTTCACAATACATATTAAACATTTCGCAACAATAAATTCACTAAATTCAATAAATTTCATCATTTCTCACATTTCATAAATATTATATAAACTCACATCTTATAAACACATAATATGATACATTACATAAATAATTTCCTCACATGACATAAATGCTTTAAATAGTTTATAAATTTTCATTACATAAGCGGTAAAAAAAATAAAATAGGTCTTATTGTTGAGGTGGTCTTTATATTGAGGTTGATTAAAGAGCAAACTAGGGAAAACGGACTTGAAAATTGTGTTCTTATTATTGAGGTGCTCATTAAGTGAGGTTTTGCCATTATATTTTTCAGTCTGTGTAAGTGGGCTGGATGCAGCAGACGATACAGACCGTTTGGCAATAATCCTTGGCTCTGTGTTTGGTAGCGTGTTAATCATTGCTGTTATTACAATCACCGGTATATATCTGCTTAAGAAGTCTAAGGAGTAAGTAAATGAAACTGTCAGTTTGATAAATAAATGTACCACACAGCCTTAGTCCAGTCGCTTCTACATAATCATTCCTGTTGGCCTTCTGATATATATGAGCCGCGGCCGTGGTCCAGTGGCTAGTCCGCTGGACTTGAAATCCGGCGATCCGGGTTCGATTCCCGGTAGCGGCAGGTCATATCCTTCCATGAAAATTTGACAAAAAATGTCGATTTTCCTCCACATGTGGAGAAGTTGCCGGCTCTTTGTGGAAGGGTAAGTTAGTACTGGTTAGATTTCAGTCCAGGAAAAACTGGTTAGGTGAACCGGCCGCCGTATATAACTGAAAAATTGTTGAGAAACGGCGTTAAACCCGATGATGAAACATCTGATATATATGCTTGAAACATACGTTACTACATATAGTAGCCAACTCGTAAAGCGTTTCTTACTATTATTGCTGCAGCGAGGCTCTTATCACAACACGACCCTCTGACCATTATACCTTACGCTTGCCGATTTTCACGTCCCGGTCCGGTTAGTCTCGTCATTATCCTCTAACTCTCGACCGTACCTCAATACCGAACTGATGATGTGAAATGACGTTACTTCGAAAGAAAGCAAAGGTCAGACGGATACTCGGCTTCAATATAATAATAATTACAGTCTTTACAGACCCGACATTAGATTGGAAACACTGATTCTGTGGTTGATGATGTAACCTTAAAGGTGTGAATTCCTTTGTATATCAAGACAACTCGAATGTTGACAAAGTGTGTTTTATATGGCTTTCAATCACTTTTGTCTATATATCACCGTGGCTACCGACTGCAGAAAGTATGGTGTTTTACGGCATTTATAGTAGAATTTTGAAATCAAAACGACGAAATGTGTGAGGAAAAACGTTTATTTGTGATAAATATACTAATTTAAAGTAGTGATATAGATAATTCAAGCAGCAGAGTCTTGATTTATAGCCGTCGCTCAGGACTCTGTAATTAGCACTTCGAGCATAAAACTTACCGTATAAAGTCTGAGGGCGTGGTTTGAGAGTTTGAAGTGGATTGAAATACTAATAGAGCACTCACTATTCTGTTTGGTCCACTTTGTGTGAATGTTAAGTGTAAATCTGAGATGTAAGGGGAAGTATTGAATATAACAATATATACTCTTTACTCGGAGCTGTACAATTACACTCGGTCTCGAATTGTCATTCAGATGTCAAAGTGGATCGCAAATAATATTCAGAACTTGGACAACAATTTAATCCACTAAGCACTCACACATATTCACACTAAGACTCAGCAGGTCAAATATAAAGTTCTGAGTGTATAGACTAGAGTGTTGAATTCTGAGTCTGATTGTGATGCGGCATGTTGAGTGTTGAGTGTTGAGTGTTGAGTGTTGAGTGTTGAGTGTTGAGTGTTGAGTGTTGAGTGCTAAGTTCTGAGTGTAGAGTGCTGAGTGCTGAGTGCTGAGTGCTGAGTGTCGAGTACTAAGTGCTAAGTGCTTAGTGCTAAGTGCTGAGTGCTGAGTTCTGATTGTAGAGTGTTGAGTGCTAAGTGCTAAGTGCTGAGTGCTGAGTGCTGAGTTCTGAGTGTAGAGTGCGGAGTGCTGAATGTAGAGTTCTGAGCATAGAGAGAGTAGTAACGGTTATAATCCCGGCATAAATGTTTCTAGTAATAATTTCAGTAGACGGAGGCTACAGGGTTTATTATTCTCTTTTAAATTGACAGAAATAACACACCAGCGCCATCCATGCCGTCTAACATTCAACGATGGTTCAGCAAGAAATCATCTATGCAGCCAAATGTCCTGACACAGTCTGACAGCTTGTTACGACCGAAAAGGAAAATGTCAGTGGGTATTGCAGGAGTAGCTGATTTCGGCGAAGAGCATTGTTAGAACCCGACTGGATGAACCGAGTTACGACGGATATGTTCATTATTCATCGGTTGATGCTGCGTAAAATATTGTGCGACCTCAAATGTATATAAACTTTAAACTCGTGTTTTTATCGCGTCTGTAACATATGAAGTTTTTACAGTAGAAACAACATACATATCTGTATAATTATGTACAACACATAATTCAATGATTTAACAAACCCGCCAATCAAGAGAGATCATTCTTGATATTAATCCAGGAAAGTTGCACATGATTAACTTTTAACTGCCTTTGTAAATAACACGCATACTAGTTATTGTAGTTATCATAGTGTGTTCTTCTATTTACCATGATTCCTTTTATGCATTATGTAGAAACTAATAAACATTGTATATATGTATTGCAATATGCAGAGCTATTGGATTTTTTTTTCTGTTATGCTACTTGTACACGTGTAAATAGTTATCTCCATTTCTCTTTTCTAGTCACATGTCTACAAATATGTCAGAGGCATTCTCAGCACTGTTTACGATTGATTGCTGAATGCTGTAATAGGCAGTTTGTGGGTGTTATAATAATGTTATTATAACAAAAAATCACTGATGCACAATATATACCGACTTGTTTAGTCTGCACATCATGATATTTAATGGTAAACACCTTACCGCTGACAAAATGTAGTGATACAGTAGCAAGCAAATCCACCATCCAGCCATCTGCCGTCATACCCCTGCAGCGCTTACAGCGCTTTGATTAAAACTGTCCTTGTGACATGGTTTCTTGATCGATTTAAAACAATAGACCATTGGAAAATGCTCGAACTAAATTTTCCAAACAATTACAATTTAATACATTTGATGTAATCAAACACTGAATCAATTGTTAAACCTTACCACAAGTCGGGAATTTTCTATACTAGCAATATGGAGAGATTATCAGACAGTAATGTTTACTCGATAAAAATAGGGGGAATGTAGGGCCCTTTGAAAAGGTTATAATGTTAAGACTAGGCCCTACAATAAAGAATCAAACACAAAATAAGTAAAGTAATTTGTATTTATAATACACAAAAAGTGCACCGGCTTTATACACAACCACACAAATTCGAAGCACAATGAAGTATAAAAGACAAAATTACGTACATTCTGTATACATTGTGTAAGCATTTTTATAGGTACATAAGACTGCAATCTTTACAGCACACTGTCATATTTGCATTGGCGGATTTACAATATATACCTGTCTAACCCACTCCCCAGTCTATTGCCATAATTGTATTATTTTGAAACTCACTCGTGCATTCTATATTTTTCACCATATTGCGTAATGTAAAAATGTACATTCGAATTTATCTTTAAGACAACCAATATAAATAATACCCATGACCTTCGAAATATCGAATGAAATTTCATATTTTTGTCGTAATTAATATCACCGTCCCGTAGCGAAACGTTGGAAAAGGAAATCACCATCTCCTTATAAAAACCCACATTGGAATCAAAACCCACATATATATCCAGACACATTTAAGAAACTATGTGAATTAGTGCTGGTGGGTAAACACTTTTGACCAGTATATGTTGGAATAATATGGAACATAAAACACCACAATATCACGCATTTACATAATAATTCACATGTTTTCATACATACAGTCGAGCCTCGTTTATTCGACAACCTTCTATCCGAATATTCGGTATCATCCGAAATAAATATCAAGTCCCGGTGTATCTTCTTATGGACGTCGAATTGAAATCGGCTATTCGTAACCATGTATTGTTTTAAAAGGAATGTTCGAACCAGGTGAATTCGAATGAACTAGGTCCGACTGTACACTTATATTAGTAATTGATATCACACGAATAACTAACATAAAATATAAAATACTTTAGATGTTTTATAAAATGTCAATATATACAAGTCTATTATATATACTATATACATTTTGTAAACTCAAATACTGTTATAACTATTCATTGTTATATCGCCGAATATGTCAAAATAACCGATTACATTCAACCAAATGTGTTGCAATATTCAAACAGACGCTTTAAAACGTACACTTTCAAAAGTACGACAGCATATAATCAACTAGCAACACTAGAGACGAAAAACGGACAATCTGTATCACCAATGAGCGACCAATTAGAAAAATGTTTCAGTCTAAACACAGTCAAATAAATGTAAACATTAAAGAGCTAGCCAGAAAAGTGTAATATTACAACATAAATTCGTTGTTTAAAAAAAGTTTCACCAGTTTCCTCTATGTGAGTATTTGACAGTCTTCAAATATGCCAGTTCAAGCAGTTTCAATACAGTTTATTTTCTTAAAAACAACAAAGACATGTATGAAAGTTAAGATACTAGCCAGCAGCCTTTTACGAAGCAGCAGCAATATTAGTGCCTGCAATTGAGCGGTTTCCATCTGTGACAGTATTCAGATACGTCCGTTCTAATAGTTCTAATTCAATTTAAATTTATTCCTGATTTGTGAGACACATAGAGAGAATCACCAGTAGTCAAAAACAAACTTCATCCTAGAACGTTCGTTTGTTTTTGTCAAAGTCGATAATAAATTTTCGCTTTCGTTTATTTATCTCTCCTTCCAGAAAGCACGACAAAGCATTTTTTGAAAAGTCTAGGCTAGCTGAAATGCTATTTAGAACAGTACAATTGTCCACGCCACCTATTTTCAGTACTTTATAGCGCTTTCAGAATGGAACTACAGTTACACATACAAGCTTTTACCTACTGCAGTTATTTCTGTAACATCCTCCTGTTACAGGACAATTTGGAAACATCAATGATATAAATAGACACAAGTACAGAATCTTCCTCACCTTGCCACATCTTTTTCAGACATCATTATATTAAACAAAAACATTTTACAGTGTTTGGGTGTCTAACATGGAGTATTTATCGGACAGAATGCGCATGAAAGCCTTAGTGATTAGTTAGAATCGTACGATAAGGTCCGTGTCTTCGTCCGGAGTTGTTTCAGGTTGCATAACTTCACTCCCTGAAGCTTTGTCGTCGACTGGCTCTGTACCTATTAATGCTGGTTGGTTTTCTATAGGTGAAACACTCCTGGTTGTTGATCCATCCAAACTTTGATTAGAAGTAGAAGCAGATGATGACGAGGACGAGGAAGATGAAGATGATTTATTGGTTCTGGCTGAACTAGCTGGTAGGCTAAGATTGTCCACATGGATAACAACTCCTTCATCCTGAGAAATATTCTCAGCCTTAGGCGTACTTTTTTCATCTTCTGTCTTGGGGGCAGACTTTTCCACTTGATTAACAGTTGGTTCTTTGAAGTTGTCATGGTAATTCTTTCCGGTCTGATATCTCACGTCTGGTGGGTCACTTCTGTTTGGTTGAGGTCCACTTGCACTGTAACTAAGTGGTGTTCCCATTTTGACATGGTATACAGTAGATGGTTGTTGCTTAACTGACTTCCCCGATGCAGCATACAAAGGGTTATGCTTGGTGACGTGTATTGGTATGGTATACGGCTGAATGGGTAACTTGCTTGTCGAGTATACTGATCCATTCATTGGAACATACTTTTCCGATATCTTCTTCTCGTATTCTCCAGCCTTCATACTAGGCCGAATACTTGGAGCAGAAATGACTGAATGTGTATTAATAGGAGGCTTTACGGAGCTCGATAACACTGATGGACTGTTAGATCTGATCCCTTGTTGGCGTATATATTTGTCCAAGATTTTGTCATCAGAGAGTGTCATATAGGGATCATAACCCGGATGGTACTTTCGCAAGTTAAACTTGTCTCTGTTTGGTGTCGTTCTGAGAAAGAGAAACATATTGTTTACGTAATAGAATAACCAATCAATGCAAAATATCAGTAATAAGTAATTAAAACAAAAAAACTTATATCCAAACCTAGACACATGATTACAAACTTTATAACTAACAAAAGTAAGATTATGTAGAGACAGGGAACGCCAATTCCTCCCCACACAGATCCCAGGGAAACACGAGTTTACGAAGCATGTGGGGACTGCGGAGTTGCAAAGGTAAACATGTATGGGAATGGGGAGCAAGGAATGGTCGGCAACATGTAATTATTATGAAATTGATTTGTTCTCGAATAATTTGATGCGCTTATCAAGCATCATACACATGAATAACATTTTTGTTAGCGACTGGATTGGTTTTTGAGCCTACTACAGAAGTAATGATGAATAAAATATAGCGTGTTAGTATGTAACTGCATACATGTCGCAGTGTAATACCATATTGATTATCAAGCGGTTCTAGCATGGCATGTTTGGTAATCTAGGTTCTGCGCCAGTACTACAATTTCCAACAAAATTTCAACTGCCACAGTTGCATTCTTATAATTATGGTATAATTTCCAAAAGACATTTGCTTGAATTTTCGAATAAACATTTTTTTAGACTAAAAGATTACCGCTAAATTCTGGATTTCATACAAAATAAGCAATTTAATCATATTACCTCTTCCAGTAAACCCATAAAAGAAAGATGACGATAATAAAGATTCCAACAGCGATAGGAACAAAGATAGCAATATATACTTCCGTTCTTTGCTTATCATCTTTTTCTGGAAAAAAAAACAGACATAGTAAAGACTCGCATAACCAAACACAACCGTCTCCTTGGCCAAAGTTAACACATTCGTCTTGGGAGCGGGATGTCAAAGGTTCGAATCCCGGGAGCGTTCAGTTATGGCCTGTTGGTGAACCATGATGTGCCTATCAGTCCAATACCTGGCATTAAATATTGGGAATTAGAAAATTAATGTGCTCAAGAAAGTAGCTGTCTCTTAAGTCAGAAATGGCTGGCCCTTTAAGTAGGAGTGACCATATGATAAACAAACACTGTACTATACAATTAAACAATAATGTATGTTTGACGGTTTAACCGTGTCTTGTGTGAAGTTTATAGAGGCTCCCGTACTACCATAGACCCCAGAACACGTATTACAAAAAAAATAAAATCTCTTGAACAAGAACAGAAAATACGAGTACCGCCGTCTTTTTTTACTTGTAATGAGAACAGTTGTAAGCAAATTGTTAGGTGGTCAGTCAACGAAAACATGTTTGAAACATATCAACCAGTAGACATCAAGTATTCAACGACGGTATTCTCAACTAATGTTGAATCGACTGTATGCAGAATTGACAATAATAACCATTTTTCTAACAACTATTAGACAGAAACTTACGACCATCCCCAGATTTGATTAGGCCGCCGGCAGCACTTGTTGTTATAGTCGTCCTTTCGGTTCTCTGTGTTGTTGTTGGTGCTCGAGTGACAGGAGCTGGTGTTGTTGAAGGTCTTGTTGTTGGTACTATAGTGGTGACAGGTTTCGGGGTCGTGGTGGAAGATGTTGTTGGGCGTGTTGTTGTTGTGGTGGTTGTGGTTGTGCGCCTTGTTGTGGTAGTGCTGAATGGAGTGGTGGTTGTCGTTGAACGTTTTGTCGTAGTAGGGGTCGTTGTGGTAGTTTTAGGGGTTGTTGTGGTGGTCGTTGGTCGTTTAGTTGTGGTAGGGGTTGTTGTTGTGGTTGTGGTGGTAGTTGTAGGGGTTGTTGTGGTAGTTGTAGGGGTTGTTGTGGTAGTTGTAGGGGTCGTTGTTGTAGTTGTTGGGGTTGTTGTGGTAGTTGTAGGGGTCGTTGTTGTAGTTGTAGGGGTCGTTGTCGTCGTTGTAGGGGTCGTTGTTGTAGTTGTTGGGGTTGTTGTTGTAGTTGTAGGGGTCGTTGATGTAGTTGTAGGGGTTGTTGTTGTGGTTGATGTGGTAGTGAGGTCTGCAGGAAGAACTTCTTTACATTCAATATGAAATGTACCGCCTTGTACCGCTGAAAACAGTTTTCTATATAAATATGTTGGATATTGATTGTTGCATTTGAATATTTCAAAGTGTGATTATGTAGCAATGAAGTGACATATCGATGCATCAAATCGATTTGTAAAAACTAAGTAATACAATATAATGTGTTATATAGCTTTAGGATACTTACCATGTTCTTAATATATTAAATCGATGAAATACAAAGTTAACATCTCACCTATGTTAGTGACATGTGTATAATTTGTTTTAGTAGACATAAAAACAGCCTATGCTGAATTATAAAGCCACACCTGGGTAAAGATAAGTCAGCGAATGAAATATGTCTGTCAACACTTTGAAGTATATAGGAATGATGACGCTTATAAATCAACTTAACATACCGCTGTTTTGTCTTTATAATATATTTGAGAACCAAGAAGTATTACAATGTTTGTTAATTATAAACATTGTATCATTATTTTTGTCGATCTCAAAGATAAACGTTGTCTCAGCTTACCTTGAACTTTGACCCAAATCATCGACGGAGAATCCGATGCTCCTTTCTGATACAAATTGGTTAAGTTTATCTCTGTTGAACCTCCTTCAGGCACATGCATCGAGAGTTGTTGCCCGTTGTAGTAAAAGTTATGCAAATGGTGTGCATTTGAGGGCGTACACTTGGATCCAAAGACGGATGAAGTAAAAAGGGCAGAGGAACAATTGGCTGAATGCTGGTTCTGCGCTTTGTAATAACTTTCCATTCGAACGTCGATTATTTTAAATATCAGTGGCTGAGTGCCTTTGTTGACAATGTTGCATTGGCATTCTTCACTTGCCCTTTCTCTGTTAAATGCTTCATTAGATCCATCAAATATGATATCAGTTGCAGCGAAGTCTCCGGACGCTACACCCGTTGGACCGCCACACATTTGGATTTTACCAGCATCTGGATAATGGTAGAACATGTTTTGTTTTATTTGGGTTAAACGGAATTTTCAAAATTGTTGTTCGCAATACATGGCAATCAGTTAATCTAACAAGTCTTCATATAATTAATTATCACTTCTAACTTACATTTCTGCGAGAAGCTGATATCTACCCTGCATGCATCAGTGGTAGAAGACAACTGGTCATAGCCAACTCTAAAATAAGGACATCACCTGTCCTGCACGGCAATCGAAACCGGACCTCCAGGGTGACAGCACAGTGCTCAACCAACTGTGCTTTACGAGCGGACGAATGGTAGAACATATCAGCATTTGCGTATGAAACTGTTTAGTGTAATATAAAACCGTTGCCCGTGAGTATAAACGTAACTCAACTAGGCATTTGTTGTCTCGCAGAAACTGTTACAGTATTTTAATGTCACTCTTAGAATTGTTTGTTATTCTATTATCGAATGGTGAGTGATTCATACTTACACAGCATAGCGGTCATGCTCGATCAAGTACACTTTGTCAGACGTCAATGGATGTATTTTTGTAGGAGCTGGGGCCTCAGTTAATGTTGCTATAATTTTGGCCCAACCCTTTTTGTATGTATGTACAAGTTAGTATTTGTATGTTTGTGCAAATATGAAAAATTTAAGTATAAATACAATGAAATATGAGTATTAACTTATCATTGACTAACGCATGTATTAAAATAAGAAATGATTCAATTATGGCTATAGTAGGACTAAATATGCGTGGTGCGTTTTTAAAGCAAAAACAAAAATGCCACGCCGCTTAAAACTAATTGAACAATACTTACTCAAACTATTTTGCTCACACTCGTACTCCATTTGAACGAAAGTTGACGTCTTAGATTCGTATCTATCTATCAGTTGCCATGGTGCATGTATGTCCTTACATTGACGACGACCCGAGCAATTAGTGTATGTGTTGTAAGTATTTTCTAAGTTTAGGTCGGCTATTACTTCCGTATTATTATCATTAGCGACTTTACAACAAAAATCGAAATTAGCACAGTGCGCAGTTGCATCAACACATTGCTGAAACAAAATGCAAACAAATACAATAGAGTGATGCACAGAGGAGATGTTTTTATTATTATTAGTTTATTTCGGGGTTTTTAAACATACATACATAATATATAAGAGATTAATCAAATATGTACATGTACATATAAATGCATATAATAAACGTGGCGGTTGTTTAAAGATACACTACATTGTACGTGTTTCTATATCTATTATATTGCAAGTTAATATATTCAAACACAGTAAAAAAAAGACTGGTAAGTGTTAGTAGTCATAAACGTTATATTGGGTTTAAATTCCATTTTAATGAGTTGATATGTCACACACTTTAGTGATGACACACACGTTGTCAACTTGGGCTTACACGTGTGTGTTGATGGTAAGTATACAGGTCATATTGGCATGTGTTACTATATCTAGCGACTGTAATGGAAGTGTGTGATTAACTGAATATGAAGTAACCAGATTGTCAGTCCAAGCAATGGTCCGGGAATCTTACATATTCAAACTGGGCGTATCTAACATAGTTTCAGTAATTGCCGATTCTAATATATTTGTCAAGATCAATGATGCCTGTCGAAAAAACAAACATAATTCTAACCTTTTCACCACAAGCGGGTGCAGATGCTTGTTTGCGGGTTACATAATCATTGGCATTAATACTTAATCAGAAACTGAGCTTAACATGATATTTAACGTTTCTTGGTCACATACGTACACGATAAGGCTACTACAATAATAAAACTTTATACATAAACAGTAAATCCTCACCTCAATAATAAGACCTCCTCAAAATGAATAACACAAGCTTAAGTACTTTTTCACTTTGTGCTCTTTATTTAACCCTAATATAAAGACCACCTGAATAAGAAAACCAGTTTTCAATGGTAACAAGAGTAGTCTTATTATTGAGGTATTACTGTATTTAAAAAACCTACACTCTATGAGCTGGTTTTAAAATGTTTTTTTCATACGCGAGGTACGATTGGTCCATGATTATTCAAAAGCATATTTAGTGTTAATACAGAATTTAAAATATATAGTAAACCCTCAATTAAACAACACCTCAATAATAAGACCACCTCAAAATTAAGAACACCATTTTCAAGTCCATTTTTACTTTTTTGAATAAAGATACAATCTCAATATTAAGACAACTTCAATAATAAGACCAGTTTTCAAGGGTACTAAGGGTGGTCGTATTATTGAGGTTAAACTATACTTACAGGCGCTGTCTTGTATCCAGCATACAGCTTGTACAAGTTAATAATCTCTCCTTCCGAACAAGACATAGAATAGAAGTCGCAGACTGGATCGGTTCCGTAGCATGCATTGCTACTCAGCGCCTCACTCAAGCTGGCCACTGTTATGAAAAAATATATATCGAGTATTTGCTTCGTTTAGTTTAAAGTTAATTTACAACGATTGTAAAACGATTTATTACAGCTTTTATCATTTTATTCGATGTCTGCTTCCCGGGTTACCGATCAGTTCTCGCGCCAAATTCTGGAATTGTGTAAATTGGCGTTTAAGCCTACTCAGGCCGGAGTGCCAACTCACGACCTTCGGATTATAGGGGTCAGAGGAATGATAGTTCGGATCTCGACCTCTCAGCATGGATGTTTTGGGTTCGAAACGCTTAAATAGCTACTCCTGATGTTCTCGAATAATATAAAATAAGCATCATGCATAAGCACGCTTAACCGAGAATGAATGCGTAAAATGTATTTAACTAAAATATTAACAACAGGCCTTGTGAAAAAGTTTGATTTACTTTTGAGAAAATGCATTGCTCTATTTTTCCAAGCTTTCGATATCAAGTAACTCTTAGACTAACTACAGACCTCGTCTCGATACTAATCTGACTTTGGAGATAAATAATGAAGTGTGAATGTCAGTATCGGCCTTCCGTTCATTCGGAAATCCTCGGCCAACTACGTCAAGTGTTATCCGAGTAACGAAGTGGTACGGAAATACCCGAGAGCTGTAGAGAATGCCTTCCGTTGATTCGTTTATTTTAAGTTGAGTGAAGTTGTCGCAGCAATCGTACATCGTACATCAACATTCAATAACGACTTAGGTGGAATACAGAACACACGCTGACGTCGTTATTCGACTTATATATTTAAACACATACCTAAAATTCAACCAAGTGCAAGCACTGACATCAACATTCGAAAATGATTGTATCCTTATTTTGGTGTAGATAACTTGTAGATATACTATAATAGTTGTTAATCGCGTTTATCTCCCCTTAAATAGTGTTTACATACTCAATCGGTGATTGTTTTATCATTTTTAACATTAACGGTGAGAACTATTTGACATATTGATTTTTTTTTCATTAAATACTTATTTACCTATAAGCTTCGAATGAATATTGTGTGTTTTCATGGTTTGATACAATACACCGTAAATTATATAGATGAAGAAAGCAAAGATGCTATTTTTTTCAATGTAATATACTTTATTACTGTCAGATAAAACATCTTTAACGTCAGGTTGCTGAAGATGCAAGGGTCACCAATCGAGAAAGGGTCGATAGGTTTATGAGGCGTCTGCTTAGTAGCTAGTTGTCATTTAGAGTAATATCGCGCGCGTCGCTGTAACACGTTGACAGACACATGCACGTTCCTCGATGTAAGAACATGACATTAAGTGGAATTCTAATTAGTGAGACAGTCATTTGCCATGTTTAGAACGAGGTCATTCACTGTAGTAAAATGTTTGTGAATGCTTCAGCTATGAAGATATGAACACAATATTTCTATCCTATATCTATATTTCATATTTCACTTCATCAATTATACGAAACCCCGTTTACTTAATGTAATTTGAAAATGTTGGTGTCAACAAAAATGTGCCTACATTACCCTGTACGGCTTACAGACTTTTCAACCCCAAGACTTTTCAACCCCAAGACTTTTCAACCCCACTTTTCAAATGAAGACTTTTCAACCCCAGGACTTTTTAACCCCTGATTTCAAGACTTTTCAACCCCTAGTTTGAATCTTAAACAACGTGTTTGTCAACAATTTTCCAGGTAACAAATGTTATAATTGTCCAATTAAAAACATATTAGAGGGGTTGAAAAGTCTTGGTTTATTAGGGGTTGAAAAGTCTTGATTTTAACAGGGGTTGAAAAGTCTTAGGCTAATTAGGGGTTGAAAATGACAGTGGGGTTGAAACGTCTTGGATATTTTACCTTAGGGGTTGAAAAGTCTTGGGGTTGAAAAGTCTTGGGTGGGAAATTAGACCCCAAAAAGACTAATTGTCTAATTCGCATCGGTCAACCCGCCGCCCCCGCCCTGGGGAAAATATTGATAGGTACATTTGTAACGGTATTGTGTGATTTAAACATTTGCACACTCATCGTTGACCAAATTATTTAGCGTTCCACAAGCATCAAACAAATAAGCATTTGAATCGGCGGTGAATTTTCTACGGATAGTTTTTGGTCAAATCATCACAGAATTAACTTTATGTTTAGGTATATTTTGATATGTTTGAATATGTGTTATAGTGTTCCTTCTCTGTCTCATAGATTACACAGATGTTAGTATTATATCTGTTCGTCCTTATGGGCCATAATGCTTACTGGACTTAAATGAAATAAACTTATGATATAAGGAGCCAGGGTCTGTGATTTTGGCGCTTATGGCAAAATTTATTAAAATTTACATCTTCCTTGCATTTGAAAGACACATATCCCCTGATCACAAAAATAACTTCCATTTTAAAATCTGACGTCGGAAAAGTGTTTTTGTGGCCAATTTAAAAACATACGTAAAAAGGCATTTTTATATTATATTGTATATTATACAAAAATGCACAAAATAACCTCTTCAGAACAACGCCCTTTTGCCGACGCACGGTAGTGGAATCAAAGCGCTGTGTGGAGCGTACAGAGGCACATGAGAGGATGTTACTCATGAGATGTAAAATTGATACTTAATTACTACAGAAGAAATATACAGCTGTTGTAAAGAGGGGTTTACACCGGAGTGTAATGTATATGTTTCTGTAACTGTATAATTATGTTTCATTTAAAGATATCTGACTCATCTGATCGTAACATGTTTAAATAGGCTTCACGCAATATTGCAATGTCATTCGCTAAAACGTCTTTTACAAGAACCATTGCAATAGACGAAACACGATCAATAAAACAGTGGAAGTTGTTTTAATTATCTAATAATGCGAACTTCTGTTTTACGACCTATCCGAATGAATTGCGTGATTATTTATTCATCATTAATGCGTAATTTGAAATACATGTCATCATACATCATAGTAATCTTGCCCCGATCTCTCAAAACATCTCAAATAGAAATTAAATTGATCATGTGACTCGTGAGGTGCATGCTGGGGGGAATTCCGCGGTATTTTTAAACTGGAAAACCCCGATTGCTCGATATTACGACGGCGAATTAATCAGCCTAATTGCATTAAATGATTCAAATATTCACCATATACAGCTTTTATTTACGTTTATGATGATAAGACTACACATATTTTGCGGAATTGCAAAATACGAGTTATTTTCAATCTGGAGTTCAGCACATTTAATATGAAATTTTGCTCAAGTTAGTGAATGAGATTGAGCCTATGTCATTGTTCAATGTAAACAAAATATCTTTTTACCGAAACTTCTGAAAGACACGAACGTTAATATCAATTTACCGAACTTGTTATTTACCGAACATACCAGTATCCGCTCAGACAATTGAAGAAAAGTAGTTGTCACATGAAAATTCTCTTACTATTTTCTCAATTATTACATATTTTGGAATTACTCCTATAAGTACTTATCAGTGTTGCCTATCAAAATGGCTGCTGACCAAGAACAAGGGAGGTAAATAATGTAGATGTGGGACTATCTAATAGATTTTTTCTTTGATAACTACAGTAAATCGCTTTAATGTGTTCTTCTCAAAGCCTAAACTGGAGATATATAACAAATAAAGCCGTGGATTTTACGAGCGTTGTGTACATATTTTATAAAGCTTATTATCGTTATTTTATGTGCAGACACCTAATTCAAATTAGACGATTGTGCTCGATCGCTCAATAGACCTGAACAATAAAACGCAGCGTACTTACAATGGAAAACACGTATACTTGTTAAGACAGATAAATTGCTATTGATCTGAAGAATGTAAAATTATACGGGTCAAAAGAGCTAACCCGCCATCATGGTTTTACAGAATCCTATCTACATTATGACAATTAAGTTATCCGGCTTAAACGATAAACCGGATTTTGACTGATTTGCCTCGACTTTTGTCTGTACTTCAGTTCATTTGAGTCATTATTGTAATATATCTTACTGCAATTAGTAAAAAACAGAAGAGATATCCAGCAGTTTTTTAGTAATTTGGGATGATAGATCGTTAAACCAGTATATATATTCATCAACTGGATTTTACGCTCATCGGCTCACTAGATGTCATCTTGAATTCGCTATTGTTTTTTAACCAAGAGTACAAACAAAATCTAATTTTAGATCCATTTAAGTTCAGTCAGACAATAAATCCTGTTTTTGTCTTCATTGCGATTTCGAGCAACATTTCAACGGTATGTTGATATTTTGTACTCGAGGATTTTGAGAATTTGACACATTTTTATACACTCCGGAAATGACTTTTGAAACGATCTATAGTTCGGATTTTGACCCTTGGGAGTCATTCTTTAGGTGGTTTGGGTTTGGTTTGGTATTACTGTTTATGAGGTCGCCGCGCACATTTTATAATGCACTTTATGGTATTTTGGTCGACCCGGTATGTCCCCCGCACACCATAAATAGACTTTTTGAAACCGAAGGGGGAAAGGTACCTGCCAGTATAGCAGTATAGATCAAACAGACAATTTTTGAAGCCATAGACGGTTACTGCACAGTGCCAATGAGACCTATCGTACAGTTACCATTTTCCTGGCACCTAACCAGTACTTTCCTGGAATCTACCCAGTACTTTCCTGGTTACATGGCAGTACTATGTTAGGTGGGAAACACTGAAAAGTATTTCTGCTTTATCCGGCGAGACGAGGGATCGAACCCACGACCTTCGGATTCGTAGTCAGCAGCGTTAACCACTGAGCCACAGGGCCACCTTCATTCTTTAGGACGCATTAACTGATAAGGTCATACCAGATTCTATCTGCGTGTAGCGTCAGGTTTATTTTTAGAATCCTATATACCATGACATTAAAACTTGAACAAAGTGTCGATGAAGCAACAGAATTTATCTTTTGTATCAACAAATCGCACAGTGACTGTATATCTTAAGGTCAGTTTCATGTATGTTGTTAACATATTACGGCCTTTCTTTATCTGTAAAATATGTTTAATGGAGGTTTTGGTTTGGGCAGAATAATCAATATAAACATACCTCGCTCGATTACAGTTCAACTCTCATATATCGGTAAATGCTATAGAAAACCGTTGGTCACTTAGTTGTAAAATGTATTTTTCATTGTTATTCTCTGACAAGATTGAAACTCGGACAATGAACTTTCAGTACCTTACTGTGGAATATGTTCTATAATTATACATGTCTAAACTTATGGCGTGGTGATGTTTGTGGCAAATTTAAGGAGGACTTAAACGTTTGAGATCTTTATCAAACGTTTCGCCTCAATGATAACATTCCAACTGCATTGTGTAAATTATAAAGCATTTCTTTGTCCGCTAAAAGAAACGGACCAGACCCGATATAATTATGTGTGTATTTCTAATTTGAAAGAATTCAATTTTGCGTCAAAAGTCATACAGATCACTAACGGTGAACAATAGGAAATATTGAATGAACGAACAATGTTCAATGAGTAATGTATCGAAATAGGATTTCAGGTGTTTTTCCGTTTTTTTGCCGAAAACAAGAAAACCATCTCCTCGATATGCCAGTTTCTTATATTCAACATTTAACCAGGCACCGATCTCTCGAAACATGTCAAATAGAAATATCAGCTCAATATGAGATTGTGCTCAAATTAATGTCTGAGTTTGAGACAATCTCATTTTGTATCTCTTGAAAAATTTCTGAGAAAAATACTCATCTCATCTTTTTTGTTATGTAATATCGATTTTGAGTCTGGTATAAGATGAGAAAAATCTCAACAATTTGAGACAATATTTGAGATGAGATTTATCTCAGATTTGGATGTTTCGAGAGATCGGGGTCTGAATCTAGATGGAGGATAATCTGTTTCATAGAAATAGGGAAACTACATTGACAAATACATTTACCATGATACCACATAGATCGAAACACGTTCATTATACAATGTTATATTCATTGACAAATATACGTGATATTCAATTATTGATTCTGTAAATACAGCTTGAAGATTTGTCATACATTATGATACATAGATGTATGCGCATTTTGACAAAACAATTTATGCCTTTCAAGTATTCGGTCGCTCACAGGGACTGATCAAGGAAGATTTTATTTGAATAGTTTGAATAGAAACTCAGTTAACATTGGCTGCTTGTAAACACGTCGATGTAATTAGATGTTTGCTTGAAACTGAGCCAGACATAATTATGTATACAGTTTGCTCAAATTGACCCAATGTCGTTCACGAGGTAGTGTTTTCTTTTATTTCATAGGTTATTTTCTGCATTGAATGATTTATCCTCTCAATCAAAGTTAAAGGTTAGAAATACGTCATGTTAGTGAAACGAACTGTCAAAATAGAGAAAAACTAAATGCCGCATTTTGAGTGCGACAATTTTTTCCAGTTATCGAACCAGATAGCTTACGACATATACATTCGATTTTTCTCCCAAAGGCTCATGGTTATTAAAATATGTTTTTTTTTGTGTGCAAATGTTATATTATAAATGTGATATTATTGTTGTAATTGCTTTTATTGCATGAGGGCTTTACTGAAATTAAATCTGCGCATAGTAAAATTATACATATTTAGAACGATTTTTAAATTACCTTCAATAAATACATATTATTTTTTTATTGTTTTTATTATTATTATTATTATTCATGTTATCTGCCGTATATCCACTACAATGCTTACACCGGGTGCGGTTTCACAATGCCTAATCACATCTGAAACTTGGAAGCGTGGCCTCTCAATTACTTGTTTACTTACTCTTGAATTGTGATTTCATTTTGCATTTTCAACCGTGCATTCTAGAGCCGGACTGGCTTTTCAATTTATGAACCGACTAATTTGTAACGGAATAATGTGTACAATACAACCTCCTCAGAGCGACCCTTTGCTGAGCAACAACCTCTCTGTTGTAACATTCACTATCAATTTAACCTCTCTAGAGCACCAACCTCTCTGTTCTACGCATTCACTATCAATTTAACCTCTCTAGAGCACCAACCTCTCTGTAGTACCATTCACTATCAATTTAACCTCTCTAGAGCACCAACCTCTCTGTAGTACCATTCACTATCAATTTAACCTCTCTAGAGCACCAACCTCTCTGTAGTACCATTCACTATCAATTTAACCTCTCTAGAACAACAACCTCTCTGTTGTACCATTCACTATCAATTTAACCTCTCTAGAGCGATACAAATTCACTATCCATTTAACCTCTCTAGAGCACCAACCTCTCTGTTGTACCATTCACTATCAATTTAACCTCTCTAGAACACCAACCTCTCTGTTGTACCATTCACTATCAATTTAACCTCTCTAGAGCACCAACCTCTCTGTTGTACCATTCACTATCAATTTAACCTCTCTAGAACACCAACCTCTCTGTTGTACCATTCACTATCAATTTAACCTCTCTAGAACACCAACCTCTCTGTTGTACCATTCACTATCAATTTAACCTCTCTAGAACAACAACCTCTCTGTTGTACCATTCACTATCAATTTAACCTCTCTAGAACACCAACCTCTCTGTTCTACGCATTCACTATCAATTTAACCTCTCTAGAGCACCAACCTCTCTGTTGTACCATTCACTATCAATTTAACCTCTCTAGAACACCAACCTCTCTGTTCTACGCATTCACTATCAATTTAACCTCTCTAGAGCACCAACCTCTCTGTTGTACCATTCACTATCAATTTAACCTCTCTAGAGCACCAACCTCTCTGTTCTACGCATTCACTATCAATTTAACCTCTCTAGAGCACCAACCTCTCTGTTGTACCATTCACTATCAATTTAACCTCTCTAGAACAACAACCTCTCTGTTGTACCATTCACTATCAATTTAACCTCTCTAGAGCAACAACCTCTCTGTTGTACCATTCACTATCAATTTAACCTCTCTAGAGCACCAACCTCTCTGTTCTACGCATTCACTATCAATTTAACCTCTCTAGAGCACCAACCTCTCTGTTGTACCATTCACTATCAATTTAACCTCTCTAGAACAACAACCTCTCTGTTGTACCATTCACTATCAATTTAACCTCTCTAGAGCGATACAAATTCACTATCCATTTAACCTCTCTAGAGCACCAACCTCTCTGTTGTATCATTCACTATCAATTTAACCTCTCTAGAGCACCAACCTCTCTGTAGTACCATTCACTATCAATTTAACCTCTCTAGAGCGATACAAATTCACTATCCATTTAACCTCTCTAGAGCACCAACCTCTCTGTTGTATCATTCACTATCAATTTAACCTCTCTAGAGCGATACAAATTCACTATCCATTTAACCTCTCTAGAGCACCAACCTCTCTGTTGTACCATTCACTATCAATTTAACCTCTCTAGAGCGATACAAATTCACTATCCATTTAACCTCTCTAGAGCACCAACCTCTCTGTTGTACCATTCACTATCAATTTAACCTCTCTAGACCACCAACCTCTCTGAAGTACAAATTCACTATCAATTTAACCTCTCTAGAACAACAACCTCTCTGCAGTAAAATGCACTATCAATTTAACCTCTCTAGATCAACAACCTCTCTGCAGTACAGATTCACTATCAATTTAACCTCTCTAGAAAAGCAAGATATCTGCAGTACAAATTCACTATCAATTTAACCTATCTAGAGCAACAACCTCTCTGCGGTACAAATTCACTATCAATATAACCTCTCTAGAAAAGCAAGATATCTGCAGTAAAAATTCACTATCAATTTAACGTCTCTAGAACAACAACCTGTAGTAAAGATTCACTTAACCAAAATTAAGTGGCTCCCAAAGTGTGCTGCTCTGGAGAGGTTGCCATGTATTGTAAATGTCATAGGAGTGGCACAGATTATATCGGTGGCATGAAACAGGATGTTGAGGCATGCGATCAACAATTTATGGCCTTTAATAATGATATTTTATTCGTCTTTATTGAAGCGAGTGATGGGTTTATAAACCAGGAAGTATGGGGTTGAATGAGTTTTAAACATGTCGAGTCAATGAATCAGGTATAACCCGTCTCTAGTTGTTAAACCATCCGCCTTGGGATTGGTACGTCGAAGGTTCGTGTACCTATAGATGTCGGTTCTGATATGGCCGGTTGGTGAGCCACCAGCTTGTTAAAAAATAGTTTTGTTTGTCAACTTGCCCGGTAGCTGTCATTAACATGATAGGAATCGGGAGATAACTGTGCTAAAAAGAAGGTATCTCATCAGTAATCAGACTAACCATATACATTAGGGTAACACTTTGATTAATGAACAATTTACTTTTTATATTGCTTCGTTTTATTAAAAATGGAATAAAATTTGCCTTTGGAATGCTGGGAAACTAGGCTGCTTTAATTTTGTAGTAGTAAAACCATCTGCGTAGACTATTTTTATTCTAGCCAATGAAACTCTTTGAACTAGTAAATTAAGTCAAAATGGTATATTTGTATCACGTTAATGCAGCAGCGGAAGCAGCTCAGTCGGTAGCGATGAAATTTGATGACATGCAAAAGAGGATAATTGGATTATTCGTTGATAGGCCTAAAACAGTTGACCTCGATGTATCCATTTCTGATTAATTGCAAGCGAACTTACATACTTCAATTGTAAATAGAAGGTTGAACACGAATAATTAGACACTATATATTTCATGATCTTCATGATTGAATATTAATTATAACTATCGATGAATGTCCTTGTAAATAGACAGTTACTAGTCTGTGTACTGTTTAAGGCACCCTGACATCTAATGACTCTTAAACTTAAACAAACATGTATGTAAAAGGCCATGTATTGCTCGGAATGTAATACAGAGTGTTGAAGTTTTCTTGTGTTCCACTTACTTCGATTCACAGGAGATTGTCACGAGTTCTCTCCCTTTATCCTTATTGAGTATATGTATTTACAGTGCTTTGATGTTCCTTTGACGTACATGTGTAAATTCCTACCAATTAACCATAGTACATGCAGTGTATGTTTACCTCAACAAAACGTATGTACATTACCAGGTCAACCATTGATTAACAGTAGCAATAATTGAAAACGGCTATGAATAACAAAACTACGCATTGTTCATTTTACTTCCACTAATATTAGTATTCCGCTGAAAATATTGACATTCAAAAGTGTATAAATTTCCCATAAATCTATTTGAAAGCAGACCTGTTTATTTACGTATTAAAATTACCCTGTTAAATGAACCAAACACATTCGATCGTTATAGTTATTTACAAGGGCCAGCATATTTGTCAATGATTTTAGAATCAATATTGATTATTATTTTCAAATTTGTTAGGTTTAATTATTTAAATTTTATGGAAGTCGCCTATCTGAAATAAAAGAGCTTTTGTGTTCTGTTATGTTCCAGAATGAAAAACGATAACTAACTGCATGTATTTGAATAATAATAATATCTATATAATCAAGTCTGTATTGTAGCTGAGGCCACGGTCTCATGGACCGGTTTTCAATGTTTCTCCATATTTTTACGCGATCATTAGTTCACCTCACAGTTAAAACAGACTTTCTTCAGAACCAATAGTGGTTTTATCACTGTGGTTCCAATGTTCGTTAAATTGTTCTGTTGAGTTGGCGGGGCTGACACGTGACATGACCCCGCGAACCCGTCAACCCTTCAAACGTACGGAACTGTAAATCTTTCTGCAACATCAGTACCTTAAGACCCCTAAATGTCAGACATTGTCATCACTACAAAGGCGTTTTCTAATTCAGTCGTAAAAACTTGTTATTTTGTTTTTATACAATTATTTCTTCAGGAAACTGCTTGTCTAACTAAGGATATGTCTGTCACCTGGAAAAATGTTTGTTTCTCTAAGGTACCGTACACTGGACTTTTAATCCACAACTAAGACTATTTCGACAGACGGAGCTGTTTTTGTACAGAATAGAATCACAAAGTACAAGGTGAATGAGGTTAGAACGGACGTATATAAGTAACTATACACATAAGTACATCAATGTACCATCTCTTGTACATATACTGTCGCGAGGGAACATGCAGTTTTTATTACTTTTTTGTTTTTTTTCTAGACTTTCCTAAAAAGCATTTAGCTGACTATTTTCGTAAAAACTTCGGACATATAGAGTACCAACACTTACTGACAACACTATTAACACCATTAAACAACAATGTATTTTGTTACCAGTTAAGGGAACTGACTTGAAGTCGCGCATCATGTTTTGCTAATACGTTCTATTGCTTCTTGTCTCTTTTTTACAAACTACAATTCCGTTTTATCCGCTATCGTTCAATTATCGTAGTCGTACTTAAACTCACGATTTTGTCTCAGTCGTATTATGCAATTCACGTTTTCAGCACTTTTACTGCACCTGTAACTGACTCATTGCATACATGTGGTAGACTTTTATATAATGTATTGCGGTAATATTCATTAAATTGATATTTCATTTAAAGGTGTATACAGTGTTTATTCATACTTCGTTGATAAATTAAAAGAAGAAAACATTGAGATGTAAATTTGCGACTATACGTCCGGTCCCAATTTATATATTATCTTATTTCTAACTACTTCATATCCAGGCTAACAACGTTGGTATCACGTGATATCTGCACATAAATATGTGTACATTTGTTCTATATGACAAAACGCATCCACTCATCTCTTCAAAACATTACCATATTTCTTATTACGTATGAATAAATCGTTAACAAACTGATTAACATGTTAACATGCCAAGTTGGTTCAAATTGATTCTTATACGAGTACAGAACCCGATTTTCTGATCACTGATTATCTGATTATTGATTTTCTGATAACTGATTATCTGATTTTCTGATTACTGATTTTCTGATTACTGATTTTCTGATCACTGATTTTCTGATCACTGATTTTCTGATCACTGATTTTCTGATCACTGATTTTCTGATCACTGATTTTCTGATCACTGATTTGCAGATCAATTATTTTAAGATTTCAACATTGACACAGGGTTCCAATTCTCGAATAAATGAACAGACAGTCAAAAATGCCAATGTTTTTTATCAACATTCTGAAAACTTTTATGTATAAAGTCATATCGAGATTCGAAAATAAAGTTTTCTTGGAATTCCACTTGGAATAGTTAAATGTAGATACTCCTTCTTATTTGGTATATTATACACCTAGTGCAAGAGAACGCGCAGTGGTAGAGGGGTACAGCACCCGACCTCTGATCCATAGTTCGTGAGTTCGAGTCCGGTGTTGAGCGGTTTTAGTCACGAAACTCTTAATTTGGCGCGAGTAACGGTGAGTAACCCAGGAAGCAGTTTTTCGAGAGTGATTTTATATAAGTTGTAAATACATATAAATAGAACTCAATAATTTTAAAATAAGTGTAAAATAAACTGTGCTTATCCCTTTAATGCACGCGTCTATTTGCATTTATTACACATTATGAATCATTAATTAACGCCTTCAAGTAAGACTTGTTTAAAGTTTAACAACAATGAATGCATTTAATGATTATACGTAGACACCAATGCATTTCTATTTTCTGAAACAACGAGTATACAAAATCAATTAACGTTACCTGCTAATATCGACAAAAGTATCCACAACATGGACCCAGCCATTATCCTTTTATTTGTATGGCGAATTACCGAATCAATACACCTTGAAATGCGTAAATTAAACTAAGTTCACACAATATTCTCAGCCAGTCTGCTTGCCCAACATACACATCTGATTTATTTCACGCGGATTGATTTAGAATCAAATATCAATGATTAATAATCACTCAAGCCTCAATCAATATATTGATAAACAAACACTCAGTGGCTTCAGAAATCACAGTTTATATCACAGGCGCGAAATGCCACGCCCAAATATGGTGTCTACCCGATGACGGTAGAATCGTCTTAACTTTACAACTTCCGTCTTTCAAATGAACACCGATTTCATTCTAGTTAAAACCGCTGGTGTATGAATCCTCGTTTAATTTCCGGTTATCGCAGGTAAATTGATCTCCTGGGTTGGTTTCCTAATTCAATCTCAGTTCACGTGCTCAGTAATGGCACCCGGTTACAACACATAAACATTCCACATTTACGAAATTTTCATTCTAACTTTTCTTCCTTTTACATCGAAAAAGCAGAACTCCCTTTTACGTGTTTGAAATTATGAATATATTATACACATACAGTTTTTAATCACAGCATCCTGTTATATGAAGTACACGTAGGTAATATACAAATGTAGTTATATTGAATTTATTCAAAAGCGCCCGTATGCACTATCCGATACCGGCTTTTTTCGACAGTAAATGAACATAATACCAGTATGTGAAATGGTGCGTCAACTTTAAGTGTAATAAACTTAACAAAGGTATTAGGAGACGATCTATTCAGCTAAGAAACCATACAATGAATTCATTCAAAACATGTTTAACTACTCGCGGCTTGTAGCGCGGTATTTGTAATTTAAGTGCGGATCACGTGACTTTATCCACAAGGAAGTTACATCAACTGTAAAATATACTGGTCAAAAATGCTATCCCGCCATCACTATTTCGCGCAGTTTCTTAAACTCTTCTGGTTAAATCTGCAGGTGATTTTGAGAACAGCAAGTTATAACATTTAGGGTTCAAATTAGTTGATCTATCGAACAATGTCAATGCAAACCTGTCAAATCACGTTCATCATTTCACATCCTAATATAGTGAAGATTCTCAAAATGAAAAATAGCGGGTTAGCTCTTTCGACCAGTATATAATATTGAATATTATGCGTATTTGTTCTAAACTTCATACAACATTAATCTAAATATTGATTTTAAATATGACAATACGTTTGCATTTGTGTTATGCGAGAATAACAGTTACATGAACAATGCTTCCTCTCTTGAGAGACATGTTACGGAGACAGACAGAGTGTTTGTTGAAGAGAGAGAGTTGTTGTAGGGAGGGAACGGATCTCTACCGGCCCGTTGCATTCTCAGATCTGTACAGTCGCTCAGGAGAGGTGTCATTCCGGGAGGGAATATCGAATATAAAAATGCGTCGTGACTTGCACAGCAATGTATGTAAATGTAATACTGATGTTATATTATAGCTCATAAAATTACCGTATAACTTTACAATGTAACATGAGAAAGTTACCTGAATATCAAGTACAAACCTTAGCATTTACGTTTTAAAGTCCTGAGATTTTACAATTAGCTAGTAAACATAAATATTTAAATCGAAAAATACTTAAAGGATATTTGTATATTTCAGTGTAAGATTGAAATATATTTTACCGGTTGAGCAACGGACGCTCAGGAAGTTTGCTCAGTGGGGCTCGAACTCACGACCTTCGGATTGGGAGTCATGTCCTCTCCAACTCGACCACTATGCCTCGTTAAATAGTTTGACCTGACCTAAGTATTGTGCTGCATGAATAATAAAAACATCATTATCGATACTACGATATTAAATATTTGAAAACTTTAAACATTAATGACCACTCTGTTTGCTGTCTAAATGTCTACTTTATTAAAGACATGCATTGAAATTTAGGTATTTACTTGACATCGAAGCAGCGATTTCGAAAAATCACAACCATGATAGTCCCCCCTGAAGCTCCCGGCATACGGACTTCCAACAGGCATAGTCCCGAATGAATCCCAAGTCATACGGACCCGGAGTCACCATTAGGTCTCATCTGACCAAGATATGTATGTTATGCTCTCAGCCGCGGCCTATACGGCGCTCCTACGAGTTCGGGACCATCTAATAGTCTCATCTGATCGAAACAGGAAAGCCGCGGCCTATACAGCGCTTCTACGGGTCCAATTTCTTCCTGAAAATTCGGGCGGATCCGGACGGCATGCCCGTACTATTACCTAGGGGCTCTTGCGGGAGCTTCATGTGACCTAGACTATATCAAGACATATCGATCTATCAGTGGATGCCGTCTACAGAGATTGGATAAATTCTTATATCTCTATATTCAAGTAGAACAGTTGAAAACGTGTTCTACTCTCGCTGAATACTATGGAGTAGAATAATTTAAAACTGTTACTAAATTGTATCTGGGTTCTCCTCTGTAGGGTTGATTTATTATCTTTAGTTCGTCTAAGTTTATGTTTCATTCTTAAATAACCGATTTTAAGGTACTTAAACTTACGAACATATGGATACTTGTGTCACAATCACAATGCGAAACATGATCGTCCTGTTGCTATACAACCTCGTGATTATAGTGTGAATGAATACATAAAGTTACTGCATTCAGCATTCAGGGCATATTTTAGTGGTAAATTAGTATTAGGCACGGTGTACACACACTGAAGCTGTATATCCCACCATGAGTTTACGACGAAACGTTAGTCACCTTACGTACATATTTACTCGGTTTCGTTTATGCATACTCATTTTACATTAACACAAATGGTGAAATGATTTCTTACGGGCTATGCTAAATACCCTTGATGGATGGTCCTTGTGTTGCAAATCAATATCC
Organism: Mactromeris polynyma; assembly: GCA_032209605.1. NCBI lineage: Eukaryota > Metazoa > Mollusca > Bivalvia > Venerida > Mactridae > Mactromeris > Mactromeris polynyma. The sequence goes on along the minus strand of JASFXZ010000020.1, from coordinate 13,728,740 downwards.
GTACAAAATGCTGGGATGGCTATGTTCGTGTACAAAACCAGTGTCCGATCTCTAAAAACATCTCAAATAGAAATCTCAGCTCTATATGAGATTTTGCTTTAAATCAGACGCTGGGATTCAGACAATCTAGTTTTGGATTTCTTGAAAACTTTCTGAGAAAAAACTCATCTTATCTTTTTTGTTTATGTAATATCGATTTTGAGTCCGGTCTAGACGACAAAAATCTCAACACTTTGAGGTCGTCACTATAGAATATAGAGGGAGCAGTTGACATTTTTGGCTGTAACCATTTTATTTTTTAAATGATCTTAAATATACGGGTGGAATAACAAACTGTCATTTGCGGCGCCAATAAAAGACGTTGTTACCGGTATATATCGACTTCAATATATACATTATTTTCATGAAAAGACACGTCGAAATAAGCTTCGACAAACATTATACAACATTCTGAAAATTGTATATGTGTATTTTACAGTTTAGAATATAACCAGAATCAATAAGAGACATTGTATTTCATGTAGGTCATAATCGAATGTCAGATGACGAAAAGGAAATAGAAAGTGAATTAGAAATAATGGGCCACGCAGTTAAGTACATTACATGAGTCATGCACGTTCAACACTTGATATTAATTAACCAAAAACGTCTCAAGTCACAACTTCGTCTACACGATAGTACAATAGGTTGTTTATTGTTTATTATGCACGAAATGTCTCAGTTAACGATCTTTACAAAGCAACATTGTAGTTTGATGTATGTACGCGATTTGTAGTCTAGGTTTTTATATGAACATAAGCGCGAGACATTTTTAAAGGGAGGTAATCGATTTAAATACTACACTAACCAGTTTAACGGATAGGCGAGTTGCTTCCCTTAGTTAATGTGGTTATGGTTCACACGATGTTTTTTACCAGTCTTTGATTTTTAGACTGGATATTTCATTGTGGAAATAGGTAGTCGTAGCTAGTTGTTGTAATTTGGATAGTTTCAGTCAACCAATTAAATTAAACCAATTTCTTTCAAAAATATGCATAGGGATAATTTTGAGAAAAGGGCATGTATAATGCCTTCATATCGCACGACTAATCGAAATACCGGAATACTACCGAAATACCGGAATAATAACAATGGCTTCATTTACGTATTGATTTTTCTATGTGAAATTTCCGGGTATTCCGGTATTTCGGTAGTATTCCGGTATTTCGGTACTATTCCGGTATTTCGGTTAGTCGAACATATTTTAAACTGTTAAGTACTGCAAACACGAGTAAGTTACAGATATTTCTGACGCTATTACTAATTCGGTGCGTTAGTCATGACAAACACCTATATATGTTAGACTCGTGTATTTGTGGGGAAACATTAAAGCAAAATGACAATGCCGTGTTATAGAGGATATTTGTCAGAAGGTATTCAAAAATATGTACGACTGAGCATATTTTAACAAAAATCACGACTATGTACGTTTAAGGTTTAACTTTCTACAGTCGCAATGGTGTAACGAGTTGGACGCTAGACTCTATTCGTAGGTTTCCAGTTCAATCCTGAAACCCGTTCCTATATATGAGGATAGAAGATACCATTCTAAAAACAAACGTGACTGTATCACAACATGTGTCTATAAACGAAGATAAACTACAAAAAACATTCTTTCAAATATCATCCTCGGTATAGTATAAATATATTGACCTGTCAAAATTTGCATATCTTCATGGTCAATGCACGCGATAAATGAGTAGTCGGGCCATTATCGATAAAGACTAATTTATCGCGTGCATGAACCATGAGCATATGCAAATTTTGACAGGTCAATAAATCTATACAATTCCCAGGCTATTCATAAAAGGTATGATATCGTATATATTATGAATAGTCTGAGTACCGAGGATGCTCAAATACTAGTATATGAATATAGAAAGCAGACGCACATTTCCTCTTCAATAAACATTTATTAAAGTTTGAGAAGTTTGAGAAGTTTATTACATTTTCTCAGTTCATGTAAAACATGACAACATGAGTACATAATATACAAAATACAAATACAATGGTAAAGAGGCAGTAACAATAAGAAAATGAATGAATAAAGAAAGTAGGTTCATAATTAATAGTACTAATTGTAAATCACACATAGTAAATATATTTTTATAAAAATTTATGGCAACAAATATTTTTTTTTATTTAAAACAATATTCTACCACCGCTGTACACTACCCAACATATATAATACACTGCGAATAACATTGATAAAACCCCAAGACAACAAAAAGTCAAACATAATCTTAATCATAATCTACCAGATTTAGGCCAAAACTTCAACTGTGTGGTCCTTCATAGTTTTTTGTACATTAAGAAATGCAGACGACGGGCAAACAATGGAGTATAATAATCTTAAGGTTAAAACGTAAGATGTCGCTACATAATGTTGATTCAGTACACGATTTAAAAGTCATCTGAAATATTTGAAACTGAACAATGGCACTGAGGTTTAAGACATCCGCAATGTGAACTAATTCGAATATTCTGTCTTACCGTGTTCATTTCCATGATAGTGAGTATGTAATTAAAGTTATTACTATGCTCATTTTTTGTTCATTTGTTTAATTAACCAAACATGAAAAATATATTTCCTATGGTTAAAACATCAATAAACATGCATTTATAAAGAATGAACTCATAATGTATTAATCCATATCTGTTGAAGAAAGATGTTTGTACATCATAAAATTTAAAAAGACTTCCATTTTTTTTAACAATCAGGCTATTTTACCGGTTTTGACTGTAAGTAATATGATACAAAAAGATTTTTTCAATCGGTTTTACATTGCAATGGCTCTTATTAGAGATGTTTTAGCCAATGTAACAACAATACTGGATAAAGCCAATTCAAACATTTTATGTTCAGATGAGCCAGATACATCTTTAATTAATTGCGAAGCACAATACTAGTATTAAGCAGTATTTGAGCAGCTAAATATCTCTCATGATATCAAGAAGAGTTTCCGAAACTGGTGTTATCAATTTGAAGCTGGCACGATAAATACATGATCTACAGCGGTATTTGTTTCAATGTGTTTGGCATCTTCAATGTCAACGTCCATGTTTAGGTCACAGTCTCATTGGCAGTAGGAAGATGAAGAAATGGGTGAAACGCTTGAACCTTTTGATTCTGCAGATTAGAAACATGAACAGCTAAGCCGTCTTCATTCAAACCATGTGTTGCGGTTTTAATAACATGATAATGACTTGTCAGACCATTGTCTTCGTCATCCTCATCTACATTAGTATCAAATGATGCTCTACTTTTTACACTTTGCGGACTGCCCTTACTCGTGGTGTAATCTGTCTGAAACCTAACATGGTATACATTAGAATGTCGCGCCTTTATTGGTCTCTCTTCATCCCCATCAGTGGATTGTGACCTCAGTATAGGAATTGGTATGGAATAAGGCTGAATGATAGACTGACCTTTCGATGATATGGATTCATTCAGCGCTAGATATTTTTCACTTACTTCTCTTTCGTAATCTTCAGCCATGTTAAAGCTCTTTACACTTGACGCTTTGGAACTTCCTGATCTAACTCCTTGTTGACGAATAAACCTCTCTAGAATTCGTCCATCTGTAAATGTCTCATAAGCATTAGCAGTCGATTTCCGTTTCATGAAATTGAACTTCTCAAGCTTCGGCTTTGCTCTGAAAAATGTTTAAAAACATTTTGACTGTTGAAATATTGTTAACATGTATTTTCTCTATGATATCTTCCAAGAACCTTTGAAAAGTAGTGAAATGCTTTAAGACCGTTTAAATTAATATCATAATGGTTAGATTAAAATTGTTACCGACTCTGAAACAAAATTTACTATGTATTAATCTGAATTAAAGTTGGTCTCAATGAATAATAAGGAAGAAGTTGAGAAGGAAGTACAGTAAAACCTCGATAATACGACCACCCTTGGGGCCCTCAAATTCGTCTTAATATTGAAGTGGTCTTAATATTGAGGTTGAATAAAGAGCAAAACAGGGAAAATGAACTTGAAAGTTATGTTCTTAATATGGAGGTGGTCTTATTATTTAGGTGATCCTTAAGTGAGGTTTTACTGTACTATATACAATGCGCACGACCACCTTAGAGCACAACGGGACTTGAAAATGTGTACATACATGTAAACAATTAATACAAAAATCAAAAATAAATGTCGGAAAAAACATATGTGTAGTGCCATTGAATGGTCAGTGGTACACTAGCAGTTAGGGTCTGGTTGAACATTTAAGTATTTTTTGAAATATATGTTTATTTCTCATTAAATTTTGCTGCACAGTGTATGAGCACAAACTATACTCAAATATTCACAATTATTGAATCAACCATGAATATAGATAGATATATTTATTTGCGCATTGAACACTGAAAAGTATTTTTTACAAAGCAGCAATAATCATTTTTACAGTAATAAGCATCGTGACAAATGGCGAGAAAGCATGAAATTTAGGTTTGTGAATTTTAGAAATTTCATTTTTCGAGATATAAATCATGTTTTTGTTTATTTGTTTTCTAAATAGACATAAAAGATTACAGAAATTTTACATGTGTTCTTTTATATGCGTTCTCGGGAGAGACAGTGTATATATGTCTGTAAACATCGTCAAACAGGTATAGGGGACCGAGGGCGACCCACAATATATATGTACTTACAGATGTATCTGGCTCATCTGAACGTAAAATATCGGGTATTTGAGCGGGTTGTATTGAATGTTGTTGCTAAATAAAAACAACTGCAATCTACAACTAATTCAATCTTGTCTTGTCAAAAATCTGGATTTTTTTAAGTTAACGATATAACCACAGGTACTTGAAACAAAATATTTCAATTTTCTATATATGGACTATTACTATAATAAGAATATTCTTATTATAGTAATGGTCCGTAAAGAAAAAAAATATTTGCTTCAGGTACCTGTGGTTATAACTTTTTTTTTTCGACAAATTGTTTTCTTTGATAAAGCATATTTCATTCAAACTAAATAATTATATGGTTCATGTTTATTTAGGTATTAATGAACAAGAAAATTAGCATACTATTGCTTAAATATAACATATTGGTGTATTACATGATGCAGTTGAACTTCGATTACTGGTATCAACCAAAATAAATACCACGTCAAAAGGTAACATCTTTGGCACATCGATTTGAAATAGGCTATACTAGATCATGTATCATTCGGAGTAAAATAGGACCCCTTAAATTCGAATGAACGAGGTCCGACTGTAGTTAGAATAATGTTATCATGTGCCTGTAAGTTCTTCAAATACTGAGTTCCAATAATGTATCCGTTCTAATGATATCCTATTAACAAAAATAAACGGAGCTGATGCTTTTGTGCTCGCTTTTTGTAAGTTCAACACATTTGACTCTTTCTCTGGATCGCACTTCTTCCTAAAGGACGAAATACAAGCAAAAACAGTGAGACTTGTTACAGTGAAAGCTATAGATTTATACTACAAATGTGCGCAAGCCGAATTGTACCGGAACTAATGTTGGAATGTATGCTCCTATACAGTGGCGTTTATATGCTGTTTCAATTCTAGATAGCTCTCATGAATTTTGTATAATATACAGTTGTACACGTTTTATTGACAAAAAAGTATTTACCTCTTTCGATACAAATACACGATGAAAATGGCAATAACAATTATTCCTGTTGCCAGTGGTATAAATATTGCCATGATCACTGCATTCCGTAGTTTATCATCTTTACCTGAAAGAACAATGGGTATAAGAGTGCTTCCTTATAACTTTTCTGAAATTGAAACTCGATTTAGGGAATACAAGTTATTTTTGTTTACATGTCTATAGTATATCGAGGGCTCGACGAAACACTGTCGTAACTCCTATATAAATACATAGGAGTTACGACAGTGTTGCGTTGAGCCCTCGATATGGTTATTGGGTTGAGCTCTACGCCATGTTTTCAGCAGTATTCTAGTTATGGCATTAACGACAGTGAGTTGTCCTAACCAGTGTTCCTGGATTGCCAACTACGGGTGGGTGAACACGTGACTTTTTTGTATACTTACTAAAAAAACGGAGAATATTTCGCCTCGCTTAAGCTTTTGTGGTACGCATTCCGGCAAAACTACAGAGATCTATGTGTCGATATCGGCATCGATGCAACCGAATTTCGGATGACCAGGTTTTAGGCGCTATGTTACAACTAAAAACTATTTCGAACAAACAAATACTGCCAAAATACGTAACGCTTTGTAATCGGCCGCCACTTTTCGAGCCGAGTAGTAAACAAAAAGGTCACGTGTTCACCCACCTGCACTAGTACTATAATATTGTTTACTACCACAGACAACATGAATGAATTAGAACAATTTACTTTGGATGTATTATCTTCAGCAAAACTATATCGGAGAACATACACAACATTCGAGTATCGTACGTACGACTTCCAAGTTGGCAGTTGAATGCCCAACCGGCTAAGCGAAGCAGGCGAGTAATGAATATAAAATACATACATGAACCGGCCTAAAACGTCTGCTATCAACGAGGACCTGGTTAAATTGGGTTCTGATTTTTGTGGAAATTTTCATTAGCAGTAGACGGTGCAATTGCAAAATGATTGCCTTAAACGAAAAATAAAGATTGATATGGCATCAAAACAATAAACATACTCTCATTGACCGCCACGAATCTTTCAGTTTCTGTGGCAACTGTTGTTCTGTTACTGACTGTATATGACTCGGGATCTCTTGTTCTAGACACTGACGCTGTTGAATATGTCGTTGCTATTGATGTTGTTGTTGTTGGAGTGGCTGTTGTTGTCGTTGGAGTGGTTGTTGTTGTCGTTGGAGTGGTTGTTGTTGTCGTTGGAGTGGTTGTTGTTGGAGTGGTTGTTGTTGTCGTTGGAGTGGTTGTTGTTGTCGTTGTAGTGGTTGGTGTTGTCGTTGGAGTGGTTGTTGTCGTTGGAGTGGTTGTTGTTGTCGTTGTAGTGGTTGTTGTTGTCGTTGGTGTGGTTGTTGTCGTTGGAGTGGTTGTTGTTGTCGTTGGAGTGGTTGTTGTTGTCGTTGGTGTGGTTGTTGTCGTTGGAGTGGTTGTTGTTGTCGTTGGAGTGGTTGTTGTCGTTGGAGTGGTTGTTGTTGTCGTTGGAGTGGTTGTTGTCGTTGGAGTGGTTGTTGTTGTCGTTGGAGTGGTTATTGTTGTCGTTGGAGTGGTTGTTGTCGTTGGAGTGGTTGTTGTTGTCGTTGGAGTAGTTGTTGTTGTCGTTGGAGTGGTTGTTGTCGTTGGAGTGGTTGTTGTTGTCGTTGGAGTGGTTGTTGTCGTTGTTGGAGTGGTTGTTGTCGTTGGAGTGGTTGTTGTTGTCGTTGGAGTGGTTGTTGTCGTTGGAGTGGTTGTTGTTGTCGTTGGAGAGGTTGTTGTTGTCGTTGGAGTGGTTGTTGTCGTTGGAGTGGTTGTTGTCGTTGGAGTGGTTGTTGTTGTCGTTGGAGTGGTTGTTGTCGTTGGAGTGGTTGTTGTTGTCGTTGGAGTGGTTGTTGTCGTTGGAGTGGTTGTTGTTGTCGTTGGAGTGGTTGTTGTCGTTGGAGTGGCTGTTGTTGTCGTTGGAGTGGTTGTTGTCGTTGTTGTAAGGTCTGCTGATTCAGTCTGACTACACGTTACATTGAAAACTTTGCCGCCAGAAGCTGAAATAAGAAACCTCATATTTGTTAAGTACACATCCTTCATCGCCGAAGGGGGAAGTGTTAATGATATCCATCCGTGACACTTTTGTCCAGAACTTGAACCCACGACTAAAATATGTATTGTATTGAAACTTCACAGAATTGTGGACAATGGGAAGAAGTGCACTGTACAAAAGCCATAACTCTTTCTCACGTACTGTCCCAATTATCTCCCTTGATATATTTTCTTGTCTGGAGCATAGCTCCAAAAATATTGAACTTCTCACAATGACGGAGAACATTGAAAGGTAGTGCATTATACATACACACGAATAATCCTGCAAAATGAAACAAGGTAAATTGATTCCTATTACAGACCCATAGATTACTCAGACATTATTAGTTTCTTTTTAACAATCTTGCACACAAATAAGTGCTTCGGCGAGGCAATATACACGTCTCACATGTTGTTGTTACAAGTGTCATTAAATACCACGGTTTGGTCACTAAACAATGATATAATTATTTTTACCTACCATATGTAGTATAAAAACATAAACAAACGGACGCACTAACTTTTTCAGGAATCTAGTATTCGTTTTTATCATGATGTTCTGTTAAAATCAGCTGATAAATACCACTAGTACATATTGTACCTCACAATAGATCTTTTTAATTATTCACTGCGCATGCGCGACTGAAATAACGCTCGTCCGATAACCCGCGGTATTTTCCGTGAAGATCAAGTTTAAAGATATTAAAATGAAATAATCCAATAGAAATTGTTAGCATGAATAAAATGTTCATTTTGACTTCAAGAACTGTGTCTTGTATTGTGCATTCGTGACATCTCTTTACGAAACACACATACAAACCTCATTATTTTAAGATAGAACATTGATGTTCTTGCCCAACCGCAGCGGGGAAACTACAGAGCTACCTGCTTGACAGTTATACGACAACTTGCTTTGTCGCGATGTCCGAGCTAGTACAGTCGCAAAGAACATATCAACAAAGATTAGTATCACTATTATTTGCCCTGTCATAGAATATAAAAAAATAACATATTTGTATTACCCCAACTCAGTTTGCTTAAGGATTTAAGTGAAGTACCATAAATACAATATAATTGGTATGGTCACATTTAACGCTAAACACATCGCCACGACCACACATATAGGGTAACTAGCCAACTTATGTTGTCTGAAACATTAAATCAGATCTTTATCGCGTTCCCCCATTTTGTATTAATGGACAATGCTCAAAGAAGGACAAAAGGATAGTGCAACCCATTTGTTGACAGTTTCCTTGCAATTGGGCAATCCCGGAAGTTGCACAAGTGTAATTCAGCAGTTACCACTGAACGAGGAAGCTCTGTAGATTCTAAGATTCTACAGCAAATAAGAGGCATTGTACCTTGCACGTTTATCCATATCATGGAGGGAGAGTCTTGTAGGCCATTTGCAGACAAATTTTGCAGACTAATGATAGCGGATCCAATGTCGGGTAGACTCAATGCGTATTGTTGATTGTAGTAGAAGTTATATGAGTGAGGAGAATGTGTAGAGACGCATCTTGAACCAAAGGCACTAGTAGAAAAAACTGCGGATGAACATTCGGCTTTATAATTCTCCATTCGTATGTCTACAAGTGTTAATATGAGGACGTGTTCGGCTCCCAAGCTTGTTAAAGAGCACTCGCATTCCTTACTCGCACGTTCCCAGTTTAGTGCCTCAGGTGACCCATTATAAATTATGTCAGCGGACGTATACTGACCGGATTTCATACCACTTAGTCCTCCGCACAGAGGAACCTTCTTCTCCGCTGTAACAGAAAACAATTCATCTCCTTACACAATGATCGGAACATCTTCGGGTTTTTGTTATATATCTACAGTATAGGCTTAGAGAAGAACACATTTAAGGCGATTCAGTTTTGCCGTTTGGAAGTTATCATATAAAACAAATAATATATAGTTCCCGCACCTACAATATTTACCTCCCTTGTTCTTAATCATCAGCCATTTTGATAGGCAAAACTGATATGCCCTTATAGAAGTTATTTCCAAATATGTGATAATTGAGAAAAAAACAAGAGTATTTGTATGTGACTGCCACTTTTTCTTCAACGTACTGGGCCAACTGCCCACATGAGCCTATTAAGTTATCGTTTTATATCTGATAATTTTATCATCGTTTACATTATATTCCCTGTAAACTTTAAGGACTTTTTCAATATGGCCAACTATGCAGAACAAGGGAGGTAAATATTGTAAAGGTTGGAGCTATCTATTGAAGCAGTACTATTATTTTCGCTCGCAAAACACATGGTATTTCTTAGGGTGTATTATACTGAATTATCAGACAGCCCCAATGAGAAACTTTGTTTGAAATTACTATCGAAAATGTGGCATGCTCTTTATGGTGGCAGATGAACATTTAAGTTTTACAAAGAGATTCGCATTAACCAACTAAATATCTAGATGGTACTTTACCTTTTTCGCATTCATATTCCATTTGTACAAACGTTGATAACAAAGTCGAATTAAAATCAAGAGCTTGTCGTGGTGCAGCAATATTCGAACAGGTTTGACGACCAGAACATAAGGCGTATGTATTGTACGCATTTTTCTTTGACAGAGGTTCCAAAATGTTTTGTTTATGATATCCACAGCATGTATTGACGTTGTTACAAAGCTGAGCGGTGGAGTTCAGTTCCAAACAAAACTGTGGAAAAAAAAATTGAGAAATTATCACTTATTCAAACTAAACATTAAAATAGAGTTAACGATTCATCCATGAGTTATGTGACTGTGTCTATGTGTCCAATTTGTATTTGTTTCTATGTTTATATTAACATTTAAAAATAATTATAGGAACTACTTAATGCTTAAACAATGATATCAATAATATTTTATTATTGTTAGTATGTTACTTATGTGAGCTGTCTGTTATTGTTGTTTTATTTCAATTTCATTTTCCGATCATCTTAACTTTTGTAGTTTTTAATAGTCTCATTTACATCCTGATGTTAAAACATGATGTACTTGTACAATTTATTGTGTGTGCGTGTGTGAATGCGTAGGTGTTTGTGTGCGTGAGCGTGCGTGCGTGTGCGTTTGTGAATTCTTGTTTGTTTGTGCGTGTTTATATTGTTAATAGAAGGCCAATTTGAAAACAAGATGTACAATTTATTGTTAACCTTAAATATGAAACCTTCTGAAAATAAAGAATTTATTATTATTATTATGTTAATGAGATGTCATTTCGCATAGTACTTTTGAGGTAGCTGTACCCATTGTATGTAGCATTTCCTGTTCGACTTCGTCATTCATTTTTTTTCTATTTTGTGAGCATTTAACCATCTAAATCACAAGCAAGAAATTCAGCGACACGAATGATGTTAACACGAGGTTAGCTACAGAAAAAACAATTACGCAAGACAAGTCTTTGCCTCGATTTTACAAAACTTTCATTTCAATTGAATCATTTTCTCTCAATAAATTCACTTTTTGTGTAAAACAAAATATGCAACAACCATTCTCGTCATTGGTAGTTGCGATTGTTTGCCTTAATCTAGTTTACATATCAGCATTTTGATTGGCTGTATTATAATCTACGTTACATATCATATTTTGATTGGCTCTATATAATATAGTTAACATATCAGGTTTTTGATTGGCTATCTATAATCAAGTTTTTATTGACTGAATATAATCCGGTTACATATCAGCTTTTTGATTGGCTGAATATAATCCTGGTTACATATCAGCTTTTTGATTGGCTGTATATATCTAGTTTTCATAAACAAATTATCCGTTTTTTGATTGGCTGTATATTCATGTAATCTAGTTTACAGATCGTTTTTTTGATTGGCCGAATAAAATCCAGGTTACATATCAGCTTTTTGATTGGCTGAATATAGTCCAGGTTACATATTAGCTTTTTAATTGGCTATATATAATCTAGTTTACATAACAGCTTTTTGATTGGCTGTTTTTAATCTAATTTACATAACAGCTTTTTGATTGGCTGTGTATAATCTAATTTACATATCAGGTTAATAATTGACTGTATATAATCTAGTTTCCATAATAATATCAGCTTTTTGCTTGGTCGTATATAATCTATTTCACATAATCAGCTTTGTGATTGGTTGTTAATAATCTAGTTAACATATCAGCTTTTTAATTGGCTGTATTACATCTAGTTCAACCAGTCCTTAATAATGAAGGAAGTATTCGAGTAGGAATTGCCTCATAGTGAATAGCCACCCTGAAAGCTTAGGAAACATGGACGCTAATCTTACATATGATATGAACATACGTATGTTTGCTAATTCAGGTCACGTATCATTTGGCAGAGCTACCCCTAAATGCGTTGTTTTCAAGGACATTTGAAAACTTTGTGTGCACACTTGCCGTGTATTATGAATCTACGATAGGTAGTACTTTAAACGTGTTGCAATCAAGTCCAATGAATGTATAAAACTAGGGTGGTGGGTTCCCACATGTGAATTGTTTTGAAACCAACCCCGTGCTATTTTATTATCCATGCTGAGGTATATTCCACTCAACAGGCGTAAACATGTGAAACATTTAAGGCTTAGTGAAAGTCTCAATACAATGCGTATATTACATGGACTAATAAATATAAAATTTGACTTACTGGTATTGGGCTATATCCGGCATACAGATTGCTTAGTCGTACTATGTGTTTATCTGGACAAGTAAGCGAATAATCACTACACGAAACACCGGCACATGCTTTACTGACGTATCCTTCACTCCAAGGCATGACTGTAAGAGAATAAACGGTCAAGTATGGGTGGACCATTGTTTTGCTTTACATAGTGATTAAGCCATTCTTTCATCACTGTCTGTTTGGCATAACGAGCTAGAATGAGGTGGGTAGGAAAACAGATAATCAAGTTTTACTTATTATTTTTTATTGGTTATTCAAATTGCCATTGTTATTTGGCAGCCCCCATACAAAATTCTCAACTCGGATACCTAACGAAAAGTATGTAGGGATCAGATTCAAGAGTTTGTAGGCTTTTGCCAAACGACCTTATTTTAAGAATAGCCTTAATGCCAAACGTGTTATTTGATTTCTTTCGCAAGAAGAACAATTCAACAAAATGGCCAGAAATTTAAAAAAAAAAATTGCATAGACAACATGAGCGTTTTATTAATATGTAGAACGACTTGAATGAACTGATATGAAGAAATTGCTGGCGAGCTTAATATTTCCTTTTTAAGCAACGATTTCATTAAATTTAAAACTTAACAACACAACTTAGTGGAAAGATGTATTGTCTACATAACTTAACATTTGCCATTTTGAAGACAGGCCATTGTTGTAGCTGTGTACTTTATGGGCTTTTCCATCCATCAAATATATATATCAATGGAAATTTCTCAGATGTTTCAAAAGAAATTTTGTTCAGTCACATCGATTTATATCAACATAGATCGAATGATTAGCGTTTAGTCATCATGACACATTATATGTGCATTATATGGGTATCATACTTGAATAAACGATGAAAGGTTGTTAAATTTGTTCATAATTCACAAATATCTTCAAGCTCTGTTGATTTCATTTTATGAATAGTCATGCTGTATTGTGTGACAATCATAATGTTAATATACATATATAACAAGCCGTGTTTATTCTGTCATATGGGAAAATGTGTTGATCTTTTAACTTCGAATTTATGATTAAAATGCATCAAATTTCAGACTCGTATATATACTTGTTGATATCCTCAGACAAATCCTCAGTGAGATAATACCTTTACCTCAAATCAATTTGGATGCATTATTTCCATATGATCGCCGCTGTACGATTAACAACCTCTTCTTTAAGTGACGTCATTTCCAGAAAACGTCACATTTGGCGTCACCATGTACTGACAGTAAGCAATATGTGACCCATTTGGCAATATGAAAACGAAGTGACCAAACGGAGTAAATATTGTTTCCTGCTTGCAAAAAGTGACATCACATGTTGCGTTTTCTTGAAATGACGTCACTTACAGAAGAGGTTGTAAATTCCATAGCAGTGCTCATATTATTATGACATTTTAAAGAATATTTATAGACATGGAACAGTTATCTTTCACATGAATGGAGTATACTTATGTTCCTTTAGCGATAATAAACAAGTGACACATATGATTATATCTACTTTTAAATTCCTTACGAAAGGTGACAAAGTGTAAAGCTGGGTGGTTCACATTTATAAATCAGAACTTCATTTGACTGACATATGCAACGGGAGGAGGCACAGGGAGAGAGAATAAGTTGCTACAGGGAACGCTACATACATAAGACAGTGCCTCCCCACACAGACCTCCGGGAAAACAACAATCCATTAAACATAAGGCACTTGAGGAGGTTCAAGGGTACATACGTAAGGGAACAGAGGCGCAATGAATGGTCTTGCCGACCATAATGAATAACTAGGACAAACAGTGAAGGGGGGAAATTAATGGATGCAAAAGTTCACAGGACACACACGAAAGCACCCAACGGACAAGGGCCCGTATTCACAAACGTTTTAAGACTGAATCTCAGACTTAGACTTTAAAATTGCAAAATTTAAATTTACCAGCATTTCGTTTTCATTATATTTAAACAGCTTAATTTTTGCCTGAATATTTCTTGTTACTCACTCTACACTTTTGCCATGTTTTATCATAATATATTGTGTAACAATAACGTAGGAACAAAATGAAAATTTACCATTTTAAAGTCTAAGTCTGAGATTCAGTCTTAAAACGTTTGTGAATACGGGCCCAGGTTGGGTGTGGGGGGGGGGTATACACAGATCGGAAACAGAAACCAATATCGAACTGATCTAGACGAAAAGAATACCGAATAACACAACATCACCATTGACTTAACACAGTCTTTATTCAAAGCATACTAACACCCACTGAATGATATAACAACGCTGCATTGTCAACATACAATCATGTTTAAGAGTATTTAAAAAAAGTACTAAGTAATCAAAGGTACCTGTTAAGGCTGCAAGTGTTGTTGCAATTATCAATAGTTTAGAACGATCCATTGTGCGTGTTTTTGTCGAATTCAATTTTTAAAATCACTCTATATTTCCAAAGTATTTTGTCTAGAGTTAACAACTATGTTTTGTGAGCCATGTAGCAATGCTCGTTAACTCTCCATCACTTAAACATAGGTTTAACAAATCACAACACTACCGTGAAATGTCATTTTCATTATTTCTTGGTGATGTCCCGAAAAACTGCTTCATACATCGTACTTTTTCATCTACAAATTATTTAAGCAGATTAAAGACATCTAAATGAATGTGTAGTTACATGTATTAACATGTACGTACATATAATAATATAAATTTAATAATTCCGTTTTAATTACCAATCAATGTGGAGAAATTTAAAAAAATCACTACGTTATTCATTCATATCAGAAAGTCAAACATCTTCGAAAAACTTAAAATAAAAGATATTCTCAGCTACTTTATGTATTTGTTCAAGTTAACACGAACATCACGTTCAATTTACTTAAAATTCAAACTTTCGACAAAAGGTGAATAAAACCAACATAGAACGTATGGACACGCTTGGATAGAGTCGTCGATTTTCTCACTTAGCAATTTACGGATGATGAACAAAGTGAAGTTGTAAGTGAAGTGTCGCAATGAAAATCGACGGCTATAAGGGTCGACATTAGGGTAGATTTGGATAGATTATAATGGTTTGCATATTAAACATAATTTGACTAGTATACATCAGATGGCTGTTTAGTGACGCATGTTATATAAAAACAAGAGGTTAAGTTGTTACAGGGCATGCCATATTTACTGAAGCAAACTCCCAACGCAACACGAATTTTTGCTTTATTTTTTTTGTTTTCGTATTTATTCAAATATTTTACAGTTATAACACTTCTCTACCATAATTAGATTATGACGACGCTGATCAAGTCTAATTTTTGTCACGCACGGATGAGCACGTGCCTTTTAGACGAAAACCGGAAAACATGCTGCACGTGGAATTCGTGTATATTATTGGGTAACCACATGTATAATTTAATTGTCCATTGGTTGTCATTAGATAATGTAATAAGTAAAAGAGTCAATTCGTCTTTTAAAATGCCAAGACTTAGTATTGAAATACGCGGACGTGCAGTTGGACTTCTTCAAGCCGGTGTGTCGCTGAGACAGGTGTCCCGTATGTTGAATTGTTCAACCTCTACCATATCAAGATTGTGGCAGAAATATCAGCACACAGGTAAGATGATGAATGTGAATATAACCCATTTGCGATATTATTTACATAAACTGTCAGAATCTTCCATATACCTAGCATCCTTACTCATGTGAATAGTAAAGCAACCGATAATACACAATTATAAGTTGTAGCCGTATATTGAGTTAGGGATAAAACCATATCCATATAGGGGAGTTTTTCTTGGTTACTTAAGATTTGATGATTAAGTGATGCATATGTTATTGTTTCGTTGCAGGCTCTGTCGCAGAAATGCCACGTCGCAGCAGAGGACGTATAACTTCAGTGGCACAAGACAACTTACTCCGGCTACAACATTTGCGAAGAAAGACTCTCCCTGCGACCAGATCTGCAGCCACAACTATAGGGACACACAATCGTCCGATTAGCCGTCAGACGGTTATCAACCTACTACGTGAATGGGGCATAAGCGCCAGACGACCATACGTTGGCCAAGTTATGACACACGCACATCGTCGGGCACGTCGGGACTGGTGCCATCAGCATCGACATTGGGTGGGAAGACAATGGAACGAAGTCTTATTCACCGATGAATCACGGTTTTCACTCAGTCAGGCTGACGGACGTGTCCGCGTCTATCGACGAGTCGGCGAGCGGTACACCGACGCATGTATCATTCAAAACAATCGGTACCAACGGAGTGTAATGGTATGGGGTGGGATCAGAAGCGATTGTAAAATTGGACTTGTCTTGATTAGGGGTAATCTCAATGGCCAACGCTACCGGAACGAAGTGTTAAACCCTGTGGTCATCCCATACATTAACCGCCAAGCTGCCAACGTCATTTTTCAGCAAGATAACGCTAGGCCCCATACAGCCCGCGCCACCATGCAACTCCTACAGAATAATGGCGTTAATGTCATGAATTGGCCTGCACTTTCGCCTGACTTTTCCCCAATAGAGCACATCTGGGATGAGCTAGGGCGACGTGTACGTGCACGCCCATATCAGCCCCAGACGTTACCAGAGCTCGAAGCTGCATTATTCCAAGAGTGGCAGAATATTCCCTTGAATGTCATACGACGCTGCATCCGTTCCATGAGAAGGCGTTGTTTGGCTGTGATCAATGCTCACGGTGGTCACACCAGATACTGACATTTCATGAAATTGACTTTGCTACCCATGTGACTTCAGTGCTATTTACGAGGAACTGTTTTGGTTGTTGACTTTTTTGTTGTTACCATTTTATTACAGATATGATTTTATATATCTATGCCGATTTTGGTATAAACTGATCGAAAAATAAATTAAATATTACACATTATATACAGTGTTGCGTTGGAAGTTTGCTTCAGTATATATAAAACAGAGTCTCTCCACACAGATACCCGGGAAAAGAATAGTCTTCGAAACATAAGACAATGAGGAGGAGGTGCAAGGATAAACATGCATGGGAACAGGGTGGCAAGGGATAACAAAGGGCAATTCAGGGGAACAGCACGTGGGGAAAAGTTTAAAGGGTGGAATTTATCACGGAACATGTCAAGAAAGTCATATATGCATTGTTAATGTAGGTGTTCGTATACATACACACGTTATATGTAGTGATAGGTAATCGGACTAATTTCCTTATCGATTATCGGATCGGTTTGAAAACTCATAATCGATTCGGAAATAATCGATCCATATTTAGTTTTTAGTGTAAGTATAATGCTCACAGTTAATTTCATTTATACGATTTTATTTTTCTCGTTTTACTACATTTAACATCAATGGGGTTTGACATTACTCTTATATCATCAGATCATTTTATCATTCAATAAATATTGTTTTTGTATGTTTACTTTGTATATTTGTATTTGACTGAACACATCGATATCAATTCTATATAACTGTAAAATTTGAATGTATACTTCAAATTTGAGTATATATAATATCATCTTATTGAAATGACACAAAATTTCCGATTATAATCGATTGTTGTAGTTCATAATCAATTGTATCAATTGTAACCGACGTCGAATGTCCAGTGACGATTTTTCGATTATTTTCGATAATCGCGCCATCACTAGTTATATGCAATTTTAGGTGGCGCTGAAATAGTCGAAATGACTGGGAAATGAATACCTCTATCTACCTTGATACGTCTATGACTTATAGTGAATATTTTCATCATCAACCAACAGCCAACAATATTTCCGTAATCACAATTTTTCATGTAAAAATACAATTTCATTACAGATGTTTGGGAAATGTTTTAGAAAAAGTCACAGATTGTTTAATATTTAAAGGCTTAGCCACAGCTGGTTGAATGTGTACGCAAACGATTAAGGAGGGGCTTAGGGCATAATACCCCGGAAAACCCGTTTTCTAGAACGTTCGTTGTGCAAAGTGGTAACATTTTAACAAGTACAAATTTTGAAGCGTTATTTATTAAAAAACATTATATCCCAAACTGGATGCAAATGCTTAACTGTTGGTTTTGCACATTTTTCTAATTTTGATAATCATGTGTACGCAACAGCGTATTTGCGTACAGGTTGCTACACGACTGAAATTCAAATAACAGTTTATTTTATGTGGCACAAAATATTCAGTTTTTTTACATCTAAAGTTGTGTGTATGCTTTACGCATCAGGAATCATTCCTCATCTGTATGGTTCACGGAAAGACGACTACCGTTTTTAAGCAAGGGGCTCGTCAGAGCCAATTGCTATAGTAGGCGAAATCCGCGGACACTCATCTGATAAGTCATCCCAAGTCTGTAATTCTGAACCGCCAAAGTCTACATACTCCTGAAGTAGTCATTGTCTAACACAAATTGCGGTAAGCATTTGCGATATCAGCTAGAAAACGGATTTGAGCTGACATCACTTACGCAAAAGAACGAAGCCGACAGAACCTTGCTGATTAAATATTGCAAATTACAGAAAAAATGTCTGCCTACGCCGCAGCCGTATCACGCGTGAAGTGCACTGAAAACAAGCTTTTGACGATAGTATAAGATAGTGTACAGTAGGCAGCGGACGAAAGCAGTAGGCAGAGATAAGTATACAACATATAATATATCCAACGAAAAATTACACGTACATTGAAATCATGAGAAATGCAATTTTCCGTCATCGCTCCGTTGAATATCGACGATTTACGGAAACATACTTTTTGTTTTATTGTCATCCTGTTTGTAAGTCGATCGATTGGTTGTTCTGTGTCCAATATAAAACATATGAAGTTTGTGTGACTAACTACTTCTTCAGTTTTCAAGGGATTACAATGTAATTTGATAAGTACCATGATACATGATTTGTAGATGTGGAAGACATAAATTTGCTGTGCATCCATCAAAATGTTTTAGAATTCTGTCCCTTTGAACTGAATTCTCCTTTTAGAATAATAACATTATAGTGTATGTAGCAAAATACTTTAGTTTTCAATGGATTGCATTGAAACTTGGCATATAATCATCATTAAGGTACTATTTACTTCTTCTCCATCCATCCTTCTGAATGTCTATACCAATTCTTTGTATACAATATTGTGTGTTTAACTCCTATATTATATAATATACTGACAAACCAAAGTGTTATTGATAGACTATTGTGATAGGTAAAATATATGTCAAAGTGACGTCTGTGATCTGCAGTGAGCCCCTTGCTGTCAGCACTTTCGGTGCTTTGATTAGCAAGGGGCTCGTATAGTAGGCGAAATCCGCTGACACTCATCGGATGAGTCATCCCAAGTCTTACATTCTGAACCTCCAAAGTCTACATACTCCTGAAGAAATGCGTCCCTGTCTAACAAAGAAATAGCGGTGAGCATTTGCGATATCAACTGGAAACGGATTTGAACCGACATCACAGACGCATTAAAATGAGCAGAATTGTTATTTAAATATTGCAATTACAAAATAAAAAATGTATATATCAACACGGACTATAATAATGTTTATATATCCGTGATATCAGTACACCGCATTCGCATGAATTTATCACATGACTTGATCATTTACGTATCAGGCGTGTATCACGTGTGAAGTGCTTATGAAATGCGGGAATATTACGATAGTACAATATACAGTAGGCAGAGATACGTATACAAGAAAACGGTAACACATATGATATCCAAAAACAATTATACGTATAATGAAATCATGGGAAATGCAATTTTCCGTCATCGTTCCGTTGACTATCTACGATTTACGGAAACTGTTCTAAATTTAATATATTCACATACTTTTTGTTTTATTGTCATCCTGTCAGTAGGTCGGTCGATTGGTTTTTTTGTTCAATATACAACATATGTAGTTTGTGTGGCTAACTACTTCTTCAGTTTTCAAGGGATTGCAATGCAATTTGAAAATACAAGTACCATGAAACATGATTTGTAGATGTTGAAGACATAAATATGCTGTGCATCCATAAACATGTTTAAGAATTCTGTCCCTTTGAACTGAAGTCTCCTTTTAGAACACATGTAATAAAAATATAGTTTATGTTGCAAAATACGTCAGTTTTCAATGAATGGCATTGAAACATGGCATATAATCAATATTATGATACTGTTTACTTCTTCTCCATCCATCCTTCTGACTGTCTATACCAATTCTGTGTATACAATCTTGTGTGTTTAACTCCTCTATCATTTAATATACTGACATAACAAAGAGTTCTTGAAACACTAATTGTGATAGATTAATCTATGTCAAAGTGACGTCTGTGAACTGCAGTGAGTCCCTTGCTGTGAGTACTTTCAGTGCTTTGATTAATACTGTCGTCTTATTTGTTTACAAATGACGATGAGTCTGACAGATGAATATTATATAAAGTCACGACACTGCCCACGGGGAAATGGGAACATAACATTCATATGAAATGTAAAAAGAAGTAATAATCATATAGGGATTACAGCCTTGAGATTGTGCGTAAAAATGCGGGGTGGGTGGTTAAGCCGATTAAACAGCTAGCTCACCTCACACTGATATCCAAGAATGACCATATATAGTTTGTCTACAAGAACTTCTGGTGATCATTACTAAAAAGAAGACTGTATACCAGTTCATAAGCAGTACTGTCCAGAATGATATTCTGATCAATCAATTGGACCACTAGCAGTACTGTCCAGAATGATATTCTGATCAATCAATTGTACCACTAGCAGTACTGTCCAGAATGATATTCTGATCAGTCAATTGGACCACTAGCAGTACTGTCCAGAATGATATTCTGATCAATCAATTGGACCACTAGCAGTACTGTCCAGAATGATATTCTGATCAATCAATTGGACCACTAGCAGTACTGTCCAGAATGATATTCTGATCAATCAATTGGACCACTAGCAGTACTGTCCAGAATGATATTCTGATCAATCAATTGGACCACTAGCAGTACTGTCCAGAATGATATTCTGATCGACAACGTACTGCTATCTTTCTCCAAATTTGGAATGGAACGCATACTAGACATTTGTTGTCGATACTCATGCAAGTGGCGATGTTTTACAATGCTAGCAAAAGTGCTGTCTTTGTCTCCAATGAACGTCATAAACCGTCCAAAAATATGTTGGAAAGTTACCAATTACGATACAGACTACTTAATAGCATAACATGTATACTTGGCTGTAAACCATCTTATAAATCTGAAAACTTACTTTCACCAAATATTACATCTCATTACGCAGAACCAAAGGAAATATCCGAAGCATTTCGGAAGAGTAACCATGGTCACAGCTTCATCAACAACAAAAGTGATCTTAAGTATGTATACAGCGAATACAATACTTCGATATGAATATAATCAGAGCAATGTAATTAGTGTGTAATATTTTGCTGCTGACGATGGTATAGCTAGAAATTATTTAAACGATTGAAACCATGACTATAGACACTAGCGCCTTTCGATGGCGATTAATTTGACCATGTAGTATATTATAAGTAACGACTTTCATTCCGCAGACTCCAGCTAAATACACTAAATAAAATAAGAAACTTTCGCTAAGTTTGCTTGAACATAGCTGGATGAAAACAAATGGTGCAACAATGGTCGCCAAAGGTCAAGTGAAGTAAGGGTTAAAAACAAAAATAACACTTAATAACGGGTAAGACCATTTCTTAAGTTGACCACTGCAGTGCATCACCGGCGCATTAAATTGACTAAGGTGTTGATTTCTGCCTGTGGAATATTGTTCCATTCCTGAATGAGCGCTTGACGAAGTTCGTTGACGTTAGCAGGTGGGTTGGGACGACGCCTCACTCGTCTGTCTATAATATCCCAGACGTGCTCGATTGGGTTGAGATCAGGACTTTTAGCGGGCCAGTCATCAATGAAATCAATGTTATTTGTTATAAGATAATTTACAATGTCTCTAGCTGTACGAGATGTGGCATTATCACGCTGAAAAATCGAGATGTTGGCGTTGTTATGGAACAGAGGAATGACGTGATGAGCGAGAATGTCATCGCGGTAACGTTGAGCATTTAAATTGCCATCAATGACGACTAGTGGTGAACGATAACCTTGCGAAAACATGACAAAACTGTACAAGGGATGCAACCGGTTTGACATTTAGATCATTCAATAAAGTGGTGGTGTCCCTTTAGTCGTCGGTATAAGTAATACGGTATTAGAGTGGAAACTTCCTAATCCGTAAACTCTCCAATCCGGAAACTTCCTCTAACCGGACAATTTTCTCGTGCCGTTTTAATTCCTCCAAATCAACATATGAAAAAATCTCCCACAGTCCCGATCCTTCCTACTCCGGGATCCGAATGAAATTTTCTGTCGTATTGTTATTTTACTTGTAAAATAGTTTTTCCTCAAAAATACGTGAGATAGTGTAATGACTTAGATTTGAAAGAAGTCAACTACTCCGACACCAACAACAACAACCACTTCAACAACAACAACATCTACCACTCTAACAACAACAACGACTCTAACGACAACAACCACTCCAACAACAATAATATCCATTCCAACAACAACAATCACTCCAATGACAAAAACCACTCCAACAACAATAATATCCACTCTAACGACAATAATCACTCTAACGACAACACCCACTCTAACGACAACATCCACGCCAACAACGACAACAGCCACTCCAACGACAACAACAACCACTTCAATGACAGCATCACTCCAACAACAACAACAACCACTCCAACAACAACAGCCACTCCAACGACAACAACAACCACTTCAATGACAGCATCACTCCAACAACAACAGCCACTCCAACGACTACAACACCAACCACTCCAACGACAACAACAAACCACTTCAACAACAACTACTCCGACGTCAACAAACACCTCAACAACAACCACACCGACGACAACAACAACTACTCCAACGACAAACACAACCACTCAAACAACAACAACATCAATGACATTTTCAACAGCGTCAGTGTAGCAACTCCATAACACAGACAAAGATTACAAGAACAAGAACATATACTGAAGTCACATTCCACTGATGGGGATGATGAGAAATCAATCAAGGCGCGACATGCTACTGTATATCATGTAAGGTTTCAGACAGATTACACCACGAGTGGAGGTAGTCCGCAAAGTGTAAAAAGTGGAGTATCAGTTGATACTAAAGTATATAATAATGACGAAGTTAATGCTCTGACAAATCATTGCCATGTTATTAAACCCGCAACAAATTATTTGACTGAAGACGGTTTAGCTGTTCATGTTTCTAATCTACAGAATCAAAAGGTTCAAGTGTTTCACCAATTTCTTCACCTTCCTACTGCCAATGAGACTGTGACCTAGACATGGAGATTGACATTGAAAGTGTCTATCACAATGAAACAGATACAACTGTAGATAATGCATTCATCGTGCCTACTTCTAAAATATTAAATTACACTATTTAATTAATTAATTGAATTACTCATTATCATGAAATATACACGATAAGACATTCGAATTTGTTTTCATTGTTGATGTCTAAAACATCAGTGCTATTTTTCAGTTTTCAAATATTTCACTAATACTCGTATAGTACAAATGACTTGGAAATATTGAACTGAATCAACATTATTTAACGATATTTTACATAGCTAGTTACTCTATTGGAATTTTTGCCTGTCGTCTATATTTCTTAACGTACTTAACTACTTTGAAGGTTGTAGTTTTGGCCTAAATATTTAATTTAGATTTTTATTAAGTTTATTTTTGACTGTTGGTTGTTTTGATGTTTAACTAATATTATACGCAATGCATTATATATTTTGATAAGTGTAAACGGTGGTAGAATATAGTTTTAATTATTTTTAATTATTGCCTTATTTTTTATAAAAAATATATTTTACTGGACTATGTGTGATATACTGTTAAATATGAACCCACTTTTCTTAATACATGCTTATTGAAGAGGTAATGTGTGTCTGCTTTCTACATGCATATATTTGAATGAATGTTTTTGAAGTTGAGCTTCGTGAATACACATATTTTATGGAACAGTCAAGTTTGTTAGCAAGGGGCTCGTCAGAGTCAATTGCTATAGTAGGCGAAATCCCCGGACACTCATCGGATGAGTCATACCAAGTCTGTAATTCTGAACCGCCAACGTCTACATTCTCCTGAAGAAAGTAGTCCTTGTCTAACAAAATACAGCAGTTTGCGATATCAGCTAGAAAACGGATTTGAGCTGACACCTCTAAAGCAAAAGAAAGAACCTCCAAGAAACTTGCTGATTAAACATTGCACATTACAGAAATAATGTCTGCCTACGCCCGCGGCTGTATCAAGCGAGAAGTGCAATGAAAACAAGCTAACGCACTTTAACTCAGCGTAATAGCCTCCTCACACATAGGCGAATCCATTAAACGGAGCCTGACGAATTGGGTAAATTTGTCAATTCTGACGAATTTTGACCGAAACTGTTTGAAAATTTGTTACATAATTTGAAATATAACGAAAGTTAAACGTAGGGGAACTATTAGTTGCGAATGATTTACGAAGTGTGACGAACGGTTATTGTTATTCGCTAAAATGCGTTTGGTCGCGCAAACAATCTTTGTTCTTTCCGTTAGCGATTAGGAACGCAAACATGCGAACCGAAGCGCAACTTTGCGCATGCTTTCGAAGCCGTCCGAAGCTTTCTCAAAGGGTATTTTCGCATCCGGCCGTTATCGGACGCTATACAAGACTGGCGAAAACCAGGTGGGGTCAATTCGCCTTCTAACTTTCTCCCACTCGACACCACGTCGAAAATGCAATTAGGTGACATTTGTCAACCGCGTTATCCTGCAATTCCTGGGACATATTGTCGCGTTTGACATGATGAAGATCGATCCTTCTGACTGTCTATACCAATTCTTTGTATACAATCTTGTGTGTTCAAATCCTTTATTATTTTATATACTGACATAACGAAGTGTTCTTGATACACTATTGTGAAAGGTAAATCTATGTCAAAGTGAGCCACTTTCTGTCAGCACTTTTTGTTCTTTGATTTTTTGAATAGTATTCTCTATTTTAAAAATAGGAATGGGTTTAAGGATTGAACCTGAAACCTTCGATATGAGTCCTGCGTCCAACCCGTTACACCATAGCGGCTGTAGAAAATTACTCCTTAAAGGTACATAGTCGATATTTTTGTCTATACATACTTCGTCGTACATATTAGAAAATATTAAATAACTTCTGACAGATGTCCTCCAAACGGCATTGTCATTTTGCTTCAATGTTTCCCACAAAGCCACAAATACACGAGTCTAATATAAGTATTTGTCATGACTAACGCGCCGAATAAGTGCTAGCGTCAGAAATACTCGTAACACACTCATGCTTGTAGTTCTAGGTACGTTTTAAGAAAATGTTTAGAATATGTTAGTATGAAGGCATTATACATCGTACATGCATTTTTCTCAAAATTATCACTTAGCATATTTTGAAAGAAAATTAGACAATGTACCTTTAATTGGTTGACTGAAATTATCCAAATTTTAACACCTAGCTTCGACTACCTTTTTCCACAATGAATTATCCAGTGTAAAAATAAACAAACGGGTAAAATATAGCGAACCATAACTACATTAACTAAGGGGAACAACTCTCTCATTCATTCATTTGAATCCTCAATGTTATAGCTTGTTGTTCTCAAATAAACTACTAGCATTTTTACCAGTATTATTTAACAGTTGATGTAACTTCCTTGTGGACAACGTCACGTGATCCGCACTCAAATTACAAATACCAAACTACAATCCGCGATTAGTTAAATATGTGTTGAATGAATTCATTGTATGGTTTCTTTGCTGAATAGATCTTATCCTTAAACCTTAGTTAAGTTTATAACAATTAAAGTTGATGAACCATTTTGCATACTGATCTTTAGTTCGTTTACTGTCGAAAACAACCGGGATCGGATAGTACGTACAGACGATATGAATAAATTCAATTAAACTACATCTGTATATTACCTACGTGCACTTCATACAAAAGGATGCTGTGATTAATAAATGTATGTATTTAATCGCTTTTACTGAGCAATTGAACTGAGATTGAAATTGGAAACCAACCCAAGAGACCAATTTTCATGCGATAACCGACGATTAAAAGAGGTTTTATACACCCGCGGTTTTAACAGGAATGAAATCAGTTTTCAACTGAAAGGCGGAAATTTGGAATGTTAAGACGATTCTACAGTCATCGGTTAGACACCATATTTGGGCGTGGCATTTCGCGCCTGTGATATAAACTATGATTTCTGAAGCCACTAATTACTTGTTTATCAGTATTGTTTTGAGGCTTGAGTGAATATTAATCATTGGTACTTGATTCTAAATCAATCTGCATAAAATAAATCGGATTAGTATGTTGGGCAAACAGACTGGCTGAGAATATTGTGTGAACTTAATTTATTTTACGCATTTCAAGGTGAATTGATAAGGTAATTCGCCATACAAATACAAGGATAATGGCTGGGTCCATGTGGTGGATACTTTTGTCGATATTTGCAGGTAACGTTAACTCGTTTGTTTTAAAAAATAGAAATGTTTTTGTATCTTGTATTTGTATCATGTGTTATTAATGCAAATAGACGCGTACATTAAAGGGATAAGTACATTTCATTTTACACTTAGTTTAAACTTATTGAATTCTATTTACACGTATGTAAACTTATATAAATCACTCTTGACGACTGCTTCCAGTGTTACTTACCATTACTCGCGCCAAATTAAGGGTTTCATGACTAAAACCGCTCAACACCGGACTCGAACTTATGACCTAAGTAACAGGGTTGGGCCCCGTACCCCTCTTCCTGACTGCGCGTTCTCTTGCACTAGGTTTATAATATACCAAATAAGAAGAATTATCTACATTTTACTATTCCAAGTAGTATTCCAAGATAACTTTTTTTTCAAAGCTCGATATGACTTTATACATAAAAGTTTTCGGTCTGTTCATTTATTAGAGAAATTGAACGCTGTATCAATGTTAAAATCTTACAGTAGTCAGAAAATCAGTAGTCAGAAAATCAGTAGTCAGAAAATCAGTAAATCAGTAATTGGAAAAAATCACTTCGAACTACCTAAGCCTGTTAACATAATCAGCATGTTAATGAGTTATTCATACGTAATGCGAAATATGGATATGTTTTGTTGTACTGAATTAATGAAGTAAATATTTGCTTTATATATACTGAAACGAAAAAGAAAGTGTGCACTTGGTTAGAGGGATTTTTTTTATACTTATAGAAGCAAAATATTGGCAAATTTGGTATCCAAATGTGCAAAAATGTATTGGCAACACGATGTTTTACTTTTAAGTCAAATTTGATAATTATCAGAACATTGTTTTACGTGTGAATAACGTAGGGGTGAAAAGTAAAAGTTGCAGATTTGTAATGTTTTGTAACTGCTTTTTTGCCTTCGGATATTTGTCAAGTTACGTGACAATTAATCAGTATCTGTTGTGGCCTCCTCGTCTACGGATCAAAGCAAGTATTCTAGATCGCATGGACCTGACGTAATGTCTTATGACGTCGGCGGGAATGGCGTTCCATTCATGAACTAAGGCTGCACACAAACATTGATATTGTTGATAACATGGTTTTTCCTTGCTATCCGACCAAGCAAATCCCATAAATGTTCAATGGGATTCATGTCCGGAGAGCAAGCCGGCCAAGGTAAGACGTTAACGTTATTTCTAGCGAGATAATTCCTGGTAAGTATAGCAGTATGTGGCCTTGCGTTATCATGCATTAAACAACCAAGGTTCTGTTGTAGGAAAGGAATAACAACTGGGCGTAAAACTTGGTCAACATAACCTTGGGCATTTAAATTACCATGAATAACAACAAGGTCTGTTTTCCTACCGCCCATAATACCTCCCCAGACCATTACACTACCCCCTCCAAAACGATCTCGCTCTAATAAACAGTTCTGGTCAAAACGTTCCCCTTTACGTCTAAATACCCGAACTCTACCGTCAGCAGTGCTAAGGTTAAATCGCGAATCATCACTAAAGAGCACCCTAGACCACATGGCACGGTTCCAACGGAGATGACGGCGGGCCCAGACCAGTCTGAGAGCACGATGTCTGTTATTAAGGATCTTCCCTACATAAGGCCTCCTAGCCCTTAACGGGTTTGCATTGGCCCGCAGTCGGTTTAGAACCTTATCCCTACATACGCCAAACTCTCGCGCAGTGCTTGTAGCGGTTTTGAACCGATGACGTAAGTGCGTCAACGTCATATGTCTATCCTGACGTGCCGTTGTCACCTTCGGTCTACCGGATCGTGGACGATCTCTAACGCTTCCATTCTGATGGTAACGTCGTCGGAGTTTTATTATGGTATTTCTATGGCAGTTAAACTGCCTAGCGACGTCAGCAACGCTGACGCCGACTGCGAGTTGCAGAAGTGCCTGAATTCGTTCGTTTTCTTGAAGCCGTGGCATCTTGTTTACGAGTGAAATTCAAAAGTGAACTGTGATTTATTATTGCATAACAAGTAAAGATATCGGTCAGGGTCAACCTGTACCTGTACACACGTTACACGGGTAGCACGAGCGAAAAGTTGCATAATAGCCTGCTGTCAATTTGAAAGCCGTCTATGCGCTTAAATATAGGGTAAATGAGTGCAATGTGTAAAGGGTTATTTTCTTCACTCATGATGATAAATCCGTATATCTAAACTTTGTAACAAAAAAGTTATGCCCAATATAAAAGTGCACACTTTCTTTTTCGTGTTAGTATATAAAGTTCAGATTAGAGGAGATTCCGGACTGGAGAGGACTCCTCCATTGAATGTCTGTAGGCAAAATATTCTTTCAGTAATTTGAATAAGTTCGATAGAGGATGTTCGCGGTAACGCGACGTAATATAATTATAATGTCTGAATGCATTACTTAATTCGACTTTGCAGCGTCTTAGGGAAATTTAAGCTGCAGTATTTCACAAACAAATATGTAAATTTGAAAATTCAATTTATAGGCCAAAAGTATAGACTTTAAATTTTTATTAAGTGATAAAAGATCAACATATTTGTGCTCCTTTCATAAAAGAAAGATTTGCAGTGCGATATGCAAATAACATGTGGTGTTAAATGTTGCACCGTGAAAGACGCCTTTCATTGGATTACAACTGTATGAAAGCCTTGAATAATACTATTTTAAGATGCTGCGTGAATGACTAGAAACCGAAAATCCACGTGATATGTGAAGGATTTGAGTCAGAAAATATCTTTAACACGGACGAGCACGATTATTCCACCGCGATCATACTGAGAGAGAATAAGTTGCAGGGAACAACACCTACATAAGACAGTGCCTTCCTACTGTAGTGACCTGGGATTCCGGTCTCGGTCACGGAACGGTCCGCATGGGTGTTATCTGTACGAGAACCGCGCGAGATGACGATGTTTGGCGCGAAACTGTATGACTCCATCTTGAGTGTAAGAAGTATATAAAAAGCCTCTACGAGTTCTGGGCGAGCATGGAATATTAAACGTTAAGACTGAATTACGATAATAGGTAAACTAACAGATTGCTTCAATACACAGACCTCCGGAAAACGACATACCATAAAATCTACTTTACGAAGGGAGAGCCCTGCGTGGATGGAAAACTATCGAAATATCGACTTACAATCGCGCATTGCACCAATATACTAGGTATGCATTATCTATTCGATTTATAACGTAAATAAATAATTTTCTGTTATAACCAATCAAAAGTCCCCAACAAGGACTCTTATGGGTAACATATCAATTGTAGCTAAATTATAAAATTGCCGTAAACTTTGGTAGTCTGCAAATAGATGCTTTTATAATAGCTCTTTCCAGATAGCACTTGTTGTTCGATTTCTTATAATAGTATATATAGGATCAGGTTAACGTTACCGAAATTTTGTTGTACCATTTTCGGATAGCTCTTAGTTCCGGATAGTCTGATCTCTGGTGAATTTGTCACATTTTAGCTAGTGCAGAACTATTTTGCCTGTAAACTTTGCAATATCTTTTGAAGATGGTTGTCAAAATGTTATATTGTGATTATGTTTTTAAACATTTTAAAACGTTAAACAAAAAGAACCATTTTCTCATGAGACTGAACAGTCAAGAAAGTTATCGAGTGCTAAACCAGGCTAAATTTATTTGGAATAGATTCAGCGTACTTTTTAGGCGTCCGCCATTCGATGAATGGTGCAAGGAAATTAAGTATAGCCACTGCACTTTAGTACAAAAACTGGTTTCTGTTCAATATCTATTGTAAGGATTCAATTTATATTTGGCAAATAAGCATATGATAATGAAATACAAGTTGGACTTCCTTTGCAATCTGCCCATTTTCAGAACGGTTATAACCCGTTTCTGCTTGAGGATTTAGTTTCCGACCAATAACTCTTGGGACCCATAAGCATGGGACGATAAAATACAGACCAAGTTTGATTATGGTTACAATTCACACGTGTTTAAGAGTTATATCCATGTTCGACTTGAAACTGTTTCCGATCAAGAACGATTGAATATGTGTATGAATTCAATTCGTATCGCTTTAAAATTATATAGCCTTTAACAAACGAAATATTTGCATTCAGGTGAAAAGGCCATGTCCTTGGTCATTTGCAAGTCACAGAAGCAAAGTATCTATCAACAAATTGCCTGCAATCTACCGCGCCAACAAAGCTGCATGGACGACAGACTTCGTTGAGTCGACCGAAAGATGAATAGCCATAAGGTACGAGTGATTGTTGATAAGTACAGTAAAGTATCTTCCTGCATAGACAGTTAAGTCAGTCCTTGAACTATTTCATTGTACAACTGGAACAAAGTTAATTATATTAAGTACAAAATATTTCAGCCTAGACTAATAATATTTACTACTTGTGTTTTAGTCGAGATCCCGAATGGATGATCCCATTCTCGACAGCTCTCGGGCATTTCCGTACCACTTCGTTACTCGGATATCACCCTCTAGTGTATGTAAGGCGGAGCACTATGTAGCAAAACTCAACATTTTGTGCGGTCAAGAAATAGTTCTCGTAAAACGGATTTATAATTTCAATAACTTCGATAAATTCACGTAAGAGATGTATTATCGTTGTCATTTCTAGTTAAAACCTCACATAATTCAGTCTTCATATAGCTTAAATATTAGATTCATCAGCACTCCAGCGTTCACGCCGCCATCTTGTTTTCATGACGTTCGAATGGTATTTCCGAAAGTAGTGCCTAACGTACATCCGAGGCACTTGACGTAGTTGGCCGAGGATTTCCGAATGTGGATGATCCATTAAACATACATGTACACTTGTTTATGTGGGGTTGATTCAATATCATGGAGTAATAGTTGTCATATGTAGCTGCTCGTTCAACACTGGGTATCTTACCAGAATTACATGTATGAAGTGTGTTGATACGAATTCGTGAAATGGCGAAGAGAAGTAACCACAATAGTATGTATGCAGATGTGTTAAATCTTTAATTACATTACCGAGATTGGCGATTAATTCAATTATTTTCATGAAATCATGAAGCGGTTACTGAATCTCGTATTCCAAGGAAAAAGCAAAGGGCGGTGCCATATTGTTTAGCCTTACAACCATCACAACCGCTCATATCATACTATGAATTGACTGTTTTCAATATCCATTTGATAATTACAAGTGTTATCTTTTGTTTAAGAACTTATTACTACTGTTCTACAAAAAAAATTCATAATCATTTTTGATGTAATTTGTCATATGTATTATTTTTATAGTATAATTGTTATTCTCCAAATTGTAAGAGAGAGAGCGAGGGGGGGGGGGAGGGGGAGAGGGAGAGAGGGAGCAACGTAACGGTATATAACACAACATTCCTCCAGAAACAAATTACACAAACGCAAGCATGTTTGTATGAAATAAATATTTCTGTGCATAGTATTTTAATTAAGTAACATTTACATTTTCAAACACGTCATTTTTTTTCTCAAATTTGTTATTATTGTCTCTATCTTTATCCTCTCTACCAGGTAATCATTGTACTATTCTAAAGTTTAAACAGTTTATGTAAATTCACATTTGAATATATAATACAAAGTATAAATGAAATTATAATTTATCACCTTATATTGTCACATACCCTTTTGATGTCGAAGAAAAAGTTAGGTTCACAAAGGGTAAAAAGAGCCATGTTAAGTAAATGCGATATATCCATTTTATTTGGTAGAACAGGCACTTAGATTCAATAAACTAGCAACCTTATGTTTTTCAAATATATAATTATTTTGGTTGCTATGGCAACACTTATAGCATAATGTTATTTTCACTCCTTTATACCATAATGCCTTTAAATACGCATAGCAGATAATAAAACAATGTAATAATGCAATCAAAGAATCATGGAAAGCAAGTAATTTATATGATAGTTGTGTATTACAAATCATTTCAAAATTGTTATCGCTACCATGGTAACATAAGCAAAATATTATCAATTTGTCAATTATTTTGTTGATATATGTATTTTTAGTTATATCATATTGTTAATTGGAGTTATTATTCATCAATATGTTAACAAGTTGTCTTACAGATTTCTGTTAATAATAAGCTTCTATTTGATTGCCATAGTAGCAAATGTACATAATGTAAACATTTTAGATACCTCTTTGTGTATCATAATCAAAGTTTGAGTACTATCGATAGCTTTCATTTTTTTCATAATAATATGCACATATATATTATATATTATAAACACATGTCTGCTTTTTCTCAAATACTGTTGCCATGGTTACCAATGTTCAAGCATTGATATTTAGTTTGTACATACGTAGTCAGTGTACAATGGTTTGAAACTAAGATTGATATACAAAAATAGTATAACAAGTTGCTAGTGCTTTAAACCTTCAGATTGCAACTAATTTTGTTGCTTCAAATATGATAAACTTGTTCTCTACAAACTACCAATCTTACAAAAACTCGTTTGTATGAAATTTTTATATATGCAACAAGAAAAGCAGGTTTTTATATACAAAATAACTGGCAGGTGTGATAAATGTAATTGGGATGATAAATGGTGCAAAATGAATTTATAGAAGAAATTTCTAAAGGACATTGTTACGAAAAATGATGTTTGGTTACACGAAAATAGGGGCCCGGTGTACTTTCGATGCTTGAGTAATAATGAATAGCATGGCATCAGGTGCACATGCTATGGTACAAAGACCTGAAAACGTCTAAAATAAGAAAGAACACTCAATATATTTTATAAAATTTAACATGTAATTCATACTGAAATGTGTCCTTTAGATAGGAAAATAAGAATTAGAACTTAAGCCAGGTGATGCTCCCGGTTGCCTCTATCTTTATGCAGTAGCACAACTTCCTCCGACAAACACAATTTTCTAAAGCACCATGAGCACGATAAAGTGAAGAAAACAATATGTTCATATGCCGATTAACTGAATTTTATTTTATTTTGAAAGGTCTAAAATAAAACATCTTGTCTACAGCACTTTCTATTTGATATTTTGTCTCTGCGTATTTTCGATGTGTCCACCAATCAAAGAATTAAATCTTACTTTTGTTCATACATTCCAACATTAACACAAGTGTGTACAAAATCCTTTGCATCAAAAAGAGCACTGTGTGCTACGTATATTCCTGGCTTCCGAAACCAATTATGACTTCCTGCATAACCTCTTCAATGCATGCATATACCATCTCCAGACCATCTTTGTATACATTGTTTTAACAAAAGCAATGACCGTTGCCTTAGCAGCCTCTAGTGACATTTTGCGATTTGAATTTACATTACGGTCGAATAAAATGTTAGACATTACAGCAGCAATATGCACAATATAATAATTTGTGGTTGAGTGCTATTATATCCACAAGTAGATTGAAACGTTTGCATTCAAATAAAATTTTATTTAATTTGTAATAAAAGTCGACTTGAGTTAACCATATCTCACTTTATAAGTTAAATCATGATTTATATATTGACAACAAATGGTTAAAATAAACTAAATAGAACATTATACATTTATATATATTTAAAATGAAATTTTCATGTTGTGACATAAAACTGTAAAATTATTGAATATATGGAAAAAAAATTACAGTTTTTTTAAATCAGAAAGAAGCCTTTTCCAGACCGCTGTTATTTGCCCAATGCCTTCACTATATTTACACGATATTTTGAAGTTTTAATAATACAAACCGATATTTAGACATGCAATTTTTTTCTTTATCAAAACATTTCAAGTTTTCATTGTGCCATTTTAAAAAAAACTTTAAAGCGGCAAGGCACATTCATGTAAAAAACTAGCTGCTTAAAAGTACTTAGACAACGTAACAGAACACTGAACAGAATTCAATAAGATATGCCGGCAGATATGTCTGCCTTATATTTCTTAAACATCTTGGGTGATCAGGTTTGCTATTGCAGGTCTGATGACTAATTATATAAGATGCGAATGTTTACCCAACAGGGGCTGGTCATAAGAGGTTCGAACTGAAATATGAAAGTACTGTATTGGTGTGGCGCTAGATGGTGTGCTCGAAGCCACACCAACTCTACACCAGCAGGGCGCTCTACCAACTGTACTAACCAGTTGGCTGTATCACCCCACATTGCTGCTCTCCTCCCACTTACGTCACTATACTGCTGCTACCTTCATATAAATGCAGATTGATGTGTACCCAGTGTGGAGCTCGACCCCACCCCAACTCTTGCAAGGTGCTCTACCGTTTCGTCACACTCTACTACACAGTTTAAAAACTAGTATATTGAGTGGTATTCTAGCTCAGAAGAATAAAAAATTGCTTAAATAATTTATTATTTTCTTGAGTTTGAGCTAGAAGATGTTATTTATTGAGGTTTTAATACTTTATTTTGCAGTAAAATGTCATTGAGGATGTCATTTAGCTGGTGATGTAATGATGCAGACTATTGTTAAATAAATGTGAAGTGCTGCTTAAAGTCACAACCACTGTAATTCTAATGATTTATATGAGTTCATAATAGAATTAGTAACGATCAAACAAACCATTAAATTGCCAAATGATAATAATTTACCTGTCTTATTATATATTCATCAAGTTCATGTCTTAACAGTTTAAAGTTAGGCTTAACAGTAATCAAATAACTATATTCAATTTAAAAGGTTGTATGACATAGTTGATTATGTACTTTAAATGTAAACCACACATTTTAATTCCTTGTACATTGCCACATACACACTTCTTATTCCATCTACAAATTACTTTTTGGTTGTCAGTAGTTTTACTTTGTGACTGATTGTATAACTTTGATTGACTACTGTATCAGCTAGTAAGTATGGAATCATCTTATATTTAGAAGATAACAATAAATACTTATTAATATATTTATTTATTTTTTTCGGAAATGCCAGACAATTTCATGTGATATGAAGTAGATGAATTGATGAAAAAGTTCATAACTGTTGTGGATTAATGTGAACTATTTATATCTTTTTTTACGAACGTTACGAATGCCTATACCCATTCGTAGCATTTTCGTTAAAACTTACGAATTTGTAGCGCTTGCATGCGTACGAAATTTTTGATAAAACGCTCATGAGATCGTAAGAACGGATTAGAGAAGATTGAATTGAATGTCCTTAGGCAATACATTATTTAATACTTTGCAGAGCATTTAAGCTACAATATTTTACAAAATTTATGTAAACTTGAAGATTCAATTAATGGCCCAAAATCATAAGTTATAAGAGACCAACATATTTATGATCCTTTCATAAAAGGAAGATGCGATATGCAAAATACATGCTGTGTTAAACATGGTTGATATTTGAATTCTTTCAAATGTAAATTAGCATTATATAATTGGTTTATTCGTTATAGAAATTGTAGAAATCGATTATTCGGTATATGCACCGCTATAGACGCATCTCGTTTAATTAAAACTGTATGAAAGCATTGAATATAATTAACTTAAGATTTTGACCTACTTTATGATGGGGTAAATATTATGTTTCTGTGATTTCTACATCACTGTCCTTTTTTGAGGTTTTTAAGATCCCCTTTTTTACATTGAACATAGAAGGGGCTAAAACAATATCTGGGAATTTAAATACTTTCCAATAGAGGTAGATACTGTGTGCAGAGATATATTAGAGTTCAAAATGTGCACTTTCGAACACACTTTATAGATTTAATGTTGGTCTTCTATTATGATGTCCTTTAACGATTTTTGTTAAAACATGCCAGTTTTTTCCTATTATTTCGAATACACTATATATCGCGGTGTACGCGTGATCGGTATCCAACATCTCACGCGCAGCATGACATATGATTGAAGTGATAAAGCTGAGTGCAGCGATTATTCAAGATGTTAATTAACATCGAGTGCGCTTTATAGGGAAGCATTTGGGGGAGATGTGACCTTTCATATAATAGCATTGAGATAAAATATTGGTATGGTTAATTATAGATGACAATTTATTGACTTTATAATCTATAAAAGTGTGAAAGTTGAAACAGTAAAACTCGATTACATTATTTTGTTGACATTGTTTAGCTTTATATTTAAAAGTGAAAATTATTATATTAATGCTATTAATATTGAAATACCTGGGACCTAAATTAAGGTATTTGCTAGGACAATATATACAGAGTTGTTACAACTATTTAGACAAATAACCTGCATAACTTACATGAAATAATTTTAAAAGCATTAGGCTTGATATTCATTTTTAAAGTTTTATATCGTTTTTCTGCAAAAAAGAAATCATATAATCCTGCATAAATTCACTTTAATATTTATCTTCAAAGTGAGACAGGGTAGCTTGATTTTTTTGCAATAATGATAAAACGTATCATGTATGACTGATAATATTTCAAAATTAATGAATTCAGATTTTATTTCTAAATCGTAGATTAATCAGGATCCGATTATAGTGTCCAAATTTGCTTTTTAATTGAATGTTTGTTAGCAAATATATTAAACAAGCACCCGAAAATAAACAATGAATAACTAGAAAATAATGATTTATTCAAACTACAGATTTAAGTGTTATTGGCGCCGCCCATGAGGGCGGGGCCTTTAATGGAATCACGAAATTTTTGAGACTATGGTAGGAGCATCTATTTATAAATTAATATTTTTTTTTATTAAGGGTTAAACTGCAGTAAATATTACACGTTACTTTTTGTATTTTTATGATTTAGAAACAAAATATTTTTAATGCATTTGTATTGTCGTATAAATGTCTTTTACAAAGTTAAAACGATATATTTATGATAAATACTTGCTGATCCCCGAAAAATAGGACGATTCTACATAAACATCATGTGTGTTAGGTGTCGAAGATAAAATAATAAAAAAATAATTATATTTCACTTTACATAAATCAATATTAACACAGTGGTACTTGTAACGTGGATATTAATGCAAGTTACGGTGTTAAAAAGGAAATACACGTCAATGATAGTGTGAAAATGGACTATTCCAAAACGGACGATTCTACATAAACAGCATGTGTGTTAATAATAATAAAATAATTAATTATAAAAAACTTCATTTTCACTTTACATAAATCAATATTAACATTGGTACTTGTAACGTGGATATTTATGCAAGTAGCGGTGTTTAAAAGGAAATACACGCCAATGATAATATGAAAATGGACTATTCCAAAACATTTTCCCGCCATTACGCTATTCCAAAACATTGTGCACCAGTTTTACGGCGCGCTTGGATGCTTTGCATCAATGCATTTCTCGTATAGTAGTGTCCGGCGTACACAATTTTACATATTTATATATCACAAATAAATTTATATTTACTATCAAT
The DNA here is from genome assembly GCA_032209605.1 of Mactromeris polynyma. Classification (NCBI taxonomy): domain Eukaryota; kingdom Metazoa; phylum Mollusca; class Bivalvia; order Venerida; family Mactridae; genus Mactromeris; species Mactromeris polynyma. The sequence continues at coordinate 13,690,560 of JASFXZ010000020.1, read as the reverse complement.
TAGATTATATCGTCAATGCACATATGATCTGGGACTAATAAATACATTGGTCCCAGATATGATGATGCTATAAAATAATTGCAATCAATCATCAGAAATACAATATTATGTTTTTAAATGTAACAGACAAAATGAGTACTAGTTGTATTAGTCAGGGTCATTATAATTTCTGTTGAAAAGAGAAAAATGTATGTTATCGATGCTAGAAAGCTAAGTATAGCTACCATTATACAGCCTACCTTGTCGAGACGAAATACAAGCCAAAACTTCATGGTGCATAATTACATTATTCAATATATAGTTTTCGAAAGAGACTGCAATAAGTACCATGAATGTATCGTACATTCTGATAAGTCAGTACAGCCCGGGGAAATTTCATTATGCTGGATAAACACAGCGGGGTGGCTAAATAAGTCGCAAACGATAATGATCATGAAACGTTAAAGTAGCGTATATATAATCGGTTATAGCATGGAGCTAATATCGATCAGATATGGGGAATCTTGCGATGAGCCAGAAAGTTGGACATGATTTTCTAAATGTCTGGTACTGACCTGCGAAAGTTGTAAAATTTCTAGCGCCACCCCGAAATCAATTTACGAACTGAAACTGGGTTTTACATTAAGAACAAACGCCCGATTTTCGAAACAAGATTACTGCTTTTAGTACAAAGAAACAATATACAACAACACTCACCTTTTAATAACCAAAACTTCTCTCGCGCTGCATATCGGAAAACTTGATTGCTTCGCTTTCACTGTTCTCAATTAGGAGGAAAATCGCGTGGTTGGAGGGCGTGTACATGTACTATGATTTAAGTAGAAGTGCCTTTTAGAATAATATGGTCAATTAATGACATAACTAGATATGACGTAAACAATAAAATATTATTTATCTATTATTTTTTTCTATGGCATGAAGAGTCAACATAATAGTTAAAGTTTCATTGAATAATACAATGGGCATTAATATGCCCATGAGTACTCATTTTCAAATACTTTTTAATGCAATTTTATACATAACTAGAGTTATCACTGAATGTGATTAATACTCCGATCTACGCTTCGTCACACTCTGACGCCCCCGGAACCATCCTCGAAAAATGTCTTGCACATCTACCCTGCATAGGGATCAGTTGTACCAAGTGTCATAAGAATAACTTGAAAACTGTGGAAGTAGAAAGCGACGCAAACCTTGCAACAGGCAGATATACTGCCCGACCGTATGATGACGCATGTATATCCATCCCCCTAATCAAGTTAGGCAAGGGTATAATAACATAATTAACAAACATATGTAGCAACATATATACATGTACGTATAAATCAAAATTGAACAATGTATCAGAAAGCCCTCCCCATTCTCGCTCATGTGTATGCATGTCAGAAAGTAACAAGGGGGACAATCCACTTAATACACAAACTAATTTTACAAGATTTCTCCTTCTTGCCACCCTAATTGAAAAATGAAAAATAAGGTCAAAAAATAGGCCTTACATACATATTAAATACTATAATGTTATAACATGTTATCCTAAAAACAGCAGTCATACATATTTTACCACTTAAAGAGTTTATCCACTGGGATTGTAATCATAAACGAAGCATTAGCATATAAAGGTTAACACGGTAAGGCACAGTGGTTGACGGGTAGAGCGCCTGGCTCCTGGCATATATGAATCAAATGCGTTACTTTAAAAGAACGATTTTTTGGAAACAGTGGAAGCTTGTTATTAAATATCATTTTAATAGAAAATTGGTTTCTTGAATATATACTATTACTTAATTTAATTTTACACTTGAATTTCAATATTCTTTCAATAAAAAGTATTTTTTCCAATAACATTAATGTTAATTTAGGATAACATGGTTCATACAGAACTTCCCAAAGAAATTCAAGTTATTTTCAATGACTGTTCAAGTACTTCTCCCATTTTCAAGACTAGAATACTCGCAAAATGACTTTAGCTTGAAACTTAAAATGAGTGTATTTTAAATACAATTAAATTAAATGTTTGTTATTACCCAGTATAATTTTCTAGAGATTTCACTTTTTGATATGGTAATGATGAGTTACCACATCCGTAGTCAATGAGTAAGGCTTGAGGCTTTGATCATGATATACCGATTTAAGCCCCAAGTTGCCTATGTGCAGACAACTAAATGTTTCAAAACAATAACACAGAATTCAAAATTTGAAACATGAGTAAAACTAAGAAAACAACAACAAATGTGATCAACGCTTAGACAAATATCTTTTTCAGTATTCATGTAACATATATATCATTCCTTTATCTATACTTAGTAACATATTGTTGACACATGTTATAATTCCTTCAAGCTATCAAAATGTGTCTGTATTGTATCAGCAAGTTCATTATCTAGTTCTTCCTTTTCCTTAGGTACTCTTTTCAATGTATTTGCCTGACTAACGAACTCGATTTTGCTCGTCATCTCAGTTTTCTAATATAACTTGTCAGCAGTTTTTTTAGTTCATCAATGTCATTTTCTAGCTTTTGCTATTTTGATTTCATGTCCTCAATTTCATCAAGTTTTCGTTTCCTTTTTCCGAGAGCATCTTGAGTTTTTTGCTTGTATCTTTCATTTTTCAAGTAAGTTTCTAGATCGGGCTTCCTTCAAAAGTGAATCGGTAATCTGTACATTGAACATCCCTCTTACACTGTTAACATGATAACAAATGACTCTTTGTGCAACTAAACTATACTCTTTTAAATTTTCTACCTCAAGTTCATTATTAGTACACTAAATCTTCTTTCCATTGCTAATTCTAATTGGACGATTAAACATTCAACGAAGCCGGACTTTTTGTTAACCCTGTATGACCAATACTAACATGCCACATTCGTGCAAGATATGTGCATCATTAATCAAATATCTGACTACTAATAAACTACAGCATTGTACATTTTTACTATAGCATGTACGCTCAGGAAATTTCATCACTGTTAATGTCAGATATTACGATAGTTATAATAAAAATAATAATAATTATAACAACAACAACAATAATAATACTAATAAAATTAACAACAATAATAATAATAACAAAAATAATTATAATAATGATAACAACAACAATAATAATAATCAATGCAGTAATGAGTATTACTTAATGCAGTTATGTGCTGATGAGTCATCTTCTACTGTCCTATGTGGGAGTGAACAAGCTCAGCAGGCACAGGTTACATTTACATGATCACTATCCTGCTTTCAATTGTTCCAATTAATAGGCAAAATTTACAATTCTTATGCCTGATATAACTAAACTGGAATATTTGCATTTTATTACAATGGATTATGATTTGGAACAATACTTATTATCTCAAAGTTAAAGTGTGGAATGGCTCGTGTAAATGGGTTTTAAGATAACTTGCATACATCAAGACCACCCATTTAATAATATATGGATAGTGTAGGAAATTAAACAGAATTTAAAAAAATATGAATTGCACTCAGTTCGCTTAATTAAATAGACTTCTATAACATTTATTCCTTATCCACAACACATCATTTGGCTAAATTCTGGAGTGTTCAACGTTTAATTTGTTTCATAGTGTTCACTTTACTTCATACAGTCAGACACATGTCCTATTAAATCACATATGTTATTTCCCGTTTTATATGTCACCCATTCCATTAAGATATATCTGATATCAACTTCTTGTAAGAACCTTTTGCCTCCCTTAAACGCTTTCAATTCAGACCCCTCAATATATATGTTTCATAAATATTGCATTTTCTTTGAAGAAGCCGATGGTGTCTTCCAGTGGGATTGCAAGAGCTGTTTGTTTGTTAAATAGAGACTTTGAAGGTTGACCGAACTCTCCCGAGGATTTCAAGTACGAACCTCCAATATTTCCCGCAGTAATAGTCAGTTTGATCGTTTCCTGTATATTAGTAATGGCGTTCCAAACAAGTGTCACGTATCTCTGCAGTTCATCTAGATCTAACCATTTTGACAAAAGATTAATCTGGTTGACATCTATGGCGATCCCATCATGACCTTCTTTGCTACTTGTAATGTAAAAGTACCTCTATTCCAGCCAATGTCCAGAAATCGCAAGTCTGGATTGTCTTAAAGAAACGATGGCATTAAATACACGCCACCCCTGTCCCACATGCCTCATTTAAGGATCGCACCAGTTACCCCTACACAAATTTAAGGATAATAGATACACATTGGTGTCTTAACTACCGTAGTACTCAGTTGTAGACAATTGTTGGAATGGATTGAATTGCGCTCTTCTTTTTCTTCAGAGGACTTGAATATGTTGAGGTATTTATGCATTCTAACTTTGGGCATTTCGTGCAATTTCCAGACGCCTAGTTGGGGGATTCGTTTTGTACTATTCTTGGAGTTTCACCGTAAGCGTTCAATTTGGGTTATGAAACAAATGTGGGATTCGTGGGAGCATGAGACTTCCACATTGGCTACAATATCGTCAGTTGACGTAAGCAAAACCTATACTGCGACACCGATGAGGACTACTAATCCACTTATCAGAAATATTGTCCTCAGTCGAGTTTGTTAAAGACAGTTTCATTCAAACTACAGACTTAAGTGTTATATAGTTATTGTCCGGCGTACACAATTTTACATATTTATATATCACAAATAAATTTATATTTACTATCAGTTAGATTATAATTATCAATGCACATATGATCTGGGACTAATATATACATTGCTCCCTGATATGATGATGATATAAAATAATTGCAATCAATCATCAGAAATACAATATTATGTGTTTAAATGTAACAGACAAAAAATAAGTACTTGTTGTATTAGTCAGTGTCATTATTATTTCTGTTGAAAAGAGAAAAATGTATGTTATCGATGCTAGAAAGATAAGTATAGCTACCATTATACAGCCTACCTTGTCGAGACGAAATACAAGGCAAAACTTTATGGTGCATAATTACATTATTCAATATATATTTTTCGAAAGAGACTGCAATAAGTACCATGAATGTATCGTACATTCTGATATGTCAGTACAGCCCGGGGAAATTTCATTATGCTGGATAAACACAGCGGGATGGCTAAATAAGTCGCAAACGATAATGATCATGAAACGTTAAAGTAGCGTATATATAATCGGTTATAGCATGGAGCTAATATCGATCAGATATGGGGAATCTTGCAATGAGCCAGAAAGTTGGACATGCTTTTCTAAATGTCTGGTACTGACCTGCGAACGTTGTAAAAGTTCTAGCGCCACCCCGAAATCAATTTACAAACTGAAACTGGGTTTTGCATTAAGAACAAACATGTAAAAATGGTACTACATTGCCCGATTTTCGAAAAAAGATTACTGCTTTTAGTACAAAGAAACAATATACAACAACACTCACCTTTTAATAACCAAAACTTCTCTCGCGCTGCATATCGGAAAACTCGAACGCTTCGCTTTCACTGTTCTCAATTAGGAGGAAAATCGCGTGGTTGGAGGGCGTGTACATGTACTATGATTTAAGTAGAAGTGCCTTTTAGAATAATATGGTCAATTAATGACATAACTAGATATGACGTAAACAATAAAATATTATATATCTATTATTTTTTTCTATGGCATGAAGAGTCAACATAATAGTTAAAGTTTCATTGAATAATACAATGGGCATTAGTATGCCCATGAGTACACATTTTCAAATACTTCTTAATGCAATTTTATACATAACTAGAGTTATCACTGAATGTGATTAATACCCCGATCTACGCTTCGTCACAGGAAATAATGATGTTAGTCATTTAATATGTATGCATATATAAACATTTCATTAACTTTTTGGACACATGGACCGAGGTCTTGCACATCTACGCTTTGTAGGAATCATGTGTACTAAGTTCATTTGGATGACTGGAGAACTGTGGAAGAAGTTCGCGGCACAAATGTGTACGTAAGGACATTTAAGAATTTAATAAAAGGGGCATCACTCACTCTGACGCCCCCGGCACCATCCTCGAAAAATGTCTTGCACATCTACTCTGCATAGGGATCAGTTGTACCAAGTGTCATAAGAATGACTTGAAAACTGTGGAAGTAGAAAGCGACGCAAACCTTGCAACAGGCAGATATACTGCCCGACCGTATGATGACGCATGTATATCCTTCCCCCTAATCAAGTTAGGCAAGGGTATAATAACATAATTAACAAACATATGTAGCAACATATATACATGTACGTATAAATCAATATTGAACAATGTATCAGAAAGCCCTCCCCATTCTCGCTCATTTGTAAGCATGTCAGAAAGTAACAAGGGGGACAATCCACTTAATACACAAACTAATTTTACAAGATTTCTCCTTCTTGTCACCCTAATTGATAAATGAAAAATAAGGTCAACAAATAGGCCTTACATACATATTAAATACTATAATGTTATAACATGTTATCCCAAATACAGCAGTCATACATATTTTACCACTTAAAGAGTTTATCCACTGGGTTTGTTATCATAAACGAAGCATTTGAATATAAAGGTTAACACGGTAAGGCACAGTTGTTGACGGGTAGAGCACCTGGCTCCTGGCATATATGAATCAAATGCATTACTTTAAAAGAACGATTTTTTGGAAACAGTGGAAGCTTGTTATTAAATATCATTTTAATAGAAAATTGGTTTCTTGAATATATACTATTACTTAAATTAATTTTACACTTGAATTTCAATATTCTTTCAATAAAAAGTATTTTTCCCATAACATGAATGTTAATTTAGGATAACATGGTTCTAACAGAACTCCCCAAAGAAATTCAAGTTATTTACTTCTCCCATTTTCAAGGACTAGAATACTAGCAAAATGACTTTAGCTTGAAACTTAAAATGAGTGTATTTTAAATACAATTAAATTAAATGTTTGTTATTACCCAGTATAATTTTCTAGAGATTTCAACTTTTGATATGGTAATGATGAGTTACCACATCCGTAGTCAATGAGTAAGGCTTGAGGCTTTGATCATGGTATACCGATTTAAGCCCCAAGTTGCCTATGTGCAGACAACTAAATGTTTCAAAACAATAACACAGAATTCAAAGTTTGAAACATGAGTAAAACTAAAAAAACAACAACAAATGTGATCAACGCTTAGACAAATATCTTTTTCAGTATTCATGTAACATATATATCATTCCTTTATCTATACTTAGTAACACATTGTTGACACGTGTTATAATTCCTTCAAGCTATCAAAATGTGTCTGTATTTTATCAGCAAGTTCATTATCTAGTTCTTCCTTTTCCTTCCTTAGCTACTCTTTTCATTGCATTTGCCTGACTAACGAACTCGATTTTGCTCGTCATCTCAGCTTTCTAATATAACTTGTCAGCATTTTTTTCAGTTCATCAATGTCATTTTCTAGCTTTTGCTTTTTTGATTTCATGTCTTCAATTTCATCAAGTTTTCGTTTCCTTTTTCCGAGAGCATCTTGAGTTTTTTGCTTGTATTTTTTATTTTTCAAGTAAGTTTCTAGATCGGGCTTCCTTCAGAAGTGAATTGGTAATCTGTACATTGAACATCCCTCTTACACTGTTAACATGATAACAAATAACTTTTTGTGCAACTAAACTATACTCTTTTAAATTTTCAACCTCAAGTTCATTATTAGTACACTAAATCCTCTTTCCATTGCTGCTGTCCATGGGACAGGAGAAGCAAAACTTTCACAACTTCAAGCAGTTTTGGATAGTCTTTACCAGATATTCTTTTCATAGTCAAACACATCAACCAACTGTATTCTGTTCAAATTCTGCAAACAGATATGTATCCATTACTGGAATATTGTCAATCAATGCTTTGAATTGCCGCACAAGATTGTCACAATCATTCTTATTCACCTTTTTACTTTTAAGAAGCAACAAAGGTAACTTTGAAAAGTTCTCTTTTTACAGGAATCAGGCACGACAAATAGCGAACTATAGAATATAACACAGAAACCTTTGTCAAAACTTTCTTCATTATTGCAACAATACAGTTTTTAGCATCCATTTTTATTTCCATCTTCAGCCTCTCACTTCCTTTTCCTTCTTTCAGTGATTTACCTCCTGAAAACTGCTGTCAATTTCCATGTAGTTGACATGTATTTTTGAGTCAGTCACATCCATATTAGCCAGTTTGCTGTCAGATTTTTTTATTTTTTCATTGACAATAAACACTTTTATGAGTGATCTTAATAAGGCGGAAATATCGGCTTCAAAAAGTCATACCATACAGCTGTTTGTTTAATATGTGGTAAGAAATGGTTGTAGTTGTAGCGCAATAAACTTAAACCAATAAAGTCCTTCGTGTCAGCAACATTTCTAGTTCAAGCTGGTGGCAATCATCTGCTGACAATGTCAAAATTGTGTTGGTGGCCAAATACACTTAACCATAGCTATTAGTCCTGTAAAACAATAATCCAGTAGGCAACAGTCTCGCAAATGTTTTTCATGAACATAAATTATTTTGCGTACATTTCCGAGGCATACTGTGTACTTGAAAAACTTCCTACTGCCATGGAAGTCCCTTTTTCACACTTATTTGTATTTCAATATCATTAGCCAACTTATCATGTTCTATTTGATTTACGGCAAACATGGCGTATGGAATATCTTTGCGCCACCCGTCATCTCTGTTATAAAGTCGTGTTTGAAAATATTGTTGAACAGTTATATGAATACGTTTTTCATTTAAACTAATTTTTTCTAAGGGAAACAAAGTCGGATAGGCCAATTATTCGTCATGTGCAACATCTAATATCCATACAGGCTGATTGAACTTAGCTTAAGAGAAATGTTTTTACTATTAGAAATAACGGACTGACTATCAGCTTCTGGTAATACAAAGTAATTCGGAATAACTGAACACTAGGTTACACTATTCAACTTATCCTTAATGTAACAGTTAGACATTTGTTCAGAATAAGCATCTTCATCACGAAAAGTTCTTTCAAATTAATATCAATGTTGTAGGGTGTTAAATCAGGGAAATTGAAGTATAAATGATTATGTTTCATTAACCACCGTAAAGCATTCTTCACAAGTTTGTAATTTGCAAATCTTCTAAAAGACGTTGTCCTCATTGTTTGTTGTTGTCCGTTACCAACGTCAAAAAAATGTTCATCCCTTACATTTAAAATTTGATCACAATATTCATTTTAGTCCACTTGGAAATGTATGGCCAAACCTTTCCCTGCGAATTTCCCTCATTCCCTTTTCTGCAATTTGAAGTTACTGAGTTTGTATCTATAAAAACAACAATAATTATAATAATAATAACAACAATACTAATCAATGCAGTATGATAATAACTTAATGCTGTTAAGTGCAGATGAGTCCTCTTCTACTCTCCTGTGTGGTAGTGAACAGGTTAGACAGATACAGGTTACATTTAATTTGCAGTTCCATTTATGTCATGAAACAAAAGGACAACCAACACAGTGTGAGTTGAGGTTACATTTACCTGATCACCGTCCTGCTTTCAATTTTTTCATTTAATAGGCAAAATTAACAATTCTTCTGCCTGACATAACTAAACTGGAATATTTGCATTTTATTACAATGGATTATGATTTGGAACAATACTTATTATCTCAAAGTTAAAGTGTGGAATGGCTCGTGGAAATGGGTTTTAAGATAACTTGCATACATCAAGACCACCCATTTAATAATATATGGATAGTGTAGGAAATTAAACATAATTTAAAAAAATATGAATTGCACTCAGTTCGCTTAATTAAATTCACTTCTATAACATTTATTCCTTTATCCACAACACATCATTTGGCTAAATTCCGGAGTGTTCAACGTTTAATTTGTTTCATGGTGTTCACTTTACTTCATACAACTGGAATCCGAAATCAGACATATGCCCTATTAAATCACATCCGTTGTTTCCCTTTTAATATTTCATTCATTTCATTTAGATATATTTTACATCAACTTCTTGTAAGAACCTTTCGCCTCCCCTATACGCTTTCAATTCAGACCCCTCAATATCTATCTTCATAAATATTGAATTTCCTTTGAAGAAGCCGATGAGGTCTTCCAGTGTAATTGCAAGAGCTGTTTGTTTGTTAAATGTATACTTTAAAGGTTGACCGACCTCTCCCACGGATTTCAAGTACGAACCTCCAATATTTCCCGTAGTGATAGTCAGTTTCATCATTTCGTGTATATACGTAATGGCGTTCCAAACAAGTTTCACGTATCTTTTACAGTCCACCTAGATCTACAGATTTTGATTAAAGTCTCAAATTAAACTTGTTGGCATCTACTGCGATCCCTTCATGACCTTTTTTGCTACTTGTAATGTAAAAGTACCTATATTACAGCCAATGTCCAGAAACCGCAAGTCTTGATTTTCTTCAAGAAACGTTGGCATTAAATACACGCCACCCCTGTCCCGCATGAATCCTTTAAGGATCGCACCAGTTACCCAAACATCCATTAAAGGCTCATTAGATACAAATTGGTGTCTTACCTACCGTAGTACTCAATGGTTCACAATTGTTGGAATTGATTGAGTTGCGCTCTTCTTCCTTTTCTTCAGAGGCGTTGAATATGTTGAGGTATTTATGCATTCTAACTTCGGGCATTTCGTGCATTTTCCAGACGCCTAGTTGGGGGATTCGGTTTATACTGTTCTTGTGTGTGAGTTTCACCGTGAACGTTCCTTTTGGGTTGTGTACCAAGTGACGGGTTCATGGGAGCGTATGATTTCGACAATTGTAGAAATGTTGTCAGTTGTCGCGAGACAAAAACACATACTGCGACACCGATGAGGACTACAAATCCACTTATCTTGTTCTCTGTCGAGCTCGTTTAAGACATTTTATTATTTTTATTTTATTATCTTAACATATATAACAACATACTAATTAAATATTACTGTTGTTATCTTTTTATCACGGAATCGAGTATCTGACTACTAAGAAAGTCCAGCATTGTACATTTACACTTCTCTTTTGGAGCATGTACGCTTAGGAAATGAAATAATTTGTACTGGTTAGATATAACGTTTACTTAATAATAATAATATAAACAACACTAATAATAATAAAAATAAATGCAGTATTAATAATTATTTTATGCAGTTTAATGTTGTCATTCAAGAGATATGCAAGCGAGTAGCGTTTGTCTGGTATCTTGCGTGCAGTATCCGTGTACCAGATATTAAAAGTGATACACAGGCACTCACGCGCGCGTCCATCCGCACCCACATACACACACACATCACTGTACAGTCAAGATGCTGACGAGTCCTCTTCTACTAGCCTGTGTGCTAGTTAACTGGTAAAACAGGTACTGGTTACACTTACATGATCACCATTCTGCTTTCCATCGTTCCATTATTCGGCAAAATTATAACATAACATACTGTGTAGATTGATAGTAACACCCATGTATTATTTTCGATAATTTACTAGTGAAATAACAACTCACGTGCGTGTGACGTCACAACAAAATAAGCGTGCCATAGGCGCGCTAAAATGATGTTGACATTGTTAATTTGTTTTTGTACGACGTATAACATATTGTTTCATTTCTTGTTAATTTGAATATATATGATATGTGATGTATTCATTTGAACTCGTATCTTGTGGTTGAACAATAATAAAGTGTTGTAACTACAGTGCAAACTGCCGATACCGACTCATTTTGATAACGACAAACTGCTGTATCCGACATTTCTAGTCGGTCGCGGCAATTCTGCTATATAATCTATATAACCTAAACCTGCTGAGAACGGAAACTGCGAGTCCCGACATCCGACACTAATATACGACATACAATACATGTATTTCACACTTATCCGACACTTAAAATTGCCGCAGATGATTGCCTTACCTCCGATAGTCTAGTGATTAGGTTAATTGTTTACTGGTATCGAATAAAATAGTCGTCATGGTCGTGGTTTTGAATGCGATTTATACCATACCGATACATTTGAAAATTAATCACTGATTGTTTGCATGCTTTTGTAAGAGTTTTGTTAAGTATCCAAATAATAAGAGGAAGACTTTCGTTCTTTGTTGCTCAGTTTCTTTATGATAAATAGGGTCTATAAATGTGTTCAATATCACAATAAAATGTTAAAATCATAAACTGTTCAAGTTTTTACATTATACGTTCAAACGTTGTTTCCATACGCATTCCAAAATGGCTACACCAAGAAAAAGACATTCAGGTGACACAGGTGTGCCATCACCTAAATAAGAGGATTAGAAACATTCTCTGTTTAGAACAGGAAATGAGCTTGATTGAGGTCTTTTTTGCAACGTACTATTCTTGTTCATTTGCATACATGTACATTATATAAAATGTTGAAATGTTTCATTATTAATTATGCTACTAAACATTTCACAACTTTACTGAATAAAGTTTCACCCCTGTGAGGTACCACATCGACTAGTATTTGCTTTGGTATTCATAAAACGCTCATTTCAACTTCCTCTTGCCAAAACTGCACAAAACCTGTTTCTCCGACAACCTGCTATATCCGACAATTTTAGCCGGAGCCACCTGATGTCGGATACGACAGTTTTCCCTGTACTTTTGCGTCAGGTTTAGTTCACCAGAGACCGAATTACACATATCATACTTTGCTTGCACACAGGGCGTTAAGGTAATATTTAGGCGAACATAGCCGTTTCTGCTGCTATGTCATAAATAGAATCTTACATTCGTGTTCATCTTTTATTTAATTTATCAAACTCGTCATCTAAAACCGAAGAAAATCGGCAAAGCCTCGTTTTTATCGTTTTTAGAAGATTTGATTAATAAATACAATAAATAATGACCACTCAAGACACATAGGATCCTCTATTTATATTATAAATACACATAATACTATTTATTGAGTGTAATCGATATTGATTAGCTAATTACAAATGTTATTTTTTTGTTCCAGTGCTTACAAGTGATGTACTATAAAGCTGTGTTTTTTTTTTCAATTCCATTGTTGATGTTATTAGTGATATCATCTTTTGCATTAGCTTGTCGTGCTACATTCATTTTTTTAAGACATTTTCTATTTCATACCAAACTTTGATGTGTGTAATGTTACTCTCTAAACGCTATACATTTGATGCGTTTAATATTTATCGATACATATGAAATTTTACATTAAACATCGAACATAGCTACACATATGTGTATAATGGAAGATATTGTGGGTCGATGAAATTTGATTGGCATAAATATGTTTATGCTTTTATTATTATTGCATGTATTTTACGAATTGTTAATTCCAAATGACTCTATAAGTAAGAATTCAATAATAAACTGCTGGACTAGAAATCTTTTACATCATGTCTTTTTTTCATTTACTTACTGCATGACTATTCACTGAGCGACTTCATTAAAAGCGGCATAACACATTTTGTGCAATTATTGTATGTAAAAAAAACTTTTTACATGTATACATAATTGGTACGGAATGAAATCCTTGCCGACGAAAATATATTTTCACTGAATTTGATACAATTTGCAAAACATACAACATTTAACTTCAATTAAACTTTATTGTCACTGAAGATCTCTAGGCATAACCTATTGAATGTGAACATTTCTGACATGAAAACACGGTATGGAAAACGTTTTAGTGTAATGATACCTAGTTTCATTATATGTTCGTTTTCAAAACGCTAAACTAGACAGCCAGCACGGATCTGTCAGCGTTCCTCTTTCATTTTAATGACTATATGCGAAAATTTCGACACATGACAATATCAAACTAACAGAATGTATTTTTGTAATATGACATGCAATATTAATGGTTTAAATAACCATATGCATGTGTAGCCATCTGATAAGAGTAAAAGTTATGCCGCTATATGGTCGTACAATGCGAACATTAAACAACACTATGTTGGCTATAACTGATTGTTGAAATATATTAACTATAACGCACAATACTACAAAACTAGCGAAATAATTGAATTTTATAATTGTAAAGGGACAAATAAATAACACGAGGAGAGATATACAGCAAATAAACATAAGTATATCATAAGGAAGAATTAAGTGCATACATGTAACATCCACTGACGTCAAGTGACGTAATGATTAGAGAACCGAAAGGACGTCATAGTAGTAATACACAAGATGAGATGAAATGAAACAGTCAGGAAATGCTTGTGTATATAGTTTTCAGAGAACTTGTTTACAACTTCTCTCCTTTAGGATTGGGCGTTATTCCGATATCTTCACGATAACCCTCTGCTTATTAACTCTCGCGCAATGGTAGTTTCTATTTTTAGACAGACAAATCGACATGCGTCCTTAGCCATTCAGCGAGCCGCTTGCAACGACTAGCCAAATTCCTAAAAGTAGGACAGCAAACATGTTTTTTATACTAATGATTCCCTGTGGAATCATATAGGTTTTATTTCATTTAAGTCCAGTAAGCCATATGGCCCATGAGGACAAACACATATATACATATATACAAACATATATCTATGAGACGGAGAAGAAACACTATAACACATATTCAAACATATAACGTTATAGTTGAAGAAAAAACTGTGTATGAAATAATGATACATATACATACGCGTATATATACTATGTTATAACATGTGTAAATAAAGATTATGCGACATTGCACTGTATATACGACTCTCACTGTCATAGAAATGGCGCTATGACAATGCAAATTGCAAGAAAAACTAAATAAATCGAACATAAGTGACTATCGTTTCGAACAATTTATCGATGGCCTTAAATGTGTAGTAATTTAAGGCCATTCAAGCAGCAGTCGATGCGGAGTCTGCGTATATTTTAAATTGTATCATCCCGTTACTCAGCATTTGGTGGCCCGTGTCGACCAAAGCAATTTAGTATCAAGGAAAAACCGGGATTTCGTTTACTGAAGTTAAGATTGTAACTGTCAAATATCAAAATATACTGTGTTATATAAAGCAGCGTGTGAATGAAACGGCAGTGGAATTAAAACGCAGTGTTGGAGCGTAGACTAATACATGACCACTCATGTAATAATCCATAAATATTGAATGAAATTACACATGATTAAAAAATGACTTGCACTTAGTTCGCAGAATCTAAATATCTACTGACACAATTATTCCTTAATCCACAACACATCACCTGGCCACATTCCCGAATTTTTAACGTTTAATTTGTTTCCTGGCGGCCGCTGTACTGCATACGGCTGGAATCCGAAATCAGACAAATGCCTTATTAAATCAGGTCCATCGTTTCCCTTTTTATATGTCATCCATTCCATTAAGATATATCTGACATTAACTTCTTGTAAGAACCTTTCACCTCCCCTAAACGCTTTCCATTCAGACCCCTCAATATCTATCTTCATAAATATTGGATTTCCTTTGAAGAAGCCAATGAGATCTTCCAGTGTAATAGCAACAGCTGTTTGTGAGTTAAATGTAGATTTTGTAGGTGGACCGACCTCTCCCGCGGATTTCACGTACGAACCTCCAATATTTCCCGTAGTGATCGTCAGTTTGATCGTTTCGTGTATATCGGTTATGGCGTTCCATACAAGTGTCACGTAGTTTTGCAGTCCTCCAAGATTCAAAGATTTTGATAAAAGTCTCAAATTAAACTTGTTGGCATCTACGGCGATCACTTTACGACCCATTTTTGCTGCTTGTAATGTATAAGTACCTATATTACAACCAATGTCCAGCAATTGCATGTCTGGATTTTCTTCAAGAAACGCTGCCATTAAATACACGGCACCCTTCTCCCACATGCCTCCTTTTTTAATCGAACCAGATACCCAAACATCAATTTTAGGATCATAGATACATATTGGGGTCTTACCAACCGTAGTGCTCAATGGTACACACTCGTTGGAATTGATCGAGTTGCGCTCTTCTTCCTTTTCTTCAGAGGCGTTGAATTTGTTGAGGTATTTATGCATTCTAACTTCGGGCATTTCGTGCAATTTTCTGACGCCTGGTTGGAATATTAGTTTTGTACTGTTCTTGTGAGCTTCACCATCAACGTTAATTTTGGGTTGTGTACCAAGTGTTGGGTTCATGGCAGCTAGTGCCTTCTGTAAGTGCTCAAATATTAATTGTTTTGGTAAATACACAGATCCTGCGAAACAGATAATGATTACAAATCCTCTTATCAACAGACACGTCCTCAATCGAGCTGGTTTACGACTGCGTTCAAAACAACTGAACATTGTTGTGGTTATATGCAGACTGAAACAATAAAATAAAATGTATTAGTTTTAACAATTATTCCAATAAACAGAAATGAAATAGCAAACGGTGAATGCATTGTGCTTATTTCACCTCTACCATTACATATATCTTTCAATGCTTGTCAATAACAATTCTCAAAATATACGATAAATTTCAACGCGATCAAGTTGTTATCACATTTTATTAACATAGTATAGCATATAAAATACAAAATGATTATCAGTAAAAACAATTTTGACAACAGCAGTTAACCAATAGTTTTGTACACACAGTTGCTTATACTAAAAACTGAAGAATATACGTTTTTGTTTTATCACAAGTTAATCGTTTTCTGTCTGTCACAATAAAAATATCATTAATGCATTGCGTGTAGCTTAAAACTGTTTTATTTTACTTTGACTGATTAACAAGTTCTCACTACATATACTGGTCCTTTAAGAGGATACTTATAGTGTTACTAACAAATGTTGACCCCTAATGCATGAATTACGAATAACATGAGCAAACCCTGCAACAAGCATGGCTTTATGTCATGATTTCAGGATCAGAAATCAGGTGCTCTACCAATTCGCCACTACAATGCGGCTTTGCGTTGTGTTGACCAATTGTTAGGTTTAAATGTTCAAACTATGGGAATTACTGCTTCTTACACTTTGATACAATAGCTCATTCTCTACCTATATCAAACTCGTTTAAAATATTTATGGACACTGTTTGTGGTCAATGGCTAAAGTAGATGTGGTTGCAAATAATCATTGCTTCACCAAAAGATAAATGTTCTAAACAGAAATTCAATATAAGATTTCATCAAAACTACTTGTATACTCGTACATAACCTACATACAGGTTTTACTAGACGTACCAGTTCAAAACAATAGTCAAACTATTGTTTAAGGGAGGTGAGAAAAAATAATAGTCAATTATAAAACATTGCAATTACTCTAAAGATTATCAGTAGCAGAAAGTTTTAGTTGACTCTATTTCAAACACGAATTACTAGTTGCGCATATGACAAGAAATCCCTAGTCACAAAATTAATATAAAAATGTGTACTAAATGATTAAGTATTTGGCAGATACATGCAACTTTATTCCAGATTCTGATTCAGATACACCACATCCTTAGTGTAATTTTACATACAAACACAAATTAAATAAATATACCGGGTTACATAATCATTTGTTAAATTAATTATTTTACAAGTCCATAAACGCTGCTAGTGGAATTTTGGCTTTTTAACGCTGAAGGATTAACCATAGGGTCACACATTGCAGACAACTATTCACTATGTCTACAGCTTAAAGACCCACCCCCACCAGGTCAGTTACTTTCTTGACATGCTGATTTATACCAAATATGCTGTCAAGGAATATGTAGTATTTCTCTTTAAACCTGAAACAGAATTAAGCTTGCGAAAAACCAAATTGCTTTCTTCTGAAAATAGAAAGAGTTGGCTTGAAAACTTGAAAATTAACACATTGTGCGCTTTTAACGCTTTTTTTTCAGATCAGTTATTGTTATCTTTGTAATTTTTCATCTTCCCTTCAATGGAACAAATATATTTTATGATAATATGTGACTACCAAAATTGTACAGAGGCATTTAATGAAACATTGGACACCAATGTGTTCAAGATGTAACCAAAATTCCTGAACAACATGTTTTGGATCATATTCAAGGGTCGTCAAGTTGGTTACTTATTCCCTATTCCCTATTCGTTACTTATTCCCTATTCCCTATTCGTTACTTATTCCCTATTCCCTATTCGTTACCTATGCGTTACTTATTCCATATTCCCTATTCGTTACTTATTCCCTATTCCCTATTCGTTACCTATTCGTTACTTATTCCCTATTCCCTATTCGTTACCTATTCGTTACTTATTCCCTATTACCTATTCGTTACCTATTCATTACCTATTCCCTATTCCCTATTCGTACATATTCGTTACTTATGCCCTATTCCCTATTCGTTACATATTTGTTAATTAACCCTAACCTTAGGCGTTTTTATACATTGCACATTTCCCCAAAATTCTTCCCTATAAGCGCACTGCATCTGGATTTATCACTTTAATCAGATGCCACGCTGGGCGCGCTCTGTTTGATACCGATAAAACTGTCATTTCTTATTTCCTGGATTCGAATCTTTAATTTTTAAATGAGATGATAATGTATGTTGGCATTAATAGTTTAAATCAAATGTTACTGCCGCTGAAAACAACGAACTTGTGCCATGAATTTTGCATTTAGTTTTGAGTTTATGTCAGTGGCGTAATAAAACTAGTTACACATGTATATACATTTAAAACTCAAAGTTTGTAACAATACATTATGATGTGACTCAATAACTGCTTAATTGTTTTGTTCTGAATAAACAAAGTACTTATATACCATGTTTGTTAATTAAGTGGACTACAATGGTAAGTATATCGGCTACTTAACATCACTTGTCAGAGCGTTAGTTTAAGTAATTCAAATAAAAATGATAAAACACAATGATGAAGCATAATATTGAAGATATTTATGCAAGACAGGTAAAATATTTGCTTTAACGAGTGAAGTGTTAGTGAAATTCATTATGTTAATTACGCTTCAAAGCATTTTCACAGTACATAATGAAAATGTATTAAAGTGAAAGCAAATGTACCGGTCAACTTCAGCATCGTGCTGAATTGTTGATAATCGTGCTGAATTGTTGATAATCGTGCTGAATTGTTGATAATCGTGCTGAATTGTTGATAATCGTGCTGAATTGTTGATAACCGTGCTGAATTGTTGATAATCGCGCGACTTTTAACACAGGGACTATAATCATATTATTATCTGGCTGCGCGTAAAATAAGTAAATATATTTGCTATAACTCTATTGTAAATTGATTGATTTAGGTTATGAGTTTGTTTTAAAGTTTGCCTGTGTTTAAACATGCATTTTTACCAAATACCAAGACACAACCCAGAATAAAAGTCGCAATGCAAAAATGTAAATTTAATTATTTTCAATTTGTCAAACAAATTTTATAACAAAGCGTTACGTATGCAATATTAGTATATAAGTTGTATTGTCCGTTCAAGCAGACACATAATATCATCAATTACATTAGGTATTAGATTCATACTTGTTTAAATATGCTAAACTATTCAGCATACAAGAATGTACTTATGAAATATATGACAAGATATATGAAAAAGTATTAGTAAGATCCATGCAACGATCGGGTTGACATTAGATTATTACACAGATAATACATTATTATTGTAATGGAAACATAGTTTTAAGTATTGCGAAACAGTACACTTACTTGCAATGAAGATATTAGCACACCACAGAGATTTCCAACATATTCATGTTAAGGAATCTGGTCGGCAAATAAATCTACCTTGTCGTTCGCTAAAAAAACAACATCAGCAAACTGAATATTGAATAATGACACTCATTAAGACACTTACACTTATGTTTATCATTGAGAACTTTCTGTGTCGGCGACCCTTCCTTTGATGTGTTTGGTCCTCCCGATCCTTATCTCGGTTGATGTCCGCTATCGGTCACAGTCCAGTGGATAGTTGGCGCGATAAATACGCTCGGAGTCCTTCTGTTTTCTTCCTTACAATTTGGCGCGTTTTTAGTTTAATAGAATATTTTGAGGGATTAAGACACTTGGAACAGAACAGAACAGAACTTTTATTTTCAAACACAGATTGCAAAACAATATGTTTTGCAATAACATGTGGACAAATGGTAATAATAAACGTATATTCAATGACGGGCGTAAACACAAGGATTTGGAGGTGGGGATGGTGATCACACTTTATAAAATTCAGTCGAACAAATTAACCTGATCGTGACCTTTTTTTTTTTTTTAAATGAGCCAATTCTTTAAGTTTCTGTTACATTATCAGCCCCCTTCTTCTTTTGACCCGGTCAAATCCGAAACAATATTAATATATTCAAACATGTGAAAATAGAGGTCACCATGATTAATTAATCCTACGAATAAAATCAATATAAAATTAGTTAACAATTAGGTATGGCATCAGCGCAATGCACCAATATACACATGTATCACTAATACATTACTCTGTTGTCATATCTAATCACATAAATAAGTTTCAAGTTTAAGTGGAAGACATCAGGAGGCAATTATCAGTTCAGAGACATTACGACAAAGGATAACAACAGATACAAATAAACAGTAGCACGAACAAACATTAGGTAATATTTACAAATATAACTGTGTATTTGCCCTGGATATGGATATTGACATAATAACCAGGTCGCACGGACTGCACACATTTGTGTATTTGCCCTGGATATGGATATTGACATAATAACCAGGTCGCACGGACTGCACGCATTTGTGTCAACGGTATAGACAGATATGGATTAATATGCATCGTGCTTAGGATTTTGGAGTAGTTTACAGGTTGGAAAAGGTGAGTCTTAGTTTGTACAAGTACACAAATTTAGAAATTCTTAGTAAGAAGATAGTTTGTTTTCTGAGATAAATATAATTGACAATTATGTCATATCATTCATATTTGTCTAGTAGTTGAACATTATATATATAATAGGAGTGTATATTGATACAAATACAACATGGATTTATAAAAATAAATTTCATTTTAATTTCTGGCAAAGTGACGCATGAGTTTCTTTACAAAATAGCTTAATTTAATCAGCAGTGTAGTGTCATTAGTTGATAAAAGTTGTTTAAATTTAAGTACATTTGGTCGATGAAAGTAATTCGTCGGTAAATATTTTTTCCTTATTTCATTAAAGAATGGGCATGTGAGGAGATAGTGTAATTCGTCACCAAGGTCATTGGAGGAACAGAGTGGACATTTTCTTAGAATCATAAATGGACACAATCTAAGGATAGAGACAACATATTTGTTCATGTGGAAGGCAAGAAGAGAATTGTTAAAAAAACGTTCACCGTCATCTGCCTTTCTTGTATTAGAGGTAAGTACCATAAATGTGTTTTTGTTTTACTTCCGTATAAAACCAACAAGTTGTAGTGGAAATTTCGCACTCTGAGTTATATTACACAAACACGTGTCAACTGTTGTACTAATCTAAGATATTTTGATAGTGTACTGATTTATTTGGTTAAAATGATATGTTACATATATATATATGCATCATACATCATATATGTAACTGTTGCTAATAACATTTTAAAATATTGTATTTTTTGTCGCCATTGCTGAATGGGTTGTTGTTAATTAAAACTATTTTGTGTGTAATGGATTTATATACTTTTAATACAATTTTAATGTAATTAACAAATGGATAAATTATATTGTATTTATACGCAATGACTATTAATAAGAGAACATTTGCTTTTCTTGCTGAAAATCGATTATCACAGACATAAAAGTTTATATGTCCATGCAGGATCCGTATATGTCCATGTCACAGACAATAATTGTTTTAACATTTGTCAACATAACCGGAACAGTTTACGGTGTAAGTGCGCATGCGTATCTTAAAATGTTTTTTTGTCACGCTGCTTATCGCAAACAAAAAATAACTATTCGATTTTGACAAATTAATCACGTTGCTATGTCAGATTTGATGTAGACTTCTATATCTGTCACCATTTTTGTTCACATGTGACGGAATTAGATTCATTTTATATTGTGGCGTAAGATGTGACTTTCTTTAATTATGACGACAACGATATCATTTAATATATACATTGCAACATAGTTTCCAGTCGGAACACCTCGATAACATTTTTTTATTTGCGAACTGTACGGAAATGTACTTTTAAAATAGCTGAGATGATCCGACTATAGTTTTCCATAGTCTGAACATGTCGGCGATTATAATTTGTCGGATCACCTAGGCTTTTTAAAACTAGACTATTTCCGAACTGTACGGAAAATGCCATCTTTCGAAAAATAATGTTAAGCGAAACTCCAATTCAGCAAGTGAAAATACTGGCCTGATAACGCAAGTGAGAAAAATGTTAAATTTGACCCTTGTGATAATAGATTATGTTTGTATCTAGTGTGTTTATGTTTGTATAAATACAGACACATGTATACACATGTATACTTAACTTTATGTTATTGAATTTATGTTTTTTTCAGCAAGGCGAGCATTAGAACAAGTTAATTCATATAAGAAGAAAAAATATAAAGCTCCAAAGAGGTAATGTACTGTTATAAGAAAACAAATAAACTTGAAAATGTTCAAGAAAGTTTCATGTTTGCTTACCTATACTTACAGATACTGAAATATATGAAGATGATAGTTTCATAATAATGTACTTACTGTTCCTTTAAGTAAACCTTCATCTGAACCATAAGACAGGGTGTCTATTGATTTACTGGTAATGTGATGTGTTTTACAGTTTATATTCAATATGATTTTTTAAATTAATGTACTCGTTTTTATTCGTTTTTGTAATTGTTCATATTTATATTTTCATGTCTCCTGCTTTTCGGGTGCACGCATTGTTTTCAGTACTTCCTGTTTGAGGTCTATATCTACTATTATTATACTCAATGCCTTAAAAGTATTATGACAACGAATAAAACATTATTTGCTGCTGATAATCCTCTTGAAATATTTTGATTTTTTTAGATTCAAGTTGGTGACGGTGTGGAAGTGGAAGCAAAGTCGTTGAATTGAGGTGCTTTTTAGGCAATCGTTAAAAACATAAAATGAGTATGTATCGTTCATGTTATAATTTCTATAATGTATTATTCACTATGTAAGTGCACAGAATAGTTGAATCATGGGGAAGTTGTGGTTAATTTCTTCAGTGATAACAAATATAAACGAAATTCATTTCTGTGTATAATTTATTGTATTTTATCTTATTGGTAATAAAATGATATGTTTTCAGTAATTTGATTACAATGAAGTCAACTAAGATACTGCATCATGTCTGTTTTGTTCTGTAGCCACATATCTAATCACAATAATGTATGTCTTGAAGCGTAGGACCTATTTTGTGTTTCATGTTACTAACAAAACAATTAAAAATGAACATCTGAAGAAACCAAAAAACATGATTTAAAGATGCCTATGCTTATTTTCTCTGCATACTCTCCTTATACGCCTTCCTAATACGAGCATGTACATTAGAACACTGAGCTTAGCACAATGGGGTTTTACTTTATCGTTTTACATCAATGTGAGACTGGCTTCTAATTCTTGGATTGTAAAGTTCAGAATTAAACCTCGCATCAGGCAGGATTCGTGGTTAAAATATACAAATCAGGAGTATAGTGTTCTACCACTCGATCCTTATGTCTACCACACACTCTAATGTGACTATTTCTTCGTAATTTGTAATCTGAGAAAATATATTTGAATAGCACTTCGATGCTATTTTTTCAGTGTATCATGTGGAGTTTGATTTTAACAGAGTCAGATTAAAAATCACGGAGGAAAATGTCAGTGTTGTTCATCAGTAAGCTGCACTGGAATTGGCTATGCTCGTCACTACAGTGGGACCAAGCTCTAAATTCGACGAATGACGTTTGTTACATAGTGCAATGACTTTGAACGAAAAGAAGTACGGCATCAACTACAAAATTTAACATTATATACAGTTATTGTTCAAATGTAGAATAGTATC
The DNA here is from genome assembly GCA_032209605.1 of Mactromeris polynyma. Taxonomy (NCBI): domain Eukaryota; kingdom Metazoa; phylum Mollusca; class Bivalvia; order Venerida; family Mactridae; genus Mactromeris; species Mactromeris polynyma. The sequence goes on along the minus strand of JASFXZ010000020.1, from coordinate 13,666,752 downwards.
TACCAGTCCAGTGTTCCATTTGTTTAAATGATGAATATGTAGTGACATAAGAGATGTTTTCAAACAGTTTCTATATAAACCGATTAAATAAATGTATCCTATTTCCGGATGAGAAGGTTTATTAAATTAGTGTGTGTATTGAGATTGTGTGATAATACCTGTTTTATTATACTTTGCTTTCATGTGCATTTTACTACTATTGTTGCATGTACTAAATAGTTTATTGTAATGTTTATTTGAGATATTCCAACAACAAGAGTTTATTATAAGTTTAGGTTTCTTTACAATATTTTAAGTCATTTTTTTCATAAATATTACCTTGAACATTTATCGCATGTTTTGTCAACTTCTTAACATGTATTGAGAGATGATTTCTTTCTACATAATGTTTCTAAAACGATTTATGCAACATTTTCTCTTAGAAAGTTCTAAGATATTATGGCCACATTCGCTTAGAACGTTCTAAGATATGTCGTTCATTTTCTCGAAGAACGTTCTAAGATATTTGGCCATTTTCTCTTAGAATGTTTTAAGGTTTTTGGTCAATTTCTCTAAGAGCGATCTCAGATACTTGGCCATTTTAAGGTTTTTGGGTCAATTTCCCTTAGATAGTTCTTAGTCTTTTTGATCAATTTCTCTTAGAACATTCTAAGGTTGTTTTGAGTCAATCGCATTGTGCTATCGCATCGAGTCCTCGTGCTATCGCATCGTGTCATTGTACCATTGCATCGTGCCATCGCATCGTGTCACCGTGCCATCGCATCGTCTCATCGTACCAACGCATCGTGCCATCGTACCATCGCATTGTGTCATCGTACCATCGCATCGTACCATCGCATCATCGTACCATCGCGACGTGCCATCGCGTCATCGTGCCATCACGTCATCGTCTCATCGTGTCATCGTGTCATCGCGTCATCGTCTCATCGTCTCATCGTGCTCTTGACTTAGTTGAAATATAGCCTAGAGAGTATGCTAATTTGAGACGCTCATATCTCCAACAGTATATGAGACAGAGTCACAAAACTTTACAGGAATTTTAATCAGTATGTGTAGTTGTGTACCTGGGGTTTCATGTTTGGCTGCGCCCAGTTAGTGAAATGTTATGGCCCTTGACTTAGTTAAAAGGACTACAGAACATGCAATCTTGTGTCGCACATATCTCCGAAACATGCAAGTCAAAGCCAAAAATAAACTACACAGGAATGTTAGCCGGCATTTGTAGTTGCACACCTGGTTTTTCATGTATGGCTGCGCTCAGTTAGTGCAAGATTATGGCACTTGACTTTGTTGAATAAAGCCTAAAGAGCATGCAATCTTGTATGGCGCAAATCAATAGTTCAAATGAAATTATAGTGTTAAAACAAGTACATATTCTATGCTGCGTCTATCAAACTTTACTTGAATGCTTATCAGCATGTGAAGTTGTGCAGGGGGTTATTTTGATGTACCTCTTCGACTATGGGCGGAGAAATGGCCCTTGGTGTTGTGACAAAGGCAGGAAGTATGGGGGGCATCTGAATTCTATGAACACATTTCTAGTTTAATGAAAATTATGCATGGTTCGCTCAGTATATGTCATCTTTTGTTGGCAACTTCTCTTACTGTTTTACACTTATATCATTCCAATGTTGTAGTATATTTGAGCACAATGTCTAACTGCATGTGAGTGCAGAATAGTTTATTTGCTGAAGTATTGTCATTGGTTACGGCGCTTTGTTGGCATTTTATTATTGTTATACTGCATTGCTCTGATTTAGCATGCAATCTTGTTTGTACAACTTCGTGATGGTTTTCTTTAAAACATGACTTAATAAATAACCTTGATGTGTAGATGTGCATTATTCAGCACAAAGACAGGATTTTTACTTCACATAGGTACTAGTTGGAGTCCTTCCAGTTGAAATGAGTTACGCTAAAATCGACGCTAGGTGAATGCTTAAAAACAATTACAACAAAACTGTGATTGCTATTTTCAACATATTTGTTACTTTTCATCAAAATTGCATACTTGCAGTTTGTGTTCACATTTTATATACTGTTGTATATCCATATACACTTTCATGCAATGCAGATGAATGTGTTGATGCTGAACATTACCAATGGCAGTTTTTTTTTCAAAAACTCACATATATAAGATTAGTGGGTAGCTGGAAGGTCAAGGTCACACTTTGAGGTCATAAGCTTTTATCATTCACACGGTCATGCATTTGAGGATTTTGAATTGAAACTATTCGCTTTGAATGACAATTAGAAGGCTTGACGTGTTGCCTTAAGGCTTCAATTTTTCTCCTAAAAAAACAAAAACTATACATGTGTAGTTGGATATACATTATAATATTGATTTTGTATCTCTTTGTTTATTGACTTAGTATATGAAGCAACACAAACTATATGAGCCGGCCATGACAAACGGTTCCTAAATATCAAATAACTTACCAAAATGTTTCACGTTGCAGTTTATAATAATAACATCAGCTGAATATTTACAATTGATGTCCAACCGACAATTATGTAAAATTGCATATATCCAAATACTGATTGTTGTTTTTCGCTAAATGTCATACTTAGTAGAAGTATTCTTGTTTCACTCTGCTTATTTTTAATTTGTTTAAGGTGAAATGCAGTTAACAGATACTTATTCACTTGAAGTTTTTTTATCAAAACAATGTAATAGCCTACTGAAGAAGTATATAAAAATAACAGTTGTCTTGTGTGGGAAAGCTTCAGTCGCTGATTCGAACAATTCAGTGGTTATCGAGCCCAGGTAGATCCCGTATAGACTAACAATGCCTTTAGACGACCAGACTGACAATGCCTTTAGACGACCAGAGCTGTTGATACTGCTTTAAATCCAACAAGACCAAACAGTTTTATAATACGTGTGTTTGAGGCAAAGAATATAGTAATCATTAATTGGTACATCAATTGTGTACTATTATTGTTTTGTTATACATTAAGTGCCATTTAAACCTTCTCTTAACATTCTAATATTTAGGGTCAGTAAAACCAATTCTGTGTACATGCATACTGTGCTTTGTAAGACATTGCAAAAGCATAAGAAGAAACAAAATAGACAGCTCAATATGGCACAATGTGATTGGATAAATTTTCATTGAAATATATCTTCATAACACTATTGTATGAAAAATTCCAGACTTTCCTTGACAGAAGACATGCTTCAAGTGTGCATGTCTGACCTGAAGGCGAAATCACGATTTTTCAACTAAGTCAAGGGCCATAACTTTGCACTTACTAGGCGCAGCCAAACATGAAAATCCAGGTGCACAACTACATATGCCGGCTAACATTCCTGTGTAGTTGTGTGACTCTGACTTGCATGTTTTGGAGATATGCGCGACACAAGATTGCACGCTCTGTATGTTTCTTTTAACTAAGTCAAGGGCTATAACTTTACATTAACTGGGCGCAGCCAAAAATGGAACCCCTGGTACACAACTACACATGCTGTAACGTTCCTGTAAAGTTCATATACTGTAGGAGATATGCGCGTCTCAAAATTGCATACTCTGTAGGCTATATTTCAACTAAGTCAAAAGCACGATGAGACGATGACACGATGACGCGATGGCACGACAACGTGATGGCACGACGTGATAGCCCAATGATATGATGCGAAGGCACGATGCGCAATGCGATGGTACGATGACACGATGCGATGGTACGATGATACGATGCGATGGTACGATGGCACGATGCGATGGTATGCTGAGACGACGAGACGGCACAATGACACGATGCGATAGCACGATGACACGATGCGATGGTATGCTGAGACGACGAGACGGCACAATGACACGATGTGATGGCACGATGACACGATGCGATCGCACGATGACACGATCCGATGGCACGATGCGATGGCACGATGCGATGGCACGATGCGATGGCATGATGACACGATGCGATGGCACGATGAGACGATGGCATGATGACACGATGCGATGGCACGATGAGACGATGCGATGGCACGATGCGATAGAACATCGTGCCATCGCATCGTGTCCTCGTATCATCGCATCGTGTCATCGTGCCATCGCATCGTGCCATCGCCCAGTGAATTCAGTGACGAAGTTTTGACAGTAACAAATAGGGAATAGGGAATAAGTAACCAACTTGACGACCCTCTCAAACGGACACATAAATGCAACGATTTTTACATGACGTTTTATAACTGTCTCGCCGAGTAATTACCTGGTCGCATTTGTCACGCCTAAGTGTGTATTCAGTTGTTTAAAGGACAATGCGCGAATGCAGTTTAACTATTTGTTGTACCTGTCGGGACTGGTTTTAACGCGGTCGCTGGTCGCGTTATAGAAAAGTCGTTTAATAGATACTATTTATATAGTAAAAACGCTCGGGTGGGAATTTAAGTGGTCGTTTAATAAAAAAGTCGCTTAATACAGGTGGTCGCTCGAGCAATGTCTACTGTACGTATGTCAAAAAACGATTTGTCAGCGTTAAGTGTAATAGGTTACTTGAACGAGATAAGGTATTCCGTCATTAACTGTAAATAGACAGTCAACTCTGAACACGTATTCTAGCGCTTGCGCAATTCTTGACCCCAAACCGACGGATACACTACTCGTGACATTAATAATTTCATCAGAAAACTTCAAAAGATGTTTTGAATCATTGGTCCATAGATACGAGAAGTGTGTGAAGTGTTCTGGAGAATAGTTCGTGAACATTTTTCAGTTCCCCTTTCCCCATGATCCCGGGGGATCAGCGCGGGGAGGCATTGTTTTGTTTATGTGTCGTTCCCTGTAACAATGTATTATCAAAACAGTAGAAGGTTCCCATTGAAAAGAGTGATAATACAAAATACAAATGGTTCTCGCGTAATTAATCAGTTTTTATTTAATACGGACTGTCTTCAGCAATTTGACAAACGAAATGTTTTTATTGCTATATATTGTTGTATATAGTCAAAATGTTTAGTAGAAAATCTAACACACATTATCTAATGAATACGTTTCATCCTGCATTAAGATTTAATAAAGGCTTGGTAAAAAATGGAATTATCTTTTCGAGATACCCCGTTTGGTGCCTCTCAGCTTAAATAGTAACCAATCAAATCGTCTAATCAACGCGCTTCATACACACTATTCGATTGGTCTAAAATGTAGCTCAAAAGTATTCAACTACGCCTAAATAAGAAATATAGTCTGAATGCATACCCTGTCTGTAACTAATCGATTGTTTGGACATGGCGCCAGAGAGCGGTAGGTATTCGCATGGCAGTTCTATGTGATAATCATTTCAAGTTCCTGTTTTTTTAAAATCTTATCAATTTTAAAAGATATTGGCATTTACAACCAAATTCAATAATCGTACCGTTTTGGCAATTACATTTCATGTACTCATTGTCTAACGTTCATATTTATTAACATACCTGAAATTGTTTTCATTTACTGGTATCGGCAATGTTTGACCTTCTAATCCGGAAAAATAACCATATTTTGCATTGGGAAAGGATCCTACAGCCGGACCCATGAGATAGAAAAGGTAGAAAATGTTTAAACAATACTATACAAAAGTAATCGTAAGCGACATTGTTCGTTCAGGAGACGACATAAATTCACAATTAATATGACACACGTTTTGATATATTAACATAACGCAAGTGTACAATAGCCGTTAATTACATTATGACTTGACATCAATGTAGAAAGAAACGCTTTACTATTTCACTGTAAGCGTTATTTTGTGTCGGCGACCAAGTGCAAATCAAGGTAGTGAAGAAATTTGGTTTAGATACACAAAGGTAAGTTTAAAAAATGTTTTATAAAATGTCTAATGAAATGCCTTTTTTGTATTGTATCTTGTATACATGACATTATCTTTCAAACTTTTACAATGCTTGGTCTATAAGATTTTGTGTATGCACTGTTTTCTTAATGAAGATATGATATCTTTTAAATAGGCAATGCATCTTATCTTTTATAACTTTAATTATGCATAATTCTCATCTCTGTACGTGTTATTGATGTATCATACAGTGAGTTGTCATGAAATTTTAAACAAATGTTTGCAAAAAGGTGGTTTAAGTGCTGCTTAGTTTAATGATGAATATGCAAGAATTCGTATGTATGAAAGATGAATCTAAGAAAGGTAATTCATGTAAGAAATTTTCAAGATAGTTACTTCCCTTGGTAGTCCGTATATTGCGATAATGAAAAAGTTAAAGAATCATTAGTTAATGTTGTATATGATCGACAAGGAACATAAGCTAGAAAGCTATTGTGTAACCAACGAAGAGTCTATTAACAGACACTTTACAGCGTGAATTTATCGCCTGAAAGGTATTATAAAGTGTTTAAGACAGCTTGCTACCAATACTTTGTTTCTTTAACAACTCGGATCAATACTGAAACCTCCATCTACTGCTTTCAAATTGGACACTATACTAAGCTATCAATGCGATGATCATTTGTACATGTATATATTATGTTATGTTATACACCGTGACTAGTTTAGTATTCTAATTATTATTATCTACATCACTGTGATGTCGGGACAAATTAATTGAATTTACGTTTTACGTCATTTTGGCTCAAATAATATACATAATATCTTATTTATAAACAGTTTGACATGATCCGTTATAACAACATTTTCTGATTTTGTTCTAACTGCAATACATCAAATAACTTTTTCAAATAATTTGGAGATAGAAAAAAGAAGCCTTATTTAAAGTTGCGTTTATGACTAACAACGAAGCTATGACAGAGACAAACAAGCTATAAGCAAACATTTGATAACACAATATACCTATACACAAGACAATGCATCGCCCGCACATGCACAAGAAATATATAATTATATTTGCAATACATTGTATAATATGTATATGTGTATTGATCTTGTGTCTGTCTAAATATTAAATTTGAAAGATTTTTCATAAGTGTGTAAATATGGTCAATACATAAACACTGAATAATTAATAAATTCAATAACGTATACACGAAACACAATGGAAGACCGACGAAGACCTTCACACGTAATTGGTTCTCTTCTCGGGAATATTACATTCGGGAATTAACCATTTCAACTGTATGAATTCACGATTTCAATCCACTAATTTAACATTTCCTAGGAGATAAATAATGCAGTGTGCATGTCACCACCACTCATTCGTATGAACGTGCACTATTCTATTTAAGTCATAAATTCAGAGTAAAATTATCGAAGCGTGAGATATGTATACGAGTAAATAAACGAAAATACGGTGACCGTCGGAATTGCACAGGGACCAGTGCATTAACCTCTCCGGTCTTCTCCTACGACTTCTCCTATCATGACTATTGAATCTTTGTGGTAATCCGATGCCCTGAAATATTACATGTAGTGCGATTATTTATATCTATATTTATTTATATCATTTGCCGTTTTTCTGTTCAATTGATGCATGTGATATATCTATAAATAAACTTTAAAAAATGAATGAGGGAAGTTAATATGAATACGTAGGGTAGAACTTGAATTCCCTTTCAAGTAATCTCGGATAATAATTTGAAATCGATTATACTCTACCTTCCGGTACGAAGAGCGCGATTCTGATAGAGTAGCTGTAATCATTTCAGTTGAATCCCTTTATACAACAGAAGTAGGTAAAATAAATGATAAAGTCGAGCAGGAAATGACACATACAAAGGGAACAACTTACCAAGAAGAACACGGATATATGCAATCATATGTACGAGTTATATGAATACAAGTAAAGAATTACAAAAACATAAGGAAATGATGGGTAACAATAGGATACGTCATTGAACCGGTCAGTGGCAATGTCGAATACAATCGATGGAATCTTAAATAAGATTTAATAAATTACATGACTTAAGCTAAATTCCAGTTATTTATTTCATGTTTTTATTTTATTTACTGGAATATATCGGTAGCTAACATTCAGATAAACTGATTGGTTTAAGCGGTGAGAACGACATGCGTTATTTCTCTGGTGTACATATTTTGGATTTGTCATGTTTTAATGGCGTATAAGTGAACTTGGTGCATGCATCTTCAGATTCACCTAGTTAAAACCCAAACAACGTTTCAAATTATACAGCTATGCTCGCACTGGCATTATGACTTATTTCGACACATTTGTATCACTTTTCAACAAAACTGTTGGTGTTTTGTAACCGTACTCATTCGTTCGTTAATGAATATTTTTTCCGATGGCCGTGCAATTATATCATTCTCTAACGTTTAAATCATTTATACATGTATGCGTTTGAATGCCTACCATAAACTTTTTATGCTCCGGTTGATATCATGAACTGTCTTTAAAGTAATAAATTATTCAGAATCATTTTTTTCAAACAACAATTGGTACGTAAAACTCTGATGTTTTGTGATAAAAATAATATCTATTTTTTTCATTTGGATGAAAAGAACACTAGGAAATATAGGTATATATAAGAACTGTTCGATTTAAGCGCTTGTATAATTCCGATCTTCCTAGTCGAAAGACGCGGATGGTGGATTTGATTCAGACATAGGTGTGACAATAAGAAATGGTCGTGCTATCGATATTGGAATAGCTGATTCTGTGGCAAGGTATTTACTTGTTTACAAGTATTAACTTAACTGAACAAAGATTTTAAACGAAATGCGAGGAGCGTTCAGATATGAACGCAATTCCGAGTACTACGAACGATATTTACGAACTGTTTTGCTATTTTGACGCGAACATGTTTCTGTTATGTCTTTGCACTCAGACCCTTTTGCGAAACATATTGTACTATGTTAAATTGAGTTATTGATGCATATAAGAACTAGGTGTTACTTATTAGTGGTAGTTTGTGTATCAAATGTTTACTTGATCTAAATGGTAATCTGTTCGAACATGTTAAGAAATAAAGGCTTTACAGAAAACGTCAATCCATTGTAATAGGTACGACAAATACCATCGTTGATTGTACCAAACAAATTAAATGCATAATAGCAATTTACAATGACGTTCCGGACATGTGTCTTGTAAACAGTATGGCTTTTGTTATTAATTGGCCTGACTACATTTAAACCTCTTCTGAACAGCCCTCTCTTGAGTAACACATTTTCCTCTACAACATTATCAGTTTGATATATTAAATGAAGCATTTAGTCTTACTGCGTCTTAACTCATCGAAGGAAGGGTATATGACATATTTTCATGATCATTGATACTATGCCGAGTACGATGACAATACGGTATTTTAATGGTCATCAGCTGCTGCCTCACACCTTCACAATCCTCCTGTCCTATGTACAATGACCCACTTAAGGCATCGAAAATCATTCTCCCGCGCTCGCGTTCGGTTTATGTCGCCCGTCAGAACGGTCCATTATTGATTTACCATTTTGCATTATGATGTGAATAATTTAGTTGCTGAGATCAAGTTCAGTCTGATGTCGATTTTTTATCGTACTGGATCTTTTTAAAATTTAAGATTATATATAATTATGAACTTCATTTTCCGTTGACTTTACATTGAGTTATTGATTTGATACTGTATGGTCATTTCACATTCAGATATTAATAATTTAGTTACCAGGAGGAAGGTCTGAATACGGCTGCTTGTTCCTTCGTGCTGGATTATACAAAGTGTGTCTGTTGTTATGTACGTATTGGTAAATTGCTTTTTATGCTTAGTTACTACCTACTTAGTCAATTTATTAGTATGTGTTGGAAATAATTGACCATATAAGGATTAAGTATATAAATAGCTAGCTGTTAAATCGATTTAAACACCGAGTACTTTTCATGACAGTTCCAAATTAAATCGCTGTATGGTTATTATTTCTATTTATGTTTTAGATGTATGTTAAATTCCCCTTTCTCCATGTGCAGTTCTTTCACTTGGTAGTATATTAATGTTATTTTCTCCCCTCTTTTGGCCTATTGTTGCTGGCTTTCTTGGCTTGTTCCGTGATGTATTCCATCGATGGAAATCTTTCCCGGGATGATCTCCTTAATTCTTCTTAGTTATGTTGTATGGTCGACCGGCCTGGCCTATTCCTTGCGCCCCTGTTCCCATGCATGTTTACCCCTGCACCTCCTCAGTGCCTGATGTTTATGGACTGTTTTTCACTTTGGTCTGTGTGGGGAGGCATTGTCTTGTGAATGTGGCGTTCCCTGTAGCAACTTAATCTCTATTTTAACATACGTTTTACTCTGAGGCTGCGTTATGTCATGGAAATACCTTATTGTAATACACGTAGTTAACTTTGTCAGGGTCATTAGCCACACGACGCTGCAAATTTGATATGTTTGTCAGGGAGGGAAATGTTAACTGAAATGAAAAATATTGTTTTAAAAGATGGTATATATGATGACGTCGATCAAATAGACCGTAAGTAAATGTACTCTATATAAATAGTTCTGTGTCGTACAACAGTAAATCGTTACGTTTATTGCGATACGGAGGAGAATACCATAATTTAAGTCGTTCGGTAAAACTTGTTTACATACCAACTAAAAAGTATGACCAACTTCTTAATCAGACCGTATTTTAAATGAGTTGTTTCCCAAATTAGAATACAACCTACATTTTCAGCCAATGAAATGACAGAACGACTCCCGTTAAGTGCTACGCTTATATATTAAGAATTTTTAAGCTCCGCCTACTGCGAATCTGTGTGAGCGTTACACACATGTTCGAGATTGCGCGTTGAAATTTGCATGCGTATCGGCCTATCAAAATGTAGGTTACATTCTAAGTCAGACTTTTCGCGGGATTTTTTAAGCTCCGCCTACTGCGAATCTGTGTGAGCGTTACCATATTGCGCGATGAAATTTGCATGCGTATCGGCCAATCAAAATGTAGGTTACATTCTAAGTCAGTTAGTAGATATTACGTAAAATCTTATTGGTTAAGAAGAGGGCTCGCTCGCTACGCTCGCTCCGCCCCTTCTTAATCAATAAGATTGTACTTAAAATCTACTAACTATTACATAATTTATTTGTTTCCACTATCAGTTGAATTTCTCGAGGCTTCTTTCTTAATTGTGACGTCATTTAATGACCTTTTTGCTCTATGCATTACGTACTTATTATATCTACGAGAGGAATTCAATCAATTATGTCACTGGTCTTCGTATGTTTAAAATTTTCACTGCATCGGAAATTTGTTCACGTCAACCCTTCAAAGTATTCCCTCTGCACAGATATACTTTTGAACTATTGCTATCCACGACCTAAATGCTGCAAAGTAGTCTCCCCTTTGTATACTGTTGAGACACCGAAAAATTGCAGAACCAAGGGCACTTCTTGTAGCATAGGCTTACCTGAGATCATTTTTATAGCAAGGGAAATAGGAAAAGTCACAGGAGCTTAGGTCAGAGGGAAAAGGTGGGTGTTCAACCGGAATAACATTTTCTTGTTCTAAGAAAGATTGTTCAATTTTACTCTTGTGGGCTGAAGCATTGTCATGAATAAGCTGTATGCCTTTCAAATCGTTACTTGAGCGTTTATTTTGAAAGAATATTTTGACATATTTAAGTACTTTATTTTTGTAAAACTTGCCGGTGATGTTTCGCAAGGAATTTATACAACAGGGCCACTATAATTGAAGAAAATGGCATATAAAGCCTTCTTGGTGCTTCTTGTCCTTTTTGCAATGAACGGCCTTGTCTGACTTTTACTAAGCCATTTTGATTTATTTATGCGTCGCTGGGGCTCAAAATAATACACCCAAGTTTCAACATCAGTGAGCAACTCAGAAATGTTACTAGGATTACAATTTTTATATTTTTTCAAAACTTTTATGGCACAATTGAAACGCTTGGACGTCTGGTGTCAACAAGTGGGGGTCCATATATCACAAAGCTTCTTTAATTTCAAACAGTCAGTCAGAATATGATGGACGGTTCCTTCTGAAATGCATAGCTATCTGTGAAATAGTATATAGGCCATCTGTATCTACCATAGCTCTAACAGCAGCAATGTTTCCCTTTGTTGCTGCAACAACAGGCCTACCAGGACCTAATTTTAATCCAGCGAAAAATTGTTCTTAGTTGCACCGTAGAACTACCATGTATGCAACACAATTCAGAAAAAATTCTCTTTGGAGATACCCGTAAAGAAACTCGGGCTTTAATGCAAGCCCTGATTTCTAATGTTTCGGTATAGCATTGAAACATAGCCTACATATATATGAGTGTGTATAATTCAGCAATAACTATCTTGGTCAATTTTAAGCGGCTTAAATCAAAATTTCACTGGTGTATCAAATGAACATCCGCAATCAACTACATGAAATTCCCATGTTCTTATGCAAAGTGGTTTCTACGGAAGGTCAATAGTGACATCATTTCATTGAATGCCCCTCGTATCAGCACCCAATTGTATAAACGTTTAACCAATTTGTTAAACTAACCACTGGTTAGTTAAAATGTGTTTAAGTCATAGTTATGAATTGTATAAAAAATCTGGTTACTTTAACCGGGCTGAACAATTAGTTATACTTAACCACCTCTAGTAGCTAAGTTAACATTTAACAAGAACGATAACTTATATAAACGATTGTGAACGTGCATATTTTCCCAATTGAGAAAAAGCTAGAATAAGTAAGTACTGTTTAAATTACTAATAGCACTGAAATATGAATATACATGGTATGTATATGGTTTGATGTATAGTAATACGCCTAGTAAATATCCACTTTTTAATGCATAATAGCTCTGTTTGCGACACCTTGCCGTGACATAAATATGCTCTGTATCAGATGTTTCGTCGCTTATACTGTTTCTCCGCCCCTTTTATGAGACAATTCTCCATTAACGTATTATACTACGACATATGTTTCGTCTATCACATAGTTTATAAAGGACTGCAGAATGAGAAACACGTCGTTGCAAATCGATCGATATTAACTGAGTGAAATGTACAGTACTCGTGGTAATACACATGATGTAAGAAAGCTTTTTATTCGCCTATAATAATTATGTATGTCATAGTAACGAGAAAGCAAACATTGGAACAATAGTATATGTTAGTCCAACCCCATTCTGTATATAGCTTTTCATCGAAGTTTGAACCCGAGTTACAAAAAAGTGTGAAGTCGGGGACATGATTGTCAATTTTGCTGACTGATGTGATTCTGTGTTTTTCTTCGACTTCATTGTATTCTGATAATCATACGAATTTAAGAGTCCTTCATTTAATATGAAACCCAGCCGATCTTTGTTAATAGTTAATTTGCATATTAAGTGTTCAATATTTCGATTATTACTCAATTTCGGACAACAAGCGGTTGAATAAATTTGGATGTAATTACCAATTCCTTCATATAGGATATGATGCAGATATTGTGCTAGTATATATTTCTTTCTACATGTGATCTCAAAGTATCACAATCTTTCGCTGGCTTCTAAAGCAGATAGAAATATTCAGCTGAGCTCTAGATATACTGTTCTGGCAGTCTCAATTTCACAGAAACAGTTAAAAGAAAATTGGATATTACCTTTCACAATTGAAATCAATAAAGTAGACATTGTATTAAGAGACCACCCGAGGGACAGCCAAAAGTGGTCGCTTAATAAAATGGTCTCTTAATAGATATCGACAAATTTAATAAAAGTTAAGTACAAATGAATTTCCAACTGAACAATCTAAACGTATGAATACCATCCTCTTTCCATTCAAATGTATCTATGTTGTGAAACAAAGCTCGTAAATTTATACCATTCTATCTGCTCACAAGGCAATAGAACATTAAGTATGTACAATTAAGTTAACCAATGTGACAGTGTTCATGTACTTATAGGTGTAGTTGTCTCGTGCTTAAATTCAAGAATTATCTCATCACACACGCGAAAGTTAAAGGCACAACACAGACACACACACATTTACACGTGTACATAATAGTTTTCAGTCTATAAATAAATAACTACTCGTCACATTAACACGAATCTGCGCATGGTGTGACGTCATGAATTCCGTTATGACGAAGTATTGACAGCTAGTAAGTGTAGGTTATAGCACTGTTTTCTTAACGAAGATATGATATCTTTTAAATAGGCAATGCATCTTGTCTTCTATAACATTAATTATGCATAATTCTCATCTCTGTACGTATTATTGATTTATCATACAGTGAGTTGTCATGAAATTTTAAACAAATGTTCGCAAAAATGTGGTTTAAGTGCTGCTTAGTATAATGGTGAATATGCAAGAATTCGTATGTATGAAAGATGAATCTAAGAAAGGTAATTCATGAAAGAAATTTTCAAGATAGTCAGAGTTACTTCCCTTGGTAGCCCGTATATTGCGATAATGAAAAAGTTAAGAATCATTAGTTAATGTTGTATATGATCGACAAGGAACATAAGCTAGAAAGTTATTGTGTAACCAACGAAGTGTCTATTAACAGATACTTTACAGCGTGAATTTATCGCCTGATAGGCATTATAAAGTGTTTAAGACAGCTATCTACCAATACTTTGTTTCTTTAACAACTCGGATCAATACTGAACCCTCCATCTACTGCTTTCAAATTGGACACCATACTAAGCTATCAATGCGATGATCATTTGTACATGTATATATTATGTTATACACCGTGACTAGTTTAGTATTCTAATTATTTTATAGACTAACATCACTGTGATGTCGGGACAAATAATTTAATAAAATTATACATTTTACGTCAATTTGGCTCAAATAATATACATAATATCTTATTTATAAACAGTTTGACATGATCCGTTATAACAACATTTCCTGATTTTGTTCTAACTGCAATACATCAAATAACCTTTTCAAATAATTTGGAGATATAAAAAAGAAGCCTTATTTAAAGTTGCGTTTATGACTAGCAACAAACAAGCTATAAGCAAACAGTTGATAACACAATATACCTATACACAGGACGATGCATCCCCGCACAGGCACAAGAAATATATAATTATATTTGCAATACATTGTATAATATGTATATGTGTATTGATCTTGTGTCTGTCTAAATATTAAATTTGAAAGATTTTTCATAAATGTGTAAATATGGTCAATACATAAACACTGAATAATTAATAAATTCAATAACGTATACACGAAACACAATGGAAGACCGACGAAGACCTTCACACGTAATTGGTTCTCTTCTCGGGAATATTACATTCGGGAATTAACCATTTCAACTGTATGAATTTACGATTTCAACCCACGAATTTAACATTTCCTAGGAGATAAATAATGCAGTGTGCATGTCACCACCACTCATTCGTATGAACGTGCACTATTCTATTTAAGTCATAAATTCAGAGTAAAATTATCGAAGCGTGAGATATGTATACGAGTAAATAAACGAAAATACTGTGAACGTGGGAATTGCACAGGGACCAGTGCATTAACCTCTCCGGTTTCTCCTACGACTTCTCCTATCATGACTATTGAATCTTTGTGGTAATCCGATGCCCTGAAATATTACATGTAGTGCGATTATTTATATATATATTTATTTATATCATTTGCCGTTGATGCATGGGATATATCTAGAAATAAACATAAAAGGGGAATGAGGGAAGGTAATCTAAATTCGTAGGGGAGACCTTGAATTCACCTTCAAGTAACCTCGGATAATAATTTGAAATCGATTATACTCTACCTTCCGATACTAAGAGCGCGATTCTGATAGAGTAGCTGTAATCATTTCAGTTGAATCCCTTTATACAGCAGAAGTAGGTAAAATAAATGATAAAGTCGAGCAGGAAATGACACATACAAAGGGAACAACTTACCCAGAAGAACACGGAGGTATGCAATCATATGTACGAGTTATATGAATACAAGTAAAGAATTACGTCATTGAAACGGTCAGTGGCAATGCCGAACACAATCAATGGAATCTTAAATAAGATTTAATAAATTACATGACTTAAGCTAAATTCCAGTTATTTATTTCTTGTTTTTATTTTATTTACTGGAATATATCGGTAGATAACATTCAGATAAACTGATTGGTTTAAGCGGTGAGAACGACATCCGTTATTTCTCTGGTGTACATATTTTGGATTTGTCATGTTTTAATGGCGTATAAGTGAACTTGGTACATGCATCTTCAGATTCACCTAGTTAAAACCCAAACAACGTTTCAAAATATACAACTATGCTCGCACGGGCTTTATGACTTAGTTCAACACATTTGTATCACTTTTCAACAAAACTTTCGTTCGTTGATGAATATTTTTTCTCTAACGTTTATATCATTTATACATGTATGCGTTTAAATGCATACCATACACTTTTCATGCTCCGGTTGATATCATGAACTGTCTTTAAAGTAATAAATTATTCAGAATCAATTTTTTCAAACAACAATTGGTACGTAAAACTCTGATGTTTTGTGATAAAAATAATATCTATTTTTTTCATTTGGATGAAAAGAACACTAGGAAATATAGGTATATATAAGAACTGTTCGATTTAAGCGCTTGTATAATTCCGATCTTCCTAGTCGAAAGACGCGGATGGTGGATTTGATTCAGACATAGGTGTGACAATAAGAAATGGTCGTGCTATCGATATCGGAATAGCTGATTCTGTGGCAAGGTATTTACTTGTTTACAAGTATTAACTTAACTGAACAAAGATTTTAAACGAAATGCGAGGAGCGTTCAGATATGAACGCAATTCCGAGTACTACGAACGATATTTACGAACTGTTTTGCTATTTTGACGCGAACATGTTTCTGTTATGTCTTTGCACTCAGACCCTTTTGCGAAACATATTGTACTATGTTAAATTGAGTTATTGATGCATATAAGAACTAGGTGTTACTTATTAGTGGTAGTTTGTGTATCAAATGTTTACTTGATCTAAATGGTAATCTGTTCGAACATGTTAAGAAATAAAGGCTTTACAGAAAACGTCAATCCATTGTAATAGGTACGACAAATACCATCGTTGATTGTACCAAACAAATTAAATGCATAATAGCAATTTACAATGACGTTCCGGACATGTGTCTTGTAAACAGTATGGCTTTTGTTATTAATTGGCCTGACTACATTTAAACCTCTTCTGAACAGCCCTCTCTTGAGTAACACATTTTCCTCTACAACATTATCAGTTTGATATATTAAATGAAGCATTTAGTCTTACTGCGTCTTAACTCATCGAAGGAAGGGTATATGACATATTTTCATGATCATTGATACTATGCCGAGTACGATGACAATACGGTATTTTAATGGTCATCAGCTGCTGCCTCACACCTTCACAATCCTCCTGTCCTATGTACAATGACCCACTTAAGGCATCGAAAATCATTCTCCCGCGCTCGCGTTCGGTTTATGTCGCCCGTCAGAACGGTCCATTATTGATTTACCATTTTGCATTATGATGTGAATAATTTAGTTGCTGAGATCAAGTTCAGTCTGATGTCGATTTTTTATCGTACTGGATCTTTTTAAAATTTAAGATTATATATAATTATGAACTTCATTTTCCGTTGACTTTACATTGAGTTATTGATTTGATACTGTATGGTCATTTCACATTCAGATATTAATAATTTAGTTACCAGGAGGAAGGTCTGAATACGGCTGCTTGTTCCTTCGTGCTGGATTATACAAAGTGTGTCTGTTGTTATGTACGTATTGGTAAATTGCTTTTTATGCTTAGTTACTACCTACTTAGTCAATTTATTAGTATGTGTTGGAAATAATTGACCATATAAGGATTAAGTATATAAATAGCTAGCTGTTAAATCGATTTAAACACCGAGTACTTTTCATGACAGTTCCAAATTAAATCGCTGTATGGTTATTATTTCTATTTATGTTTTAGATGTATGTTAAATTCCCCTTTCTCCATGTGCAGTTCTTTCACTTGGTAGTATATTCATGTTATTTTCTCCCCTCTTTTGGCCTATTGTTGCTGGCTTTCTTGGCTTGTTCCGTGATGTATTCCATCGATGGAAATCATTCCCGGGATGATCTCCTTAATTCTTCTTAGTTATGTTGTATGGTCGACCGGCCTGGCCTATTCCTTGCGCCCCTGTTCCCATGCATGTTTACCCCTGCACCTCCTCAGTGCCTGATGTTTATGGACTGTTTTTCACTTTGGTCTCTGTGGGGAGGCATTGTCTTGTGAATGTGGCGTTCCCTGTAGCAACTTAATCTCTATTTTAACATACGTTTTACTCTGAGGCTGCGTTATGTCATGGAAATACCTTATTGTAATACACGTAGTTAACTTTGTCAGGGTCATTAGCCACACGACGCTGCAAATTTGATATGTTTGTCAGGGAGGGAAATGTTAACTGAAATGAAAAATATTGTTTTAAAAGATGGTATATATGATGACGTCGATCAAATAGACCGTAAGTAAATGTACTCTATATAAATAGTTCTGTGTCGTACAACAGTAAATCGTTACGTTTATTGCGATACGGAGGAGAATACCATAATTTAAGTCGTTCGGTAAAACTTGTTTACATACCAACTAAAAAGTATGACCAACTTCTTAATCAGACCGTATTTTAAATGAGTTGTTTCCCAAATTAGAATACAACCTACATTTTCAGCCAATGAAATGACAGAACGACTCCCGTTAAGTGCTACGCTTATATATTAAGAATTTTTAAGCTCCGCCTACTGCGAATCTGTGTGAGCGTTACACACATGTTCGAGATTGCGCGTTGAAATTTGCATGCGTATCGGCCTATCAAAATGTAGGTTACATTCTAAGTCAGACTTTTCGCGGGATTTTTTAAGCTCCGCCTACTGCGAATCTGTGTGAGCGTTACCATATTGCGCGATGAAATTTGCATGCGTATCGGCCAATCAAAATGTAGGTTACATTCTAAGTCAGTTAGTAGATATTACGTAAAATCTTATTGGTTAAGAAGAGGGCTCGCTCGCTACGCTCGCTCCGCCCCTTCTTAATCAATAAGATTGTACTTAAAATCTACTAACTATTACATAATTTATTTGTTTCCACTATCAGTTGAATTTCTCGAGGCTTCTTTCTTAATTGTGACGTCATTTAATGACCTTTTTGCTCTATGCATTACGTACTTATTATATCTACGAGAGGAATTCAATCAATTATGTCACTGGTCTTCGTATGTTTAAAATTTTCACTGCATCGGAAATTTGTTCACGTCAACCCTTCAAAGTATTCCCTCTGCACAGATATACTTTTGAACTATTGCTATCCACGACCTAAATGCTGCAAAGTAGTCTCCCCTTTGTATACTGTTGAGACACCGAAAAATTGCAGAACCAAGGGCACTTCTTGTAGCATAGGCTTACCTGAGATCATTTTTATAGCAAGGGAAATAGGAAAAGTCACAGGAGCTTAGGTCAGAGGGAAAAGGTGGGTGTTCAACCGGAATAACATTTTCTTGTTCTAAGAAAGATTGTTCAATTTTACTCTTGTGGGCTGAAGCATTGTCATGAATAAGCTGTATGCCTTTCAAATCGTTACTTGAGCGTTTATTTTGAAAGAATATTTTGACATATTTAAGTACTTTATTTTTGTAAAACTTGCCGGTGATGTTTCGCAAGGAATTTATACAACAGGGCCACTATAATTGAAGAAAATGGCATATAAAGCCTTCTTGGTGCTTCTTGTCCTTTTTGCAATGAACGGCCTTGTCTGACTTTTACTAAGCCATTTTGATTTATTTATGCGTCGCTGGGGCTCAAAATAATACACCCAAGTTTCAACATCAGTGAGCAACTCAGAAATGTTACTAGGATTACAATTTTTATATTTTTTCAAAACTTTTATGGCACAATTGAAACGCTTGGACGTCTGGTGTCAACAAGTGGGGGTCCATATATCACAAAGCTTCTTTAATTTCAAACAGTCAGTCAGAATATGATGGACGGTTCCTTCTGAAATGCATAGCTATCTGTGAAATAGTATATAGGCCATCTGTATCTACCATAGCTCTAACAGCAGCAATGTTTCCCTTTGTTGCTGCAACAACAGGCCTACCAGGACCTAATTTTAATCCAGCGAAAAATTGTTCTTAGTTGCACCGTAGAACTACCATGTATGCAACACAATTCAGAAAAAATTCTCTTTGGAGATACCCGTAAAGAAACTCGGGCTTTAATGCAAGCCCTGATTTCTAATGTTTCGGTATAGCATTGAAACATAGCCTACATATATATGAGTGTGTATAATTCAGCAATAACTATCTTGGTCAATTTTAAGCGGCTTAAATCAAAATTTCACTGGTGTATCAAATGAACATCCGCAATCAACTACATGAAATTCCCATGTTCTTATGCAAAGTGGTTTCTACGGAAGGTCAATAGTGACATCATTTCATTGAATGCCCCTCGTATCAGCACCCAATTGTATAAACGTTTAACCAATTTGTTAAACTAACCACTGGTTAGTTAAAATGTGTTTAAGTCATAGTTATGAATTGTATAAAAAATCTGGTTACTTTAACCGGGCTGAACAATTAGTTATACTTAACCACCTCTAGTAGCTAAGTTAACATTTAACAAGAACGATAACTTATATAAACGATTGTGAACGTGCATATTTTCCCAATTGAGAAAAAGCTAGAATAAGTAAGTACTGTTTAAATTACTAATAGCACTGAAATATGAATATACATGGTATGTATATGGTTTGATGTATAGTAATACGCCTAGTAAATATCCACTTTTTAATGCATAATAGCTCTGTTTGCGACACCTTGCCGTGACATAAATATGCTCTGTATCAGATGTTTCGTCGCTTATACTGTTTCTCCGCCCCTTTTATGAGACAATTCTCCATTAACGTATTATA
Source organism: Mactromeris polynyma (assembly GCA_032209605.1). NCBI lineage: Eukaryota > Metazoa > Mollusca > Bivalvia > Venerida > Mactridae > Mactromeris > Mactromeris polynyma. The sequence goes on along the minus strand of JASFXZ010000020.1, from coordinate 13,645,981 downwards.
CTACGACATATGTTTCGTCTATCACATAGTTTATAAAGGACTGCAGAATGAGAAACACGTCGTTGCAAATCGATCGATATTAACTGAGTGAAATGTACAGTACTCGTGGTAATACACATGATGTAAGAAAGCTTTTTATTCGCCTATAATAATTATGTATGTCATAGTAACGAGAAAGCAAACATTGGAACAATAGTATATGTTAGTCCAACCCCATTCTGTATATAGCTTTTCATCGAAGTTTGAACCCGAGTTACAAAAAAGTGTGAAGTCGGGGACATGATTGTCAATTTTGCTGACTGATGTGATTCTGTGTTTTTCTTCGACTTCATTGTATTCTGATAATCATACGAATTTAAGAGTCCTTCATTTAATATGAAACCCAGCCGATCTTTGTTAATAGTTAATTTGCATATTAAGTGTTCAATATTTCGATTATTACTCAATTTCGGACAACAAGCGGTTGAATAAATTTGGATGTAATTACCAATTCCTTCATATAGGATATGATGCAGATATTGTGCTAGTATATATTTCTTTCTACATGTGATCTCAAAGTATCACAATCTTTCGCTGGCTTCTAAAGCAGATAGAAATATTCAGCTGAGCTCTAGATATACTGTTCTGGCAGTCTCAATTTCACAGAAACAGTTAAAAGAAAATTGGATATTACCTTTCACAATTGAAATCAATAAAGTAGACATTGTATTAAGAGACCACCCGAGGGACAGCCAAAAGTGGTCGCTTAATAAAATGGTCTCTTAATAGATAATCGACAAATTTAATAAAAGTTAAGTACAAATGAATTTCCAACTGAACAATCTAAACGTATGAATACCATCCTCTTTCCATTCAAATGTATCTATGTTGTGAAACAAAGCTCGTAAATTTATACCATTATATCTGCTCACAAGGCAATAGAGCATTAAGTATGTACTAGTGCCTAATTCTTAAATTCCCCATAAGTTAACCAATGTGACAATATTCATGTACTTATACGTGTAGTTGTCTCGTGGTTAAATTCAAGAATTATCTCATCACACACGCGAAAGTTAAAGGCAAAACACAGACACACACATTTACACGGGTACATAATGGTTTTCAGTCTATAAATAAATAACTACTCGTCACAGTAACACGAATCTGCGCATGGTGTGACGTCATGAATTCCGTTATGACGAAGTATTGACAGCTATTAAGTATAGGTTATAGCTCATATATCGGAATTATAAGCAAATCAAGCTTAATTTGTTTATAATTCTAATATGTGAAGTGTAACCGGCTTATAGTTAACTCCGCCTCTTTCTGGCGGCACGTTTCATGTTTTTCAAAACAAAACATATAGCCAGCCCACTGATCGATTATTTGACAGACTTGAGGTCCAAAGCGACGTTTTAAATTTGTTTCAATTGGCTGAAAATTGCAAACATCGAAACGGACGATTACATTATACCAGACAGGTAAAATTGGGGTCTGGGCGACCGTTCTCCGGTTATTGTAGTGCAGGCATTTCAGCAAATCAGTATTTTTACTGACAGTTTCAAGGCTGTAATTTGCTGTATGGTTATTATTTCTGTTTGTGTTTGAATGTGTTTTGTACTGCCCTTTCCCCTGTGCAATTGTGTCACTTTATATAGTGCTCAGGTTAATTCCTGCCCAGTTTCGGCCTATTGTTGCCAGCTGTCTTGACTTGTCCTGTGATCTTTTCCATCCATTAATCCCCCCCTCCTTCACTGTCCACTTTGATTCCCTATTTATATCATTATGGTCTGTCATGTCATTCATTGTGCCTCTGTTCCTTAATGTATGTACCCTTTGGCCTCCTTAAGTGCCTTGTGTTGTGTAAATTGTTGTTTTCCCGGAGGTCTGTATGTGGCGTTCCCTGTAGCTACGTATTCTCTCTCTTTTCTGATTCTAAAATCATGAGTTAAAGCCATGCTTGATGCGGGTTTGCTCAAGTTATTCGTAACTCATGCATTAGGCGTCAACATTAGTTAGTAACCCTATACAAGTATCCACAGAAAGGACCAGAATATGTAGTGAGAAATTGTTTACCAGCCTAAGTAAAATTAAACAGTAGTACGTTATAAGTTTATTCTTTGATAACGCATATGTATTGAAGTTTTAACTATATAAAGTATGTTTTCATGATTGTTAAGTTAACAAATGAACAAAACAATGAACATAATATATCTTTAAGACAAACACAACTGCGCTGAATGGCAAGGACTTCACAGTGATCGGCTGTCATGGATATTTGTTGAATGAATGAAAATTTAGTTCTATTTTTAAGTATGACCCAGCAATTACTTTTAATGGTCTCGTTAGTAAATCGTAAATTAATATATCCACTCAGATAACCATCCATCATGTTTTATTTCTTAATTAAAAATCTCGTAGTTGTATGTATTTTAATAGTTTATGAACATTAAAATATCATTTCTGGGTAGATCTATTGACGTTCGTGTTAACCCAGATCAGAAAGGGCACATTAAACATAAACGTTCGGGCGAGAAAACAAAAACTCTTTGAATCCTTACAATTACAATTCGACTTTTGAAACGACCCTCAATTAGTTTTATCGAGTTAAACAGGCAAGAACCTATGAAAATATTTGTTCAGACTATAAACGACACCACCATTGGACATTGATTTAAAATGTATTGGAATTTGTGCATAAAAATTATAATTAAATACTTATAAGTCATTCAAACAATAACTTAGATGTGGAATTCAAGGTCGCAATAGACGATAACCATTTTTGAAATTCTCACGTTCAACACGCTACAAATGGAGCTATCAATCAGAAACTTGAAGACAATTTAGGAAATCACCCTTCTCAGACGCAAAATCCATCACTTTTAAAATGATATTTTCCGAAAATTGATTTGCTGCTTGTAAGTTATTACATTTATTCATACATATGACTGTGTAATTTTGTAAAAAGACACGGGACTGCTAAGGATATATTTGGAAACAGTTCAGTCGCATTTTAAATAATGTATTTATTCAGGAATATGAAAGCCATATAAACATTGATATACATCATCATCATTAGCAGATGCGAAATCACGAAAACAATACGTGCAATAGTTCACAAAACACAAGTGCAACAGATGTGTTATTTGTACAAGGTTAAAACATGAGTAAATTGGCATATGTCGTATTTTAATTATACAAACAAATGTAATTACATTACGTGGCAATTGGATAGTCCCGCGTCAACGCATATTCAGAACTTTCCAAACACTGCAAGGCGATGGTCCTTGTCATTAACGAACCAAATTAAATATACGTGTCAGCTAGTTAGTATGCTTCCCTACATGCCTTCATCAATCCGCCGACTGATAGCAGTCAGTGTACTAGCGACACTCCCTGTCGGGTAGCGTATAGTATTTGTATTACTGTGTTTATTAGGTCGCCCGTCGCCGCGCACATTTGTATTATGCACTTTATGGTATTTTGGTCGACCCGGTATGTCCCCCGCACATCATAAATAGACTTTTTGAAACCGAAGGGGGAAATTTACCTGCCAGTAGAGCAGTATAGGTCAAACAGACAATTTTTGAAGCCAAATACGGTCACTGCACGGTGCCAATGTGACCAATCGTACACTTACCATTTTCCTGGCATCTAACCAGTTCTTTCCTGGAATCTACCCAGTACTTTCCTGGTTACATGCCAGTTCTATGTTAGGTGGGAAACACTGAAAAGCATTTCTGTTTTATCCGACGAGACGAGGGATCGAACCCACGACCTTCGGATTCGTAGTCAGCAGCGTTAACCACGGAGCCACAGTCTGGTAGCGATGACACTTTGTCATTTGTATTAAATGTCTTGGCTGAATGCCAATAAAATGTGTGGTTGTTTTGTATTAGTTTAAACACTTTGATTACTATTCCGTAAGAGTGGTTTAAATGGAACATTAATTCATAAGCTGATTTGACTTTGTTTACGATTTTTATATAAAGAACATACGGCTGGATAAAATCGTTGTCATCCGGAGTGCACGCGCTGCAAACGTTTTTCTTCATACTATACAATATAAATCAGCTCTTTAATTCGGAAACCCCTTAATTCAGGAAACCGGACAAGAATTTTGGCCCAAAATGGATATTTCCATTATAAATCACCCCTTCAAATCGGACAAGAATAAAGTTTGCGTCTTGCTCAAGACCTTTCGATGGAACAATTTGATCCAAAGCACTGTGTTATTCAGAAGAAATGATTTTCGAATGCATATTCGATGAAACAACTCGAATCATAAGTTTAAAATATACATTTGATATACAGTAAATAAAGTCAATTTATATATTTTTTGTAAAATGGATTTTTTCACATCTAATTAGTGTTTAGCTACAGCATCTGTATATCATGATTGGATCTTAATTGCTATAACAACAGATTGTTGGAAATGTTATAATTGACTGCATTGTCACAGGTTCTTTGTTTAATGTATTACCCCTGTGGTATTTTACCATGTACTAGTATCTTTCAGTGGGTTCTCATCCATCCAATCAATTGCTGAGTAATTTAGATACATCTTTATGAGGTTTAACATAACTGATAATAAGTTTCGTCACATCATTTCTCAACGAAGAAGTTCTATTCAAATATTCTTTTTATAACAAATATAACACATAATTGGAAAATCGAAATTGTTTTTAATTTTGAAATAATATCTTGAAGAGAAAATGTTAACATTTTCTTCTTTTGTAAAACAACAATGTCTACAGAACCCGCAAAACGCAAACGTACTGAACTGTTATTAGATGATTAAGTTCAACTCATCAAGGTGGTTAAATACAGATTACCTAAATGATCAATAATTATTCAGCAATGTTGACATTGAAGGGAATTGAATTTTATTAATGTATTTTAGCCAGATTTTCACATTCAGATTGAATAGTTTTATTCATTTTTATGATTTTATTAATCAATACAGTACTAAATAACATACGATGGGTGTTCAAAATATATGCGGAAAAGTGTTGTCATATTTTTATAAAAATCTCGAATGTGTACAAAAGATAATAGGCCTAGTTAGAAAAATACGACGAAGACGGTCTCCATGGCAATATCATTCAACATAACCCGGCCCAAATTTAAAGAAAAAGCACGCATTTCATTGACAGTTTATTAAGCAAGATATTCACATCAAATTTACGGTGATAAACGCGCCAAAGCTTGACGTGACGTTCGTGACGTGAATTAAAAAAATGACACCAAACAACCGTTTGGCAGCCATTTTGTTGAGGTGCGTCAGATAAAATGAGCATCGAACATCTGTCCGACATAAAAATGTGTGTTTTGAATGGGAAATCGAACTTAGAAACGATACATATGTTAGAGAAAGCATATAGATATCAAATGATGAAGAAAACAGCCAATCATAAGTGGTATTCTAGATTTCAAGATGTACATGAAAGCTTAAGTGATGAAGCCCGGAGCAGTCATTCAGAAGTCCAGTCAATCACATCACATCACGCCGCCCATGTCAGAGATTTACTGGTTGAAGGACCGCCGTGTCACAATTCGGGAAATTCAAGACTGCATAGTCTAATAGGCATAGATGATGAACTAAATATTAGCAGGCTATGTGCCAGATGGATCCCCAAAAATGCTAACAAACTGTCAAAAACAATACAGAATCTTGTGATGTAAGCGATTTAATTGGTCGATATCAGAGCGATCATTGTAGCTTACAGCCATGATCCTACATCAGATCAACACACCTGCTCATCGGGCAACAGCAACCCAGACAGTGATTGTCAAACGGTCATTTGAAGTGCTTGAGTATCCTCTGTACAGCCAGGATTAAGAAAAACCTCAATGTTATCAGCGAGTTGCTACACGCATTTCAGTTGGCAATTTCATAAGAATGTTATATTTTGTGGGTAGCTAAGTGTAGAAAATGTATAATGTTCCATGGGGAGTATTTTGAAGAGTACTGAGCATGCCATTGATGTACATGTAGTATGCATGATTTTTGTAACGACGTCAAGATGTTGCGATAACGTTGGGCCGTCGTACAGGATATATCATACATGTATAGCAATGGCATACTCTCCCGATTTCCGCGGGAGACTCCCGGATTTGATAGCCAACTCAAGCTCTCCCGGCCGGGCGCCGCGATCTCTCTATTTTCAAAGTAAACTTCGTTAATTTTTGTTATGGGTTATTTTTTAGTTCATTCCCAACTGGTTCCCTGAAATTACTTGTCAAACTTATAACTGAAAGTGTAAATTGGGATACTAGTCTGAAAATTTAAACCATGGAATTAAGCGCTTGGTGACACACAAAATACGACGCGACCCTCGCTTGTCATGTTGTTTATTCAAGTTTCACACGTTTCTATTATTATATTTATTTATTTAAGTCTCATCTTTGTACAAAACATAGATATACATATAATAAAGACTATAAAGAACATAACATAAAACATTGCACAAAGCCATTCAAATAAGAATTATATGAGACTATACAAGCATATACCGCATACATAAAATTATACAAAATGTATACGATATATTATAAGACTATCGTGTAGCCAAATTATTAACAAAAATATTTAATTTTAAACTATAATCGTGTGACTTAAAAGGAAACATTTACATAAAAAAATAAGAATGACCATCTATCAGTTTTGTAAAAAGTTGTTAGTACTGCAATAAAATGCAATGATAAATTATCTATATAAAATATTTTCCCTCAATTGTAAAATCATAAATCAGGTTTTGGCGGAAATTTAACAATATGTACTGTATTCAGATATGACAATAAAATTGTTAATTGGCGACTCTATTAAAGGGATGACCCCCAGATTACGAATTAATTCGCACAATATTGCTATTAACAGCTTATGATAAGGATGAAGACATGATATTGACAAAAAATTTAGCCACGCAAAAACAATCTCCCGTTTTGAGTCTCAATATCCCGGTTTTCGAGGTGCACTCCCGATATGCCTTCAGAAAAGGTTCATATGTATATCATATGTCCTTTAGTTAACCTTCATATTTTGATTTCATCGGAAGTGATTTGTAATTTGTTAAGCTTTTCATGTGTGTGATATGTTAACACATCAGTATGCATAATTTCTTAAAATTTCAAATAGTAATAAAAACATGACAGCACTTTTCCGCGAACTATTTGAGCACCCCTCGTAAGGATCCAACTTTCCCCGTTTGAAAAAACGTTCAAAATCTTGTCCGTTTCTCAAAACCCCTTTAGTCCGGAAACCCCTTATAAACCGGAAATTTTGTCTGGTCCTCGGCTCGTCCGGTTTAAAGGGTTTCCACCGTAGTCTGGACATTTTACTGCGTTACTTCTGCCCGTATTTATTTTATCATTCTGTTAAAAGGCATTACATATATTATGTGATAAACTTCTTTTTTATATATTAGATTTGGAATGGCATTGTTTTGTCCAAAAAAAAAATGTTTTTATTACGCTGATTTTGACATAATTTGCAATGGACGTGACATTTAACTTCTAACATTGGCACTGAATAATGCCAGGCATTAAATGTGGAATGTGAGATTTCTGACATAAAAACAACTTTTTTATGTAGATCTAATGAAACGTAATGTAAATTTTCAAAACAATGGTGCAATCTGGTGCATTTTGTCAGAATCATATGGATTCAGCCGCGTACTCGTATAGTAATACCATCAAACATAACACGGAGACTTTTATAAATTACAAGCATTGTTAAATAAGCACAAAGCATTCACCATTTGCTATTTCATTTCTATTCATTGGAATAATTGTTATAATTAATACATTTTATTTTATTGTTTCAGTCTGCATATAACCAGAACAATGTTCGGTTGTTTTGAACGCAATCGTAAACTTGCTCAATTGAAGACATGCATGTTGATAAGTGGATTTGTAGTTCTCATCTGTGTCGCAGTATATGTTTATTTACCAAAACAATTGGCATTATTTGAGCCCTTGCCGAAGTCACTCGCTGCCGTGATCCCAAAACTTGGTACCCAACCTAAAATGAACGATCATGATGAAGCTCAAAAGAACTGTACACAACTAATATCCCAACTAGGCGTCAGGAAAATGCACGAAATGCCCGAAGTTAGAATGCATAAATACCTCAACATATTCAACGCCTCTGAAGAAAAGGAAGAAGAGCGCAACTCGATCAATTCCAACAAGTGTGTACCATTGAGTACTACGGTTGGTAAGACCCCAATTTGTATCTATGATCCTAAAATTGATGTTTGGGTATCTGGTGCGATCAAAAAAGGAGGCATGTGGGAGAAGGGTGCCGTGTATTTAATGGCAGCGTTTCTTGAAGAAAATCCAGACATGCAATTGCTGGACATTGGTTGTAATATAGGTACTTATACATTACAAGCAGCAAAAATGGGTCGTAAAGTGATCGCCGTAGATGCCAACAAGTTTAATTTGAGACTTTTATCAAAATCTTTGAATCTTGGAGGACTGCAAAAATACGTGACACTTGTATGGAACGCCATAACCGATATACACGAAACGATCAAACTGACGATCACTACAGGAAATATTGGAGGTTCGTACGTGAAATCTGTGGGAGAGGTCGGTCCACCTTCAAGGCCTACATTTAACTCACAAACAGCTCTTGCTATTACACTGGAAGATCTCATTGGCTTCTTCAAAGGAAATCCAATATTTATGAAGATAGATATTGAGGGGTCTGAATGGAAAGCGTTTAGGGGAGGCGAAAGGTTCTTACAAGAAGTTGATGTCAGATATATCTTAATGGAATGGATTACATATAAAAAGGGAAATAATGGACCTGATTTAATAAGGCATTTGTCTGATTTCGGATTCCAGCCGTATGCAGTAAAGCGGCCGCCAGGAAACAAATTAAACATTAAAAATTCGGGAATGTGGCCAGGTGATGTGTTGTGGATTAAAGAATATTTGTATTAGTAGATATTTAGATTCGGCGAACTAAGTGCAAGTCATTTTTTAATCATGTGTAATTTCATTCAATATTTATGGATTATTACATGAGTGGTCATGTATTAGTCTACGCCCCAACACTGCGCTTTAATTCCACTGCCGTTGCATTCAAACGCTGCTTTATAACGCAGTAAAGTTTGATATTCGTCAGTTTCAACCTTTCTGACATAGCCAATGAGTTAACCTCAGTAAACGAAATCCCGATTTTTCCTTGATACTAAATTGCATTGGTCGACACGGGCCAACAAATGCTGAGTAACGGGATGATCCACTTTAAAATATACGCAGATTCCGCATAGACTGCTGCTTGAATGGCCTTAATTTACTACACATTTACAGCCATCGATAAATTGTTCGAAACGATAGTCACTTATGTTCGATTTTTTTTTAGTTTTTCTTGCAATTTGCATTGTCATAGCGCCATTTCTATGACAGTGAGAGTCGTATATACAGCGCAATGTCGCATAATCTTTATTAACACATGTTTGCTGTACTACTTTTAGGAATTTGGCTAGTCGTTGCAAGCGGCTCGCTTCCTTACGTATCTCGATTCGCATGTCTAAAAAAAGAAAATATCAATGCGCTAGAATTATAAAGCAGAGGGTGATTATGAAGGTATCGGAATAAGCGCCCGATCCTAAACCGATCCTAAAGAAGTGTTGTAGTATACAAGTTCTCTGAAAACTGTATACACAAACCTTTCCTGACTGCTTCATTTCGTCTCAACTTGCGTGTTTTTACTATGACGTCCTTTCGGTTCTCTAAGCATAACGTCATTTGACGTTAGTGGATGTTACCTTATACAAATAATTCTTCCTTATGATATAGAGGATATTTGTTGATTTGGATGGAAGATCGAATTTTATTTCACGAGTGGTCAAAAAAATATATAATTTTCTTTTGACCACGAGTGAAATAAAATTCGTTGTTCCATCGAAATCAAAATATTCTTTCTATTTTATTCTTTTTTAAAGAATTAAACATTATTTTAACCAATAACTATTCGAGTGTCTCATTAACTGCCCTGTGTGGTGCCTCTCCGTGGCCGTTTAACACCATATCGATTTTACATCAACCGCTGACAAAAAAGAGCGACTTTTACCAATTTATTCAAGTACACAGCATTGAAAAGTTGATAAAACAACAATTTTATATGAAATATTGTGACAATCAAGTCATTTTTTCACATGAAATTATAAATAAAAAAAATATTTTCTAGAATGTTTTCAACAAATTATGGCGAAGCAATTTTCATATGTTCATCGATAATTGATCAAAGCGCGACGCCTTTTAGGGAATGAAAGTGACAACACGTAAAACGATGGAAATAACTTTGAAATTTAAAGTTCAAACGAAATAATTCGCTTTATGGACTCGATGATCAAAACTAAAATTCATTCAAAAGAAGAGGATAAAGAACTACATGATTTAGTTTCCAGATTACAAATTATTCACCACACATCCACATGTAACCGGAGAAGGTCTTATGATTGTCGTTTTGGGGTTTCCTAGGTTGGTAGTAACCCCTGAAACTCAATTCTTGCAACAAAATGTGGATATTTCAAATCCATGTAATAGAGGATGAGTTTATGATACAATTCGGACTGAAAACAGATATTTATTCATACAATGACATAATTCTGAAAAGATGAAGAGCAAATATGGAGATTCAAAAGGTTAGAGGCAGCCATGATAAGCTTAATATCTTTGTACATTTATTACAAAAGCTGAGCCAGATGACATTACTGATGCTTTAGGGAAAGTCATTAAGACGGTTTCATCATATTTGTTAAAGAAACACTTGTATCTTATTGGAAATTGTGTGTTTAAGGCAAGTGCACAGGAAGCTGCAGCCAGACTTCAATTAATTTAGAAATCTAGGGAAGTTGTATATTTGAACATCCAGCCAGCGTTATAGAATTTTGAAACCCAAAAGCATAAGCAAATTGTGACCTGCATATTAGTACATAAATCTTTTCTACAAAAATATCATGCAGATAGAGCATTAGCCTTGAAGAATGTTACTCTGTTTAGATTTTCTTCTTATATACAAGCTAAGTAAGTCCCAGAACCTTAATGGAACACCACAATCCCTACCACGTATTAAAGTGTGCACATCAGGAAGAATAATGCAACAACGACGGCGTCCAGCAGTGACCAGAACATCAAATTATAGAGCGGACAGTGATGAATATTTCTTTTCTGTTCTTATGCTTCGTTTGCAATACCGATATGAAGCTGAAATTTTAGGTTCCTTTTCAACTGATAAAGAAGCATTCATTCACAAGCATCATTTGTTAGATTTAGGTCAAATACATATTTACATGATATTGACAGAGTCGTAAGAATATTAAGGATTACTAATGTAGACTATGGTGCCTTAGTTGCACCGAATACTTACGAAGGAAGTATTTATGTGAAGACAATATTGCTTCAGAATTTGATATTTTTAGTAGTGGGAACATACCTTCAAGCAATGAAAATACAACATCAAGTTTCTATTAAATTTTACTTCAGAGGATAGCATTCATAACCTTCTGGTTAACGCTCTTTTGAGAGAAAAAAAATACTAAATGACAAGAGTAATTACTGACAATCACCAGGAATCTGTTAGTTCCTTGAGAGTAATTCCAACGATCAAAGAATTTACAGAATAAAATGCAATAAGGCAAGGAAATCTTTATCAACATTGTATCTAACACAATGCTTTACACGAGTTACATTCATCAGACACTGGAGTGGTAGATTTTATGGATGACAGGGATGCTGGTGGATTGCAAAGATTATTATCATTTTCATTTGGAACGCGTGTTATGTTGATAAGAAATATAGTTACTGAACAAGGCATTTTTAACGGTGCATTATTGTTTTAGATAGCATTTTATCTGAAAATGAACGACTAGAACGTACTTTTGTACAATTTGATGATGATTCCATAGGTCGAGTATTTTATAGTTACGAACACAATGCTAATGGTACGAGTATTGACACAATTAGTCAATCATTGTATTACAGATGCAGATCTTTATATAAGACGCGATTACCTCTTCTTCCAGCATGGGCATGAACAATACATAAAGTTCAAGGAATTTCGACAGATAAAATAGTTGTGTCATGACTCATTATGTAAAACTGTATTTTCTGAAGGCAAATTTTATGTAGCTCTTTCACGGGTTCGTACATTACAACGCTTGGCCATATTAAATTTAGATCCTACCAAAATAAAGCCAACAAGGATGTAGTTCTATTTTATAATGAACTACCTTTGAGTTGTAATCACAATTATAGGTAAATAAATGCAAACGCTGTATACTTTGTAGATACATAAGAATTGTACTCATTTACCACGTAATGGAAAGAACAACTTGAATTTTTTTTAATTTTATTGCAGTACTGTAATTGATTACGAAAGCGAATAATATACTGGTTTAATTATATCTGTATTTAAAGCTCTGCCCAGGGGTTAAATTATAGAGGTATTCATTTACTTTATAAATTGGATAAAAGGACAATGATTCATAAATTTAGTGTTTCAGACAAAAATTGTCGTAACTTTGCCCATCAACAATAATATTATTATAAAGTTTGAATTAATAACAATGACAATGCAGATTCCACCATTACTCTTCTTATGAATGAATTATTTGTTATCGAACTAACCATTGTTACCAAATAACAAACTGTTTCTTCTATATTGCTATTAATGGTATACATTATGGTACACCATGTCTACAAAGCTACTCTGAAATGTTTGACATCGGCGCTGAATTGATATCTGCTGCAGATGACCTGATATCTCAAATGACAAACCTACCTAAGACAGAGAGGATCACCATATTAGAAACACTAGAACTTCCACCGGGCAATCGGGTCAATGTTCGTGTGAAAGTGGTGGAGGTATGTGTATTATTCAAATTTTGTTATCTTAAATTGGGTTGTTGGAATCTATACTTGCATTTCCCTCTACAACTACAACCATTTGTATACGCCCGTTCGAAGAACAGAACGTATCATGGGAACACCCGTGGCGGACGGGCGGCGTCCACATGTTGTCCGCTCTCTAAGTCAAACAGTTTTCATCCGATCATTATTAAACTTGGTGAAAATGTTTGTGGGCAAAATATCTCGGCCAAGTTCGATGACCAGCCACATCACCGCATGCACTTCTGAATTATGGCCCTTGAAGTATGCAAAATTGGCAAAATTAGCCTTGTCCGCTCTCTAAGTCAAACAGTTTTCATCCGATCATTATTAAACTTGGTGAAAATGTTTGTGGGCAAAATATCTCGGCCAAGTTCGATGACCAGCCACATCACCGCATGCACTTCTGAATTATGGCCCTTGAATTATGCAAAATTGGCAAAATTAGCCTTGTCCGCTCTCTAAGTCAAACAGTTTTCATCCGATCATTATTAAACTTGGTGAAAATGGTTGTGGGCATAATATCTCGGCCAAGTTCGATAACCAGCCACATCACCGCAGGCACTTCTGAATTATGGCCCTTGAGTTATGCAAAATTGGAAAACATAGCATTGTCCGCTCTCTAAGTCAAACAGTTTTTATCCGATCATTACCAAACTTGGTGAACTGTTTGTGGGCATAATATCTCGGCCAAGTTCGATAACCAGCCATATCGCTCAAGTCACTCGGGAGTTATCACCCTTTGATTTTAGAAATTACCTAAAATTTGTTTTGTTTTAACTCTGAGCTCTGACTTATGACGGGCGTATATTGTGACAGTTTGCCACTCTTGTTGTCACATATCAAACAAATCGCTGTATGGTATGCTTTTTGGGGGGAAACGATATAACCGCCATATTAAAATCATGGATTTAACTATTAATTGTCAATGAAAACAAATAAAGATGTAACCGCAAACCGTCAACTACAAGAAATTGACAGTAGTTTTCAGCAGGTAAATCACTGAAAGAAGAAAAAGGAAGTGGGAAGCGGAAATATGGAAATAAAAATGAATGCTAAATACTGTATTGTTGCAATAGTGAAGAAACTTTTGACAACAGTTCCTGTGTTATATTCTATAGTGCGCTATTTGTCGTGCCTGAATCCTGTAAAAATGGCTAAACAGTCAGATTTATGTAAGGAGAACGTTTCAAAGTTAATTTTGTTGCTTCTTAAAAGTCAAACGGTGAATGAGAATGATTGTGATAATCGAGTGCGGCAATACAAATTATTTGTTGACAATATTCCAGTAATGGGCACAGATGTGTTTGCAGAATTTGATAAGAATTCACAGTTGGTTTATGTATTTTACTATGAAAAAATAAATGACTGGTGAAGAATATTCAAAACCGCTTGAAGATGTGAAAGTTTTGCTTCTCCTGTCCCATGGACAAGCAACAGTGGAAAGGGGATTTAGTGTAAATAAAGAACTTCAGGTAGAACATTTAAAAGAGCATAGTTTAGTTCCACAAAGAGTCATTAGTTATCATGTTAACGGTGTAAATGGGATTTTCAATGTACAGATTACCGATTCACTTCTGAAGGAAGCCCGATTTATGAAACTTACTTGGAAAATGAAAGACAAAAGCAAAAATCTCAAGATGCCCTCGGAAAAGGGAAACGAAAACTTGACAGACCACCGAATAAAAAGGCCAAATTCATGGAGGCGTCTTGATTGTAATCAAAAATGTATATAATTCCATACAGAGTAATGAATAACAAACTGGCTCTGAACTAGACTAGGTAGATGTAACACTGTTTAGTAGCAGGAAACGTATTGTTGGCTCTTTTTACAAACCTCAACCTAACGATGATGCATCTTTACAATATTTAAATGAATCAGTCATACTAGTCGGCGGGGAATTTAACCTCGGCAACATTTACTGGAAGTCATCTAGCAACATGTCTGGTAAACCAAATTCAAAAACATAATCAAGAATTACTAGACATTGCTGCAGACCATTCACTTATGCAGTTAGTTGAAAAACCAACTAGAAATGATAAAATCTCAGACATGTAATATATCTCTTCGAAGATGTAAACCCAAGCCTAGACAACTTTTAAAATACTCAAAAGCAAACTTGGACGGTATCAAAGAAGATCTAGATAAAACATATAGTGAACTGCTGCGAGATAAAAATCATAAAAATGTGGACGAACCCTGGAATAAGTTTAAATCAAATCTACAAGGCTCAATCACTAAAAACATACCATAAAAACTGAGTAAACAAAATAACAGACTACCCTGGATCTCGAATGATCTGAAAAGGAAAATGAACAAATTCAAACGGAAATTAACTAAACGCAATATAAAACAACTAAAAACTGACAATCTTAGGAAATTAAAAGCTGAAATCCAAAATGAACAACGTAAAGCTTATTGGAATTACATTGAAAACATGATTGTTGACATCCCCGTCCATGATTAAGGCAACTCTAAATTGAGTAAAACCCCAATAAACCTATTCTCATACATAACATCACAGAAAATAGAATCTTCTACAATACCACCACTCCGTGAAAATAGAATATTAAAACCAGAAACAGCGGCAAAAGCCAACATCTTAAATGATCAATTTCAAAAACCCTTACACTGGTAACATCACAAACAATACTAAATAAGGGTCCAAGTCGCCATCCACAAATGCCAGACATTCTTATAAACCAAAATGGCATCACACAATTATTATCCAATAACCCCCATAAAGCTTCGGGATCAGATAACATCCATGCAAAACTATTAAAGGAATGTAAAAACTGCATAGCACCAATTACGACCATTATTTGTAACAAGTCTCTTGCTTTTGGCAAATTCCCATTAGATTGGAAACATGCAAATGTGTGCCCGGTTTTTAAAAAAGGAGATGATCCCATTAATTATAGACCAATCTCTTTGACGTGAATTTGTTGTAAACTTTTAGAACATGTAATTTCTAGTAATATCATGTCATACATAGTGTTACGAGCCAGGCGTAACGAGAAAGACAAAGCCATCTGCAAACTTTACAAGATTTAATAATCAAAATTACAAGGTTGAAACAAAATCTAAAGACCTGTTTCACAGTTCCAAATATCCAAAAGTATTCTGATCCTGTTTTATATCCTTTTAAAATCCTAAATCCAATTGATGAATCAGACTTGGGTTCTGTAACCTTGACCATTGTTTGTTTCTCAATGCAAGACTGAGGTTTTGACCTTAAAGTGGTGAGACCTGTAGGTTTAGCCTCATCACGTTGTTGTTGCTTTCTGTTTAAGGTAAAGCACTCTGAAATAAGGTGGCCAGGTTTCTTACAATAATTACAAGTAGGTTGAGATAAGGGATTTTGACCTTTGGTGTCATTGAATGATCCTTGTTTCGGTGCTCTAGACTGACTGTGCAGATTAGAATTATAACTGGAAGTTACCTTAAAATTATTTTGTGAGAAAGTTTTTGTTTTGTTCACAAATGAAACTTTTTGGGTAAGAGAATAGTCATCGGCTAAACGATCTGCAAATCAGATTTCTTAGCCAAATTAAACTCCCCCAGAGAAGGTTCAGCTAAAAACGTTTCCTGATTGAAAGACATGATAGCTTGCTGCTTGTTTCAAAAAAATAAGATTAAATAAAAATAAGGTATAGTTGAATGAATGTACAAATTATTTTGCTTGATCAGTTCTATCCCGGACGAGCCCCCAATTTCTGTTACGAGTCAGGCGTAACGAGAAAGACAAAGCCAGCTGCAAACTTTACAAGATTTAATAATCAAAATTACAAGGTTGAAATAAAATCTAAAGACCTGTTTCACAGTTCCAAATATCCAAAAGTATTCTGATCCTGTTTTATATCCTTTTAAAATCCTAAATCCAATTGATGAATGTTCCTGAGCACTTTTTAAATTAAATCTCCACACTCATATTTTCAGCAATTCACAAAGCCCCCATCACCACAAACAACATCCAAAGAACACCCCAGAATCCTTCACGAAGCAACTTGTTTCAATGACTGCAGACCAAACCAAAAAGAACCGCGCAAACCTCCAGTCCCTTATATATCCTCTATCAACCCTCCAGAATGACATGGAACAATCCCATATTTACCCAATCAAAACAATCATGTGACCAGATGCCCAAAAATAGACCTCTTGAATAATCTCTAACATTCTTAATATTCTAGAAGTTTCCAAATGTTCTAAAGGTAAATATTATTGGTAAATAAGTTCTCATTAACATTAAACATCATTTTAAACATTAAAACAAGTTTATAATTCACAAATAAGCTGTTTACATAACACTTCCCTTCTTCAAGAAAAAGAAATAAATATGCAATATTTTTTCTTTAGTCAAAACTAAAACAATGCCTGTGAGGGAAATATTACAATAACACATCACCATGTACAAAATTCAAACAGCTTAATATTTTTAAACACTAAACGAACGACTTATAACCAACAATTGCATAAATTCAAAAAAAACAAACATTCAAACACGAGAAAGAGCATCGGGAATCACATTGTCTTTCCCTTTTATATGTCTTATTTCAATATCATACTCTTGCAATAATAAACTCCACCTCAGCAATCTTTGATTTTTGTTCTTGAGTTTGTGTAGGAAAGTGAAGGGATTATGGTCACTGAATACAACAATAGGTGTCACTGCAGAAGTTAAATAAACTTCAAAGTGCTGAATAGCAAGGATAAGTGCAAGACACTCTATTTCACTCGTTATATAGTTTTTCTGATGTTTGTTAAACTTTCTAGAAAAGTAACATACTGGATGATCAACTCCATTGTTGTCCTCTTGCACTAATACAGCTCCTGCACCAACGTCACTGGCATCCACTGCCAATTTAAAAGGTTTGTCAAAGTCTGGTGCTAAGAGAACTGGTGTGTCCATAAGAATGGCTTTCACTGTATCAAATGAATTTTGACATCTATTGTTCCACACAAATTTTGCTCCTTTCTTTGGCAAATTTGTTAAAGGTTCTGAAATTTCAGAAAAGTTGCGACAAAACTTTCTATAATAACCAGACATACCAAGAAAACGCATCAGTTGTCTTCTACAAGTAGGCACAGGGAATTTAGAGATAGCTATGACCTTAGCATCTATAGGTTTAACTTGACCCTGTCCCACAACATGGCCGAGAAATGTCAGAGTAGCACGACAAAATTCTCTTTTAGCCAGATTGATTGTCAGTTTAGCACTAGTTAGCCGATCAAAGAATTCTCAAATTGTCCGTAGATGATCATCCCACTCGTCGGTGTGGATAATGGCATCGTCTATGTAGGCATCACAACCATGTAGACCCGCGAGTACCATGTTTATAAGCCGTTGAAATGTAGCCGGCGAGTTTTTCATTCCAAATGGCATGACTGTGTACTGATAAAGTCCATCAGGTGTAACAAAGGCAGAGATCTCCTTAGCTCTTTCAGTAAGTGGAATATGCCAGAATCCTTTTAGAAGGTCAAATTTTGTAACATATTTCGCTTTTCCAACTCGGTCAATGCAGTCGTCTATTCTTGGAATCGGAAAAGAGTCTGATTTTGTGACAAAGTTCACTTTACGATAATCTGTACACAATCTGTATGTTCCGTCTGGTTTCGTCACCAATATAATGGAGAGCTGTAATTACTTTGGCTAGATTCAATGAAATCATTGTCCAAAAGATATTTCACTTCATTTCGAAGATAATCCTGCTTCATTGGATTCATTCTATAAGGATGTTGTTTAATTGGTGTGGAGTCTTCAACAATGACATCATGATGAATAATGTTAGTTCTTGTAGGGATGTCAGGGAATAAGTGCTCATACTCTTGAATTAGTTTTTTCATTTCCACTTTTTGTTGTGGCTCCAGGTGTTCATGTTTCTGGTCTAAATTTCCCAAAATGTCTGAGTTTTGAAGTTTCGCTGAACCAGGATCAGAATTTTCAAAAATTTCACAACACTTATTACCTAATTCTTGAATACAATGTTCTTGCTGGACAGAGCTTGCCACTGTGACAGGTTTTGAAATAGAGATATCTCTATCAATATATTCTTTCAACATATTTATATGACACATTTGTTTTTGCTTACGCCTCCCAGGAGTGTTTATAATATAGTTTAAATCACTGACTTTTTTGTCAAAAGTATATGGACCAAAGTATCTAGCTTGTAAAGGTTTTCCTGAAACAGGCAAATGAGCAATGACCTTATCACCAGGCTTAAAACTTCGTTCTATTGCTTTCTCATCATATCTTGATTTCATTTTGCTTTGGGTGACTTTGAGATTTGAACGAGCCAGCTCACATGCCTTTGACAATTTATTTCTAAAATCAGAAACATACTGAAGCAAATTCAGTGAAATTGTATCATCAGAAAGAATTTTCTCTTTTAATAATTTCAGAGGTCCACGAACAGTGTGTCCAAATACGAGTTCAAATGGACTGAAGCCAAGAGATTCTTGCACAGATTCTCTTACAGCAAATAACAGTAAATGAATGCCCTCATCCCAGTCCTTTTCAGTGTCAAAACTGTATGACCTAATCATGTTTTTCAATGTTTGGTGAAACCTTTCTAATGCACCTTGACTTTCTGGATGATAAGCTGACGACTTATACTGCTTTATTCCTAATTCAAGCCTAACTTGCTGGAAAATGCCAGACATGAAATTGGATCCTTGGTCAGATTGAACGGACTTAGGTAGACCAACAAATGTGAACAATTTCACAAGGGCCTTAACAATTGTTTTGGTCTTGATATTCCTTAAAGGAATGGCTTCTGGAAAACGGGTTGAAGCACACATGATTGTCAAAAGGTACTCAGAACCTGACTTACTTCTAGGTAAAGGACCAACACAGTCTATTAAGATCCTACTGAAAGGTTCATCAAAAGCAGGAATAGGCTTCAAGTGAGCTTTGGGTATTATTTGGTTAGGTTTCCCTATCATCTGACAAGTATGACAGGTTTTGCAATACTTCGAGAAATCTGCTTTAATACCATACCAGAAGAAATGATTTAGAATCTTGTGATAGGTCTTGTTAACACCTAAATGCCTTGACATGGGTGTTTCATGAGATAAACTGAGTATTTCATTGCGATATATCTTCGGGATCACAATTTGGTGGTGTACAGCCCAATCATCATTAGTTGAAACATCGGGCGGTCGCCATTTTCTCATTAAAATCCCATTCTTGATATAATAACAGACTGGGTCTTGTAAAGTTTCATCTTCATTCAAAGCCCTATGAAAAAGTTTGAAAATCTCAGGATCATTATGTTGTTCCTGGATAAGATGTGACCTTGACAGTAAGTCATGACCTTGGTCTTTTGACTCTGGTGACTGATCAGACATTGGCAAGTCTGACCGAGATTCAGACAGACGAGGGATAGGTGTATTAGCCTTATCAAAAATATGACCCATAAAAGAATCATTTAAGTCAACATCTGTATAATGGTCATTCTGAATGGCTTTCTGAGCCATAGCTCGAGTAACTGCACAAGAAGGGTAAAGGTCAGGAATTTCTTGCTCAATAGGGTCAGGTGTTTGATCCATATTTGGTGTGTCAGTTACAAGTGGATTAACCACAACCTTATCTCCAGCTAAGTCATTGCCTAGCAATAAATGGACACCACTGAAAGGTAAGAAATGACTAATACCAACAGCCACAGGTCCAGTAACCAAATCTGAGACTAAATGAATATTATGGAGAGGTACATTACGATTTTCACACTCTATTCCCTGAATAAGGACACTAGTTCCAGAAGAAGTCTTCTCAGAAAAAGGCAGGGTATCTGCTAAAATAAGAGAATGAGAAGCTCCTGTGTCTCTTAGTATCGTAATAGGAGTAGGTGTACAAGTATCACCTGTAAGTGATACAAAACCATCTGAAAGAAATGGTTCATAACTCTCCATAACAGAATCAGACTTGGGTTCTGTAACCTTGACAATTGTTTGTTTCTCAATGCAAGACTGAGGTTTTGACCTTAAAGTGGCGAGACCTGTAGGTTTAGCCCCATCACGTTGTTGTTGCTTTCTGTTTAAGGTAAAGCACTCTGAAATAAGGTGGCCAGGTTTCTTACAATAATTACAAGTAGGTTGAGATAAGGGATTTTGACCTTTGGTGTCATTGAATGATCCTTGTTTCGGTGCTCTAGACTGACTGTGCAGATTAGAATTATAACTGGAAGTTACCAAAAAATTATTTTGTGAGAAAGTTTTTGTTTTGTTCACAAATGAAACTTTTTGGGTAAGAGAATAGTCATCGGCTAAACGAGCTGCAAATCAGATTTCTTAGCCAAATTAAACTCCCCCTGAGAAGGTTCAGCTAAAAACGTTTCCTGATTGAAAGACATGATAGCTTGCTGCTGGTTTCAAAAAATTAAGATTAAATAAAAATAAGGTATAGTTGAATGAATGTACAAATTATTTTGCTTGATCAGTTCTATCCCGGACGAGCCCCAATTTCTGTTACGAGCCAGGCGTAACGAGAAAGACAAAGCCAGCTGCAAACTTTACAAGATTTAATAATCAAAATTACAAGGTTGAAATAAATCTAAAGACCTGTTTCACAGTTCCAAATATCCAAAAGTATTCTGATCCTGTTTTATATCATTTTAAAATCCTAAATCCAATTGATGAATGTTCCTGAGCACTTTCTAAATTAAATCTCCACACTCATATTTTCAGCAATTCACAAAGCCCCCATCACCACAAACAACATCCAAAGAACACCCCAGAATCCTTCACGAATCAACTTGTTTCAATGACTGCAGACCAAACCAAAAAGAACCGCGCAAACCTCCAGTCCCTTATATATCCTCTATCAACCCTCCAGAATGACATGGAACAATCCCATATTTATCCAATCAAAACATTCTTAATATTCTAGAAGTTTCCAAATGTTCTAAAGGTAAATATTATTGGTAAATAAGTTCTCATTAACATTAAACATCATTTTAAACATTAAAACAAGTTTATAATTCACAAATAGGCTGTTTACATAACAATAGAAAGTGACAATATTGTGTACGATCTATAACATGGTTTTAGATCTCCACGTTCTTGTGAAACGCAACTCAAAAGCATTTGATAAAGTACCGCATAAACATATTTTGTATAAACTTAAATATTATGGTATATCCTATAACGCTGTTGACTGGATTTCTGATTTTCTGGAGGATAGGACCCAGACAGTTGCACTGGATGGTGAAATGTCAAAGAAGGTGTATGTGATCTCCGGTGTCCCCCAGGGCTCAGTTCTGGGTCCGATTCTTTTCCTGATCTACATCAATGATTTTGCGGATTACATACAACACAACCCACTATGACAGCATAATATACAGAGTAATTAAAAGCATATGTGATGCTGAACTTCTTCAGTCCGACTTGGAGGCTGCTGGTAGATGGGAACAATATTGGTTGATGCACTTCCATCCTGATAAATGCAACAACTTAAATATAACTAAAACAAGAGCCCAATTCAATTCTTTTATAAATTACATTATTAGATCCTAGAAAAAATAAAATCATCAAAATACGTGTCACAATCCAAAATAATCTTAAATTGGACCAACACATTAACTATATTACTAAAAAGCAAATCAGTCACTCGGCTTGTTTCGCAGGAACTTGAAAATAAACTCCTCAAAAGTGAAAGAACATGCATACAAAACCAAAGTCAGACCTAAATTAGAATACTCATCAACAATCTGGGACCCTCATGCCAAAAACTATATAAATCAGATTGAAAAAGTACTAAGAAGAGCAGCAAGATTTGTCACTAATCACTACCATAATACAAACTCAGTATCAGATAATTATGCTATACACGTACACCCTTAACTGGCCATCCCTTGAAATAAGAAGAACGAGCGCACTATTGATAATGTTTTATAAGATATGTACAATGTACAAAGTTTTAACCTAACACTGGAGATATATTTACAATAGCTCTGTTGCTTGTCAATCATATACAACGTTAAATAATGCTTCTTTTAGCTGTTTCATAATATTCGCAAGATATACTGACTATAGACTACAATGGGAATTAACTCTTTATCTCTTGAATAATTCTTACATGAATTGCCTTTCTTAGCTTCATGTCGGTGGTTGAAATAATATCAATAATACGGACGGCGATGAGAACATTTATATCGGTAAGACAGAAGGCAAATACTAATGAATGGATGGTTAAAACATTTTTGATACTTCAGTTCCATTTTACATTACACATTTGGTCATCCATTTAGGTCTTATTATTGTTCCGCAAGATGGATACACAACTTGCCCTTTTGGGAATATTTGACGTACACGAATATATGCAGATTCTCGGAAACTCGTACAATGACCAAATTTCAAGATATAACACTTTCATTTTTTCATCTCGTTATGCACATCTTAATTGCATTGATATAGGATATCACGGAAGATTAGTTACAAAACCAGAATACAAAATGACAAGTCCCCCCCCCCCCAATTACTCTGAGGTGTTACATTATGGTTCCCAATTTGAGTGTATTATACCGTGGGTTCGGATATATGAAACATAGAACTTGTAGCCAGCTTCCATTATAATACTTATATGAAGGGAAGTATCAGAAGATAAACGTACAATAGCTCTGTTGCTTGTATACCTTGTCGAACATATACAACCTTTTACAGATGTATCTGGCCAATCTGACCGTAAAGTGTTTAAATGGACTTCATCTGGTATTGTTGATACATTGACATGAACATCTTAATCAGAATCATTGCAATGTATAACCAATTATAACGATCTAGAAGTTTTTTCTATTTTATAATAACACAACCTTTTTTTTGCACAGAGGAACACATTATTAGAGCGCTGCTGTACCATTTCCAACCTCTTCTATAAGTGACGTCATTTCCAGAAAACGTCACCTATGACGTCACCGTGTACTGAAAGTAAGCAATATCTGCCCCGTATGTCAATATGAAAACGAAGTGACCATATGGAGTATATATTGTTTCCTGCTTGCACATAGTGACATCACATTATACGTTTTCTTGAAATGACCTCACGTAAAGAAGAGGTTGAAAATCCCACAGCACTGCTCAAATTTAATTCAGTTTATTCTTTGATAATGCATATTTGCTGATTTTGTAACTATATACAGTATATTTTGCATGTTTGTTTAGGTAAATAAATGAACAAAAAATGAGCATAATATAAACTTTAACTGTTTCATATTCGCAAGATCTACGGACTACAGACTATCAAGGTAAGTTTCTCTTTATCTCTTGGAAAATTCTTACATGATTTGCCTTTCTTAGCTGCATGTCAGCCGTTGTAACGTTTACGTTATTACTTGCATGTTCACGATAAAACGAAGCAGCAACACGAACCAACTTTGGCCAACATTTATTTAAAATTTCATGAAAATCCGGCGATGAGAACATGCTTCGTCAAAAGTTTCCAAGGACAACGTTTGGTTCGTTTCAATAGTCTAAGTTTGTTCGTGCACAATCGTTTTAATCGTTACTTCGACCCGGTGATTTCAGAACAAAAAACGTCATTGATTCCATAACATTAAGTTGACATTTCAGAACCCGCTACTGATTCCGAGTAGTGTTTACTTTGTATCAACCTTCCCGATAATCAGGAGAAAGACAATTGTATCTGTCGACGAGACTTGAGCTGTCAATGTCTAAAAAAAGGTCTTCAGGGAATTCTTCACCGATTCCATTTACCATAACATGATTGGGAAACCTGTTTGTAAATGCGCCGATTAAATGTAGTCGAATTCAATAAAGTATTCCAATACATTGTCTTGTTATCGTCTGAGGCTGCGACAGTGAGGAAATCTAACTCATACATGTTCATCGTTTGCTTTCTATCGGTTAGACAGAAGGCAAATAATAATGAATGCGGAGTTCAAATATTTTGGATACTTCAGTGTCATTCTACATGCCACATTTGGTCATCCATCTAGGTTTTATTTATTGTTCTGCAAGATGTATACACAACTTGCACTGTTGTGTGTTTTTTTATATATTTGACATATATATGCAGATGTATATACGTGCAATTGTTTGGCAATTCAACGGAGAAGTGTGAGTTCTCGGCATTCCAAACAAGTTGTCACTGTAATCAAACGATGAATGTTCAAACAAGTGAAAACGGTTTTTTCTTCAGTTTATATTTATTATGTTTATCTAGTACCTAAGTTTCAGTTTATTGACACCTATCTGTATTCTGTATTTCAATTTATGGTAACTAAAGAAAACGTAATCTTTAAAATACAATAACTACAGAGAGTCTTGGTATTAACACGATCAAGTATTGTACAGTATTCCACGAAGCACGCTAAACGGCTTACTTGTTGTAATGAAGTTAAAAATGACATTTGAATTTGACAACATCAAGGGAATAATTATCTTGAAAAAAACAATTTGTGACAGATGTTGAGATAAAACGCAATTTTCAGGGCACGGAAACTCGTGCAATGACAAAATTTCAGGAAATAACACTTTTGCATCTACTCATTGTAGCAGCAATGCCTAATAACAAGTCTGTTATAATAATACACACAATGTCAAACTATTTGAAAGGAAAAGACACGCATACGTGTTGCTGAATTCGTTTCCTAACATAATCTTTAGTCTGTAAGTAACAGTTCACAGCAAATAATCAGGAGAGTACCTTAAAGTAGTTTCTGTTTTGATTAAAAGTCACTGTAGTGATTAATTATATTTCATTTCCTCAAGTTTAGGCAGCGTATCAAGTACATTGTATATTGATTTGATTTGTAAAAAACGAAATATTCACAAGAGAGTTGTGTTTCCCCAATCCTGTAAGAGGATTCTCATGCTTCATTTCGCAGTGCAGCGATGGCAGACTTCTGGCGATATTAGGATTATATTAAATCTAGGACTTCTTGAAGCATGTGTGTATGTGTCTGTTTGTTGGTTCACTCAATAGGTTAATATTTTCGGCATTCGAATATTCGATAAAAGTATATATTTTCAATATAAAAGCTGAATGCAAGTGAACTAAACATTTCTGTAGCGAATCCGTAGTCCAGTGGTAACGCGCTGGACTTGTAATCCAATGATCGCATGTTCGATTCCCCGCTCCACCATTGACAGTACTAACAGTCTTTCGGACGAGACTCTTACATGACCGAGGTCCCGTGTATGATGCTTTACATCGAGCACGTAAAATAGTAGTGCTTCTGGAAATGGGGCATCTCCTGTACCATGCACTATCCTCCAAAAATCTAAAATGACTAGCAATCTTCCGGATGCGTCGCCCGTATGGGAAACCGATGGCGACGATAAATAAACGCGAATACAACTACAACGAATTAAATTTCATTGATGGGCATCATCGCATTGAATGACATTTTATCCGTGAAAATAATAACTTCAGGCGTTAATTGACATAACTATCAAATGTATATTTAGGGACAAGGGAGATGTAACACTCTGGTGATGACACTAAAAGATATTTCCTGTAATTATTCAAGTAATCGTGGGGATTTTTACAACTTGAGTGATCAGTTTAAACAGATATATGGGGCATTTCAGTTTGCTTTCACTTTCCTAAATAAATTGTAATAAGCAAATGGTATAATTTCGATCACAAAGTTTTTCTCGGATTCCAGCACAAACTTCAAACTACCAGTATGAATGTACAAGACAAACACATAGTCGGTGATGTTCGTAATGGATGATGTTCGAATGTTAGAATATTCGAATATTCGTTAAAAACGTTGACCGAATATTCGAATACCAAAATTGACCGAATATTCGAATACCAAAATTGACCGAATATTCGAATACCAAAGGTAATATTAGCCACTGCAGGTTTCCCATAATTACCAAATTATATCTAAATATGTTCTTAAATAATTGAATTGTTTTAAAATAACATTTCATTATAATAAGAAGAGTCCTGGGGTAGTCATGGGGTATATTGTGGCAGTCCTGGTGTGTCTTTTTCAGAGTTACTTGCCTTAGGAAGTCGAAGGTAATATTAGCCACTGCAGAGTTCCCATTATTACTCAATTATATCTAAATTATATCTAAATAATGTTTATGAATAATTCGCTTGTGTTAAAATCACATTTCATTCCATTAAGAAGAGTACTGGGTGTATATTGTGGCAGTCCTGTGTGTCTTGGGGTGTCCTTGGGTATTTAGACCGACCGAAATTGACCGAATATTCGTTAAGAACGTTGACCGAATATTCGAATTCTAAAATTTACCGAGTATTCGAATACCATTCGTTGACATCCCTAGTTGATATGTGTATACAATCTTGATTTACACTCGAAAGAAATGCACATTATATATAGTTATACAATAGAATTGCATGCTTACTTTTTTCATATAAGTAAGCCATCTAACTACTCAACGCCAGCATAAAATCGTCTTTCTACACATTCTAAAGTAAATCTTTCAAATTGGCCTTTGCAACAAACCTGATTATCATAAACGTAATCATAACTAACACTAGCTGTTGATGTAACCTAACGCTACAAATTAAACAAAAGTATTAAACAAGAAATGCTTTAAAAAAGAATATCATTGTGCCTCTGCTCCCTCATGTATGTACACTTGAGCCTTCTCAAATGCCGTATGTTTTAAGGATTATTGTTTTCCCGGAGGTCTGTGTGGGGAGGCACTGTCTTAATTACGTGGCGTTCCCTGTAGCAACTTATTCTCTCTTTCTTAAATTAGCCAATATCTCTCGCCAAATACGTATTAATACAACGAAGTCTCGATAACAAGCCCACTGTTGGTTCTGAAGAAATCAATTCATATGCACCTTTGTTGGATAAATATTAAGAATTCTCTCCCTTGATTAGCGGCTTAGTTTAAGCTATTCCCTCCATCTTCAATGGGAGACAACCCAATGCGATAATCAAACTAAAAGGCACTGAAATCTGGATATGCTCTTGATTGTAATGTGGTCTGAATATCAAGTTGAGATACTTAAGAAAAATTAAGTTTTGAGGCCATGAAAATGTGTTTTATTATTGAGAGGGGATTGTAAATTTGGGGTGGTCATTAATTGAGGTGTTACTGTTTATGATACGGAGCGGTAGCGACCCACCCCTTTAAAGCCTGTGGAAGCCAGAATCAGGTTTACGTGTTCTTGTACCCTTCTGTCCCCTGTTTTGTGTTTCACCAGTCGCATGAGTTGGTCATTATACCCAGACAAGCTATAACACACAGGGTTGCCTAGCAACCCATGTGACTTTGTAATGTAGTAATTCCTACTCAATTGTAAAAGTTGTGCAAAGTGGTAGAGCTAATTGCGCTATGTTGCCAAAGCAAGTACTAAACAGTACCACCTCAAATGAATACTATCTCAATATTTGAAAATATTTCCAAGGACCCGTTTTTAATAAGTGTTCCACAATTTAACACAATAACCAGACCATATCATTGATATGACCGACTTTCTTCACGATCAATACTGAACCTATTATTTAATTTTCACTGCACAAAATTACGAATAAACGTTAATATAAAAGCTATTGAAACAACAATAAGGAGTTATTGCGTTTTGGAAGATAACAATTGAGCAGTCGTAGGCGTTCTAATATGTTCAATGAATAAATGGATGGCAATTCGGAAGCACTTGTTAGAGCAAATACTATTTACATGGTACGCATCAATAGCACTCATGTATGTTTTCATATTTAAGTAACCATTCGCTCGAAATAACTCGAAACAAGTAAATGCCAAACGTCAGTTTGAAGTCGTGGATAAACAAACTGATCGAAATTATTAACCAATCAGCATCCAGTTGACATTTACAATGTGCGGTTTACTACTCTATTACGACATTCAATCTGATAGTTTATTGGTTAACACGCTGCTATAGTTCAAATATAGCAACATATCACGCGGACGCAATGCTACCAATACTCAGAATGTCACAGCAATAAAACTATTTCAGTACACCAAATAAATGAGAACCTTGTATCGGATTGGGGAATTCTATAACAGTATCTGTCAAACACATAATGAATACTGATATCCTACGCATGTCATGGAAGTTTCTACAATAATTGGATATCACCGACTGAGTGACAATATATATACATTTTGTCTGGTTGGACAGAGACGAGAACAGAATAAATATTTGCTTAGTGACAACGAGATTGTAAGAGAAGTTCGTGTATATTAGATATGCGCTTCATTGTTTCGGCGCAGCCGTTCTAGCTTCGTTTTGCTTATTGCATATCAGTGTTGCGTGAACCAATCAAATTACATTAACCTCTAAACCAACTTCTCTTCAACCGAACAACGTTTGTAACCTTGACGCGGATTGGTTAACCTTTCGATGAAGGGAACATTACCTCACCGAATTCCACTGAACTTCGGTTAATTTACCCAATTCCATTTTGGATCTGGAGTGACCAATCCTAACATCTTGGCATGTTTGTATGTTGCACAACAAATCTTAACCTTCAAATTTCGCCGACCATCTTTGTTCAAGGTATTTCTTGTTTATCATTATTAGTAGAAGTATTTAGTTTTATCAATAACAAAACTTATGATAATTATGAGTATTATTGTTGTAGTTGTTGTCGTTGTCATCGATATTTATTATTTTATTATTATTTGATACAGAAAACGATATTAAAGAAGGAACGGACAAAGAAAAATTTAAAAACTATAAAACGAAAGCATGTAGACCTATATTTGATATACATGTATATATAAAACCTAATTGATCAGCCGACTGTACGTGAATGGGAAAACCCTACTCAAGGCCACATCATTAATTAGAACCTACTTTCGATAACTAATTTTTATTGATGCCTTTTATGTTCGTTACTCGATAATTCGACCATGTCACAACTACGACCGACTTTCTTCAGAACATACAGTGATCGTATGATTGATGTTTCACTGTATACAACGCATGCTTATCTGTTACGTTATCAATCTGACTGAATGAGTATTTCAAATTTATGTTCCACTTGGTGCGTATCATGCGATGTACGCTCCCACACAGCGCTTTGATTCCACTACCGTTACGTTCATGATTGTAAAGGTAACGGAATAATCGCCCGATGCTAAAGGAGAGTACATGCGATGTTGCACAAGCGACAATGAGCAAATCATATGTGACGTCATAATCTTATAGTGTACAGTAGCGTTCTGTATGGTGGGAGGGTTTGTTGAACTATTGCAATGGTATGGATTCTGCGATCAATTTCGGTAATGCCTTTGCTTTACGGATGTGTCATATGCCTGTGTAAATATCTATAATTATGTACATGTATGTTCATTATTGCAGGTCACATAAGGCTTTTGGGGTGGCTGTTCTCTTCCTCATATACTGCTTTTAGCGTTAGTAAGCCATTCGATTTTGTACAGTTAGTTTGGTATAGTTCGTATAAAATTCATATCATGTTTCAATAATGTGTTATAAACCAATTAAATGAATGATTGAACCATTGATTAGTCATCGGGATGTAAACATGACTGGATCATTCCTCTCGTAGTTGTAAGTTCTAATGTAAATATATTGGCATGTTTTCAATTCCGCACTTTACCAGATCTCTGTATATATCCGTAAGACAATTATATTGACGCATGGATGAAACCTTACAGGGAACATGTGTATTGTATTGGCATTTGTGTAATGCTAAATTTCTTGCTACTAAACAGTGGCAAAATGTTGGTAGAAATATACAACAAGCCAAGACATCGAGCAGTAGATTTCACTTAATAGTAATACAAAATGATACAACTTGCGGATACTTAACCCAATCGTTGCTTGGTCGTGTAGTCTTCTGTTGTTTCAATTTCATTTTGTTGTATTCGCTTAGTAGTATGGATTCTTAAATCAATTTCTATTGCCTTAATCTTTATATTCTTATGTTCATGTAAGTTCCTATTTTCAGGACACCTAGTGCTTTTGGGGCGGCTGTTGTGTTCGTTTAGGATGCTGTATTGTTTGGTTTCCTTGTCTTTATCATTTCTGTATTGCTTTTGTGTGTGCACCTTGGTCGAGTTTGTAACTGTGCTGTGTCCTCTCTGTGTGCCTTCTCATTTTCCTTTGATCTGCGAAGGGAACTTCAATGTTGTATCACTTACCGCGAAATTATTTGCTGTTGGACCAATTCAAATAACCCCTCTCTGTGTGCAGGAGCATCTAGGACTCCTCACCGCCTTACTGCCAATCATTCACTTTCCGTAGTTCTTTTTGTGTTTTTTCTGGTTTGTTCTTGTTCTTTCGACTGTCATGTTTGGTTTATATTGCTTTATGCGAAGCCGTCATAATTTTAATACTATTTATATTGTCTCCATTGACGAAAACCGTGATTAAAATCACAGACAAGTCATGGCGAGTTTTAGTGTATTTAAACATTGCACTCTTAATGGAAACAATGAACATTTACATGGGTGAGAATGCTCGTTGGCGAAAAACAGAGAAACGCTTCAAAACGCAGATAACCCACCCAGCCTTTAACGAAATTGCAATTGTGTACGCATATAAGTTAATTGGATATCTTTTATTTCACATTTTGTCTAAAGAAGAGGACATCTTCGGTAAAGCGGAACATTCTTACCATTGTATTTAGTGGCAAACGTCTTTGGGCGAACGCTTTAGAAGTAAATTCTAAATGGAATCCGCGTAAAACATTTTCTGATATGTACATAACGTTATAAACCGATTTCTTGTAAGTGTGCCCAAATATTATTTGTCGGCTTGTATTAATAAACTTTGATGGCTAGTGTTTGTTTTCTGTATCATGTCGATGTAAAATAAAATAACTGATATCTTACGATCATCGTTATATCTTGCGTTTTTTCATGAGCCTTTTTTCGTAAGTTCTCAATAATCATATACAGTAAAAACTTCACTTAAATACCACCTTCAATATCTCTTCGGTATTTTTACTGGGTAATCAGACCACCTCCAAAGTATGACCAACTTTATTCAGGCTGTGTGCAGAACAAATGGTGGTCTTGTTATTGAGGTTTCACTGTATAAACGACCACCATTTCAATTTCCCTATAATGTTCATCACAAACAGGTCCAAGTGTATGTAGACACAGTCATTATGAGATGTGTTTTGTTTACTTGCCATAATGTATTACTTACATTTTATGATAACTTGTAAATAATCGTTATATATATGCTTTTCAATGATTGAGTACGATAGCTACTGTGTGGAAAGGTCAAATCGTGATGGTAACAGTATCGTGAAAGTTTAGTGACATTCGCTGATATTTCCTTGTTCAGCGTATTGCACTCCAAACTTCTCAAATCAATAATGCGTAAAAAACGATACCATTGACCGAGGTGCTCCGAATAGTTGGACAAGGTTATTGTACTAGTTTGTTGTTCGTTAATAAGTTTGTTGTGTTTGGTCGTTCGTTCGTTCGTTTATGTGATTTAGTTTGTTTATTTTTCATAAAACTAAACACATTGGCAATTGATGCAACATTGCTGTAGTACGTTTATCTTGATTATTTGATGATTTTACTGCAATGAACAAGTGGATATAGTGCAACGTCTCCAGAGCAATGCACTGTGGGATACGCATAAACTGATTGTTGTTGAGAAGTTGTTGCTCTAGAGAGGTTACATTAATGGTAAACAATGCAGGTTTGTATTGTAGCTAAAGAAATGGCCACTCTGTCTATGTTGCACTGCGGTTGAAACGTACTGTTGGTATATAACATCGTATTGGTTTCCTGGGCTAATACTATATCAAATGACTGAAGGTCCTGGGAGGCGTTTCCAATGCAAAGGTGCATCTTATGAGATATTAATACGCGACTATTCGGGTAAATTCATTCGCCAAAAATGACACAAATTATCCAGAAAAGACGTTTATATGTAGACTCTCGCAATTCAACAATTAATTTATCCCCGACAAATCAGCCATCATCAAATATATATATAATAAAATCAGAGGACTTTGCATGAACTATTTTTGAGACGATAAATATGGCGATACTTCTAGCAGACCATCCTGTTGAAGATGATAGCAATGAGACGCTAAAGCGCCTCAAAAACGATGTTAGAGACATATTTTGTTTATATAAACAGGTAGGTAAAAGCAGGATGGTAGCAAAATCTGAAAATGACCAAGTCTACCCCAAAAGTCGGCATTTGTGTGAAGCTCTCTCGTTTTATGCAGTTCAGCGTTTTTAAGTATGGTTTCAAGCGGATTCTGACAAACATGTCTACATGAATACTTCGTATAATTATTGAATACTGGCTCATATCCAGAAATCTCAAGTGTTTTGCAATGGTGTGATTGTTTGCTGTATTGTCTCTAGTTCGCGAACAATAACCGTCAGTGAGATATATTGCCAGTACATCTACTTGTCAGTGAGTATAGATATATTCTGCTGACATGTCCGTTTCTGGTCTGGCCCTGAGTTAAAAAAGGATCAACAGAGCTGGATTAATTTGGTCCTGAAAAATGTTTGCCATTTTCTTAAAGCAATTGTATTCTTTAGTCAGTACTTCTCATGAGGGAGCACACAAATACCTAAACTCCTGTTGTGAAAACATTTAAAGCATTGCCTCTTTGTTGAGAAATTCACAAATTATACTGCGGTCTGAAATTGATCTAGATCAAATCGGCATAAATTTTCAAGAATCCATCTTAACTTATTATTTAACATCTTTTTTTAAACAAATGTGAGATATGAATTTAATGTTATCAGAAATTTGCCAAATGTTCATAACTATCACATTATGTTGAAATATTAACTGCGCAAAGTAATTTAATTCAAGTTTGGGGAAAACTATATTTGATATTGATCCTGATCCTGAAAACTATTTATTAGTGAACTTTAGACTAAAGGCCTTAGAATCTAGCTACATTTCGGATGCCATGAATTTGACCATTATTATGATTACAGTCGTGTGTTCATATTCCTAATACATGTATAGGGGAATTGGATCATATAAGAGACGTTGGCCTGATAGTTTTATCTCTAGATCGGATTGTTCCATGGTGGAAAAACTTGTCAATGTTATTCGTTGAAACTAATGATAATAATAATAATTCTTTACTCAAAGATGGACACTCGATAAGCCTATAAGGTTTATCTCACTCAAGGCCATCTATCAAACAACATAAACAGCACAATTGTACAATTCATTCATACATGTATATACAATGTATAGACAATACAAAACATGCATACAATGATAATTAAAACATCATATAACAGTTTCATTACAACATGTATTACTTAACAAATACAAGACAGGTGCAACACATACAGAGAATGTTTTATATATATTGAGATACAACAGCAGTGACCCGAGTACTATTAAGATAAAGATAATATTTGACATTATGTAGGTTTTTAACCATGAGCGGAAGTGTTTCTCAGAACTGATATGTTTTATATTAGATGGAATGATGTTCAAAGAAACTTCGCTTTCGCTGGAGATCTTAGCGCAAGAACTGTTGTGACGATTTCTAACATATAAACACGTACGTTATACTGTAATGAAAACTAATGCCATTCCTATTTCGTTATAAATTATAACATCTCCGATCTGTCACAATTTCTAAATTCCTTTTGAGGAATAAAATCAGCAACTTTGAATTTAGAAACATGTTAACTTCAAACTAACCGAATGACTTTTGTAAAATGAAATGCGATTTTGGTAGTGCGAGCTGAGAAACATGTAATATCGCTTAAAATCAGACATAAGTGTATTCGAAATGTTAATTCCATGGGGTCACTTAGTAATAACTGAACCGGATGACCGAAAGTACACATGTGCCAAAGGACTAACGCATAGTTAACAGTTACCACTTCCTGGTAAATAAATTTGCCAGCCTAAAAATGAAACTGGCGAATCACGAAAATGTTTTATACCATATAATACATAAAGGATCTTATATGAGTGGTCATTATTTGTGAATTTATTAAACGAGTCTTCTAAAAACGAGGCTTTGCCGAGGCTTTGGCAACATGAATACGAATGTAAGATTCTATTTATGACATAACAGCAGAGACGGCTGCTTTTCTCCAAAACATTACCTTAACCACCTTATATGCAAGCAGTGCATGACGTGTGTAATTCGGTCTTTTACTTTTTTTAAAGCTTACGCATAAAATGTAGTTCCCATAATATTCTTTTTTAATTTTCAGTCACACGATATGAATTAAAATGATTCTATCACATATCATATTCAAATAAACTAGGCATTAATTTTTAATGAAATTAAATGTCAATACTTCGTGTCATTACCACTCTACACCGTATGTTATGTTATACATTTCCATATTCTTTTTTTTTCAGAAAGAATTCACTCGTGCGTCAGTCGGTAACTGAGAATGCGAAATAAATTGATGACGCAGCACATACGATAAATATTTGAATTTGCACAATTGTTTCCTTTTATGCCCTTTGTGCAAATTAATTAAAATTGCTTCTAAAAATAGGCATGCACTCAGATGTTTACACAATGAAGAAAAATAAATAGACGTGTAAAAGTGTAACCACAATAGAGGTATTAATGCAAACCAGCTACGTTGTATAAATATATATGTGTGTTGTGTTGGTAAAGCTATTGACGTTTGCGCTTTCTTGAGTTTCATTGCAAGGTTTTAGTTGTTCGTTTTGTTAAATATATTATTCACGACTTGTACGTTCAGGTACAGCATATTAAAGGTATTATCTCAGTCTCTCTATAACAGCGCACTGAAGAGAAGTTTGCGCTGATGAACAATATACAGTCAAACCTGTGTTAAAGACCACCTGCGAACAAAGACCACTATTGCAAAACCTGTCTGCAAAGACCACCAATTTTATCTCCCATCAGACCACTTTCAATGATATTTAATATGTTAATAGAGACCACCTGTAAACAAAGACCACATTTTGCTGTTCCCATGGATGGTCTTTACAGACAGGTTTGACTGTATACTGGTCAAAAGAGATAACCCGCCAATGTGCATGTTTGAGAACCTTCACGGCATTATGATCAATTGATCTGAAACGATGAACGTACTTTGGACTTTTTCGATAAGTGTCTCATATGAATCTTAGATTGTATAGATTCCTGCGCTCAGTATCAACCGAAGAAGTGCCCAGTGCCGTTTAGAATCTATTTGAAATCATTCTGGCGGGTTAGCACGCTTGACCAGTGCATTTTATTGTTGATCTTATTTCTATTACATCGCTTGTAAAAAACCTTGTATTCATCACTCTAGATGACTGTTTCTGTGTCAACCGCGAGAAATCTGGCCTAACTCAGATTTTGTGAAGTTAGCAATTCTATTCCCCAAACATTAAATGCGGGGTTCGAACTCAATACCTTCGGACCAGGAGTCAAGACCTCTACCTAATGATCATTATACCCCCCTGAGTATGTTAGTGTTGGTACTCTTTGCCTTCAAACTGAAATAAACATTTTAGCAATTGCACATATTCATTATATTTAGTTTTATCAAACTATATACAGTAAAACCTCACTTAAAGACCACCTCAATAACAAGACCACCTTACAATTAAAAACACAATTTTCAAGTTCATATCGCTGTTTTGCTTTTTATTCAACCCCAATATTAAGACCATTTCAATAAGAAGACCAGTTTTCAAGGGTCCCAAAGGTGGTCTTATTATTGAGTTTTATTGTAGACGTATACAACGCAAATGTTCAAACACCTCTGGATATCCAGTGCGGCCTCGCCTCAGCAATAATATCTCTTCAACAACAACTTTCATTTTTCCTATAGTAAGAATTCACTATCAATTTAACCTCTCTCGAGCAACAACCTCTCCATAACGTTCAAAGTGGGAGTTTCCCAAAGGGTATTACTCTGGAGAAATTGCACTATATTACTGTCGGAACAATACTGTAATAGTATGGGTCACGTGCTTTACTTTGGTATGATTTATGTAACATTCATGGCTTTAGTATTCGAGACGAGCTGCTCTAAAGGGCTAATCCCATTGAAATCAGCCCCTAACTTTAGCTCCATTACTTTCCGCCGTTCGACAGTTAGCGTATAGTATAGGAGCGTTCGACTTGAGCTGATTTTAATGAGATTGGCCATTCTCGTCAGCTCTCGGGTATTTCCGTACCACTTCGTTACTCTAATAACACCCTCTAGTGTATGTAAGGCGGAGCACTATGTGGCAAAACTCAACATTTTGTGCGGTCAAGAAATAGTTCTCGTAAAACGGATTTATAATTTCAATAACTTCGATAAATACACGTAAGAGATGGATTATCGTTGTCTTTCTAGTTAAAAACTCACATATTTCAGTCTTCATATAGCTTTTATATTAGATTCATCAGCACTCCAACATTCACGCCGCCATCATGTTTTCATGATATTCGAATGGTATTTCCGAAAGTAGTGCCTAACGAACATCCGAGGCACTTGACGTAGTTGGCCGAGGTTTTCCGAATGTGAGATTGGCTAAAGGGCTTGTCTTTAATAATATCTTTATTTCATGAAGATATCACAATAAGCTACAGGTGCAAATTTTTACAATGTGGTCTTCAAACAACAACAACATTAAAACAATATCTGCACATCTACACATGTTCATACATACAACATAAAACTATAATGATAAATGAGATCATCAAAAGCTACAACAGTTACGATGATCTGATATTGAAACAACCACAGACACCTCAGATAAGACACATGTATGCAAGAATGAAATAGTATTGATTCAGCATTTAATATTTCCCAATAATAATTTAAGAATGTATCTGTATTAGATATACAGGAATAGAGTTCGGAGAACAACATTAACCCATGCCTCCAGTGTGTATCGCGTGCTAAAAGGTTTGTCTCTCACCATTCACACACACTTAGTACAAACTATTTACCTGACCAACATATACTATTCCTGTCCATTTTACTAATTTGTAACATATACGTATATATAGGATATTTTGTGTGTCTATCTGTTGAACTAGGTGTGTACGAGTATGTGATAATCACTTGAATAGCGCAAGAGGCCAAAGGAGTGTTCAGTAAGGCCGGCGATGTGTTGGTCAATTTCTACGGAGTGGCCTGTAATCACATTTACTACATTCTCACGATATAAAGCATGAATAAGTCCTTTGACTAGTACCGAACCATTCTCATGAACAGAAAGAAAGACAATTGTATAATGCTGTATCGGACTATTACGCCGTTTTTCAGCTGTATTTTATTTATATATGACGGTAAGCTTATCCAGCAAGCGCACCAGTTGGCCAACAAGTACTGAGATTACCTCCGCAAGCAACTGTCATTGTTGACCCATAATCAGAGGTGCAGGACATATGATTTTTGAATGTACAGTAAAACCTCAATAATACGGAACCTTGAAA
This sequence comes from Mactromeris polynyma, assembly GCA_032209605.1. Lineage (NCBI taxonomy): Eukaryota > Metazoa > Mollusca > Bivalvia > Venerida > Mactridae > Mactromeris > Mactromeris polynyma. The sequence continues at coordinate 13,607,782 of JASFXZ010000020.1, read as the reverse complement.
ACTGGTCTTATCATTTGGGTTGAATAAAGAGCAAAATATAGAAAATGGACTTGAAAATTATGTTCTTAATATTGAGGTGGTCTTATTATTGAGGTGGTCTTATTATTGAGGTGGTCTTATTATTGAGGTGGTCTTATTATTGAGGTGGTCTTATTATTGAGATGGTCTTATTATTGAGGTGGTCTTATTATTGATGTGGTCTTATTATTGAGGTGGTCTTATTATTGAGGTGGTCTTATTATTGAGGTGGTCTTATTATTGAGGTGGTCTTATTATTGAGGTGGTCTTATTATTGAGGTGGTCTTATTATTGAGGTGGTCTTTAAGTGCGGTTTTACTGTACATTTATTTTCTTTAGTCACGTTGAACCTATATCCATATATCAAATTTTGCCAATCTCAATAAAAGGACTTCAAACAATACTATCCGATACGCGTGAACATTTCGAAACTGAAATTTATCTGATGTTAAAGATCACGATACGGATCAATTGATCATTTGTGAACTGCATATGTCATTATATGGATACAAATATGTCCGCATTTTTATTCCTTATTGGCTGCATTTTTTAACAGAACATAAAGATTGTTTTGACTTAAGTAAGTATTAGAGCTTATCGTCATTTACAAATATGTACACGAATATTATTATAGAACTGATGTTATTCATTTGTATATTAGTGTATATTTTTTTGTAAAGTTATCCTACCTAAAGGACCAGCCATTTCTGACTTATGAGACACCTACTTTCTGAGCACATTTACTTCAATATTCCTTTCTTTTAATGCCAGGCACCTGGCAGATAGTCGCACGGTAACCCTTATTTAACTAGCTGGCGGCTCAACAACAGGCCATATCAGAACGGACCCCTACCGGGATTTCGAACTACCTACCGCACCCAAGGCGGACGCCTTAACTACTCGGCCAAGGGAGACGATTGTGTGTGTGATGTGTGTGTTATTTTTTTCCACATCACATGATGACGTATTTGCGTACATAATGACGATAATTGCTTAAGTCAATAATAAACAAACTGTATGTTCTGTTCTGTTGTGTTCAGTTCCTAATTGACATATTTACTTGCAAACAACTGACCTAAAGGTTTGCTTTGTCTTATTGTATAATTACACAGAGTTAGCAGACAATCGGCGAAGCCCGTCTGACAAGAAATGTATTTTTTACACAAAACATAACACTGCTTGGATGTTTTCAAAACATGTCAAGGTCAAAGACAATTGGAGATCAATTGACTTTATTCTCTGTAAGCTCTGGTGTCTGGTTTGTATAACAAAGACCATGTGGTCTACATTTATGGACTAAATGTATACTTTGTTTTGAGTGGCGTCCAACTGTTAGCAACGTAACACTATGCTCACTGTTATACAAATTGTCTCTTCCATTGAGGACATATTCACAGCCGCAGTGTTTGAGTAATAAACTGCTATAAAAGAATATATTGGTTGATGTTTAAAATAACACCAATATCAATATTTTTGTACGTAATGAATAAATTTCAAAACATGCAATGTAGATTTATTTAATTGTTTGAATGTGACTCTAACGACCGTCATAATACATGTACGGAAGCGCGTTAGGACTTAACTGATTGTTTTCAAAAGGTAGTATTTAAGTTGTAAATATCAACTTTGTTCTTAAAGTATCGATATTTAAATAAGAATTTTCAAAATTACAATGGGATTTATCACATTTTATTCTTGGATTCTTTAGCTTTGAAGTTTTTATCAAATCTAATGTTGGAATTATCGACTAATATCGGTAATATCGAATGTTTGCCCCCCTTATACGCTACCGTATCGATGACTTAGTCAGCGGTTTTTTTAGATGATTTTTTTTTCGGTAATTAATATTTGAAGACACATTGATCGACAACATGTATTTATCTGCAATTAATTTAGGTGAACCACATCATGAGGTGTGTTACGACAAATATACCGACAACCAGGCGCATTGTACTGTCTACACTTCACGTCTCTTTTGTACGTAAATAATGAAGAAACAATATTTTGCCTGATAAATAATAATTTATTTTGTTATATATTAGTGTATACTATTCACAATAAAATATAGGAAAAAACATTTTCTCTTTCACAGAAAGCTCGCAGCATGATTACATTTATACGTACATACAGGACATTTACTATGTAAGTGTTCAATACAATCATTATAACAACAGTGAATAGACAGGTCGTTGGTAGAAAAAATGTTCAGGGCTCGTATTGCAGAACCTTCTTAAGTGAATCTTAAATATTTTCACTCAAGTTCAAAATTTCAAATGGATGTAATATCAAAACCACACTAAAACTGTTAGGCTTTGTAATAATAATGACAACAACATATTAATACTATTCATTTATCACTCTGGATTTGACCATATAATAGCCTGTATGTTAAATAAACCAGTTATGGAAAATGTAATTTTAAGGATAAGGATGAAATTTTACTTAAGTTTTTTTTGTAATCTTGCCCAAGGGCCCGTATTCAATATACATCTGAAGTTTAAAATTTAACTTAAAACCTTAGATTTCCAGAAAATTTATGATTTTTATTGCATTTCTTTTTTAGATTTCAAGAAAGTAGTATTCACAAAGCAAATTATCTTAAGATATTCCTTATTTTTTTCCTTAACTGTAAGGTAAATCTATATTGAATATCACTTATAGATGAAATATGGTTCATCCTTACGAAAGAAAACAAATCTGTCTTAAGGTAAAATTCATGAAATATCTTATAGTATATATTCAATAGAGGCCTTAGTCATGTATTTGTTAAATATATAACGAAAGACTGTGATGATATTCACATAGCATTTCATTGACTCTGAAACATGATAGAACTGGAACTTGAAATTAAGAACATGCCATAATAGTGTCTGTATGACTGAACTCATGCGTATCTACGGCACAGTAAACTGTGATTTGTAGCAAATATTCCTCTTTATATTCTCGTTTGTTATTCACGTGTCTTATACACCGGTGATAAATAACAACATAGAATTCAGATAATGTATAATAAACTGTCAAATTTGATTACGGATTTGCCTCGTTGTCTGAACCACTGCGTTATTAGTTTAAGATCATTACATCGTCCGATGCTGTCTTGATTCATAGAAGACAGTGATCGAGTGATAAGCGAAACTAGCTTGCTTGAATAAACAACTTTTTTTATTCAAGTATGCGAATTTGTCTTATTGGTTTGTTTGTTTGCATCGAGTTTTACGACGTTTATTTTCAACATTTTTTCACTTCATTATTCTCTCCTAGAACAGTCACGATTTCAAGATTTCTACTTTACAAATTCATGACATGAATTCACGATTTTAACTTCACGAATTCATAATCTTGAACGTGTGTTTGCACGATTTAAACTGCACGAAAGCATGATTTCAACTTCATGAATTCATTATTGAATTCGCGAAGGTGTATTCACGATTTCAAGATTATGTATCAGTTTTTCCTGTAGTAAGAATTTACTAGCAATATAACCTCTCAAGAGAAACAACCTCTCTTCAAGAACTGTATCAGTTCTTCATGAAGTAAGAATTTACTATCAATATAACCTATCTAGAGAAACAACCTCTCTTCAACAACAGTATCAGTTCTTCATGGAGTAAGAATTTTATCAATATAACATATCTAGAGAAACAAACTCTCTTCAACAACAGTATCAGTTCTTCATGGAGTAAGAATTTTATCAATATAACCTATCTAGAGAAACAACCTCTCTTCAACAACAGTATCAGTTCTTCATGGAGTAAGAATTTTATCAATATAACCTATCTAGAGACACAACCTCTCTTCAACAACTGTATCAGTTCTTCATGGAGTAAGAATTTTATCAATATAACATATCTAGAGAAACAACCTCTCTTCAACAACAGTATCAGTTCTTCATGGAGTAAGAATTTTTACTATCAATATAACCTATCTAGAGAAACAAACTCTCTTCAACAACAGTATCAGTTGTTCTTGTAGTAAGAATTTACTATCAATATAACCTATCTAGAGAACCAAACTCTCTTCAACAGTATCAGTTCTTCATGGAGTAAGAATTTTATCAATATAACCTATCTAGAGAAACAAACTCTCTTCAACAACAGTATCAGTTCTTCATGGAGTAAGAATTTACTATCAATATAACCTCTCTAGAGAAACAATCTCTCTTCAACAACAGTATCAGTTATTCATGGAGTAAGAATTTTATCAATATAACCTATCTAGAGAAACATCCTCTCTTCAACAACAGTATCAGTTGTTCTTGTAGTAAGAATTTTATCAATATAACCTATCTAGAGAAACAAACTCTCTTCAACAACAGTATCAGTTCTTCATGGAGTAAGAATTTTATCAATATAACCTATCTAGAGAAACAAACTCTCTTCAACAACAGTATCAGTTCTTCATGGAGTAAGAATTTACTATCAATATAACCTATCTAGAGAAACAAACTCTCTTCAACAACAGTTCTTCATGGAGTAAGAATTTACTATCAATATAACCTATCTAGAGAAACAACCTCTCTTCAACAACAGTATCAGTTGTTCTTGTAGTAAGAATTTACTAGCAATATAACCTCTCAAGAGAAACAACCTCTCTTCAAGAACTGTATCAGTTCTTCATGAAGTAAGAATTTACTATCAATATAACCTCTCTAGAGAAATAATCTCTCTTCAACAACAGTATCAGTTCTTCCTGAAGTAAGACTTTACTATCAATATAACCTCTCAAGAGAAACAACCTCTCTTCAACAACAGTATCAGTTTTTCTTGTAGTAAGAATTTACTATCAATTTTACCTCTCTTGAGCAACAACGTCTCTTCAACAACAGGATCCGTTTTTCTTGTTGTAAGAATTTACTATAAATTTTACCTCTCTAGAGAAACAATCTCTCTTCGACAACAGGATCAGTTTTTCCTGTAGTAAGAATTTACTATCAATATAACCTATCTAGAGAAACAACCTCTCTTCAACAACAGGATCAGTTCTTCATGGAGTAAGAATTTACTATCAATATAACCTATCTAGAGAAACAACCTCTCTTCAACAACAGTATCAGTTCTTCATGGAGTAAGAATTTACTATCAATATAACCTATCTAGAGAAACAAACTCTCTTCAACAACAGTTCTTCATGGAGTAAGAATTTACTATCAATATAACCTATCTAGAGAAACAACCTCTCTTCAACAACAGTATCAGTTGTTCTTCTAGTAAGAATTTACTATCAATATAACCTATATAGAGAAACAACCTCTCTTCAACAACAGTATCAGTTGTTCTTGTAGTAAGAATTTACTATCAATATAACCTATCTAGAGAAACAACCTCTCTTCAACAACAGTATCAGTTGTTCTTGTAGTAAGAATTTACTATCAATATAACCTATATAGAGAAACAACCTCTCTTCAACAACAGTATCAGTTGTTCTTGTAGTAAGAATTTACTATCAATATAACCTATCTAGAGAAACAACCTCTCTTCAACAACAGTATCAGTTGTTCTTGTAGTAAGAATTTACTATCAATATAACCTATCTAGAGAAATAACCTCTCTTCAACAACAGGATCCGTTTTTCCTAAAGTAAGAATTTACTATCAATATAACCTCTCTAGAGAAATAATCTCTCTTCAACAACAGTATCAGTTCTTCCTGAAGTAAGACTTTACTATCAATATTACCTCTCTAGAGAAACAACCTCTCTTCAACAACATTATCAGTTTTTCCTGTAGTAAGAATTTACTATCAATATAACCTCTCATGAGCAATAACCTCTCTTCAACAACAGTATCAGTTCTTCCTGTAGTAAGAATTTACTATCAATATAACCTCTCTAGAGAAACAACCTCTCTTCAACAACAGTATCAGTTCTTCCTGTAGTAAGAATTTACTATCAATATAACCTCTCTAGAGAAACAACCTCTCTTCAACAACAGTATCAGTTCTTCCTGTAGTAAGAATTTACTATCAATATAACCTCTCTAGAGAAACAACCTCTCTTCAAGAACAGTATCAGTTCTTCCTGTAGTAAGAATTTACTATCAATATAACCTCTCTAGAGAAACAACCTCTCTTCAACAACAGTATCAGTTCTTCCTGTAGTAAGAATTTACTATCAATATAACCTCTCTAGAGAAACAACCTCTCTTCAACAACAGTATCAGTTCTTCCTGTAGTAAGAATTTACTATCAATATAACCTCTCTAGAGAAACAACCTCTCTTCAACAACAGTATCAGTTCTTCCTGTAGTAAGAATTTACTATCAATATAACCTCTCTAGAGAAACAACCTCTCTTCAACAACAGTATCAGTTCTTCCTGTAGTAAGAATTTACTATCAATATAACCTCTCTAGAGAAACAACCTCTCTTCAAGAACAGTATCAGTTTTTCCTGAAGTAAGACTTTACTATCAATATTACCTCTCTAGAGAAACAACCTCTCTTCAACAACATTATCAGTTTTTCCTGTAGTAAGAATTTACTATCAATATAACCTCTCATGAGCAATAACCTCTCTTCAACAACAGTATCAGTTCTTCCTGTAGTAAGAATTTACTATCAATATAACCTCCCTAGAGAATCAACCTCTCTTCAAGAACAGTATCAGTTTTTCGTGTAGTAAGAATTTACTATCAATATAACCTCTCTAGAGCAATAACTACTCTTCAACAACAGTATCCGTTTTTCCTGTAGTAAGAATTTACTATCAACAGTATAAGTTGTTTCTTTGGTAAGTCTACACTATCAAATTTACCTCTCTAGAGCAATAACCTCTCAACAACAGTCAAATGTATGTCTATCAAAGGGTGTTGCTCCGGAGAGGTTGCATTGAATGTGATTTTCAATCATTCTAATATATATTTATAAAACAAACGTTCAAAAATGAAATCACGTGATTGTCAACATGTGTGCATGATAAAACATACATTATCTCCCCATGCAAACATTGTGTAACCGTAACTTTTACAGAAACAAATTTTTCACTCGTGCGGGTTTGTGCGCATGCGTCACATCCGTGATTCAAATACGGTCGAAATCAATATGATAAATCGCAAATATGTCAAATACCAATAACCTACTAGCCTGTTGATTTTTTCTTTGTCCAACAGCGAGCTAAGAGGATTCAGTATATCGCTTATATATAACACACTTGGTCGGTAGCATCCACATTTTTCATACCAACATGACCAACATTAGATAAATATGTCTGGCAAAATCCTCTCGACGCCTGTTTTATTGCGTGTTGTGAGCAGTCAGATTTTTTCAAACAATCTAAACCAAGCTTGAATAATTATGTCTGAGAAAAACATTCCTATTGCCTCTTTCCACCTCAGTTTCGTTGCCTTTGCAAAAGGTCGGACACCGATGAAGAAGAACACTTAACAAAATTCCAAAGCTACTTTCACGGATCCAGTGAGTAAATATCGAGCTTGTGATTAAGAAACTTTCTTATCTTATCGATATCGATTTTCGGGTAATTTTCAAGGGAGACAATCCACTGCGAAAAACCAGATAAAGGCACGGAAAGCTGCGTATGGTTCATTTTCAATCAATGCGAACACATGTAAGTTCTATTCATTTCTATTATAGTTTATGCCATTTCATTATATTCTGTTTCTTTTGCAAAAAGAAGTTTGTATATGTAATATAATTTAGCCGGTCTGTATATAACTTTGAATGTTGCATTCAATCGATCATTCCAGCAACTGTAGGTTTTCGTTAGAACGTTTACCACGCTAGTACGAGGAAAAGACACACTATACAGACCACAAATCTGCGACATAATTATATTCGAGCGATATCTTTGTGAAAAATCCACATTTCTTCTACACATGTGTTCCGAATTAGCACGGATGCTCCACGTGTGTTCCGAGTTAGCACGGATGTTCCAAGTGTGTTCAGAATTAGCACGGATGCTCCATGTGTGTTCAGAATTAACACGGATGCTTCACTTAAGTTCAGAATTAGCACCGATGCTCCACGTGCGTGAAGAATTAGCACGGATGCTCCACGTGCGTGAAGATTTAGCACTTGTCCTCCACGTGCGTGAAGAATTAGCACGGATGCTCAAAGTGCGTGAAGATTTAGCACGGATGATCCACGTGTGTGAAGAATTAGCACGGATGCTCACCGTGTGTGAAGAATAAGCACGGATGCTCCACGTGTGTGAAGAATAATCACGGATGCTCCACGTACGTTAAGACAGAGCACGGATGCTCCACGTGTGTGAATAATTAGCACGAATGCTCCACGTGTGTGAAGAATTAGCACGGATAATCCACGTGTGTGAAGAATAAGCACGGATGCTCCACGTGCGTAACGAATTAGCACGGATGCTCCACGTGTGAGAAGAATAAGCACGGATGTTCCACGTGTGTGAAGAATTCGTTTCTGTAAAACAAAAGGCTCAACAAACATGCATACGTGAACAAGTTCATATTTGTGACCATATTATGTAATAAAAGGTAAAGAACAACACAGACGCTTGTACACTTATAGTCCTACGCTAGTATCGAAAAACACAGAAAAGTATTAGAGAAAAAAAACAGAAAGGTATTTAAATGACACAAAAAGACATTGGTGATTACAGTAAACAGTTTAACATACTCCAACGGAGTATACTAACTATTTGAGTCTCGGCTGCTCTCCTCTGCCCTATCAACAAGTAATATCACATCATAACTAACCAAAAACACACATGGAACAAACAAAATACATTTCCAGCGTCACATTGACTGTTACATAGTTAAATAAACCTTTGTAGGAACATATCAAACCTCGCCCCGAGATGGACACCAGAAAATCACCAAATAGGTCGCGGAAACTGGTGACATTTTTATTATTTTTTACTATTTCGAACTGATCACAAAAAACTGCTTATCAAAAGACATCCGAAATACTTATGCCTTATTTTGACTAGGATCTAATTTGATTTTGGCAATTAATAAACCTCTAATTAGAGATTCAATGTTGCACAAGAATTAATCAAATACATGTATCATAAAATGAATACTACAATTGAACACGTACTCAGAAAAGTACAACTCATATTCGACACAACTATGTGAAGACATCATTTCTTCTTCTGTTGTAAAAAACAAAAATGCTCGATAAACAACGAAAACAAATGAATATGAATTATTGCAGAAAGCTAGATTAACAAACAAATATTTTCACTAATTAATGTCAATCCTGAAATTGGTATCATAGCAACGCCTGTCGGGAACTATCATTGTTCTAAGAGCGCTCAGCAGAAACTGAGCAAGACAAATATGGACATTCAAAAGCGTAAAAATGTCGTAAAACACTTAGACACGGAACGAATACAGCAGGATAACAAAATACTATTTGTACACATGAACTGGTGCTGCGTCACTTATCCGGAATTGATCGGAAAATTTCCGGAACATTCTGAACATAGACGGGAAGATAGCGTCGTCTCGAGATCTCACGAGATCTGGAAAAGCATTTCTAAAATGGCGAGTAGCTTCTTCAAGATTGTAGTGTGGAATTCTAGAGAATAAATGATGTATTTGATGCGTTCCTATATTGTGAATGACGTCATGTGCCCAGCCGTAGTTACGGTCAATGGAGCTTAGTTGACCTTTGACATAAGTCCACTGGTCGTCTGCAAAATGAAGAAAAAAAACACGTGTAGTATATAACAACTGTGTTGATAGCATAACACTTCTTTCAAAAGAATAAAAAGAATTAACTATCTATACCACAATAATGCCAACATGATCAATGCAGTCGCAGTGGGTTCTTAAATAGTGGCCTATGCTGTTTTCATTACGAGTTTTTGGTTGTCAATCATTTTGCTTTAGGCATCGATCATGTCTGTTTTCAGAATCGTCAATCTATTTTTAAAACACAAATATTGATAGAGAGGGAACGGCTATGTTTGGACACGTTATCAAATGTGCAATGTATCACACAGCGTTTAAAATGACAATTCAAAGTTTGCTTAATCATCGCACAGCGTGCAGATTCCTGTTTAACATCGTTTGTCAATAACCAGGCAATGACATTGAAGAAACACATAACTATATTCCCTTGAACCAATATCGAGTTATATGAAAATTTACATTTGTAGTTAACTTCGCCGATTGTGCATTTAAGTTGTCTGTTGAGCGTTTGTTTCACCAACATGTGATTATGTAGGAACATTGTTTAAAAATAATGTATTCATACTGGTCAAAAGAGCTAATTCGCCATTTTGTATTTTTAGAATCTTCTCAATATGTTCTGGATATGTTTACGTAGATCTATTTTTCGAGTATACGTTTCACTTGAATCGTAAATACTTAGCGAATTGCGATCAAAATCAACTTAAGAGCTATCCTCGAGCTAACGTCAAGATCCAAACCTACTTATAAGGCACAAGTAGGTATTTACCAAGGAAGAGGAATTGATTGTACATTGTTATCACGATCAATGTTTTCTCAGAACCGAGCTAAAACTAGTCTGTATAAATTAGAACACATCGAAAGCCTGTTTTCAGTATGAAGCCTGTTTTCAGTATGATATCAAAGCAATGGAAGGAAGCAATAATTAAGGGAGAACTTACACGAAGTCCACCAATATATTAGCATGGAAACATCGTTCAAATAGTGTACGCCGGAAAAGTATTGAGACAGAAACAATAACAATGACTGGGATTTTCTCAGAGATATCAAGATGAGAAGCTTAAAATAGATTATATGTACGACTGAAGTCGCCAAAGTACAGACGGACCGATTTTATTCGACAACCTTATATCCGAATATTGGTATTATCCGAAATAAATACAGTGGTACACGCTTATAACGAATATATACAATGTTAATGCAACAACAACAATTTTATTATTTATTTCATTTATTTATAAACTAAATATAATGCATGCTATGTATCACAACACACACACATCTGTTTAAGTGTAAACAAGAGCCAAGTCAACCGTAAATGATGCTATAACGAAATTTGTTATATCCATACAAATATAGCAAAATTTCGTTGTATGGATATAAAAATTTGGTTATAACGAAGTAAATCTCCAGGTCCCCAGAAATTCGTTGTAAACGTGCACCACTGTATAAGGTCTCGATGTATCTTCTTGGGCACGTCGAATTGAATGGGCTATTCGAAAACATGCAGTATTCGAACAAAAATTAAAACTCGATATATTCGAATAAACGAGGTCTGACTGTAATTACCAGGCTCCGCGTAGATAACACCATTTGCTGTAAGCAGTTGTGATACCATGAGCTTTTACGATGAGATAATCAATTGATATTATTCAGCTTGTAGGACATGTGGCGATAACGCTAGAAGTATCAATTATTTATTTTCAAGACCAGAGAACTAGAAATAGTATACAGCAAAAAACAGACAATTTAGCCTAATTTCCCTTTTTATAAACCATGTACATGTATTGTTTATGTTTATTTTTGGATGCATTTTGGCTTTTAAAGTAAATTGTCTTATTCATATGACAAAATATCGTTAGTAATAAATATGAGAAAATCGGTGTGAATTGCCTTCATACAGATGTACTTTACAACACTGCGTTGTCACTTTGCTTACAAGTTCGGAATAACAACAAGTACAACCGTCCTGTACCGGTATCTTTGTCCTGACCTACTCGCCGAGTTAGTGCTAGCATAGAAATGCCTGAATTGGAATCGTAGTCTCGATTCCTTGAACTTTTTAAGAAAAGTTCCAATGCAATATTTTAGAGTATGTCTATATGGAACCATTAACATGCCATTTTCTCAAAATTATTACTTAGCATATTTGGATGGGAAATAAGACTATTTACCTTTAAATATGTATATATCGAGGGTTGAGTGCAAGACTATCCTAACTCCTATATAAATACACAGGAGTAAGGATAGTCTTGCGCTGAACCCTCGATATGTTTCATTATAATGTCTACTTGTGCTTTTTAGGTGACTGTGCCTTCTGTAAGTGACATTTCCAAGGCGTCTTCCTTATTCAATTTAGCTGTTTCACTGATACATACATACTTCTCGTGTACCAGACCTCAACCTAATCATGTATGTTTGAGGTTTTGTAACATAAACGTGCCTTTTTTGCAAGGGGTAAATGAGCAGCTGTAAAGGTTAAGTTTGTTGGGTAACCACTGCCCTGCGTTCAGTTACGGCTATCGGCCCTATCGTTTCGTAACGTTTTGCAATTTGGTTCCCATGTGCAGCCAATGTACTATGGTGGGCAATGGATAAATTACAAAACGTTCGCCACTGTAAGCCGTAACTGAACGCAGGGCTGACTCAGTCTCTAACAGTGACACTTAGGCGAATGACATTCAACCTGTTCGCCATGTTCGCTTTGAAATGATTCAAATGAGATTTGGTTAATCGATCAGTATTTAAAAAGTACTTTGCAACAAATGGGAAAATGTATTTATAGACTCAGGGTCGGTAATTCTAGCAACAATGCTTACACTTCTGGTATTTAACTGTTGAATAAATGTAAGATATTTACATAAAATACACAAGGTCCGTAACTCTAGCGCTAATGCTTCTACTGCCGGTGCATTTGTTCTGAAAGCATTCAGGCTTAATGTCCCTTTTACAGAGTTTATGCTCCAAATCATCGCAGCGCTTATCTCCCTTAATGGTACTACTATGATAAAGAGAGACAACTGTGTAAGATATTGGAGTGTTGATGTTACCACGTTTTAGGCTCGAGCAGAAGAGATGAGAATAAACAATCATTACCTGCATACCAGGGCGTGTCTTCTTCGATGTGGTGAAGGAATGTTACCATAAGCAACCAACTCGCAAATACTGCTTCCGGTATAACATAGTACTTTACAACAGCTATAATCCCTACTGAGCATGCGCAGTAACAGAGACATCCGAGCCAGCCAACCAAAACAGCGATCGACAGTGTACATCCGGTCACGTGATTTGCATACATTCTGTTTATAGGATTGAAATGGCAGTGGTTCCTCGGGTAATATCCACGAAATAGGTACACAAACCAACCTAATCCAAGCCCGAATAGATACACAAAGTTGTTTCCATTGTCATATTGCTTTCTAACCGGGTAAAACACTTCGTCTTTGTCAATATTACCCGTATTCTTATGATGGTTGCGGTGTGAAATTTTCCAGGGGTAATACGGCGTTAACACCAAAGAGTGTAGAACCGTTCCAGCAACATCATTTAGCATTTCATACTTTGAGAATGAGCCGTGTCCACAATCATGTCCTAATACAAATACTCCCATCAAGAGAGTTCCCTGTAGGTACCAGTATACCGGAAATGCCACAAACAGGAAGTGGGTGGGGAGTGTACTCTCAAGTATAGTTACTATTATATACAAAGCGGCAATTAATACTAAATCTTTTATCACATAATATAGCGACTGTGAAACGTCTGCTTCGAATAATGTATTCGGTATTGCAGCTTTTATTTGAATCAGATTTGGAAAAGACGCATTCAAATACTTATTGTTAGAAGGTGTGTTGCACGTGGCGTTCGCCATGGTTCGCGAAATAAATACAATTTGAGCAAACGATTTAACTCGTTGTATTAACAAACCTTTAATACTTCCAATCACTGCTGTTTACATCACATTCTGTAATAAATAGCCTAGATAAGTTTTCCAACGTTGTATTAGTGAACATCCATTAAAGCCAACTATTCATCGTACGTACGAATAATCAGCATCAGTATCCGACTAATAAACATCACATCTTAATCTCAGTAGCTTCTTAGCGCGCGTATTCCAAAATTATCTATGTATGTACTAAAGAGCAGGCGTCTATACACGGCACATTATTGTCACTCAGGGAAATCAGGCAATTAATAATTCCAAACTCATGTTGCGTTATACCGTATCCGCGGTAACTTTATAATCTTATTGCAACGCTACATCTTCTGCATGCAGTCTGAAATTCTGAGAAATCGATAGAACTGGGAGAATCACTTGAATTTCCTATTCAGCTTTTCCTACAATCCACCACCACTTTCCGAAACGGTTCAGTCGAATAATTTTCTGCCGTCTTTTTGTCCTTCATACAACCAAAATCGATTTTGTAGTTTACTTTTTTAAGACAGCTCGCCAATAAACTGAATGCATTACAAGAAAATTTCGGTGCGTCTGCACGAAGGTGTTGCCTATATATTATCGTTGTCTTCTTGTATTAATTGAATGATATAAGCGACTGTCGTCTGCCCATTTCCTGACATTACCGTCCTGCTGTTTGGCTGAATCATACTCAAATTGTAGTTAGCGAGACGTGGTGGAGGGGGGGGTGGGGGGGGGAGGGAGAGCAGTGCGGAGGAATAACAATAGGCATTATGGATTCTAAAATACATCTACGATATAAGTCAACAGTATTTAAGATCGCCACGGGGTTTCTCTAGAATGTAGCGGATCCGTAGTCCAGTGGTAGTGCGCTTGGACTTGTAATCCTGGGATCGCAGGTTCGATTCCCCGCTCCATCACTGACCGCACTAACAGTCTTTCGGACGAGACTTTAAAAAACCGATGTCCCGTGTATGATGCTTTACATCGATCACGTAAAAGAACCAGGGGGCTTCTGGAACTGGGGCATCTTCTGTATCATGCACTATCCTCCAAAAATATAATATGACTAACATTCTTCATGAGGCGTCGCCCATGTGGGAAACCGGTGGCGACGATAAATAAATGCAAATACAACATCTCTAGGACGCCTTTGTAAATGAACGTGTCAAGGGTCGCCTATACAGACAGTTTTCCTTTTATGTCATAGTGTTCTTTCATGCCGTACAAAATGTCTCCATTTATTCCTGGAAATAGATCTATATGAACTATAAAAATTAAACAAGTATGTAACTTAACTAATATTAATTCACGAAAAATAACATTTTTATATATAACAATGACCAGATTTTTATATAAAGGTTGTTTCAACTTTTATCTATACGATTTAACACAACTGTTTGACATTTTCAAGTTATACAAATTGTACATGACGGTCTATGGACCTTATCAGATTTCCTGGAATTAATTATCAAGCAGTGCTAACTTGCCCTTCCCCGAGCCGCTGATAACTTTACAAATTAATCAGAAGTGGAGGACAAATGACCTTAGCCAAGGTCACGGAAATACATGATCTGCCCCGCACGTGAATCAAACCCGGACGTATCGGGTGACAGCCCAGGCCTCAACCCACTGTGTTAACTGTGCGGGCTACAGGGCTGTATCCAATACCGGTTGGCCATGAAAATAGAAGTCTGTGTGTTTTCATATTTTCAAAATACGATTAAAAATTTAAAACAGGATACCAGAAACATGTTTAACGAATGGCCCATCGTGTGAACTGTGGATAATAACGGTATGACATGCGAATGATGCATTTTTAATGATATAGTGTTATAGTAACAATGTGTAATTTATCAACGCCAACACAAACATACGAATACATGTAAAGTCGATGTAAAGTAGAAGTTGATTACATTCATCTGTGAATAATGTTTCCACTAAATCAAGTATGAATATTATGTTCAATATACTAAATAATTCAGTACAGGAACTAAAATTGTGCGTCATCAAACAAATCGCAACTTCATTGCTGGCAACCATGTTTTATAAATACACTCAGATACAGTTAGCGTGAAGTTAGCAGCAACAGCAGTATTTGTGCTAACAGCCATACTATAGTTCATAACAGTATTTCTGCTAAGGTGCAGTATAAAACTGTCAGCAGTGGGAGCTGTAAGCTGTTCCTTGTGTCAGTATAGCAAACGGTTACTTATTTTTATAAGAATTATAAAAGATATTTCACACACAAAAATTAAAGTTACACTGCAGACAAAATAGATGCAATTAAATAGTTACATTCTGTTAAGTAATAAATCTAAAAAAATGTAGGAAATAACAGAAACCCCGAGAATTATTCACAGTATCACATAAAATGTATATTACTGGGTAGTACAACAAAACTAATTATGCAGTTATCTGTATTAGCCATAATACTGACGACACCAGTGCATTGCTTGCAGTATGAGCCGTTCAATATGATGCTGTTATTACTGTTACCGCTGTTACTGTTACTGCAGCGGCTGTCACTATTACTGCTGTTACTGCTACTTCTATTATTGCTACTGCTGCTACTGCTATTGGTGTCACTGTAACTGCTGTTACATCTGCTACTGTTTCTGCTACTGTTACTGCTACTTCTATCATTGTTACTGCTGTCACTGTTGCTACTGTCACTGTTACTGCTGTCACTGTTACTACTGTCATCGTACTGCTGTCACTGTAACTACTGTCACTGTTACTGCTGTCACTGTTACTACTGTCATTGTTACTGCTGTCACTGTAACTACTGTCACTGTTACTGCTGTCACTGTAACTACTGTCACTGTTACTACTGTCACTGTTACTACTGTCATTGTTACTGCTGTCACTGTTACTACTGTCACTGTTACTGCTGTCACTGTTACTACTGTCATTGTTACTGCTGTCACTGTTACTACTGTCACTGTTACTGCTGTCATTGTTACTACTGTCACTGTTACTGCTGTCACTGTTACTACTGTCATTGTTACTACTGTCACTGTTACTGCTGTCACTGTTACTGCTGTCACTGTTACTACTATTACTGCTGGTACTGCTTTTGGTGTCAATGTTTCTGCTGTCAAGTCTGCTACTGTTACTGCTACTGTTGTTGTTATCACTGTTACTACTGTTACTGCTTCTGTTGTTGTTGTCACTGCTACTACTGTTACTGCTACTGTTGTTGTTGTCACTGCTTCTACTGTTACTGCTGCTGTTGTTGTTGTCACTGCTACTACTGTTACTGCTGCTGTTGTTGTTGTCACTGCTACTAATGTTAATGCTGCTGTTGTTGTTGTCACTGCTACTAATGTTACTGCTGCTGTTGTTGTTGTCACTGCTACTACTGTTACTGCTGCTGTTGTTGTTGTCACTGCTACTACTGTTACTGCTGCTGTTGTTGTTGTCACTGCTACTACTGTTACTGCTAATGTTGTTGTTGTCACTGCTACTACTGTTATTGCAGCTGTTGTCACTGCTACTACTGTTACTGCTGCTGTTGTTGTTGTCACTGCTACTACTGTTACTGCTACTGTTGTTGTTGTCACTGCTACTACTGTTACTGCAGCTGTTGTTGTTGTCACTGCTACCACTGTTACTGCTAATGTTGTTGTTGTCACTGCTACTACTGTTACTGCTGCTGTTGTTGTTGTCACTGCTACTACTGTTACTGCTGCTGTCTTTTATTTTGCGGCCGTTACTGCTACCGCTGTTGATGTAACTTCTACTGGTGTTACTGCTAAAACTGCCAATTTCACAAGACAGATACATGAAAGCTTCTTATTACGAATGTATTGAAACAAATGCCTAGAATTTGAGGTACATTAGATGATGGTGTTTTACCGAAAATATAAACATATGATGAGAATATCACAGCAAAATTAGCGAAAGTTGTGTTCCAATGCATACTTTACTGTCTGAGGAGACTAGTTAATGGTCAATGACATTTAAACTGCATCGTCTGACGGCACTAGGTGACATGAATTACTACGCATAACCAATTACGACCATGACCAAATATGGAACTATTGATATGTCATGTGAGTTTGAAGTGTCACAGACAATATTCAATTATTGCCTAATACGTAACCAAACAGAGGTATAACCTGCAGACAAACTGTGACCGATAACATTGTGTCGGTGAGATTACAGTATCGTGCATAACGAGATTTGCGAGTTTCCATTCTTATCCGTTTTCGAAAATGAAGAAGTAAAACTGTTGTTACTATGGAAACCGGTTTTGACGACATCAACAGTCGGTCACGGACATACTGGTGATAATATTCACAGTTGTGTCTCATATAGGCGTGTCCTATTTAACAGAGATAATATCTCACGCAGAGGAATCGCGCCCTCGTATACACAAATAATACTGGGATAATATCGCTCACCGAGAGGCCTCGCACCTTTGCTCCCATATACGGAAAATTAAATAGTCTGCGTTAGTGTTCATAACCATTTATTTCTGCAAGGTACAGAAGGGGATTTAAAGACTTTGTATTCATGTAATATATTTGTCGCAAGAGCTAACCAGCCATTTTGTAGCTAGATTTGTTTCGAACTTACTAATTTTTAAAATGTTATCTTTAAGGATGCACATGATTTTCACTGATTTACGTCCTTGTTTTTCGATAGCTCAATTTATTGTAATTATGAATGTTACAAGTAATCAATATCATTAGACGATGTATCCAGTGGCTGTATAGAAACTGTGCGAAATATTACCGGCGGGTTAGAACTTTTCACCAGAATCTACAACTGCTTAGTAGCGGCACGGCGCGTTGGGAGTTATATTGAGAATGGGTCAAAGAAAGGCATTTCCTATGAGATAGATATTGCGCGCCCGTGGGTGCGTGACATTTCCTTTAACACCCTCTACTTTCTTTCCTTTTCTCCCTCATGTAAAAAACTTCCTTTTAAACTCGCAGTTTCTCGCTTATTATTGATGTGTTTCTCTACTTCCACAAATTTCAATAATTACAAAGAATTTCATTCTTACTTGGAATACATTAACAGTGACATGTCAAGATTAGTTCTGAACAAAGTCTGTCTTAGTTGTGAGGAAGAAAGGTTGACAACTAGTCCATGAAAATACGGTCTTATTTCTAAAATGAAGTGGTCTTACTATTGAGGTTGTATTTAAAAGCCGTTTTACTGTAAATACAGAATTGAGTTGTAAGCTACATTTACATTGTATTACATAACCATATGTTAATATTCTCTTGGCTAGGATTGCCAATTATCACCAACAACACTTTGTGTCCACCCCCTACGGAAAAGTACGGCATTTAGCATGGACGTTTATTAATGTCTTGGTGTGACGAGCACAACTGTCTTCTTGCATTGACATTTCTATGTTTGTGCTTACATTAACATTGTTTAACACAAATATGTAAAGGTTTGAACAGAAGATTTGTTGAATGTTTAAGCTTCTATAGAAAGTACAGTGGAACACGCTTATAACGTACTCGGTTATAAAGAAACATCGGATAGTACGTAGTAATTTTTATTCCCCGACCAAGCTCTTCTATGTTTCTACTATATATAACTACACAGTTATAATGAAATTTCGTTGTATTGATATAACACAGTTTGGATACAACGAAATAAATCTGCAGCTTCACATAAATTCGTTATAAGGGTGTTCCATTGTAGATCATTATTGATCTTGTTCGCATGTAGCAATAAATCCTTTTCCTTAGCGCTAAGAAACACCAACATCTCGAAATACGAAAATGTTGTTAACACAGTACATTGGTCCTGATCTTCGTTTCTGTCAGACTACTTATCTCGTTAGTCTATGTCACGGAAAGCAGTGACTGACATATATGTCTTTTATGAGTTGACATAAATTGGGTTTACATTCACGAGGTTTAACCAGACATTGACATATTATTCGAAGAATTCAGAAACCACAAAAGAAGCTATGCAATGTGCAGCTGAAAATATACTAGAACTTGCCTTATTTTCATTCATTACCTTATAGTTAACAGTTATTAAATAATTACTGATGTGATATAATTTGGTAATTCACTTTGAGGGCCAGCACAGTGTTGATAACTGTTAATTATATAAGTGTTTCAAGAGACTTAACTAGATTAAGCTGGATGTGTGAGTCGACAAAATGTCGGGACAATCTAGAGGCTATTGATACCAGCACAAATAGCAAATGTGAAATTACATAGCATGGACTTATTTTTCAGAGGTGAAATAGAATAACGTTGGCTAATAGCAATAGTCAAACAATAAAGCATGGACTGATAGCAATAGTGAAGCAACATTGCAAGGTCCAATAGCAAGATGGAACTAACGCAGCATGGTCCTAAAGTAATAGTGAACACACATTGGTCCCATTGCAAGGGTAAAAAAACACATTGGTCCCATGGTCCCAAAGCAAGGGTGAAATAACACAGCATGGTCCCATAGCAAGGGTTAAATAACACAGCATGTTCAGATTGCAAGGGTTAAATAACACAGCATAGTCCCATCCCAAGGGTAAACAAACACAACATGGTCCCATAGCAAGGGTTAAATAAAACACCATGGTTCCATAGCAAGGGTAAACTTACACAGCATGGTCCCATAGCATGGTTGAACTGACACAGCATGGTCCCATAGCAAGGTTGAACTGACACAGCATGGTCCCATAGCAAGGTTGAACTGACACAGCATGGTCCCATAGCAAGGTTGAACTGACACAGCATGGTCCCATAGCAAGGTTGAACTGACACAGCATGGTCCCATAGCAAGGTTGAACTGACACAACATGGTCCAATAACAAGAGTGAAATAACACAGCATTGTCCCATAGCAAGATTGAAGTTCCTGAGCTTGGTCCCATACCAAGGTGAAATAACACATCATGGTCCCATAGCAAGATTGAAGTTCCTCAGCTTGGTCCCATACCAAGGTGAAATAACACATCATGGTCCCATACCAAGGTGAAATAACACAGCATGGTCCCATAGCAAGATTGAAGTTCCTCAGCTTGGTCCCATACCAAGGTGAAATAACACATCATGGTCCCATACCAAGGTGAAATAACACAGCATGGTCCCATAGCAAGATTGAACTTACACAACATGGTCCCATAGCAAGATTGAACTTACACAACATGGTCCCATAGCAAGATTGAACTTACACAACATGGTCCCATAGCAAGATTGAACTTACACAACATGGTCCCATAACATAAGTGAAATAACACAGCATGGTCCCATACCAAGGTTGAACTTGCACAACATGGTCCCATACCAAGGTTGAACTTACACAACATGGTCCCATAGCAAGGTTGAACTTCCACAGCATGGTCCCATACCAAGGTTGACCTTACACAACATGGTCACATACCAGGTTGAACTTGCACAACATGGTCCCATAGCAAGGTTGAACTTACACAGCATGGTCCCATATCAAGGTTGAACTTACACAACATGGTCCCATACCAAGGTTGAACTTACACAACATGGTCCCATACCAAGGTTGAACTTACACAACATGGTCCCATACCAAGGTTGAACTTACACAGCATGGTCCCATACCAAGGTTGAACTTACACAACATGGTCCCATACCAAGGTTGAACTTACACAACATGGTCCCATACCAAGGTTGAACTTACACAACATGGTCCCATACCAAGGTTGAACTTACACAACATGGTCCCATACCAAGGTTGAACTTGCACAACATGGTCCCATACCAAGGTTGAACTTACACAACATGGTCCCATACCAAGGTTGAACTTGCACAACATGGTCCCATACCAAGGTTGAACTTACACAACATGGTCCCATACCAAGGTTGAACTTACACAACTTGGTCCCATATCAAGGTGAAATAACACATTATGGTCCCATAGCAAGATTGAACTTACACAACATGGTCCCATACCAAGGTTGAACTTACACACAGGGTCCCATACAAAGGTGAAATAACACATTATGGTCCCATAGCAAGATTGAACTTACACAACATGGTCCCATAACAATAGTGAAATAACACAACATGGTCCCATAGCAAGGTTGAACTTACACACAGGGTCCCATACAAAGGTGAAATAACACATTATGGTCCCATAGCAAGGAGAAAAACACAGCATGGTCCCATAACAAGAGTGAAATAACACAGCATGGTCCCATAACAAGAGTGAAATAACACAGCATGGTCCCATAGCAAGGTTGAACTTACACAGCATGGTCATATAGCAAAGGTGAAATAGCACACCATGGTCTAATATCAAGAAAGAAGTAGCACACCATGGTCTATAGCAAGATTGAACTGACACAGCATAGTCCCATAGCAAGGCTGAACGGACACAGCATGGTCCCATAGCAAGAGAGCAGTAACATAGCATGGTTCCATAGCAAGTGTGAAATAACACATCATGGTCCCATAGAAAGGATGAATTGACACAGAATGGTCCCATAGCAAGACTGAATGAACACAGCATGGTCAGATTGCAAGGGTTAAATAACACAGCATGGTCCCATCGCAAGGGTAAAAACACAGCATGGTCCAATAGCAAGAGAGATGTAACATAGCATGGTTCCATAGCAAGTATGAAATAACACATCATGGTCCCATAGCAAGGGTGAACTGATACAGCATGGTCCAAAAGGAAGAGTGAAATAACACATAAGTTACACAGCATCATAGTATTGTCTCTTTGAAGTGGTTAAATTTCATTGCATGGTCTAGTTACAATAGTAAATTAACACACCATAGCCTCAAAGCATCAGCGAAATAACACACCAAAGCCACATAGCACAATTGAAATAACACACCAAAGCCACATAGCATAAGTGAAATAACACACCAAAGCCACATAGCATAAGTGAAATAACACACCAAAGCCACAAAGCACAATTGAAATAACACACCAAAACCACATAGCATAAGTGAAATAACACACCAAAGCCACATAGCACAAGTGAAAAATACACCAAAAGCCACATAGCACAAGTGAAATAAAACACCATAATCACATAGCACAAGTGAAATAACACACCATAGTCACAGAGCACAAGTAAAATAACACACCATAGTCACATAGCATACCATAGTCACATAGCACAAGTGAAAAAACACCATAGTCACATAGCACAAGTGAAATAACACACCATAGTCACACAGCACACCATAGCCACATAGAACAAGTGAAATAACACACCATAGTCACATAGCACACCATAGCCACATAGAACAAGTGAAATAACACACCATAGACACACAGCACACCATAGCCACATAGAACAAGTGAAATAACACACCATAGTCACACATCACATCATAGTCACATAGAACAAGTGAAATAACACACCATAGACACACAGCACACCATAGCCACATAGAACAAGTGAAAAAACACCATAGTCACACAGCACACCGTAGCCACATAGAACAAGTGAAATAACACACCATAGACACACAGCACACCATATCCACATAGAACAAGTGAAATAACACACCATAGTCACACATCACATCATAGCCACATAGAACAAGTGAAATAACACACCATAGACACACAGCACACCATAGCCACATAGAACAAGTGAAATAACACACCATAGTCACACATCACATCATAGTCACATAGAACAAGTGAAATAACACACCATAGACACACAGCACACCATAGCCACATAGAACAAGTGAAAAAACACCATAGTCACACAGCACACCGTAGCCACATAGAACAAGTGAAATAACACACCATAGACACACAGCACACCATATCCACATAGAACAAGTGAAATAACACACCATAGTCACACATCACATCATAGCCACATAGAACAAGTGAAATAACACACCATAGACACACAGCACACCATAGCCACATAGAACAAGTGAAAAAACACCATAGCCACATAGAACAAGTGAAATAACCCACCATAGTCACAGAGCACACCATAGCCATATAGAACAAGTGAAAAAACACCATAGCCACACAGCACACCATAGCCATATAGAACAAGTGAAATAACACACCATAGTCACACAGCACACCATAGCCACATAGAACAAGTGAAATAACACACCATAGACACACAGCACACCATAGACGAACAGCACACCATAGTCACACAGCACACCATAGCCACATAGAACAAGTGAAATAATACACCATAGACACACAGCACACCATAGCCACATAGAATAAGTGAAATAACACACCATAGTCACACAGCACACCATAGCCACATAGAACAAGTGAAATAATACACCATAGACACACAGCACACCATAGCCACATAGAATAAGTGAAATAACACACCATAGTCACACAGCACACCATAGCCACATAGAACAAGTGAAATAATACACCATAGACACACAGCACACCATAGCCACATAACACAGCCTCATAGCACAAGTGAAATAAAATAGCATATGCTCATAGCACAAGTAAATATGATACACCATAGCCTCATAGCACAAGTGAAATAAAATAGCATATGCTCATAGCACAAGTAAATATGACACACCATAGCCTCATAGCACAAGTGAAATAAAATAGCATAGCCTCCTAGCATAAATTAAACAAAGCGTCGTCTGTTTGCAAAAGTGAAATAACATACCGTGGTCTGAGAGCAATTGTGAAAGAGTATGACATTGAAATTATGGATTTGAGTAGTTTATACAGATCATAAACGTGTATAATTTTATGTGTGGGTTATTGCATTTAACGTTTCAAAGAATCAAAGCATAAACTCCGACTGGCGAGTTCTAAAGGAAGCCATACATTCTCTAAAAATGAATAAATGAATACAGCAGATTGTGTTCTCTAACAAATCCCGCGTAATTCTACTTACCAGTAAGGAGACAAAACAACCTGTTATCTTCTTGGGTTAACAATAAGTCGATAACAATTTGCAGACGAATATAGAGAAATGTTAATCCACCGCTTCAATGTCTCTCTGGAGATGGAGTGCGAGTAAATATGACGTCAGACGGGAATCAACTGAATTGGGATTTTCCGGTACACTACCGTTAAGGTTGGAACTCTTTTCTTGTGAATATTTCAGTTGAAGTGTTACTAAAATATAGATTTTCTCGATAAGTGCTGACGTATCGGGAAAATATCTGAAGCTTTCCGGTAAATGTCCACCTATATACGAAGTAGGCTATATTTGGTTCGCTATAAAGGCTCCCGTAAGTATTTATAATCAAAACTTGGAGTACAATATTGAACAACAAATATCGTTATATCCATGGCTAACAATAGAACGAACAAAAGAAACAATTGATGCAGTCATTTGATCAGGTGTGTAGCAGCTGGTAAGGGGACATTTCTGAATCAAGGGGCGTAGTTTTCTTTCAGCCATATATAGTATCTCTATAACCATATACATGTGCAATGATAAGTATCGCTATCGAATTGTTGTTTTCTTCAGCTTCATAAAATATTGTCATAATTGTGTACATGTATCACAATGTTAGATCTCGACCAATGTTTCACATTCATACATTGTTAGACTTCAAACGACACATTACCTAGACCTGCCACGCCTACAGTGGTAGACTGCAAGCGACACTTTACCTAGACCAGCCACGCATACAGTAGTAGACTGCAAGCGACACTTTACCTAGACCAGCCACGCCTACAGTGGTAGACTGCAAGCGACTCTTTACCTCGACCAGCCACGCCTACATTGGTAGACTGCAAGCGACACTTTACCTAGACCAGCCACGCCTACATTGGTAGACTGCAAGCGACACTTTACCTAGACCAGCCACGCCTACATTGGTAGACTACAAGCGACACTTTACCTAGACCAGCCACGCATACAGTGGTAGACTGCAAGCGACACTTTACTTAGACCAGCCACGCATACAGTGGTAGACTGCAAGCGACACTTTACTTAGACCAGCCACGCATACAGTGGTAGACTGCAAGCGACACTTTACTTAGACCAGCCACGCATACAGTGGTAGACTGCAAGCGACACTTTACTTAGACCAGCCACGCATACAGTGGTAGACTGCAAGCGACACTTTACTTAGACCAGCCACGCATACAGTGGTAGACTGCAAGCGACACTTTACTTAGACCAGCCACGCATACAGTGGTAGACTGCAAGCGACACTTTACTTAGACCAGCCACGCATACAGTGGTAGACTTCAAGCGACACTTTACTTAGACCAGCCACGCCTACAGTGGTAGACTGCAAGCGACACTTTACTTAGACCAGCCACGCATACAGCGGTTGACTGCAAGCGACACTTTACTTAGACCAGCCACGCATACAGTGGTAGACTTCAAGCGACTCTTTACCTAGACATGCCACGCATACAGTGGTAGACTTCAAGCGACACTTTACTTAGACCAGCCACGCAAACAGTGGTAGATTTCAAGTGACACTTTACCTAGACCAGCCACGCATACAGTGGTAGACTTCAAGCGACACTTTACTTAGACCAGCCACGCAAACAGTGGTAGACTTCAAGCGACACTTTACTTAGACCAGCCACGCATATAGTGGTAGCCTGCAAGCGACACTTTACTTAGACCAGCCACACATACAGTGGAAGACTTCAAGCGACTCTTTACCTAGACATGCCACGCATACAGTGGTAGACTTCAAGCGACACTTTACCTAGACCAGCCACGCATACAGTGGTAGACTTCAAGCGACACTTTACTTAGACCAGCCACGCAAACAGTGGTAGACTTCAAGCGACACTTTACCTAGACCAGCCACGCCTACAGTGGTAGACTGCAAACGACACTTTACTTAGACCAGCCACGCCTACAGTGGTAGACTGCAAGCGACACTTTACTTAGACCAGCCACGCATACAGTGGTAGACTGCAAGCGACACTTTACTTAGACCAGCCACGCATACAGTGGTAGACTGCAAGCGACACTTTACTTAGTACAGCCACGCATACAGTGGTAGACTTCAAGCGACACTTTACCTAGACCAGCCACGCATACAGTGGTAGACTGCAAGCGACACTTTACTTAGACCAGCCACGCATACAGTGGTAGACTTCAAGCGACTCTTTACCTAGACATGCCACGCATACAGTGGTAGACTTCAAGCGACACTTTACCTAGACCAGCCAAGCATACAGTGGTAGACTTCAAGCGACACTTTACCTAGACCAGCCACGCATACAGTGGTAGACTTCAAGCGACACTTTACCTAGACCAGCCACGCATACAGTGGTAGACTGCAAGCGACACTTTACCTAGACCAGCCACGCATACAGTGGTAGACTTCAAGCGACACTTTACCTAGACCAACCACGCATACAGTGGTAGACTTCAAGCGACACTTTACCTAGACCAGCCACGCATACAGTGGTAGACTTCAAGCGACTCTTTACCTAGACCAGCCACGCATATAGTGGTAGCCTGCAAGCGACTCTATACCTAGACCAGCCACGCATACAGTGGTAGACTTCAAGCGACACTTTACCTAGACCAGCCACGCATACAGTGGTAGACTTCAAGCGACACTTTACCTAGACCAGCCACGCATACAGTGGTAGACTTCAAGCGACACTTTACCTAGACCAGCCACGCATACAGTGGTAGACTTCAAGCGACACTTTACCTAGACCAGCCACGCATACACGGGTATACTTCAAGCGACACTTTACCTAGACATGCCACGCCTACACGGGTATACTTCAAGCGACTCTTTACCTAGACATGCCACGCCTACACGGGTATACTTCAAGCGACACTTTACCTAGACATGCCACGCCTACACGGGTATACTTCAAGCGACACTTCACCTAGACCAGCCACGCCTACAGTCGTAGACTTCAAGTGACACTTTACCTAGACCAGCTACGCCTACTGTGCTCGACTACCAGCTCTATACAACTAATGCCAGCCACGCCTAAATTGCAAAACTTCCGGCTCCATACCATCAATGTCAACCACGCCTACGGTGCAATACTACCAGCTCCATACAATCAATGCCAGCCACGCCTTCAGTGCAATACTACCAGCTCCATACAATCAATGCCAGCCACGCATACAGTGCAATTTTACGAGCTCCATACAATCAATGCCAGCCACACCTACAGTGCAATATTACCAGCCCCATACAATCAATGCCAGCCACGCCTACAGTGCAATACTACCAGCTCCATACAATCAATGCCAGCCACGCCTACAGTGCAATATAACCAGCTCCATACCATCAATGCCAGCCACGCCTACAGTGCAATACTACCAGCTCCATACAATCAATGCCAGCCACGCCTACAGTGCAATACTACCAGCTCCATTCCATCAATGCCAGCCACGCCTACAGTGCAATACTACCAGCTTCATTCCATCGATGCCAGCCACGTCTACAGTGCTCGACTTCCAGTTCCATTCCATCAATGCCAGCCACGCCTACAGTGCAATACTACCAGCTTCATTCCATCGATGCCAGCCACGTCTACAGTGCTCGACTACCAGCTCCATTCCATCAATGCCAGCCACGTCCACAGTGCAATACTACCAGCTTCAATCCATCGATGCCAGCCACGTCCACAGTGCTCGACTACCAGCTCCATTCCATCAATGCCAGCCACGCCTACAGTGCTCGACTACCAGCTCCATACCACCAATGCCAGCCACGCCTACAGTGCTCGACTACCAGCTCCATACCACCAATGCCAGCCACGCCTACAGTGCTCGACTACCAGCTCCATACCATCAATGCCAGCCACGCCTACAGTGCTCGACTACCATGCCCACCTAACCAATGGCATATACTCTTTTAAAATTATTTTCACCGGGGTTCAACCACGTATTCAAGGTTTTCCTGAGTGTTCTCGTACATGTTAATTGATCGGCTATATGGTATATGTCATCTTAACTTACCTACCGTCATTTTGAGGAGAAAATACAAACAATATTGCGCCTCGGATACAGGAGATTGCACTTATAATCACATGGCCTCTAGATTATAGTAAATCATGCTATATTGATTCAGTAGTTTGTGTCTGTGAGGTCAATGCATCTCAACTCCCATAATGTTCAATTATGTGCCATATTAAACGCGCTTTTGGAAAATCGGCAGTCATTAATTATGTATCGTATGTATAATGTACTAGTCGTATTAACCATTAATATTATAACATTGCTATGATAACTCTACTGAACGAGAAAAGAAACGAATCGCCTAATTGTTCAGCATTGATTTTATTCTTATAGAGCAGACACGTATTACAGTTAAACCTCTCTAAAACCCGTCTCGAAATTAGAATCGCATAAATAAGATCGTATTTTCATGGAGCAATTTTTAATTTTTCTTCAATATTTCAAGTTAACTCAATAATCAGACCAACGCATGACTATGACCGGCTTCTTTAAAACAAATGTTGGCATTACTCAAAAGCGTTTCACTGAATTGTGGAACTTTTGTTGATATGGCAATCCCTTTACCTAAATCCAAGCTAAGATTTATGCAATTTACAAGGATTGAATGATGCAGAAGCACGTGACAGAACTTCCGCTCGAATCTTAATACTTTAAGTTATTCAGGAGCGTAGCTAGGCCTTTTCGAAGTGTTCGCACAATTTGAGTTCAAAGGGGCGATTGACGTTTTCATGAGAGAGAAACAGAATTGGGGCGTGTACTATACGGCAGGGAATAACAAGCGTTCGTTCAAATATAAAGTAACCAAGACTCTATCTATTGTACTTTTTGAGGTGTTATCGTCTCACGAATTCAAAATATACGGCCTGCAAACGCTTCATCCCCACTTTATTTAATATTTAGCCTCTAGTATGTTTTTGATTCAGATGACAAGTTGTGCGCAAGCGCGTATTTGCGTAACGGCAACTACGCCACTGGTTATAACCCGACTTCTCATACAAAGGCGTCGATATGGCCAGTCGTTTGAAATCGTTAACATTTTGTTAAATACTTTTTGTCGACGTATGACATCTGTCAAACAAAACAAATAAGCAATATTTCGAGAACGGTAACAATTTCAAGCATAACTAAATATTATTCGGCGATCAATCTCCGAATAACAAGCTTAGTGTTTTGTGTCAAGCAAATGACATTTACATTACAGATAAAAAAATCGCAATTGATATCTATAAAAGGTCAAGAAATAAATATGATACACTGAATTTGAAATGAGCTTAATTAATTACTCCATGATATAAGTATTTGTGTTACACCGGTTTATTTCCCCATTCAAACAGGACAAACATTTTGTCTGTAGTAGGAGTATCTTCATCAGTAAGTATCTTATATTTATTTATTTCAATATTTTATTTGTATATATACTGATCACACGTGCTAACCCACCAGGACTACTTCATATGGTTTCTATAAAGCTTGTAGATATATCTTATGTTGATTTTGCGGATTGCAGTAAGCTTAAACATTTATAATCGAAAATATTTATAATCGAAAATATTTATAATCGAAAATATTTATAATCGAAAATATTTATAATCGAAAATATTTATAATCGAAAATATTTATAATCGAAAAAAGTCGATCTGTCAAAATTACATCCATCGTATCAGATCACTTTAAATAATGTAGTGAATATTCTTAAAATACGCACTACTTAGCCGGTTAGATATTTTGACCAGTATAGATATAAACATGAATATACAACATAACGCTTTGCTTGGTGTTCAAATCTGACACGAGCGTCCGTTGCCTTTTGTTGCAATACAATTCGAGTTATGACAATCGGTCAATAATTGGTTGTCACTGGTCCTAGATAAAATATATTCCGACTGAATTTGGCAAGGCAATTTCCTTCCACAGCAGTCTAACATTTATACTTAACAGCGGGATCGATGGCTCAAAATAAGCTCTGGAGTTCCGTTAAAGTAAAAATAACTTCACTGTAAAGCGATACAAGTTTTTATTTTGACGGCCCAGTTGTAAAAAAACATCACTAATTTTCCAAATATTTATCTCATATACAGATAATTCGTGATGACGTCATACTGGGTCGTTGCCATGGTTATGCTAGTATTACTTAGCGTCACGTACGGACAATTTTATGGTGGTGATATGCCGGATAATGGTTATAATGGTTACGACAGGCCAGATTTTCCTGATGGCGATTACGGACGAGATCCATACCCTGGGTACATGGGCGGGTTTCCTCCTATGTACGGACGGAGACGCTACATGCCCTGGAGATATTAAAGGCGTTAGGTAAGCGGTGTTTTTAAGCATAGCAACGTCGGTTTGTCAGTATAATAGCTAATGTAATGTTCGATCAGAGTGACACGATATATCCGTATATTGCAATATGCAGCCAAACAGAATTGTACCGCGATATGAAACTTACGTGTTTTTAACGATACTTAATGATCTGTCCTGTTGATCAACACCTGTTGTAAAATGTTCGGTCTTTTCATGGTTCGTTCGAAACAAAATGCTCAAGTCTTGCAAACGTTTTTTTTTATGTTATCTTTTTAAACACATTTGAAGAGCAGTTCAATAAAAGTCTGTTCAAGGAAGAAGAAATCTGCAATTATCAAATATGAATCACTATATCGAGGGGTAAGAGCCAGAATCTACCATCTTCTTTATACATTTATATGGATATAGCTGGTTCTGGCACCAACACCTCGATATAGTTGGTTCTGGCACCCACCTCGATATAGCTGGTTCTGGCACCAACACCTCGATATAGCTGGTTCTGGCACCAACACCTCGATATAGCTGGTTCTAGCACCAACACCTCGATATAGCTGGTTCTGGCACCAACACCTCGATATAGCTGGTTCTGGAACCAACACCTCGATATAGCTGGTTCTGGCACCAAAACCTCGATATAGCTGGTTCTGGCACCAACACCTCGATATAGCTGGTTCTGGCACCAACACCTCGATATAGCTGGTTTTGGCACCAACACCTCGATATAGCTGGTTCTAGCACCAACACCTCGATATATGGTGGTACGAGTACATTTTGCAATATGTTGCTAAAGTATTACAATACACTTCAGGCGTATCGTGACAGCTCTAATTGTCAAATAAATGGAAGAATGGGTCTTGGACGCAAACTTATAATAATTCTTTATTTAAAGATGGACGCTCGATAAGTCCGAGGCTTATCTCACTCTAAGTCGTGTATCAAACAACATAGACATCACAACCATGCATTCATACAATGAATGTAAAACAATGCAAAATACCCTTACAATAAATAAAGCAACATATAGCAGTTTCATCAAATTTGCATTATGTTATAATTTAATGTTTAATATATAGTCTGTAGGCCGGTAAAGTAAAAAGAGGCAGGCATCAAATCAGCAGTGATTCGAGTTTTATAGAGATAAATAAATTGTGGTATTTCACAATGCTGGTCAGTTCTTAACAAAGAACGATTTTGTACCGTAAAATTTGCAAATGACAAAAAGTGTTTTGTTAGAAACTGAACTTCTTTTATATAAACAGTTTTCGACAACACATGTATATCATTCCTATAGCCAATACCGTGTAAAATGAAGAGATATTGTATTAACTTAAATGTTGACTTTTAGAGCATATAATACTACATACATTGTATTTATATAGCCGGTATATACTTTCGTATATATACAAACAATGCATCGCTATTGAACCGACGTATATATGTATATTAATGCAATAAGTTGATAGAAGTCGATAAATACATAAGTGTATGGACTGACAATCAATCATACGCACATTTCCGCTAAAATTTTGCATATCATGAAATAAATCAACGTGTGTATTCAGCGATGGGTTTTAATACATAATCTACGTATCAATAAGAATAACACTCATCAATTAACTCATATCATTTTGTTTATATGCTAATTTTCTATTTCAGCATTGAAATCAGCTGACACTACGACGCCTGTACTGTACTGAAATAGTTTATAGATTTTCTTTCAATAAATAAAAATCTGTTCTATTCGAGTCGTTGATCATATGGGTGATACCTATGTTGGGAGGTCACTCTTCCGACTTAAATTTAAGTTATTCACAGTTTCCTCCCCTGATTATCAAGGGAGGTCACTCTTCCGACTTAATTTTAAGTTTTTCAAAGTTTCCTCCCCTTATTATCAAGGGAGGTCATTCTTCCGACTTATTTTTAGGTTTATATTTTATTTATATTTTCTTTTAATAAATAAAAAACTGTTCTATTCGAGTCGTTCATCATATGGGTGATACCTATGTTGCACTCATGTCTTACTATCGTTGTTTGGAAGGTGATGATGAGCATAACGTGACGGCGATGAATGCCGGGATGGATTGCAAATGTACATTGTATTTTTTGTTTTATGTCGCAATATTTTTTTTCTCCAAATAACCTTCATAAAAGGTATACGATTTCTTCAGACGATCACCTACCAGCAAACAGAGCACATTGTGACAACTCTAAACATCATGCCTGGTAACCTGTCAGTCACCGCACTAACGGTGCAACATAGCATGCCAAAACTGGTTGAAAAAATGTTTCAGATTTAGACGCATATTCAAAACATGATGTTTATCTTTTTTTTATTTATCTTTTTTTTTTTCCATTGGCTTTAGAAAAATGCCCATTAGATTTGGGGAGAATATTTGCCATGGGAAAATATGCCAGAATAACGACAGTGTTACAAACAGCTTGAAAACAATTGGACAGTACTGAAATATATTTCCATAACGTTTACGTTACGTGTATTGTTATAGGTGAGAGAAAGGTTTTGTGCAGTTTGCGTATGCCCCCGGGGGCACAAACATTAAATGTAGAGACGTAAAATCTGAACTAAGATATTATACTTTTGCTAATATCTATTTCATTAAGCTGTAGATTTTAACGCAATATAAACAACAAAGTTGTTTAATTTAAACGACAGTTTGTCTCAGAAACGCTATTGCATTTAATGCTTATTTAAATTTATTGGTCATAGAAATGCACCGGAATATCGTCATATCTATTTCTGTGAAAGCCGTTATATAGTTATTAAGCAATCGTATAGATGTGTTTTGTTATTTGTTCACTTATCAATGAAGCGTATTTCTCATTTCTGCTTGCTCCGTTTGTTACCTTATATTAATTGTATAAGGAACAGCCGTCGAGCTTATCAGTGCCTTTGTAGACTTATTTCTATTCGTTTCTTATAGAGACGAATACCCCATGATACGTGTATATGGTCGCATGGTCATGATACGTCAATCATGATATGCCCGAGTTTAAAGGGAAGACACTCTTCCGACTTAAATTATAAGTTTTTTACAGTTTCCTCCCCTGATTATCAACGGAGGTCACTCTTCCGACTTAATTTTAAGTTTGTCACAGTTTCCTCCCTTGATTATAAGGGAGGTCACTCTTCCGACTTAATTTAATTTTTTTCACAGTTTCCTCCCCTTATTATCAAGGGAGGTCAATCTTCCGACTTAATTTTAATTTTTTCACAGTTGCCTCCCCTGATTATCAAGGGAGGTCACTCTTCCGACTTAAATTATAAGTTCTCCAGAGTTTCCTCCCCTGATAATCAAGGGAGGTCACTCTTCCGACTTAAATTTTAAGTTTTTCACAGTTTCCTCCCCTGATAATCAAGGGAGGTCACTCTTCCGACTTAAATTTTAAGTTTTTCACAGTTTCCTCCCCTTATTATCAAGGGAGGTCAATCTTCCGACTTAATTTTAAGTTTTCCGGAGTTTCCTCCCCTTATTATCAAGGGAGGTCAATCTTCCGACTTAATTTTAAGTTTTCCGGAGTTTCCTCCCCTGATTATCAAGGGAGGTCACTCTTCCGACTTAAATTTTAAGTTGTTCACAGTTTCCTCCCCTTATTATCAAGGGAGGTCACTCTTCCGACCTAATTTTATTTTTTTCACAGTTTCCTCCCTTTGATTATCAAGGGAGGTCACTCTTCCGACTTAATTTTAAGTTTTTCACAGTGTCCTCCCCTGATTATCAAGGGAGGTCACTCTTCCGACCTAATTTTAATTTTTTCACAGTTTCCTCCCTTTGATTATCAAGGGAGGTCACTCTTCCGACTTAATTTTAAGTTTTTCACAGTGTCCTCCCCTGATTATCAAGGGAGGTCACTCTTCCGACCTAATTTTAAGTTTTTCACAGTTTCCTCCCTTTGATTATCAAGGGAGGTCACTCTTCCGACTTAATTTTAAGTTTTTCACAGTGTCTTCCCTTGATTATCAAGGGAGGTCACTCTTCCGACCTAATTTTATTTTTTTTACAGTTTCCTCCCCTGATTATCAAGGGAGGTCACTCTTCCGACTTAAATTATTAGTTTTCCAGAGTTTCCTCCCCTGATAATCAAGGGAGGTCACTCTTCCGACTTAAATTTTAAGTTTTTCACAGTTTCCTCCCCTGATAATCAAGGGAGGTCACTCTTCCGACTTAATTTTAAGTTTTCCGGAGTTTCCTCCCCTGATTATCAAGGGAGGTCACTCTTCCGACTTAATTTTATTTTTTTCACAGTTTCCTCCCCTGATTATCAAGGGAGGTCACTCTTCCGACCTAATTTTAATTTTTTCACAGTTTCCTCCCCTGATTATCAAGGTAGGTCACTCTTCCGACTTAAATTATAAGTTTCCAGAGTTTCCTCCCCTGATAATCAAGGGAGGTCACTCTTCCGACTTAAATTTTAAGTTTTTCACAGTTTCCTCCCCTGATAATCAAGGGAGGTCACTCTTCCGACTTAAATTTTAAGTTTTTCACAGTTTCCTCCCCTTATTATCAAGGGAGGTTAATCTTCCGACTTAATTTTAAGTTTTCCGAAGTTTCCTCCCCTGATTATCAAGGGAGGTCACTCTTCCGACTTAATTTTAATTTTTTCACAGTTTCCTCCCCTGATTATCAAGGGAGGTCACTCTTCCGACCTAATTCTATTTTTTTCACAGTTTCCTCCCTTTGATTATCAAGGGAGGGCACTCTTCCGACTTAATTTTAAGTTTTTCACAGTTTCCTCCCCTGATAATCAAGGGAGGTTAATCTTCCGACTTAATTTTAAGTTTTCCGGAGTTTCCTCCCCTGATTATCAAGGGAGGTCACTCTTCCGACTTAATTTTAATTTTTTCACAGTTTCCTCCCTTTGATTATCAAGGGAGGTCACTCTTCCGACTTAATTTTAATTTTTTCACAGTTTCCTCCCCTGATTATCAAGGGAGGTCACTCTTCCGACCTAATTTTAATTTTTTCACAGTTTCCTACCTTTGATTATCAAGGGAGGTCACTCTTCCGACCTAATTTTAATTTTTTCACAGTTTCCTCCCCTGATTATCAAGGGAGGTCACTCTTCCGACCTAATTTTATTTTTTTCACAGTTTCCTCCCTTTGATTATCAAGGGAGGTCACTCTTCCGACTTAATTTTAAGTTTTTCACAGTTTACTCCCCTGATTATCAAGGGAGGTCACTCTTCCGACTTAATTTTAAGTTTTCCGGAGTTTCCTCCCTGATTATCAATTGAGGTCACTCTTCCGACTTAATTTTAAGTTTTCCGGAGTTTCCTCCCCTGATTATCAAGGGAGGTCACTCTTCCGACCTAATTTTAATTTTTTCACAGTTTCCTCCCCTGATTATCAAGAGAGGTCACTCTTCCGACTTAATTTTAAGTTTTCCGGAGTTTCCTCCCCTGATTATCAAGGGAGGTCACTCTTCCGACTTAATTTTAATTTTTTCACAGTTTCCTCCCTTTGATTATCAAGGGAGGTCACTCTTCCGACTTAATTTTAAGTTTTTCACAGTTTCCTCCCCTGATTATCAAGGGAGGTCACTCTTCCGTCTTAATTTTAATTTTTTCACAGTTTCCTCCCCTGATTATCAAGGGATGTCACTCTTCCGACCTAATTCTAATTTTTTCACAGTTTCCTCCCCTTATTATCAAGGGAGGTCACTCTTCCGATCTAATTTTATTTTTTTCACAGTTTCCTCCACTGATTATCAAGAGAGGTCACTCTTCCGACTTAATTTTAAGTTTTCCGGAGTTTCCTCCCCTGATTATCAAGGGAGGTCACTCTTCCGACCTAATTTTATTTTTTTCACAGTTTCCTCCCCTGATTATCAAGGGAGATCACTCTTCCGACTTAATTTTATTTTTTTCACAGTTTCCTCCCCTGATTATCAAGGGATGTCACTCTTCCGACCTAATTTTAATTTTTTCTCAGTTTCCTCCCCTTATTATCAAGGGAGGTCACTCTTCCGATCTAATTTTAATATTTTCACAGTTTCCTCCCCTGATTATCAAGGGAGGTCACTCTTCCGACTTAATTTTAAGTTTTCCTGAGTTTCCTCCCCTGATTATTAAGGGAGGTCACTCTTCCGACCTAATTTTATTTTTTTCACAGTTTCCTCCACTGATTATCAAGAGAGGTCACTCTTCCGACTTAATTTTAAGTTTTCCGGAGTTTCCTCCCCTGATTATCAAGGGAGGTCACTCTTCCGCCCTAATTTTAATTTTTGTCACAGTTTCCTCCCCTGATTATAAAGGGAGGTCACTCTTCCGACTTAAATTTTACGTTTTTCACAGTTTCCTCCCCTTATTATCAAGGGAGGTCAATCTTCCGACTTAATTTTAATTTTTTCACAGTTTCCTCCCCTGAGAATCAAGGGAGGTCACTCTTCCGACTTAATTTTATGTTTTCCAGAGTTTCCTCCCCTGATTATCAAGGGATGTCACTCTTCCGATTTAAATTTAAGTTTTTCACATTTTCCTCCCCTGATTATTAAGGGAGGTCACTCTTCCGACTTAATTTTAAGTTTTTCACAATTTCCTCCCCTGATTATCAAGGGATGTCACTCTTCCGATTTAAATTTAAGTTTCTCACTCTTCCGACTTAATTTTTTTTGACAGTTTCCTCCCCTGATTATAAAGGGAGGTGACTCTTCCGACTTAATTTTTAGTTTTCCAGTGTTTCCTCCCCTGATTATCAAGGGATGTCACTCTTCCGATTTAAATTTAAGTTTTTCACAGTTTCCTCCCCTGATTATAAAGGGAGGTCACTCTTCCGACTTAAATTTAAGTTTCTCACAGTTTCCTCCCCTGATTATAAAGGGAAGTCACTCTTCCGACGTAAATTTAAGTTTTCCGGAGTTTCCTCCCCTGCTTATTAAGGGAGGTCATTCTTCCGACCTAATTTAAAAAAAATCAGTTTCCTCCCCTGATTATAAAGGGAGGTCACTCTTGTGATTTAATTTTGAGTTTTTTACAGTTCCTCCCCTGATTATAAAGGGAGGTCACTCTTCCGACTTAATTTTAAGTTTTCCGGAGTTTCTTTCCTCCCCTGATTTTCGAGGGAGGTGACTCTTCCGACTTAATTTTTAGTTTTCCAGTGTTTCCTCCCCTGATTACCAAGGATCACTCATTTATTATAATTTGAATTTATTATAACATGTAAATATCTTTTTCATAAAGCGTTTTGACCGAAAATCCGGTCCGTTTTGACCGGGCCGTTTTGACACGCATAGCCAGTTATATATGTCTTAAACGAACTGATGGTTATTATATACACTATTCCGGTTAGTCTATCATTGAATAAGTAGTTATAGCTGGTGGCACAAATATGCCACCATAAAATGACGCCAGTATAGTAGAAACTCTGTTCGTTTTGCAATTACCCTGTGTAACCGAGTTGATTCTAGTAAGTCATCTGACTCGCAAAATATCAGCAAGTGTCTATGGTTGTCACGAGTTCTATATGATCCCAAGACAATTGATATAATATATAGATCCGCGCTCAGACTGACCTGTGCTATCATAAACGTTTAAATTGGTTTAACTGATGTCATAATGTTTAAAATAGTTATACAAGTATTATATAGTACACTACAGGAAAATAAAATTGTATAAAAAAAAGCAAATATTTTATCAAGATCAACGTCAGCAGTTTTATACGAGTCTGACCTTAACCGACACTAACGGGAATCACCGGAAACTACCGATCCCGTTGCTGTAGCGATGTTTACAAAATGGCGGCCATCCCGGGGATAAAATATGACGATGGTTTACCCGCCGTTTCTGCTAACTGCTTCCCTGTCAGATCATTTATAAGACACGATGTTGACGAGGAAGGCAAGTTTCAAGTTATTTAATAGATTAAACCCGTCACAACATAGTTTAATTGAAAATGTTTAATGAAATTGACCTTCTTGACTGAATTTAGGAAATTTCGGATACAATTTTATATTCGGATATCTGTATAAAAATGAATTTTATAATCGTTTATTCTTTAAAAGGCAATGAAGAATCATAATTTAAGCATCAATATTTAAGCAAACACTATAATTATTGATAAAATAGATTCAATCTGGTTAAAGTTAATAGAAAGTCTGCCTGTAACAGTCAGTTTTAGAAGTCTGCCTGTAACAGTCAGTTTTAAAACTGTTAGGAACGTTTTGTGGTGCATACAATTTACATTGATTCAAATTTTTGCATATCCACGATGTTGATGCATCGAAGTACAAATATCAGCAATATCTCTTTTCTATTTTTAAATTTCGTTAATAGAAGACAAACTTTTTTTTCTGTGTTTGTATGCCCTATAAATAAATGTGCTACTTACATTGTTATGATAACAAGAAACCATTTAATTAGTTTATCCTTATTTTTAATTTCACAGTATAATATTGCTGTAATTCGGAATGCACTTTCCACTAGAATGCTGTTAAATAAACCGGAGACTTCTGTGGGACATTACGCTATTTTGGCACAATTTTAGACTGTACTTATTTTCCTGTATCTTTCCGCCGTAATATTATATTTGTAAGTGTGCATCGAATATCAATGGACAGAAAAAATTGTTGATATATCTACATCTATAGGTTACATCGGCTCAGTCACACTTGACTATTACGCGATGGGATATCTATTGTATAATGAGAGCATGATATATCTATTGTATAATGACAGCACGATATATCTATTGTATAATGACAGCACGATATATCTATTGTATAATGACAGCACTCAATGATCAGGACTTTTTCAATAGTTCCCATTGGTCAGACTTTCTGAGTCTGACCCAGTCCCAAATCTAAATATATGTTTTTTCCCCCAATCAGAAAAAAGTTCCCAATCAAAATCACCTACAAAAAATCATCAATAATAATCATGGAGCGATCTGGTATATCTTGAAGCTCTTTGAATAACTGTGGCCATTATTGTCCCTATTGTGTCATAAATGTTTGTGGACATTTTGTGTGTCTTTTTGACAGTTGATATAAGATAGTGTTTATTCTAGAGCAGAATAGCAGGGCGCCGCGCCCTGCCCCTTTTTAACTCCGCCCTTTTGCCCTTCTGACCCGCCCTTTTGCCCAAATTGTCTCTAGACTGCCTTAAATCACCTGTCAATCATGTAACAATCAATTAAATCGAGCCGATAATTACAAGTTTATTGACCTAGTCGGCGAGTATATCGACAACAGGGGGTCCTACACGAGGTGCGAAAATTAAACAATAGATGTCAATTAGTGACCCTAAATGGTAACAAAAGGGTTATTACCACTGATTATCGAAGACAATAAATAATTGCCCCTCGCGCGTCTTTATTTGTTTTTTTATAGCCCTTCATAATTCGCGTAAACAATACGTTGTCCAAGAAATGCTATTGCAATTAGCGGTCCAATAATCGTCTGTTTGTCACAACCCATGCTTTGAGAATTAATTGCATGCACGTGATCAATACATATCCAAATTGAATGCCTTAATCTTAAAACATTAACATTATTCTTGTGAATGTCTTATGCAAAATGCCGTCCGTAAAACGAAAAATCGTTGACTTACAAAAAGAGCGAGCGAAGATAAGTAAAACCAACCATAGTATCGCTTCATTTCTTGTATCAAAGAAAAGGTAAAGTAATATTTTATGTGTTTCAATTTATTATCAACAATAAAAACCTAAAACAGACGAATTTGCAAATCGAAAGTAAACTTGAGTGACTTTTACGCGAGATTATTTTATAGTTGACGTTAAAACCCGTACCGTCCGGTCCGGAACGTGAAATAAACGATATAATGATTGGAATAGTTTATAAGTTATTTTCGGTTCAATATTGCCATTTTAATTAAATACATTTTCATACAAATCATCAATTGAGATGTTTAAATGCATCATTAATTAGATTGATGGCTAGTTTCAATGTTTTATGTAAGAAACTATGAGGAAATATGTATTGACTTTATTACAGGTAGCTTGTCTGTCTGTTCATTGGTTTGTTTGTCAGTTTATAACAATGTCTTTCAGTTGTGTGAGCATATTATTGTTATTGTGAATAAAGCTATTGTAATTTAACACCATTTTGTGCAATTTATGGTTAAATACTAAGTACATCTGCATGCAAGTGAACACTGTATAATCCAACAATAATCCAGCTTATAAATGCATTGTTCACTTGCAGCAAGAAGTTCTTAAACAATAAATCATACACACTGACAGAAACTACAAAAAAACAACAATACATGTGTTTGTTTCTTTAATGGTATACAGCAGTAAACATAATTAACATCTATAATTAAATAATAGCATGCACAATGAAATAATGCCTGCGACTGATCAATACCAACCAGTGACAGAGATCAGTCAGCTAAATACACTAAATTTGGGTGAGTTTTCCTCTAAACCTGTACCAATATCAGTATCAATTAAGTACCAATTAAGTATCTCAGAATGCCTAGATTGCACCAGATGGATCCCTAGCTTTCAAAATTTTTCGGGGGAGCATGCCACCGAACCCCCCTAGTTTTTCATATGTACCTGCCCTTTTTCCATAGCACCCTGCCCTTTTCAGGGTTCTAGAATAATCACTATAAGAAATGTATATTAGAATGCTTGTTATAAAATTTAGATATGAAAAGCCTACTCCTTTAACTATGAAAATTCCCAAAATTGAAGCGATTAAAGTTTTCCCAGATTGGCCAACAGTTGATATAAGAAATGTATATTATCTAGAATGCTTGTTATAAAATTTAGATATGAAAAGCCTACTCCTTTAACTATGAAAATTCCCAAAATTGAAGCGATTAAAGTTTTCCCAGATTGGCCAATTTACGACCCACATTTTCCCAATTTATCTAGGGTCTTTTTCCAAACTGGACAGAAAAAGGCCTGATTATGTGCTGTATTTGAATTGATTACAACATCAAACCATTTGTATGATTTATAACATAAATATAGCCATACTTGTTCGCTTTTCTGGATCGTTTATTTTATGATCCTTTATTTTGTTGTTGCCATTATAATGCAATTCTCAGGCCAGTTTTTACTAATTTTCACATCAATTTTGAATGTTATTATTTTGTTCTAGCAAAAATATTTTGAATTTAATAGGATTCCTTTCTTTACAGCTGATGGAGCATGGTTGGTTGCTCAGAGAGCAGAGCAAAGGCTTCGTTTCAAGGCTATTCTTTGTACCAAACCAAAAACATATGCACGTATAAAAGAGGAGAGACGCAGAGCTGAAAAACAAGGGACGTCTTTGTCTGAACAACTTCAAGTTGCTTATGAACAAGAAGAGGAAGAGGAGAAAGATGTTCCAGCTCTTGATGGATTTTTTCTGGTATGTTTTATCTAATTTTGAAACCAAAATGTATGCAGCTTAAATCTTACTCAGGAATCAATCAAAACTAGTAGCATTGTCACAAAATTTGCGCTACCTTGAAGTTTTGAGTAACTCAGACAACAGCTTCCCACTACACCTCGGAACTAACCCGAAACAATTTAAAAGTAAAGATGTTCTTATCAAATTTATGTTCACTCCATAATTGTTTTCTGCTATCTTGAAATATTTATAATTCTCAGTGCTAACTTTAGAGCATTGTTTTTAATTAATGATGTTATTGTAAATATATATTTTCCTTTTCATGAAATTTTATGACCCATGAGGCACTTTGTTGTAAAACTTTAAATTTGGATGCATGTTTGGTTTTGTACTGTCTAAACTTCAATTCGGGGGTTGGGTAGTGGTTGAGGAGTGCAATGTTTAACCCCTTTTCCTAAGCTCTGAAATGAAATTGAGCCCCGCTTTGACAAAGGGCTGTTAATAAATTTCACAAAATATTGTTTGGTACCACAAGAAGGGGTCATCAAGAGAGATTATTGGTAAGAATTTTTTCACAATCAATGAGAAATAAATAAGTTAAAACTATTCTTCTTTAATCTGTTCAACCCATTAACTACCATACAGCAAGCCTCCTGGTATATTTTAGATGCGCCATTGCTGCGTGGAAGATCCAACAGATTTGTGCTCTGTGAATATTGCTGGCAAGGAGATATCAGATGTAAAGGAAGAAGATTTGGCATTGTTTGACAATGTGGCCTATGTCAATGCCAGTGAAAATTATCTCCCCTTTGGTTAGTGTCATATTAATAGTTTATATGATGTGAATTTATTTTTAAGATACCGGTAATTTAATATTAATTTGTTACCATATCTTTACAGTATGCAATGTTGCAATGAAACTGCTTTTGAAAAAAGTAAAAAAGTTTTTGATTCATCTCACTACCTGCCCATCAAAAATGCCCTGCTCAAAAAGTATTGTTGTCCATAGGCTAAGGCAGGTTTTTTTTTGAATTTTGGGATCAATGGGTATCTTGTTAAGAAATTACTTACAAGAAGCATTGATTTGAAAAACAATTATCTATCTACCCATCTGCACAAAGTAGGGTCAGTAGACAGCATACTGAGACAATTTATACATAGTAGACACTCAATTTGTTGACAAAAGTGTTCCTATCTTGTCATGATCCTTTGAGAATGAGAAATATTTACTTGTCTCATATTTGCTGCAATATTCAGAATGTGCTCCAAGAGGGCTGTGTGTTAAAGTGCAATTTACATTAAAATAAATCGCTGTTGGTTGAAAATATAGACTGAAAGTTGGTGCCTGAAATTCCAAGCATATATCATTGTCTGCTATATTTATCGGTTTATTGTACACATGGGACATATGTCTATTCCTACAAGGATGTGAATCTAGTAAGTTAGTTCCTACAAGGATGTGAATCTAGTAAGTAAGTTCCTACAAGGATGTGAATCTAGTAAGTTAAATGTAATTGTCTCCCCTGTTGTCTGTTAAAATTGGATTTTAATCTCTTGTATCTTCATTTGTGTCATCTAAGCAGTGACAGACTGTGAAACATTTTTGAGGTATGCCTAATATCTGTGACAGACTGTTGTACCGACAAATGACATATTTGTTCACATTAATATCTCGTCAAATGACTTTGTATTCACCTAGAGCTATGGATATTTTGTTGTACTTTTCTCACAAGTTTGTTACATATACAGTAAAACCACGAAAATAAGACCACCATTCAATGGTTCTGAAGAACATGGCCCTGAATTATGACGGATACTTACATTCAACACTCAAATATCAAATACCAAAATTAACTCTTGTGATTGGAAAATGAAGGGTGGAATATGCAGGAAAATGTCAAAAGAGTGCTGATTATTCTTTTTGGTCCATTCTCTTTGATATTTTAGTGTGATTATGAGATATTGGAGTACCGGTACTTGCTGGGTTTGAGTGCCACACTCCACACTCAGACTTAATATTTACTCCTAGATCTCAAATTACACTTAAAATCCCTGATAAAATGGGCCACAAAGAATATTTAGCACTCGTTCAACATCGTCATACATTTTTCACACTTAATATCTGTCACTATCAGACTCATAAGGGTTAATTTTGTGATTTGTGTGCTGCTTGTATGTATCCATTATAAGCTTACGCCCATGACTTAATTGTGAGATGGTTTGATTATCTAGTTACAATATGGAAGATAAATTAAAAGTGGCCCTTGAAAAGTCTTATTACTGAGGTGTCTGGTTTTGAAGGGGTCTTTAAGTCTGGTTTTACTGTATATTCATTATTGTGCATGTTATAAAAATGAAAATGAATCTGTCTTCACTCATTGGTTTTGTTGGTTTGATCCATTTACATTCCATGTTGTGAAATTTAAAATCAATAGCTTGAATATATGTGGTAACATTATAGCGAATCATCCATTTGATATGATGATTACTGATTGTAAATTGACAGTGATGTTGATACCTATCGGGACATGCATAAATACTGTTTAATTATTTTAATCTTTTTATGTTAAAAGCAAATTATTTGGAGCTGTTTTATTTTATGACAATGTTTTGATTAAACAGGGCTTTATATATATATATAGGGTTTTGGGGAAAAGGGTCTGAAGTCAAATTAGTATTTCTTCATTATATCAAATTACGTAAATTGGTAATGTCTTAATGTTAATATAAATGGCTTACAGCTTCATTGATCTATAAGTTTTACCATCTCTAAAGATATTGCAAACCTCCTCCTGTGTCTCCTCTCAACATTGATGAGATTTCAATCAGGAAAATTT
This sequence comes from Mactromeris polynyma, assembly GCA_032209605.1. Classification (NCBI taxonomy): domain Eukaryota; kingdom Metazoa; phylum Mollusca; class Bivalvia; order Venerida; family Mactridae; genus Mactromeris; species Mactromeris polynyma. The sequence goes on along the minus strand of JASFXZ010000020.1, from coordinate 13,562,912 downwards.
CTTGAGATTTGAAAAATAAGGAGCTTATTTGGCATTGGGAATGGAGCCCTTATTCAGCCCCATTGAACTGCTAGAATAGAATCTGTTCAATTATACCTCAATTTTAAGACAATTATCAGAAGATGTGAATTGAATGGTCAGGTCTAATGAATTTTCCGGAAGTTTTATTTTCATTGACAAAATAACAACAAAAAATTAAATTGAATACGCTCATGTTTAACATCTTTATTGTTTTTTATGTTACAGAGGCATTTCGGGGATTTCCAATCTTGAGAGAACTTGAGATGCCATTGAATGGACTACGAAGCATTAAACCTAACCTAGGGGACTATCCTTCTCTTGAGGTAATACTTCAGTACAATTATGAGTCACCAATTGATAGAAAAATCATTGACTACTTACAGTTACTGGCCAATTGTGTCCTTTAAGAAGAAGGTTATGCATATTCTTGTATACAGTAATACCTCAATAATAAGACCACCCTTGGGACGTTTAAAAACTGGTCTTACTATTGAGATGGTCTTAATATTGAGGTTGAATAAAGAGCAAAACAATGAATAATAGACCTAGGAATTGTGGTCTTAATTTTGAGGTGGTCTTATTATTGAGGTTGAATAAAGAGCAAAACTATGAATAATAGACCTAGGAATTGTGGTCTTATTATTGAGGTGGTCTTTACGTGAGGTTTTACTGTATATATTTTCCTACTTTAAAAGCAAAATCATTTGATAAACGGGAACTTTTTAATTATGAGGCACAATTACACCTGAGTATTATTTTTCATAAATATGTCTCCCCCCACATATTGGTGTTGTGCCGTCTGTCTGTCTGGATGTTACAAAGTTTGTCTGCACTTGTTCTCCTAAACCAGTGGTTGGATTTCAATGAAATATCACTTGAGTTATAGGTACCAAGCCTAGTTGTGCATATTTTCAGTCTTTTTTGGTCTGCTTATTTTTGGCAGAGTTGTAGCTCTTTGGGGTGTTGGGGGAAGACATGTATACCTTCTTTTTAAAAATAAAACAAGCTATTATTCGCTTGTGATAACTTCTGTTATGGAAAAAATAGTTATTTTTACCATTTAATTGTTTACTTGCGATTTATTATAGAAATATAATTACATTTGCATTTAATAAATTACTGAATTTATGAAAGAGGTTTTTACCTTGTTTCAGAAAACTTGTTAAATAATATAATTTCCTACTAGTTGATCACTCATGTTACATCCTCTATATTTGATATTTCTAGGTTTTGGACGTATCATACAACAACTTATCACAAGATGATGTACTCACATTGGGTTTGTTATCCAATGTTAAAGTGCTACACCTCACAGGGAATGGCTTTACTACTCTACCAGCTAACATGGCAATGCCGCTGGTTGATGAGAAAACGTGAGTAAAATTATACTGGTCAAAAGTGCTAACCTACCAGTGCAGTTTCACATAGCGTCTTAAACACTCCTATTTGAGTACATTGTACTTCCAGTAAGGAATAATATTGGCATTACTTGGAAATCAAACTTATATTGCATGTCTTTAACCTCCTTAAGTGCCTTATGTTTTATAGAGTGTTGTTTTCCCGGAGGTCTGTATGGGGAGGCACTGTCTTATGTATGTGGCGTTCCCTGTAACCACTTATTCTCTCTTTTAAGGCTCTTGAGGTGCCTTTACTAAATAAACATTCTACAATTACACCTTTTAGGAGTTTAATTCTTCAGAGTGGCCATCTAGAGCAACACGTCTGACAGAAAGTCTAGCAGCATGATTGTATCATTTGTGTGTATTTTGTTATTTACAGGAAAAAGGAACATTTAAGATTTGCTAAGTTGGAGATTCTGCTTCTTGATGACAACAAACTGGAAGATGTTTCTGTGTTTGCTGCTTTGGCTGGACTTACAAGGTAAAACTCAGTTGCTAGAGTGCCAGACTGTCGACCGGCAAGTCCAGGTTTGATTTCCTGGTTCAGAGGTTATGTTCTTCCATGACATTGGCAACAGTCATGTCCTCCACATATTGAGAAGTTGTCAGTTGGTTTGGAAAAGCGAGTTACTGGTTGATAATTAATTGCAGGAAAACTGGTTAGGTCTACTGGCGGCCGTATATTACCAAAAAATTGCCAAAAACGGCTTAAAACCGGATGAAAGCAAATACTTCAGTACAATCTCTGAAAAAAACAGGAAATATCTAGAAGATCATAATCAGACCACCTCAATAATAAGACCCCCATTGGTGCTGAAGAAGTTGGTCTTATATATGAGGTGGTCTGATTATTGACTTAAAATATGGAAGAAAACACTGATGTATGAAAATACAGTCTTATTAATTAGGTGATATTAACTTTGAGGTGGTCTTTAAGTGACTTTTTACTTTAACAAACTCTAGATAAATGCTTAAATGATCATTAACATTAAAAATCTGAACAATCAAAATAACCAATTAAAAAATTCATATGTTTGCTATCTCTGTTCAATTTACATTATACAGATTAACTAGTTGTCATTTACCAAAATCATTTAAACTCTCTGAATTTTTACTTCCAGTTTGAAGCATCTGAACCTTGAAAAGAATGAGTTGTATTATGTTCCTATGTTGAAGTCAGTTGAAGGCAAACTTGTACACAATGATAATGAGAAGGATGTTCGCAGATTGAGACGATCAGCTGAGAAAGGTGGTCGAAAGTCTTCCGCCAGGGGTACAAGATCAAAAGAACCAACGCCCCGACAACAATCCCTTATTGTTAAGAAGGAAGGGTCAACAGAGGCCCCACAACCAACCCCTATTCCTGAGGACAGTAAGCCAACAGAAAATAATGGAAATGGTGTCAATGTAGGAAATGGCACTGTAGTCCAGCCAGGTAAAATCTGTTACATATATACTAGTCAAATGATCTAACCTGCCATCTCGTGTTATTAGAGTTTTCACTACATTATTAGCTGAAGTGATACAAGTGATTGTGACTAGTTTGTATCGACTTTTTTATTCTTAAATTCATATCAACCGTAAATACGATAGCTTCTTGCTGTCAAAATAAACATTCCATAGGGTTTTAGAAACTGAAATAGTATGTGTGGGTAAGCAATTTTGATCAGTATACATGAATACAAGTTTTGAAATGTTAGCATTTGTTTGTATGTAGATTTTGAGTTTTCTATTCAAAAGCTTATCATCATAAACATGAATATCATGGCGTCTTTTGTACTAATACCTTTTTGAAACCATATTTTGATAAAATCCGTATAACAAATATTACAATTATGTTAAAACTTAAGTATTTATGCATTGACCATTAATCTTTTTATCATTTCCTTGAAATATTGAATAAAATCTTTGACTAATGACAGTAATGTATTGCAAGAAGAAAAATCATATTTCCAATAACTACTATAATTTTCAATCTAAATTATCAACAAAACATTTATGCTACTGTTCAGTTCTTTGAAGGTTGGAAGCATTTCAAGTCTGTTCACCTTTAGCTAACCTTAAATCTCTGAACTTGAAGTATTAAACTTTAACCCCTTAATTTGTAGTATTGTACAGGCAATCTCACCAGAGCAGCACCCTTTTGCAATGCTAAATTCGGCTATTGTTGAGAGGTTGTTGCTTTGGAGAGGTTAAACGGGTTGTAAATTCTGGGAGATATTGAATGTTGTATTTATTTATGATTGTTTTATTTGATATTTTGTAGACTTGCTGAATGAGGAGTTTACAGATCTATCACAACAGATAACTGATATTGAGCTTGATAAAGAATTCACACTACCCAATGTAGATGAAGGAAACACTGAAATGTTGGGTGATGGATCACAGTTACCTCCCTTCCCAGATCTTAGAGCGTTAAACCTGGCATATAATAGGGTACAGTAAAACTTCTCTTAAAGACCACCTCAATAATAAGACCACCTCAAAATTAAGAACCCTATCTTCAAGTCCATTTCCACTGTTATGCTCTTTATTCTACCTCAATATTAAGACCACCTCAATATGAAATAAAGTCAAGTTTGAGAAACACGAAAAATCGGTCAATGGCGCTACCGGGAATCGAACCCAGGTCTACGGATTGCCGGTCCGTTATGCTAACCAGATTTCAAGGGCTGTCTTATTATCAAGGTTTTCCTGTACATACATGTATGTTATTGGGTTGCACTATTGGCTTTCTCACTCTATATGTTTGGGAATATAAGAGTACAACAAAACATTCATTCAATAACTTTGTTGTATGACCTTTTAAAGTACAAATTTATGATCTTGTTCAGTTGCAAGATTTTAGTGACAGAGCTAAGAATGTTAAATATTGAAGAATAACATTCATGCACGAGGTGATCAGTACTTTATTCAAGGTTACACAAAAAGGTGCTAATGATAGTCGTCAATTAAAATGAACATTATTAAAAGCCAGTTTGTAGATTTGAGTGTGCAGAGTTATTATCAACGTAATAACAATGGTTGCTGTGTGCTGAGTATTCTTTGTACCCATTTTCCTTGAAATTTGAGTGGGAACCCGAGATGTGAGGGAAAGAAATGATCACAACCATTTGACTTGTCACTATCAACTTTCACTCAATCTAATATTGACGCTCAAATCTCAAAGAAAGTGCATCCAAAAGATTACTCACTCATGCAAGTCTTCTTACTCAAACTCAGCTGAGTAAATTTTGACATCTTAGTGCTGTGCACAGTGATGAGTACCGGTCATACTAGTGGGCCCTGAAGATTATGGAATATTAGATGATATAGTTACTGTTTGAGATTACACATACATACCGTTTCCTGTTGCCACGTGGTTAAGGCATCTGCCTTGGAAGCGTGAGGTCAATGGTTAGAATCTTGGTAGGGTTCTATTCCTTGGTTGGTTGGTGAGCTGCCAGCTAGTTAATTAATGGTTACCGTGTGCCTACCTGCCTGGTGCCTGGCAGTAAATGATGGGAATCGGGGAGTATATGTGCTAAGTAAGTAGGTGTCTCGTAAGTTAGGTATGACTGCCCCTTAAATGGGGCGACACTATATCAAAAAAAAAATTTACTTATTACTTTAACATAAAACTTGTGTACTTTATTTACAGATAGAAGATGAAGAAGCCCTGTTAGCCGTTGCAGCATGGCCAATGTTAGTTGAACTCATTATTCATAACAATCCACTCACTACAGAAAACAGCGGTGATCCTCCATTACTTCAAAGATTTTTAGGGGACAGATTAGGGATCAGAATTAAAAGGTAAGGATAGTGTGTTTGTACTGGATGTTCTACTATTAACAGACAGAGGTTATGTTGCTGGTGTCTTGAAGGAATCAATAATGTACATAAATTATTATGCCCCCCTTCGAAGAAGAGAGGGCATATTGGTTTGCACATGTCCGTCGGTCCGTAACCTTTTCGTTTCCAATCAATAACTCAAGAACCCCTTGACCAATCATCCTTAAACTTAGTCCACACATTTACCTTGGGTAGCAGAGGAACCCTTTTGATTTTGGGGTCACGGGGTCAAAGGTCAAGGTCACATGATGGGGCATAATGTTTTACAAATATCTCTTGTTTAAATTCATTTTGTCAGTGGCATTTTGAAAGTGACAATCAATCTGCCACTGACAAAAAGAGTAAAAAGTATGCTGATTTTTTTCTGGGAATATTGTATAATAATATCTCAATAATGAGACCACAATCTGTTCTGAAGAAAGTCATAGTTTTGAGATGGTCCGATAATCAAGTTAAAATAAGGAAGAAAAAATAAAACTTGGTTCATGATAATAGGGTCTTATTAATAAGGTTGTCTTAGTTTTGAGGTGGTCTTTTAGTGAGGTTTTACTGTAGTTAATTACTTTTTTAAACATATGTCAAAATATGTGCTTACAGGAAACAGGAATCTGACATTGTGAAGCCACCAGTTGAAGTAAAGATGAAGAAATCCCGTCATGTCACAACAGTGGTACCTAAAATCCCTAAACTAAGTGTTGAAGCCCTTCTTATGCTGGAAGCTCCTAAACCCCCTTCAGTCCCTAAGCCTGAACTAGTCCGGACACGCAGCAATTTAGAGCCCCAGAAACCCCTCCCACCTATTCCTGGCACACCTCATGAACGTCAAAAACCTAGTTCAGTGAAAGAAGACATTTCTCCTGATGGAAGGTCAAGGGTCACTCGAGATGAAGGTCAAAGAGAGGTCAAGGCAGAGCAACAAGATGGAGATGCATTCTTCATGACCCAGGTAACAATTATAGCTTACTTCAGTATGATTATTTCTTCTTCATTGCTTATAGCTCAAGTACACAATAAACTATCTGCACTTCCAAATATAGAGTCTTATTATTTTATGAAGCATTTTCTTTCAAGTAGAGATGGCTAGATGGTGGTCAAAAAAGCATCTTTGACCATATGACCGTGATCCCTTGATTTTTCCATTTTAATATCTACGGTAAGCCCTCAATAATAGCACCAACTTTGGTTCTGAAGAAAGTAGTCTTAATAATGAGATCATCTGATTGTTCAGTTAAAGTGTGTAAGAATTGAAGACTGGTCCATGATAAATATGATTCTATTAATGAGATGGTCTTAATGTTGAGGTGGTCTTTACATGAAGTTTTCTTGTGGGCAGTACAACAAAATGGACATATTTCCATTTTAGTCAAGATGTTATACATGGATAATTTAAAAACAAAACATTCTTTTTCAGGTTGATGATCAAGACGAAGAGAGTTTACCAAAGAAAGATTCGTCCAAAAAGGGAAGAAAACACAAAAAGCCCAAGGATAGAGATAATGACAAATATAAAGGTTATGAAATCCTTCTTGACCTTGAAGAAGATTCCAATTATTCCCCACCTAAAGGTTAGTCAATATTCAAATTATCAGAGAGCTGTGATGTAACAAAATTTTGAATTTTCGACATGTGTTGCAAGAAAGGTTGCATCACAAACATTTGAGTTCAAAACCTCAGAATGCAATGTATGTTAAGACGTTTTAAAGTCATTGTTAATATGAGTTTGAACTTGCATTCAAACTTATTTATTTTACATCGGTTGTGAAACAAAGTTACGATTTCTGATAAGAGCTTTCTGGGTTACTGACGATTGCTGGCACCTAATTCAGGGATTGAGAGGTTTGTGGTTAGATCTCGCCCAGGGTCAGATTCGAACTCGCAACCTTTAAATTCAGAGTCAGTTGCTCTACCTCTCTACTAAAATGCCTCCAGAATATAGTGGGTCATCTATCAGTTTTGCCTCTAAGAGAATAATTCGTAATAATTTCAAACCAGTTGAAACTCATCGAAATTACGAACTTAAGAATATGAATGTTTTATTCACAGATATGCCAGGCAATATAAAAGCATTGAAGTATGCATTAGGACATGAGTTAGTATACAGAGATCCTGCTGTAAGACTGGATAGGATCAGTAAACCTGTAGAGCCTTATAGAAAGGTAAATATAACAATTGTATCAATGAAGTCTTGAAGCCCCTAGTACTGTTTTTAAGCCCTCAGTATTTTTACCGACAAGGCTGTAAACTGTTGTGTTGCTTTAATTCTCTTGTTGTTGTTTCATTTCCATGTTGTTTGTGTGTTGTTGTTGTTTCCATGTCTTCATCTTGTTGGTCTTGTTTTCCCTCCCTATGTGTACCTCCTGGTCCATATGACTTTTGTGTACCTGCCTAAGTGTACCTACTGGTGCATATTTTTTATGTGTATCTTTCTACATGCACCACCTAGTCCGCATTGTTTTGTGTACCTCCCAACACGTGTCTGCACCCTTTTTCTATTGTCTTTAGTCTTGGAAAGTTCTGATTTATGAAAATAGCCTCCCCTGATTTGCGTTTTGTTTTTAACTTTTTGAACAATTTCTAATTTAATAATGTTCTGTCCCTCGCTGTAGAAAGCTTAATTACCACAAAACGTGCGTCTACAATGTAACTTTATTGAGTATTTGCTATTCATATGTATCTGTATAATTCAATTAAACACATAAGAACTTGTGATTCCTAATGAACTGGCTGAGAATGATGGATAAGAGTGTGGACATCCATTTGGTCTAGCATTTTTCAGTGTAATGAATACTTAATAAAATCTGTAAGGCATTACATCTACTTCTTGCAATTATTCTAGTTAATGGTCATTCTAATTTTGTACAAAAATCTTCTAAATTACCTAATATCCAGTGTATTTTTTGTGTATGTTCTTTATTGACTGAAAAGCATAAACTTTGAATATTATTGTCTTCAACCGACAGATCGGTATCAGTATCCATGTATCAACTCACACACTGGCCTGTATCAACTCACACACTGGCCAGTTTATTGCAGTACAATAATTGTATGTTCATGTATATCATATTTCAGACTGAATATTTGAAAAGTTCTCCACGGGTCACCCAAGGTCAAAAGAAGGAACAGTTACTGACAGAAATGAGGGACAGAGTCACTACAGATGAAGCAGGGTTGCAAGATGTTTTAGAACATCGGCATAAAGGTCTGCAGGAAAGATTTCCTGATTCTGATCGTCTGCTATCCGAGGTAAGAAAATAATCTGAACTTTAACAATTACTTCAGTTTGCGTATCACTGTATCTTCCAATTAAAACCGATCACCTGTCTTACTGATTGAATAAGCTCTCAGTAGTATTGTTTTGTCAAATTAGGGGATCATTTATGAACAGATGAAAGATCTACTATCTTTACATAGAAATATCATTTTGGACAGCTTGCAAATGGATTGCAAGGGTAATGTTTTGATACATTGTATAAAGAAACAAAATGTGAAAATCAGTGACAGTGACTTACTATGTCTATACAATTCATTGCTTCATTAGGGATTTATGTGTCCCTATAATTACCTACTTTTCATTCTTCGATATAAAAAGCACATTTGGGGGGGGGGGGTTGTTTTGATAGGGGAGTGGGTATAGTCCCAGTTACTTCTGGGCTAGGCACTGCCATTGTAGGGTCCTTGGATTTTAACCCCATTGGGCTTCACTAGTAAATTTCTTAAATATTTTCTCTTTCAGATTCAAAGACGTTACAACGCAGTTCGAGTCAATTCAATGAAAGAAGCGAGAGATGCTAAGAAAATGTTATCAGGAACTGCAAAAGACGTGAAGAAAGTAGACGGTACCAGAAGAGTGAAGATGGAGGTGTGATTGTGTCGGTTTATGTGTCGGATTATGAGTGGCATGGATATACTGTGATAATAAATATTCTGAATTAATTAATAATTTAAGACGATTTATCACTGATAAATTGTGTGAAAATTTGCACACATGTGTATGAGTTTGTATTGAGAGTACTATTTTCATGAGCTTATGCTTTGTTCAAATGTTGTTGGATATTTTTTGTATATTCTTACCTCTAATGTAAATGGTTTACATGTTTATTAAATTCTTACTTTGTAAAAATCTGTGATAGTTTATTTGGATGGTGTTTGTATGTGATAAGTTTTTTACACTGAGAAAAATCTTTGCAGTGTCTATATCAGGGTTGATATTGCAGGCCTTAGCTAAAACAACAAGGGCAAAATGACTGTACCAAAGGGTTAATAACATTAAATTAACCCTTTAATTTGTATCTCCATCACCTTATGACAACGCATTTTTAAACATCCTCCATGCATTATTGTCGATTGTGGCTCTGTGTGAAGTCAAATTATGAGTTCAGTTTTAATGGAATCAACTCGTCTTTCCACAGAATTGTTTTAACTGGTCGAGGATTTATTGAACTGTATATTTATCAGAACGAGTTACATGTATTGTATATATTATGCAGACATTTTTCATTCCTCTGCATTAAAAAACTACAGAGATTTTCATCATTATGCTCATGAACAAAATACATGATAGATATTCCCAATGTTCCTGCATATAGATCTGCATGTTGCTACAGACTGTGTGACCAATATTTGATGTGGTGCTAAAAAATGTACATGTATTCTAAATAAAGGATATTTCAAGAGTGGTCATAAATTATGAAATTTATTTATTGAGTTTTCTGAACATCATCAAAATTATTCAACAAACTTTATAAGTTCCATAATTTAGTAACAGACTTTTTTTAAATATAATATTGTACTTATACCAAAAATTGCAGTTCAACATGGTTTTCATAAAAAAAAAACATTTACGCCCATAAAATTAGGAGCCATTACTGTAAGATATTATGACATTATTTGTTAGTTCACTAGTGAATGAAGTTGTATATTTTCGAAATAATACATGGATGTTAATACACATCTGTGATGTCATTTATGGTATAAGGCACAATTATTAATCACTATTGATATTCCTCATCTGTAATAACGAGTGAAATTGACTACAGTCGGACCTTGTTTATTCGACAACCTTCTATCCAGTCCTTGGACTATTTTATTATTTGAAATAAAATTTTGACCGAAAAAATCAAATGAAGGAGGTCTGACTGTATGTGTATTAAATGTACAGTATTGATGTTATTTACAAGAATGGTTGTGAAAAAAGTATAATTGTACATAATTATTAGTTTTACAAATATGTACAAGTATATCATGTGTTTCAAGATTTTGTATATTGTCAGAATAATAAAATTAATGTTTTGAATTCACACTTGCACTTTTGTTTCACCGTGACCATACCTAGCAAGACCCCACCATTGACTGTATTATTAATGAAAATATTTCAGGAAATAATCATCATTTTCTAGTATGTTAAGGACATAAAAATCTCTCCCATGTCAAAGGATAAGATCTATAACTATGCCAATTTTGGTTGTTCTATATCAACTTCTAGCTTGGGAGTAAACCGGCCATAAAGAAGATAATATCAACTTCTAACTTGGAACCAACCGTCAACAAGGGAGATAATATCAACTTCTAACTTGGAACCAACCGTCAACAAGGGAGATAATATCAACTTCTAACTTGGAATCAACCGTCAACAAGGGAGATAATATCAACTTCTAACTTGGAATCAACCGTCAACAAGGGAGATAATATCAAGTGTTTGGTACACAACTAGTGTGACTCAGTTTTTGGTAAATAAGCAGAAACAACAGTTTGTACCAAACCTTCAATACAAAGAGACACGATCACAAGATGACATAAATTTTAATATTTATTGTAGTAACAATTGCTTAAATTGGTAATCAAAAATACTATACAATGAACAATTTGCCTAATATGATTGGAAATCCAGTATTAAGGCAATATGAACATTCACTGTTAATTCAAGACTGCTTAAAAAATGTGCCACATCAAATAACAAATACTGTAAAACCCACATCAAAATACAAATCGAGGGTCAATGCAACACTGTCCTAAATCCTATGTCTTTATATAGGAGTTACGACAGTGTTGCGTCGAGCGCTCGAAATGTAGTTTGATTTAAAGTACCAGACTCGTAAAATAATGTAATGCCCTGAATAAGCAATTTCAGATATTCATTAACAATGCTCATAGGAACGAACTCGTCCATGACATTTCTATTAATACAACACATATTTAACGCCATTACAAACGCAAATCTTTCACTAAAAGAGAGAGAACAAGTTGCTACAGGGAACATCACATATTAAGCCTTTATTTTATTCCAAGTTTTAAACACATTTAATTGTTACAAATGTGTAAACCACTTGTCAATAAGAAATCAAACTACATGTATGACCCTAGTATTCATATTTCACAACTGATTAAGTTTAGGAAAAGATGTTTGATAATTAAAATAATTATTTCTTAATAATGTCACTGTGTTTACATGGACAATTTTTAGTTGCGTTTTTAATGGCGTGGAGTATATTATTACAGTCACATACCTTATGAGACAACATCAAAGTTTGCAATAAACAATAAAAAAAATAGAGAACACAGCAAAATATTATGGTAATAAAATTGCACTATGAATATTGAATTATCCAAGTATCATCTGCACAGAATACTGTAATAAGAAAAGTTCATTATCAGAATACATAGTTCCCATATCTACAATATTTACCTCCCTTGTTCTGGATTGTCAGACATTTTATAAATTTCCTGTTTATGGGAAATATAATGTTAACAATGATAAACAAATCCGATATATAAAAAATAACTTATTCATTATGCTCATGTGGGCATTTGGCTCAGTAAGTTTAAGAAAAAGTGTTGATACAGCTAATTCTCTTGGTATTTTCTTAATTATCACATATTCAGGAATTATTCTTATAAGGGCTTATCAGTTATGCCTATAAAAATGGGTGACAGTTAAGAACAAGGGAGGTAAATATTGTAGATGTGGGAACTAAGTATATGAAAACCATATAATACTATTCACTAATACAGATTTTCAGATTTATTCCATCCATTAGACCAATGAATTCAACCATTAAACTCATGAATATGCTCAAACCAAGTTATCTATTACTTTCATCCCTAACAAACATACATTGTACATAGGAAAGTGTCAAACATTTTGTCTTTTGAGTTCCAATCTAAGCACAATAATGCTAACATATGACCAAACATATATACTCAGTACATGTATATCTAAAAACGTAAAATGTAAGATTTCTCGAATTTCATGAAATTTACCTAGGGATGCAAGATAACAACTTAACATGATATAAGTTCATTTTACACAATAATGAACGCTAAAATGTTTTTCAATCAATGGATATTTCCAACAAAAATGAGTTTAAAACACACTAAAATGACATTTTAAAGACATATCACATGTACAAAAATGTGTGTTTTTAAATGTACTGAGTATGTTAGTTTTTAAGCCAATATCATGAAACCAATCAAAGACGTCAAACTCAATGTATTCCCAGCGCATCAACAAACATTTTTGCCGCCAGCACTTTCAGTATAAGATCACATTCTTCAAATCAAGAATTCAGCCATTTCATAACAAGCTCAATTAGCCTTTGAAAAAGTCTTTGTCACGAAACAGAACACAAAACATTAAAAGTTCACAGTCTTATTTTTTTGAAAAAATATATGCTTAGTCATAAATCTGAGAAAATTGAAGGTAATTGCCCTCATACAGATGCACTCTAAAACACTGCACTGTCACGTTGTTACAACTGTTTCCATCAAAAATACAAGTGTCTGATATATAAGTATTTTCTATCCTGACCTAGCTGTTGAGTTAGTGCTAGCATAGGAAAAACCTACTTTGGACTTAAGTCTTTTACAGTTCCAGGAATCTTTTCAGAAAACTTATAATTCAAGGTTTAAGACACAGGCATTCATAGCATAAAGGCCCCCAATCATAGCATAAAGGCCCCCAACATGAAATTTTAAGTAAAACAATTTTTTTCCCCACTATATGTATTATCATATACATTTAGTGGGGGGGGGATTTTTAAAATTTTCGTGTTGGGGGCCTTTATGAGACAAATGCCTGTGGTTTTAGAGTACGTCTGTTTGAAGGAATCATCATGTAACCTTCTCAAAATTATTACTTAGCATAATTTGACAGACAATCAGACTATGTACCTTTAAAACAGAATCAGCCCTAATCCTTAGTTTGAGATCCTTCCCGTGGGCTGTCACGGGGACTAGTATCATCCTTTGAATCCCTTTTAGCTCCTTGTCTTCTTTCCATTGCTTTTCTAGGATCATAGATGGCCCTTTCTGGTCGATCCTGAAATAGATGTAAGGTGTTGGAAGCATAACCGTTAAGATATACGGATATATTCCATACATGAAAGGTGCAGAGAATTTTCAGTGGTGTAGTAAATAAATAATCCATTACAATTTAGCTATATAAGATTTACCAAACCATGCATACACAGGTAATGGAAGCAGCCTAGTGCAGTGTTACTGATTGGTCAAAGTATCATGTCAATGACTATAGCTTCATTACACTGGAACATGTATGAAGCGAGCAGAAACAAGAATATTGGTAGAACTGACGGATGCCCCCCCCCCCCTCAAAGTATATAATATACATGAGAAAAGGGCAATAAGTATGTAACCAATCACTGAATCTGAACATGCCCACAAGATGCGCATCTCCTCTCAGAAGTGAAGCTTCTCATTCAGTTTGGTTGAATTCAGGTAGGTGCTTGCTGGGAAATATTTTGATTGGCGGTAATCAGTTTGATGAAAGGACTGATAGAGACACCACATGACTGGGTCATTCAAAGCTTATATATCGAGCAAAATACTATGTCGAGCATGGAAGACTCGCATACTTCCTGATTTCAGAAGTTAAATAAACTGCTCTAATAACTGTGCCTATTCAACACAAAATGAAAATAAAGTAAAGAAACTAATAAATAATGATACAGAATACAATTATTGTGAAACACATGCAAGTGAGAGATACCTTCCGTTTACGTTTGTCTTCATCGTCTTTCCTCGGAGTTGTCTCCCTTCGACCATCATTGTGTGATTTCTCATTAACTTTAGTGTCAGGCTACATACAACAAACACACATACAGAGTTTACAAACATATATCAGGCTATACAAACTAAACTTCAAGGGTGTCACGATATACCGGTAGATTGATACATTGCAATACCCAACAAAACTGTATGGTACCATGATATGAAACGAACATGCCAATCGTACATGGTTAATAGGGCCATAAAACCCTCCTAATAGTTAAAAACTGTTTACTTTAAGAATCTAATATCTAGTTATTAAAACCACAAATTAAATTAGCAGCAAAAAGCTGAAATGAAACCAATTTTGTTGAGTAGTGCATACAATGTATATATTTATTTTTTAGCAGTTTGGAACTGAAAAAAAAATTCAAAAAAGAAAAAATTCAAAAAGTCTTAATTCATATCTCAGGTTAATAGAGTAATATATACTGTTACACATTGCGATATGTTGTAAATGTATTGCAGTATAGTGTGGTACACTTTAGGTGTATCGTGACACCCCAACTAATTGCTAAACTAAAACTGAAAATGTTCAAAGCCTTCTGCAGTTACAACAGAATTGCTCTGAATTGGTGACAACGTGCTTTCATTATCATTTCTAGGTTTCTTCATACACAGTCGACATACAATTAAATGTCCATGTATATCATTTATTTGATGGAAAGCTGCCGAACCTTACTTGAAATTGATTAGCTCAAACTCAGTCCTATTTGCATATGCAACAAAAATGCCCCAATTATTAAATCTTCATGTAATACTGTTTAAAGCGATATTTTCGTGAGTGTAAAAGTTTGTGAATCAGCTATTCAGACATTTCTCAAGCAGTGATGTTTGCAAATTTCCTAATGAGTATTGTGATATTCAATAGTCAATTAAAAAAAAAGCTCTTCCATTAACGAGGAAATTTACGTTGGATGATATTTTCGGGACTAAATTTGCAAACATTAAAGGGGGGAAAATTGATGACCATCTCCTGTGGTTGCAACTTATTCATGTTTGCAAATTTAAATTTTATCCATTCTATTTCTGTTCAATAGTATAGTACTAAAGATACATATACTATAGAATGGATAAAGGGAGAGAACTCATGATAATCTCCCGTGATTATAACTGCTAAATACACCATGCATATCATACTTTACAATAGCGTGTTTATGGTTATAATAAACCCTAAATAAATATCTGAGAAGAAATCATACCAGTACATAGAAAAAGTGTGTAGTATACTTATTTTATACACAAAACCATTAAAAAATATACTCAAAATAGGCAAGCTGTGAGAGAGAAAACCCCAGCCATATATATTATAAGCCAAAATTCCAAATGATAATGCAAGCACATTGACTTTTTGCCCAGTGAACTTAATACAGTCAAGCAAGTATTTAGAACCAATCTATAATCAAGTGTCCTACATTATTCATAAAATACATGTACAGTAGATCCAGAATTAAAGACTACCTCAAAATAAAGACCACCTCAATAAAATTAATAATTAATAAATGTTAAATTTTTCAATATTTTAATTCAATAAGCAGACCATAATATAACTACCACAGACTCTTCAGATCCAATGGTGGTCTTATTATTGAGGTTTCACTGTATCTCATTCTTATTTATGACGTTTTGATAACTCTTTCAGTTCATACAAAACTACTGATGGTTTTGAATACAAGTCTTGACTGTACAGTTTGAGGTGCAACAAAACATACCAGTATCATCCAAAACGTTTGTGGACTGTTGATGCACTGATAGTATTTACATTGAAGTTTATCTTAAGATTACTGTTATTTATGAGGTCCTACCTCGCCACATACATATTTCCTAATGCACTTGGTCGAACCAGTATGTCCCCCTGCATCATTAAATGACTTTTTGAAGCTGAAGGGGGGAATTTATCAGCCAGTAGAGCAGTATAGGCCATAAAGACAATTGTTCACAGGAGATTGTCAAGAGTTACCACCCTTTATCACTTCTTGAGTTCTCTCCCTTTATTCCTTCTATAATGTATGTATATACAATCTCCTGCGCAATTGTGACCCCAAAGACGGTCACTGCACAGTATCAATGGGACTCAACATATAATTGCCATTTCCTGGCAACTTATCATTACTTTCCTGGTTACATACCAGTGCTGTTAGGTGGGAAACACTGACAAGCATTTTTGTTTTTTACCTGGCTGGACGAAGGAATCATAGTGAGCTTAGTTAACCACTGAGTCACTGGGCCACCCTCGATAAGGTGTACACCTCTACTTTGTTTTTATATCATCATTGTTATAATGACAGTATATTAAAGGATCCATCTACAAACTTTACAGACGACTCTCATAAATCTGACACCAGGGGCAATAAAATATCACATGCTATAGATAGTTCCCACATCTACAATATTTACCTCCCTTATTCTCAATTATCAGCCATTACAAAACTGAAATGCACTTATATGTGTAATTCCCAAATATGACAATTTTCATGTGACCACCTGTTTTTCTTCAACTTTCTGAGCCAACTGCCCACATGAGCATAACAATATAGTTATTTTTGTCTACATCTGATTATTTTATCATTGTTTAGATTATATCAACTTTAAGGAAATTTGCCTATCAATATGGCCGACTATTCAGAACAAGGGAGGTAAATATTGTAAATGTGGGAACTATCTATTTATGATAAATTCTTCCAACGTGTCTACCTGACATGGAATTGATATGGCAGGATTTGAGCTTTGTCTGATAAAATATTGATATATATCAGATATGCAATACATTGATTATATAATTATATGATAAATAAATTAATGCAGGAATCCTACTTCTTTATACATGTTTGTGTACAAGACAACAATTTGTGGTGAAAACAAGCATTATATACCCACATACACGCATAAATTTATTAAAATTGCTATGAATTCTCTTCCACAGGTCAATATGGAGAAGCTATTATAGAAAGTATGTAACTGGTTTTTTCAGCTTAAAATACAGCTTAAATTCAACTTAACGTAGTTAGCTCCCTTTGAATTTCAGACAAACTTAACCTAGTTAGCTCCCTTTAAATTTCAGAAAAATTCAAATGTTGAACTTTATAGAACAAAAAAAATGTACTATACTTCAATATCAAGTACAGTAAAACCCCGATATTAAGACCACCATTGGGACCCCAGGGCTCAACACTAACAGTTGTCCGATGGATTTTGACCAGTAATTTGAAGGTCCGGGCAACCAATTTCCAAAACTACTTGCCCGATGTGACCAGTAACTTTCAATGGAAGAAATTGTGTCCAAGTAACGTGATGGGCTTAAATCAATTCAACGAAACCAAAAGATCAATCCACAGTTAACAAAAATTGGCTCAAGAAAAATCAATGTGAGACTTATAATTGGAATTACATGTGAATTAGCCAGTTTATGTTTTAATTGAATTGTTCATGTATTAAAGCCTGCATATTGATGCTGTATTTCTTCATTTGTCACAACTCCTGCATTTTCACTCTACATTTATTTAAGGTCAGGACAAGTGAACATTCGGTCAGGACAAGTGATATTTAAATCTACTTGTCCGACTTGTCCAGTAGTACAAAAAGTTAATGTTGAGCCCTGGACCCTTGAAAGCTGGTCTTAATATTGAGGTGGTCGGAGTATTTAGGGTATATAAAGAACAAAACAGTAAAATGGACTTGAAAATGATGTTCTTAATTTTGAGGTGGTCTTATTATTGAGGTGGTCTTTAAGTGAGGTTTTACTGTAACGACAACTCCATGCAAGAACAGTAGACAAAATACCATGCGTAACATACCAAACAACATGAAAAATAACAAAGTAAAACTATCTACAGCCGTAATAATTTAGGGTCTGAATAGCAGCCCCATGTTGACTTTTCTTTTCAAAATTGGCGTTTCCAGTCTAGTGCTGTCTTATTTCATCAGCCTGTTTTATATCTAGATTTAAATATTTCGTTTATAGAAACATGTAATCATTGATATTCATTGAAATTTGGGTCATTTCAGTCAACCATTAACTTATTAACTATTGTGTATTGATTAATATCATACAGTGGATTCATTCAACTATTGAGTATCCTTTTTTTCATAAGCTCATTTAACACAAACTCATACTTAGAAAATTCTATAATATATAGTCTATACAGTGGAACACGCTTATAATGAATTTCTGGCGACCTGGAAATTTACTTCGTTATATCCAAACTTTGTTATATCCATACTATGAAATTACGCTATATCCAAATTCATTATAACCCTGTAGTTATACAATAAAATATAGAAGAGATTGTCGGGGAATAAAGATAACTACGTATTATCCGTATTTTTCGTTATAACCGAGTACGTTATAAGCGTATTCCACTGTACATGAGAAACTAGAAGTTCTATAGCTGCACTCTACAATACAGATTTCATGAAACTTCTTACTATGAATCTGTCCTTCAAGTCAAATGCCTCATTCAAGTTCTGTTTACAGCTGTTTTCAAGAAACTCAATTCAATAAAGTCAGTAATTTTTGACAATTTATGTAACATCCCGTATTTACTATAGAAAGATCACAGTGAGAAGTGAGAGACAGCCCTTCTCTATGAAGTTTCATGAAATGATAATGAAGTTATGAGATGACTCTTACCTTTGTTCTTTCTCTCTCGGCTTTGCTTGAATCTCTTTCTTTACTAGTTTTATCAGCCTCTACAGCTTTAGTTTTACTTTGTTCTGGTTCTACCCTGAAGTATAAATGAAGCGCAATGGCATACACAGTAGCGAAAATGCTTTAATATGGACAAAAGAAGGAAATCTTCAGAAATCAGAGAAAACAAAATCACCACATTTGCACATACCCGAACAAATTGGTATATAACTTCTGATACAAATGTATAAGGGCTGAACTGAGTATAAACAAGGGCACAATACATGTGTACACAGGGAAATATAATAGATCAACTACAATGAAACCTCAATAATACGACCCCTCATTGGTTATGAAGAATACTGGTCTTACTTATGAGGGGGTCTCAATTTTAAGGTTGTCTTGAAGTGAGGTTCGACAGTGAGTATCTGATTTTTGATAAGGATAAAATTCAACCCTTTGTTATCAAATTGTTGTAGCTTATTTCCATTTCAAAAACATAATGGAGTACTCCAGAGGGCTCTAGAATTTAAAACAAAAAACACTTGTCCCAGGCAAGTGAACATGTTAAATCTGACTTGTCCTATATGGGAGGCTAGTTTTCCGAGAATATTTGTTGAGTATTTGAATTGTCACCAATTTAAAGCCATCGTTTATGCATGGCTTTCATTCGATACATAGAATGTCAAATGTTTAGATTTGTCCAGGATGTTGGGCTAGTGGATTTCTAGAGCCCTACTCCAGTAATTAAAATAAAGCATATGGTCAATCATACATTCATTTTTATAGGTTTACAACAATGGTAAATCAAGCCTCAAAAGTAGCAGCACAAAATTGGGCTCATTCAGCATCACTAAGATCTATTTCGAGGGGTTAGAGCCAGAACCTACCATCTCCTCAATAAATTTATATTGAAATAGCTGGTTATGGCTCCAACACCTTGATTTGTCCAAGTAACACTAAAACTTCAGTAATACCTTGAAGATTTACCTCCCTTCTCGGCACTATCAAGTAACACTAAAACTTCAGTAATTTTTGGGTACATACCTTGAAGATTTACCTCCCTTCTCGGCACTATCAGACCTTTCGGATTCTTTGTCAGTTTTTTTGTCCTTATTATCATATTTACTAGCTGCTGGTCTCTCAGATTTTGTTATATTTGCATTACCAGATTTAGGTCCATCTCGACTATTATTATTGTTTCGATTATTGTCTCTGGAATACAGTTTTATTTGAAAAGTGATTAGGCGTTAAACCCACAAATTAGTCTCAAAAAACTGTAGAAGAGGTAAAAAGGTGAAGTTTGCCACATGGACATTTTTGTGAGCTGATTACTCAGTTGTGGAATCCTCATTTTAAATTATTAATAAAAAACTGAGATAAGATTGATAATTGTTTTGTTTTAGATTATAGTTGTTTATTTTTGCAATACATTTTTAAGAGTTGGAAGTTTATAAAAGAATAAAAGTATTAAATTAAAAGAAACATATCTTCAGTCAAATCTTAGGTTAACAAAGCAATATATCATGGTACATATTGCGATACTTTGCTAAAATGGTGCAATATAATGTGGTAAGTCTCAGGCATATCATGACACCCCTAACATAAACAATGTATATATATACAACAGTAAGATATCTTACAATTCAATACATAGTTCCCACATATACAATATTTACCTCCCTTGTTCTGAATTGTCGGCCATATTGATAGGCAAATTTCCTTAAAGTTTATAGGTAATATATTGTTAACGATGATAAACTAATCAGATATTAAAAATAACGTATTCATTACGCTCATGTGGGCAGTTGGCTCAGTAAGTCGAAGAATTTTCTTGGTATTTCCTCAATTATCGCACATTTGGAAATTACTCCTTTAAGGGCTTATCAGTTTTGCATATCAAAATGGCTGATGATGAAGAACAAGTGAGGTAAATATTTTAGATATGTGAACTATCTATATAATCAAAATATCTACATGTACCTGTAATCGTCTTTATATCGACGATCATCTCTTCTACCTGCACCCGATCTTGGTCTATCATCCCTGTAATAGGAGGGAAAAAAACAAATTAAACACTTCAGTAGGTCTTTTTTTTTATTTTTTTTTTGTTTTACAAGAATTTTCTTAAAAATGAGCGCCAGGAGGAGCGAATAAAAATAAAATGGATATTTTCTGGGTTTTTTATTTTGAAAATCTTTTGAAACTATAGGTTAAGTTGCACTAATTTTATTTTCTATTTGAGGTAGACGGAACGAGCGATGGAAGAAATAAAAAGAAGTTACGAAATTTATTTTTATTTGGGTTTTGCAATTTTTAGGTACGGCGCTCCCGTTAAACGAAAAATATAAAAACTCTGGCCTTATATCTTTTAAACTATATTGCCATAAACTGTTATACCCTTTGGTATTGAAACATAATGAGCAAAATCAGTGAACAAGCTTTAACAATACAAACAAATATTTGCATTCCCTTCAAAATCATCTATAAAAACATTCCCAGTCACATGTTAAATGTTTAGTTTAAAAAAAAAATTGGGGGAAAATATTCATGGGGAAGGTTAGGTCACATCAAAAGAAGTCCTGGCTTGCTGTCTCCTGACCCTACATATATAGAAACACAACTGTACTTTCTGTTTAACTGTAAGACTAAAATAATAATTCCTGTCATAAGGCAATTAAAATGCAGTTTTTGCAGGTTCGTAGAACAACAGCAAATAAATCTTTTTTAAGTTTGGCCTTATATGGGACATAGACGGAGCATTAAACTTCAGTATCATGATCCGGCTGTGAGGGGCAAATTTTAATCTATCTTATGATTAACAATTACAAAATACTTCATATATATGAAGAGTAAGTACGATAAATCTGTCTTGTAAACAGATTTAGATTTGAAGCAGTAGGGAGTAGGGACATGAATAATAGTCATTAATATAAACCTATAGTCTTGATCTCTATTCAGTCGTCTTTCTCTTTCATCTCTGTATGACTTTGGTCGCAGTCTGTCTGGCCGTCGGTCATCTCGCCTATCATCTCTGTCATCACGTGCTGATCTCGGACGGTCATTCTAAAACAGGCAATAATACCACACAGTTGAAAATATCAAACAAATCTTTGACCAATTGTTTCTAAAATTTCAAACTATAGTAACACAAGTGATGAATTCGCATTCATTTGACTGAGATGACCCAATATTTTTATCTGAATTCGTGAAACAAAATACATTGATTAAACATATTAGACTGTTGTAATATTTCATATGAATTATTTTCATGCATTTAATTACATGAAAGTCAAACCTGTGTTAAAGACCACCTGCGAACAAAGACCACTATTGCAAAACCTGTCTGCAAAGACCACCAATTTTATCTCCCATCAGACCATTTTCAATGATATTTAATCTGTTAATAGAGACCACCTGTAAACAAAGACCATATTTTGCTGTTCCCATGGGTGGTCTTTACAGACAGGTTTGACTGTATATATAAATAAGACATTATTTTTCCCAAAACAATCTGAAACTATAAGCTGTAGCAAAAAAGAAAGCACCTTCATGATCCAAATACTAGGATCAAAATGATTATTGTTTGTTGATTTCTTTACTAGCCATACTTTAAACTTATTTGTTCTATTACATCTATTGTGCAACAATTTTCTACACGATATGTACTAATCACTCTTGATGACTTTTTCCTGGGTTACTAACCAGTACTTGTGCCAAATTCGGGGATTGTGAAATTTGTGATCAAACCCTTCTCAACTTGGGGCACGAACTCAAGACCTGTATATCAGGAGACAAATGCTCTACCCCTCCACCACTATGTCTCCATATATACTGAACTACATATGGCAGAAGATAAATGAATAGTAAACAAAGGCAGTATGCATAGATGATAAGTGTTATAACTCAAAAATAACTTCACAAAAGAAGAACTCAATGCAAACATATATAAATACAACTGTACAACCAACAGTAGCAATAGTGCTGTCACAATTCATACAACAAAGTCTTGCTATAAATCTTGAAGAACAAATAAATTTGTTGTTTTCGTTTGGGTTAGGCTTTGAAAATAGTAGCTTAATATCAATTATTAAAATAACACAGAGCTATTAATACGGACTACCACAGTCTTCACGATAACCCACTTACCTGAAGCCCGGGACAAGTAAAATTACTGTCCGACAAGTAAAGAATCCATTTCGTCTGCCCTAAACGGGCAAGTTTTGTTCATGGTCCGGTCTGATTAGCTTTTATCCAAGCTGTCACAAAAATTGTTGCCGTAGTACACAATACTTCGACTGGTTTTCATTTTTTGTCAATTTTGTAACAGCACTTTTCATCAACTATTGTTACCAGTCTTCGTTTCCGAATTAACAAATCAAAACAAATCTTTATTTTGACAGTACTGTTAATTTAATTGGGCAAGTGGAAGTGAATTTGGACAAGTGGAAATTGCAAGCTATCTGCCCAAATGGGCAAGTCCTTCAAAAAAATTATCGTGAAAACTGCTATAATAATTTTCCTGTCCTTGGACATCCTAAGTTTTAGGACACCCTAAAAATTACTATAAATAATTATTCTTTGTGTCCAAAAATACTGGGACAAAAAAAAATCCCCTTGTTTTGTCCATAAGTTTTGGGACAATACAAAATTCAAGTTGATATGACAAGTACTAAGTACCATAATATTGATTTTCTCACACAACTAAAAGTAGGTTACACTAAGCAATTTTATGACAAGCCAGTATGTCCGTCTTGCAGTATGCAACCCAAGCACAGTTTAAACAAAATATCAATTACCGTATGCCAGCCAAAAAATCGCTACACAAATTGGTCTTATAAAAATTGCTCTTTCTATTGCAGTAGATGTTTTGTCAAAGTACATAGAGCACAATAGGGCACACACTTTACCTTTGTTGGACTGGTTTTTCCACGATCTCTATCGTCTCTCCTGTCTCTTCCTTCTCTCTGTTCCCTAATTCTTTCCCTATTTTCCTTAGAGAATCTCAATTTAGACTTATCATCTCTCGTTTTACCATTCGCGTCTTTCTCATTTCCTTTATCAGAACTATCCTTGTCTTTTTTAGTATCACTAGATTTATCATTAAGCTTTTCACTAGTTTTGTCTTTATCAACTTTTGCATCTTTATTCTCATCATCATTCTCCTTTGCTGGATGTTTCAAAAGCTTTAATAAAAATAAACATCACATACAAAACTTCCTCCCCAATAAACTAAGTGAATAAAAAATTAAAGCCTTACCATACCTTGCAAAATGAATGTCCGACCACTATACTCACTGTATTGTAACAAATATTAAAGAAATTGAAATTGAAAAGACAAACTTTTAACAAGAAGCAATAACGAAATTGGTAAAATCTATGAAAGCATTGATAATAATTATAAAATGATTTTAGCATATAGTGACTAAATAAATATCATAGCTGGTTAAATTTTTGGTTTAAAATCATTTTACGTTGTGAAGTAACCCTTACAAATTATACAGATATTAAATAATCACTGTCTATGACTCTTTCCTGGGGTCACAAACCAGTACTTGTGCCAAATTCCGGGATAGTGAAGTTGGGGGGGGGGGGGGGGGGCAGGGGTGGGGGTTTGTTGACCAAACCCTACTCAATGTGGGGCATAAACTATGACCTTTGTATCAAGAGTCAGATGCCTCCATCCCTCCGACACCATTAGGAAACACCACTAAAACGGACATG
This sequence comes from Mactromeris polynyma, assembly GCA_032209605.1. NCBI lineage: Eukaryota > Metazoa > Mollusca > Bivalvia > Venerida > Mactridae > Mactromeris > Mactromeris polynyma. Next base: position 13,538,249 of record JASFXZ010000020.1, on the reverse strand, counting down.
GTAAAAATATTTCAATCAATCAAATATCTGGTGATGTCCATAGATTGTGGCAATATAGAATAAAAACGTAAACAATAACACATAAAGTGAATGTCCAACACAGCCGATGATGAGACATCTAACATAGGATGCAATTTTTTACAAAACATCAGACATCTTGAGAAGAAAAATTATGGAAATTCGTAAGTTTACGAAATGCTATGCTTAACCAGACAAATGAAATCAAAATTTAGTGAGCTTAACATAAAAAAGATCTTGCAGTAAATCTAACCTAATACCATGTCTTACTAAATGTTCACCCAGCATCTAAAAGCAATTTAAAACAAAGCGTACAAGATGTGCAATTTAATCTTCAAAAAATATTTCTGGACCAAGATAGTTTAAAATATGCAGCATGAAATTCAGTGAGCCATTACAGCTATCAATAAACATATAAACTCATTAAATATTTCATCATAGTTTTATTTAACAACAATAACAGTAAACTGGATTTCAAGCAACTCCAAACAAACCATCACAAAGCCTTCATAAAAGCCATCCACTCTGAACATTCATCCGAGCTTGCTTCATTTACCTTAACTTGACTTTCCTTTGACTTATCGTCAGGTTTTTCTTTATCTTTCCTAGAGTCTTTATCTTTGTCCTTTCTATTTCGTTCTTTCTCTCTATCCTGTTCCTTCCTTTTTCTTCTATCATCCTCCCTCTGTTGTTTTCTTTCCAATTCACGCTTTCTCCTTTCTTCTCTAACTCTCTGAAATGTATTAAATATCTACAGTCAAACCTGTCTGTAAAGACCACCCATGGGAACAGGAAAATGTGGTCTTTGTTTACAGGTGGTCTCTATTAACAGATTAAATATCATTGAAAATGGTCTGATGGGAGATAAAATTGGTGGTCTTTGCAGACAGGTTTTGCAATAGTGGTCTTTATTCGCAGGTGGTCTTTAACACAGGTTTGACTGTAGTTATCTGGAGATCCTACTTCAATATAGAGGAAATGAAGCTTCAATTAGAGTACATAATTTATATCACAAAGCAAAAAAATATGTTTCCAAACCTTGTATTCATTAACTTTTACTGAAATAAACATGTAAATTACTGATCAGCAGGGGTTCCATTTGACCCTCGAGTTGACCTTTGACCCCTGGAATTTCCAAAAAGCCACATTTTGACCCTAAAGATTCTGGCTGAAGGGTCAATTTGTCTCGAAAGTATTGGTATTTGGCTATAAAATAGTAAAATCCGAAAGTATTGGTATTTGGCTATAAAATAGTAAAATTCGGTCAAAAATTATCATAATGACTCTTGAGTTTCACCACCTAGTGGAATCCCTGGATCAGTATCATGAGATATATGAAAGTGCTAGTCTATACTTCTGGTGAAAATATCAACAATGCTGAAAGGGGAATTTAAGTCAGGGTAGAGGAAAAATATGTACTAAAAAAAGTCCATGACTTATGACACATAACTTTATCATAATTATATACCTTTGTAATTTCATACCAGAATAAATTTGTTTTTATGTTTCTTTCGGGCAATACACTGTTTCTCAAAAGTATTTCAGTCATTAACGTTGGTCAGTTGACCTAACCAGTGCTCCTGAGTTACAAACCAGTACTAACCATATCCTCCGCAAGCAAATGACAACTTCTCCACATAGATCAGTTCAGCGATGGAGGAAAAATGACTTTGGATGCACTAACTTCAGCCAAATTGTCACAGAAGAACATAAGTCTCGTCTAGGTTTCAAAACCACAACCTCTAGATTAGCAGTTGAGCGCTCTACCAAGCTAACCGAGCAAGCTTTGAATAAATCTACCAGACATGTTTTAAAAGCATAATTGAGTTAATTCACTATAATAAACATCTGGACAAGACAGACATTACTTCAATCGAAATCTATCCACTGTTCCTCTAAGAAATATAACCAAATACCTACCAATATTGAATTTCTCTTTTCTTCTCGTTTCTTTCTAATGAAATCAATCAAGGGAGTGGTCACTTTTGGTCCACCTTTAGTAGCTGAAACATAAATGTATAACCTAAAACAATTGCAATCCTCATTGAACACGAGATTCAAAAAAACTTTTGGGTATCAAGCGTAAAGACTGGTTCCATTAGAAGTATTTAATTAAAGTAGCACAACATTTATTCCTCCCTTCTCCGATAGGATTAAGAGATATTTATAAACATATTTTCCTTGGCAACTCATTCTTTATATAATATGCAAAACCTTTTTTTACATACATTAATTAAATTCTAAAAGTCATCCTGCTTTAAAGAAATACTCAACTGTATTTCAGTCTTATACGTGAGAACAAGATTTCTAAAAAAGTAATCCTGCTTTAAAGAAATACTCAACTGTATTTCAGTCTTATACGTGAGAACAAGATTTCTAAAAAAGTAATCCTGCTTTAAAGAAATACTCAACTGTATTTCAGTCTTATCCGTGAGAACAAGATTTCTAAAAAAGTAATCCTGCTTTAAAGAAATACTCAACTGCATTTCAGTCTTATACATGAGAACAAGATTTCTAAAAAAGTAATCCTGCTTTAAAGAACTACTCAACTGTATTTCTGTCTTATACGTGAGAACAAGATTTCTAAAAAAGTAATCCTGCTTTAAAGAACTACTCAACTGTATTTCAGTCTTATACCTGAGAACAAGATTTCTAAAAAAGTAATCCTGCTTTAAAGAAATACTCAACTGTATTTCAGTCTTATACGTGAGAACAAGATTTCTAAAAAAGTAATCCTGCTTTAAAGAAATACTCAACTGTATTTCAGTCTTATATGCGAGAACAAGATTTCGTTCCACAACCAGACAACTCCTATCGCCCCATACCCATGTCTGTTTACCGTTACGCCATCTCAACTCCTAGTGATTTGTGTGCTGATGTTTTCCTGGGATCGGTATGGGGAGACATTGTCTTGAAAATGTTAATCATTCCTTAGTAGTCCGTAGTACACTTGTTTCAGAAAAATGTAAAACAAATAAGTTTAAACAACAAGGAGCATTGACTTGTCTTGTTACTCAATTACCTTTGGCTTCCCTTTCCTTAGCTTCAAGTTTTTCTAGATATGTATCCAAGGACATGACATCTTCTGTTTCTGGGTTTTGTAGCAAATCCAAAAACTTTACATAATCAGCATCTAAAATAGGTAACACATTATGTACATCAATTACAGGAGATTGTCACAAGTTCTCTCCCTTTATTCTTTCTATAGTTCTTTCCCTTTATCCCTTGTAAAGTATATGTACCGGTATATACATTTTGTAATTATAGCTCAAGGTACTATATATATATATATACTAAAGAAGGAAAATATAATGGGAGATAACTTGTGACAATCTCCTGTAACTTCAACCAACGCCAAATACTACTTAAGTAAGTGTAACTGTGGGAAAATGTATGCTACAAGTGACCATACCGTAATGAACTTAACAAGAAATCCAATACATACAAAATGTAAAATGTTTATCTATCATAGTGTCCCCCAATTTGAAGGGCCAGTCATTTCTAACAGCAGGCACCAAGTAGATTGGCAAATGGTAACCTTAATGACTAGCTGGTGACTCACAAATTGGAACAGACCACTACCATGACTTTAACCTCCAACTTCCAAGGAAGATGCCATAACCACTTGGCCACAGCTAACGGCATGTACATGCATACAAAAACTGATGTTTATACACTAGAAACCTTAAAGTAATAGATTATAAACAGGCTTATATTTAATCTTCTTTGTTTTGTTTTTTATTGTGTTTAACGCCATTATTCAACATTCTTCAGTTAAACATGCCTGTCAGTGGACTTAACCAGTTTTCCTGGAATCAATTATCAACCAGTACTTACTTGCTTGTCCACAAGCAGCTGACAACTAACAGCATGAATCAGAGATGGAGACCAAATGACTGTAGCCAAATGTCAAAGAAGGACATGACCTGCCCTGATCGAGAATCAAACCCGAACCTCCCGGATGACAACACAGCGCACCACTAACTGACCAAACAAAGTGGGCCTAATCACATTAGATTTCAGTATAATGAATTTTCTACAGCACCAAGTTCTGAATCCATATCTACATGACCATACCTTGCTCTACGGTTCCCTTCTTTGAATCTGGCTTCCTGGACTTTTTCTTCGGAACTTTCTGGAAGGTTGCAAATTCCACAATGGCAGGATACTCATTTCCTTCAAATTATATAAAACTGAATACATGTACACAAACCATTTCATACACTTTAAGCAGCATTACAGTCTTATGTAATAAATGAATGTAAAAACTGTTTTACAAATTTAATCAGGCATGAATTCCTTGCCTACGAAAATATTTTTTTATTTGCAGAATTTAACATATTTTGCAAAATATAAGATATTAAGAGACTACCCAAGGGAACAAATGCGCACAGACTCTTACTACAATGGTCTATTAATACAATAGAGGACATTTTTTATTTAACTAAAAAATAAGTTGACAGGTCACACTCCTCAAATTTCTTTCTCGTTATTCGTTTTTGTATTGTTCTGTTGTATGAAACTGGCTACTTTCAGTTCATCAATATCAAATTCACAGTCTTTTTATGAAAAATACAAACTGTCATTTTCAAAACCTGCTTAGACAAGTATTGATATTTACAGTAAAACCTCACTTTAAGACCACCTCTAGACTAAGTCCACCTCAATAACAAGACTAAATTTTCAAGGACCAGTTTTTTCTACCATATATTGCAACTCAATAACTGGATCACATCAACATTAAGACCAGCTTTCGTCAGAACCAACAGTGAACACTTATCATTGAAGTTTTACTGTATACCAATAATTGAATATTCAAAAAGTCAGACTCATTTCATTGATTACTGTTGAGACAGTTTTTCATTGAACTATCTAAAATCCTAATTTTTTTAAAAGCCTACACACTACAGTTCAACTTACCTTTTCCATCTACAAATACATAGCCATCAAATTTGTTACTAAAATTTGAAATGTCATCATAATTCTGGAAGTTGATATAAGCCCTCGAAAAGGAATTTGCACCAAGACTGAAACATCAAAAACACTTTCACTATTTCATGAAATTATGATAATGTAGAAAATCAAAACAACATCATAAAAATTTGATAGAGAAGCGATAAATAATAATGAAGACGATTTTTTTCTTGCAACTGCTCATTAAAGAAGAACTTTGTGCTCCCACGGCCTGAATTCCTTTCTAAAGATTTATTTTAGATACAAACATGAGTAGGGGTATCATTGAATACCATTATATTGACTGATCAATAATTGTACATTGGAGCAATAAATTGAAATTTAAAAGATATTGACTCGTTTATCCCCGTATTGCTACAAAAACAAGGTTTTAACAACCCAAAATGCTTGCAAACATTATTTTCTGGAGTACTTTCCTTTCTATAGGCAAGTACTATGACTAAACCATGAATGAATGGACATTGCACAGAATACTGACAACAACAACCACAGAAAATAAATTAAGCATAAACCACCAGTTACTATGATTCAGTGAACAAACAAGATTTATTTTTGTATTGCATCCATATATGCGCATCAAGTTGAAGTATCGATATCATTTCCATCTATGACGCCTTTAAAGATTAGAACAACCCACAGGGTTTATTTTCACTACGTTGGGAAGATGACCCATACCCTTCAAATTGGGAATGTTTGCACATTAAACTTAGAAATTAGGGAAAAAGTCTAAAAATTACAGCAAAAGTTTAAGAATAAAAGTAAACTTGTATGAAGTGATAAATTAATCAACAATTGCTATTTATATAGACTGCCCGAGACAGAAAAGCCTCTAACTTTGTCAATTTTTGGCTAAATCTAACCACAACTTTGTCTTCAGATTTAGTGGGAATTTTTACTTTCAAATTGGGAAAAATCTATACTTTTGGCATTGGAAATATAGCCGAATTATAACGGCTATAAAAACAACAGTGTACAATATGTCCTGACTATGAAACAATTTTATAATAAAAAATGGGTTGTAACACAGCTTACCTGAGATCAGCTTTCATGAAATAGAAAAAATCATAATTAGGTAGTGGTGATATTTGTTCCAGTAATGTTTCTGCAGTCAGAGATGGTGGCAAGCGCCTGACAACAACCTGAAAAACATTGTTAGAAATCATTCAAAATGGATTCATAACACTATGATTGAAGTTCATTGAACATATGCATTCCAGCTGAAGCAATAACACGCCTGTGTCTCATTGGAACAACAACATTTTGTTGCGTTGAAAATGTTCCAATGAGTCTTGCGTTGTCGCTCCAATGAGTCCAAAATGGACGTGAAAGGTGAGTGTGGTATTTTTTTCCCTTTTAGAGGTTTATACGTGTACAATTAAAAGATCGCAGATTCGGGGAATGTAGTTCCACATATGATTGCTTAAGGCCTTATGTTAAATGTAAAAGTTGGGACCAAATATCAAAACCAAATTGTCTAGAACTTGCATTTATAACTTTCCAAAGCTTATGGTTGACATCGGCGAAATCTTGTTTTTTATGAAAAATGGCATCGCTTTCTGTATTTTACTGCTTCAACGGCACATGCATAGCTTTATAATGACAAAAGGTTGTCTATATATACATTACAAATTTTAGAAACATTTGTTCACGTAAGGATGCACTAGACTTGATTTTGTGCCCGGTGTGGTTCCAATAAGCAAGTGCTTGCTCTAATATAATGAGCAGTGGTGCTTCTCACGTATATCGTTACTAAAATCAACAACCAGGGAAAACTGACACATCGAAACACAGTGAGTAGTGAGTACATCGCCAGGCATGTTGTGGAAGGGCAAAGACGTTTCAAATGTATCATATATCATTTTATGTCTTGAAACTACATAATTCAGTTTTCCCTGATTTTGTTTGTTTTAGTAATGATACATGAGAACAACCACTGCTCATTGGAGCAGACATTTTATGACCCCTATTTCTCATCTGTATCTTAAACACACATTTTATTGGCATTCAGCCAAAGTATTTAATATGCATAACAAAGTGATATCATCGCTACCAGACAGGTCTGTCGCTATTACCCTGACTGCCATCTAGGGTGTGAAAACAGTCGGCGGATTAATGAAGGCATGAAAGGAAGCATACTAGCCAGGTGACAAGTATATTTATTTTGGCACCGATTTGAATCTTAAAATGGTAATTATTACATTTACTTGACAGTCAATTAAAATTATAACTGTTGCATTTGTGTTTTGTGAACTATTACAATTCCAATAGCTCAATTGATGCTTTTCTACCCCGGATAAGGTTAAAAATTCCCAATGACATCCATTAATTGTATAAAGATGCGCATTTGTTTCCATCTAGTGCAGATTGCACAAAGATTCGGCGTAATGGCTGCGCAACATGCCCGGTTAATTAACAAGGCCAATATTAAAATTATTTTCGTCCAGCGTACACGTTGATTTCGAATAATATATAATTGCTAACATGTTGTGGACAATGTGTAGGAAAGATTACACGATGAACATTTTATCGAATATTAAGCATTAAAAGGTGATTTTCACTAATTTGTTAGTACAAAACGACATTCTATGTACAGTACGTTTAACTGTTTCTACGTCAATTAATGATATAATTTCGCTGATTCGAAAATAATCGAAAATGCTACATCACATTGCATAGGGCCTGTATAGACGTTACATGCAAAGTGAAAGTAAAATAACAACATAATGAATGTTTGTGGTTAAATGGGCATGTAAACGTCTATTATTTACTATACCAGGCCTTTTTCTATAGTTCCCACGGGTCCGACTATCGGACCCATTCCCCAAGCCAATATTGGACCCATTCCCCAAGCCAAATATAAGTTTTTTTCCCAATCAGAAAAAAAATTCCCAATCAGATGCACCCCCGAAAAATCGCCTACACCAGCGACCCCGCTTATTACCGTTGAGCTGCGAAATAAACATCGAAAAAAATGCATTCGGCATTCTCGGATTTCATCGTTGATTTCAAATAAATAACATTTGATTCTCGGTGATCGCCAGCTTACGTAGCTGTACGTTCATTGTAAACGGGAACCATCACAAAAATGTTGCACATTGTAAATATTACTGCGTCAAAATTAGAAAGACAGATTCTTAGGGATCTAAACGATAAATTCCATGTTTGAGATGGCCCCTCTGTCAGAACTTTCTCTGTGAGTCAGATGGTTATTCAACTTATTTATGCTGGCGATGAACATCGCACTGATCAAATCTCTCAATTGAGTGCGCTTTGTAAAGTTTGTTTATATTCCGAATCATGTTGGTTTATTTTACATTTTGAAAACAAACTTTTTCGATAGATTGCTGTCAATGATAATTGGCTGCTGGATAGACCTATAAATATGACCCTTCAAAACTTATTTCACATTTTGACATGTTCCAGTTACATGCAAAGTGAAAGTAAAATAACAACATGATGAATGTGCATACATGTACACGTCTAATATTTTAGAATAGCTGTAGGAATGAGTGTATGCATGGTAAAATGGTACATATATCTAATTTCCCAATGCTCATCTGGAAGCTCTTTGAATTATTCTAGCCATTATTGTCCCTTGTGTCAGAAATGTTGAACATTTTGTGTCAATTTGACAGTGGATATAACTATAAGAAATGTATGTATATTAAAATGTTTGTTTTACTTTTATATAAAACTTAGATATAAGAAAGCCTGTTCTTTTAAATATGAAAATTCCCAAAATTGGAGTTGAAGCGATTAAATTTCTTCCCAAATTGCAAATTTTCCCAATTTATCCTGGGTCTTTTTCCCAAAATGGACAGAAAAAGGCCTGTAATAATACCCCTCCTGCACCTACCCCATCTGCGGCCCCAATGCTTAATATACCTTCCTAGGCGCCTTTATTAAGGGTTTAAAATAGATAACTTCATCAAGTTATCAGTACAAAATGACATACTACAGTTCTTTTAACTGTTTTTACGTCAATAAATGATACAATCGCAGATTCGAAAATATTCATAAATGTTACATCAGTCATCACATTGCAAAGGGCCGTTTACGGTTTAGACTTACATGCAAAGTGAAAGTAAAATAATCATTTAAAAATAAATGTTTAAGGTGAAATAGGCATGTACACATTTACTCTCCCACACAGCACTTTGATTCCAGTACCGTAAGTGGAATAAGCGCCCGATGCTAGGAGAGTAGTACACGTCTAATATTTTGGTCCAACATCAATTGGAACTGACATGACATGCTAAATGGCAGTTACGGATCCCTGTGATTTATAAAAAGGATTCAAACTGTACCTTAGTAGGTGGCATGTCTTTTGTGCGTCTTTTATCAATAATCTTTGATTTTGTATCAATTTCCTGTGTCATTTTCTAAGCAATTCTAATTTAATCCTACACTACAGAATATTTTTCATCTGTGTCATGTAGACGCTCACGAGCCGTCCTTTTTGCGGTACGGTTGGGTTGGAGATTAGTTATTATTCCGCGCTTGATTTATCAACGTCTTACTTTAAGAAGATGTAATCGTTGAAACTATAAATGGCTTTATAAATAATTTATTTATGAATAAAATCTATCTTTATGTATAAAAAATAAAATCTTAGATGTTTTATGAACAAACTTTAATCGGTCATTATGTTTGTGCATCTGTAGTTTATGTTTGTTAATTTACGTCCATATCAAGAACATGTTCTTTCGAAATTGAACAATCAGGGCGACTGGCTTTGCAAGGACGTTTTCTAAATATTAACGTTCTTTAAGATCAAACAGTATGTGGTATGAAGTCGTGCCTTTTGCTACCATAATGTTTGGCTGTGTATTGGTCACAAACTATGCGGCATTACCATTTAATTATCTTCGCCATAAGCGGGTATGTATACTACAGTATATGTTATGAGTTTAATTATTTTCGTCTTTCAACTTGTTGGTAGCCTAGGCTAATGGCATTGGTATGTCCAAATATTTTGACGTTCGACAGTTGTCATTTTACTTTTTATGCCCCCACGCTGAAAGGGGGGGGGGTTATAGATTTGCCCCTGTCCGTCCGTCACAAAATCTTGTGTCACTCATATCTCCAAAAGAATATGAGCCAGAGTCATAAAACTTTACAGGAATGTTAACCAGCATGTGTAGTTGTGCACCTGGGGTTTCATGTTTGGCTGTGCCCAGTAAATGCACAGTTATGGCCCTTGACTTAGTTAAAACATAGCCTACAGAGTATGTAATCTTGCGTCACCCATATCTAGTTAAAACATAGCCTACAGAGTATGTAATCTTGCGTCACCCATATCTAGTTAAAACATAGCCTACAGAGTATGTAATCTTGCGTCACCCATATCTCCAAAAATATATCATTTTATGAGCCAGTGTCATTAGACTTTACATGAATGTTCACCAACCTGTATAGTTGTGCACCTGGGGTTTCATGTATGGTTACGCCCAGTAAGCACAAACTATGAGCAGAATAATAGCACTGCTTTTGTGACAAAGGCTGCAAGTGGGGGCATCTGTGTCCTATGGACGCATTCTAGTTATATTTATCATCTGTGGGTCTCACTAAAAAGCGTCACGAAGCGACCCGAAGCGTCATGAATCGTCACGAAACGAAAAAATACCTTTTATGAATGATTTATGATTATAAATGTATGAAAACATACTTATATATGTTCATATTTACTATTTCTACCGATATATTGCATTTTTTTTTAGTTTTGAATAGTTTAAAAAAAACCATTAGCGTAAAAATCAAACTCTCGCAAAAACATGGCGGCGCTCTGTACAGATAACATTGTTGTGATAATCACAATTTGCAATTGTACAGAGCGCCGTATTGTTTTGTGACGCTTCGGATTGCTTCGTGACGCTTTTTAGTGAGACCGATCATCTGTTGTTTAGTGTGTTTTTTTAATTTTCAAGCGTAACCTCTAAGTAGTATTGTTCAAAAATGCATTGCAAATTAATTCTATTTTAATGCAGAGGCTTGGGCTCTGGTCCTATAAATAAGAAAGACCCTACATAACTTTTTTCACATTTTGACATTTTCCAGTTGCATGCATAGTGAAAGTAAAATGTAGAATAACGAAATACTGACCACAAATCACGAGACATTTAGTTAACAAGGATAGCAATGTCCTCACTTGTGCAAAAGAAGTAGAAAAAATACAAAAATACCCATAAAAGCAGTAAACCTTATATACATAATAAGAAAATACAAATTATACACAACACAAACAAAATGTCTATCATCCATAAAACATCACTGTGTTATATATATACATACATCAGAGGTCGAATAGTCTAATACAAATCAGGGGTCGAGATGTCACGGGTCAAAATGCTTTAGGGGTCAAAGTCATAGTGTCAAGAAGTCATATATGAACAACTAAAATTGTAAAAAAAGCACATTGACTTTTCTCAAAATTCAGGTTAGGTAACTCTTTGTTTCACTTGATACACTTCTGGTATTTACCTTGTACAATGTTGAAACTGTTAGCAGGTGTATTGTTGTATATATATGCAAACATTTGGTAATTTACAGGCAGTACGCCTGAAGCACACCATGTTATATTGCAATATTTCGGCAACATATCACGATGTGTACCACAATTTATTATTTGTACATTTTTAAATACTTGAACAGTTCAATTCAACTCTGAACTTCTCAAATGAGTTGCAAAAATCAAACAAAACAGTTATCAATCTCATTTCAGTTTGTGATTAATAATTAAATCCAATGTGTTCATGACTCAAAAGCAATGCTAAATTACTGAGTTAATACTTGAAACTGAACAGTTATCAATCCAATTTAAGTTTTTGAGGTTTTCTTGACTGGATAATTTCATTTATTTGAAGTTTGTCAAAAGCAGGAAAAAATACATTGCGAGAAAACAATTTTAGTAGGTTCATTTCATATTGTGGCACAATGCAGTTTGGCTACATATTGTTATATACCTGTAGGGGATGGAGTATATTGTGACACTCCTAACACAAAGTTATGTACGTATGGTATAATTTGTGATTTTTTTATTTACAGGGCCATGTAAACAGATATGCAATAAGCAGATACGACAAGAAATGGTTTCTAAGGGATAGAAGGCTAAACGGGGATGAATACATTGCAAAGGTGTGTGACTTGCACTTCTCTGAAAATTGATTTCATGTTATTATATATATATATTATAAGGCCATGCCAAATTGGAATTTTGTTAAGCGTCAACCTAAGTTTGCGAAACCTAGCTACCTATTCAAAAAAAAACACAAACTCATAACGAAAAAACAAATATCCTCACATAATAAGTGATGCATAATTTTAGATATTTTAATGAAAGAAAACATCATAAAAACAAAAAAATGGTTAATTTTAAAACTAGATCTATACATGAAGAAATCTTATTTCAAACTGACTTGTTTACACACAAATTGACTAGTTTCCGCACAATAATCACATCGTTGTCGGATCTCAACTAAAATTGCCGTTGTCGTATCATAAACATTTGAGAATTGTTTGCTTAGAAAAAATGTTTTTTTTGGCTTGAGGAGCGCAAAACCTAGCGCACGCGGACGCTTAACAAAATTCCAATTTGGCATGGCCTAATATTACAGGTTTGGAAAAGTTGCAAGACAGTCTGACATGTAAGAAGCATAAATTTCAAACTTGTTACGATTTTCGTATTGATACAGAAAGGTCAATATTCGATTTTTCATATTTCAATATACAAAATAAAATGTATAATACATAATTGTATTTATAAGAGAATAAACTACAAAAGCTTCAAACATCGTCTGTGATGTCATAATTATGTAAAATTACTTCACTGACTTTGCTAGCATATTCTAGTTTATTTCTAATATCTTACCAAAATTTCTAGCAAAGCTTTGCATTTACCACAATATATTAGTCAATACGTGAAACGTAGGCGAGTCCACCCATGAGTCAATACAAGTGCTTATCATAAATCATGTGACTTTGTTTAGACCAATGAAAATCAGTATAAATATAGATTTAATCATAAATCTATATATATCAATATTTGTACACATGAATTAAAAAAATTAAGTTTTTGGAGTTGATAATTGACAAATGGAAAAGGAATTTGCCATAAATTTAGCACTCGCTTTTTGGTTCGTTCCGGCAAAATATGTACCTTTGAAATAATTCCAGTTTAGTACATGTGGTTTATCTTTCCTTTCAGGGTCTTGAAACTATCGAAGGTTAAAGAAATTAACATCACCATGGCAACTGGAAGAGAATGAAAACAATTTAGAGAATTAATATTTACCTCGATATGAATTTGATGATGTTCTATATTGTTGAAAAAATGTGATACAACAGAACTTTCGACTTTCTTGTAGTTTACCAGAAACTTCTCATCTTCGTAGCAGTGTATGTTTTTTTGTAAATAAAATTATTATGGAACAAATTAGTGTTTTTATATGAATATTTATGCCCCTCTTCGAAGAAGAGAGGGTATATTGGTTTGCACATGTCGCTTCGTATGTCCGTTGGTCCGTAACCTTTTTGTTTCCGATTAATAGCTCAAACTTGGTCCACACATTCATCTTGGGTAGCAGAGGAACCCTATTGAATTTGGGGATATGCGGTCAAGGTCACAGGTGCATAATGTTTTACAAACATCTCTTGTTTTTTAATGAGGCTTTTAGTCGCAAAATCGCTGGGGTCATGTGACCAGGCTCCTACACGGTGGAGGAAGAACCCCAGGCGGATACCTGGGTAAAACCTGTCAGCTGGATGGTTTCTTCATGAATTTAAAAATTCGACATCCTGGGTGGGATTTGAACCCACAGCAGTGAGAGACATATTTGAATTCAACGACCATAATCACATGACCACTGAGGCCACTTACATGAATGTGTAGTCTGATTTGTTTGCAAACATGCACAATGTTTTGAAAATCTTCAAGAGAACGAAGACTTTACTGAAGTGGCATAGCTCAAGCTTGTAGAATGTGTATGCAAGCAATTTGTGGGGTCTAGGGGCAGGATTGCCTGCAAACCATTGTGTTCTGAAATGTTTGTAGTGCAAATCTGGTGATATTTTTACAAGAAATGGAGTAAATTTTGAACATGTATGCGTCTTGTCAGAAAAGTCTAGCAGTGATTCTATGCACTGGAATTGCACGAGTTGTAATTTATCAGGCGCGTAGCTACCTGTACGAAAGATACGCCGTTGCGTACACATGATTATCAAAAATACAAATAATAAAAACAAAGAATGCAATAATCAGCAGTCGAGCATTTGTGTGCACTATTTATATGAATTTTCTGAATATGAAATGCTGCAATTTTACTCTATTGCTTGTGAAATGTCACCCGTCTTTTTCTGGAATATCGTGCCCTCCGACCCCTTAATTGCTTGCGTACACATTCTGCAAGCTCCAGCTAAGCCTCTGGTTACATGTGCAAGCAAATTCAATACATGATATCATTTACTGTTTATGCCAATATTCTATAAACTATGATAACTTCGGCATAAGGCCTAAAAAAATATGTTTATTTCAGGTTTCATGCCCTCAAAAAATGGGGTTGGATGGTTTCAAATGAAGCAAATTAAACATAGATTTAAATGAATATATGTTAAAGACAAATTCCCTTTCCCTTTAACATGGATAAAGTTTAATCGAGATGAATATAATGCTCTATAGCTGGAATACTAGTAAAGTGTCTAGTAACTTGGAAGAAATATGAACCTTAAGTAAATTTCACACAGAAATTTTACCAAAATGAAGAAATTTACCAAAAAGAAAAACTTAACACGCGAAAAAATGTTCTAGGGTTGGGGCAAAAACATAGGGTAGGTTGGGAAAGCTGGAAAAAACCAGTGCCGTAGCCAGCCTCGGTTAAAATTTGCAGGACGCACTAGAGAAGTCCTAGAAAACAAATTCCGGGGTTTAAATATGCCTCTGGATACGGCACAGCAAACATACTGTTTTTACGCCTAACTAATAAGCATCAGAATGAGAACATATCTTTGCTGAGAGGACATGTTGAATATTGAAGTAAAACATACAGGCATCATATATTCAGGCAATTCTAGGCATGAGTGAATTAAACTTTCAATTCATGGTAAGGATATTTTCTTGACTTTGCTACCAGACCCATCGCGATGATGTGGTGCCCGGAGTCTGGTGTCAGGTTTGTCTTCTTGTGTCTGATATAACTCCTGGTGCGGTGCTACGGCAAAACCTCACTTTAAGACCACCTCAATAATAAGACCACCTCAAAATTAAGAACACAACTTTCAAGTGTTTTGCCCTTCATTCAATCTCGATATTAAGACCTCAATATTAAGACCAGTTTTCATGGGTCCCAAAGGTGGTCTCGTTATAGAGGTATAACTATATGTTCATATCCAAACTCCTCACAGCAGTTACTTCCCCTTACAGTTACAGACTAACTAACCGCCGTATACTCGTGAGAAATAGCGTAAAACCAAACATTCTTCATTCATCAAGTACTGCCCCTTCAGTATGTAGAATCGGGCAATTCAATAACTACTTATGTAACAATTATCTCAAGAGGGTAAAACTTTGAAGTTGTTTTTCTAAAAAAGACGAAAAATAAGTTATTGGATTCTGGAAATAATGCGACGAATTTCAAACTAACTGAACTTTACATCGAGGGAGTTCAGGGGCATGTATCTCAAAAACAGCCTAGGCAAAGCATACATCCACGGAATTCTACAAATCCACGGAGAATTCACAACCCTGAAGATAACAATTAATGGAAATTATTCTGATGCATCGGAGATCTGTAACTCAGTTACTCAGTTGTTCATCTTCAAGCCGCCTATCAGGACGTTAAATGCTGATTTATCGGATTGTGAATTATTGAACTTCAGCGTTTATTTCAGTTATTTACTTAATTTTGTCAGGTTATTTAATACGACAAAACGCAGCATGGCTCACTTTTCAGATTACGTCCTACGCTCCACACAGCGCTTTGATTCCACTACCGTTCCATTCACATGAATATGTCAGAATGTATCGGAATAAGCGCCCGATGCTAAAGGAGAGTAATTACGTCCATGTGCATTTAATTTTAAATCGAAATTTAGCGTTATCACTTTTCATTCTAAGGGAGGTAACTAAGGGGAATTTTGAAATAAGTACTACATAGATACCAATCTCCTACGCAGTGATCTCCCCTTATAGTTATATTGTAACTGTAAGGGGAAGTAACTGTTGTGAGGAGTTTGCATAGATACCTGGATACCCTCTCTTTTACTAGCCCATATTTGCACATGTTGTAATTACGTTAACTGTACAATTGACATGAATTGAATAAATATTAGGAGTGTGTCGGTATATTGCAATATGCAGCCAAACTATTGAACAGCAGTATGACGAAAACGTACCCGTTATTATTTGTACAATTTGTTCAACCTACAAACTCACATTCGTCCGGATTACCTAATATGGAATAAAATGTAGATGAAAATGAGAAGTAAGTTTGAGCTTATTACTTTAAGGTCAAAGAACCTCATGAAATTACTAGTCAAAACTAAAGATTGAGCTGTTATGTGTAAAGTTTATGCATGCTATTTCTGCAACACATGAGCAGTTTAGAATTGAATAGTTTTGTGATAAGAAAAAACTACAGTGATAGCTTTGATTTATGAGGCAATGCTATATCGAATATATCGTGGTACATATTGCAATACGTTGCGATATATCGTGTTCGTGCTTCATGCATGACTTAATGTATATCGCGCGTGAAAAAGGGAGAAAACTCAACTGAAAAAGAGATGGAACTTCAAATGGAGGTAACTCCATATTTTGTGATTCCGCGTAAAGCCAAACGTTGAGCAACACTTTCGTAATTTTGTCGTATTTAAAAATGAAAATTGTGTTTTTAAATAAGAGTTTACATCATGGCCTCATTTGTATAACCAAAATACTGTCGCTTATGTCTCTATGCTGGCGTATGTTCTCCGGGATCATTTGCTTCAAACTGACCCATCTCAAGTCCTTTGTCCTTTGATCACTCGAATTCGTGCCGCGAAGTTTTCAGTAGGTTAGTACTGGTTGGTAGTTCCCCCAGGATCTCTGGGTAGGTCAACTGACTGGCGTACATGACTGAAATGCTGTTGAAAATGACACAAGACTCAATTACAACAATATATCTCTAGTATTTGACGTCCTTATAAGACATCCTGTAATATTCCATTCAGACCTTCAGAAATCCACTAGTCCGACGTCCTGGACATAAGTCTAATTGCCACCAACAGTTGAGATTGACGTTATGTACGCCTACTTATCTGTTAATCCATACCATATTCTATGCTTGCACAACTAACTTCCCATGTCGGACAAGTCAAAATTAACATGTACACTTGTCCGGGACAATGTATTTAAAGAAAGTTTCTTTAGCCCTGCCATTATATAACGCAATAGAATTTGAGAAGATTTGTCAAAAGGATGTATAATTTCATTATGACGAAATTGTGAATATCGTTAGCAGGCTGACCGTAGCGTGTCGACTAGCGTTTGATTTTGTTTACAAGTAGTTTCCATACTGAGATATGTGTATTCCTTGTTTCATTATATACAATAAGGCGCAAATAAAAATATGTCACTTTCATTAACACTGTTGAGCGTTGAGCAAGTCTTGATGCGGTATTAAGATAAAGGCGTTAGAAATATCTTTGTCTCAGGTTTCACGACCTACCGTTCATTTTTTCGGTTGTTAACATTTTTTTCTTCTTGGTAAAATTTCTTCTTTTTTTGGTAAAATTTCTTCTTTTTGGGTAAAATTTCTTCTTTTTTGGTAAAATTTCTTCTTTTTTGGTAAATTTTCATTTAAATATAGATTCTATATTAATTTGCTTCGTTTGAAAATCTCAAAAAAAATCCGACCTACCTACCCTATTTTTGTTGGGGAGGGGGGCATGAAATCCGAAACAAGCATTTGTTTCAGGCCTAATAATAACAAAGACATTCCTTGTTTCAAATGTAATTTAATACATTTATAGTCACATCTATTCACAGCAATAAGAGCATTAGTCTATACATATATACACAATATGTACAATATATTACATGATATATACATACATTACATTACAAACTGTACACATGATCTTACTCATCAACAAGCACCACGTGTGACCAATCCATAACATTGATACATGGTAAAACAGAAATTAACTTTAATTAGACACATTTACGCATTTTTGTATTCAAACTTGGTATACAATCCCATGTCTCCGGAGACACTCACTCGAGAGAGCAAATACCTCTCTTCATCATCACTTATTTTCCTGTATTAAACAATTCCCCACCAAGTAAGCATAGTAAGAGCCAAAAAAACTGCCTCACCAAAAGCCAGCGTTTGTATAGATGTTGCTCTGGAGATTGTGTGCTGTATTTTCCAACAGCTGAGGTAACCTTATTAGTAAACGGTTATTTCACACAATTTTAACCACTTTGCGTGTTGTTTGAGCATAAACCATCCGCAATGTTCCTTTGTTCTGCTTGCGGAAATTGTACATAATTATAAAAAAACGGACACATTATTGCGACCCAACGTATCGGGTATTGTCATAATAGAATGCGTAGAGACATTAGGATATTCGTAACAGAGTGCACATAATGCTGATATGCATGTGTCGATCTTTTCAATAACATCATATTATCATGATTAAGATGGTAATTATGAATGTTAAAGGGAATGTAAAATTGAACACAAATTGGACACATGAGTGTATTATTAACATCGTATATCAATCAATGGGTAAATTATCCTTTAAACATTTAAACCATTTAGCAGTTTTAACTTCGTTTTATATACGACCATTCAAGTTGACCTCAGCTATTTTCTGTCATGAATTTCAACGGCTCAATAGAAAAAGGTTCGATCAAGTAAATAATTAAGCCAATATTTTGAGACATGACATAGAAAACGCCTTCATGTAAAAATGAATAAACAAGATAAATGTATGGCAGCATTTGAACTTCGTACAGAAAACAGTATTGATTTGGCGGAAGTCATTAGTGACTAAATGAAAGAATTATCGTGAGAAAATCGTCAGCAATCGATTTTTACCGGAATGAAGCTGTTTTCATGCAGGTAAATCAAACGAACACACGTTTATATCACACATAAAAGCCTTTCAATGCTGCTATACATTGTTTTGGTTTTTCTGGTAAAGGTGGTGGCAGCATTGGCTTCCGTTTCGTGTTCAGGGGGATTCTGGGAGGGATTTTGGGTGGAATATCGTCATTGTCTTTTCCTCGCGTAGAAATATCACTTATATCGGAATGGTCACTTCCCAATGACGTCACTGATGACGTCATAGATGAAGATGTCACTGAAGTTAAAGATTGCACTGATTTTGATGATTGTACTGATGATCGACTGGACCTCGATGATGTTCTCGATGATCTCCCTGAACGGACACTTCTTTTGTCCGGAGTGGAAGACTTTTGGCGCGGTTTTTCAATAACGTCAATTGTAATTATATTTCCATCATGATCATGCGTTTCCCACACGCCGTCTGACACCGGTCGACACACATTTGGAAACAGTGGTACCAAACTACCCACTTCTTTAACTTTGAACTTAAGCTTCACTGAGTGTAATGCTCGAGGAGTAGTCTCCCCTTTTAGTTTTTTCAAAGCGAATTGCACATCATAATGGTCACGTGAGTGAACGGTGAACATACAGAAATCGTCTTTATTGACATCAGGATCAAATCCGAGTATTAACGTATAGAAATGAATCATGTCTGTCCAACACTCTTCGCTAGTAAATAGAACCATGCGTATGAATTCCTTTCCACAATGCACCAATCGGATTGCCCACAGCGGAAGTTCTTCCGACGTATAAAAGTAGTCCGTGCTATTATATGGATACGGGTTTATTTTTCCTTGTCCAACTTGTTCACTGTGATGAAATTTCCACGGTGGTTTTTCGAATCGCCGTTTAGCTGACTGTATCCGTTCATACCCTAAAGGTCCTTCTTCACTTAGGAATAACATCACAGCAATACCTGGCATACGACACGTGCGCTTCGGCTCGCAATACGATTGGTTACAGTTCATTTCATCTTTTCTTTCTCCGACATTGAAGAGTCTCAGATCTTGGTCCACCCAATCAATCACCGGCTGATACAGATCAACCATTGGCAGTACCTGCAAAAAAATGTGAAAAGTGATGTATAACTACGCACGTACGTTTATTGAAGCTTATTTCAATAAGTCTGAAATCAGTCCCGTTTATTAATGACATGTGGAGGTAGCAACTTCTCGTCAATGTTTAAAAGTTCATTTATGGATATATAATGACATTGTAGCCTACTTTGTAGAATTATGCAGTATTCTTAGTCTTTTTTTAGCGAAATGAAAATTGAAGATCGAAAATAATACTGGTCAAACTGCTAATCCGTCAATACTATCTCCTAAAGTTTCTAAAAAGCTACTGGATCTATCTTCTGTAGAGTTTGATTGCACTAATCAGGCTACGCCATCTATGATTCTATTGAATTTAATACTCGAACAAAGTTCGAAATCGAAAACCTGTCACGTGCATCGTTTCAGATCACTGTCATAATATAGTCAAGATTCTCAAAATACAAAATAGCGAGTTAGGTTTTACCAGTATATAATAATTGACAAAGCACTGTGCAATATAGAGAATGTTCGTGTATATATATGAATATGAATTGTTCCCGCTCTGTTAATCACCATTGTAGAAGTTACGTTAAAAACACGTGACATGTGAAGCTATTTTATCAATGTAACGCATCGGCGAATTATTTCAAGATTACATCTACGAAATAGGGTACTTAGTTGATTTATTTGGCAAATTGTGTCCGTATAAAATGGATGTTATATGATCAAATTTGTGTCTAATTAAATAAATTATTCACGTGAACCATATGTCACTCTCTCAAAATACTGAGTCACTGTCACGATTAGGGGTCTGAAAGGCATCACAGAGTATCCGCGGAATCAATAACTGGCGGTGGTTCACAGAAACCAATTGATGTTCATGCAAGTGGTTAATGAATAGAGTAATATTCTATCGCTCCGTGTTCTAGTGGAAATAATTCGAATTACATAATGAAATACCGGCTGGTCGTCTGTCTTTTCTATTGATGTCTGCAATTTAATTTTGAATGAGGTTAATCTCTACCACCGTTAGAAAGGGAGATAATTATGTCCACGCTTACATATAATGACTATTTTCGAGTTGAGTCATTTTTCAACAGCAATTCACTAACGTACGGTGGTCAGTTGACTTGAACAGTGTTCCTGGGTTACCAAACAGTAGGAACATGTTCTTACGCAAGCAGCCGACAACTTTCCTTCAGAGGTGGAGGACAAACGACTTCGGATATATATACTCCGAACATTTAAAAACGCAAAATGTAAGATTTCTCAGGGATGCGAAATAAGGACTTAACATGATAGTATTTCATTTTACGCAATGATGAACGCTAAATTTTCTTTCGAACAACGGGTTTTTAAATGAACCGAGTATATTTATTTGAATTATCACATAGAACCAATCCGGTTTCGAACCTTCAGCACAGACATGCAGCTTGGTAGTCTAGTGCTCTACCGAAAGAACTAACCGGGCGGGTCGCTTATACTTTATACACTCGGACAAATATACATATAATATGTAGATAGTACGTACCTCGTGTCTGTCTACAACAAACTGCAGTTGTAACCGGTAGGGGTCGCTACTGTTCATACTGGAGTCAGAATCTGTGCTGGAGTTTACACTAACACTGTCCGCCGATCTGATTGAACTTAGAGATGACAAACTGCACCCTGAAAATAGAAACAAAAATATTTCAGGTGTGTTAGAGCTAAAACAAATGCATTAGAAATAGTATTTAATTATACAGTCGGACCTCGTTCATTCGAATTCACCGGGTCCGAAATTATATTTCGAATAATACATACTTTAGAAAAGCCCATTTCAATTCGGCATACCTAAGAAAATAATCGGGACCAGATATTTATTTCGGATGATACGAAGTATTCGGATAGAAGATTGTCGAATAAATGAAATCCGACTGAATAATTTATGAAAATTTGTGCAATCCATTAAAAGTACTCTTTGCTTAGATACTCAATAATCTGTACATGTACATTCTTTCTTTCCATGTCAAAATGTAATTATATGTGTATACACTGATATGTTTATTGTTGTCTTGCGTATATTTTTATGCGAATTTGAAAGATGCAAATAAAACTGAAATATCTATTGAAATATGCATGCCAAGATATATTTCATATATATATTCATTTCTTACATTTGTACTGCATTTTTCAGATGGTTTAAAATTAATCAAAATACATTTTAAAGCAGATTATTGTATGATTCCGATATACGTTCATTAGTATATAGTTCAAGAAAATATGAAGAAACAAAATCATGACCACATCCGTATTTATCCTATTATAAAACTGTAGCAAATAAGAGCTAAATGTTATTATTATTCATTATTTCCACAAATTCAACATCAGTTAGCACTGCTATAGTAGTCTCATATTCCACTGATATAAAGTTCCACATAAGAACCCTATGTTACAAATGTAATGCTGATATTTTTCCTCCTAAGAACAACTATACCTATCATCACACGTTTGCTAGGGTCATTTACACTTTGTTCGTCTTTTCAATTCCGCTAATTTCTACAAAGATCAAATATTTCAAGTCCAGTTCCGGTATCCGCCCGGAGTAAATACTTTAGCCACGTCCGTAGAATACAAACATATTCCGAATGAGAAATTAAATTTCCGCCTGTATTTTCTTCAGAAGTTTCTAATTTCTGATAGCATTGTACTGATTAATTGTATTAAGCACTAACGGAAATTCTGAGCTAATTGGGTGCCATTCATGAATCTTTTATCGGCAAATATGGAAATCTGAGAAACGGTCGGTATTGAGTCAGAACAAAGACATGAAAGGAATCATTCTGTCCCGTTATATTTCGATGAGTCCATTTATGATCGCTTTTCTTTAAGACGCTTCAGTATTGTAGTTCGCTGCGTGAAACATTCGTTACTCTCATAGAACTCGTCAAAGTCAAACTGGGAGTCCAATTAAGACCTATACTTTCCGTTAAATCACAGTTAACGAGTAGATTGATCACTAGGGTAGGCTTATTAACTTTATCCGTATTAAGAAGCATAATTATATTACAGGACTATTTAAGGTCAACATTTATAAAATATGTTATTCTTTATACAAATTTAGTACATAGTTCATACAGAAAATCTGAGACAATCTTCAAGAACGTTTCATTGATTTTTCAAGTAATTGTTTCAGGTTTCCAAGGACTATTTTCGTTGCCAAATCGCTTGAATGTTCACAACACTGATACATGTATTAGGTTGTGATGTTTTGAAACGGTGGAAACAGAAATGCACAAAATGTATTTTTTTACTTTTAAGATTGGAATTTTGGCCACTTTCCATGCATGTTTAAGAACTACAGCACATTCAAGGACTTATCGGGGCATCGTGTGCGAACAATGCATGAGTTGGAAAATATAACTACCGAATCGATATAAAACCGGACTAATAGCCTATCATGCATCTCAAACCCAAGACATGATGCAAAAAATATCTCGGCCAGACTTTGATTTTTAGAATCACAAAAAAACTTCAAGTGCATACATCCGATAGAACGCTAGAGTGTTCTTATATACAAAGGGGCAATATGGTCACCGATATAATTTATTATATGTATTAGTTTTCATTACGTTTAACTCGTTACGTTTCAACATTTTCTAGAGTTAAACATGGCGACCAGTTGATCTGGCCAGTTTTTCTGGAATTAATCAACCACGCAAGCAACCGACAACAATCTCACTCGAATCATACTCGAAAGGTCGTAGCCGATAGTCACAGCAGGTCATGACCTGTCCCGCCCTTGAATCTAATATACCATGAATGCATACGTGCCTTAAACCTCGCAAAACCATATCAAATGAAATGCATTTGTTTAAAACCATTGTTTTGTATATTACTCATGTAATTGACCTGTTAATTAAAATAATCATTAAACATGGTATTTTCATGTTACCGGAAATAATGCGTTTTTATTATGTTACATTCATTTCCGACGTAAGCAACATATTCCGAATATCTGACAATTAACAACAAAATCAATCAAATTCTGACTACGAGAATAGATTTAATTTGCCAAGTCGAATTATATTGACTGTCGAATACAATAAGACCTCGTTCAAGCGCTACCTCAAAATTAAAACCCTCTTATATACAATACCGCTTTTCATGGACCAGGTTTCAATTTTGCTTACTTTTTAACTCCACAAACAGACCACCTGATAAATAAGACCAATTTTCTTAAGAACGAACGGTTGTGGTGTCGGTGTACTCGATGTATTTTCATGAGTATCAATGAACAAGTCGGGCGCTTTACCACCCCCGCCCATGCTTCCCCTACAGATGTACACCTGAAAAGAGTATAAAGTTTGGTGACTTACTGTCGAATGATGATGACCCGGAAGACGACGTACATGACGTTGAGGCTGAAGTGCTTCCACGTCGAGATCTGAAAATAGATAAATCCATTTGGTATAACACACATTTGTTACTGAATGGCAATGCTTAAAGATTGACAGCTTAATACCACAAAAACTATTAAGACACCTGTAGCCACGTGTAGGCCACGGTTGTACAAGATTGATTGAGTATATAGAGTTTGCGGCTTGGTAAAATAATCTGGACTGGAGTAAAGTGTTGTTTAAATACATTTATTTTACATCGATTGTGAAACAAGTTATAACGACTTATAATGATCACTCTCAATGACAGTTTCCTGTACTCATGCCTGATTCAGGGGTTGTAAACACCGCGGTGCGTCCTCGCCAAAGGCGGGGCTCGAGCCCAAGACCTTCGGATCAGGTGTCGGGCACTCTACCCCTCGACCACTGTACACATACTGTCACAAGTTTAGTTGAACATCATATTCTTAATTTGTAAATTCTACAAAATTTATTCAAAAACTAAAATACTGCACTACTTTGTTTGAAAAACTCACCTATATAAAATGCATGGTTAATTCAAACAGCAAATCCCAATATAATAACTTAGTGTACGTCATTAATTCCTTCATTAATTAGTGAATTAATTGCTTGCTTTATTAATTAATATACGAAACAATCGATATACCAATACCGCATGTGTAGATTTATCAGTAAATCCCTTAACTCCCTAAAACACGGAATGCTTAAGTACGCAGTCCCTTTTGTGAAGCTGTCAGATATAGTATCCAAATGTC
Organism: Mactromeris polynyma; assembly: GCA_032209605.1. Taxonomy (NCBI): domain Eukaryota; kingdom Metazoa; phylum Mollusca; class Bivalvia; order Venerida; family Mactridae; genus Mactromeris; species Mactromeris polynyma. The sequence continues at coordinate 13,512,960 of JASFXZ010000020.1, read as the reverse complement.
ACATATTTCCGTCAGATGTTTTTCAACTTTTATCGCAGGTAACAATCAGTTACATGCTTTTCAATGGCACACAATAACTCCGTACAGATCAACTGTGATACACCACCCATTCAAAACATAATTAATAATTCGTGTATCTTGAATCAAGCCCAGCACGGTTGATAAGATTTAAATAGGCAATAGTAACGAACGATATTCCTCTATAATCATTTTGGCTTAAGGGGTTATTTGTTTAACAAGATGGCATTGTTTATATTCGGATTAAGAATTATGAATTGTTTGTTTAAAATAGTCATTCATCGTAAACCCAAGTATCCCATTTATTGTAATGTTATGTTGAATAATGTTACACTTGAGGAGTTGACTTAAAGATACGAAATTTCATCTAAGTATGAGGTTACTCTAATTGTTTATAATGTAGATGTAATATCTAGACGTTAAGTTACTTAAACTCAATCATTCAGTATCGTAATGTTGATGTTTCATTTATCTTTGATTGATTTATCGTACAACACTTAAACTGATTGTGCTCAACAAGGCATGAACGATAATATTACCAACTTGACTTGTATACTGTGAAATGTTATTTCATTTTGTACTTCAAACAACTCTTGCTTTATTTCAAAAAATATATTAACGATCAAATCACTGTTAATTTTTTTGAACATATACTATATTTGCATTAATGAAAACAAACAGGTGTATTACATTGAATAAAATGATTCACTCATTACCAGACACAAATCGCATCTACTATATACGAGATAAATGTATAAAACTAATATTGAATTAGTTTAGTGACTAAATATTGTGTCTTTTTAGAATAACTTTTTTTTGGTAAATCAGAGTTCATGAGAGGAGGACAATTGCTTTTATATGCATTAATTGGAGTCAAATTGTCACTGAAGAACATACGCATGGCCTGTGTTTCGAACCCATGTCCTCTAGATTAGCAGTCGAGTGCTCTACTGACCTAGCTAACCGGGTGAGATTTTACAAACAAATAGTAATCATTGGACGCTTTCAATCTACGTATCCGATCACGCTTATGCAATGAAGTAAAAGTATAATGCTGTTCCTTCAATAGCACGTCGTGCTATCATTGTGTGTTCGAATGGAATAACACCCGTTAGGCAACTGGAATTGTTGCATTGTGATGCAATGTGAGTGTTTTTTGTTATGGTCACGTAAGTACCCAGGGTCACGTAGGGATATGCCCGGTAACCACTCGTTTGAGCACAAGCGGTCACCTGGGTAGAACCGTCGACATTAAGTAACCCACTTTTATAAAACTTCACATAAATGACATGGCAATTATATATATCTCATATGAAAATGTTATCCTGAATCATTCTCAATAAGCCGAAGGATGTTCTATCAGAATGAATAAAGTTCAAAGGTGAAAGTACTATACGCAAAAAAATCGTCAAATATTGTTTTCATTTGATCGTCTTCAATTTAAGAAGAGAAATATTCAATGAGTGACTCATTCGAATCTTTATAACAAAGGTATAAATATTGATATTTAATTTCAACTTTTTGTACGTAAATAGAACCATATGAATTAATAAATAGATAATTGTCTTTATACACCATTCACTTGAAAATTATTCATAAGAATGAATCAGATCAACAAACAAGCGTCTGGCATTCAAGATTGGCTGGGTAAAAAGATCGAACATTCCTGCATATTATGGAAAATTAAATGTAATTATCTTAAAGTGAAATAAGCTATCGTTTTACTTATAATTCATCAATTGCAATAGAAATAAGGAAAGTACGTAATAACGTGAAATTGAACTTTATTGTCAGTATATACATAAATTATCGGTATTTCATACCGATATGTAATTAATAACAATTATTTAAGAATTTTTGAGAAATTTTATTTTATTCTGCACGAAGTTATTTACAACGTTTGAGGATTGGTACTTGGCGGAAAATGTCGCAGAATGTCGCAGAATGTCGCAGAATGTCGCAGAATGTCGCAGAATGTCGCAGAATGTCGATGTTTTGCTGAGTATAATATTTGTACATGATTTAATGCCCAACTTTCATAGCGCCTCGCTAAGCCACCGTCGGGAACGTTGGTTATAGGAAAACACCTGGGAACTGTGGCAAATCGTTAATATCTCATATCAAAATTGTGCAAACGATTTTGAAAAAGATAAGACTGGCCATCATGGTCAGGGCGGACAACTAGAGGTCTTAATTGATCGATTTGTCTCCCTTGTCCACCGTAATGAAAGTTGGCATACTAGATGCAGACGATTAGTTTGTTTAAACTGTAAACATATTCACTTTACATAGATTGTGAAACAATTTCTTACATCACGTACAAATCACGCTCGATAACTGCTTCCTGTGTGACTAACCAGTACTCGCACCCCACTAAATATCATCGTCATGCCCCGACTCAAACTCAAGATTTTCGGCAATCGTGACTACTCGGCGGTATCCGACAAAGCTCGGAATACATTTCTGCTAATAATCACCGAGGTGTTCCGAGTGGATATTTGGATCAGGAGTCAGACGCTTGACCATTACGCCTCCCGCAGACGCTTGCTCATAAATGTGCACACGGCACACGCGAGACCTCACGTGAATTATTCGTTGACAAATTATGTTAATACATTGTCATACAATTATTCCATGACGCACAACATGTAAAAGTATCTGTTGATTCTTAGCTATTAAAGGTGCACATATCGATCTACCGATCATCACACTGGGTATTGAGTTGATTGATTCTCTACGACAATGTAACAGCTTGAAATCCTTTTGGAATAGAAAAGCTATCACCTGAACGAATACAGTCGATCAAACTAAGCATAGAAAATATTACAGGAGATATTCACAGTATGCAAATATCTATTTACATGGGGAAATGAGGATTTGACTATGAATGAGTTGATTCACAATATTTACACAGTTCCGTTCATATCTGTAGGAAAATGTCAACAGAGTGTATTGACGTTGCTTTCATGATTTAAATGATGTATAAATTATGATAGCTCATCTGTTGTCACTAATGTAGCAAAATATGGGATCAATACAGCTTTGATCGACAGAGTAATCAGTATGAAGTTTTAATACGGCATAAATCCGACAAAATGATATTTTTTCCATCATCACGTTTCAATCAATTCTGTAATGTAGAGGGTAAACAATTCGACGAAATGGCGAGTTTTAGACAGTATTGGTTGGTTTAATTTACATGTAATTGTCAAGTTAACATCAACTACGAACCAATACAACTTATACTAATCACGCTCGGTGACGGCTTCCGGGTTAGTAACCAGTGCTCGCACTAAATTCAGGGGAATGCAAACTTCATGATCATACTCAACGAGGGAGCTTGAACACGTGACCTTCGGATCAGGGGTCAGACACAGTATGGACCGGGTAATTCCGAACAAGAACTCGTTTCTTTCTGTTTGAATAAAACCATCTTCGCGGTGTTCAAATGAATCGCAACTGTTAAAATGCTTTTCGGCATTTTTCGGTTGATAATTTACAATTTTCGCACAAGTTGAATGTGGTTTCGTGGCTATTTTTTTTTCAGTTGTTATGATTATATTGGTGATTCACAAATTCGTATTCGTGTAAGTTTTTGCCAATTAATTAGAATGTTGAAGAAATAACACATAAATGTGTGATTCTCAAGTCTAAGGTCACATTCAAACGCTCTTATAGGCCATTAGTTAGTTTGATGGATAGTCGTTATCTATAACAGTAGATTGAAATCAGAATTTGCGGTAAAATTGACAAATTCTAATTAATTTATCAATGGCAATAAATTCAGAATCTGGAGCTCGTCTTCACTGACAGCGGTCATATAACTGTCACGAATTTTGCCCGCTAAGTGTCACGTAAGTTACATAGAGCAATATAGTTTAAGTCAATGTCCAGTGCCTTGGGCGGTAATTTGAAAAAAATCGATACAAGACTGATTGAAATCAGATCTTTTATTTACACACCGAGCTAAAACGTTGTTGCCCGTGATGAAACAATAGATAAATTAATGGATTTCTACAAAACGCTTTCAAGTTATAACATTGTCAAAAAAATGAAAATACGATAAGGTCGGGTTGTAAAAACTTGAAACCAATGATAAATCGTTAACAATTAAGATTTCATACGATAATTGGACCGATTTGCTATTTATTTGTTTATCAAATATACCGCACCATTGAAAATGAAAGCGATTTCAATTGATAAGTTATCTTGTTACTGTATGGGTGATACCCTCATAGACTGGTTAGTTTTGTTTTTTAAGTGACATTAATGTTCCCTTTATACAAGAAAAGATACCATTCTTTAAAACCAATCAATCGAATGAAAAGTGGTTAAGAAGATAAACGCCAGAAGTACGTTTGAACAATAGAACAAGTGTCCTTTTAGACCTGTAGATCTTGTTTCATTCATTAGGAGTGAATTTATTCTATAATGAAGAACACATTTTAATGTGTGAATTTACTTACTACATGTATTTAGCCGATTCAAAAATTCATTTATTAGACTTAAGACAAAACTATGTCGGCCGATATTATTACCATTGGCCAACTCTTAAAAATACTATAATATCATGTCTTCAAAATCAAAACGCCTCCAAATTCACTTGGCAAAATATATCTACTTCGCTATGTCGAAAAGAAAACCCACGCATCTGAGAAAATTACACTGTACTTATATTACTATTTGTGTTAAATAATTGTCTGACTTTTTGTAACTGTACAATCATATTTCATTTTTAAATCTTCACTATGCTCTGATTATTCAGTTGGCTGTGTGTTTATGTTTTACGTACCAGTAACCCTTCTAAGTCTGTATGGTCCGTAGAAAGAGGACTACTATTTTACTTGTTTACAAATGTTGATGAACCTGACCTAGCCTTGAACTACTCCATTTATTGGTATTGCTTTCATGAATGGTATTTTAAATAAGTTTATTTCAATTTCATTCAACTTAGACATAACATACAAGTTTGTTCCCTTCAACGATTTCAATACAGTAAAACCTCACCTAAAGACCGCCTCCTCAATAAAAAGACCAACTCAAAATTAAGACCACCATTTTCAATGTTTTGCTCTTTATTCAACCTCAATAAAAAGACCAACTCATGTTAAGACCACCATTTTCACTGTTTTGTTCTTTATTCAACCTTAATAAAAAGACCAACTCAAAATTAAGACCACCATTTTCACTGTTTTGCTTTTCAACCTCAATAAGAAGACCAATTTTCAAGGCTTCCAAAAGGTGGTCTTATTATTGAGGTTTTACTGTAGTTTATTTTTTTCGCTTGTTTATTTCGTGAATGTGCGTTTATAGCATTTTTTTACAATGTATCCCCAACTTTTAAACACCAAACTCGTAAAGTAGTCTCCCCTGTCAAAGTGTTATCGGTCAGGTGTGAAAAGAAGAAAAGAAGAAACTATAGTAATTTGTAGAATGTGTCTTACCTATAATCCCAGAACGGAAATTGTCGACAATCTTCGTTTAAGTCCGTGAGTTGCTTCGGTAGTGACATCTTCTGGTTGTATGTTCTTTTCAAATAAGTCTCCATTTTTGATGGAAAAGATTCTGTCAGGCACTATTATATCCACCAATACAAATGGTAACACACTTTATTCACTTATCTCACAGTCTAGAGCAATAATTCCAGACAACAAATGTGCTTGTAGCGTGTAAAACTCACATAAAAAATAATCATTGAAAAACCTCGACGCATTCACAGAAATTGTCTCATATCCACATATGGTGAGATTTTAACTATTTCGTACGTGTGTAAACGTTATCACAGCAATCACAACATACAATAATGGTTAAAAAACAAGTAGTCACAATTGATATCGCAAATACGAACGATCTTCGAAGGGCTTCTGTGCCACTAGGTTGTGTATATATCAGAACACTTTTCTCTTAGGATCCTTTAGAAATCAGCTTCCGCAGTCTCGCGTCAACAAACTGTTCAAAGCCATGATGACGTATCAGAAGATTCAAGAAGTTTCCTGGAAACATTAAACGTAGATAATGGATTATAGGAAATAAAAAAAAAACGTTCAATTAATGCGAGTTAAACTCACACGGTGTAGTAATACAGTTTAATCAATCTAAAGATTCTATTTCAATGTATATCCCGTACCATCAGTCCTTTGAATTTTAAAAACGTCTGACATATAAGCCTGTTTATTCCGCTCGATTATCGAATACCTCACAAATATCGTGAACAATGGCGACAAACAGTCAGAATAGAACTCGCGATCTATTCACATTTCACGAATAAAAGTCAATATCTGTTATACCCGCTAGTTCAAACGCTTCAATGCAAATCAATTACTAGTAATGTGTCTATTTTCAAAAGCGCTACACTTAAAATATGCTTAGGTAAACATAATACACGGGTGTCAAAATACTTTTATGAATCGACATAAGCAATATTAGTACGGATTAAAAAGCCGATGTCTTTTATGTTATATTATGTCACATTGACTAAATATTTAATTTATTTCCTGTGGTTTCTTTACCTAAATCAATTCCTTTCTTAATCCAATATTATTTGGTTATATTTTCACAGAAAATCAATTTTAATATCACCTTTGAACTCTCTCGTCTTAACACAATAGCCTCTATATAGGCACGATTATCTAATTATTAATAAATCAAACACAATGCTAAATCCAATGATCCTATTCCTTACATGTAAAACTAATATCCGCATGTTGTTAGTTCAAACTAAAATCTAACACACATAACTTATCAACACATATATGGTATATTTACAATGCAACCGTCCGCGCTGTCCGGAGAGAACTTAACATTATGCAACAATAATAACATTACGGTCAGTTTTATTATTTTTATTAGATAAGAATATAAAATGCTCACTTTTCCTGTAAAAGTCACCGCTGTTAGTTTAATTACACGTCAACCTCGTAGTAACACCGAGTGTAACATGAAAGGAATTAAAACAATTAACTGTCAATTCGTCAAAATCTGTCTACAAATGATCAATATCTTGTAATCGATTCTAACCACCGATAACGTCAACGAAGTAATTGAAATCTGTCCTTAAAACCCTCTTACCTCTTGTTTTAAAGTGTTGGTTGTCTCACTTTATGAAAGGAGTTGATAATTACCTTCTCAATTCAAATTTCTCCAGCTTCAAATTAAAGTAAGTCCAAAAAAAACTGTTAAAACACGTCCTACAATATGAGCCGCGTGTAAATGATAATTGTTGCGAAAACCCGCAAACAAAGTCGCGTTTCGGCGTGATTTGCTTGCGTCCAAACAATCGCTAATCAACTAATGAATTGAAAATTACACTTATTGTCAATCGGTGGTTATTGTATTTTTTACAGTTTGATGATAATTGCTCCAAGCTCGTTTGTTAACTGAATAGAATACTAAAATTTTAAACACAGGCACTAAAATGTGAAGATTTCGCGATGCAATTCAATACCTGTTGCTTAACGATCCAAAAGACTTATTCTGCAAAGAACATTGATTAACACTTTTGATATTATCTGTGAATACAAAGCGAGCCATGCCCATCTACACAATGGCGAACAAGGCGCGTAGAGATTTGAAATCTACCCTACCAAAAGGATTGGTGATCTATCCGTAAAACAAACAGATACACTCAGATGCCATGCGTGCCCATCTTGAGATCATCGATATTATTTCATTCAGTATTAAGGTTATCGATTAGTTCATACAGTAATACATCGACACCACATATCACTATAATGATAACGAATCACTAACATTTAAGGTTATTCGAAAACTTCGTACAATTATGTAGGTCTCTATAGAAACCGATGGGTCAATTGAACAAACAGAGGAATATCCCCGGTTCCACAATGCAGAACAAATATTAATTGCATGCTATACATATCATTATAATGTCATCATAACACATACCATATATGTTATCGGTCTTTAAAGGCGTCCATAAACATATTAAAGAAAAGGCTTAAGATAGCGATCGACATTGGCGTTTATAAAGAATAAACGCTTTGATGCATTTCAATTGCCTTCACTTCATCTGCAGCGAAAATAATGTGCTCATCACCCAAAACTTCAACGTTTGATATACATTATAATATATCATTTTGAAGCAATAAAATATGTTTAAACAAGCATTCTAATAATTAACCGTAAAAAACGGGATGATTTCGCATAACTTGTCAATTCACTGCAAATTATAATTCACAACAATACTAAAATAATGAAGCAATATTCGCTAGTCCTTTATAAGGCTTATTTAAGGCATATATAAGGCATATATAAGGCTCTATATGTATAAATAAAAATACATTTAAAATCATTCTATTGCAGGGTATCGAGCAAGGGAGACAAACGCATCTTAGATATAAATATCTGCCCGAGTTGTCTCCCTTGACTGGCGAATTGGGGATACTTACTAAGAAGTAGAATATATCGGCGTATATTCAGATAGGGAATCGATCTTATTGGTCAAACACATCAGTTCAATGACAACACAATAGAGGTTTGGTGATTTGGCAACATTAAATAACGAAAGCTATTGAAATTAAATTCTTAACTTATCGTTTGCATATTGAGAAACTAAATTAATTAACTGAATTATTTGAAATGGTTCATTTAATTTAGAGTGTGTATGTGTTTAGAAAACTTTCAAACTAGCGGCAGTGTGGTCACTTTATTTCCGTAGATTGACGTTTCCACGTTAGTCAAGCCTAGTACGAGATTATCAAATGAGCGCCGCTGTACGATTTACAGCCTCTTCTGTAAGTGACGTCATTTCAAGAAAATGCAACATGTGATGTTACTATTTGCAAGCAGGAAACAATCAGATTTATTCAATGTGGTCACTTCGTTTTCATATTGCCATATTGGGCAAATATTGCTTACTGTCAGTACATGGTGACGTCACAGTTGACAGTGTCTGGAAATGACGTCACTTAAAGAAGAGGTTGGAAATTGTACAGTAGCGCTCAAATAGTCTATTTTTGTTCAAACTGTCATATGTGACCACAGGAGAGTGTCACGAGCTCTTTCCTTTATCCCATCTAGAGTTTTCTCCCTTCTATAGGATATGTATGATACGTACGGACAAAAGGAGAGTATTAATATGTTATAAAGGGAAATAATTCGTGATAATCTCTTGTGTATGTGACTGAAAGCTGTGTCGGTTAGTTCGGCGATTTAAGCTCTTTTTCAATAGTATTACAGTTTGCACGACAGTCAGTTTACCTAACCAGTGTTCATGGGTTACCAACCAGCGATATCCTGTTATGGAACACATTATGTGTCTTACGCCAGTTTAAATACGCTCAGTACAATGTATAACTATGCGAAAAGGCTACCTTTCTTGATACTAATACCCCGGTCACATATCCGTACGGTGTCCGCACGATTTATAAAATCGCACGATTCCACCAACTTTTAAAATCCGTACGGTCTCCGTACAATCGTAGCTTCTGGTCACATGCCTACGGGCCCCGTACGATCTTTTGGAGGATGCAATCGTAGGATATCCGTACGGACATCGCAGACAAGTCGTGCGGAACTCGGATGTAACTCGTACGATGCACGTGTGTTCATACGGCGCCCGTACGGTGTCCAGTACGCACGGTGTCCGCACAGGAATTAACCAGTTCGGCGATATCTAAAAAAAATCTCATTTTTAGCTAGTCAGCTGAAGTGAAAACACATAGTAATTAATAATATAAATTCAGAACAATTAAATCAAGATGCCTCCCAAAGGACAGAGCGTTTCTAAAGGAAAAGGAAAGGGGAAGGCTCCCAGGAAAAAGCCCGAGTCTGATTTAGAAGTAGACAGATATTCCTGGTTTTATACTACAATGTACCATCAATCGTCAAGGATGTCGTACGGAGTCCGTACGGCTAACGTAAGACATCGTACGTTGACCGTGCGACCACCCTGCGATAGTCGTGCGAGCACCGGCAAGCTCTTACAGGCCTCGCGGTGTTCCAAATCCGCACGGACATCGTGCGATGCCCGTACGAGCTCTGCTGGGGCCCTTGCGAGCTGCTCACGACTTCAAAAATTTCTACGAGCTCTGTGAGATTCTCACCGAGTCCCCGAGTCCTCTACGAATTCAAAAAAATCCGTACGATGCTCGCAAGAGTCGACGATGTCCGTACGGACTCCGTACGATTCTGCAAAATTTCGGCTGAAAACCTACTCGTACGGAGCTCGTAGGGTAAATGTGACCAGGGTATAACTGTACTAAAATCCAAAGGTGTCTGTAACAATTTCTACTTTCGCTTATACCTTGTATATATTTTACAGTTTAGACGAACACTAAGTGAAAGTAGAAATTGTTACAGACCCCTTTGCTAGAATCTATGGAGGCATATTACTGCCACCAGTTAGCATGATAGCGTTCGCGAATTGTTTCGTGTTAACCACTTAATTATTATGATAATTATCTAGCTATCTAGTTAATATTCGTGATAAATTTTCGGTAAGATAAATATCATACAAATAGAAACAGGCTTGAAAGTGCCCAGAACTGCCACCTCTTACCTTTTTATGATGTATTACACTAGATTTAAGTGGTAACACGAATCTTATCTAGTTGACCACTTATCATATGTTACTTAATAACTCAAATTCGCGAATTTCACTTAAGATTCGTGTTACCACTTATTTATAAATACGGTTTACAGGGGATTGCGGATTAAAAGGGGTTGTTATCGTATGGATGTAAGATTTGTATATTAACTCAGTCATAGAGAGAAATATCTATTTATTGTTTTTTTAGCACACAGAGATCACAATATTTCACAATGTTACTCAAGCAAAATGCAAAACTTCAACAAGACGTACAACGTAATATTTTTCTACAAGCATGTTAGATAATCATACACTGGTCAAAAGTGCGAACGCACCGGTGCCATTTCCCATAGTTTCTTGAAAAGCTACTCAAATTCATGTTCATCGTTCTAGATCACTTTGTCATAACGAAAGGAAGATTCTCAAAAACCAAAAAAACGGAAACGGCGGGTCAGCTCTTTTGACCAGTACCAAAACCTTGATAAATAAGGAAACAAATTACAGTAAATAATAAGACCACCTCAAAATTTAGACCACATTTTTAAAGTTCATTTTCACTCTTTTACGACCACTTTAACATTATGACAGGTTTCCAAGGATCCCAATGGTGGTCTTAAAATCGAGGATTTACTGTAGATACATGTAATGATCAATGCAATAAATGAAAACATTAATGGTATGTTCAAAACATTTCAAATCACCTTTAACAGCTAATTATTTATCTCCAAAAACTACGTTTTTTCAGATGACCAATCTTTTATTTTTAAATCTCAGACGCACACACCAATACCTTCTAAAAGAATAAACTTAAGAACAAACACTCGTATAGAGCTTTTTTACAATTTCTATTAAAAATGCGAAACGATCTGCTGAAAAGTGCTTGTATTGTCTCAAATAATAAAAAAACATGTTTACGATGTACATGTATTTGAATTTAAATTCAATAGTGCAATGTTGAAAGAACTTGTTGCCCAGCCCATTTTGCTTTTTTCCATTTACCGGTACATAATATTTGTTCTGCTTGCGTTACTACAGACATTGTAATAATCCAAAGAGCAAATGAAATAAGATTAACTAATCTATTTAAATCATTTTTTGAACATCAATTGTTTTTTATTTTGTGAGCTGTTATATAGGAATGGTATGTCTATCATTTGTATGTGTATGTTTATGATTAAGTGATTTGTTAGTGAATGCCATGTGAAAATAAGGTCTATAATTATATAGTTTAGATTACCATTACTGTATATACCTTATATGTCACCTTTACAAAATGAAGTTTTGATTATTTAAATAAAGTATATGCATTGGTTGACATGTTTATCAATACACACATTTATGGATTAACTTTATACACTGTATAGTAAATTTGTACATGTAGAATGACTTTTGATGATGTTTTACATTCCGGTAAATGCACAGAAAATTCAGTTAAGTATTGTTTTTATGTCAAAAGAATTTATGAAAGGACAGAAAGTATACTAGCTTATGCTATCGATTTTTTTTCAAAATTATATCAATAAAAATATAAAAAACTAAACTTTTAGTACTAACCCCTTTTTTCTGTTGTTATTATTTTGGAATAAAAACTTAATTTGAAGTGTTTTTGTTTTAAAAATCTCGATAGCATGAGGTAGATTTGATTATTATCCTTGTATACATGTAGTTCTTTAGCAAAATTAACGCTTGTGCAATTCTCCTGACTTACCGGAAAATGATGTACATTTTGACAGTACCTAAAGTTCAAATAACTTTGTTATTTTTTCAACATATTTACAAAATTATAGCAGTATTAGCAGTATAAGAAGGACTGCATAACGATAAAACAGTGTACATGTCACTTTACTATAAAATGTAGTTTCAAAACTATTGCTAAAAAGCAAATATGGCAATTTTATAGGGTATATATATCGCTTAATATTGAAAAGCTTCAGACCGGCGATTATCGATGTTAAAGATCTCGACTCGATGTCGCTACTGTGTTCAGTTATGTTCTTTAATAATTTCAATATATTTCGCAATGTTTGTCTGGGAATTAAGAGCTTAATAAATTTAAATAATTGATAAAACTTTGTGAAAAACAATAGTTACGCTAAATTTTGAAACATATACATTTCATGGCAGTGATCATATTTAAAAATAACAACAATAACATAAATCATAGTCTGTGGGAGAAACGTCACAAACGGGGAATCTGGGTATTCCCCTCAGTGTTTCCAGATCAGGAAGTATGTTACTAAGTTTAGATTGTTAATTCCCATTCGGAAAGGAAAACGGTTCTAGAAAACTGTCAAGAGGAAACTTGCTTGCCGAGCTAAAACCTTTTGAAACTGATTACCTACGGCGGAAAGACGTACTAAATTTAATGTTTAGCACCTACATGTTTGATTGAAACTCTACTACTGATCGGGAATTATTGTAGGGGAATCCCCTGACTAACCTATATCAGTTTCTCCAACACATAGTAAAGAGAAAATCACGCATGTTTCGTTAATTGCTCGGTGTGACGTTGGTCTTGTTTCTCTTAGTTTTAGCTTTAGCACACATAATTAGTATTAATTCTACAATTTCCAGCACAGAGAGAACTGAGAATCCTGCCCAGAGTCCCAGCTGTCCACCAATATCACTGATAAAATTCACCATCTGAAAAAGGAAACGAATATTGTTACCTTATCAAATTTAACAGTGCTGGCCCCGACTTCCCGAAGCATCTCAATTTGAGCTAAATCTCAGCCCAAGTATTGTCTCAAATCGTTGCGATTTTTCTCATCTGGGACCGGACTCAAAAACGGAATTAAAAAACGAAAAATATCAAGCGTTTTTTAAGAGATTCAAATGAAATTTATCTCAATCTATATTTTGAGCAAAAATCATATAAAGCTGAGATTTTTATTGTAATGTGTATGATACGTGGGTGCTTAGTATCAAAAAACAACCAAATAATATGATTAAAAATTAAGGATGTCAACGAATATTCGAATATTCGAATATTCGTTTTATCTTCGAATATTCGAATCCTGTTTCAATATTCGAATATTCGGAAAAAAATATACTTAATAAAAAATTGATGAAAACAAAATTGTTGTTTGTTATTTATTTGCCGACCCCGATTTTGTGTAAGGTAGTATGAGAGTAATAAAGGATGTTGTTGTTGTTGTTTGGTGTTGAAATATACGCGCTTGTAAAGTGTCATTTTTAATAAAAATATAAATATGACTGTGTTGTACTTTCATACCGTGTATGAGTATTCTTCCTTTAGAGTTTGGAACGTCAATGTCTTCAGGTAGATTCGAATCATGGCCAGATTTCCTCTGCACAAAGTAAAGATATTTAACGAGAGATTAAGTTGTTACAGGGAACTCCACATATATAAGAGAATGCCTCCTCACACAGACTCCAGGGAAACCACAGTCTACAAAACTTGGCACTGAGGAGAACATTAAAGATATATATCAGCGTAAAAAGTTATTGTGAAATTTATTAAAAATGATATAGCCTTCGTTCTGTAGACAACGTATGATAAAAACAGCATTATTACAAGTAAAAAAGATATTTTTTTATTATAATACATGCAGTTATATATTGCATTTAATATGCATTTGGTAATACGGAAATAAATATGTTCTCTCTACTTGTAGACGTGTGTCTTAAGGTACAGTCGGGCCTAGTTTATTCGAAAACTTTCTATCCGAATATTTGGTATCATCCGAAATAAATGTCAGATCCCGATGTATCTTCTTAGGCACGTCGAATTGAAATGGGCTTTTCGAAACTAATATTATTCGAAATAAAATTCGGACCCGATGAGTTCGAATGGATGAGGTCCAAAGGTACTAGTTAGTAGATACTTGACAGTGATGTAGCTTTTCTCGTTCATATGCAACTATTATATATTTGTAAAAATATATCAAATAACATTGACATTGACAGATGGATAGATGGATAGATAGATAGATATATTTATTTCAGTAACAATGTACAAATAAAACATGGTAAAAAAACAAGATGTATGAAATAACAGCAATGACAAGTTGGTCATATCGTTACACATATATGCAAGGACAATGAAATGCACACCAAAACCAGGGATAACACAAAAAAAGACAAAACGTATTCCTTTTATTTACATCGTGGTCCCTGTTATTGGCGGCATGACGTCATGTTAAAATGATACAATCAATTTTTTTTTACTGCTTATGTAATGAAAATTTATAAACTATTTAAAGCATTTGTGTCATGTGAGGAAATTATTTATGTAATGTATTATGTTATGTGTTTTTTTTTTAGAAAATGTGAGTTTATAGAATATTTATGAAATGTGAGAAATGTTGAAATTTATTGAATTTAATGAATTTATTGTTGCAAAATGTTTAATATGTATTGTTTATTTGCGATGTTAAAAAAAATAAAGAAATAAATTGTAAAAAAAAAAAAAAAAAAAAAAAACAATCAATAAATTAATGATCACCAATATGACCATTATGTCAAAGAACAAACTGAGATCATGTTATATGAGTTTGAAGTGTAACACAGTTGAGGTTAACATTATATTATATCACAGTATTGGGTATTTAGTGCATCAAAGTTATGGTCAGCATTAAAGTCACAGAGATAAATCACAAAATATTGAGTACATAAAAAACAATCATAAAACATTATTACTTAAAAAATAAGGAATTCCATTTAATTAAAACTAACTGGCCATTAATTAGATTTTGATGGTAACTTACAAGGATACTTAATTTTCCTTAGACTCTGGGGAAGATTGTTCCATAAAACAACACCATTGAATGCAAAATAATTTCTACCGAAACCTCCTACCTTGGACAAGGAGTAACGCCCAATGTAACTAAATTTATACTTTAAACTGGAATCGAGAGATTGTGCAGTCACTCTAGACCTTGTACAGCGATCACGCACCGAGTTAAGAGGCACAAAGTGTTCACCTAGATAAACAGGGGCCGTGTCCAACTTGATTTTATGTACAAGACAGAGAGTGAGCTGATCAACTCTCATGGATACTGGTAACCAGTTTAATGAACCAAACTGCTCTGGACCTATGCTGGACATGCTGTCCAAATTAAGAACAAAACGAATAAGTTTATTCTGAGTACATTGAAGCCTATTCATCCAGTACTGGGTCAAACTAGGGTACCAGAAAGATCAAACATAACATAATAAAAGTGGTATTGGTCGAGAGACACGACCCCTAATTTCCTAGTGTGAAGCATCAGAAATTAACTTTTACGATAGAAAATATTTAATCGAGCATTTGCTTTCTTAACCACTGATCTTACAATTTCATCACAATACAGATGTTGGTCCAGAGTGGCAACAAGATATCGAACTGATTTGGTAGCATGAATACTTGCCCCATTGCATGTACCATTCAGACCAGCTCGAGACCTTAACCTAGGTTTAGATCCAAAGAGACAGTGTATGAATGCAAACTGACCCCGTAATACACAGTTTGTCAGTGCCAAATAAAACGTATTGGATTATCAAATAAACTAGCAATGCTATGACCCTACCGTACAAAATCCCTTGTTGTGATCGAACTGTCCCATCCATTATATCTGGACTGAAGTATTCGCCTCAAAACTGGTAGATAGGGGTCGCTAGGCCACGTGAACATAGCAACATCCTTCTCATAATACGCCAGCCTGAGATTAATATGAAGTTTGAAATTATAAAAAAATGTTCTGAAGTGGACTCTCTCTAGATAATGGACTCCCACAATAAACATCAAATGTAACTTAAAGAGCTTTTGCTCTCTTCTAAGATGACTACATGGCAGCATCCAGCCACCCAAATTGCATTTCATTTCATATAAAGATTGATATGGACGTGTTTCTAAACTGAATATAGCATATTTTAGACGTCAACCCCAATGTAGGGATTATACTGACCCAATCATGCAGGCTGTTCTTATGCACCATTTTGCTTACAAACATAAAATGCATTTTTCATTTCATTAAAAAGTTTGTTTTTCAAACGTGTTTTTATGTCAGAAAGTGAAACATTCAACAGTTAATGCCGTGACAGACAAATATCGACTTAGAAGTTTATTCTTTCTGTCAAATTCAGCGAAATAAAACTATTTTCGTTAGCAAAAATGTCAATCCAACCAAATATGTAAAATGTTTTTACACACTTTAATTACATAAAATGTGTAAGGCTGCTTTAGACGGTACATGTGTATACATGTGATTCTTTTGAAAAATTAACGCTTGTGCAATTTGCCTGATTTACGGGACAATGATGTACACATTGACAGTAGTAAAGTTCAAACTACTTCTTTATTTTTCAACATTATACAAAATTACTGCAGTATTATTTGAAGGACAGTATAACGATAACACAAGTGTACACTTCACATTCCTATAATATGTAGTTTCAATGATATTGCTAAAAAGCAAAAATGGCTATTTTCTAGGGTATATATATCATTAAATATGAACATCGTTTATTGTCTACAAAAGACAATTCTTATAAATCAGCAGTCTAGCAGAATTTGTTGTCGTACTTAGTGGAACGGTTAGACATCTTTTATCATAAAGTGTCATAGAATCATAAACATACGGGCGTCATGTTTGAAATTCATGAATAAACAACGATCATCAAATCTTGCAAGTCCCAAAAATATTTTACGTATTTTTTAAAAGTAAACTCATGCTTACCTATTAGACGGATGTGTGGATATTGGTTTACATATATGAACAAAATGACAAACATGCTCAAGTTGTTACATGTGTGTGCAAGGTAGCATAATTACATCTAAAATGGGCATTTTTATAATAGGTATATATAGGTATTCAGGCTTACTTGCATGGGGACAGACAATGGGTGCATGCAGATGGAGTCTCTGACAGCATTTCTTTAAATATTTTATTCGTACAGTCAAAGTCTTCCTCAGCATAACATGGCGTAAATCCAAGGTCTGCAATTATCTCATCATTTGTTAAATTGTCTTTTTCTAGTTGAATTAGATAAAAATCTGGGAAACACCCGCATCGTTCCACAATATGTTCATTGATACACTCTTGTTTACATTCCTGTGAATAAACATGCTTTATACAGTGTGATTACATTATTATAACACAAAAGCAAGAAGGTCAATAGTACCAGTAACAGAAGTAGTGGTATTACTGTTCTTGCTGTTTACAAAACTGACAGTCATTCGGAAATCCTCAGCCAACTACGTCAAGTGCCTCGGATGTACGTTAGGCACTACTTTCGGAAATACCATTCGAATGTCATGAAAACAAGATGGCGGCATGAACGCTGGAGTGCTGATGAATGTAATATTTCAGCTATATGAAGACTGGAATATGTGTGTTTTTAACTAGAAATGACAACGATAATCCATCTCTTACGTGAATTTATCGAAGTTATTGAAATTATATTTCCGTTTTACGAGAACTATTTCTTGACCGCACAAAATGTTGAGTTTTGCTACATAGTGCTCCGCCTTACATACACTAGAGGGTGTTATCCGAGTAACGAAGTGGTACGGAAATGCCCGAGAGCTGTCGAGAATGTACTGACAGTTATACGGCTATGCCTACTCTACAGCTGCCATCCTGACAGTATTGTTGTAGTATACAGTCATGGCTATTATCTGTTCTGTGTAATGAGAGTAACAATTTAGCGTTTTCCATATTTCAAACAGTTTTGATAACTTGCTGGTACAAGGAACAGTATTACTTGTTTAATTGCGGCAAGTAGTATACGACTACATAGTAGTTATACTGCTAGTTCCAGTTAACAGGCATAAGTAGCAGTACTATTGCTGTTACTGCATCAAATTGACTCCATTTTCATAAAGAGTGGATGAACTGGCACAGTTAATGCATAAAACAGAAAAGACACTTGCAATCATAAAGTACTGTGTATTGAGTATGGCGTACCAAGTTACTGTCAAACTCAGTGATACAAATTATGCTCAATCTCAAATTCTAGCTCAAATCTGAATGAAATTTGATCTCAAAGAATACTTAACGCATAGATTTATTGCAATACACTTTGCACTTTTAAACCTCCACTCTCGGACTCTGAAGAGTAACATTTAAGTTCTGAGTGCTGAATAACAGTTATTAATCCGGTCCCATGTGAGCGCGATAATTAAATAGTAAACTTACCGTATATGTATAAATTATTAGGTTAAAATCTAAACATCTCACCGATAACAGCATTGCATCATTCTCGTCATTACATCGCTTCGGATTGCGTTTCCCTGGAACTCGTTCAATTCTGGTCTATTATAGATAAGCACATAAACAAAGTTATGTTATAACATACAGTCGGACCTCGTTTATTCGACAACCTTCTATCCTAATACTCGGTATCATCCGAAATTTATATCTGGTCCCGATGCATCTTCTTATGCACATCGAATTGAAATGGGATATTCGAAACAATGTCTAGGGTTCTCTCCCTTTGCCCCTTCTATAGAATATATAGTACAAGGAGTCAAACAATATATAGAAGGTATATTAAGGTGGTCCTGTAGCTCAGTGGTTAACGCTGCTGACTACGAATCCGAGGGTCGTGGGTTCGATCCCTCGTCTCGCCGGATAAAACAGAAATGCTTTTCAGTGTTTCCCACCTAACAAAGTACTGGCATGTAACCAGGAAAGTACTGGGTAGATTCCAGGAAAGTAATGGTTAGCTGCCAGGAAATTGTTAACTGTACGATGGGTCTCATTGGCACTGTGCAGTGACCGTATTTGGCTTCAAAAATTGTCTGTTTGACCTATACTGCTTTACTGGCAGGTAAATTTCCCCTTCGGTTTCAAAAAGTATATTTATGGTATGCAGGGGACATACCGGGCCGACCAAAATATCATAAAGTGCATTATAAAATGTGCGCGGCGACGGGCGACCTCATAAACACAGTAATAAAAATACAATATATAGAAGCGACCAGGGGAGAGAACTCTGAATAGGATGAAGGAAATAACTCGTGACACCCTCCTGTGGATGAAACGAATTGTGCCTAACGCACAGACATAATTGTCACTGTAATAGTTCACATAAACGACCATAAAAATAGCATTGAAATGGAAAGTATCCATGTTCAAAGCAGGCTTTGTGGAAGAATTATATAAACACAATACTATTTCGTGCCCATGTTAACAAAGAACCGACAATGTTTTAACATCGGTGCATATTTGGAGATAGTTTCTTCAGCGATTTTGTTCATAGGTTGTATTTAATCAAACAAGTTAAACAAGAAATATCTTAAAAAAAGATGATCGGCGCAATTTAAAGGTTAACATTTGTTGTGCAACATAAACAAATGCCGAGATGTTACGATTGCGGGTCACTCCAGATCCAAAATGGATTTCGGTAAATTTACCGACATTCGGTGGATGTCGGAAAGGGAACGTATACTTTATCGAAAGAATAACCAATTCGCGTCAAGGTTACAAACGTTGTTCGGTTAAAGAGAAATTGCCTTGGTGTTTAACGTAAGATTTGATTGGCGTACACAACAGTGATATGCAAATAGTAAAACCATGTTAGTACAGCTGCTCCGAAAAATAATATTGATATTGTTTTAATGTCAGTCACATTAATGCCGGGATGGCTACGAGAGAGGTTGCTAAGGCCGTTAGAAGTTCTATTATAGACTAAGATTTCAGACAACAGGGTGTACCGACCATTTATGCGGTAAAACCATAATTTAAAATATATTGCACAATATGAATCACTCAGGTATATCAAGACAGTGTAACTGAATATTTTGATTTGTTTATATGTTTATGTTATACGATCCCGGTGTATAACACGATGTGAAAAAACTTTCTAGACAGGCGAGTAGTGATGTTAGTGTTCTGACCAATAATTCGTAACTTCGACGTTCCTATGTGAACGACTGTGAATGTCTAATAGTATAACAGATCCTTCGGAAAATTAACAGCACTATCCACCTGTATATAATGATTTTCTATGTTGCAAAAGTATCAATTGGCGGAAGTCACACACCGGGGTATACACCGTGTTAGTACCTGTGTAAGACCTATGGATGCTTCGAATCCTGTAGGAATAAATATTTCCTCTTCCGTGTCAAAGTTTATGTAGGGAGAATTGGCATGGTCTATACTGATCACAACACCCGACGATGACGTCACTAAAGGCAAACTGTCCTTCTGTTCGACGTTTACAAGCAGTTCTAAAGCTGATAAATTATGGAACCAGGTAATTAATATCCTCGTAGACGTTTGACTGGTACCGAGCACAGCTCGGATCAAAACGCTGCCACCACCAAGAAACACGTGACCCATGAAATGTCACATGACAAGTAAAAGATGGTACATATATACTCAGTACATTTAAAAAGCACATTTTAGTGTTCGTCATTGTGTAAAATGAAATAATATCATGTTAAGTTGTTATCTTGCATCCCTGGGTAACTTCATGATATTTGAGAAATCTTACATTTTGCATTTTTAAATGTAAACAGTATATATGCACTGTTCTGACAATAGATTTCATTTAAATTGCAAGGTTGCAATAATGGTATATCAACACAGAACAAGCAATATCTATTTGATTTAAAAAACTTAAAATGTTTGCAACCACGTGTCTAATACAGTCTTATGACGAAACAGAAGTAAGTGTATACGTAATCATTTTAACCAATAGGTGATTCATACAGAAGATTCGTCCGTTTTACGAATCCATGACCCCAATAAATAGCCAAGCAATGTATAAAATCAAATATATACTGGCAACGAAACTTTTATATCGAACGTTAGATAATGCATTTTATATGAATGTGCTTTGCCTTTTCACGGTTTGATTCAGACAGTCGTCCTGACAAGTTTTCAGTATAAGATCAGTATCATATGCAGGAAAATGTAGAATGCCTGATTCCTGATCCGAAGATAGCGGGTTCGAACCATGCCGGGGGCAAACCGGAGCTTAGAACATCACAATTTCTGAAACAGGCGTGAGAATTGTTAGTAACCCAGGACTCAGCCATCGGGAGTGATTAAACAAAGTTGTAATAATTTGTTTAACAATCGATATAAAAATGATACATTTAACTAGATGTCTTTTATTTAACAGTGTAGGAAAAACGCATCACGTACCGAGACTTTATGTATATTCATACACGTACATTCGAGGCCTCTTTCCCAACTTCTATGGAAATTGCCGAGATGTTGCGATTGATTAAACTAGTTTAACAGCCTACTAACCTTATTCTTTAACGCCATATTACCAAAGAATTGTGTTTTAATGATACATACCATATCGTGGACCCGTTCCAGCAAGTTTTCCATCAACGACCCCAACTGTATCATTCAAAACCTTCAATGAGTAACACATTCCATAGTCGTGAGTTCGGAATGGTACAAAGCTCCCTCTGAAATGAGGTTTGATATCATGATCATCTTCTTTCACAGGAAAATGCTATTCAAACGTGTTAAGGTAAGCACAATGATTTTTAGGTTAGGAACATATGAATAGGGTGACTCAAACATACGACTGACTACTTAAACACCATTAAGGGAAAGTTGCCTTTTGGAAAATGGGAGATATACATCAGTCGTTTATGTTCTGGTCAATAATATTCATCAACTATTCAATATTGGCTTTACTATTTAACGATTGTCCAGCTGATACGAGGCAAACGTGGACAATATTTAGATAAAAAAAGGCGAATAAATGGTAAAAGCAGGACCAATATGGTAAATCAGGGCCTATTTGAGATTAACACCATTTGATTAGCTGAGAACCAGGGCCAATACGGTAAATCAGGGCCTATTTGAGATTAACACCATTTGATTAGCTGAGAACCAGGGCCAATACGGTAAATCAAGGCCTATGTGAAATTAAAGTCATTTGATTAGCTGAGAACCAGGGCCAATACGGTAAATCAGGGCCTATGTGAGATTAACACCATTTGATTAGCTGAGAACCAGGGCCAATACGGTAAATCAAGGCCTATGTCAGATTAAAGTCATTTGATTAGCTGAGAACCAGGGCCAATACGGTAAATCAGGGCCTATGTGAGATTAACACCATTCGATTAGCTGAGAACCAGGGCCAATACGGTAAATCAGGGCCTATGTGAGATTAACACCATTCGATTAGCTGAGAACCAGGGCCAATACGGTAAATCAGGGCCTATGTGAGATTAACACCATTCGATTAGCTGAGAACCTGGGCCAATACGGTAAATCAGGGCCTATGTGAGATTAAAGTCATTTGATTAGCTGAGAACCAGGGCCAATACGAAAAACAGGGCCAACACGAAATTGAAGCCGTTTGATTGGCTGAGAAAGGAGGGCCAATACGAGAACGACGTTTTGCATTTCTCTGATCGCCATCTGGAAAATGTGAACCAGCGGATTGGTGAAAATTACTATTTACTTCATAATTAAAGTTTAGTGTTAATCAAAATGTACAATACTGTATAGTTAAGTAATAAAATTGTCATTAATCAAGTGATTTCGAATAAGCCTTGTTATTTGGCCAATACGAAATCACTTGATTAATAAAACTGTATTATTACAATCATTATTGTCTTTAAATTAAATTGCATTTAACCAAATACCGATTATCAAAGCTATATTATGAAAGTAAGACCTTGTATCGGCAAAACGACCGACCACACAAAAATTGGTCTCACGTACTGTACTGCTAATTCTCGCCATAAAATGGCAGATTTCGATAGGTAAGGTTCAGTTTTTGTCTCTTACAAGTTTTTCTGACAAACACACAATCTATTTACATGACGAGTTCGGTAATAATTATTCACTTACTGAAATAGTTGGTATTACTTAAAAACGAATAGTGCCGCAGAAAAATGCAACAAAGATTAGCGGGTATGATTCTCATGACGACAAAACATAGATTCTTATTGATATGACCTAGAGCTTAGATTTGTTGGTCCTGTTTCGGGGTAATGTGACTGGATGTGGAACTAGGTCACGTGTCTACCACGTGATATCACAGTTCGACAGCACTATATCTGCTGTAAGTAGACGTCGTCTCCGTACGACTAAAATAAACCTCTTAAATCTCACCACCTGACATACCTAACTTGAAGTGATTGAAATACTAACATATTGTGAATACTAGTAAGTGGGAACAAATTTGCATAAAACACAATGAATACTCTATGTAGACATACATCGTACACGGCACACCCGCAAAGTGACACATAAGTATAAATTCCTCGAAAGGTTGAGATATTTTATACAACTGTTCGTCGGTCAATGCACCCATTCTCATTTTGAATTGTTCGCCGGTGTACCAGAGAATGTCTTCACCTAAAAAAGACCATTAAGTGTTTATTGTATCATAGTTTCGGTAGTTTTCATTGAAGTAAGTAGTGCTACATCTTGAGAGGTGGAACTAAATTCAAAGTTATGTGAAAGGGTATTAAACCCCAAATCTACATAAACTCTTCAAATATAAAATGGGGGGAACTAAATTATCAAAGGACAGAGTGCATTAACTAACCGTATGGGTATCAGAAACCCGCATTGTTACTTTGTTAGTTATTGCACTGTTGACAAAAGCGACATATCATATCAATACTTTTAAAACATTTCAACATTTTGGCGTTCACAATCACCGTACATGCTACGTTGATTAGTTAAACTTTTATGGTTTCAATTTCGAACTCACGGTGCATGGCATGTGTGCCTTTTTGCATACGTAAGTGACGTCAAATGACAATGAGAAACGCCTGTTTGTACAGACGCATTTTGTGATTTGACTATGATACAAAACAGATAGAATGAAAACACTTGGATAACTAAATTAGTCTGGATGCTACACCCCTTCCATTTAAGTATATACCCTCGTGTGTTCATACTTTTACCTATTCATCACTGCATGTTATGATTACTTTCAGTCAGCGTAATTAATCTTATTATCAACATTTCTACACGTCATTGAATTCATACCGTTCGTAAGCAATACGCATTCCATCAGGAAGGGGTTTTCATGAATATGTCATGTGAACATTCTTGTATTAATGTACATGTATGTATTACACGCCAAATATATCACTTTTCGCGAGCGAGTCGTACATCATCGAAACATTTCTTTAATTAACACGCTGACAGCCGATACTAAATTTAGCAACCTAGTTAGCAATTGGATTATGTGGTTTGATCAGTTTAATATGTCCGCGTAATACTTGAATTGTAGAATCATTGTTGTGCAATACACTATTTTCTTACTTATGTCTTTGCCTTCATTTTCTTCATCAAATGTCGTGTAGTTGAAATCAAAGAAATCCTGAAAGATATTTACCATATAGATAGTAACCTGTATAAATCAATGGCCTGAAGGTCCTGGGAGGCGCTTTCAAGGCCAGATTGCACGTTTTCCATATTATCGTATTATAAATTAATATGCGAATATTCGGACAAACTAATTCGCCATCAAATGAAACAACAATCACGAAAACATTAGAACATACGTAGTATAGACGTTTGACTACTACCAGTTTAGTAGCAAGCTCAGTAATGCCAATATTTGGTAAGCTCTGCAATGCCAAAATTAAGCAAGCTCAGTAATGCTGATATTTGGTGACCTTTGTAATGCTGATAGTTGGTAAGCTTTGTAATGCTGAAAGTTGGTGACCTCTGTAACGCTGATATCTGGTAACCTCTGCATTGCTGATATTTAGCAAGCTTTGAAATGCTGATATTTGGTGACCTCAGTTATGCTGATATTTGATGACCTCTGTACTGCTGTTATTTGGTAACCTCAGTAATGCTGATGTTTGGTAACCTCAGTAATGCTGATATTTGGTGACCTCTGTAATTCTGATATTTGGTAAACTCTGCAGTGCTTATATTTGGTAACCTCAGTAATGCTGATATTTGGTAACCTCAGTAATACTGATATTTGGTGACCACTGTAATGCTGATATTTGGTGACCACTGTAATGCTGATATTTGGTGATCTCTGTAATGCTGATATTTGGTGACCTCTGTAATGCTGATATTTGGTGACCGCTGTAATGCTGATATTTGGTGATCTCTGTAATGCTGATATTTGGTGACCTCTGTAATGCTGATATTTGGTGACCGCTGTAATGCTGATATTTAGCAAGCTCAGTAATGCTGATATTTGGTGACCTCTGTAATGCTGATATTTGGTGACCGCTGTAATGCTGATATTTAGCAAGCTCAGTAATGCTGATATTTGGTGACCTCTGTAATGCTGATATTTAGCAAGCTCGGTAATGCTGATATTTAGCGAGCTGAGTAATGCTGATATTTGGTGACCTCTGTAATGCTGATATTTAGCAAGCTCGGTAATGCTGATATTTGGTGACTCCTGTAATGCTGATATTAGGTGACCTCTGTAATGCTGATATTTGGTGACCGCTGTAATGCTGATATTTGGTGATCTCTGTAATGCTGATATTTGGTGACCTCTGTAATGCTGATATTTGGTGACCGCTGTAATGCTGATATTTAGCAAGCTCAGTAATGCTGATATTTGGTGACCTCTGTAATGCTGATATTTGGTGACCGCTGTAATGCTGATATTTAGCAAGCTCAGTAATGCTGATATTTGGTGACCTCTGTAATGCTGATATTTGGTGACCTCTGTAATGCTGATATTTAGCAAGCTCGGTAATGCTGATATTTAGCGAGCTCAGTAATGCTGATATTTGGTGACCTCTGTAATGCTGATATTTAGCAAGCTCGGTAATGCTGATATTTAGCAAGCTCGGTAATGCTGATATTAGGTGACCTCTGTAAAGCTGATATTTAGCAAGCTCGGTAATGCTGATATTTGGTGACTCCTGTAATGCTGAAATTAGGTGACCTCTGTAATGCTGATATTTATCAAGCTCAGTAATGCTGATATTTAGCAAGCTCAGTAACGCTGATATTAAGCAAGCTCGGTAATGCTGATATTTAGCAAGCTCAGTTATGCTGATATTTGGTGATCTCTGTACTGCTGATATTTAGCCAGCTCGGTAATGCTGATATTTAGCAAGCTCGGTAATGCTGATATTTAGCAAGCTCAGTAATGCTGATATTTAGCAAGCTCGGTAATGCTGACATTTAGCAAGCTCGGTAATGCTGATATTTGGTGACCTCTGTAATGCTGATATTTGGTGACCTCTGTAATGCTGACATTAAGCAAGCTCGGTAATACTGATATTTAGCAAGCTCAGTAATGCTGATATTTAGCAAGCTCGGTAATGCTGATATTTAGCAAGCTCGGTAATGCTGATATTTAGCAAGCTCAGTAATGCTGATATTTAGCAAGCTCAGTAATGCTGATATTTAGCAAGCTCGGTAATACTGATATTTAGCAAGCTCGGTAATACTGATATTTAGCAAGCTCGGTAATGCTGATATTTAGCCAGCTCGGTAATGCTGATATTTAGCCAGCTCGGTAATGCTGATATTTGGTGATCTCTGTAATGCTGATATTTTGTGACCTCTGTAATGCTGATATTTAGCAAGCTCAGTAATGCTGATATTTAGCAAGCTCGGTAATACTGATATTTAGCAAGCTCGGTAATACTGATATTTAGCAAGCTCGGTAATACTGATATTTAGCAAGCTCAGTAATGCTGATATTTGGTGACCTCTGTAATGCTGATATTTAGCAAGCTCGGTAATGCTGATATTTAGCAAGCTTAGTTATGCTGATATTTAGCAAGCTCAGTAATGCTGATATTTAGCAAGCTCAGTAATGCTGATATTTAGCAAGCTCGGTAATGCTGATATTTAGCAAGCTTAGTTATGCTGATATTTAGCAAGCTCGGTAATGCTGATATTTAGCAAGCTCAGTAATGCTGATATTTAGCAAGCTCGGTAATGCTGATATTTAGCAAGCTCGGTAATGCTGATATTTAGCAAGCTCAGTAATGCTGATATTTAGCAAGCTCAGTAATGCTGATATTTAGCAAGCTCGGTAATGCTGATATTTAGCAAGCTCAGTAATGCTGATATTAAACAAGCTCAGTAATGCTGATATTTAGCAAGCTTTGTAATGCTGATATTTAGCAAGCTCAGTAATGCTGATATTTAGCAAGCTCGGTAATGCTGATATTTAGCAAGCTCAGTAATGCTGATATTAAACAAGCTCGGTAATGCTGATATTAAACAAGCTCGGTAATGCTGATATTTAGCAAGCTCAGTAATGCTGATATTTAGCAAGCTCAGTAATGCTGATATTTGGTTTACATATGTATGCTGATGTTAGATAACCTCTGTAATGCTGTTATTTGATAACCTCCTTAATGTTGATATTTTGTAACCTCTGTATAATGGTGATATTTGACAAGCTCTGTAATGATAATAGCGAGATTACATTTTCTTCTTTTCTCTGATAGCAATGATGGTAGAGTTGAATCACTCAAATTGCATTCTATTTCACAAAACGACTTTGTTATAGCCTGAATTGACGAAGAATGTTGATCAAAGCTTATTCTATTATTCCCAATATTTCTTTAGAATGCGTAGTTTATATAGATTATATAGGCATGGACTTTTATCTTACAATGAAAGTGATTGGAATGACTACTATCTTAAAATAGCTGTATTAATATGTAGATGCATACATACCGTGGCTTTGTATATAGAAAGGTCTATTGAAAACTTCTCACTTGCTTTGGCAAGGACATCCACGAGAAGTGATTCATTACCCAAAGCATCAAACTTTACAGCATTTTTATTGCATATTGTAAGTCCCGGAAACTTAAGTTTACTGGCCGTTGTCAGTTCAATGGATGTGCTTATTGGAGCGCTGTAATCATATGAATATGTTTCACATTATCTTATAACATGATAAAAGAGTCGTAGACATTAAGTTCCCTGACGGACTGTGCAAATAAATCTAGTATGCTAGAAATTCTCGGCCAGACCATTCCTTGCTCCCCTATTCACAAACGTGTTTACCCTTGCACCTCCTCGGTCCCTAATGTTGGGTTGTCTGTTATTTCCCTGCGGTCTGTCTAGGGAAGCATTATCTTATGTATTTAAAGTTCCCTGTAACAACTTAATCTCTCACTAAAAATATTAGAATAAAACAAACAGCAATCATTACTAATAACACAAACTTTATGAAACGATTTTCCAGAATGCTACGTGACGCGCAACTGGTGTGGCTACCGTAACCCATTACAGCGGTCATGATTTTACAAGAAATGTATACATGATGTTAACTTTACATGCCGTGTTTCGATACCTTGCCCTCCATATTTATGTTTTAAACACAACCGCTCCAGAACTTTATGACATAGTCTTTTATATGTGATTCATTGCTCAGTTAGTACTACAATACACCTTATATCTCCAGTTTGTGTCGTATTGTAGTATACCGTTATAAGTAATATACGTAATATATACTGGTCAAATGTGCTGATCAGCCACTTCTATGTCACATATTTCCTAGAAGCTAAAGGATACACATTCTATCAATTGCAGTAAACTATAACATGCAACAAATGAATTCAACTAAAGCTCAAGTATGTGCTAACGTGCAAAAACCACACAAAATTCATCGTTTCTGATCCCTTTGTTATATATTTGATTCTAAAAACACAACATTGGGGGTTTGCAATTTTGACTAGTATTCATAAACAATTGCGTTTTGTGAACCAACATTACCTGTCAAATTTCTGATATAGTTCCCCGACTTGCCAGGCTATGACTCCCAATGATGCACACAAAGAGAGTATCCACAACACTTTTAATACCAGAAATGGTGAATTCTTTGATCTTCCAAGACCATGAATAGTAGCATAGTCTAGGTATTCGCTCACTGCCGCCTTTACCATCGTAATTATGAAGTCTTTTCTAGAAAAAAATCAGTGGTGACATTAATACTTCAATATCTCTCTCCTAGGAGATATTGAATTCATGAAGTTGAAATTGTGAATTCACGAATTCAAGATTATAAATTCATGAAGTTCAAATCGTGAATGCACGAATTCAAGATTATGAAAACGTGAATTCTCGAATTCAAGATTATAAAATTGTGAATTCACGAATTCAAGATTATGAAAACGTGAATTCTCGAATTCAAGATTATGAATTCTTGATGTTGAAATCATTAATACACGATTTCTACATCCCGATTTGAATGTTTTTAAGGAGTGAAATAAAGAAGTGTGAATGTCAACAACGGTCATTCGTACACAGGACTTGTGTTCCACTTCATATAACTCCAATACCCTGAATTACTTTGAGAATTACTTTGAATAAATTAATGATGACGATGTCCGTGGGGCATAGTGGACGAGAGATAGAGCGCTTGCCATAATAGTTCCGAAATTTGCGGTTTCGAATCCCGCCTTCGGCAAGGCTACCCACTTACTCCGCAATCCCTGAATATGTCTCAAATACTGGATGGTAACCCTGGAAGGAGTCATTGAGTGTAATTACCAATCGTAACAACTCGGCGGTATCCGGCAGAGCTCGGAATACATACCTCGTAAGTAAGTGGATGGATACACCCAATGTGATGTGTCCCCGGCGAATAACGCCGAGTAGATAATCACGAGATTACCTTCTGAATGCAAAAAAAAAAAATCTATTTTTCGCCAACAATTCCTACAAATTGATGTTATTTCATTATCAGGGAAATATTTATTAGTCGTTCCAAATTTATTTGATGTTGGTTTCCCAGAAATATCGTATATGTCTCGATTCCATAATAGACAGGTACAGCATATCTCGGAGGCGGCCATCTTGCGGACTACTTTCTAACCATAATATCTCCGAGGTTATTTATATCTCCGAGGTGTTCCGATTGTGTAATTACTAGTACAGTAAGTTATAACAACGTGGTTCGCGATCAACGTAAAATAAATAAGTTAAAAGATGTAGCTGGCTCGGAAGGAACATTTTTTACCGAGTTTCTACAAATGTTGTTTCAGTATATCTGGTTCTATAATATCACGAACTCACATACTTACAGAACAAAACATTAAAAAAAAGGGATTATTTTTTAATTTTATGATATCAAAATGTTCTTTTTTCGACATACATGTATACGGTGGAAGACATAAATCTTTGGTTTTATACATGCATATTAATTGATTTTTTAACTCAATGAAATCTATGTTCATGTTTGTTTAGGCAAAGGCGTGCACTTAAAATCAGCATGATATTACTTTAAACTGAACTGAAAAACATAGATATCTTACATTTGTAACTTCCAGACAAAACCTTAAGTGTTCACGCGTTTAGATATAATTTTGTAAACGTGTTCAGTCGCACTTATGGCGGAAAAGAACTTTTAAACCAATTTATAAGAAATCAGGCTAGTAGTCACTTCAAAAGATGATACAAATGTAAAAATAATATTTTATTTTAAAACGCAAATGATTAATTTTATTTCTGGAAAACAATAAATATTGAAACTGTCAATTATTTTCAACGCAAGTAAATATTCCAATAAAAATAAGTATCATACTCACATTTATTGTCCAAATATGGAAATTCAAATCAATCACACTTCTGTTTTACGACCACGAAAAAGTGGTCCGATGTTCTACCCGCGTAAAATGGTTATGTTTAGTATCAAGTATTCTGTTATTTTTTATCAGAAGTTTTAAATATCAAATTTTCAGCGAATATGAATCTTTCAATTATTAATTCCCCCAGAGTGTCAGCTTTAATTGGTTTCCGTCATTTACTAGTACTTAAAAAGCTGTGGCTATATCTTGAACATATCATGAAGGTATACTACATTTAAGTGTGCTTAAATAATTGATTGTGAAAATGTAACCCTGTCAAGCATGAGCGATATACCTTAATAATAATAACTTTATTTGATTCAAAGGTTCAAAGTCTATTTTTTTATAAAATATCCTTAGTCATATGAGAAAATCGTTGGAAACGGTAATTGCCTTCTTACATATGTACTCTAAACACTGCACTGCTTTTCTTACATGTTAACCAAAACCACAAATACTAATGCCCTACACATTTGTTTTGAGAAATGCCAAATTGTAGAAAAGTTTAACTCTTTCTACACAACTGTTGCTAAAAATTGGTCAAAAACTTGCCATCATGTGTTAACAAAATTGGTCAAAAACTTGCCATCATGTGTTAACAAAATTGGTCAAAAACTTGCCATCATGTGTTAACAAAATTGGTCAAAAACTTGCCATCATGTGTTAACAAAATTGGTCAAAAACTTGCCATCATGTGTTAACAAAATTGGTCAAAAACTTGCCATCATGTGATAACAAAATTGGTCAAAAACTTGCCATCATGTTTTAACAAAATTGGTCAAAAACTTGCCATCATGTGTTAACAAAATTGGTCAAAAACTTGCCATCATGTGATAACAAAATTGGTCAAAAACTTGCCATCATGTGTTAACAAAATTGGTCAAAGTTTTGTTTGTAGCTTTTATGCATCCAAAGAAGTGAAGTCAGAGAAGTATTCATTTTTCCAAAATTTCCTAAAGTAAAGTGTTAAAATATATTAATAGACTCAGTATCAACAAGGCAACAGGCTTTGACAGAATTCCATCCCGTTTTGTAAAAGACTTTGCAGCTACTATTTCTGGTCGTGTGTCACATATTGTCAACCTTTCTATCATTCAGGGAGTTGTATTTGATGATTTGAAATCAGCACGTGTTGTGCCTTTATTTACATAGAATGATAAGACTGGTGTGGGTAATTATCGCTCGGTTTCTATATTAAGCATTATAGTACATGAAAGAGTTATTTATGACCAATTAGAGGAATATCTGGTTAAAAACTCCATTCTACATGAATTTCAGTCGGGTTTCAGACATGGTTTTCCCACTGATTCTGTCTCATTCATTTGTCCGACTACATACGCTTTCAAATGGACAAAGGTTATCTTGTCGTTATGGTCTACTCGATCTACAAAAAGCTTTCGACTCCGTGGATCACTCAATTCTTTTAATGAAACTTAAAGCACTTGGCCTTACCGAAAACGCCGTTATATGGTTCGCATCATAGCTGTCAGACAGGTATCAAGTATTACACGTGTCATGTACACTGTCTTCAGAGGCAAACATAAAATGTGGTGTGTCACAAGGGTCCATACTCGGCTCGTTACTATTTTTAATCTACCTGAATGACATGTCAATTGTCATTAAACACAAATTGCTTTTATATGCAGATGATTCTGCTATTTTAGTCTCAAGTAAAAATAAACACGATAAAGAATGTCTGCTAGGTCATGATTTAAACACAATCAGTGAATGGCTCATTTGTAACAAACTTTCGTTACATTTGGGTAAAACAGAGACAATCTTGTTTAGGTCAAAACAAAGGTTAAAGTCACAGTCTAATCTTGAAATCATTGAACCTAAGTCCTCTGTGAAAAACCTTGGTGCAACCATATATCAATATAAAGAAAGCAAACTCAAGGTTGAAATTCCTATGTAAATAGCGAGTTTTTCTCACTCTGTATACAAAAGAGTTACTAATAATGTCCCTTATTCAGTGTCACTTCACCTATGCATCTACAGTTTGGTATTGGGGCTTAACCCAACAATTAAAAAACAAATTACAAACTATTCAAAATAAACTGATCAGATTGACATTGAATCTAGAACCTAGAAACCACATTAGTATAGAAATTATTTGTACGTAAATTGATTACCAGTTGAACATAACGATCTGATGACTTACCTAGTAATCAACCAGTCATAACTGATAACGATTGTTAAAACAACTATTTAAATATTGATGTACAATTATGAAACATATGCTTACTTGAAATGTCTGGTGTTTGAAGTACATACCACAGATGGAAACCTGAACACAACATCTAACTGATTCGTGAGATATGATATCATCTGCACGTTTAAGTTTTCAGAATTCCATCCCGTTTTGTAAAAGACTTTGCAGCTACTATTTCTGGTCGTGTGTCACATATTGTCAACCTTTCTATCATTCAGGGAGTTGTATTTGATGATTTGAAATCAGCACGTGTTGTGCCTTTATTTACATAGAATGATAAGACTGGTGTGGGTAATTATCGCTCGGTTTCTATATTAAGCATTATAGTACATGAAAGAGTTATTTATGACCAATTAGAGGAATATCTGGTTAAAAACTCCATTCTACATGAATTTCAGTCGGGTTTCAGACATGGTTTTCCCACTGATTCTGTCTCATTCATTTGTCCGACTACATACGCTTTCAAATGGACAAAGGTTATCTTGTCGTTATGGTCTACTCGATCTACAAAAAGCTTTCGACTCCGTGGATCACTCAATTCTTTTAATGAAACTTAAAGCACTTGGCCTTACCGAAAACGCCGTTATATGGTTCGCATCATAGCTGTCAGACAGGTATCAAGTATTACACGTGTCATGTACACTGTCTTCAGAGGCAAACATAAAATGTGGTGTGTCACAAGGGTCCATACTCGGCTCGTTACTATTTTTAATCTACCTGAATGACATGTCAATTGTCATTAAACACAAATTGCTTTTATATGCAGATGATTCTGCTATTTTAGTCTCAAGTAAAAATAAACACGATAAAGAATGTCTGCTAGGTCATGATTTAAACACAATCAGTGAATGGCTCATTTGTAACAAACTTTCGTTACATTTGGGTAAAACAGAGACAATCTTGTTTAGGTCAAAACAAAGGTTAAAGTCACAGTCTAATCTTGAAATCATTGAACCTAAGTCCTCTGTGAAAAACCTTGGTGCAACCATATATCAATATAAAGAAAGCAAACTCAAGGTTGAAATTCCTATGTAAATAGCGAGTTTTTCTCACTCTGTATACAAAAGAGTTACTAATAATGTCCCTTATTCAGTGTCACTTCACCTATGCATCTACAGTTTGGTATTGGGGCTTAACCCAACAATTAAAAAACAAATTACAAACTATTCAAAATAAACTGATCAGATTGACATTGAATCTAGAACCTAGAAACCACATTAGTATAGAAATTATTTGTACGTAAATTGATTACCAGTTGAACATAACGATCTGATGACTTACCTAGTAATCAACCAGTCATAACTGATAACGATTGTTAAAACAACTATTTAAATATTGATGTACAATTATGAAACATATGCTTACTTGAAATGTCTGGTGTTTGAAGTACATACCACAGATGGAAACCTGAACACAACATCTAACTGATTCGTGAGATATGATATCATCTGCACGTTTAAGTTTTCAGAGGTTGATCTCAATGGAGCAGAAACCTCTTAAATTGTAAATGGCAAGGGGATTAAACCTCTCTTTTATAAATAATGTTAAATCAATTTAGGTAATATTACATCTTAAACAAAGATGGTCGGCGTAATCTGCAGCAAGCAACTTAACTCTATGCAATAATAATGTGCATTACTTTGCTTCGGATGACAAAATACCTAACAATAAACACGTTAATGTTTAAAGTTTGGTAAAACAACATACAGTCCTAACCGAACGGTACCTTACCTTACCGAAATCCTTTGGAAACGTAACCTAATTTTTATTTTTTCTTGATATGCAATATCTCCTTAGTTTTGTCTGTATGTAGATTTAAATTAACCTTAAATTTAAACATCTGCACTTTTGCTAATTGCTAGTTAAAGTGCAGATGTTGTATTATGAGTGGATTTCGGTAATGGAAAATGGATTTCGGTAAATTTACCAAAATTCAGTGGATTTCGGTTAGGTAACGTATCGAAAAGTTAACCAATCATTTCTTTGGAACATTAGAGGATTTTCAAATAACTTGGCACGAATGTTCACCGTTGCTTGCCGAATTATTGGGGAGGCGGACACCGCCCTTGCCGCCCCAGTCGCGACACCACTGAGTATTCTATACATAATAAGCAAGATTAATGCAAGCATACTATAATGATTAAGCAAAATATAGTGTACCGAAATGTTCAAAGGTAAATGTTAATAAAGGCTTACTACCTTACAGCCTCATTACATGCACAGTCCGTCGATTTAATTAAGTTTAGTCATAAAATATTAAGTATTAACCCGACATGAACATAATTTATCGGTTTCATGATTTTTAGATATGCTATATCAAAAATTCAAAAGACTTGCTTCGTAATTATGGATGCATTGGAAGCGCCTCTCAGGACCTTCAGTCCTTTGATATAACTATGTCGCCGAGTAATTACGAGGTCGCATTTATCACGCCTAATTGTTTATTAATTTGTTCGCAGTTGTGAATCAGGTGTGTAATGTCCCATGGGATTAAGTGCATGCGGTAGTTTAATGGATTATTTAACTATATGTTTTACCTGTCGGGACTGGTTTAATGCGGTCGCTTGTCGCGTTATAGAAAAGTCGTTTAATAGATACTATTTATATAGTAAAAACGCTCGGGCGGGAATTTAAGTGGTCGTTTAATAAAAAAGTCGCCTTATACAGGTGGTCGTTCGAGCAATGTCTACTGTAGTTCCCTGTTTATTATTGTTGTTGTTGTAACGGAAAGTTAAAACAGGGCCGTAACAAGATAGAGTGTGTGTGTGTGTGTGTGTGTGTGGGGGGGGGGGGTTACTTGCTCTTGTCTATCCCTCTGTCTGTTTTTCTGTCACAAAAAAGTTTTGCACATCTCAGGAAGTAAAACTGAGCACAATGTGATTGAGCATGATAATCAGTGTCCATGTTACGTGTTTCAGGTGGTCAAAGTAGCTGTACATAAAGCCAAATAATTTGAATCATCATTAGAAAGGATAAAACAATTCCGGTATACCATTTGTGGCATTTTCGAGATACTGTCGAAATAATGTAACAGAAGAAAACCGTACTTCGATTTTCTTTTGTGTTCAGTTTCTTCTTTCAAATATTTTACAGATAATTAATGCTGACAATATAATTTTTTTCCCATATTTTTCCCTTAATGCCAAATTGTTTCAATGTATGTTTTGTTGTCAAAACACCAAAATTACCGCTAAATCGGAAGTAACACGAACATAGCAGCAAACACTATGTTTTCAAAAGAGTAGAAAGTCATTTTACCTCAAATAAGTCATTTGGTTCAGAATTCAGTTTTCCTTTCTGGATTGTAAGGTCATTGATTTCATTGTCTTGCATACCATATTGGGAATTCCTGCGTTGACAGTGGTGCTGGAAAACTCATCTTACACCCCACCCCCCTAAAACCCACCTACCCCCTCCTGTAGGCCGAGGCTTGTGCTGGTGATGTCACATAATGCCATGATGTTACATTGAATAATAATTTAAATGAATTTGTAAAATTAAGTGTTACAATAAAAAACAGTCCATAAAAGTTACTAATTTTATTCAATATCGTCATATATTTCTTTAAAAATAGTACGAGAGAAAAATATGATTGCACTGGCTGTGTGTGTGGATGGAAATATCCGGCCTATGGTCTATTCTGCTTGTATCTCTTGTTATACTGGTTATCTAAATTTTTCGGCGCAACTTTCAAAATATCACTGCTTATAGTGAGGAACATTTAGTTATACTTGTGACTATTGTTCTATAGAATAAATGACATTATCAAACTGCGCCAGTAAGGAAACTACACAAGGTAATTGAGTATAACTTTAATGCAAACAAAGTTCCAACAATGTCTCGGCAAAACCGGAAACAGATGGGTTTTACATACAAGGGAAGTAACTCATAAAACAACCCGGTACATACTAACGGCCGAACCCGTACTATGTACTGGCGCTATCTCTTTTTCTTTTTATGGAAACTATACATATCTATGTATCTAATACTACTTAAATCATAAAGTGCGATAGTACAGCACAAAATTCCACACCGTAACTGTCATCATAAAATGTTTCTTATCATTATTAGATCTACCCATGTGTCAATGTATACCATGATATATTAAATGTTAAAGTAAACCTATACACCACTTAACATAAACAAAGAAAAATCTATAACATTTGCTCCCTGCACATACATACAAAATAAAATAGCATAAGTAACTGTGAATAAATCCCAACCAAATGTACAGAACATTCTAAATATGGCCATAACATGAACTATAGTTATAACATAAATCAGTTGTATTAAGGCTTGAGGCTAAAAGCGGATTTTTGGTAACAACCTGATTGTAAAATGTAGTATTTCTAAAGTAATTGCCTGTGGAATCATTACACACCAACATGTATATCCTAGTAAAACACAAATATACAAATGGAATAATAGTACATGTATACATGATATATTGTCTGTATGGGTTAACCAAGATACTGTAACTACATGTACATTAATTTATGTAAGTTCATAGTCAGATAGGTACTTTGGAGCTCGTGTTGTACGTTTAGGTCTAGCATTGCTATCAGCACATAACACAGGGTTTTCGCTAGCTACTGATGATGATTGGGGTTCTGCGACTTCTAATGAAGGCTCTATAATATGTTGACCGATGATAACTGGTACAAAATCCGCAGAATCACACGATTTGTCTGGAAGTGACAATGTTGTCGGTATTTCAGCAGGAGTAGGGGGTAGCCTTTCATCGCACTGAATTTCACA
This sequence comes from Mactromeris polynyma, assembly GCA_032209605.1. NCBI lineage: Eukaryota > Metazoa > Mollusca > Bivalvia > Venerida > Mactridae > Mactromeris > Mactromeris polynyma. The sequence continues at coordinate 13,474,956 of JASFXZ010000020.1, read as the reverse complement.
CTCGGAATCAGAATCCCCGTATGACGCTGAATGGAATGAAGTACAGCTGTTTCGGTTAAAATCACTTTGCACACGATAACATTCAGTTTGTTTCACTTTGTATGATGACGCGCGTAGTTGATTCCCTACAAACTTTTTGACGAAACACCATTCACCGTCACACGACACGACTAAGTATCTGTTCCTTGCCTTTAGCTTACTTTTATCAGAATAAAGGTACACCAAATCGCCAACACTAACAACATCAGACTTGCGAGTTGTCTGTCCTTTACCCTTGGATTTTTCACTGTAAGAATGGTTGATATTACGCGACTCAAATTGTTGAATGATGACATCTCTGTCTGATATAGGAAGTTGATCATGCGTGAATTGAGATCTTTGCGTCCACATTTCGTGCGAAGAGAGACCTGATTTACGTAAGCGCGAATTGAGTCTGGCAACACAAATGGCTAAACCAAGGTTTGAGACCGATCCACCTCCCGGCTCATAACGTAGAAGTTCATTTTCCAACTCCTGAATGGCCTTCTCTGCCACAGGGTTTTTGTTAATGTTTTTCACTCGTCCAATCTCAAGGACAATATTAAGTCTACTAAATGTGTCATCAGAGCGTAAAGTCACAAATCCTGGAGCTGGATCAACACGAATCACTGCCGGTGGGCCATCTATTGGATGTAACTCTGAACTTAAACATGCTAAGGCCTCTCTGATTGTGTCACTTTTTTCATCTGTTATAATACTTGCATTGGTGTACGAAGTAACTGTTTCACGTAAAATTAGGATTGTTTGTTGGTAGCGTTTCAAAATGTCAGCCGCGAAACGGGCACCAATGCATTCTGGAGGATCCTCACTAGACTGTTCACGAGCACACTCTGGGAACTGTTTTAATGAAGCACATAAATGACACTGCGCGGTTGTTCGTTCAATCGCACTATGCAAATCCAAGGCATAGAAGTGGCGTTTCATGACTAGTTCAAGTTGATGTCCAGAAGGATGATCTAACTTGATGTGAAGAGCATTGACAAGACCATCAAGGACAGACCGAGGAACAACAATCAACTCAGATGATGGTAGTAATGGATCAGTACGCTTTACCACCAACAAACCATCCTTTGCAATTGAGACATTATGCAGGTAACGTTTTACATCTTTGAGATTGGTGAGCTTCTTTGATGGACGGGTACCTTGTTTTAAGTGCGCATGTGTGCGTCGAAGATCCGAACACTCTGACTGGATCTGAAGCCAAGATGATCTTGTGGAGAATGGTAGACGTATGGATTGGTTAACTATGTCTTCTACCCGCACCGAACGAACGACTGAGTCCTCAGTATGGCAAATGAAAGTACATATTTGGCAATTAGGCTCAGTGCACTCCTGAGCATTACGGCTAGAAAAGTCTGACGGAACATTTGAAGATCCCGCTAGATGTCTAACGCTAACTTGGTATCTACTCACAATTGAAAGGAAGGACGTCACCCTAGGACTCGCAGAGAATTCTCCTCGACACAGCTTTTCTATGGCTTGTACACATGGTCGACTATCAGTGAGGACACAAGCCTGCTTGTGTGATTGTATAATATATGGACTGAAATGCTTCACAGCCGTTGCAATACTCAAGGCCTCGATCTCACATGGCAGCCAAGTTACCTGATGCTTTCTTAATTTTGCACTGAAAAAACCTGCTAAGAGTAACTCCTGATTCCTAGTTACATATAATGTAGCACCTATGCCTCTCCTAGTTACTGAACCATCTGTGACAATCCAAAGTTGGTCTGAAGGTCTAGGTAGTGCGATGGCCTTGTGGGTTTTAAGAACAGACTGAGCATCACTGAAAAACTTTAAACTGGAATCAGTCCACCTTAATTTCTCCTGGGACTGTTTTCCTGCAACTAGTTCATCTAAAGGGCTGAGATATGACGAGCTATGAGGTATAACTCTGCCCAAAACCTTATAAGCACCAATGAATGAACGTAGGCCGTGAACTGTCTCTGGAGGTTGACATGATGATAAGGTGGCTATACGATGGGAACTGGCAGAAATCTGGCCGTTGGACCACACCCAACCCAGTATCACTGTAGACTTAGGACAAATTACTGTTTTAGAAGGTGACAAACGTAAACGGCATTTCAGCAAAAGTTCAAGAACACGTTGCCAATTGAACACTAAATCATCTAGAGAATTAGCACCACAATATAAGTCATCAGCAAGTTTGGCTACTACACCCTCCTGAACAAGGTCGCCAAGTACACGACACATTAGTTCTTCTAAAGCTGTCTCGGATCCTGGCATGCCCATGGCACAACGAGTATACACTCTCACACCTCGAAATGGGGTAGCTACACCACAATACTTCATGGACTGTTTTGATAAAGGAATTTGGTAAAATGCACTTGTCAAATCAGTCTTGATGATATACTTCCATTGACCAATTGTACGCAGCGTGGAATCTACATCTGGCAGTAGGCTTGGTTGAGGCTTGCTATACCTTCCAACCTCGGAGAATGCTGTAACAAGGCGGTATCCTCCCTGTGGTTTCTTGACAAGAAAGGAAGGGTTAAGATATTCAGCTGTAACGTTCACGTCTTCAGGTTTGCTAAACACACCTTGTCTTTCCAAGTCATCAAACTTTTGTTGCAACTCAACAAGCTTGTTTTTGTTGTACTGGGGTACTCTTCCCTTCCGCTGAGGAGGTAGAACGGGACCCATATTTACTGTAGCTTCAAACTTGCCAGCTGCGCCATTGTAACCTGTGATACTTGGTGAGAATACTTCATCAAATTTTTGCAATAGTTCTATGAATTGACTCTGAGAAGTCTCTGGTAACATATTGTCAGGGTCCAGGGAAACACAACCAGAATATAACTGAGTACTGTCATTTGATACAATTGACGATACTAATGGTTGTATGTCAGTAGGTGGTTCCATCACTTGCGAATTGTTGGTAATAGTGTATCTAGCAAATGCAACATGCTCATGTTTTAGTACACGTTGAGGCTCAGAGGTATCGTTATTTAATCTGATCCGACCACTAATAGCATCTAGAATTTGAGGTTTAGGCCACAGGACCTTGTCACATGAAGGTTTAGGTTCAATAGCAATAGTTCCATCAGAGTCTAAGACCTGAGGTAGGTTAATTTCAATAAATGATCCAGGCCAAACAACAGAAGACGGTGAATCAGATCTTAAAACAAAAGCCTGGGTTCTTCTAACAACATTTGTTTGTTTCTTTGCATCGCCGACTCCATAGAATACCTTATCCTCACTACCAATGGAGATTTCATGTTTTGCAGGTCGAATGGCAATGTCATTAGTGGTCATAAATGGAATTCCAGCTAGCACCTCAACATCTAAATCATTGACCACCAAAGCTTCTAGCAGCATATCGCATTTACCCCTTGTCAGGGTTATGTGAGTTTCTCCAACAATTTTGAGAGGTGTAACACCATCCGCCTGTAAGGCACTTTGGTTAGTGCGCCTTATAGGAGCACCTAAGTAATCTGCCACTGAGTGTTTAATCATGCTGATCTCCGCACCACTATCTAATGTTAATTTCAATGGGAAATGCTTATAGAAAACTTTCATAGAGGGAGATTGCTTTGTACAAACGCGTCTAGATACAGGATGCACAACCCTTTGACTATGCGCAGTGTATTGAGAGTCCGACTCTTCACTCTGGTCATCTTCAACTTCCTCATCAGACTCAAGGTTACTAGCTTGGCGAATCTTGCCAGATGTGGTGATGTACTTCCTGTCTTCCTCAGGTAAGAACTTGCATTTACTCAAGAAGTGTTGAAATTTAGACCGACCTGCCTGTTTACATATGGGACATACAAGAGTTCGTTGACTGCTGCGCCTTGGACCTGATGGTGCGCGAAAAGTTGACCGTAGTACTTTTGCGTCAGCTAATGTATGGACTTCGTCTAGAAGACTGTTAATGGCCAATGATATTTCAGGCTTTAACGAAGCTAATGTTCTGGAGCGTAACTCAGTAGCGTATTTTTGTTTGACAAGAGATGGAAGCTGAGAATGAATAAGTCTTAGCCAAGTAAGCACTATAAAATTTTCCACAGTAGGAGTAGTTTCCTCTTCATTATCTGGAACTTCTCCGTGGTGGGATATGGACCCCCCAGCTTTCAAAAGATTGTCGTCAATGAAACTAGCTAATCGCTGATACAAATCCTCGGGTCTTTCTCCAGGCTCTAACTTAATATCGCTGAAATCTAGAAAGTGACCCCCAGTCGACTGGAATCCGTAATGTAACCTAATAGCCTGCCAAATACAGTTAACACTAGTCGAGTTCTTCACTATTGTGTTGCGCGCTATGACCGGGCAATAATTGGCAATTTGGCCTAACATCAACTCCAGGTGTGTAACCTTTTGTGCAGCTGTCCGTCCCCCCTCATGGTCATCATCAATGAAGCCACGTATCGGATCTGCGGCGGTCTTTTTGGTCCATGTTGTGCCATCCACTAAAAATCTGGCAAAATTTTGGTCCAGAGTCAATGTATATTGTAAATTTTGACGCCATGCCTCAAATGAGGTGATTGTCTCATGTTTTGTGAGTTGCCATTGTTTGGGAGCACGAATGTTTTGTGCCATGATTGTTCAATTTAAAGTAAAACTTCACGTTAACATGCAGCTTTTTGCTTGCCTTGCCTTTCCTCTTTTGGAATGGTAACTTCTTACTGTATAATTATCTGTGGCCGTTTTACATGAAGTGGAACTGATGTAGGTTCGTTAACACCGCTGCCACCACGCCAGTAAGGAAACTACACAAGGTAATTGAGTATAACTTTAATGCAAACAAAGTTCCAACAATGTCTCGACAAAACCGGAAACAGATGGGTTTTACATACAAGGGAAGTAACTCATAAAACAACCCGGTACATACTAACGGCCGAACCCGTACTATGTACTGGCGCTGTTTGAATCCTACTGTTGCTAGCTGTTTTGACTTGTCCTCTGATATTATCCATCCATTAATTTATTAGTTATTCCTTATGGTCGGCCAGGCCATTTCTTATGCCTCTGTTCCCTAACGTATGTATGCTTGTGCCTCTTCAAGTGCCTTAAGTTTAATGGATTGTTGTTTGTCTGGAGGTCTGTGTGGGAGGTCACTGTCTTATGTATGTGGTGTTCCCTGTAGCAACTTATTTTATCTCTTTTATTTCAGGGATATTTGGAAAAATCCTCAAAGACAGTCTATCGAAGCTGTTCAGATTATGTGAATGAAACTGTTGACCAGATGTTCATGATACATCGTTCAGGGCATAGTAGATCTAAATATGGTGTACTATTGACATAATACAATGCTTGTTCTAAGTTCCATCATGGTGTCACATTTTGTGCAGTAATAATCAATGTTTGATGAAATAATTATCTTTCAAATTCTAGAATTGTCGAGTACCCCTTAGCTTGTTTCCTGCTAATGTAAGCGATACAGTGAAGCTTGTTACTGTCCATGAGATATGTGTGGAAATGAGTGAAAATGAAATGTGTAGAATCTACATCCCACTGTAATGTCAAGGAATTGTCTACATCTCAGTGTAATATCAAGAAATTATCTACATCTCAATGTAATGTCAAGGAATTGTCTACATCTCAATGTAATGTCAAGAAATAGTCTACAAGGAATTGACTACATCTCAATGTAATGTCAAGGGAAGGGATGTCATTATTCTAATGTCAAAAGAAGTGGACGGGTGGTATGAACTAAGGGCTGAACTGTGTCGGTGCATCACATCTGCACAACAGAAGTCCTTGATGAACGATGGGTGTACCTTTGTGCTGACTTCGTTCTTCAAAGATTTTGTCAGGAATATATTATATGCCATTGAACAAATTCTGAAGAGAATATTATTGCCTTGAAGTTCGAATGTAGTTTGTTTAAATTTGGTTTAAGTTTCATAATTCCTGATGTCATTTGATAATGTAGGTATTATACTAATTAAAACATTTAGGATAAAGTTACAACATTATGTTTGTATTATGTTCTTGGTGAATTGTCGGTGTGTATGTGTGGACATGTGTTCGTCTTGGAGTCTGCACGTTAACTGTTAACTTTCATTCAAACAACATCTCCTCCTAAACAGCTTACCCAAATTGAAACAGACTGCACTTGAACGTATCTTAGATGGTTCCCTTTTAAAGATGTTAACAAATGGTAACAGTCTATTGCATAAGTAAAATAAAGTCAAGTTTGAGTAACACGAAAAATCGGTCAATGGCGCTAAGTCGCAGAAGCTAAAGATAGATCTTAAAAATGAAAACTAAAACTCTTCTGGTCCAAAAACTTAAGACCGAGAGCTTTCATATTTAGTGTGTTACATTGATTAGTGGTCCTCTACCAAAATTGTTCAAATCATGTCCCAGGGTCAAGATTAGCCCTGCCCCAGGGGTCACATGTATAACATAAACTTATATAAAGAGTATCTCTTTGTCCAGAACCAAAGTATGCAGAGTTTTCATAGTTTATATTGGGAATAACTCCCATCATATAAAATCGTCAAGAACTATGCTTATCAAAGCTCCATGTACACAGTGTACTAGTAGAGCACCTGGCCCTCATGGGCCTCTTTGTTAAGTTAACCATTAGCATGACTTACCTGTGTAAGTCCGGGATCATTCCTGTAGTGGTAACACATTAAGTTCACGGTGTAAGACTACAAGATAATACCCCCTTTCTTGAATTGATGTTTTCAATCCTGATGAATTTGAAGCAACACTATTTGGCTGTATTGAGCTTTCCAAGAAAGTTGATTACTGAGTAAGTTAAATTTACGAATTGCCTGTTTCGAGTGGCCAGCCTTCCCAACAGCCATTATGAAATTTTGAAGATGTCATGTTGAGTTCACGCCATGTTTCAACAATACGAGAGTTGAGCTATGTATAGAAGTTAGTTGACCTAGCAAAGTGTTTCTTGGTTATCGTTATCGAACAGTACTGTCGTGTTCTTGCTCAAGTCACTGGCAACTTCCGACTTGAATCAGAGGTGGAGGACAAATGACTATGGATGAATTGTCTTCTGTAAAATTGTCACGATTTGAACCTACAGCTTCCAGATTGGCAGTCAAGTACTCTACTGACTGTGCTAACTGGATGGGTGGAAATGGAAGCAACAGTCCTTGTTGATGCAGTAAAGACTGCAGTGAGATGTGTTATAGTATCTGTATCAAGGTTGGCATGAGTCTTGATAAGTCTTTGATGTACATAGACCTTAAAAAGTTCTTGCAATTAGCTGAATCCATGGAAATGTTGTATATAACTGATAGAATTTTGTATGAAGTTCCTTTAAATAGATTGTCAGTAATTTTGCTCTTCGGTAAAATCTAGAAAAAAAGCAATTAAGTTATCATTTAAAACTAAAATAAAGTACAGTGTACATGTACTTGAACATTCCTTGAATTTTGTCACTTTCTGTACACGGTTATGATGTATGCAGTTGGTTTATCAAGATGAAGCTTGACTTGATCAGATTATCTTTGAGAGGGAGCTGCAGTTTATTGAGTTTATATGTTCAATACGTGGGTTTATGACTGAAACAAATAAAAAGTATTATGCCAGGTATCAACGATATATTGACCGAGATACGGTCACATGTATACCTGCACACTTATCAGTTTTGTTAAGTGTATATGATCAACAAAAAGTAACACGAGTTATTGAAAGCTTGTGCAGTCAACAACATACCCATTAACATGTGCCGATGAAAGAGAGCTACCGGGTCCATTTTTCGTGTTGTGCTAGACGCAGCAAGGTACCGAACCCTCAGCACACAAAATGGAAATACTTATTGAAATATTAGGGTGTCTGTCCCATACTGAATAGAGATATTGTTTTAGCCCTGAATGTCCGTCTGTCGTAAATCGTCTCTTTTGCTGCAAAAACAACACATCTATTTCGAGAGAGAATACGTAGCTACAGGAAACACCACATACATAAGACAGTGCCTCCCCACGCAGACCTCCGGGAAAACAAGAATCCACACAACACAAGGCACTTAAGCAGGTTAAAGGGTATGTTAAGGAATACAGTCACAGGGAAAGGAGACTAAATGTTCACAAGTGTTGCTGAAATAAAAAACACTATTGTAAAACTTATTTAATTATTTTTACGAGTATATATCTCGGAGCAACTTATAAACAGATGGATGGACTTCATTGTGTTCATTTTTTTTCATACTCATCAGAGGTTCCATATGACCCTGGAGTTGACCCTTAGACCTTGGAATTTCGAAGAAGCCAAATTTTGTCCATCAGGATTCTCACTGAAGGGTCAATTTTTCTTTAAATTCTAGGTAATTTGGCTATAAAATGATAAAATCCTGGGAAAAATATCAATGAACCTTGAGATTCAGCACCTACTGGAACCCGAGATGACTTGCGAACTTTTTATTCAAATAAAAACATAATTTTCCTAGTGAAATGTTGAAAGTGTAGGTTAATGGCATATATAACACACTTCTTGTCTTATCAGTATTCAAAGTAATATCTGCACTTGCGGTTGATACACCTAGTTACATTAACAGATAACACTTCTTGTGGAGCATGTGGAAACATCAGGTCCTATGTTCATAAAGGATCAACTGATCTGGATCAACTTGATCCATGAAAACATTTACCATTTTCATGAGGCAATTGAACACTTTTTACAGTACTTCTCATGAACATGCACAAAATACCTTAACATCTTCTAGTTAACATCATGGACACATACTAAACTTCACCATAATGTTGAGAAATTGATTGATTTTACTTATGACTGAAACTGATCCAGATCAAATTGGGATCAATTTTCTGAAATCGGTCATAACTTATTAATTTTCATCTTTTTATTAATAAGCATGGCATTTGAATTTAATGTCTCAAAGGTTTTGCAGGATGTTTGTACCTGTCACAGTATGTAAACTATTTTAGCTTTGAATAACATTTTTACAAGGTTTAAAAGACCCTATATTTGAGCTTGATCCTGAAAACTGATTCTTTTTTGTATTTGCAGTTCTTTGTCCTGAAAAGCTTTACTATAGTAATCAACACATTCTAGGTAATCATTTGTTGTCTCATGAAATAATCGGATCTGTTCCTGCAATTTGAAAGGAATAATTTTAATACTCATTTGTCAGCCTTGGAAAGATTGACCGGGAGAATTTTGTCACCGTCGTCCAACATCCATCTGAAAACTTGTACAAAAGTGAATATATACACTCAGTGCAAAAAAACGCGAATGATACATACACCTGGCTTACTCTGGTCCACAGGAGATTGACACGAGTTCTCTCCCTTCATACCTTCTAGAGTTATCTCCCTTTATCCTTTTTTATAGTGTATGTATAATAATATAGAACTACATGTACAAATCCACATATATTTGTTTGATAAAGTAGTTTTAATACTTGACACCTATTTACATTATTGTTTAGGTAACAATCACTTACAAAAAAATAGAAAATCCCCCATGAGTACATAATTGTACATACTTTCATATGCGACGATTCTCCTGAGTGAGCCCTGCATATTACCTGGAAGAAGAAGTACGTACAAGCGTGTCAGGAACGACTACTCTGAATGGAGAGTTGGTGCGTACGGGTCGACTTTTTAAATACGAATCCCTGAGATGATTGGCATGAAAAGATAATTATAGATTTAACTTTCTTTATAATCAACTACGTTGTTTGGATCCATCATTCAGACAATTAAAGACATCTTATGATAAGTACGATTTACGCCGAGCATTACCAGTTTGCAACGGGCATTATTGGTCGTACCAGGTCGGGCCTGCTGGGCTAGAAAATCAAAGGGGAGTTACTCTGTTACAGTATGCTGCATATTATAGTTGCTGACTATTATTGGTTGCTCACTTTCTTTGTTCACTCCATAGAGGCAATTTCCTTTTTCTTTCTGAAAGCGAAAGTAGGATTCAAAGTCAAACAGAAAATGGCGTTTGGAGGGTCAGAAGAAGCATTTGATTTTGTGTGTTCTGCTTGTGACGAAGACAACAAGACAGTAAAAGCTGTGAAGTATTGTGCTGAATGCAGTGGCTATTGTTGTCAGCCATGTACCGACGCCCACAAGAAGTTTCCAGCACTGAGAAACCACAATCTGATTGATGTCATTCAAGGGAGCAGTCAACATTCAAGTTTGTTGGAAATACCTACTGAACGATGTAGCATACATAAAGGGAAAGTAGTGGATATGTATTGTGAAGGTCACGATGTTGTTGGCTGCTATGTCTGCATTGCAAAAGATCACAAGTAAGCTTAATCTGTATTCATATGGATTTGAATTTTGCTACAGTAGAGTTGGACAATGTTGTCGGCTGTTCTACATGCTTCTTTAAAAATCAAAAGTAATGCTTTATAATGCACCTGATGTAGGGCTCGAACCCACAACCCCCTAAACAAGTATGGCACTCTATCGACTGAGCTAACTGGGCAGCCGTCTAACCCCACACCACTACACACACCCTTTCGGCATTTGAGGCTCAACGACTGTGGGCCATCAAACACCACTGCCACCATTGATGTAATACAAGGGGAAATGTGTGTCCGATGTGTGACTCGAACCCATGACTCCTAAACACTAGTACGGCGCTGTGGTAATTCACACTTTAATTACCTAGTAATACAGGTATACAACTTAATCTACTTACACAAGCTCAGATTCTGGCATGCAGTTATAAGCAGTCGATGGATACTTTGAATTGCCCAATGAAAGCCTGCTGTACCCTAGGACCACATTCCTCTACTGGGAGGAAGTGCAGTTTATTTGTTAGGTCTCTTGCGCTATGCCAAAGGCGACCTAGCAGTGTCTCTTCTTCAATCTCCCGTACGATCAACTCAAAGTTGCTAATCTGGTGTGTGACCTGCTTCCATGAGCGATTCGGAGATTTTGGAGGGCTCCCCGAGACAGACATCTGGAATAGAAAAGCATGGTTAAAATAACTGTTACCTATATCTTTAGCGGAAGCACTCTCACACAGTGGACATTTGTATTGACCTATATCCACTGATTCTTCCTACGTAATATCCACACAAGCTCCATGGAACCATTCATCACAATGGTCGCACTGTATCATGAAGCCATAGCAGGGACCATTGCATAGACAATTCTGTCCCGGAGACTGAACGCATCAATGGCGTCTTTCAATCTATCCAAGTCATCGCCTTCGCGCAATCTTGGACTGTTATAAGTCCAACTAGGTAAACTTATACAAACACACAACACAATTCGTCTTTAGAGCCACAAGTTGGTATGGAAATTAAAAAGATATTGTTTTGAAACAGGCTATGATTAACCCGTGACCAAAATGTCGGCAAACCGCGGGAAAACAATTGCAAGCCGAATTTCGTGATCAAAATACTAAATCACGACAAAAATACTAACTGAAGTACACAAATCCAAATCTTTGACACATACAATAAAAATTCCACAGAAAAATCGTAAATTCAACGCAACCCCAGCGTTTGCACTCGAAAACACGATTTTCCAAAATGTCGGTCGAACGAACGGCCAGCAGCAGACAGACAGATTAAACTGCAGAAAATACAGCAGAGATCGGTAAAAAAACGATGCAAACTCCGCACAGTCGGTAATCGCAGCGTCAATGTGGTAATTCACACCTTAATTACCTGGTAATACAGGTATACAACTTAATCAACTTACACAAGCTCAGATTCTGACATGCAGTTATAAGCAGTCGATGGATACAGTCTGACAATTTCGGTGTGCAGGTCCCAGTCACAGTCTCGGCCAATCAGGGACGAGAACGGATATGACTAAAAGCCATGCATAAAGCCGGACCCGAAACGGACTCCGACCACAGCGCTTTGCCAACTGAGCTATCCAGACGTCTGTCAACGTTAAAATAGAACGATTGGATCTATTAACTGTCCATAATATTGTATTTCCATGTCTCCCTGTATCGTGGGGAAAAGTGCGCTCGAACCCACGAACATCAAAACACCGATAAGGTTTAGTCAAAAATTTTAGACATGTACATGCTCATTTTTTATAAAATTTAAGGAATCGAGCAATACATACTTATTTAGTATATCAGTGCTTGATTTTCGATTTCTAAAATTTAAATAAACCCTATAGGCTATTTATTAACATTGTCAAAATCTCAGATGTGTTTTCTATAAATACAGAGCTATATATGCTGAATGTTATTATAAATCATTCCATTCCAGATCTTGTCAAGAAAGTCACATCCATTCTATAGCAGACATGATTGACACCATATTTAAGTTGTCTGACTACAAACCGACTCACAGTCTTCTGAAAGAAATGATGGTATCCATGGAAAATGTAAGTAAATCTAAAAATATCCAACTTCAAACTTTGAAGAAAGCAAAAAAAGAAGCTTTAGGTCAAGTCAGTACATTCCAAAAAGCATTGGAAGCCATCTTCAGTAAAATTGCCGAGTCATCACGCAAAGAAATAGAAGTTGTATACAAACAATTAGAAACAACAATTCTACACGTTAAACAAAGTGTTGATAGCATCTATAAAGATTTGCAGACGACAGACGACAAGTTAAATCAATCAGAAGGAAATAGAGCCCAACGTTTTGTTTGTACGAAAATTGCCCATGAAAAAATAAAAGAAGCAGACGGTGAGAAGATGAAGCAAGAATTACAACATAATACAGACGTAGAGATATCATTCATTCCTGACCAATCATTGATGGAATATATCCAAGCATTACAGGGTATTGGTCAAGTACAGAAACACGACCTCTACAATATCAAAGGAAGTAGAGATATTACCATAAAACTTTCTGATGATTCTAAGACATGCGATTGCCTTGGATGTTGTCTGACACATGAAAACCAACTACTTGTCACAGATTTGAAAAATAAGAAACTAAAACGTATTGATATACAGAAGATGTCAGTTGTTGACTATTGTACTTTAGATTCGATACCTCTTGGTGTATGTTGTATCAGTAAACATGAAGTTGCTGTTGCATGTGACAACAAGATCCAGTTTTTTTCCATTCATAACAAGATGACTCCTATAAGACAAATTGAAATGTCTCATGGTTTTTATGGTATTGCTTTCAAGGATGGTCAGCTTTATGTGACAGACGAAGGTACTTCACTCCATGTTTATGATATGACTGGTATCCGGCTGAAGACAATTACACGAGACAATGCTGGGAATGAGCTGTTCAACCGTAGTAAACATGTTACATTCAATGAAAGTGGAGACAGAATGTTTGTTGGAGGTGGGTACAATGGACTTAAATGTTTTGATGGGATGGGAAATTATTTGTCCTCTATTACAGACACTGAGCTGGAGTATGTAGATGGTGTATGTGTTGATGGTAGAGGAAACATGTTTGTAGTTGGGTACGAGACACATAATGTGGTACAATTCAGTGAGAATGGGAAGAAGCGTGGTGTGGTTGTGAAGCGAGGAGAGGGATTAAAACGTCCATACTCGTTGTGTTTTCATCGGGGACTGAATAGAATGTTTGTTACCATGTGGGACAGTGATGTAGTGAAAATGTATGAACTAGAGTAATCAAACATATTGTGAGATAACAGAGTTGTCCATTCTGTGTACATGTATTATTGACATAATATAAGTAAAACTGACATAAAAATTATTTAATATAGAGTCCACATGATGTTAATTAATTCACTCAAAATGGACATTTCTCCAAAGGCAAATGAAACTTGTATTGATTCAATCTGTACTACCATGCGGATAAAAATTTAAAATTTCATTATTTTTTACCGTTCTAAAATAAAGTTTTTGCCTTTTTTCTTTGTAAACTTCTTTCCTGAAAATGCTAGCCGTACACAAATGACCAGTAAATGCAAAATTAACATTTCACTTCTCATTTGGTAATATTTCTTGTTCAGGAAAGCATCTTTGTACTAATCAGATATGTAGATTAATGTAATGTAAGAAACAGCTACAAGAAATTCAAAGAAAATGCTTGTTTTTTTACATTTATGCATATAGCATTTAAGAAATGGGCAAATTTCCTCTTAAAATTAAAATATTGTTAATAGTAGATGACCAGAACTAAATTGATGAATCAATGAACGAGACATATTGTTTTTAAGCCATGTCGAATATATTTACAACGGCTTAGCCTGCACATGGATAGTGGGCCACGAGAAAAGTTAAACCTTCGTTTATGTGAGTGCGTGCGTGCGTCCAGATTTTCTTTGGACGGACCATTTCTCTGTCACTTTGTGGAGGATTATCAAATTATCTGGCACAAATGTTCACCATGATGAGACGGAGTGTCACGTGCAGGACCCATGTCTGAATCTCAAAGGTCAAGGTCACTCTTGGAGGTCAAATGTCAAAATAATGAGTCAAAAATATCTTGTCCGGAATATTATACTACATTTGTATCATTTATTGAGGGATTTTCAAATTACTTGGCACAAATATTCACCATGATGAGACGGCATGTTGTGCGCATGACCTATATCTGCAGCTCAAAGACCTTGATCATACTTGGAGGTCAAATGTCAAAAATGGGTCTAAACATCTTGTCCAGACCATTACACAGTCCTTTTTGGGGGATTTTCAAATAACGTGGCACAAATGTTCACCGTGATGAGATGTAGTATTGCCTACAGGACCCATGTCCGAAGCTCAATTGTCAAGGTCATATTTGGAGGTCAAACATAAACAAATTAGTAATATTACACTGTTATTCCTTTGGGGATTTTTAAATATCTTGGCACAAATGTACACAATGGTGACCTCGTGTTTTCAAGTTTAGTTAAGAAGACAAATGTTTTAGTTGGATAATTTGCCAGTCTCTCTGTGTGTGAATGAGATCTAAAGGACATGCACAGCATTTAAATCAACTATTTCAAAGCTTTGGGAAAATGTTTAATGTGTGCTAGATAGTGTGCATAAGTCACAGCATACATATATTGTAGGCTTGTTTATATCAACACTGTAATACTCTAATCTGAAGAAGATCCGACTGTTAGACAAAGATTTATGCACTTCTGATTCAAATTCAAGTACATGTTTACTTGACTATTCAATATAACAATACATGTACACATTTTGGCGATTGGCAAATATTTCTGCTCTCAAAATGTCTGAAATTGTTGCTTTATGACTTTTCGGCTCATGAACATATCCAGGTATACAGTAAAAAAGCAAAATTAGTATACATGTATTAGGAACGTGAACCAAAGATTCATTTATTATAGTTGGTCTAGTGGCTCAGTGGTTAACACTGCTGACTACGATTCAAAAGGTCTTGGGTTCATTCCCTTGTTCAGTTGGGTGAAAACAGAATTGATGCCAGGATAGTACTGGTTAGATTCCAGGAAAGTACTGGTTAGATGTCAGGAAAGTACTGGTTAGATGCCATGAAAGTACTGGTTAGATGCCATGTTAGTATTGGTTAGATGCCAGGAAAGTACTGGTTAGATGCCAGGAAAGTATTGATTAGATGCTAGGATAGTACTGGTAATATGCCAGGAAAGTACTGGTTAGATGCCATGAAAGAACTGCTTAGATGCCATGAACGTACTGGTTAGATGCCATGAAAGTACTGGTTAGATGCCATGAAAGTACTGGTAAGATGCAATGAACGTACTGGTTAGATGCCATGAACATACTGGTTAGATTCCATGAAAGTACTGGATAGATGCCAGGAAAGTACTGGTTAGATGCCATGAAAGTACTGGTTAGATGCCATGAAAGTACTGGTTAGATGCCATGAACGTACTGGTTAGATACCAAGAAAGTACTGGTAAGATGCCATGAAAGTACTGGTTAGATGCCAGGAAAGTACTGGTTAGATACCAAGAAAGTACTGGTAAGATGCCATGAAAGTACTGGTTAGATGCCATGAACGTACTGGTTAGATACCAAGAAAGTACTGGTAAGATGCCATGAAAGTACTGGTTAGATGCCATGAACGTACTGGTTAGATGCCATGAAAGTACTGGTTAAAGTGTAAGGATATATCGGTGCATTATGTCTTCAAAATCTTTTAGCCAATATGATACAATGGGGTATGATGTACTATATGCAAGTGACACATACTCATATCTTGTTGACCGCGCAACTGACTCTTCAGAACGTATATTCTAATTGGCTTCGTCCAGTATTGACCTGTTATCATATTACTTGTATACTATTCTTCAATTTATCTATATGCATTCTGTACCTTTTTGACTGATTATTGTGTGATTTTTATTAAATTAAACCCATTGTATATACATATGTCATGTAGCCATTTATGTTTTAATTTGCTTTGCTCTTTGTGAAGAATTCTGTTAATAATCCAAGCAAATATGTTATTGTTAGTAATTACTTTTTAAATGGTAATCATATTTTAATTATACTGTCTCACACAATCAAATGTGTGAAATACTTTAGATGATTGCAACTGTTACTTTCTGTATCCGCTCCACCACTGACAATAATAACTGATGTCCCGTTTAATATGCTTTACATCGGGCACGTTCAATATCAGGGTAGCTTCTGGAACTGGGGCATCTTCCGTGTCATGTACTATTCTCCAAAATTTAAAATGACTAACATTTTTCCGGAGGAGTCGCCCATATGAGAAACTGGTGGCGACGATAAATAAATGCAATTACACACTTAAACAGAAGAAGAGTGTTGCCCTTTCCTTCCGCCTGATTAGGATCAATACTCTTGAAAGGACGGATGGATTCAGTTCATATTTTGCACATACCTAAAGGATAATATAATACAGGTCAAGTTCGATATCGGTTACAATTCACCATTTTCTGGAGGGGTTATGGCCCTTTTTTACCAAAAAATTGGTTTCTGATCAATAACTCTTGTATGGACAGATTGCATTTAAATTGAGTACATAAGCATAGGATAATAAACTATAGATCAAGTTAGATTTTAGTTACAATCTGCCAATATTTGAAGGAGTTATGACCCTTTTTGTACTTAATTTGTTCCGCAATTAATATTGCTTCAAAATTATTTGGCCATTACAAACAAAATATTTCCACTCTACTGAAATGGCCGTACAGGCGGCATCCGTGTCCTATGTACACATCTGTTTAATTCTTAGTTCCATTTCGTACTTGTTTGTCCAAAGTTTACATTCTTTATAACTAAATAATGCCATGAAAATAAGTTGCCTATATAAAACAGTAAAAAGATGTGACTTCTATTGCATTATTCTGTCTGAAACTAATGCACCACTTTAATTAATTAAACAATGACTGACATAAAGCAGTATCTCTATTACCCCCATACTACCAATTATATAATTTCAACAATTATTCTTTTTCTAGACGTTAATGACTCTTTTTATCTTCTTCATTATAGTCACTGGAACCCCTTTAACCCGGACGAGCTCGGGACTGGACAAAATGTCCGGTTGAAAGGGGTTTCCGGATAAACGGGGACATTTGGATCTATATTTTGTTTAGTACTGTGGTGATTTGTATCAAAAATCCATAAAAGCATTTAATCTGAATGTGAAAATATGACCAAAAATACATTAATAAACTTCTAATCATTTCAATATCGAAATTGCAGAATAAATTTATCATTTAGCAAATCTGTATTTAATTACCTTGATGAGTTGAACTTTGTCATCTAATGACAGTTCAGTATGTTTACATCTTGCGGTGGTGTAGACATTGTTTTACATTACAAGAAAAAGAAGTAATATGTACGTTTTCTCTCAAAGATATGATTTCAAATTACAAAACTATTTCAATGTTTGCAAATTATTAATTCCTCAAATGATTTACATTAATTGATTGGATGGAGGAGACCCACTGAAAGACCCACTGAAAGACCCACTGAAAGACAAAGTCCATTGTCAAATACTACAGGGGTCATAAATTATACAATGAATTGTGAAAACGATTCGTCCGGTTTAAAGGAGTTTCCTAATTAAAGGGGTTCCGGTTTTAAGGGGTTCCAGTGTATGTGTATATATATTCAAATGAAAAACAATGTTTACTATTTATATGTTTAATGATCTATTGTTTGACTATGTCTTGCAAGCTCGGATCCAGCAATTTTCATCAGTGGAGGGGTCAAGGTCATAAGTGGAGGGGTCAAGGTCTTACAGTGTAAGGCCTTTGACTGTTTGGACTCCTCGGGATACAGGATTTTAAAGAGAAATATATATTTTTGCTAGGGCCCCCTTTGGATCCACGCATGTTTTGTTTACTTTTGTTGATGATCCTGTATTGTTGATACTACTCACGCCTGTACATAAATGTACATGTACATGTATATGTTAAGTATAGTCGTTTCCTACTTGTCATGTGACAGGATACAGGAAATAAAATGAAATTGAAACTTGAGAATACTAAATGTATATCTCTGTCATGAGTGCTTTGTGATTAACTTTTGTTACAGTAAAACCTCACGTTAAGACCATCTCAAAATTAAGAACACAATTTTCAAGTCCATTTTCACTGTTTTGTGCTTTTTTCAACTTTAATTTTAATACCACCTCAATCCTAAAACTTTATTTTGACTGAACTTGTTTGTACAAATAACGAACTGGTTCCCGAAAATGTACAAAATCTGACCTAAATGCTCTTATTAATGCATTTAAAACTTAATTTGTTACTTGATGTAATTTGTTGTTGTCATATTTTTTTTCCATACGCAATGTTTGTGAATTACGTTGTACATACCACACTTCATAACGGAATACTAATCGTACATGTACTGGTTTATATTTGAAACTTACGTAATTGTTTAAAATGTCTCTGTTTGAATGAGTATGCTTGCAGTTGTATGACTAAATTATACATCATTTCCTCTTACCATCTAAAATTGTTAGTGTACAAGCTTGGCAAGATTTTGCAATTATAATTGTAAGGTGAAATGGTAATGACCATGAAGCATGTATCCTAGTAATGAACGTTACATTATTATGCCACCCTTCGAAGAAGAGAGGGCATATTGGTTTGCACATGTCAGTCGGTCGGTATGTCCGTCAGTCCGCAACTCTTTCGTTTCCGATCAATTACTCAAAACCCCTTGACCTATCATCCTCAAACTTAATCCACACGTTCACATTGGGTAGCAGAGGAACCCTATTGGTTTTGGGGTCACGGGGTCAAACGTCAAGGTCACATAAGGGCATAATGTTGTACAAACATTATATATATATTTTTGTTCTTACTATTGTATCCTACTTAATTGTCAAAATTAATTTATAGATAAATTACTTATAGACACTGTATTTTTATAGCATATGTTAATTAACACATCTAGTATTTTTTGATAAAATATGAATCCAGAATTATTCATATTAATTCAAAGTAACAAAAATATTGTATTGCTATAATGTTTCACACGCCAACTTCACAATAATGTGACATTCTTGGTAATTAAACCACCATTTGCTATATTTGCCAGTGATATATGTATACATACAGCAATGTGACATTCTTGGTAATTAAACCACCATTTGCTATATTTGCCAATGATATATGTATACATACAGCAATGTGACATTCTTGGTAATTAAACCACCATTTGCTATATTTGCCAGTGATATATGTATACATACAGCAATGTGACATTCTTGGTAATTAAACCACCATTTGCTATATATGCCAGTGATATATGTATACATACAGCAATGTGACATTCTTGGTAATTAAACCACCATTTGCTATATATGCCAGTGATATATGTATACATACAGCAATGTGACATTCTTGGTAATTAAACCACCATTTGCTATATATGCCAGTGATATATGTATACATACAGCAATGTGACATTCTTGGTAATTAAACCACTAATTGCTATATTTGCCAGTGATATATGTATACATACAGCAATGTGACATTCTTGGTAACTAAACCACTAATTGCTATATTTGCCAGTGATATATGTATTCATACAGCAATGTGACATTCTTGGTAATTAAACCACTAATTGCTATATTTGCCAATGATATATGTATACATACAGCAATGTGACATTCTTGGTAATTAAACCACAATTTGCTATATTTGCCAGTGATATATGTATACATACAGCAATGTGACATTCTTGGTAATTAAACCACCATTTGCTATATTTGCCAGTGATATATGTATACATACAGCAATGTGACATTCTTGGTAATTAAACCACCATTTGCTATATTTGCCAATGATATATGTATACATACAGCAATGTGACATTCTTGGTAATTAAACCACTAATTGCTATATTTGCCAATGATATATGTATACATACAGCAATGTGACATTCTTGGTAATTAAACCACTAATTGCTATATTTGCCAATGATATATGTATACATACAGCAATGTGACATTCTTGGTAATTAAACCACCATTTGCTATATTTGCCAATGATATATGTATACATACAGCAATGTGACATTCTTGGTAATTAAACCACTAATTGCTATATTTGCCAATGATATATGTATACATACAGCAATGTGACATTCTTGGTAATTAAACCACTATTTGCTATATTTGCCAATGCTATATGTATACATACAGCAATGTGACATTCTTGGTAATTAAACCACTATTTGCTATATTTGCCAGTGATATATGTATACATACAGCAATGTGACATTCTTGGTAATTAAACCACTATTTGCTATATTTGCCAATGATATATGTATACATACAGCAATGTGACATTCTTGGTAATTAAACCACCATTTGCTATATTTGCCAATGATATATTTATACAAACAGCAATGTGACATTCTTGGTAATTAAACCACCATTTGCTATATTTGCCAGTGATATATGTATACATACATATTCAGTATATTTGTGAATTACTTTACCTTCGAATTGCCATGTATGTACTATAACTAACGCATTTATGCTACTGTTCTAAATATGTCGAAGGCTTCACTTAAGTATTTCCTTTCAGAATTATACATGTCTCACAAACTTAGATATTACGATTAAGATTCATTGTAATTTTGGTAAAACGTTGTTAAGGGTTCAGCCCATTTTTTTAAGTATGTTTTAATAAGTCAGTCTTTAGTCAGAAATAAAATATCTACATTTAAATCGTCTAGGTATTGACTAAACTTCTCTTGACATGTACACCATTTACACATGTTTCTCATATGTACAGATCTCCATACTTTTGTCAACATTCATTAGTATTAACCTGTTAATCATAAATTCTTAACTGTATTCTGACTGAAAGATGATTTGTTGATGATTTATTTGTTTACTATTGTATTGTTAAACTTTGTACATATTGTTCTGCTCTCCATGCATGGGGGAAATTAAAGTATTTATCTAACTATCTATCTAAATAATTGTCAGAGGCTTCATTTAAGTATTTCCCGTCAGAATAATACATCTCTCAAGAACTTAGATTTTACGATTATGATACATTGTAGTTTCACTGGTTAAATGTTGTTTGAAGGGTTCATCCCATTTTTCTAAATTTGTTATTCTCTTGTTTTAACAAGTCAGTCTTAAGTCAGAAATAAAAGTATCTACATTTAAATTGTATTTTCTAGGTATTGACTAAAATTCACGGGGGGTTCTTTTATGATTTAAATGGAGCTGTTTATTGTTAATCATTTCCATAACCCAAATAAATCTGTGGAACGTCAACTGGATTTGTTATTGAATCATAAGTTTACACACATGTACATCGTTGTACAACATTTGAGATTTATGTGCAATGGTGGTACTTGTTTCCAGCTAGCACTGTCGGCTGTTAAGAGCTATTTCCCAGAATCAACAACAACAGTAGCCTCTACCCAGCCCTCAGTCACAGATATCTGACTTGTGAAATATCTGTTATAATTATACATTAATGACAGTATAAAAATGTAATGGCATTTTAAAGTCAAACCCGTGTATACATCATGTATGCCCCCCATTCTGCAATTTCTGGATCCGCGCCTGCCACACAAGCCCCAGGGAAACATCAGTATATGAAACATTAATGATTTGATACCCTAACATTATATACATAGTTCTCACATCTACAATATTTACCTCCCTTGTTCGTACCTGTTGGCCATTTTGATAGGCAAGACCGATGAGCCCTTATAAGAGTTATTTCCAAATATCTGATAATTGAGAAAATATCAAGATAATTTGCATATGCCAACCTCTATTTCTTCAACTTACTGAACCAAATGCCCTTATGAGCGTACTTAATAAGTTATTTTTATATATCAGATTAATTTATCATCGTTTACATTATACTCCCCATAAACTTTAAGGAAATTTACCTAACAAAATGGCCGACAATTCCGAGAACAAGGGAGGTAAATATTGTAGATGTGTGAACTATGTATGTGTATAATGATGTCAGGGTATCAAATCCTTAATCTTTCATATACTGATGTTTCCCTGAGGCCTGTGTGGCAGGCCTGGATCCAGAAATTGCAGAATGGGGGGGGGGCAAACATGAGGACAAATGCTTCGCACTTGAGGCTCAGTGGTGGTAGGTACGGGAGGGTGCATCCCTCTCCCTTAAGTGGGGTCCGGGGGATCTTCCCCGTCTATTTTTTTACAATATAGATGGATATATAGTTATTTGCATACTGAACACTGAAAAGGTTTTTTACAAAGCAGCAACAGTCATTTTTACAGGGAGGCGCAGTGGTCGAGGGGTATAGCGTATGACTCCTGAAGGTCGTGAGTTCGACCCTTGTGTTGAGCGGGGTTTTATCACGAACTTCACAATTCCTCAATTTGCCAAGAGTACTGGTTGGTAGCCAGGAAGCAGTCATCGAAAGTGACTAGAATAAGTTGTAAGAACTTGTTTCACAGTCGATGTAAAATAAATAAGTTTAAAAAAACATTTTGACAGTAATAAGCAGCGTGGCAAATGGCGAGAAAACATGTAATTCGGGTTTGTGAATTTTAGAAATTTCATTGTATCGAGATATAAATTATGTTTTTGTTATTTGTTTTCTAAATAGTCAACCAAGGATCTTAAAAACCAAGCTTAGACAAAAGAGATTTAACTCGTGAGACCCAATTAACCTTACACGAGTTTAGTTCAAAATCACTTTTGAGTAAAATATAACATTGTTTAATGTTTTCTATGTTTAGCTACGCCCCTGAACAGCTATTAAAATATTTCATTAAAGACATAAAATAGGTTAAATCAGGTAAAATATTATAATCACATCATGACATGTACATACATGTATGTCAGACGTTCTATATTTTATGTGCATTACGACCTGTTATTTTTTATTAATAAATGAGAAAAAGAACTGCATTCCAACCAATTCATTTCAGTTCAGAAACATTTCGAGCAATGTTTCATATATTTCCACAGTTCTTAATTTTATTTAGCCATCTGTGCTAGTTTGAAAGTCAATTCAGGGTCAAAACTTTGTGTTATTTCCGTAACGTGACAAATACAGATAGATAGATAGATAGATAGAAGAATAGAAAGATATATAAATAGATACTTTATTGTCCTCATTGGTTGAAGATAACAACAATCCCACAATTCAATTATTTCTAGTGACTCACATTAAATTTGATCTCATATACAATTATTTACGCATACTTTATTTTTAACATTAAGAACAAGAAATATCTTGAAACATCTAGGGATATTTCTATGTCAAGTAAAAGTGACGGCAACGGAAATGAAACCATGTGACGGCAATGATACATGAAATCCTCAATTAGCAATATGAAGTTTTCCGAACAAGAACAATTGAACGGGTCATGTAAGTCTTTCACAATTAACGATAAAGAACAATACCTCAGCAGTCAGTGATCATCTTGTGGGTTGGAAACAGGAGCACAGAAGATGTGTAAGATAGCGGCAGAAGCAAGACACGTATCGAGACGTAAACGAGCCAACGCTGTGGTACAGCAGCTAAATAAACTTTTAATAGACCTATTCCTGACTGACCTCTGAAGTGTTAACAAGGTTTTACTATACTTTTGACCTAGTGACCTAGGTTTTGACATCACGTGACCCAGTTACGAACTTGGCATATATTTCATTGAGACAAACATTCTGACCAAGTTTCATGCAGATAAGACAAAATATGTTACCTCTAGAGTGTTAACAGTCAAAATTGTTGACGACGGACACGGCGATCCCAATAGAACATCTTGAGCACTTCGTGCTCAGGTGATCTAAACAAATATAAGGAATCATCACTTCAAAGAGGAGATTCGGATAGTGTCAGCCTGGTCCAGTACATTTCTATTCACACGTGATAGAGTGCGATATAATCAGAGTGTTTCAACTGATATATGTTCTGATCACTCAAGATGTAAAAATCCCCCCATTACTTATACTTTGATAGATAGTTTATTCCGAATATTATGCATGCACATAAACAATGCAAATATATACACAAAAATAACAAAATAGTGTACATTGGTCCCATGGACATTATGTAAAATGTTGGTACTTGTATGAATTGGTCGTTCTGTATTCTTAACAAAATCATACTAGTGCAATTCTCGTGAACGAGTCCTCAAATTTAGACCCTGAAATGCACCAGAAGTCACCATTTTATACCTATATTGTTCAATTTTTCAGGGGAGATCCCCCGGACCCCCTTAAAGGAGGGGTCGTTTGTCCTCATGTTTCAGCCCCCCCCCCCTAGCCTGGAATTTCTGGATCCGGGCATGTCATACATATATAAATATACACATATATGCATATACACCTACACACACACATACATATACATGTACATACATATAGAACCAATTGTAGGACGATCATTTAGGGTATACAAAACAGCATTGAATTTCAACATCAAAGAATAAATATGTTTAGACAAAACATGTCTAAGTCACCATTGCATGCAGGTTTTGTCTTTCAGTGAAAACGTGGTGTACGAAAATGGCTAGGTTTCTAATTTCGGTAACATTTTCACTAGTAATTAATTGTAAAAAATTGTACATATTTGGATTTTGCCAATGAAAGCGTTTGATTATTTTTTGCGACTTTCTTTGTAAATAGGACATTGTATGACAAAATGATATTCATCTTGCAACACGTTTTATATATACTGAAAGGATAAAGAAACGCAGGGTAACAATATATCATATTATAAAATTATTAAAACCGGTCAAACGACTATCTTGGTCACTGTGCACTAAAACCGGTGCCTAAAGTTACTCAATCGCGTAATATACCGTGTCACATAGACAAAGTGATAAAAAGCAAAAAAAACACGTGCAAAATAATGATGACAAGTATACACATTGCTTTCTTCTATTTACATTAAATTTGAAGCTCTTGTAATCATGGTACGACTGACACAAGTTCAAAGGGGTCAAAGGCAACAACAGGTTGCTATGCAGTTCGGTGTGAATGTTTCCACCATAGAACGTCTTGTGCGTCGTCTGAGAGAAACCGGAAGGGTTGCCGACCGACCACGATCGGAACGTCCGCGCGTACCGTTGCAACGTCAAGACAGTGCTATTCGTCTTGCCCACCTGCGTAATCGCCTCGTTACTGCCACTGAAACCGCTATTAATACGGTAGGCAATCATTGCCACATTCATCATAAAACTGTAAGGAATCGATTGCTCGAGGTTGTTCTGCGAGCACGTCGTCCTTACGTTGGTCTGCCTCTCACTCGTGCATGTCGCGCGCATCCTATGGCTTGGTTGGCGGCACATGCTCCCAGACAATTTCCAATGAGGCAAGGGACAATGGTCTGTTTCACAAATGAGTCCCGGTTCAATCTTTTTCGTCCGGACGGTCGACGTCATGTATACCGACATCGTGGGGAACGCTTCGCCGCCGCTTGCGTGCTTCAGAGGGATAGGTTTGGGGGTGGCTTGGATATGGTCTGGGATATCTCACGGTGTAAAGTCACCGTTAATTGTGGAATCCGAGAATTTAACCGCCGTTAGATATAGGGATGAAACCGGCCCCATGTAGCCAGAGTTTGTCAAAACTTTCTCAGGACCATAACATTAACCCATTCGACTGGCTGCCGTACAGCCCAGATTTGTCACCAATCGAACATCTGTGGGACGAACTAGACAGACGGATAAGGGGGCGTCGGGATACCCCCTCTACTCTCGACCAACTAAGGACTGCATTGTTGGAAGAGTGGAACAATATCCCTATGAGAAGGATAAATGCACTAATGAATTCCATGCACAGGAGAATCAGGACTGTGACAGAAGCGCGAGGGGGGCAAGTGTGCTTCAATTACTAATGAATTATCAGTCAAATTTTGATAACCTGTTGATTAAAGGAGGTTTTTTATACTCATACAAAATATTGTATATAACACAAAACACATCACTTTAAATCACCTCAAATGTTTACCCTGCGTTTCTTTATCCTTTCAGTATATAATAATAAATAAATATAAATCATAATATAGTACTCAATACATTTTCATTGATACAATGTGAAAAATAATAGAATAGTGAGGAGAAAATGCAATACAAATGAATTACTTATTTCTAATACAACTTATATCTAAGGTTAAAAGCTTTATGAATAAACAATGACAGATTTTTAACAACAGCCTTACTTTCTGAGCTGAATAATTCAACAAATTTTGGATAAAACTGTAATGTTTAACAAACATCGTTAAAAAGGACGTCATCAACATAATTATATCCCGACAAATCGCTTACATGTATTCTTTCTTTATACTTTTCTTGTCTTCTCAATTTACCGTAACGGTTCAGTCTATTGTCAAAATTTCACAGTTTTAAAAACGTGTGAATGACTTCTTGTCAAGAGATAGTCAAGAGATAGTCATGAAAGCGATAAAGTGATATGACAAACATCTCAGTCAACCAGGATTCTTGTAGGAAATAAATTGCATATAACTAGTAAATACTTGAATGCTTTGATAAATTCACTCTGATAAACATGCTTGTATCCTGTAGATAACTCGCACCAACTTGTACATGCTGATACAATCTACACAGTATGGCTTTGAAAGTGGTATTGATTGCAATGAGTATCTGGTGTAAATTGAAATTTAATTAATTCGGAAATCAGCTAAGTATTATAAATGCTTACGTGGTTTTATTCATGATTTATCAGAATAACAGGAAACAGATTCGATCTGACCTGGACGAGTTCCAGAAATCCCCTGCATATTACTTAGTAAAATCCTTTTATTAGCGATTATAACAGTTTTGTTACATGTTTCATATATAAATTATCATGAGTGTATTTTGCGATTAAATTTTTTATTGCATATCGCGTTTACGGATGAACATTTTCTAAATGTTAGGTAATATGAGTAATAAGTCTCACGCGTATATATTCTGTACGAAATCACATATTATGAGTTATACAGTTTCTTGACAGGGTATATGGGGGAATATAACCTGAATGTGTGCCATATAACTCGAGGCGTTAGCTGTAGATCAAATATTTTCATTTCACTCACACGTTATATTGCCTAAAAAATAATTACATTACCCCATAAGGTACCTCAATACACATTGTTAAGCGCGCGCTTGCACCCTAATTTTTATTTTCAAGCTTCTGATCTCATGGACTTTATCGAACTGAAATTTGATCAAACCTTAAAAAATCTATCGTTTTGAATATTAATACTAGCACACATGTTATCTGTTCAATATTTATTGAATCATGTGTGAAGATCAATTGTCAATTTCTAGTAACTTGCAGACATCAAGAGATAAGTTTTCGAGTCGAGCCGTGAGCGAAAATGGTCACGAGGCGCATGAAGGGGAAATGAGTTCGGATGTCATATACCCTGTCAGCGCCGTGTATATAGAATCATAAACGCGAGCCATTAACCAATGAAATTAGTGGATTTTTATTTGCAGTATTATAAATATATATATATATATATATACCTGTTTAAGGTATTATACGATTTTAGCGATTTTAAAATTTTATTGCAAAACTCGTTGACGGGTTGACGGGTGTGTTTTTTTTTGCAAAATACGTTGAACATACATCTCGTATAAGTGTTATCTATCATGGGATATGTGTGTCGCACATACATTTTTTGTATTATTATACATGTACATATATATGACTGTTTAAGACACTACACATGCGGTTTTAGCGATTTTAATTTTTTATTGCAAAAAGCGTTGACGTTTGTGAAATTTCTATTGCAAAATGCGTTGAAAATGAATCTCGTCTAATTGTTATATTATATGAATTATATGAGTCGCACTTATATTTTTTACTATTATCATACATAGTTACAACTGTTTAAGGTAGTATATTTGCATTTTTAGCGATTTTCATTTTTTATTGCAAAATGCGCTTTTATTGCAAAACGGGTTGTAACATACCTTCAAAAATATTACTGTGTTCAACGTTGCTTACCGGAGACAGTATTTTCAGTTTTTCTTTCAAATACATTGCGTATTTAAATCAAACAGGGAAGCATTAAGATCACATTTAATTTTTAAAAACACCATTAAAATATTTATATTTTGTAGTTTGTGCACATATGTGATTAAATTTTGTACTTTAAATATAAATACCTTTAATATGTATCTAAAAATGGGATATTTTATAAAATTAGAGTTTTTCGTGTGTTTTTCAGTTATAGGTATAAGGAGCAATAGTAACAATTTTAAATCAAACAGGGAAGCATGAAGATAATAATCAATCATAAAATAATTTATATCATTTTAAAAAGGAAACATTGAAGTTTGTGCTCATATGTGAATAAATTATGTGAAATACATACAACAAAAACATTATGATAATCTAAAAAACTGTTTACTCTATATTTCTATAGCCACAAATTGAGGCTGACTGACAAATCTAGCAACATTTCACAGTTTGAAAAATCGTTTTATGTAAAGAGCAACTTGTGTATCGAAAGACTTGTCAGAAATGCAAAGTGCAGTATGTTGCGCAAACATGTCAATAACTTGAATAAGTACAGGCATGATATTTTAAATATAAATCCTTTACAGTTTGGTTCTAGCATTGGTAGACATTTTAATGAGACAAGAAATGGTATCTCAGAATTCTCTTCAGTTAATTGACAATCATTTTAAGACAGCAAGCCTTTTCTGTGAACCAGTGTGTTTACTATTTGCAAAAAATCATTTCATTATTTAATATCCTCTATACTTAAATAACTTAAACCAAAAAATATAGTTATTTTGTAATTATCAATTTTTTGTAATGTCATACATGTTTAAACCAATCTTATCTCTGTTTAATTGGGTTCATTTAAATTTATTATCATTCATAGTATTACACTCAAAATCTGAGTTTTAATATTTTTATTACCTCCCTTTACTTCTACATTTTAGTATATTCTATCTACACAGCTATCAGACAAGAGTACAAAAAACACGTAACATCACTTTAAAAAGTAATAACACCCTGTATTTAAACAATAAACACAAACAATTTATATCTTAGATGCTACATGATAACTGTCATATTATCTTGAAGTTTGATTACATGTAAAAATAGAACAAACCATATACATGTACATACATGTACAGTTGTTGTGTAGTTGTTAGAACAGAAAATTACACCTGGTAAGTTTTATGTAAGTTTTACTTATATTCAATCAATAATACATGTACACAGAATGGACAACTCTGTTATCTCACAATATGTTTGATAACTAAAGTTCATACATTTCACTACATCACTGCCCCGCATGGTAACACACATTCTATTTAGTTCCTGATGAAAACACACTGAGCGTGGATCTTGTTATCCATCTCCTTGCTTCACAACCACACCGAGTTTCTTCCCATTCTCACTGAATTGTACCACATTATCTGACATGTACCCAACATGTTTCCACTAACATCAACACATACACCATGTGCATCCTTCAGGTCAGTGTCTGTAAAAGTGGACAAATAATTTCCCATCCCATCAACACATATACGTCCATTGTACCCACCTCCAACAAACATTGTCTCCACTTTCATTGAATGTAACATGTCTACTACAGCTGAACAGTTCATTCCCAGCATTGTCTCGTGTAATTGTCTTTAGCCGGGTACCAGTCATATCATAAACATGGAGTGAACCACCATAACCACCTTCTGTCACATAAAGATGACCATCCTTGAAAGCAATACCATAACAATCATGAGACATTTTAATTTGTCTTGTAGGAGTCATCTTGTTATGAATGGAAACAAACTGGATATTGTTGTCACTACAACATGCAACAGCAACTTCATGTTTACTGATAACAACATACACCATAAGGTAGAGAATCTAAAGAACAATAGTCAACAACTGACATATTCTGCATATCAATACGTTTTAGTTTGTTATTGCTATAATCTGTGACAAGTAGTTGGTTATCTTGTGTCAGACAACATTCATGGGAACTGCATGTCATAGAATCGACAGAAAGTGTTATGGTAATATCTTTACTTCCTTTGATTTTGTAGAGGTAATGTTTCTGTACAAGTGACCAATTCCTTGTAAAGCTTGGATATAATCCATCAATGATCGGTCAGGAATGAATGATATATTTACGTCTGTTTTATGTTGTAATTCTTGCTTCATCTTTTCACCGTCAGCTTCTTTTATTTTTCTTGGGCAATTTTCGTACAAACAAAACGTTGGGCTCTATTTCCTTTTGATTGACTTAACTTGTCATCTGTCGTTTGCAAATCTTTACAGATGCTATCAAAACTTTGCTTGGCTTGTAGAATATTTGTTTCGAGTTGTTTGTATACAACTTCAATTTCTTTGCGTGATGACTTGGCAATTTTACTCAAGATGGCTTCCAATGCTTTTTGGAATGTACTGACTTGACCTAAAGCTTCTTTCTTTGCTTTCTTCAAAGTCTGAAGTTGATTATTTTTAGATTTACTTGCAGTTTCCATGGATACCATCATGTCTTTCAGAAAACTTTGCGTCTGTTTGCAGTCAGACAACTTAAATATGGTGTCAGTCATGTCTGGTATAGAATGGATGTGACTGTCTTGACAAGATCTGAAATGGAATGAATAAAATGATCATGTACACAACTAATATTTTTGACTAGGGCCATATCAGTGTTTCAGGAGTCGTGGGGTCGAGCTCACTTTTCTATGTTGTGGGGAGGCAATCTTAATTATGTATGGTTTGGGGTTAGACAGCTGCCCGATTAGCCCAGTCGGTAGAGCGCCATACTAGTGTTAAGGTGATCGTGGGTTCGAGCCCAACTTTGGGTACACTTCTTCCCCTTATTTTCTTCAGTGGCAAGAGCGGTATTTGAAGGGGGAGGCGTGTAGGGTGAAGAGATAATTATAATTCTATCATAAAGCTGATAGAATCTATTGATGTAAATTCATAAAGTATTACTTGTGATCTTTAAAGAAGCATGTAGAACAGCCAACAACATCATGACCTTCACAGTACATATCAACCACTTTGCCTTATGTAAGCTACATCGTTCAGTAGGTATTTCCAACAAACTTGAATGTTGACTACTCCCTTGATTTCCTTGACTGACATCCATCAGATTGTGGTTTCTCAGTACTGTAACCTTCTTGTGGTCGTCGGTACATACCTTACAACAATATCCACTGCATTCAGCACAATACTTCACAGCTTCTACTGTCTTGTTTTCGGCTGCACAAGCAGTATACACAATCAAATGCCTCATCCGTCATTTTCAGCTGTGAACGCCCTCAAACGCCAGTTTCTATGTCTGACTTTGAAACCTACTTTTAATTTCATAAAAAAGTGGAAATTGACAATAACCAGCTAGCAAGCAACAAGGAGCCGTCATTAGCGGCGAACAATAATTACCTCCCTTATTTGAATTGAGGCCCGTGTAGAGGCTCAATCAATCACAATCACGGTGCATGCTACGTTGATTAGTTAAACTCCTATGGGTTTCAATTTCGAATTCACGGTGCATGGCATGTGTGCCTATTCACATACGTAAGTGACGTCAAATGACAATGAGAAACGCCTGTTTGTATAGACACATTTTGTGATTTGACTATGATACAAAACAGACAGAATGAAAACACTTGAATATATAAATTAGTCTCGAGGTTATGCCCCCTCGACTAAAGTAGATACCCTTGTGTTTTCATACTTTTACCTATTGATCACTATATTTTATGATTGTCTTCAGTCGGCTAAATAAAATCTAATTATCAACATTTGTACACATCATATAATTATATAAGTATAAACATGTATATTATTATATCGTCCGAATTCCTAACATTTATGTATTAATATACATGTATTATACAGCGATTACGCCAACTACTAGTATATCACTTTCCGCGAGCGAGTCGTACATCATCGACTCGTTTCTTTAAGTAACACGATGAAAGCCGATACTAAATTTAGCATTTTGTAGTTGGGTCAGTTTACTTTGTCGGCTTAATACTTGATTTGTAGAATATTTGTTGTAGAATACACTATTTTCTTACCTATGCAGTTGCCTTCATTTTCTTGATCAAACATCGTGTAGTTGAAATCAAAGAAATCCTTAAAGATATTAACCATATAGATAGCAACGTTGTATACATCAATGGTCTGAAGGTCTTGGGAGGCGCTTCCAATGCATGTTTTCCAAGGCAACTTCACGTTTTTCATATTATCGTATCGAAATTCGACAAAATTGAAACAAATAATCCAGAAATACCGTTTGTATCAAGACTCTGACAAATCAGTCATTATACTCATCAAAGCTATAATAAAATCAGAGGACTTTACATGTTCCATCCGCTAGAATTCTTTATTCATTTTTATGTGGATGCCATGTCCTTGCTTATTTCGAATCAGTTCAGATTTTGAAAATAAGAGTGGATAGTCCTTGGCATGTAAATTGCGATTCATCGAAAGCTTTTGGAACATACGTAGTATAGACTGTTTATTACTGCAAGTTTAATAGCAAGCTCTGCAATGCTGAAATTTGGCAAGCTCTGTAATGCTGATTTTTGATAACCTTTGTTATGATGATATTTAGTATCCTTTGTATTGCTGATATTTGGTGACCTCTGTTATGCTGATATTTAGCAAGATCTGTAATGCTGATATTTAGCAAGCTCTGTAATGCTGATATTTGGCAACCTCTGTAATGCTGATATTTAGCAAGCTCAGTAATGCTGATATTTGGTAACCTCAGTAATGCTGATCTTTGGTAACCTCTGTAATGCTGATAGTTGATAACCTCTACAATGCTGATATTTGGTAACCTCTGTAATGCTGATATTTAGCAAGCTCAGTAATGCTGATATTTGGTAACCTCTGTAATGCTGATATTTAGCAAGTTCAGTAATGCTGATATTTGGTAACATCTGAAATGCTGATATTTGACAAACTCTGTGATGATGATAAGGACGTTACATTTTCTTCTCTGATAGCAATGATGGTAGTGTTTAATCACTCAAATTGTATTCCATTTCACAAAACGACTTTGTTATAGTCTGCATTGACGATGAATGAAAATCAAAGCTTATTCTATTATTTCCAACAATTCTTTACAATCTGAAGAGTATCAGAATCAGTTTATATAGGCATGACATTTTATCTTGCTATGAAACGTGTATGGAATGACTTCTAGTCTTAAAATAGCTGTTCTAATATGTAGATGTATACATACCGTGGCTTTGTATATAGAAAGGTATATTGAATACTTCTCACTTGCTTTGGCAAGGACATCGACGAGAAGAGAATCATTACCCAAGGCATCAAACTCTACAGCGTTTTTATTGCATATTGTAAGTCCCGGAAACTTAAGATGACTGGCAGATCTCGGTTAGACCATTCTTTGCTCCCCCAATCACATACAGTTTTTCCATTGCTCCTCCTCAGTCCCGTATGTTGCGTCGGCTATTGTTTCCCTGCGGTCTGTGTAGCCTAGCTATCATAACTAATAACACAAACTTTATATAAAGAATTTTCCAGAGTGCCTGTGACGGTCAACTGGCGTGGCTACAGTAACCCATTACAGTGGTCATGATTTTAAATGTTAAATATACATGCCGAGTTCCAATAGCTCGCACTTCAAAAGTGTGTCTTTCTCAGAGAATGTTGGCCCAAATGACATAACTGAATGCAAGGATATATGTAGGTCACTATAAAACAAGAATGTTTACAAAAGAAGATTGTTTAGAGAATAGCAGCACTTTTAATGTCGTCTTCAAGACTACACACATTTCTGAGTTTCACAAATTTAATACATCAAATATGTTTTAAGATACAATTTACCGATAATTGTTTCACTTCACTTGTTTAATAAAAAACTGAAATGTTTCACTCCTATTAGCTGTGAAAACATGACGTTATCTTCATTGCGTTTTTCTCAGAAACGAGGCTCAGTGCATTTGGGCCAAAGATCTCAGAGACTGCCACAATTATATTTTAAACAAAACCGTCCCAGATATTTATGACCGACTCTTTTGTACTTAATATTGTGTCCTTATTTTACATTAAAATAGTCCTAATTTATATTAAATGTACACACATATTACGTACATGTAAATAGCTACATGTTGAATTTCACTACCATGCAAAACGTACATGGTTTTAATACACCTATATATCCAATATGTGTCGTACTATATAGTCTACCTATACAAGTAAGTAGATATACATATCATATACACTGGTCAAAAATGCTAGCCCGCCATTACCATGTCACTGTTTCTAAAAAGCCACTGATTACATATCGTCGCCTTATTTCCAGAACCCCGCCACACAATTATTGGCGGTTTTAAGTACTTGGTATCGTTGAAACCGTTTTTCCAAGCTCTTTTTATCTGTACTACGTATATTGTTCTGGAATGCACGTAACTTAAATAAATTGCAATTATATCACCCCGTATGTAACAAAACTACAGGGGGGTAAAACTTTTTAAGTTGTGTTTTCTCAAACAGACGAAAAACAAGTGATGGGGCTCTGGAATTAATGCGACGATATTATGTCAATTGCAGTTAACTAAGCGAATGAATTCAACTTACGCAAAAGTCTGTGTTAACTTGCTACATTGTAAAACCACAACAAGTTCATCGTTTCAGATAGCTTTCTTATACTTCTGATTCTGTAAATAAGGGGTAAGCACTCTTGACTTGTATACATAGACAATTGCGTTTTATAAACCAACATTACCTGTCAAATTTCTGATATAGTTCCGACACTTGCCAGACTATCACTCCCAGTGATGCACACAAAAGAGTATCTACAACACTTTTTATACCAGATATGGTGAATTCATTGATCTTCGAAGACCATGAACAGTAGCATAGTCTAGGTAGTCGCTCACTGCATCTTTTACCAGCTTGCGCTGGTCGTAGTTTGGAAGTATTTTCTATAAAAGACCAGTGCTGGCATTCACACTTCATTTGAATTCATAAAGTTGAAATCGTGAATTCACGAATTCCAAGTATCATAATCTCATTTATTGTCCAAATATGGAAAATCAAATTAATCACACTTCTGATTTACGACCACGAAAAAATGGTCCGATGCGTGAAGTACGTAACTAATTCCAGCAAAAAAATGGCCCGATGCATGAAGTACGTATTAACTAATTCCAGCGAAAAGTTTTAACTTGAATGACAACATCTCCTCACGAAGCAGAGATGAAGGACAAATAGCCGTAGCCAAATGTCATGGAAGGAGATGACCGGCCCCGCCCAGGAATCGAACTAGGCTAATGATAGAAGTATCAGATAAAACAGCCATAACATTTAAATATTGATGTACAAACATGAAACATATACTTAATTGTAATGTATGGTGTTTAAAGTACATACAACAGACGGAAACTTGAAAACAAAATCTAAATGGCTCGTGAGATATCATTATCTGCACTTTTAAGTTTGTTTTAAGAGGTTGGTCTCACGGGGGCAGAACCTCTTAAACTGTTAATGGTACTTTAGTGACAAAGGGAAGAAAACACTATTTTATAAATAATGTATACAGAAGATAAGTTTCATTTATTTGCTAAATAAAATATTGCGCGAATCAATTTAAGTAATATTACGTATCACAATTAACAAGAATTATCTTGAAAAAAGATGGTCGGTGCAATCTGAAGCAAGCAAAATAACACAATTGCAATAATAGTGTTCATAACTTTGTCTCGGAAGACAAAATATATAACAATACGCAAGTTAATGTTTTAGGTTTGGTAAAAGAGAGAGAATACGTAACTACAGGGAACGCCACATACACAAGACAGTGCCTCCCCACGCAGACCTCCGGGAAAACAACAATGCACAAAACATAAGGCACTTAAGGAGGTCAAAGGGTACACATGTTAAGGAACAGAGGCACAAGGTATGGCCCGGCAGACCACAAGGAATAACTAGGAGAATCAAAGTGAATCCAAAAACATATACATATACGTAAAGGCCTTATCGAACGGGACTTTACCTTACCGAAATTAGAAGATTGGCAAAATCCACTGGCAATCTTTTTCTTAATATGCAATCCTTTTCTTAGTTTGTCTTGTATATACATTTAAATCAACCTTATATTTAATATAATAACAAGAAATTAGCAATACATAGTGCAGATTTTGTATTAGAAGTGGATTTCGGTAATTTTACCAAAATTCAGTGGATTTCGGTAAGGTAACGTATCGAAAAGTAAAACAACATGCGTCAAGGTTACAAACGTTGTTCGGTTGAAGCAAAGTTGGTTATGTGGTTAACGAAATATTTGATTGGTTTACACAACACTGATATGCAAATAGCACAGCCATGTTAGTACAGCTGCGCCGAAAAATATCGCATCCGATATGAAAGCGTTTCTTTAATTTTATGTAAACGCCTTTGAATACAGTCTTATTCATTTTGATAACTCTGTGTTCCAACAGAAAGTTGGTATTCCTATGGGTACTAACTGTGCTCCATTTATTGCCGACTTATTCTTATTCTGTTATGAAAGAGACTTTATGTTATCCTTATCCAATATACAAACAAAATCAGATGGATGTAACTGACGCTTTCAATAATACCTCCCGTTTTTTAGACGATTTTTTGATTATTGATAATGAGTTTTTTCCATCCATAATAAATAAAATATATCCAACAGAACTACAACTTTCGAAAGCAAACACCTTGAATACACATGCCTCGTTTTTTGACTTTGACATTTCCATAGAAAATGGTATCATTACTACAAAAAGTTATGAGAAACGAGATGATTATGACTTGGAGATTATAAACTTTCCTTCACTCGATAGTGATATTCCTAGGAGTCCAACCTATGGGATATATGTATCTCAACTTATACGATACCAGAGGGCAAATAATAATTTTAATAAGCGTAACCTTCTGCTTACAGGTAAACTTCTAAAACTAGGCTATCGTTATCATAAATTATGTAAGACGTTTCGTAAGTTTTGCCATATATATCCTGATATCATGTGAAATATGACACTAGTGTCAAATCTATGTTGGAGACAGGTATTGCCAAACCCAATTTTTATGGAGATCTGTTATATAGAATTGCAAAATATATAACAGTTTTGTTACTTTGATCAGTTTGAAACTAATTAATAAGTTCATAAGGAAGGGTCATAATCCTGACATAATGAGAACAACTGCAGATAAGAGTATATCAAGTAAATCAATACATGATGGATTTTCTCACCCGTTTTTACTGCGCGCCGGACACTAATGTTTTAAATGAAGTTATATCTGTAAACCGTACTTGATATGGCAGGATATAACAGATGATTATGTCTTTAGGGACTATGTTCGGGACTTTGCAGGCATTAACTTTTGCTCTGGAACCAACAGGAGCTGTTCCATGGAGTATCTTAAAACTATCAATCATCCCATTTGGGATTGTGTTGTGTTGTCTACGTTTTTCGGGTTAACGTTGATATTTTCCTTTTAGTTTGTTCTGTGGCGTTCCGCGTAGCAACTTATTTCTCTCTCTTATATTTATCAGTTTTATGACTTCATTAACATTTTATGACGTCCTCTACATTTTATATTACATATGACGTCATTTGTGCCAAGAAAACTATTCTCTCTATAATGCTGATTTATAACACATCTTAACATTCATTGGGTACAGTCGTATTTTTGTGTTTTTGTTTAAGTTTTCTTAATAGACATATTTCTATTTGTTTTAAATTCCATTTTCCGATCACTAGTATCTAAGAATTGTTTAATTATTAACTACATAATCAAGTTGTCTTTACTTTAAATTAAATTATTAATTTGATATTTTAAGGTTATTTTACATTCTGATATTAATATATAGTTACTGGGAGCGATGTCAGTATAAGGGTGCCTGTTCCTTCGTGCTGTATTAATTACAGTGTGTCTGTTGTTATGTGCGTGATGGTTGGTTGCTTTTAATGATTAGTTACTACCTATTTAGTCAATTTATGTATATATGTTGGAAATCTATGACCATACAGCGATAAAGTGTGTGGATAGCTAGCTGTTAAATCGATTTAAACCCCAAGTATTTGAACTGACAGTTCCAAGGCTGTAATTCGCTGTATGATAATTATTTCTTTTTGTGTTTGGAATGTATGTTATATTTTCCTTTCCCCTGTGCACTTCTTTCACTTTATATAGTATTCAGGTTATTTCCTGGCCAGTTTCGGCCTATAGTTGCCAGCTGTCTTGACCTGTCCTGTTATCTTTTCCATCCATTAATCCCCCCTCCTTCACTGTCCTTTTTGATTCTCCTAGTTATTCCTTATGGTCTGCCAGGCCATTTCTTGCGCCTCTGTTCCTTAACGTATGTACCCTTTAACCTCCTCAAGTACCTTATGTTTTATAGATTGTTGTTTTCCCGGAGGTCTGTGTGGGGAGGCACTGTCTTGCGTATGTGGCGTTCCCTGTAGCGACTTATTCTCTGTCTTATTCTATGAAGGCATATTTCTGCCACCAGTTAACTACTTAATTAACTAGAAAAGTATGTGGTTATCACGTTGAAGAAACTAGATAACTACTTAATTAACTAGAACATTATGTGGTTAAGTAGATAAGTATCGTGATAAATTTTCATACCAGATACTATCTTAATAGTGTCTAATAGTGCAGCTGTGGGCTCCTATAACCACATATGTCACCATAGTTTACTATATAGTGTAAAAAAGAAGTTTTTCCACATTACCAAATAAGGTTTCAACTTTTTCTATAAATTCAAAGTCAATGTAACAATCATTTTTAAATTATCATCTATGTAAATTAAATGTAATCATTTGTTTAACCTTTAAAAACACTGTCATTTTTCAACTCGACTAAGCATTCCAATATAAAATAAGTATTATGTTAACATGTATTGTGAGAATATTTAGTTGTTCATTTTCAAGGGAGTTAACTGAAAGGATATTTGCAAGTAATTGCTGCAGTGATACATTGATTGCTCTCCCCTTGACCAGTACCTAGTTACACGTGTGACGTACTCAATAGACAATAAACGCATGTTTGTGTCTTATGAACATAAACGCATGTTTTGTGGTGTTAAATAGATTTCTTCATTCCTTTACTCGATTTGTTTTCAGGACAAAGCATCAAACTATATTTGTGTATTTTGTCACAGATGCAGAAAATCTGTAAACGTATATTACCAATAAATTTGACAGAAGTACGAATAGATTGCCCAAATAAAGAAACATTGCAGCTTGTCTAACATGCTTACGTATATAGAAAGTCAGGTTACCATTGACGTGTATTTACGAAAAATTACTAATGAAATCACACGTAAAGTAAACTGTCCACAGTAAATGTCTCAGTAATGCTGGGTCACCCCTCGTACGTCTTAAATGTAAGAAACACTGCAGTTTGGCGACCATTTACTCTCGTTTCAATAGCATAACAGTGGTAAATAAAATTCATTAAGTGAATCATAATATATTCTTACATATATATGGATATTGAGCAACTTACACATTAAACCATTGTCGAGGACAACGCAAATACAGTTGTCTCCCTTTAAGTATATATCTGTATATGTTTACGGACAGTTTACAGCCACAGGTGGCTACGAATCCGAAGGTCGTGGGTTCGATCCCTCGTCTCGCCGGATAAAACAGAAATGCTTTTCAGTGTTTCCCACCTAACATAGTACTGGCATGTAACCAGGAAAGTACTGGGTAGATTCCAGGAAAGAGTACTGGTTAGATGCCAGGAAAATGGTAACTGTACGATGGGTCTCATTGGCACTGTGCAGTGACCGTATTTGGCTTCAAAAATTGTCTGTTTGATCTATACTGTTCTACTGGCAGGTAAATTTCCCCCTTCGGTTTCACAAAGTATATTTATGGTGTGCGGGGGACATACCGGGTCGGCCAAAATACCATAAAGTGCATTATAAAATGTGCGCGGCGACGGGCGACCTCATAAACACAGTAATACAAATACAAATACAGTTTACAGCCGTTGAAGAGACTTAACCTTGAACACTGGAGGGTAATCGCCGTTTTGCCCTGCTGACCCGCACGTTTTTTTCAACGATATTTGGACACGTGTAGACCATGGCTGAACGTTGAGCATGTGCTACTTTCCGACACGGGCTCCCTAAGTAATTAGGTCGTAGAAGGACCTCATACAGTCATGTACACACAGGCCTGCACAATAGATTGCACGGATGTTATCAAGCGGAACTCGCTGGGTACACGTACTGGTACTTGCAATCACATGACCATCATAATTGTTCGAACACACTGAGGCCCGTAGGATGTCTGTTGACCGCCCACGGGCAAGTGACCATAAAATCGCAGGACGATGATTTCGTATGTAGGGACCTCCACGGGCCACAGACCTGTACAATTTTCCAAGTCTTACGGGTCCGGAACCACTCTACTCAGCATATGGGTCGCTGACCCTAATAAGAGTGTCGCTGTACTCAGATTGTGGATCGCTGGACATGGTATGCGCGTCGCTGTACTCAGCATATGGGTCCCAGCACCAAGTATGAGTATCGCTGTACTCAGCATATGGATTGCTGCACCTAGTGTGAGTTTCGATGTACTCAGCATATTGGACCCTGCACCTAGTATAAGTGTTACTGTACTCAGCATATCGATCGCTGTACCTAGTATGAGTGTCGCTGTACTCAGCATATTGGACCCTGCACTCAGCATGTGGATCATTGCACCTAGAATGAGTGACTGTACTAAGCATGTGGATCGTTGCACCTAGTATGAGTGACTGTACTCAGCATGTGGATCGTTGCACCTAGTATGAGTGACTTAACTCAGCATGTGGATCGTTGCACCTAGTATGAGTGAATGTACTCAGCATGTGGATCGATGCACCTAGTATGAGTGACTTAACTCAGCATGTGGATCGCTGCACCTAGTATGAGTGAATGTACTCAGCATGTGGATCGTTGCACCTAGTATGAGTGTTACTGTACTCAGCATGTGGATCGTTGCACCTAGTATGAGTGACTGTACTCATTATGTGGATCGTTGCACCTAGTATGAGTGTTACTGTACTCAGCATGTGGATCGTTGCACCTAGTATGAGTGTTACTGTACTCAGCATGTGGATCGTTGCACCTAGTATGAGTGTTACTGTACTCAGCATGTGGATCGTTGCACCTAGTATGAGTGTTACTGTACTCAGCATGTGGATCGTTGCACCTAGTATGAGTGTTACTGTACTCAGTATGTGGATCGTTGCACCTAGTATGAGTGTTACTGTACTCAGCATGTGGATCGTTGCACCTAGTATGAGTGTTACTGTACTCAGTATGTGGATCGTTGCACCTAGTATGAGTGTTACTGTACTCAGCATGTGGATCGTTGCACCTAGTATGAGTGTTACTGTACTCAGCATGTGGATCGTAGCACCTAGTATGAGTGTTACTGTACTCAGTATGTGGATCGTTGCACCTAGTATGAGTGTTACTGTACTCAGCATGTGGATCGTTGCACCTAATATGAGTGTTACTGTACTTAGCATATGCCTGTACATGTACTGGTACACTGTTCTCTGTAATTCTATTAGTCCTTCTACTCAGTGTCGATTATGTCGAATAAGTGCTGAATATTTATCGCTCATTGTGTGACAAATGGTCTAACCGACTGTTGAAGCACTCATTTACGACATTTCCCTACATTTTCCTCACTCAAATCTCCACTTTCAGACTTAATAAGAGTACATGTTGTGATCCGAGTGCTGGGTTTAAGTATTCGATATAAGCCCGGACCCGGGTGTGATGACAATTAGTATATGCATACAGCAAACCTTTCAGTGAATATCATCCCGACATAAAGACCAACTCATTTATGGACCAGTTTTTAATTTTTCTTTCATGATTAGTTTAGATTATCACATCACCCCACAACTAATACCGCCTTTTCATTTCACATGGTAGTAAGATTATTGATCTTTCCCCGCATACATGTATTTATAGTTAGTCATTCAGTAAAAATTTGACCTGTGCTCTTTATCGGGTTAAATATTAGAATCCTAGTGCTTTTAAACTCGTAAATACCCAATTGTACGATCAATACAGTCTTAAATTTGGAACAACTAGGTTTAAAATTGGAAACTAGACGGGAATTCCCATATGTGGGCGGGTGTGGGAATGTTTGTTTACCTCAGCGTGTAGCCATGCATTTACTATTTACACGCGAGCAGTGATATATCAAACATAACATCAAAACCGAGACAACTGTGTATGAATACTATTTAAGTGCTAATGTGTGGATGATAAAAACACGTAAGTTTTATGCTTATTTTATTCAGATGAATGCAATTTAAATATACCGTAGCATCTCATTCATTCGAATTCATCTGGTACGAAATTTTATTTCGAATAATACATGGTTTCGAAAAGCTTATTTTTATTTGACATATACAATGTATAAGATTTAAAATACGTTGGGACCTGATATTTATTTTTCGGATGATACCAAGTATTCGGATAAAAGGTTGTCGGATAAACGAGGTCCGAGTGCATAACTATCTTTCAATGTGGGTTAATATATTTATGTATATGAGTATTCAATGGCGGCTTTGTTTTCATTTTAAAGAATAGTGTAAACTATAGACAGGTATTTTGTTCAGAAGATAATTTACGTGATCCATGTGAAAACAAATTAACATACTAGAGTACAAAATGGCGATATCATGTTTTGTATCAAGATTTACATGACGAGAGACAAAATGAATTTGTATGTATAAAATGTAAATGGTTGTTTTATGTGTGCATGTAGCTTGAGTTGCCTAATTGACATTGAATTCGTAAACGATTTACGAATCGTAATATGTAACAGTTACATGCATGTAACTATAATCCGACACACGATCTTAGACATTTCTTCATACAATTAATGTTTATAGTTTTGTTTACGGACACAAAACAGCTCTGTGATCAGTCACGGCTAACATTTGCTCACGTTAAGAAACTGTTCTGTTTGGTATCCCTGGCCCAAAGTATCAATGCATTCGCTGCACACGGGATTCCCAATTGCAAACGTTACGAAACTTTAGCCGCAAACACCTTTACTGAACGCCGTACATGGCTCGTGACATCGTCATATGGACACATTGTAGGAATCGCAGATATAAATGAACAAACAATCGGTCGAAAGTTTAGTTTATCGCGTTAAATTTACCATGTAAACAAAAACATTTAAATATTTAACAATATGTAGTTAAATAATTGTAATGGTTTACAGCTGTTTTAGTGTCAATAAGTACGATAAACTTATATACCCACGATTGTATGGGTAAAACCCAACTACATGTATATAACCGAGGAAAGCTATTTATAGCAATCATACACTCCTTAAATATCACGCGCCGATGAGTAATATTCGAGTTTAGCTGATGTGGGATTTTTTCACGATGTAAGCACTCCTTCGAGCACTGATTAGGTTGTGATTAATTGACGTGTATTGTCTAATTAAACCACGTGTCATCATTACTAGACAATAAGATGACATCGTTGTCAGAGACTACTTGTATACTAATTGTTTATGGCCATCACGCGATTATGTTGAGAGGATCGAAAGTGTGTGTAGCGTGTGATACAAAAATGACTTTAACTCAATAATATGTTTATATGATCTTTTATTGAAGCCAGTCAAGTATGATGGTATATTTAGTGTACACATTGAACTCGTTGGCGAAAACGTTGCAACATTTAGATATGAACAAATCAGTGAAGAAGTCCAGTAGGCAACGTCACATATTTATTGCACTGCCGATCCAAATAGCTTAAAGTGACATAGGCACATGTAAAATTAACTGTGCACTCTGAGTGATTGAAATATTACTCTTATACGCTTACAGAATGTCGAGTATTGTCATTTAAAACTTCCTTACAGATTTGAGTGTACATCTTACATTTATGATAAGAATTTAGCGCTAAGTGCTAAGCAAAATGGTTATCAACAATCATAACCCTCAAATCTCAGATTCACATTCAAATCTCAGATTCACACTCAGATTCACATTCAAATCTCAGATTCACACTCAAATTTCAAAGAAGATGGACACAAAGAATCCTCAGCACTGAGTCACCATTTGGATATACTTCGGACATTCAAATATTAAATTTTAGAGTGCATGTATATCTTAACC
Source organism: Mactromeris polynyma (assembly GCA_032209605.1). NCBI lineage: Eukaryota > Metazoa > Mollusca > Bivalvia > Venerida > Mactridae > Mactromeris > Mactromeris polynyma. Next base: position 13,430,552 of record JASFXZ010000020.1, on the reverse strand, counting down.
GCTGAGTGGAGCCTGAGTGCCCAGTGGTGAGTAACAGTTCTGGGCTCAGTAACCGGCATTGACTACAACTCAGCAGAAAAAATATTGACTTCTTAGTCCTGAGTGCTGAGTGCCGAGTCTTGAGTACTGAGTGGCGGCGCTGAGTGTTGAGTGCCAAGCGCTGAGTCCTGAGTGCCGAGCGCTGAGTTTTAAGTCCCGAGCGCTGAGTGTTGATAGCCAAGCGCTGAGTGTTGAGTGCCGAGTGCTGAGTGTTGATAGCCGAGTGCTGAGTGTTGATAGCTGAGTGCTGAGTGTTGATAGCTAAGCGCTGAGTGTTGAGTGCCGAGCGCTGAGTGTTGATAGCCGAGTGCTGAGTGTTGATAGCCGAGTGCTGAGTGTTGATAGCCGAGTGCTGAGTGTTGATAGCCGAGTGTTGAGTGTTGATAGCCGAGTGCTGAGTGTTGAGTGTTGAGTGTTGATAGCCGAGTGCTGAGTGTTGATAGCCAAGTGCTGAGTGTTGATAGCCAAGTGCTGAGTGTTGATAGCCGAGTGCTGAGTATTGATAGCCGAGTGCTGAGTGTTGAGTGCCGAGTGCTGAGTGTTGATAGCCGAGTGATGAGTGTTGATAGCCGAGTGCCGAGTGTATAGTGCCGAGTGCTGAGTGTTGATAGCCGAGTGCTGAGTGTTGATAGCCGAGTGCTGATTGTTGAGTGCCGAGTGCTGAGTGTTGAGTGCCGAGTGCTGAGTGTTGATAGCCGAGTGCTGAGTATTGATAGCCGAGCGCTGAGTGTTGATAGCCGAGTGCTGAGTGTTGATAGCCGAGCGCTGAGTGTTGAGTGCCGAGTGCTGAGTGTTGATTGCAGAGTGATGATTTACGGTTAGGATTCTTGGCTCAGTAGTGGGATTTCCTTTTCTTTTCCCCTTTGTAATGCTTTCATTTTTCTGAGTAGGATTTTTTACCAGTGTATTAATAGTTTACATTAATATAGCCATAGAAAATAATAAATGAAAAAATAATTACCTACTAACCTAAAGTTTGCTGGTTAGCGTTATGCCAACCAAACCATCTATCAAGATGACCTCATTTTTACTGGTCAACCGAAGCTCTAGTAAAGTACAGTTTTGTCGCTTTACAAGGACTAATTATGTTCTACTATCGTTGGGGAATATATGTAGGACTACGCAGAATTCCGTAACAGTTCGGAAAGAAACCTCGTGTACGTGTATGAATGTACATCAAAACTCGGTACGTGATGCGGTTTTCCTACGCAGTTAACTATAAGATATCTGACCTGGGGGAACACTGCATTCGGCCAATTCAACAATATCTAAATGTTTGTGTGCCTCGTATTCCTAATATTAAAAAGGTCTCTGTCATACCTTACACAGAGACTACATACATTCACTGTCTGCAGCCATCATGGAACTACTTTCCCCCACGTTACATCCTATGTGTATTCATGGAACTACTTTCCCCCACGTGACATCCTATGTGTATTCATGGAACTACTTTCCCCCGCGTGACATCCTAGGTGTATTCTTGAAAAAATACCGAGGTGGTCTGATTGTCAGAATTCAATAAAAAATTACGAAGGACAAATTACAGTCAAATTTCGATCATTGTCATGTGACGTGCCTGCTAAATCAAACAACATTACAGTAACAGTCAAGTAACGCTTAACCTGTTAAACAGCAATTCAATTAAGTTAATGTACATAGCTTAGAGATTCCGTGACTTCAATTTTCTCAGGACTTCGAGGAATAATAACAAAGAAAGTTGATGACCCACTCGACACAATAGATTATTTACTTGATACCAACTCGAGTGCGCGTTTCCTAAAGCTGAGCACTGTAATTTCATTGATAGATTGTTATTACTGATTTTGGTCGACAAGTACAAACATTTATCGTATAACCTTATTTAAAGACCACTTCATTAATACGACATTAAATTCATGGAACAGTTTTTGTTATATATTTCAATTTGATAAGCGGACCTTACCACAACTAAGGACACTTATCTTCAAAACCAATGTCGGTCTGAATATTGAGGTTTCCTTTTATATTAAAACCTGACTTAAAGACCACCTCAATAATAAGACCACCTAAAATTTAAGAACACAAGTTTCAAGTCAATTTTCTCTGTTTTGCTCTTTAGTAAACCTCAATATTTAGACCACCTCAATAAGAAGATCAGTTATCAAGGGTCCCAATGGTGGTCTTATTATTGAGGTTTAACTGTATATTTCACTGTATATGGGATAATTGTTCGTGTCTTGTTCACTGGAAATACAGGCCAAGTCAGCTGCTTTGCGTCTGATTAACCCATGATAATACGGCGCACAAAATGTAAAACAAAAATCCAAGACTTGTCATTGTTTTTCTGGATTTTCCCTCATTAGATGATTTTCGTGTGAACAAATTTAACGTTGTAATATCATGTTTATTTGTATACACTAGTCATCCGGAAGATCCGGGTTCAATTCCTGAGCTGGACAGGTTAGGTTCTTCCCTGACATTCGCTGTGGTCAAGTCCTACGCAGAATGAGAATTTGTCAGTTGATTGCGGAAGAGCATGTTAGTACTGGTTGACAATTAATTCCAGCAAAACTAGGTAGGTCAACTGGCGGCCCTATATGACTGTAAAATTGTTGAAAAACGGCGAAAAACCCGCTGAAAACAAACACAAAATTGTTACATACTGGTCAGAAGAGATAACCCGACATTTTTTACTTTGAGATTCGTTTCTACATTATGACTAGTGAGTTTGAAATGATGAACGTATTATCGACATATTTATCGACTTTATCAGTAGTTCAATTCATTTGAATTATAAAATGTAATAGCTTACTGACCTCAAACTCAATCGACAATCTATCCAGTAGCTTTATACAAACTATATGAAATCGTCACTGTGATTCAGAACTTTTGACCAGTATTTGTTGTCAACATGTTGGTGTCAACTTGTGGGTGGAAGAAAAAAATCACCCAAAATGGAGCTATGTAATTATGTTATTGAAATCTACGAATCACGTGTATTGAACGCTATTTCTTTTGTGTGAGTCAATAATTACAAACAGTGGGTTTAAAACTTCCGCATGTTTTGAAGATTTATGGAAATACGGTGTGAACATCAACAGGAAGATTACTACAGAAATGTTTTTTTGAGGAAATAGACGGAAGAGTTTCGGCATTTGTTGAATGTTTTGACCCCACAAGTGCTCCTTTGCGGAAGAAATGCAAACATTATGATGGCAATAGAATCAATGCAAAAAATATGATGAGATAGAAGGGGAAATAATAAAAAGTTATTTAAGAGCAGATTATTTATTCCGAAATTCGTAGCCAATCAAATGAGATGTTTATCGCCAAATGTGTCTTCATTTTATCGCTACGCACTACGACAAACCGTCTTTCAGTTTCGTTTCTTAAATACTTGAGTCTTCCTAGCTGTAACATGTCCTACAAATAAAACATTCGCACGTACTCTCTTAAATATAACATGCAGCAGACAGGTAAAATAAATATTGACTTGTAACCGTTGTGAAATGTTGAATGTTAACAATATAGCTGAATTATTATCGTAAGTTAATAAATGAATATTTTGACTGTACAGTAAAACCTCACTTAAAGACCACCTCAATAATAAGACCACCTGAAAATTAAGAACACAATTTGAAGTCCGTTTTAACGGTTTTGCTCTTTATTCAACCTCAATATCAAGACCATCTCAATAATAAGACTTGTAAGTTTTCAAGGGTCCCAAGGGTGGTCTTATTATCCATGTTTTACTGTATGCATATGTTTTGTTTTATTACTTAATTCATGTTTGTATGTTTCATCATTAGTATTTGTCAAATTTGCTAGATTTGATCAAAAGTGTTTACTTGCATTTCTTGCCGTTTTTCTATGTACGTTTAAAATGTACAGTTTGTTTCTGAGATTCTTTGTAAAGCGTCATTTTACTGCAGTTTGTTGATGTTGAACAAACATGATAGGGTATCGTGAAGTCATGTTCTTGTATCCACAAAATTTGAGAAAACCTGTTATGTGCGTTTTAAATGTTCTGGGTATATAATATAATAATACTATTTTGCAGGAAATGAAGCGTAGTGGACGAGAACACAAAAAGGCCTCATTAAAACGGTTAAAATCCGTTGAGGATTGTTTAGGAGCATTAGAACATAAGGAGTCGGTGACATCCACACCATCCCGCAAATGTCCACAATTACCGCCAGGGTTTGGCTTTAACGAGAGTACCATACATCATTACAGACCAAAGGTAAACCGAAGAGCTTATGGAACTAGCGGTTGTCAGAAATTTCAAAACTTGCGTAGTTTGTCAAAAACGCAGAACAGAGGAACAATTCAGACGAAGGCTAGACATGCAGCGCTGCATCTGCATTTACCAGGAGAAGCGGACAAGAGTCTTGAGACGGATACCTTAGATCTAAAGCTAGATAATGAGGTGGAGAAGAGTGCCGAAATGGATGACGCTTGTCCTAAGGTGGAGAAAGTCACTAAATTGTCAATCCCTAGTCAGCAATTCTCTAAAACCTACCCATCAACCAAGAAATCTACTTGGAAAAGCCTTAATGATGATGATTTAGAAATGGATATAATTATTCCACAGCAGATTCGAGATAGGCAGCTTGCGCATCCACCGAGTGAAGTTCCTGAGGACTACAGTGATATGAAAGCTAAAGATATCAACGAGCCACTAGTATCGTTATCCTGTGTAAGAGTGGATATATTAGTTCGGAAGAAGGTAAGACCAATTTATGTTGTGTTTTCCATGAAAGATATTGGTATAGGAATAGTTGTATGCTTAACTTACATTCAGAATGTGGCTGAACAATTAATACTTTTTTTTAGAAATTAAGGCTTTATGCCCATAAATCATTCTTACAAATTATATAAATACTAGCCCCGCATACGTATCTCTGTACTCCGACCTTTACACGCGCGTATCCGTAACAGAATGGTTGTACAGCGACAGTATAGAGATGTGACGTCCGTGGCTGGACTATATAAATACATACATTTGGTTAAATCAAGAAATAAGATGTACTAGTCATCTATACAATCTTTCTTTAAACAAAACATGAATACAAGTTTAAATTACCGGTATACATTATTCTTATAGACACCACGGTATATTTTTATCTACTATATTTGAAGTTAATACTAAAGTAGAAAAAAACACATATGAACATAATTATGCAACACATTGTACAAGCACATAAAATATGCATGTTAACATAAAATAGGAATAAGTGGTGAGAGACAAGAGTGTACCTCAAACACCATATAATTTACCTAGTATAGCAATCATAATTACAAAGAATGACTGAGGTAATGTTATATAGACTAAAAGTACAAACAAAAAAGAAGAAAAAACAATGACTCAAATACTTTGAGATAAAAGTGCATTTTTTTAGCTTTATATGAAAGCTATATTGTATCCGTGTGTGTACCGTGACAGTTGGGATATCCATTATTAATCTCTGTGTTAGTGTGGTTGTCAGAGTTGTTTCAAAGCATAATTTATCTTATTCACAATCTAAAATTGCTGCGTTACCCTCTATTCAGAAACCTCGAATCAACAAGAGTATATTATTTCAATGTAGTAACAATTTATTACGTGAAGAGTAACATAGGTTGTCATGGTAACCGTTTTCTCATTCAATAGACATACGATCGATACAAATTAAATCAAATGATTTATACACATTTTCTTAATGACACGATATGTATATCTTTTATTTATGATAAGTTTTTAGTGAAATAAACCTACAGTCTCAAAACTTTCCAGACATCCCTCGTATCTATTTAAATTCTCTAGAGCAACAGCCTCTCAACAAGAGTCTCGATCTGCGTCTTCTATATCGAGGGTTCAGAGCAAGACTATACTAACACCTATGTGTTTATATAGGAGTTAGTATAGTCTTGCACTGAACCCTCGATATGTTGTTGCTCTGCATGGGTTGACTTATATATAGATCTATTCATGGATATCTAGAAATGACAGGATAATATCAGGTCAAGAAATCGACCATTTGCATGCTCATCCGGTTCGAAGGATTATATTTTTCGAATATACTGTTTTTGAAATGACTACACTTATATGTATTTCTCAAATTGAAATATTTTATTTCAACTTTTGTTACTTTATTGGGTGGTTCCATTTGACCCTGGAGTTGACCCTTTGACCACTGGGACTTCAAAAAAGCCACGATTTGGCAATATTCTTGACTTCTGAAGTTCGGGATCAAATAGCTCCACACGGGGCTCAAACATACGTCCTTCGTATCGGGAGTCGGGTGCTCTACCCCTTTTCCAGTGACAACTATGCCTCACTAATTACATTACAGTAACCCTTAAAATGAGTTCATGACCATCATTTTAACACTATCTATAGAGGACTGAACGACTACGTGAAGTGTTATCGTAAGGCCAAAATTAATCAAATTGCTGAGAGGACTAAAGTTGTTCGGTATTGAACACTGGTTTTGTATTCACACTTGCAGATTCAAAGAAAGTAGGAATAATTATGGTCCATTGTTGAACCATAAAATAAGTTTAAATGTGCAGTTAATATTTCTACCTGTATTGAGAATGTTATGCTGGTTACGCTCAAATTTTGAACTATTTTTTAACCGATTCACTTATCTGTTATTTTTGCGCCACTTCCGGAAAAGGTAGTTTTCGTATTAAAACGATGCGACTGTCGAAAATTGCTAAAGAACCGAACAAATAAAAATATATTTCTTTGCTGTCTCCTGACAGACACGAAATTAATTCACCGCTCGGAAAGGTTTCTGTGAAAAGCAATACTTTTAAATCAGTCAACATCAATAAGAAATATGAATAAGCATTTCTTAAAAAGTCCCTACTTCCTGACCCGACCGGAAGACAGAGAACAATGGATTCCAGTATTAACGTTTGGTAATCACATTAATACAGCTACAATTAATTTATTTTTAGTTCTATTTTGGTTTTCAAATTTACTGCATATTTTCTGTATTCTATCACATGCAGACGGAATACAATTTAATGGCTAAATTACCCAACTATGCGTAGCTCGTTTACAGTTAAAATGTAATTCCTTGTCATCCCTATGATATGAGTTGTAATTTTGAAAACTTAATAGGTTGGACTGTTTTCTTGTTTTGGTTTTTTATGTTACTGAAAATACGTTTTACGTCATGACATGGTTTGTATGTTAATCATAAAAATACTCTATAATTCACTTTTTATATACAGAATATATCCAGTATACGGTAATAAATGCGCAATATAATAATGTCACGTGGTTTATTAGCGCATGACTGAAATTTAAGGATACCGCTTGACGTTCTGTGGATAAACACGAGGGTTTTCCCAAGACGGTCGCATGGAGGAGTTTATATTATTACGCCGTTCAACTTGTTCACATAAAAACGATCTTCATATGTAAATTAAATCATTCACTGTTGAGCGTGGTATATAGTAGATACTTTATTTAGAATACATACTATATAGATCAGGATATTTTAATTTTGATATTTTGTTAGAGTTCGTGTTAAGTAAACTAAAATGCGTTTGATAAAAACTTGCCATAGATCGTGCGGATATGATCATTTCGATATACCGGATTATTTCCGTTCGAACGAATATGTTCGAAACAGGAGAAAACGTTCAAAGATATTGTCGGTGTTACTCAAAGGCAGCTGTTTTGGTGGAATGAGATGCGAGGTATTCTAAATAATCTTACAGTTTCTTGACTTGCGGTTTGAGTTTTAATTCACTTAATTAATTAATATTTAACGCCATTAAAATAGAGATACATGTATAACCATTCACATCCGTACGGTGATTTACTTGCCAAAGAAATATCATGAACATGCTTCTTTTAACAAATGTGCAGTCTTGATGTGTACAAAGAAGGATGATATGTTAAGCAATATTGCTATATTTTGCAATACAACATAGAAATAAGCTCATGAATGCTTTATTATTATGATGTAATCATTGATAGTAATTATAAATTATAACATCAGCACTTTGATTAATTTTGGCCTGACGATAACACTTCACGTAGTCGTTCAGTCCTCTACCGATAGTGTTAAAATGATGGTCATGAAATCATGTTAATGGTTACTGTAATGTAATTAGTGAGGCATAGTGGTCAGTGGTCAACTTCAGTAGCCAAGAATGTTATACTAGTACTGGTTAGTAGCATAGGAAACATTGTAAAAGACTGATTAGTATAAGCTGTAAGAACTTTTTTTTATAATTGTTTGAACTAAATTCTAAAATATAGCTTGAAATAAACAGGGGTTCCACTAGGTGCTGAATCTCAAGTGTAAGTGTAAGGCCAAATATCGATATTTCCAGTCGTCTAATTTGCATTGATTTGATGGGGAACGCTACGTATTTATCATGATTATTTCTTTATTTTTTAAACAATCTGTTGACTTGAGCTGGTGACCTATAACAAATTCACTACGGAATTGATATTATAAAAACAATTGTTATTTACGACCTTAATTTCTTTGACAAAACCATTTATGTAATATAAAAGTAATTGGATCAAAGTGTAATACATTTTCCCATACTTTACTTATTTGTAACAATAAAACGCTTTTAACACCAGGTACGAAATAAAAACTAAGTAAAGTAGTTGTGTTTAAATGACGTAAAGTTTAAACTAATCAGGCTGATCAAGCATGCATGAATTTGTATTTAAATGTGATATGCACTAAAATGCATTCAAACTTTTCTCTATATATGGCTTAACGCGGATGTCTATTTATGAGTGAACACGACTTATGTATTTATTTGTTCATTTCATTTTAAAATTAAAAAAATACTCACGGAATAGGGGTTTCATCCTACACAACACGACGCGTCGCTCACATTATTGATTACGTACGTTACCTTGGTAACCTTGTTAATTACCTCCTATAACATTTTTCTCACTTTTATAGACTTTAGATTGATCACAATTACACCTAGATGAGATTAGATATAAATATAAAACAAAATATATATGATATTAAATATCAACAAATATTAACAATCTTCGATAATAAGACCACAATTTGTTCTAAAAAAATTCGGTCAGATTAAAGAAGTGGTCGGAATATGGAGTTAAAAGGTGGAAGAAAATTTGGACACTTGGTCCATGACAATACGGGCTTATTAATGAGGTGGTCTTAATTTTGAGGTGACATTTATTGGAGGTTTTACAGTAGAATGGGTATCTTACTTTGCTGTTGAATTGAATTCTTATAAGCTATTTCTAGAAAATGTATCTCCGCAGTTTTTTTACCTTGCGACTGCGTATTTAATCTGAACTAATCTGAAGTTTACCATCATAAAACAACAAATATGACAATGCAAATTGCTGAATAAAAGCTCCAAATAAATTGGGAATCCACAGTTTAACTTGTTATACTGATTGGTACGTTTTAGTAGGCATATACATGAACTATTTCTGGAAATTGTATGAATATCAAATACCAACATAATTTTGATTAAAAACTTCAAATAGATTGGGAATCCACAGTTTAACTTGTAAGACTGATGAGTATATATAAGTAGGCATAGGCCAAATGCATGAACTATTTCTAGAAATTTTATCAATATCAAATACCAACATAATTTTGATTAACAACTTCAAATAGATTGGGAATCCACAGTTTAACTTGTAAGACTGATGAGTATATATAAGTAGGCATAGGCCAAATGCATGAACTATTTCTAGAAATGTTATCAATATCAAATACCAACATAATTTTGATTAACAACTTCAAATAGATTGGGAATCCACAGTTTAACTTGTAGACTTCTCGTATGCTATAACAATGTATCGAAAAACACGAAATATCTTGAAAAAAGATGGTCGGTGCAATTCAACGGTTAATATTTGTTGTGCAGAATAAGAAAATGCCGGGATGTTACGATTGCTGGTCACTCCAGATCCAAAATGGATTTCGGTAAATTCACCGAAATTTTAATGGATTTCGGTAAGGTAACGTACCCTTTATCGAAATGTTAACCAATCCGCGTCAAGTTTACAAATGTTTTTCGATTGAAGGGAAATTGCCTTGCTGGTTAACGTATAATTTGATTGGTTTACACAACACTGATATGCAAAAAAGAAAAACCATGTTAGTACGGCAGCGCCGAAAAATAAAAATCGATATATTATCGATGGCACCGTTTAAAATTGCGGAACCTTAATTTTAGTAACAACGCGTATTACATCAATATTCAAAATCCTAAACATTCTTAACACTTATTTTATTGCATTTCGATGACATTAAACTATCTTTGATAATTTAAGTTAAATTGTATGTTCGGGATTGTTTATGTTATTTATATGCTTGTCAGGGTTTTTTATAAATAATTAATGAACTATTCGTTATTATAAATTATATGCTTGTCAGGGTTTTTTATAAATAATTAATGAACTATTAATTAGCATATATTTTACTGTGACATAACTTGTTTTTTATAAAAATAAAGAAGAAAAATCATTTTAAATATATTTTTTATTTCTTAACTGTTTCTTGATACACGACTGAACGGACCAAACATTACTTGTGCAACATTTTCAACATGTTACTATAAATTTTGGGAAGCAGTGTACCATTTAATTTAACCAATACAAATGCGTGGATGAAATAAAACATATTATTAAATGAACAATACTGAATAACATCTTTGAACACTGAAATACTAGTAACGTATTAAGAACATTATCACAACACCAAACTGTATTAAACTATTGTGGTTAGTTATTCAACATGTAAAATGTTCAGTTACTACACTTTCTGGGAAACTGTGTAACATGTTATCTAAACAATAAAAATGTGTGGTTAAATGAACAATATTGAATAACATCTATGAACAATGAAATACCTCTAACGTGATTATTATGTCGTATGTGTCAATGCCACTAAGGTTATGGGGTCGGTATGTAAAGTATGTAACAGGTTTCAATAATTTAAACCTTACGTTCTAGTTCTTCCGTGTTGACAAAGAAACTTTTACCAAGTTCCAGTTAGAACGAAATAAAATATTTTCCTGTTTTGTTAATTCTTTAACCAAAATTCCCCTTCAAATTTCCCCTGGTTGTAGCTTGTATACATGGCACGCAATTCAGCGGAAATTAACTTTTATCTTTTGACAGGTTTCATTTACATTGAAGCAAATAACGAAGAACGTTAAATATGTTGCAATAGTTTAAATACGTACTGAAACTGTACACACATAACGTCTAGCGTTGATGAAAATGTAATATCTTAATTAATGTCCTTGTCGTTGTCAATTTACGGAGTTTAACTGGTGTGGGATTGGCGGGATTTAAAGTTTTCATAAATGGTGAACTTCAGGGTTTCCCTAGGATTTTTTCAGCTAAGGGTCCTTCGACCCTCCTGTTTGACATATTGGGGGTCCCATATATGTAGTTTAAACTAGACAAAGGTTTATTTTAGGGGTCCCAGGGATGCACAGTAAGTGGACAATGGAAGTCCCTAGATAGAAAAGGAGTCAGGAACTGAAGATTTCTGCGTCAGGGAAATCCCTCGTGAATACTGATTGAAAATTTATATCCCCCGAAGGACATATATTGATTAAGATTTTAATTACGAATTTATTGGCAAAAACTGTTGTCCGTTATTTTCCTCTGATATGAATTACCATTCCCTGAATGTTTTATCTCCGTTTGTTTCAGCGTCCAGAAAAAGAAAGTACCGTACAGATACACCATATACACAAGGGGCTGACCTTGCAGGACGACTTTGGGGCCCGATTGAAAACATACAGAACCAAAACACAAGATGGACAGGAGTATTATCGCCATATTTTCTACGACGTCGAAAAGGGGGAACCTGCCGAAAAAATGAAATTACAGTACGTATGCCCTAAACCTAACTAACCACTATTTCCCATGCTCAACTGATCTAGATAAAGTTGCTTCTGAAAAATATTTCCCATTCTCCTAAAGCAATTGAATACATATAGTATTTCTCATAAATGAACACAATAATATCTAAATATGTTTTGAATGTTCCTGTGTAAATATTTGAAACTTTACCTTAATGTTTAGCAATTGGTTAATTATACTTGGGACAGAAAACGATCAAGATCAAATCAGGGCCAATCCTGAAGATTCTGTTAAATGTATATTGTAGCTAGCGATTAGTAAGAAAGCTTAAGATCGCGTTTACTCTTTTGATCATTGTATGCATCGTGTTGTTTTAACTTTTCAGAAATAACAATGAAATTGTATTACTGAATGAGGTGTTTGTGCCAGATTTAACTCATGATGAGGTACTGAATCTTTTCCATGGGGTGAAGGTGGATGGAGAGACGCGATTTCGACTTGTAAGTACAATTTTATAGCAGTTACGACACATGTGTTTTAGTAAAAAGTGAAGTGTATTGTGTTTTAATATAATAGTGTCACCCCTATATAGGGCCAGCCATTTCTGACTTATGAGACACCTACTTTATTAGCACACTTACTTCCCGATTCCGAGCCTTCAATGCCGTGCACTAGGCATGTGCGCACACGGTAACCATTGTTTAACTAGCTGGCTGCTCCCAAATCGGCCATATCAGAACGGACCCCACCGGGATTCGAAACTCGGCCACGGAGACGGTATATTTTAGTATTTTCAAAACACGACCGTACAACTCAATTCAAAACCTCTTTAAAACGGCCCTTTCTTGAATAACAACCTCTCGATATTCACAAACGGGATCAGTTTTAACTATCAGCCCCGCCTCTCTAGAGTACCAACCTTTCACCAGCGTTCAAAATTTGCGCCTCTTAAAGCGGAGATTCTTTGGAGATATTGAACTGTATTCTAAATGCCATGACATGACATGAAACATCAAAATCTAAATCCTTTAATTGGATATGCACGGGTTGGCTAATCTAACCATTTAATGTGTTTAATATAATTTTCTTATGCATTACCTTGCACCTCGCGATTATTATAAGTAACTGAACCTTCTCTAGCATTTATTTTATTTTCGCAACATACGCGTATGCATAATTACAATATTACTGTTATCGACCCTATTTGTATTTTTCAGGTTATTCGTTATGTTGACAGAAAAGTTTCAAAGAAAACTTGGGTGTGGTTTGATACGAGCGCAATTCTATCTCCTGATGACCATCCTCCAGAAACTGGTATATAACCTTCACCTTCATAGTTGATACACCGGCTCCGTGTTCACAAAGACTTCATTTTTAGGATCAAGATCAAATATTACTTTCCTGCCAACTTTGAATACTGCATACATGTTTTCAATTGCTTTCAAGAAATGGCAAATATAGATCTATTTCAGAATCAAATTGATCCAGATCAGTTGATCCTTTGTGAACACAGGGCCAGGTCTTCAGACGCAAGTTTTAGACTCAGAAATAATAATCATTATGTTTTGATTATAAAAACGTAATTGTGCAATTGAAGTTAATTGATACAGTACGGAAAACCGGTGTTGACATTCACGCTTCATCATTTCTCTCCTAGGAAAGTCTCGATTTCAAGATTTCCTATTCACAAATTTGTGAATTTGCGAATTCACAGTTTCAACTTCACGAATTCATAATCTTGAATTCGTTATTTCACGATTTCAACTATATTGGTCTTAAATGTTTGATACGGAAAATATATTTTTTTCCGAGAATAGGTGGTTGCTTAAGGGAGGGACGTACTGGAGAGGTTGCTCTGTTAAAGCTCTCTAAAATATATGAGGGCTGCTATGGGATTTACAACCTCTTCTGTGACGTCATTTCATGAAAACGCAGCATGTGATGTCACTTTTTGCAAGCAGGAAACAATATTGTCTCCATATGGTCACTACATTTTCATATTGCCATGTGACGTTTTCTGAAAATGGCGTAAATTAAAGAAGAGGTTGGAAATCGTACAGCGGCGCTCATATCTAACATTAATATTTCAGGCGATCGGCATCCGCTGGTGGAAGATGAACATTTTAGAAAATTACCGAACAATGAGACAGAAATGATAACAACATGCAGATTTAGAGTAAAGGGCACGAAAGATTTCATCGTTATTGAAGACACTAAAGTTAGTGTCAGTTTAACAGCATGTAAGTATTGCAGTTAACAGCTACCTATTACACCGTGACTACCCTTTTGGACAATGTATGATATTTAGGAATTCGGTAATATTTTTGGTAACTACCCAACGAAGCTTGCAAAAGATTTTGCCATTGTAAATTGTTCAGATTTTCGTCATATGAGATCGGACTCCAAAAATGGTAGTACAAAACGAAAAAGATTAGATGAGTTTTTTCCTAAAAATTTTTTTTCAAGAGATTCAAATGAGATTTGTCTCAATCTCCGTTTCTTATTTCAGTAAAATCTCATATTAAGCTGAGATTTCTATTTGAGATGCTTTGAGAGATCGGGGCCTGTTTGCAAGGGTCCCAATGGTGGTTTTATTATTGAGTGTTTACTGTACAGAAATAATAATTGTATGTACTTCTTATTTCAGACGATGTTCGTGTAACTAGTCGCTATTCACAGGATGCGACAGGGCAAGTGACATTTAAAGCCAGTCTTTGCGCTATTGACAAACCAAATTTCATCGGTGTCTCTGGGAAAAAGATAAAAATTATGGTGAGTTATATTTCACATTTCAGTAATTTGCGTGTGCCTTGAACTTTAAAGTGAATTCAGTTTATATTACACTGTAATCTACCGCTTTAAGTGTTTAATATTACCGTCACTCACCATTCAGATGTCATTTACAGGGTGTTTGTTCACAAAGTTTTAATTTCGATAAAATGAAAATAATGTTGTGTACACTGGCTTTATTTCGCATAATGAAAACTACTGCTTTTTTCATGAACATCTGTTTTATATTGAACTCTCTTGCAGAAGTAAACTATATATATACAGCGACATAGATGGAACGAGCAATTAAAACAATACTAATTCGAACTTTGGGAACGAACTTTTTTAACGCCCTGTACTTGAAGTATTTACGATGTGCTTACGATTTCAGCATAGATCGGTCATTATTTACATGCTATTTCATTTTGTACGAATTAAACATTTCTTTGATATTCTTTAAATATCATCAAATAGATCTTGGAATTCCACTTTTCTTCCCGAGTCTGAGATTTAGTTTTTAGAGATGTAAAACTTCACTTTAAGACCGATTTAAAATCAAGACCACACCATTAATAAGAGTGTGCTTTCATTTCTAACTTGATAATCTGACCATCTGACTACTTCGGAAACAATGGTGGTCTTATTATTGAGGTTTCCCTGTATAACATTACCAGCATACTGCATTAAGGATGGTTAATTGAACTGTGTTGTAACAGACATTGTTTAGGCTTGAAATATTTGATTACTTTACAGTGTAACCTCGACAATAAGACCACCATTGTTGCTGAATAAGGTTGGTCTTATTAATGAGGTGGTCTGATTATTGAGTTAAAATGAGGAAGATATTTTTGTAAAACTGGTCGATTAATTTTTTAATGAGGTTGTCTTCATTTCAAGGTGGTCTTTATGCGAGGTTTTATTTTATTTCATCATCAGTTATATACAGTAAACCCTCAATAATGTGACCACCATTGGGTCGCTTGAAAACGTGTCTTTTTATTGAGGTGGGCTTAATATTGAGGTTGAATCAAAAGCAAAACTTTGAAAATGGACTTGAAAACAATTGTGTTCAATTTTTTTCAGTGGCGGTCTTTAAGCGAGGTTTTACTGTACTTATATGTATTACAATCTTCTATTTGCAGCATACTCCGTTTTGGTTCCATATGTACCAGATAAGTGCTGACATCGCATTTAAATCTGACGGTAAGCGTACGATTATATTTCTTTATTTATATATTGTCTTATAGGGTTCAATGTCACACATTGTGCATGCCAGCTCCATTTAGTATCTTGACATAATGCATCGTATTTTCGGCGTAGCTGTATAATATTGATGTTGACCAACATTTTATACCAATCAAATGTTGTATATGAAGCGCGTTGTTTAATATTCTTTAGACATCCTTCTATCTACGCCGTTCATCATTTTAAAATATATTTCTTGTTTAATATGAAATTGTTAGACGCACACACGGGAGATTATCACGAGTTTATATCTGCTAGAGTTTTTTCCCTTTATTCTTCCTATAGGATATGTATATTATAGTACATACGCAGTAGGAGGGATACAGGGAGAGAACTCGTGACAATCTATGTGGACACACTATAGTTCAGTTTGATACTGGGCATTTGAACTTAGGCGATCATTCATGGATTAAGACAATTTTGGGTTTTGTTAACGAAACACTAACATTGTGCTGTGATATTTTGCGTAAACATTACATATGATATGGATTGTGTTTGTTTGAATGTGCTGAGACATTTTGCGAAAACATTACATATAATATGGATTGTGTTTCTTTGAAAGTACAGACTTAGATTAAACACTACTAGTAAATATGTATGTCACATAACCACGAACGGATGTAATTTTATAGAAAAAAAATATTGGCTTGTTGATGACTTTACGTTTCACTAATTATGAGGCATTTTTTCCAGACAAATTCCTTGCATATGACCGGCGAGAACAGATATTTACAACAAACACAACGGAATGTCTTTTTGAGAAAATTCCTCTAGATGGAGAGGGTCTGGATGAAATAGATGCAGAACCTGTACCGGGTACTAGTGCTGCAGCTGAACAATTGAACCAAGAAGACCACACTACAAATGACGAGCACCAAATAGAACAGCATTCAAAACTTGTACACACGTCATCACAAAAGAGCAATGCTTCGTCGTCGCCCGATTTCTTTCCGTCACTTTCTCAAAGCACGTCGTTTTCAGACATTGAATACGCGGATGCAGGTTTCTCCGGATATATGACGTCATCTCAGTCGTCAGGAGATAACAATGAACTCGAATCAAGTGGTTATCAGACGTCTGGTTCTCTTGATGTGAGTCTGTTCGAAGACAAGCCAAAAACACCTAACACACCAATGGCATGCCTCAGTATGAGCGACATGAATACACAGTTGACTTCGAAATAGTGTAGACCCATTAAATCATTGTTATTGATCGTATTTTATTTGATCTTTTATCAAATAAAAAATAAAAAAAACATGTTTTCTTTTTTATAAAATAGGTTTTGTTTCTTCTTCAATTGTAGTTTCCATGTTTCATGCCATTTATCAACAGTGTCGAAGTACATTAAAACTTCACACCGTAAGGCCACCTCGAAGTAAGGACCGCCTCATTTATAATACATGTACCGTATTTTCATATGCCAGTTTTTAATTGTTCTTCCATAACTTAACCTAGATAATCACACCACCTCATATCTAAGACCGACTCTCATGGGCGGATCCAGCGGGGGGGTCCGGGGGGTCCGACCCCCCCTGGAATGGCTCAGACCCCCCCTGGAAAAAATAAAAAAATGATAAACAAGCGTGATAAAATCGACAGCTTTCTATAACATTAATCAATGAATAATAAATTTATCAAACATTATGTTCCATAGCTTCACTTTTATCGTTATTGTGTATCTTTCTGAATTCAATATTGCATCAATCACGCGTGTAATGAATGTGTAAGCGACTGTGCTAGGCTGTATGTCAGGTTGTTGCTACGCTGCGTAAATATTTATAGCTGACACGCAAATATTCATATTTGTGACGTCATTTAAGGCAATAGTGACGTAGTTATTTGATGTATCAAGAATTTGCAGTGCAGTTTGGCTTTCGAGTAAAAACAGCACGTCATTCTTGTTAGCTTGATTTTTTTCCGCAATTAATAATGTCAGTTGAAATAAATAAACTGCATTCCGCGTTACAAAGGTCTGCCAGCTATGGATGGCAATCATTTAAATTCCAGGTGTCTTTACGTCTTCTAAGCCTAAAGAGCACAACTTCAGAATTTTTGAAATCTGCCTCTGTTGCTTCTCTCCAATACTGTCAGGAAGATAACATTTCAAGATTTCTGTACCCTACTGATGCCCCTCCAAACCTAACCCCTGTGTCCATTTTTGGCGATGGCAATTGATTCTTTCGGGCGTTGTCATTAGCCAGCGCTTTCTCAAGTCAGTGAATAGAAGGATGTTTCAATCAAGTATGTTTGTTTGAGTGAAAATGCAACGATTTTCATTTAAGGAAGGTGTTCGGACTTATTCTCGTGTTAATATTACTAAAGCAAAAAAAAACAACATAATTTGTTCTTAAAAATACTAAAAAAACTTTTAAAAAACACACAAAAAAACCCGGATCTATATTAGTGGAGACCTCCTCGTGGTTAGAACCGGTAACGTTTGTTAAAACAGATACAAACGGCTAACATCTGCTTGAATGTGGAAAGGGATTGTATTTCTGTAATTTTGTGGGCAAAAGTTGGACCCCCCCTGGAGAAAAATCCTGGATCCGCCCCTGGACTCTCAATGGAACCAATGGTGGTCTACATATTGATGTTCCACTGTACATGTAATATACGGTATGCAGCTGAGCTATCCATCGTATTCGAGTGTCTATCTAGTTTAAAGAGCAGTTCTTTTCCTCATCTATAGACCAGAAATAAACGACAAATGGCATAAGTTTGTATAGTCTTAGTCCAAATATCAATCAGACCATGTCCATCGTCAGTATTTGATTAAATATCCGACATACGTTTATTCGACAACCTTCTATCTGAATACTTGGTATCATCCGAAATAAATATTGGGTGCCGGTGAATTTTCTTGTGCACATCGAATTGAAATGGGTTATTCGAAATCATGTATTTTTCAAAATAAAATTTCGGAGCCGATGAATTCGAATGAGCGAGGTCCGACTGTAATTGTGTTTTTGTTCGAGATTTACACCGTTTTTCAAAACTGTTTCAGTTATGTAAAAACTTTTTAGTAAAAAAACTGAAATGAATATGTATTTTATATGGGGATATACAATTAAAATACACGATTCGACAAGCAGAGTTTGACAAAACATGACCTGTTGTAAAGTCTGGAATCCCGTGACTGTTTGTCCAACATGATGTATTTACGAGTATCTGGTCTCATTTATTTACTCAATACTGTGACAATATATTTTCACATTTCGCTAGCTAAATACTGTATATTTTCACATTTTCGAGTTCGCTAGCTA
This sequence comes from Mactromeris polynyma, assembly GCA_032209605.1. Taxonomy (NCBI): domain Eukaryota; kingdom Metazoa; phylum Mollusca; class Bivalvia; order Venerida; family Mactridae; genus Mactromeris; species Mactromeris polynyma. The sequence continues at coordinate 13,411,418 of JASFXZ010000020.1, read as the reverse complement.
GCTTACAACTAAATGAAATACACTGGACCAAGACTAGAAGTACACATAGTTTAACTGATTTATTGTGAAAATACCAATGAGAATACATTTAAACCTCAATAAAAAGACCACCCTTGGGACCCTTGAAAACTGATCTTCTTATTGAGGTGGTCTTAATATCGAGGTTGGATAAAAAGCAAAACAGTGAAAACGGACTTAAAAATTGTGGTCTTATTATTGAGGTGGACTTATTATTGAGATGGTCTTTAAGTGAGGTTTTACTGCAGTTTGATGTAGTCGTGTATTCGTGTATATAAATGAAGTTCAGTAACTTAAATATGGCAGAAATTTGACATTTCTGATAAAATGTTATCGTGCCTGGTTGAAGTTTTCAAATGTCACTGTGAAAGTAAGATTTACATAATTGGGTAAGCATTTCTTGACAATACTGCCGAGCGATTGCGTAATTGGCTGACATGACTTGTGTACAATAAAACTTCAGTAATAAAACCACGCTTGTAACCCTTGAAATAATGTATTTTTATTAAGGTGGTCCTAATATTGAAAGAGCAAAACAGTGAAAATGGATTCTTAATTTTGAGGTGGTCTCATTCTTGAGGTGGTCTTCAAGTGAGACTTTACTGTACATGTATAATTATTTCTCGATGAATGATGGGACAAAGTATTTGTGTACAATTGTTCCCGATATTAAAATAACTCATACTGAAATGTGCGTTAAATCGGCATTACATTTTCTTCCCCTTCTCAGAATGCTTTTAGTCCAGTGCCAAACGGTGCTAAATGCGGTTTTTGGGAGTAAAATGTTGTAAAATGTAAACAAAAATATGAATTTCTGGAATTTGTCCATATCAAAATCATATTTAGCAATAACATTGCAACATAACATACCTAAAGTATAGACACATCATTAATGTTGTCAACTGCGATTTTTGGACTAAAATGTTGAAAAAGTAAACAAATTAAAGTGGCAATTTCTGGAGTTTGTCAATAACTGGACACAATTAAACTATATGCTCTATTAGTTTTACATTTACTTGTTTCTAAATCTAAAGTAGATGCTTTAAGTCAATAACACGAAAGAAGGGATTTTGACAGATCGGAGAGGATTTTCTAATTTATAGCAAACATGGAATGACATCAAGTTCCAATTACAGCAAAAGCATTATATTCGTGTTTTCATGTCAGAGATCATCATGTTCAACACTTAATGGTATAGAGTTCTTCAGTCACAGCGAAGTATCTTAGAAGAAAATCAGGAGTTAAATGACTAATTTATTTCATACTATTTCAAATTCAGTGAAATAAAAATATTTTCGTAGGCAGGAATGTTATTCCTTACCACATACGTAAAAAAGTTTTTTTTACATTTATTAATGACATAAAATGTGTAATACCGCTTTAAACAGACTCATCCTCAAAAATAAGACTCTTGAAAACTGGTCTTCTTATTGATGTGGTCTTAATATTGAGGTTAAATAAAGAGCAAAACCGTTAAAATGGACTTGAAAATTGTGTTCTTAATTTTAAGGTGATCTTATTTTTGAGGCGGTATTTAGGTGTGGTTTTACTGTATGTCATAAACTGGTTGAAAGTGCTAACCTGCCTGTAACACCACGCATAGTTGTAAAATAAGGTTACTGAATAATCTCTTGTTGACCTTACCTTTATGATTAAAATGAATTAAACTATCGAGAAAAACTTATCACGTTCAGTATTACAGATCACTTCGCCATAACGTAGTGACGATTCCCAGAATACAGCACATGTTGGTTCTTCTGTTCAGCATATTATATTCAACATTCCTCGTTTATTTCTGTCTTTGCTTGAAAAAGGGAGACCGGGTGTGAAGATAATAACAGTATATATAGCCATTTATGCTTTACACGATCGCTCGAGTTTTATATCATGGATATATACGTATAAACATATCTATCAAATGGGAGGTAATCGATGAAAAAATACCAAACTCCTATCAGCGGTTACGTCCCTTTGCTTTCCGTAATAAGACATATTTCTACGCGAATGTTGATAAGTTAGTCTCCTTTGCATTTACATTAGTGAAATGTAAACGATATATTAACAAAAAGTAATGGTAATAACTATCGATAAATGTTACCAAACTCCTATCAGCGGTTACTTCCCGTTGCTCTTCGTAACCAGGCAAATTTCTGCGCGAAGGCTGGTACTGGGACCAATGCCGGTAAGTCAGTCTTCTTTGAATTATGTGATATTTAAACGACTTATTAACATTAAGTATTGGTTATGTCTGCGTACGTTTCAAACAGTAACCAAGTTTCACAAATAGGGGAATTGAATTACTTGGTGTCCTACTACCGCTAAATTTTCTTATTGACTGATTGTGATAATATTACTCAGCAACATTTTGGCGATGGGTCTGAAAGTTCGATATGCCTATACACATTATATATAATTTTATATATATTTTATACCATAAGGTTGTCGTCTTAAATGACAATATGATCCTAACAATTTATTATATTACTGCAATGAAAGTCTGTTGTGTTAGCATGTTTCTGGAGTTCATTTAACATTTATGAAATATAAGATATTCGGTGCGCACGGCATGATACCAGCGACATGTTTACTTTACAGCGCTTACGAGCAGTTAACTAATCGCCGCTCGATGACTGCCTCCTAAACAGTAGTTGCCTTATTCAAGGATCTTGAAGTTCGCAGTTGAACCTTTCCCAGTGCAGGATTCATCCGGGTAGGTTAAGTTTACTTAGGTACGTCACATTGATCATATACTACATATACTCGTATGTGCAAAGTTGGAGTAATACTATGAAAGACAGGCGGTGGCATTAACACTTCATTATTTCTCTCCAAGGAAAGCCACACTTTCAAATTTCAATTTTGAACTTTCAATATTATGAGTTCGTGAAGTTGAAATCGTAAATTCGTGAAATTCAAATCGTGAATTCACGAATTCGTAAAGTGAGAATTTATCAATCGTGACTTTCATACGACAGAAATAATGAAGAGTAAATGTCACCACCGGTCTTTTCTATTATACACTTCCTTGTGGACTGATCAACATTGTATTCCACCAGCGCGACTGACGTGTTAATGTGTTGGCCTTTCCCGAAAGGAGCCATACAAAATAAGTTAATGGGCTGAATAAAAACATCGTGAATTGCCGAATTGCATTCGAACAATTTTCTATAACTAATTATACATTTTTTCCCTATATTTGTCATTAAAAATGTCTTCAGGAAATACATGTACATGTATTCTATAGCTGATTTGCCAATAATTTAATAATATACGAGTAGTCAAACAAAACATTCCCCTGATCTGTTTATTATCAAATGTACCAGCGAAGTACAATTTATTCATCCAACAATTGCAGGATATGCATAATCTTGTTGCAGCAGGAATCCAGAGAACACAGAAAAAGAACTACCATAGAGGTATTCATCTGGTTCTACGTTTGTTACAACAACAGAGTCACCTGCTTGTAACTGCAGAACGGTGTTCAAAGAAGCCGAGGCGAACGGCGACTCAAGTCCTCTGTTATACATATGACCAACAGTTATACAATTTCTTACGAATCGATAGTGATTGATGTGGGTACCATACGTTGTCATGGTAACGGAGAATATGTATGTCCCGCCAAATGGTGCCCGGAAGTCACCGACGTGAACGTTGTATGCATTACCCATATCTGGTAATGACATCATCGAATACTATTTTCTGTTTGGCACCGAGTTGTTCCGTGTTTTTTGCTCGCGCTTGATTTTTTTTAATTAACCAATCGGAGACTTGAATCTTCATTCAAACCTTACCAAAAACTGACCACTCATTGATTGCAGAGAAGGAATGCACTAGTGTCTATTATAGTCTACTATAGACAGAATGGCTTCGCATGCGCGTGATAGTCAAATTCTTAATATGTTTATTGATAGTAATATTCATAGTTCGTAACTATATTAATCATAATGGATAATTGATCATTGATGTAGAACTTCTGAATATTTGAAACCATAGGGAAAAGGTTGAAAGTGTAATTGCTTTATCTCGATTAAGTCAGTCGATTAACTGAAAACTTACTTTATGACTTTCAATTAAGTAAAACCTTTGTGGAATATTTGACGCACGCAACATCTTTTATTATCAAGTATTATATCCATTCAATCCCCTTTTCTCTTGTTGTTGTCCCCTTAAATCCTATATGGTTGTTTTTGATAGTCAGCCAGGCAATTCCTGACTTTCCCAATCCCTTATGTTTCGAAGGATTATGTTTCTCTGGAATCTGTGTGGGGAGGCATTGTCTAGTGTACGAATGTTGCGTTCATCAGTCCTTCATGTACATTGTATAAGAACGTACAACTTCTTAAAAGCGATCAAGAATGCCAGACAAATTTTAACCTACAGATTGCAACAAATTTGCATACTTCAAGTTGCGCCGATCATCTTTTTTAAAGATATTTCTTGTATGATTTGACCTGGTTTTTTATCCCCACATGACCCAATTCGGAACTTGACCTATATCTCATAAAGACTAATAGTGTCATGATTGTAAATGTGCCCTCGGGAGTGTAAAATAGTTTTTCTATGATTTAACATTAGTTGTTGACTCAAGTTAGCCAAGCAATAAAAATGTTAAGGATTCTACATCAAATATGGCTGCTAAAAACAGGTTGGTTACCCAATTAAATATCAGAATATCCAGTTCAGATTCATAAAAAATGGCTGAATAAGTGGCTGCTCAATGTGACTGGTTAATTCAAGTGGCAACAAACACATGTTCGACTGTATACCGTATCTGATATAGAATTATTTATTTGACAATTTATATATAAACATACAGTACAGTTATACCTGAAACAGGGTCAAACAATAACAGGGAGAAATGCTAACAAAATAGCAATATTTATAATATTGCTAACACGATTACTATGTACAGTAAAACCTCATACAGACCTTCTCGAATTTAAGACCATCTTATTTTTTAGACGGTGTTTTCAAGCAAAAGTTTTTCTTTGATGTTTCAACTGGATAATGAGACCACCTCACAACTGAGGTCAACCTTTTTCAGAACAAACAGAGGTTTTATTATTGAGGGTTTCCGGACCAATGGTGGTCTTATTATTGAGGTTTTCCAGACCAATGGTGGTCTTATTATAGAGGTTTCACAGAACCAATGGTGGTCTAATTATTGAGGTTTCACGGAACCAATAGTCGTCTTATTATAGAGCTTTCACAGACCCAATGGTCGTCTTATCATAGAGGTTTCACAGAACCAATGGTGGTCTTATTATTGAGGTTTCACAGAACCAATGGTGGTCTTATTATAGAGGTTTCACAGAACCAATGGTGGTCTTATTATTGAGGTTTCACAGAACCAATGGTGGTCTTATTATTGAGGTTTTCCAGACCAATGGTGGTCTAATTATTGAGGTTTCACAGAACCAATGGTGGTCTTATTATAGAGGTTTCACGGAACCAATAGTGGTCTTATTACAGAGGTTTCACAGAGCCAATAGTGGTCTTATTATAGAGGTTTCACAGAACCAATAGTGGTCTTATTATTGAGGTTTCACAGAACCAATAGTGGTCTTAGTATAGAGGTTTCACAGAACCAATGGTGGTCTTATTATTGAGGTTTCACAGAACCAATGGTGGTCTTATTATAGAGGTTTCACAGAACCAATGGTGGTCTTATTATAGAGGTTTCACAGAAACAATAGTGGTCTTATTATAGAAGTTTCACAGAACCAATGGTGGTCTTATTATAGAGGTTTCACAGAACCAATGGTGGTCTTATTATAGAGGTTTCACAGAACCAATGGTGGTCATATTATTGTGGTTTCACAGAACCAATGGTGGTCTTATTATTGAGGTTTCACAGAACCAATGGTGGTCTTATTATTGAGGTTTCACAGAACCAATAGAGGTCTAATTATAGAGGTTTCACAGAACCAATGGTGGTCTTATTATAGAGGTTTCACAGAACCAATGGTGGTCTTATTATTGAGGTTTCACAGAACCAATGGTGGTCTTATTATTGAGGTTTCACAGAACCAATGGTGGTCTTTTTATAGAGGTTTCACAGAACCAATGGTGGTCTTATTATAGAGGTTTCATAGAACCAATGGTGGTCTTATTATTGAGGTTTCACAGAACCAATGGTGGTCTTATTATAGAGGTTTCACAGAACCAATAGTGGTCTTATCATTGAGGTTTCACAGAACAAATGGTGGTCTTATTATCGCAGTTTCCCTGTACAGTAAAACCTGACTTAAAGACCACCTCAATTATAAGACAACCTAAAAATTAAGAAATCAAGTTTCAAGTCAATATTCTCTGTTTTGCTCTTTATTCAACCGCAATATTTAGACCACCTCAATAAGAAGACCAGTTTTCAAGGGTCCCAATGATGGTCTTATCATTAAGGTTTTGCTGTGTATTTCACTGTATATGGGATAATTGTTTATGTCTGGAAATACTGGAAATACAGGCCAAGTCAGCTGTTTTGCGCCTGATTAACACATGATAGTATGGCACACAAAATGTAAAACAAAATTCCAAGACTTATCATTGTTTTTCAGGATTTTCCCTCGTCATATGATTTTCGTTTGAACAAATTTAGCGTTGTAATATCATGTTCATTTGTATATACTGGTCATCCGGAAGATCCGGGTTCAATTCCTGAGCTGGACAGGTTAGGTTCGTCCCTGACATTCGCTGCGGTCAAGTCCTACGCTGATGAAGAAGTTGTCAGTAGCTTGCGGAAGAGCATGTTAGTACTGGTTGACAATTAATTCCAGCAAAACTAGTTATGACAACTGGCGGCCGTAGATGACTGAAACATTGTTGAAAAACGGCGTAATACCCGCTGAAAACACACACAAAATTGTTACATACTGGTCGAAAGAGATAACCCGTCATTTTGTACTTTGAGATTCGTTTCTACAATATGACATAGAGAGTCTGAAATGTCGAACGTAGTTTCGACATATTTATCGACATTATCAGTAGTTCAATTCATTTGAATTATAAGATGTTATAGCTTACTGACCCAAACTCAACCGACAATCTATCAAGTAGCTTTATATAAACTATAGTGTGTATGTGAAACCGTCGAAGTCAAAAAATTACAAACAATGGGTTTAAAACTTCCGCATGTTTGGACGCTTGATGGAAAAACGGGTGAACATCAACAGGAAGATTACTACAGAAATGTTTTACAAGGCGCATTGTCATAGACATAAACGTAACCGTTGTGAAATGTTGAATGTTAACAATATAGCTGTGAATTATTATCGTAAGTTAATAAATGAATCTTTTGACTGTACAGTAAAACCTCACTTAAAGACCACCTGAATAATAAGACCACATGGAAATTAAGAACACAATTTGAAGTCCATTTTCACGGTTTTGCTCTTCATTCAACCTCATTATCAAGACCATCTCAATAATAAGACTTGTAAGTTTTCAAGGGTCCCAAAGGTGGTCTTATTATTGAGGTTTTACTGTAAGCATATGTTTTGCTGTATTACTTAATTCATGTTTGTATATTTAATCATGAGTCAAAGGCATTCGTATTTGCCAAATTTGCTAGATTTGATCAAAAGTGTTTGCTTGCATTTCTTGCCGTTTTTCTAAGAACGTTTAAAATGTACAGTTTATTTCTGAGATTTTTTTGTAAAGCATCATTTTACTGCAGTTCGGAACTCATTTTTTATGAAAATAACTGTTGATTGTAATGATCTATAGCGTAAATGTTGAACAAACATGATAGGATATCGTGAAGTCATGTTCTTGTATCCACAAACTTTGAGAAAACCTGTTTTGTGCATTTTAAATGTTCTGGGAATATAATATAATATTACCATATTGCAGGAAATGAAGTGTAGCGGACGAGAACAAAAAGGCCTCATTAAAACGGATAAAATCCGTTGAGGATCGTTTAGGACCATTAGAACACAAGGAGTCTGTGACACCCAAACCATCCCGCAAATGTTCACAATTACCACCAGGGTTTGGTTTTAACGAGAGTACCATACAGCATTACAGACCAAAAGGAAACCGAAGTGCTTATGGAACTAGCGGTTGTCAGAAATTTCAAAACTGGCGTAGTTTGTCAAAAACGCAGAACAGAGGAACAATTCAGACGAAGGCTAGACCGGCAACGCTGCATCTGCATTTACCAGGAGAAGCGGAAAAGAGTCTTGAGACGGATACCTTAGATCTAAAGCTAGATAACGAGGTGGAGAAGAGTGACGAAATGGATGACGCTTGTCCTAAGGTGGAGAGAGTCACTAAATTGTCAATCCCTAGTCAACAATTCTCTAAAACCTACCCATCAACCAAGAAATCTAGTTGGAAAAGCCTTAATGATGATGATTTAGAAATGGATATAATTATTCCACAGCAGATTCGAGTCAGGCAGCTTGCGCATCCACCGAGTGAAGTTCCTGAGGACTACAGTGATATGGAAGCTAAAGATATCAACGAGCCACTAGTATCGTTATCCTGTGTCAGAGTGGATATATTAGTTCGGAAGAAGGTAAGACCAATTTATGTTGTGTTTTCCATGAAAGATATTGGTATAGGAATAGTTGTATGCTTAACTTACAGTCAGAATGTGGCTGAACAATTAATACTTTTTTGTAGAAATTAAGGCATTATGCCCATAAATCATTCTTACAAGTTATATAAATACTAGCCCCGCATACGTATATGTCGTCCATGGCTGGACTATATAAATATTTATATTTTGTTAAATCAAGAAATAAGATGTACTAGTCATCTATACAATATTTTTTTAAACAAAACATGAATACATGTTTAAATTACCGGTATACATTATTCTTATAGACACCACTGTATATGTTTATCTACTATATTTGAAGTTAATACTAGAGTAGAAAAAACACATATGAACATAATTAAGCAACACAGTGTACAAGCACATGAAATATGCATGTTAACATAACATAGGAATAAGTGATGAGAGACAAGAGTGTACCTCAAACACCATATAATTTACTTAGTATAGCAATCATAAATACTTAGAATAACTGAGGTTATGTAATATATACTAAAAGTACAAACAAAAAAGAAGAAAAAACAATGACTCAAATACTTTGAGATAAAAGTGCATTGTGTTAGCTTTATATGAAAGCTATAATGTATCCGCGTGTGTCTACCGTGACAGTTGGGATAGCCATTATCAATCTCTGTGTTATTGTGGTTGTCAGAGTTGTTTCAAAGCATGATTTATCTTATTCACAATCTAAAATTGCTGCGTTACCCTCTATTCAGAAACCTCGAATCAACAAGAGTGTATTATTTCACTGTAGTAACAATTTATTACGTGAAGAGTAACATAGATTGTCATGGTAACCGTTTTCTCATTCAATAGATATACGATCGATACAAATTTAAACCAAATGATTTATGCACATTTTCTTAATGACACGATATGTATATCTTTAATTTATGATAAGTTTTTAGTGAAATAAACCTACAGTCTCAAAACTTTCCAGACATCCCTCGTATCTATTTAAATTCTCTAGAGCAACAGCCTCTCAACAACAGTCTCGATCTGCGTCTTCTATATCGAGGGTTCAGAGGAAGACTATACTTACACCTATGTATTTATATAGGAGTTAGTATAGTCTTGCACTGAACCCTCGATATGTTGTTGCTCTGCATGGGTTGACTTTTATATAGATCTATTCGTGGATATCTAGAAATGACAGGATAATATCAGGTCAAGAAATCGACCATTTGCATGCTCATCCGGTTCGAAGGATTATATTTTTCGAATATACTGTTTTTGAAATGACTAAACTTATATGTATTTCTCAAATTGAAATATTTTATTTCAACTTTTGTTACTTTAGTGGGTGGTTCCATTTGACCCTGGAGTTGACCCTTTGACCACTGGGACTTCAAAAAAGTCACGATATGGCAAAATTCTTGACTTCTGAAGTTCGGGATCAAATAGCTCCACACGGGGCTCAAACATACGTCCTTCGTATCGGGAGTCGGTCGGGTGCTCTACCCCTTTTCCAGTGACCACTATGCCTCACTAATTACATTACAGTAACCCTTAAAATGAGTTCATGACCATCATTTTAACACTATCTATAGAGGACTGAACGACTACGTGAAGTGTTATCGTAAGGCCAAAATTAATCAAAGTGCTGAGAGGACTAAAGTTGTTCGGTATTGAACACTAGTTTTGTATTCACACTTGCAGATTCAAAGAAAGTAGGAATCATTATTGTCCATTGTTGAACCATAAAGTAAGTTTAATTGTGCAGTAAATATTTCTACCAGTATTTAGTATGTTATGCTGGTTAAGCTCAAATTTTGAACTATTTTTTAACCGATTCACTTATCTGTTATTCTTGCGCCACTTCCGCAAAAAGTAGTTTTCGTATTAAGGCGATGCAACTGTCGAAAATTGCTAAAGAACCAAACAATTAAATATATATTTCTTTGCTGTCTCCTGACAGACACGAAATTAATTCTCCGTTCGGAAAGGTTTCTGTGAAAAGCAATACTTTTAAATCAGTCAACATCAACACGGAGCTATAAACGTCCGTGACATCAATAAGAAATATGAATAAGCATTTCTTAAAAAGTTCCTACTTACTAACCCGACCGGGAGACAGAGAACAAAGAAGTTTGATATGTGGCCTAAACATATACCTATCAGCATTCCAGTATACGTTTGGTATCACATTAATACAGCTACAATTAATTTATTTTTAGTTTTATTTTGGTATTCAACTTTAATGCATATTTCTGTATTCTATCACATGCAGACGACACATAATGCAACTTACCCAAATATGCGTAGCTCGTTTACAGTAAAAATGTAATTTCTTGTCATCGCTATGATATCAGTTGTAATTTTGAAAACTTAATAGGTTGGTATGTTTTCTTGTTTTTGTTTTTTAGGTTACTGAAAATACATTTTACGTCATGTCATGGACTGAATGTTAATCATAAAAAGTACGCTATAATTCGTTCAATATATCCTGTCCTGTATGACACAATACTTGAAATCGATTTACAAGCGCAATTATAAAACTGTCTCGTGGTTTATTAGCGCATGACTGAAATTTAAGGATAACGCTAGACGTACTGCGGATAAACCCGGATTTTTCCCAAGTCGGTCGCATGAGGAAGTTTATATTATTACGCCGTTCAACTTGTTCACATAAATACGATATTTCAAACCATTCACTGTTGGGCGTGGTATATAGTAGATACTTTATTGAGAGTTCATACTATTCAGATTAGGGTAGTTTAAATTTTGATATTTGTTTAGAGTTTGTGTTAAATAGACTAAAATGCGTACGATAAATACTTGCCATAGATCGTGCGGATATGATCATTTCGATACACCGGATTATTTCCGTTCGAACGAATATGTTCGAAACAGGAGAAAAAAATCAAAGATATTGTCGGTGTTACTCAAAGGCAGCTGTTTTGGTGGAATGAGATACGAGGTATTCTAACTAGTCTTACAGTTTCTTGACTTGCGGTTTGAGTTTTACTTCACTTAATTAATTAATATTTAACGCCATTAAAATAGAGCTTAAACCATTCGCATCCGTACGGTGATTTACTTGCCAAAGAAATATCATGAAAATGCTTTTTTAACAAATGTGCAGTCTTGATATGTACAAAGAGTGAAGATATATTAAGGAATATTGCCAATTTTGTACTAGTACTGGTTAGTAGCATAAGAAACACTCAAAGAGTGATTAGTATACGCTGTAAGAACTGTTTTATAATTGTTTGAACTTAATTCTAAAATATAGCTTGAAATAAACAGGGGTTCCATTAGGTGCTGAATCTCAAGTGTCATTCTGATAATTGTTGACTCGATTTTACCATTTTATCTATAATTTCATGTCCAACAATATCGCTTATCGCATCGGCCACATATCGATATTTCCAGTCGTCTAATTTGCATTGATTAGATGGGGAACGCTACGTATTTATTATGATTATTTCTTTATTTTTTAAAATAATATGTTGACTTGAGCTGGTGGCCTATAACAAATTTACTACAGAATTGATATTATAAAAATAATAACATTGTAATTTACGACCATAATTTCTTTGACCAAACCATTTATGAAATATAAGAGTAGTTGGATCAAAGTGTAATACATTTTCCCATACTTTACTTATTTGTAACAATAAAAAAACATGTACGAAATAAAAACTAAGTAAAATAGTTGTGTTTTAATGACGTAAAGTTAAAACTAATCGGGCTGATCAAGCATGCATGAATTTATATTTAAATGTGATATGCACTAAAATGCATTCAAACTTTTCTCTATATATGGCTTAACGCGGATGTCTGTTTATGAGTGAACACGACTTATGTATTTATTTGTTCATTTCATTTTAAGATTAAAAAAATACTCACCGAATTGGGGTGTTTTTCTTCATACACAACACGACGCGTCGCTCGCATTGTTGATTACGTACGTTACCTTGGTAACCTTGTTAATTACCTCATATAACATTTTTCTCACTTTTATAGACTCTGGCTTGATAAAAAATACACCTAGATTGTTTCATCGCGTCTGAGATTAGATATAAATATAAAAAAATAAAAATATATAATATTAAATATCAACAAATATTAACAATCTTCGATAATAAGACCGCAATTTGTTCTAAAGAAAGTCGGTCTCATTAAAGAAGTGGTCTGAATATGGAGTTAAAAGGTGGAAGAAAATTTGGACACTTGTCCATGACAATACGGGCAATATGAGGTGGTCTTAATTTTGAGGTGACATTTATTGGAGGTTTTACAGTAGAAATGGTAACTTACTTTGCTATTTTTAGAATTGAATTCTTATAAACTATTTCTAGCAAATGTATCTCCGCAGTTTTTTTACCTTGCGACTGCGTATTTAATCTGAACTAATCTGAAGTTTACCATAATAAAACAACAAATATGCCCATGCAAATTGTTCAATATCAAATACCAACGTAGTTTTGAATAAAAGCTCAAAATAAATTGGAATTCCACAGTTTAACTTGTAATACTGATTAGTACGTTTTAGTAGGCATATGCATGAACTATTTCTGGAAATTTTATCAATATCAAATACTAACGTAGTTTTGATTAAAAACTTCAATTAAATTGGGATTCCGAAGTACAACTTTATGTATGAGTGGCTTATGCATGCACTCTTTGGATCTAACTGAAGAAAGTCAGTATTATTAATGAGAGGGGTCTTATTATTGAGTCAAAATATATAAAGAAGTTATATATCAAGTTCATGAAAATACGATCTTATAATGAGGTGTTATTAATTTCGAGTAGTTGTTTGACTAGACTAGTAGTAGACATACACTCACAAGTTGTTTAAAGAACGAAATTACGGTCGTAGACTTCTCATATGCTATGACAATGTATCGAATAACAAGAACTATCTTAAAAAAGATGGTCGGTGCAATTTAAAGGTCTGATCCAAAATGGATTTCGGTAAATTCACCGAAATTTTATTGGATTTCGGTAAGGTAACGTACCCTTTATCGAAACGTTAACCAATCCGCGTCAAGTTTACAAATGTTGTTCGGTTGAAGGGAAATTGCCTTGCTGGTTAACGTAAGATTTGATTGGTTTACACAACACCGATATGCAAATAGCAAAACCATGTTAGTACGGCAGCGCCGAAAAATAGAATGCGTGAAATATATCGATGGCACCGTTTAAAAATGCCGAACCTTCATTTTTTTACTTTTTCAGGAGAATAAAAAAGTGAAATAAATTTTAGTAACAACGCGTATTACATCAATATTCAAAATCCTAAACATTCTTAACACTACTTTTATTGCATTTCGATGAAATTAAACTATCTTTGATAATTTAAGTTAAATTGTCTGTTCGGGATTTTTTATGTTATTTATATGCTTGTCAGGGCTTTTTATAAATAATAAATGAACTATTCGTTATTATAAATTATATGCTTGTCAGGGTTTTTTATAAATAATTAATGAACTATTAATTATCATATATTTTACTGTGACATTTCTTGTTTTTATAAAAATAAAGAAGAAAAATCATTTTAAATATATTTTTTATTTCTTAACTGTTTCATAATAAACAAATGGCAATACATGACGACTGAACGGACAAAACATTACTTGTGCAACATGTTCAACATGTTACTATAAATTTTGGGAAGCTGTGTACCATGTTATTTAACCAATATAAACGCGTGGAATAAATAGAACATATTATTAAATGAACAATACTGAATAACATCTTTGAACACTGAAATACTAGTAACGTATTAAGAACAGATATCACAACACCAAACTGTATTAAACTATTGTGGTTAGTTATTCAACATGTAAAATGTTCAGTTACTACACTTTCTGGGAAACTGTGTTCCATGTAATCTAAACAATAAAAATGTGTGGTTAAGTGAACAATATTGAATAACATCGATATGAACAATAAAATACCTGTAACGTATTAAACAACAGATACCACAACACAACCAGTTTTAAACTATTGAGGTTAGTTATTCAACATGTAAAATGTTCAGTTACTACAATTTCTGGGAAACTGTGTACCATGTTATCTAAAAAAATGTGTGGTTAAATGAACACTATTGAATAACATCTATGAACAATGAAATACCTCTAACGTGATTATTATGTCGTATGTGTCAATGCCACTAAGGTTGTGGGGTCGGTATGTAAAGTATGTAACAGGTTTCAATAATTTAAACTTACGTTCTAGTTCTTCCGTGTTGACAAAGAAACTTTTACCAAGTTCCAGTTCGAACGAAATAAAATATTTCCTTGTTTTGTTAATTCTTTAACCAAAATTCCCCTTTTAATTTTCCCTGGTTGCAGCTTGTACATGGCACGCAATTCAGCGGAAATTAACTTTTAACTTTTGACATGTTTCATATACATTGAAGCAAATAACGAAGAACGAAAAATATGTTGCAATAGTTTAAATACGTACTGAAACTGTACACACATAACGTCTAGCGTTGATGAAAATGAAATATCTTAATTAATGCCTTGTCTTTGTCAATTTACGGAGTTTAACTGGTGTGGGATTGTCGGGATTTAAAGTTTTCATAAATGGTGAAATTTCAGGGTTTCCCCTAGGATTTTTCAGCTAGGGGTCCTTGGACACTCCTGTTTGACATATTGGGGGTCCCAGATATGTAGTTTAAACTTGACAAAGGTTTATTTTAGGGGTCCCAGGGATGCACAGTAAGTGGAAAATGGAAGTCCCTAGATAGAAAAGGGAGTCAGGAACTGAAGATTTCTACGGCAGGGAAATCCTTCGTGAATACTGATTGAAAATTTATATCCCCCGAAGGACATACATTTGTATATTGATTAAGATTTTAATTACGAATTTATTTACAAAAACTGTTGTCCGTTATTTTCCTCTGATATGAATTACCATTCCCTGAATGTTTTATCTCCGTTTGTTTCAGCGTCCAGAAAAAGAAAGTACCGTACAGATACACCATATACACAAGGGGCTGACCTTGCAGGACGACTTTGGGGCCCGATTGAAAACATACAGAACCAAAACACAAGATGGACAGGAGTATTATCGCCATATTTTCTACGACGTCGAAGAGGGGGCACCTGCCGAAGAAATGAAATTACAGTACGTATGCCCTTAACCTAACTAACCACTCTGTCCCATGTTCAACTGATCTGGGATAAAGTTGCTTCTGAAAAATATTTCCCATTCTCCTAAAGCAATTGAATACATACAGTATTTCCCATAAATGAACACAATAATATCTAAATATGTTTTGAATGACGCTGTGTAAACATTTGAAACTTTACCTTAATTTTTAGCAATTGGTTAATTAAACTTGGGACAGAAAACGATCAAGATCAAATCAGTACCAATCCTGAAGATTCTGTTAAATGTATATTGTAGCTAGCGATTAGTAAGAAAGCTTAAGATCGCGTTTAATCTTTGATCATTGTATGCATCGTGTTGTTTCAACTTTTCAGAAATAACAATGAAATTGTATTACTGAATGAGGTCTTTGTGCCAGATTTAACTCATGATGAGGTACTGAATCTTTTCCATGGGGTGAAGGTGGATGGAGAGACGCGATTTCGACTTGTAAGTACAATTTTATAGCAGTTACGACACATGTGTTTTAGTAAAAAGTGAAGTGTATTGTGTTTATTTATAATAGTGTCACCCCTATATAGGGCCAGCCATTTCTGACTTATGAGACACCTACTTTATTAGCACACTTACTTCCCGATTCCGAGCCTTTAATGTCGTGCACTAGGCAAGTGCGCTCACGGTAACCATTATTTAACTAGCTGGCTGCTCACCAATCGGCCATATCAGAACGGACCTTTCACCAGCGTTAAACATTTGCGACGCTTAAAGCGGAGATTCTTTGGAGATATTGAACTGTATTCTAAATGCCATGACATGACATGAAACAGCCAACATCTAAATCCTTTAATTGGATATGCACGGGTTGGCTAATCTAAACATAATTTATTATGCATTACCTTGCACCTCGCGATTATTATATGTAACTGAACCTTCACTAGCATTTATTTTATTTTCGCAACATACGCGTATGCATAATTACAATATTACTGTTATCGACCCTATTTCTATTTTTCAGGTTATTCGTTATGTTGACAGAAAAGATTCAAAGAAAACTTGGGTGTGGTTTGATACGAGCGCAGTTCTCTCCCCTGATGACCATCCTCCAGAACCTGGTATATAAACTTCACCCTCATAGTTGATACACCGGCTCCGTGTTCACAAAGACTTATTTTTTAGAATCAAGATCAAATATTACTTTCCTGCCAACTTTGAATACTGCATAAACGTTTCAATTGCTTTCAGAAAAAGGCAAATACAGATCTATTTCAGAATCAAATTGATCCAGATCAGGTGATCCTTTGTGAACACAGGGCCAGGTCTGCAGACGCAAGTTTTAGACTCAGAAATAAATAAACATAATGGTTTGATTATAAAAACGTAGTTGTGCAATTGAAGTTAATTGATAGAGTACGGAAGACCGGTGTTGACATTGACGCTTCATCATTTCTCTCCTAGGAAAGTCTCGATTTCAAAATTTCATATTCACAAATTTGTGAATTTGCGAATTCACAGTTTCAATTTCACGAATTCATAATCTTGAATTCGTGATTTCACGATTTCAACTATATTGGTCTTTAATGTTTGATACGGATTTTTTTTCCGAGAATAGGTGGTTGCTTAAGGGAGGGGCGTACTGGAGAGGTTGCTCTGTTAAAGCTCTCTAAAATATATGAGGGCGGCTATGGGATTTACAACCTCTTCTGTGACGTCATTTCAAGAAAAAACAGCATTTGATGTCACTATTTGCAAGCAGGAAACAATATTGTCTCCTTACGGTCACTACATTTTCATATTGCCATATGGGGCAAATATTATTAACTGCCAGTATATAGTGACGTCACATGTGACGTTTTCTGGAAATGGCGTAACTTAAAGAAGAGGTTGGAAATCGTACAGCGGCGCTCATATCTAACATTGATATTTCAGGCGATCGGCATCCGCAGGTGGAAGATGAACATTTTAGAGTATTACCGAACAATGAAACAGAAACGGTATCAACATGCAGATTAAGAGTAAAGGGCACGAAAGATTTCATCGTAATTGAAGACACTAAAGTTAGTGTCAGTTTAACAGCATGTAAGTATTGCAGTTAACAGCTACCTAATACACCGTGACTACCCTTTTGGACAATGTATGATATTTAGGAATTCGGTAATATTTTTGGTAACTACCCAACGAAGCTTGCAAAAGATATTGCCATTGTAAATTGTTAAGTTTTTCGTCATATGAGACCGGACTCAAAAAAATGGTAGTACAAAACGAAAACGATTAGATGAGTTTTTTCCTAAAGTTTTTTTTCAAGAGATTCAAATGAGATTTGTCTCAATCTCAGTTTTTTATTCAGCTGAGATTTCTATTTGAGATGCTTTGAGAGATCGGGGCCTGTTTGCAAGGGTCCCAATGGTGGTTGTATTATTGGTTTTATTATTGAGTGTTTACTGTACAGAAATGATAATCGTATGTACTTCTTATTTCAGACGATGTTCGTGTAACTAGTCGCTATTCACAGGATGCGACAGGGCAAGTGACATTTAAAGCCAGTCTTTGCGCTATTGACAAACAAAATTTCATCGCTGTTTATGGGAAAAAGATAAAAATTGTGGTGAGTTATATTTCACATTTCAGTAATTTGCGTGTGCCTTGAACTTTAAAGTGAATTCAGTTTATATTACACTGTAATCTACCGCTTCAAGTGTTTAATATTACCGTCACTCACCATTCAGATGTCATTTACATGGTGTTTGTTCACAAAGTTTTAATTTCGATAAATGAAAATAATGTTGTGTACACTGGCTTTATTTCGCATAATGAAAACTACTGCTTTTTCATGCATATCTGTTTTATATTGAACTCTCTTGCAGAAGTAAACTATAGATAAACAGCGACATAGGTGGAACGAGCAATTAAAACAATACTAAAATTCGAACTTTGGGAACGAACTTTTTTAACACCCTGTACTTGAAGTATTTACGATGTGCTTACGATTTCAGCATAGATCGGTCATTATTTACATGCTGTTTCATTTTGTACGAATTAAACATTTCTTTGATATTCTTTAAATATCACCAAATAGATCTTGGACTTCCACTTTTTTATCTTCCCGAGTCTGAGATTTAGTTTTTAGAGATGTAAAACTTCATTTAAAGACCGATTTAAAATTAAGACCACCCCATTAATAAGAGTGTGCGTCCATTTTCTAACTTGATAATCTGACCACTACTTCGGAAACAATGGTGATCTTATTATTGAACCCTGTATTACCACAGCATACTACATTAGGGATAGCAAATTAAACAGACATTGATTATACTTGAACTATATGATTACTTTACCCTGAAACCTCGTCAATGAGACCACCATTGTTGCAGAATAAAATTAGTCTTATTAATGAGGTGGTCCTATTATTGAGTTGAAATGGGGAAGAGGTTTTTTGTAAAACTGGCCGATTAATTTTTTACTGAGATTTTCTTCATTTCGAGGTGGTCTTTATGCGAGGTTTTACTTTATTTCATCACAAGTTGTTTACAGTAAGCTCTCAATAAAATGACCACCATTGGGTCGCTTGAAAACGTGTCTTTTTATTGAGGTGGTCTTAATATTGAGGTTGAATCAAAAGCAAAACTTTGAAAATGGAATTGAAAACAATTGTGTTCAAATTTTTTCAGTGGCGGTCTTTAAGTGTGGTTTTACTGTACTTATATGTATTACAATCTTCTATTTGCAGCATTCTCCGTTTTGGTTCCATATGTACCAGATAAGTGCTGACATCGCATTTAAATCTGACGGTAAGCGTACCATTATGTTTCTTTATCTATATATTGTTTTATAGGGTTCAATGTCACACATTGTGCATGCCAGCTCCATTTAGCATCTTGACATAATGCGTCGTATTTTTCGGCGTAGCTGTATAATATTGATGTTGACCAACATTGTATACCAATCACATGTTGTATATGAAGCGCGTTGTTTAATATGCAGCAAATTAGGTTCATATTTTAAGCGGAGAGGCACCAAACGGGGTGTCTCGAAAAAGATAATCGCTTTCCCGTAGCGTACCCTCTGGCGAAATCATAGTTCTGAAATAGGGCGATTCTTGTGACATCCTTCTATCTACGCCGTTCATCTTTTTAAAAGATATTTCTCGTTTAATATGATTTTTTTAGACGCACACACGGGAGATTGTCACGAGTTCTCCCCCTTTATATCTGCTAGAGTTCTTTCCCTTTATTCTGTCTATAAGATATGTATAATATTATTATAGTACATACACAGTAGAAGGGATAATCGTGACAATCTCACGTGGACACACTATAGTTCAGTTTTGATATTTGGCATTTGAACTAAGGCGATCATTCATGGATAAAGAAAATGTTGAGTTTTGTACTGTGACATTTTGCGTAAACATTACATATGATATGGATTGTGTTTGTTTGAATGTACTGTGACATTTTGCGTAAACATTACATATGATATGGATTGTGTTTGTTTGAATGTGCTGTGACATTTTGCGTAAACATTACATATGGTATGGATTGTGTTTGTTTGAATGTGCTGTGACATTTTGCGAAAACATTACATATGATATGGATTGTGTTTGTTTGAAAGTACAGACTTAGATTAAACACTACTAGTAAATATGTATGTCACATAACCAAGAACGGATGTAATTTTATAGAAATTATACTCAAAAGAATATTGGCTTGTTGATGACTTTACGTTTCACTTATTATGAGGCATTTTTTTCCAGACAAATTCCTTGCATATGACCGGCGAGAACAGATATTTACAACAAACACAACGGAATGTCTTTTTGAGAAAATTCCTCTAGATGAAATAGATGCAGAACCTGTACCGGGTACTAGTGCTGCAGCTGAACAATTGAACCACGAAGACCACACTACAAATGACGAGCACCATATAGAACAGCATTCAAAACTTGTGCACACGTCATCACAAAAGAGCAATGCTTCGTCATCGCCCGATTTCTTTCAGCCACTTTCTCAAAACACGTCGTTTTCAGACATTGAATACGCGGATGCAGGTTCCTCCGGATATATGACGTCATCTCAGTCGTCAGGAGATAACAATGAACTCGAATCAAGTGGTTATCTGACGTCTGGTTCTCTTGATGTGAGTCTGTTCGAAGACAAGCCAAAAACACCAAACACACCAATGGCATGCCTCAGTATGAACGACATAAATACACAGTTGACTTCGAAATAGTGTTGACCCATTAACTCATTGTTATTGATCGTATTTTATTTGATCTTTTATCAAATAAAAAATAAAAAAAACATGTTTTCTTTTTTATAAAATAGGTTTTGTTTCTTCTTCAATTGTAGTTTCCATGTTTTATGCCATTTATCAACAGTGTCGAAGTACATTAAAACTTCACACAGTAAGGCCACCTCGAAGTAAGGACCGCCTCATTTACAATACATGTACCGTATTTTACTAAGCCAGTTTTTAATTGTTCTTCCATAACTTAACCTAGATAATCACACCACCTCACATCTAAGACCGACTCTCAATGGAACCAATGGTGGTCTACTTATTGATGTTCCACTGTACATGTATTATACGGTATGCAGCTGAGCTATCCATCGTATTCGAGTGTCTATCTAGTTTAAAGAGCAGTTCTTTTCCTCATCTATAGACCAGAAATAAACGACAAATGGCATAAGTTTGTATAGTCTTAGTCCAAATATCAACCAGACCATATCCGTCGTCAGTATTTGATTAAATATCCGACATACGTTTATTCGACAATCTTCTAACTAGTATAATACTTGGTATCATCCGAAATAAATATTGTGTCCCGGTGTATTTTCTTGTGCACATCGAATTGAAATGGGTTATTCGAAATCACTTATCTTTATTTCTTCATACAACTGTCAATTTCCCAACACGAGCCAAAAGTGGACGACAAATGACTTCGGATGCTTTATCTACGATCAACTTGCCCAGATAACATGCATTAAACCTTCCCAAATAAGTGAGCAAAACCCGGTTTTAAACTGGGGTTTATTCCGAGTTAAACACGGCGGTATTGGCACCGGGTTAAAAGTGGGTATTTTAACTTACCGAGCAGGTTTTGTATACCAACTTAATGGTTATTTTCTGATTTAATGTGGATTTTTTAACATTCTTCTCCAGAAGTTGTTTTTTTGGCTAAATGTGAGCAAACGCGAGTGGGCATAAACAACCTACTTTTTCCACAGAAGCTAGTTAAAAATCTGCTTAAAACTCACTTATATCCACAAAGATTTGTTTAAAATCCACATTTTGTGAAAAACAAACAATAAAAAAAAACTGTTTAGTAAAAAAACTGAAATGAATATGTATTTTATATGGGGATATACAATTAAAATACACGATTCGACAAGCAGAGTTTGACAAAACATGACCTGTTGTAAAGTCTGGAATCCCGTGACTGTTTGTCCAATATGATGTATTTATGAGTATCTGATCTCATTTATTTACTAAATACTGTGACAATATATTTTCACATTTCCGAGTTCGCTAGTTAGCTTACAAGTGAATGAAATACATTGGACCAAGACTAGACGTGCACATAGAAAATACCAATGAGAATACATTTAAACCTCAATATTAAGACCACCCTTGGGACCCTTGAAAACTTATCTTCTTATTGAGGTGGTCTTCATATCGAGGTTGGATAAAAAGCAAAACAGTGAAAACGGACTTAAAAATGGTGGTCTTAATATTGAGGTGGACTTATTATTGAGATGGTCTTTAAGTGAGGTTTTACTGCAGTGTGATGTAGTCGTGTATTCGCGTATATAAACGTTTAGTAACATAAATATGGCAGAAATTTGACATTTCTGATAAAATTTTATCGTGCCTGGTTGAAGTTTTCAAATGTCACTGCGAAAGTAAGATTTACATAATTGGGTAAGCATTTCTTGACAATACGGCTGAGCGATTGCGTAATTGGCTGACATTACTTGTGTACAATAAAACTTCAGTAATAAGACCACCTTTGTAACCCTTGAAATAATGTCTTTTTATTCAGGTGGTCCTAATATTGAGGTTGAATAAAGAGCAAAACAGCGACAATGGATTTTTAATTTTGAGGTGGTCTCATTATTAAGGTGGTCTTCAAGTGAGACTTTACTGTACATGTATAATTATTTCGTGATGAATGATGGGACAAAGTTCTTTACACTTTTCATGTCATTAATAAATTTAAAAAAAAATTATTTACATATGTGGAAAAAAAGGAATAACATTCCTGCCTACGAAACTATTTTTATTTCACTGAATTTGAAATAGTATGAAATAAATTAGTCATTTAACTCCTGATTTTCTTCTAAGATACTTCGCTGTGACTGAAGCACTCTGTGCCATTAAGTGTTGAACATGATGATCTCTGACATGAAAACACGAATAAAATGATTTTTCTGTAATTGAAACTTGATGTCATTCCGTGTTTGCTATAAATTAGACAATCCTCTCCGATCTGTCAAAAGCCCTACTTTCGTTTTATTGACTAAAATCATCTACTTTCGATTTAGAAAAAAGTAAATATAAAACGAATATATCATTTGGTTTAATTTAAAGACTCATCCTAAATAATAAGACCATCTTTGGTACTCTTGGAAACTGGTTTTCTTATTGAGGTGGTCTTAATATTGAGGTTAAATAAAGAGCAAAACAGTGGAAACGGACTAGAAAATTGAACTAAAATGAACTAAAAATTGTATTCTTAATTTTAAGGTGATCTTATTATTGAGGCGGTCTTTATGTGTGGTTTTACAGTACATCATAAACTGGTTGAAAGGGCTAACCTGCCTGTAACACTCGCATAGTTGTAAAATAATGTTACTGAATAATCTCTTGTTGACCGTACCTTTATGATTCAAATGAATTAAACTATCGAGAAAAACTTATCACGTTCAGTATTACAGATCACTTCGCCATAACGTAGTGACGATTCCCAGAATACAGCACATGTTGGCTCTTCTGTTCAGCATATTATATTCAACATTCCTCGTTTATTTCTGTCTTTGCTTGAAAAGGGGAGACCGGGTGAAAAGATAATAACAATATATAGCCATTTATGCTTTACACGATCGGTCGAGTTTTCTATCATGGACATATACGTATAAACATATCTATCAAATGGGAGATAATCGATCAAAAATTACCAAACTCCTATTAGCGGTTACTTCCCGTTGCTCTTCGTAACCAGACATATTTCTACGCGAATGTTGATAAGTTAGTCTCCTTTGCATTTACATTAGTGAAATGTAAACGATATATTAACAAAAAGTAATGGTAATATCTATCGATAAATGTTACCAAACTCCTATCAGCGGTTACTTCCCGTTGCTCTTCGTAACCAGGCAAATTCGTGCGCGAAGGCTGGTACTGGGACCAATGCCGATAAGTCAATCTTCTTTGAATTATATGATATTTAAACGACTTATTAACATTAAGTACTGGTTATGTATGCGTACGTTTCAAACAGTAACCAAGTTTCACAAATAGGGGAATTGAATTACTAGGTGCCCTACTACCGCTAAATTTTCTTATTGACTGATTGTGATAATATTACGCAGCAAAATTTTGGCGATGGGTCTGAAAGTTCGATATGCCTATACACATTATATATAATTTTATATATATATTATACCATAAGGTTGTCGTCTTAAATGACAATATGATCCTAACAATTTATTATATTACTGCAATGAAAGTCTGTTGTGTTAGCATGTTTCTGGAGTTCATTTAACATTTATGAAATATAAGATATTCGGTGCGCACGGCATGATACCATCGACATGTTTACTTTACAGCGCTTATGAAACGAGCAGTTAACTAATCGCCGCTCGATGACTGCCTCCTAACCAGTAGTTGCCTTATTCAAGGATCGTGAAGTTCGCAGTTGAACCTTTCCCAGTGCAGGATTCAGCCGGGTAGGTTAAGTTTACTTAGGTACGTCACATTGATCATATACTACATATACTCGTATGTGCAAAGTTGGAGTAATACTATGAAAGACAGGCGGTGACATTTACACTTCATTATTTCTCTCCATGGAAAGCCACACTTTCAAATTTCAATTTTGAACTTTCAATATTATGAGTTCGTGACGTTGAAATCGTAAATTCGTGAAATTCAAATCGTGAATTCACGTAAAGTGAGAATTTATCAATCGTGACTTTCATACGACAGAAATAATGAAGAGTGAATGTCACCACCAGTCTTTTGTATTTTACAATTCCTTGTGAACTGATCAACATTTTGTTCCACCAGCGCGGCTGATGTGTTAATGTGTTGGCCTTTCCAGAAAGGAGCCATACAAAAGAACTTAATGGACTGAATAAAAACATCGTGAATTGCCGAATTGCATGCGAACAATTTCCTATAACTAATTATATATTTGTTCTCTATATTTGTCATTAAAAATGTCTTCAGGAAATACAAGTTCATCTATTGTATTGCTGATTTGCCAAACAATCTAAAACTTGAAAATAACTTGGTAAAGATATACGAGTAGTCAAACAAAACATTCGCCCGATCTGTTGATTATCAAATTTATTCATCCAACAATTGCAGGATATGCATAATCTTGTTGCAGCAGGAATTCAGAGAACGTAGGAAAAGAACTACCATAGAGGTATTCATCTGGTTCCACCTTTGTTACGGCAACAGAGTCACCTACTTGTAACTGCAGAACGGTGTTAAAGAAGCCGAGGCAAACGGCGACTCAAGACCACTGTTATACATATGACCAACTGTTATACCATTTCTTACGAATCGATAGTGATTGCTTTGGGTACCATACGTTGTCAGGGTAATGGAGAAAACGTACGTCCCGCCAAATGGTGCCCGGAAGTCACCGACGTGAACGTTGTACGCGTTACCCCGATTGGTGATCACGTCGTCGAATAATATGTTCTGTTTGGCACCGAGGTGTTCCAAGTTGGTGGTCAGTTTCGCGTAGAATGCAACAGTTCCTTCGTTTTCCATTCTCTAAGAACGTAGTTCAACATTGTCTGAAAAATAGAAACGTTATTCCGTACAAAAGTCCCGCTTTTTCCTCGCGCTTGATTTTTAATTAACCAATCGGAAACATGAATCTTCATTCTAAACGTACCAAGAACTAAGAAGAAAACTGACCACTCATTGATTGCACAGAAGGAATGCCTTAGTGTCTATTGTAGTCTACTATAGACACAATGGCTAGGTATGTGCGTGATAGTCAAATTCTTCATCTGTGTATTGATAGTCATATTAATAGTGCGTTTATTAATCATAATGGATAATTGATCATTGATATAGAACTTCTTAATATTTGAAACCATAGGGAAGAGTTGAAAGTGTAATTGCTTTCTCTCAATTAAGTCAGTCGATTAACTGAAAACTTACTTTATGACTTTCAATTAAGTAAAACCTTTGTGGAATATTTGACGCACGCAACATCTTTTATTATCAAGTATTATATGTCCATTCAATCACCCTTTCTCTTGTTGTTGTCCCCTTAAATCCTATATGGTTGTTTTTGGTAGTCAGCCAGACAATTCTTGACTTTCCCATTCACATAGATGTTTCCCGTACACCTCCTCAATCCCTCATGTTTCGAAGACATTCGGAAAACCTCGGCCATCTACGTCAAGGTGTTATTAGAATAACGAAGTGGTACGGAAATATCCGAGAGCTGCCGAGCATGGTTTCGAAGGATGATGTTTCTCTGGAATCTGTGTGAGGAGGCATTATCTAGTGTACGAATGTTGCGTTCTCTGTAAGATCTTACATCAGTCCTTCATGTACATTGTATAAGAACGTGCAACTTCTTAAAAGCGATCAAGAATGCCAGATTCCAAAAACACGAAATGCCACACAAATAAAACAGGACTTCTCAGTAAAGATAAAAGTGAAACATGCACAGCACGGAAGACCACATCTACAGGAACAAAACGGGCATATTGGTACACACAGGGAGGGGACTTAAAACACCAAACGGACATGTATGTACAAACAGGAAAGCGGCACAAAACCAACGCCAGACGGACCAAGAGGTACACACAGGGAGGGAACACAAAAACACCAAACGGACCTGGAGGTACAAACAGGAAAGGGGCACAAAACCAACACCAGGCTGACCAAGAGGTACACACAGAAAGCGGACACAAAACTAACACCAGGCGGACCAGAAGGTATATACGGGAAGGGGACACAAAACCAACGCCAGACGGACCAAGAGGTACACACAGGGAGCAGACACAAAAACCAGCACCAGACGGACCATGAGGTATACACGGGAAGGGGACACAAAAACCAGCACCAGGAGGTACACACAGGGAGCGGACACAAAAACGAGACCGAATAAGACTCGTTTTTGTTTCAAAATATAAGATTCAAATCAATTATCTCTGTTTTGTTCTTTATTTAACCTCAATATTTAGACCACCTCAATACGAAGACCAGTTTTCAAGGATCCCAATGGTGGTCTTATCATTGAGGTTTTACTGTATATTTTACTGTATATGGGATAATTGTTCATGTCTTGTTCACTGGAAATACAGGCCAAGTCAGCTGTTTTGCGCCTGATTAACACATGACAGTATTGCGCACAAAATGTAAAAAAAATCCAAAACTTATCATTGTTTTGTCTGGATTTTCCCTCATTAGATGTTTGTCGTGTGAACACATTCAACGTTGTAATACCATGTTCATTATTATATACTGGTCATTCGGCAGATCCGGTTCAAATTCCTCAGGTTATGTTCTTCCCCGACATTAGCTACAGTCATGTCCTCCGCAAATGGAGAAATTGTCAGTAGCTTGCGGAAGAGCAAGTTAGTACTGGTTGACAATTAATTCCAGCAAAACTAGTTAGGACAACTGGCGGCCGTACATGACTGTAACATTGTTGAAAAACGGCGTAATACCCGCTGAAAACACACACAAAATTGTTAAATACTGGTCGAAAGAGTTAACCCGTCATTTTGTACTTTGAGATTCGTTTCTACATTATGACATAGTGAGTTTGAAATGTCGAACGTAGTTTCGACATATTTATCGACATTATCAGTAGTTCAATTTATTTGAATTATAAGATGTTATAACTTACTGACCTCAAACTCAACCGACAATCTATCCAGTAGCTTTATATAAACTATATTGTGTATGTAAAACCGTCATTATGTGTCAAAACTTTAAACCAGTATTTGGTGTCAACTTGTGAGAGGAAGAAAAAAATCACCGAAAATGGAGCGATGTAATTATGTTATTGAAATCTATGAATCACGTGTATTGAACGCTGGTGCTTTTGTGTAAGACAAAAAAATACAAACAATGGGTTTAAAACTTCGGCATGTTTGGACGCTTTATGGAAAAACGGGGTGAACATCAACAGGAAGATTACTACAGAAATGTTTTACAAGGCGCATTGTCATAGACATAAACGTAACCGTTGTGAAATGTTGAGTGTTAACAATATAGCTGTGAATTATTATCGTAAGTTAATAAATTAATCTTTTGACTGTACAGTAAAACCTCACATAAAGACCACCTCAATAATAAGACCACATGGAAATTAAGAACACAATTTGAAGTCCATTTTCACGTTGTTTCTCTTTATTCAACCTCATTATCAAGACCATCTCAATAATAAGACTTGTATGTTTTCAAGGGTCCCAGGGGTGGTCTTATTATTGAGGTTTTACTGTAAGCATATGTTTTGCTGTATTACAAAAAAATGTACTTAATTCATGTTTGTATATTTAATCATGAGTCAAAGGCATTCGTATTTGCCAAATTTGCTAGATTTGATCAAAAGTGTTTGCTTGCATTTCTTGCCGTTTTTCTAAGAACGTTTAAAATGTACAGTATATTTCTGAGATTTTTTTGTCAAGCATCATTTTACTGCAGTTTGGAACTCATTTTATATGAAAATAACTGTTGATTGTAATGATCTATAGCGTAAATATTGAACAAACATGATAGGATATCGTGAAGTCATGTTCTTGTATCCACAACATTTGAGAAAACCTGTTTTGTGCATTTTAAATGTTCTGGGAATTTAATATAATATTACTATATTGCAGGAAATGAAGTGTAGCGGACGAGAACACAAAAAGGCCTCATTAAAACGGATAAAATCCGTTGAGGATCGTTTAGGACCATTAGAACACAAGGAGTCGGTGACACCCACACCATCCCGCAAATGTCTACAATTACCGCCAGGGTTTGGCTTTAACGAGAGTACCATACAGCATTACAGACCAAAAGGAAACCGAAGAGCTTATGGAACTAGCGGTTGTCAGAAATTTCAAAACTGGCATAGTTTGTCAAAAACGCAGAACAGAGGAACAATTCAGACGAAGGCTAGACCGGCAACGCTGCATCTGCATTTACCAGGAGAAGCGGACAAGAGTCTTGAGACGGATACCTTAGATCTAAAGCTAGATAATGAGGTGGAGAATAGTGCCGAAATGGATGACGCTTGTCCTAAGGTGGAGAAAGTCACTAAATTGTCAATCCCTAGTCAGCAATTCTCTAAAACCTACCCATCAACCAAGAAATCTACTTGGAAAAGCCTTAATGATGATGATTTAGAAATGGATATAATTATTCCACAGCAGATTCGAGACAGGCAGCTTGCGCATCCACCGAGTGATGTTCCTGAGGACTACAGTGATATGAAAGCTAAAGATATCAACGAGCCACTAGTATCGTTATCCTGTGTAAGAGTGGATATATTAGTTCGGAAGAAGGTAAGACCAATTTATGTTGTGTTTTCCATGAAAGATATTGGTATAGGAATAGTTGTATGCTTAACTTACAGTCAGAATGTGGCTGAACAATTAATACTTTTTTTTAGAAATTAAGGCTTTATGCCCATAAATCATTCTTACAATTTATATAAATACTAGCCCCGCATACGTATCTCTGTACTCCGACCTTTACACGCGCGTATCCGTAACAGAATGGTTGTACAGCGACAGTATAGAGATGTGACGTCCGTGGCTGGACTATATAAATACATACATTTGGTTAAATCAAGAAATAAGATGTACTAGTCATCTATACAATCTTTCTTTAAACAAAACATGAATACAAGTTTAAATTACCGGTATACATTATTCTTATAGACACCACGGTATATTTTTATCTACTAAATTTGAAGTTAATACTAAAGTAGAAAAAAACACATATAAACACAATTAAGCAACACATTGTACAAGCACATAAAATATGCATGTTAACATAAAATAGGAATAAGTGGTGAGAGAAAAGAGTGTACCTCAAACACCATATAATTTACTTAGTATAGCAATCATAAATACAAAGAATGACTGAGGTAATGTAATACAGACTACAAGTACAAACAAAGAAGAAGAAAAAACAATGACTCAAATACTTTGAGATAAAAGTGCATTTTGTTTGCTTTATATGAAAGCTCTGATGTATCCGCGTGTGTGTACCGTGACAGTTGGGATATCCATTATCAATCTCTGTGTTATTGTGGTTGTCAGAGTTGTTTCAAAGTCGCAGTTATCTTATACACGATTCAACAATTGCTGCGTTACACTCTATTCAGTAACCTCTAATCCACAAGAGTTTATTATTTCACTGTAGTAACAATTTATTACGTGAAGAGTAACATAGGTTGTCATGGTAACCGTTTTCTCATTCAATAGACATACGATCGATACAAATTTAAACCAAATGATTTATACATATTTTCGTAATGACACGATATGTATATCTTTTATTTATGACAAGTTTTTAGTGAAATATACCTACAGTCTCAAAACTTTCCAGACATCCCTCGTATCTATTTAAATTCTCTAGAGCAACAGCCTCCCAACAAGAGTCTCGATCTGCGTCTTCTATATCGAGGGTTCAGAGCAAGACTATACTAACACCTATGTATTTATATAGGAGTTAGTATAGTCTTGCACTGAACCCTCGATATGTTGTTGCTCTGCATGGGTTGACTTTTATATAGAACTATTCGTGGATATCTAGAAATGACAGGATAATATCAGGTCAAGAAATTGACCATTTGCATGCTCATCCGGTTTGAAGGATTATATTTTTCGAATATACTGTTTTTGAAATGACTAAACTTATACATGTATGTATTTCTCAAATTGAAATATTTTATTTCAACTTTTGTTACTTTATTGGATGGTTCCATTTGACCCTGGAGTTGACCCTTTGACCACTGGGACTTCAAAAAAGCCACGATTTGGCAAAATTCATGACTTCTGAAGTTCGGGATCAAATAGCTCCACACGGGGCTCAAACATACGTCCTTCGTATCGGAAGTCGGGTGCTCTACCCCTTTTCCAGTGACCACAATGCCTCACTAATTACATTACAGTAACCCTTAAAATGAGTTCATGACCATCATTTTAACACTATCTATAGAGGACTGAACGACTACGTGAAGTGTTATCGTAAGGCCAAAATTAATCAAAGTGCTGAGAGGACTAAAGTTGTTCGGTATTGAACACTGGTTTTGTATTCACACTTGCAGATTCAAAGAAAGTAGGACTAATTATGGTCCATTGTTGAACCATAAAATAAGTTTAAATGCGCAGTTAATATTTCTACCTGTATTGAGAATGTTATGCTGGTTACCCTCAAATTTTGAACTATTTTTTAACCGATTCACTTATCTGTTATTTTTGCGCCACTTCCGGAAAAGGTAGTTTTCGTATTAAAACGATGCGACTGTCGAAAATTGCTAAAGAACCGAACAAATAAAAATATATTTCTTTGCTGTCTCCTGATAGACACGAAATTAATTCACCGCTCGGAAAGGTTTCTGTGAAAAGCAATACTTTTAAATCAGTCAACATCAATAAGAAATATGAATAAGCATTTCTTAAAAAGTCCCTACAGAGAACAATGGAGTTTGATATGTGGCCTAGATTCCAGTATTAACGTTTGGTAATCACATTAATACAGCTACAATTAATTTATTTTTAGTTCTATTTTGGTTTTCAAATTTACTGCATATTTTCTGTATTCTATCACATGCAGACGGAATACAATTGCTATGATATCAGTTGTAATTTTGAAAACTTAATAGGTTAGAATGTTTTCTTGTTTTGGTTTTTTAGGTTACTGAAAATACGTTTTACGTCATGACATGGTTTATATGTTAATCATAAAAGTACTCTATAATTCACTTTTTATATACAGAATATATCCAGTATACAGTAATAAATGCGCAATTATAATAATGTCACGTGGTTTATTAGCGCATGACTGAAATTTAATGATACCGCTTGACGTTCTGTGGATAAACACGGGGGTTTTCCCAAGTCGGTCGCATGGAGGAGTTTATATTATTACGCCGTTCAACATGTTCACATAAAAACGATCTTCATATGTAAATTAAATCATTCACTGTTGAGCGTGGTATATAGTAGATACTTTATTTAGAATACATACTATATAGATCAGGATATTTTAATTTTGATATTTTGTTAGAGTTCGTGTTAAGTAAACTAAAATGCGTGTGATAACTACTTGCCATAGATCGTGCGGATATGATCATTTCGATATACCGGATTATTTCCGTTCGAACGAATATGTTCGAAACAGGAGAAAAAAATCAAAGATATTGTCGGTGTTACTCAAAGGCAGCTGTTTTTGTGGAATGAGATACGAGGTATTCTAACTAGTCTTACAGTTTCTTGGCTTGCGGTTTGAGTTTTAATTCACTTAATTAATTAATATTTAAGGCCATTAAAATAGAGATACATGTATAACCATTCACATCCGTACGGTGATTTACTTGCCAAAGAAATATCATGAACATGCTTCTTTTAACAAATGTGCATACTTGATGTGTACAAAGAAGGATGATATGTTAAGCAATATTGCTATATTTTGCAATACAACATAGAAATAAGCTCATGAATGCTTTATTATTATGATGTAATCATTGATAGTAATTATAAATTATAACATCAGCACTTTGATTAATTTTGGCCTGACGATAACACTTCACGTAGTCGTTCAGTCCTCTACAGATAGTGTTAAAATGATGGTCATGAAATCATGTTAATGGTTACTGTAATGTAATTAGTGAGGCATAGTGGTCAGTGGTCAACTTCAGTAGCCAAGAATGTTATACTAGTACTGGTTAGTAGCATAGGAAACAGTGTAAAAGACTGATTAGTATAAGCTGTAAGAACTTTTTTTTATAATTGTTTGAACTAAATTCTAAAATATAGCTTGAAATAAACAGGGGTTCCACTAGGTGCTGAATCTCAAGTGTAAGTGTAAGGCCAAATATCGATATTTCCAGTCGTCTAATTTGCATTGATTTGATGGGGAACGCTACGTATTTATTATGATTATTTCTTTATTTTTTAAACAATCTGTTGACTTGAGCTGGTGACCTATAACAAATTCACTACGGAATTGATATTATAAAAATAATTGTTATTTACGACCATAATTTCTTTGACAAAACCATTTATGTAATATAAGAGTAATTGGATCAAAGTGTAATACATTTTCCCATACTTTACTTATTTGTAACAATAAAACGCTTTTAACACCAGGTACGAAATAAAAGCTAAGTAAAGTAGTTGTGTTTAAATGACGTAAAGTTTAAACTAATCGGGCTGATCAATCATGCATGAATTTGTATTTAAATGTGATATGCACTAAAATGCATTCAAACTTTTCTCTATATATGGCTTAACGCGGATGTCTATTTATGAGTGAACACGACTTATGTATTTATTTGTTCATTTCATTTTAAAATTAAATACGGAATAGGGGTTTCATCCTACACAACACGACGCGTCGCTCACATTATTGATTACGTACGTTACCTTGGTAACCTTGTTAATTACCTCCTATAACATTTTTCTCACTTTTATAGACTTTAGATTGATCACAATTACACCTAGATTGTTTCATCGCGTCTGAGATTAGATATAAATATAAAACAAAATATATATAATATTAAATATCAACAAATATTAACAATCTTCGATAATAAGATCACAATTTGTTCTAAAAAAATTCGGTTTCATTAAAGAAGTGGTCTGAATATGGAGTTAAAAGGTGGAAGAAAATTTGGACACTTGGTCCATGACAATACGGGCTTATTAATGAGGTGGTCTTAATTTTGAGGTGACATTTATTGGAGGTTTTACAGTAGAATTGGTATCTTACTTTGCCTGTTTTTAGAACTGAATTCTTATAAACTATTTCTAGAAAATGTATCTCCGCAGTTTTTTTACCTTGCGACTGCGTATTTAATCTGAACTAATCTGAAGTTTACCATCATAAAACAACAAATATGACAATGCAAATTGCTGAATAAAAGCTCCAAATAAATTGGGAATCCACAGTTTAACTTGTTATACTGATTGATACGTTTTAGTAGGCATATACATGATTTATTTCTGGAAATTGTATCAATATCAAATACCAACATAATTTTGATTAAAAACTTCAAATAGATTGGGAATCCACAGTTTAACTTGTAAGACTGATGAGTATATATAAGTAGGCATAGGCCAAATGCATGAACTATTTCTAGAAATTTTATCAATATCAAATACCAACATAATTTTGATTAACAACTTCAAATAGATTGGGAATCCACAGTTTAACTTGTAAGACTGATGAGTATATATAAGAAGGCATAGGCCAAATGCATGAACTATTTCTAGAAATGTTATCAATATCAAATACCAACATAATTTTGATTAACAACTTCAAATAGATTGGGAATCCACAGTTTAACTTGTAAGACTGATGAGTATATATAAGTAGGCATAGGCCAAATGCATGAACTATTTCTAGAAATTTTATCAATATCAAATACCAACATAATTTTGATTAACAACTTCAAATAGATTGGGAATCCACAGTTTAACTTGTAAGACTGATGAGTATATGTAAGTAGGCATAGGCCAAATGCATGAACTATTTCTAGAAATTTTATCAATATCAAATACCAACGTAGTTTTGATTAAAAACTTCAATTAAATTGGGATTCCAAAGTACAACTTGTGAGACTGACGAGTATTTATGAGTGGGCTTATGCATGCACTCTTTGGATCTAACTGAAGAAAATCAGAATTATAAATGAGAGGGTTCTGATTATTGAGTCAAAATATATAAATCAAGTTCATGAAAATACAATCTTATAATGTTATTAATTTCGAGAGGTATTTAAGCGCAATTTTACTGTAATATTGTTTGACTAGACAGTAGTAGACATACATTCACAAGTTGTTTAAAGAACGAAATTACGGCCGTAGACTTCTCGTATGCTATAACAATGTATCGAAAAACAAGAAATATCTTGAAAAAAGATGGTCGGTGCAATTCAACGGTTAAGATAGGTTGTGCAGAATAAGAAAATGCCGGGATGTTACGATTGCTGGTCACTCCAGATCCAAAATGGATTTCGGTAAATTCACCGAAATTTTAATGGATTTCGGTAAGGTAACGTACCCTTTATCGAAATGTTAACCAATCCACGTCAAGTTTACAAATGTTTTTCGATTGAAGGGAAATTGCCTTGCTGGTTAACGTAATATTTGATTGGTTTACACAACACTGATATGCAAAAAAGAAAAACCATGTTAGTACGGCAGCGCCGAAAAATAAAAATCGATATATTATCGATGGCACCGTTTAAAATTGCCGAACCTTCAATTTTTTACTTTTTCAGGAGAATAAAAAAGTGAAATACATTTTAGTAACAACGCGTATTACATCAATATTCAAAATCCTAAACATTCTTAACACTTCTTTTATTGCATTTCGATGAAATTAAACTATCTTTGATAATTTAAGTTAAATTGTATGTTCGGGATTTTTTATGTTATTTATATGCTTGTCAGGTTTTTTTTAAATAATTAATGAACTATTAATTATCATATATTTTACTGTGACATAACTTGTTTTTTATAAAAATAAAGAAGAAAAATCTTTTTAAATATATTTTTTATTTCTTAACTGTTCCATGATAAACAAATGGCAATACATGACGACTGAACGGACCAAACATTACTTGTGCAACATTTTCAACATGTTACTATAAATTTTGGGAAGCTGTGTACCATTTTATTTAACCAATACAAATGCGTGGATGAAATAAAACATATTATTAAATGAACAATACTGAATAACATCTTTGAACACTGAAATACTAGTAACGTATTAAGAACATTAAACTATTGTGGTTAGTTATTCAACATGTAAAATGTTCAGTTACTACACTTTCTGGGAAACTGTGTACCATGTTATCTAAACAATAAAAATGTGTGGTTAAATGAACAATATTGAATAACATCGATATGAACAATAAAATACCTGTAACGTATTAAACAACAGATATCACAACACACAACTGTTTTAAACTATTGTGGTTAGTTATTCAACATGTAAAATGTTCAGTTACTACAATTTCTGGGAAACTGTGTACCATGTTATCTAAAAAATGTGTGGTTAAATAAACACTATTGAATAACATCTATGAACAATGAAATACCCCTAACGTGATTATTATGTCGTATGTGTCAATGCCACTAAGGTTATGGGGTCGGTATGTAAAGTATGTAACAGGTTTCAATAATTTAAACTTACGTTCTAGTTCTTCCGTGTTGACAAAGAAACTTTTACCAAGTTCCAGTTAGAACGAAATAAAATATTTTCCTGTTTTGTTAATTCTTTAACCAAAATTCCCCTTTTAATTTTCCCAGGTTGCAGCTTGTATACATGGCACGCAATTCAGTGGAAATTAACTTTTATCTTTTGACAGGTTTCATATACATTGAAGCAAATAACGAAGAACGTAAAATATGTTGTAATAGTTTAAATACGTACTGAAACTGTACACACATAACGTCTAGCGTTGATGAAAATGTAATTTCTTAATTAATGTCCTTGTCGTTGTCAATTTACGGAGTTTAACTCGTGTGGGATTGTCGGGATAAAAGGTTTTTATAAATAGTGAAAAATCAGGGTTTCCCCTAGGATTTTTCAGTTAAGGGTCATTGGACCCTCCTGTTTGACATATTGGGGGTCCCAGATATGTAGTTTATACTTGACAAAGGTTTATATTAGGGGTCCCAGGGATGGACAGTAAGTGGAAAATGGGAGTCCCTAGAAAGAAAAGGGAGTCAGGAACTTAAGATTTCTACGGC
The DNA here is from genome assembly GCA_032209605.1 of Mactromeris polynyma. NCBI lineage: Eukaryota > Metazoa > Mollusca > Bivalvia > Venerida > Mactridae > Mactromeris > Mactromeris polynyma. The sequence continues at coordinate 13,374,593 of JASFXZ010000020.1, read as the reverse complement.
AGGGAAATCCTTCGTGAATACTGATTGAAAATTTATATCCCCCGAAGGACATATTTTGATTAAGATTTTAATCAAAATTTGTTGACAATAACTGTTGTCCGTTTTTTTCCTCTGACATGAATTACCATTCCCTGAATGTTTTATCTCCGTTTGTTTCAGCGTCCAGAAAAAGAAAGTACCGTACAAATACACCATATACACAAGGGGCTGACCTTACAGGACGACTTTGGGGCCCAATTGAAAACATACAGAACCAAAACACAAGATGGACAGGAGTATTATCGCCATATTTTCTACGACGTCGAAGAGGGGGCACCTGCCGAAGAAATGAAATTACAGTACGTATGCCCTTAACCTAACAACCACTATGTCCCATGCTCAACTGATCTAGATAAAGTTGCTTCTGAAAAATATTTCCCAATCTCCTAAAGCAATTGAATACATACAGTATTTCTTATAAATGAACACAATAATATCTAAATAGGTTTTGAATGATGCTGTGTAAATATTTGAAACTTTAACTTAATGTTTAGCAATTGGTTAATTATACTTGGGACAGAAAACGATCAAGATCAAATCAGGGCCAATCCTGAAGATTCTGTTAAATGTATATTGTAGCTAGCGATTAGTAAGAAAGCTTAAGATCGCGTTTACTCTTTTGATCATTGTATGCATCGTGTTGTTTCAACTTTTCAGAAATAACAATGAAATTGTATTGCTGAATGAGGTTTTTGTGCCAGATTTAACTCATGATGAGGTACTGAATCTTTTCCATGGGGTGAAGGTGGATGGAGAGACGCGATTTCGACTTGTAAGTACAATTTTATAGCAGTTACGACTCATGTGTTTTAGTAAAAAGTGAAGTGTATTGTGTTTATTTATAATAGTGTCACCCCTATATAGGGCCAGCCATTTCTGACTTATGAGACACCTACTTTATTAGCACACTTACTTCCCGATTCCGAGCCTTTAATGCCGTGCACTAGGCATGTGCGCACACGGTAACCATTATTTAACTAGCTGGCTGCTCACCAATCGGCCATATCAGAACGGACCCCCACCGGGATTCGAAACATCAGCCCCGCCTCTCTAGATTACCAACCGTTCACCAGCGTTCAAAATTTGCGCCTCTTAAAGCGGAGATTCTTTGGAGATATTGAACTGTATTCTAAATGCCATGACATGGCATGAAACATCCAACATCTAAATCCTTTAATTGGATATGCACGGGTTGGCTAATCTAACCATTTAATGTGTTTAATATAATTTATTATGCATTACCTTGCACCTCGCGATTATTATATGTAACTGAACCTTCACTAGCATTTATTTTATTTTCGCAACATACGCGTATGCATAATTACAATATTACTGTTATCGACCCTATTTGTATTTTTTCAGGTTATTCGTTATGTTGACAGAAAAGATTCAAAGAAAACTTGGGTGTGGTTTGATACGAGCGCAGTTCTCTCCCCTGATGACCATCCTCCAGAAACTGGTATATAAACTTCACCCTCATAGTTGATACACCGGCTCCGTGTTCACAAAGACTTAATATTTAGGATCAAGATCAAATATTACTTTCCTGCCAACTTTGAATACTGCATAAACGTTTTCAATTGCTTTCAGAAAATGGCAAATATGGATCTATTTCAGAATCAAATTGATCCAGATCAGGTGATCCTTTGTGAACACAGGGCCAGGTCTTCAGACGCAAGTTTTAGACTCAGAAATAAATAATCATAATGGTTTGATTATTAAAACGTAGTTGTGCAATTGAAGTTAATTGATAGAGTACGGAAGACCGGTGTTGACATTCACGCTTCATCATTTCTCTCCTAGGAAAGTCTCGATTTCAAAATTTCCTATTCACAAATTTGTGAATTTGCGAATTCACAGTTTCAACTTCACGAATTCATAATCTTGAATTCGTGATTTCACGATTTCAACTATATTGGTGTTAAATGTTTGATACGGAAAATAAGATTGTTTTCCGAGAATAGGTGGTTGCTTAAGGGAGGGACGTACTGGAGAGGTTGCTCTGTTAAAACTCTCTAAAATATATGAGGGCTGGTATGGGATTAACAACCTCTTCCGTGACGTCATTTCAAGAAAACGCAGCATGAGATGTCACTATTTGCAAGCAGGAAACAATATTGTCTCCATACGGTCACTAAATTTTCATATTGCCATATGGGGCAAATATTATTAACTGCCAGTAAATAGTGACGTCACATGTGACGTTTTCTGGTAATGGCGTAACTTAAAGAAGAGGTTGGAAATCGTACAACGGCGCTCATATCTAACATTGATATTTCAGGCGATCGGCATCCGCAGGTGGAAGATGAACATTTTAGAGTATTACCGAACAATGAGACAGAAATGGTAACAACATGCAGATTTAGAGTAAAGGGCACGAAAGATTTCATCGTAATTGAAGACACTAAAGTTAGTGTCAGTTTAACAGCATGTAAGTATTGCAGTTAACAGCTACCTAATACACCGTGACTACCCTTTTGGACAATGTATGATATTTAGGAATTCGGTAATATTTTTGGTAACTACCCAACGAAGCTTGCAAAAGATATTGCCATTGTAAATTGTTCAGATTTTCGTCATATGAGACCTGACTATAAAAAATGGTAGTACAAAACGAAAAAGATTAGATGAGTTTTTTCCTAAAGTTTTTTTTCAAGAGATTCAAATGAGATTTGTCTCAATCTCAGTTTTTTATTCAGCTGAGATTTCTATTTGAGATGCTTTGAGAGATCGGGGCCTGTTTGCAAGGGTCCCAATGGTGGTTGTTTTATTGGTTTTATTATTGAGTGTTTACTGTACAGAAATGATAATCGTATGTACTTCTTATTTCAGACGATGTTCGTGTAACTAGTCGCTATTCACAGGATGCGACAGGGCAAGTGACATTTAAAGCCAGTCTTTGCGCTATTGACAAACCAAATTTCATCGCTGTTTCTGGGAAAAAGATAAAAATTATGGTGAGTTATATTTCACATTTCAGTAATTTGCGTGTGCCTTGAACTTTAAAATGAATTCAGTTTATATTACACTGTAATCTACCGCTTCAAGTGTTTAATATTACCGTCACTCACCATTCAGATGTCATTTACATGGTGTTTGTTCACAAAGTTTTAATTTCGATAAAATGAAAATAATGTTGTGTACACTGGCTTTATTTCGCATAATGAAAACTACTGCTTTTTTCATGAACATCTGTTTTATATTGACCTCTCTTGCAGAAGTATACTATAGATATACAGCGACATAGATGGAACGAGCAATTAAAACAATACTAAAATTCGAACTTTGGAAACGAACTTTTTTAACACCCTGTACTTGAAGTATTAACGATGTGCTTACGATTTCAGCCTAGATCGGTCATTATTTACATGCTATTTCATTTTGTACGAATTAAACATTTCATTGATATTCTTAAAATATCACCAAATAGATCTTGGACTTTCACTTTTTTATCTTCCCGAGTCTGAGATTTCGTTTTTAGAGATGTAAATCTTCATTTAAAGACCGATTTAAAATTAAGACCACCCCAATAATAAGAGTGTGCGTCCATTTTCTAACTTGATAATCTGACCACTACTTCGGAAACAATGGTGATCTTATTATTGAACCCTGTATTACCACTGCATACTACATTAGGGATAGCAAATTATACTGTGTTGTAACAGACATTGATTAGACTTGAAATATATGATTACTTTACCCTGAAACCTCGTCAATGAGACCACCATTGTTGCAGAATAAAATTAGTCTTATTAATGAGGTGGTCCGATTATTGAGTTGAAATGAGGAAGAGGTTTTTGTAAAACTGGCCGATTAATTTTTTATTGAGATTTTCTTCATTTCGAGGTGCTCTTTATGCGAGGTTTTACTTTATTTCATCATAAGTTGTTTACAGCAAGCTCTCAATAAAATGACCACCATTGGGTCGCTTGAAAACGTGTCTTTTTGTTGAGGTGGTCTTAATATTGAGGTTGAATCAAAAGCAAAACTTTGAAAATGGACTTGAAAACAATTGTGTTCAATTTTTTTCAGTGGCGGTCTTTAAGTGAGGTTTTACTGTATTTATATGTATTACAATCTTCTATTTGCAGCATTCTCCGTTTTGGTTCCATATGTACCAGATAAGTGCTGACATCGCATTTAAATCTGACGGTAAGCGTACGATTATATTTCTTTATTTATATATTGTCTTATAGGGTTCAATGTCACACATTGTGCATGCCAGCTCCATTTAGCATCTTGACATAATGCATTTTTCGGCGTAGCTGTATAATATTGATGTTGACCAACATTTTATACCAATCAAATGTTGTATATGAAGCGCGTCGTATACTATTCTTTAGACATCCTTCTATCTACGCCGTTCATCATTTTAAAATATATTTCTTGTTTAATATGAAATTGTTAGACGCACACACGGGAGATTGTCACGAGTTCTCCCCCTTTATACCTGCTAGAGTTATTTCCCTTTATTCTTTCTATAGGATATGTTTATAATAGTACATACACAGTAGGAGGGATAAAGGGAGATAACTCGTGACAATCTCCTGTGGACACACTATAGTTCAGTTTTGATACTTGGCATTTGAACTTAGGCGATCATTCATGGATTAAGAAAATTTTGGGTTTTGTTAACAAAACACTAACATTGTGCTGTGATATTTTGCGTAAACATTACATATGATATGGGTTGTGTTTGTTTGAATGTACTTTGACATTTTGCGTAAACATTACATATGATATGGATTGTGTTTGTTTGAAAGTACAGACTTAGATTAAACACTACTAGTAAATATGTATGTCACATAACCAAGAACGGATGTAATTTCATAGAAATTATACTCAAAAAAATATTGGCTTGTTGATGACTTTACGTTTCACTAATTATGAGGCATTTTTTTCTAGACAAATTCCTTGCATATGACCGGCGAGAACAGATATTTACAACAAACACAACGGAATGTCTTTTTGAGAAAATTCCTCTAGATGGAGAGGGTCTGGATGAAATAGATGCAGAACCTGTACCGGGTACTAGTGCTGCAGCTGAACAATTGAACCAAGAAGACCACACTACAAATGACGAGCACCAAATAGAACAGCATTTAAAACTTGTGCACACGTCATCACAAAATAGCAATGCTTCGTCGTCGCCCGATTTCTTTCAGCCACTTTCTCAAAGCACGTCGTTTTCAGACATTGAATACGCGGATGCAGGTTTCTCCGGATATATGACGTCATCTCAGTCGTCAGGAGATAACAATGAACTCGAATCAAGTGGTTATCTGACGTCTGGTTCTCTTGATGTGAGTCTGTTCGAAGACAAGCCAAAAACACCTAACACACCAATGGCATGCCTCAGTATGAACGACATAAATACACAGTCGACTTCGAAATAGTGTAGACCCATTAAATCATTGTTATTGATCGTATTTGATTTGATCTTTTATCAAATAAAAAAATAAAAAAACATGTTTTTTTTTTTATAAAATAGGTTTTGTTTCTTCTTCAATTGTAGTTTCCATGTTTCATGCCATTTATCAACAGTGTCGAAGTACATTAAAACTTCACACCGTAAGGCCACCTCGAAGTAAGGACCGCCTCATTTATAATACATGTACCGTATTTTCATAAGCCAGTTTTTAATTGTTCTTCCATAACTTAAACTAGATAATCACACCGCCTCATATCTAAGACCGACTCTCAATGGAACCAGTGGTGGTCTACTTATTGATGTTACACTGTACATGTAATATACGGTATGCAGCTGAGCTATCCATCGTATTCGAGTGTCTATCTAGTTTAAAGAGCAGTTCTTTTCCTCATCTATAGACCAGAAATAAACGACAAATGGCATAAGTTTGTATAGTCTTAGTCCAAATATCAACCAGACCATGTCCATCGTCAGTATTTGATTAAATATCCGACATACGTTTATTCGACAACCTTCTATCCAATACTTGGGTCCCGATGTATTTTCTAGTGCACATCGAATTGAAATGGGTTATTCGAAATCATGTATTATTCGAAATAAAATTTCTGGCCCGATGAATTCGAATGAGCGAGGTCCGACTGTAATTGTGTTTTGTTCTAGATTTACACCGTTTTTCAAAACTGTTTCAGTTATGTTCCTATCAGAATTCCAGGGTTGCCAACCAGAACTTATCTTTATTTCTTCATACAACTGTCAATTTCCCAACACGAGCCAAAAGTGGACGACAAATGACTTCGGATGCTTTATCTACGATCAACTTGTCCAGATAACTTGCATTAAACCTTCCCAAATAAGTGAGCAGACCCCGGTTTTAAACTGGGTTTATTCCGAGTTAAACACGGCGGTATTGGCACCGGGTTAAAAGTGGGTATTTTAGCTTACCGAGCAGGGTTTTTATACCAACTTAATGGTTTTTTTCAGAGTTAATGTGGATTTTAAACATTCTTCTCCAGAAGTTGTTTTTTTTGGCTAAATGTGAGCAAACGCGAGTGGGCATAAACAACCTACTTTTTCCACAGAAGCTAGTTAAAAATCTGCTTAAAACTCACTTATTTCCACAAAGATTTGTTTAACATCCACATTTTGTAAAAAACAAATGATAAAAAAAAACTTTTTAGTAAAAAAACTGAAATGAATATGTATTTTATATGGGGATATACAATTAAAATACACGATTCGACAAGCAGAGTTTGACAAAACATGACCTGTTGTAAAGTCTGGAATCCCGTGACTGTTTGTCCAACATGATGTATTTACGAGTATCTGGTCTCATTTATTTACTCAATACTGTGACAATATATTTTCACATTTCCGAGTTCGCTAGTTAGCTTACAAGTTAATGAAATGCAATGGACCAACACTAGAAGTACACATAGTTTAATTGATTTATTGTGAAAATACCAATGAGAATACATTTAAACCTCAATAATAAGACCACCCTTGGGACCCTTGAAAACTGATCTTCTTATTGAGGTGGTCTTAATATCGAGGTTGGATAAAAAGCAAAACAGTGAAAACGGACTTAAAAATTGTGGTCTTATTATTGAGGTGGACTTATTATTGAGATGGTCTTTAAGTGAGGTTTTACTGCAGTTTGATGTAGTCGTGTATTCGTGTATATAAATGAAGTTCAGTAACATAAATATGGCAGAAATTTGACATTTCTGATAAACTTTTATCGTGCCTGGTTGAAGTTTTCAAATGTCACTGCGAAAGTAAGATTTACATAATTGGATAAGCATTTCCTGACAATACGGCCGAGCGATTGCGTAATTGGCTGACATTACTTGTGTACAATAAAACTTCAGTAATAAAACCACCCTTGTAACCCTTGAAAAAATGTCTTTTTATTAAGGTGGTCCTAATATTGAGGTTGAATAAAGAGCAAAACAGTGAAAATGGATTTTTAATTTTGAGGTGGTCTCATTATTAAGGTGGTCTTCAAGTGAGACTTTACTGTACATGTATAATTATTTCGTGATGAATGATGGGACAAAGTTTTTTACACATTTCATGTCATTAATAAATGTAAAAAAAAATTGTTTACATATGTGGAAAAAAAGGAATAACATTCCTGCCTACGAAAATATTTTTATTTCACTGAATTTGAAATAGTATGAAATAAATTAGTCATTTAACTCCTGATTTTCTTCTAAGATACTTCGCTGTGACTGAAGCACTCTGTGCCATTAAGTGTTGAACATGATGATCTCTGACATGAAAACACGAATAAAGTGATTTTTCTGTAATTGAAACTTGATGTCATTCCATGTTTGCTATAAATTAGACAATCCTCTCCGATCTGTCAAAAGCCCTACTTTCGTTTTATTGACTAAAATCATCTACTTTCGATTTAGAAAAAAGTAAATATCAAACGAATATATCATTTGGTTTAATTTAAAGACTCATCCTCAATAATAAGACCACCTTTAGTACTCTAGGAAAGTGGTTTTCTTATTGAGGTGGTCTTAATATTGAGGTTAAATAAAGAGCAAAACCGTTAAAATGAACTAAAAATTGTATTCTTAATTTTAAGGTGATCTTATTATTGAGGCGGTCTTTATGTGTGGTTTTACTGTAAACATAAACTGGTTGAAAGTGCTAACCTGCCTGTAACACTCGCATAGTTGTAAAATAATGTTACTGAATAATCTCTTGTTGACCTTACCTTTATGATTAAAATGAATTAAACTATCGAGAAAAACTGATCACGTTCAGTATTACAGATCACTTCGCCATAACGTAGATTTCCAGAATACAGCACATGTTGGCTCTTCTGTTCAGCATATTATATTCAACATTCCTCGTTTATTTCTGTCTTTGCTTGAAAAAGGGAGACCGGTGTGAAGATAATAACAATATATATAGCCATTTATGCTTTACACGATCGCTCGAGTTTTCTATCATGGACATATACGTATAAACATATCTATCAAATGGGAGGTAATCGATCACAAATTACCAAACATCTATCAGCGGTTACGTCCCTTTGCTTTCCGTAATCAGAAATATTTCTAAGCGAATATAATGATAAGTAAGTCTCCTTTGCATTTAAATTAGTGAAATGTAAACGATATATTAACAAAAAGTAATGGTAATATATATCGATAAATGTTACCAAACTCCTATTAGCGCTTACTTCCCGTTGCTCTTCGTAACCAGGCAAATTTCTGCGCGAAGGCTGGTACTGGGACCAATGCCGGTAAGTCAGTCTTCTTTGAATTATATGATATTTAAACGACTTATTAACATTAAGTACTGGTTATGTTTGCGTACGTTTCAAACAGTAACCAAGTTTCACAAATAGGGGAATTGAATTACTTGGTGTCCTACTACCGCTAAATTTTCTTTTTGACTGATTGTGATAATATTACTCTGCAACATTTTGGCGATGGGTCTGAAAGTTCGATATGCCTATACACATTATATATAATTTTATATATATATTATACCATAAGGTTGTCGTCTTAAATGACAATATGATCCTAACAATTTATTATATTACTGCAATGAAAGTCTGTTGTGTTAGCATGTTTCTGGAGTTCATTTAACATTTATGAAATATAAGATATTCGGTGCGCACGGCATGATATCAGCGACATGTTTACTTTACAGCGATTATGAAACGAGCAGTTAACTAATCGCCGCTCGATGACTGCCTCCTAACCAGTATAGTTGCCTAATTCAAGGATAGTGAAGTTCGCAGTGTAACCTTTCCCAGTGCAGTATTCAGCCGGGTAGGTTAAGTTTACTTAGGTACGTCACATTGATCATATACTACATATACTCGTATGTGCAAAGTTGGAGTAATACTATGAAAGACGGGCGGTGGCATTAACACTTCATTATTTCTCTCCAAGGAAAGCTACACTTTTAACTTTCAATTTTGAACTTTCAATATTATGAGTTCCTGACGTTGAAATCGTAAATTCGTGAAATTCAAATCGTGAATTCACGAATTTGTAAAGTGAGAATTTATCAATCGTGACTTTCATACGGCAGAAATAATGAAGAGTAAATGTCACCACCGGTCTTTTCTATTATACACTTCCTTGTGGACTGATCAACATTTTATTCCACCAGCGCGGCTGATGTGTTAATGTGTTGGCCTTTCCCGAAAGGAGCCATACAAAATAAGTTAATGGGCTGAATAAAAACATCGTGAATTGCCGAATTGCATTCGAACAATTTTCTATAACTAATTATATATATTTCCCCTATATTTGTCATTAAAAATGTCTTCAGGAAATACATGTATATGTATTCTATAGCTGATTTGCCAATAATTTAAACTTGAAATTAACTTGGTAAAATATATACGAGTAGTCCAACAAAACATTCGCCTGATCTGTTTATTATCAAATGTACCAGCGAAGTACAATTTATTCATCCAACAATTGCAGGATATGCATAATCTTGTTGCAGCAGGAATCCAGAGAACGTAGGTTCTACGTTTGTTACAACAACAGAGTCACCTGCTTGTAACTGCAGAACGGTGTTCAAAGAAGCCGAGGCGAACGGCGACTCAAGTCCTCTGTTATACATATGACCAACAGTTATACCATTTCTTACGAATCGATAGTGATTGATGTGGGTACCATATGTTGTCAGGGTAACGGAGAATATGTATGTCCCGCCAAATGGTGCCCGGAAGTCACCGACGTGAACTTTGTATGCATTACCTATATTTGATAATGACATCATCGAATACTATTTTCTGTTTGGCACCGAGTTGTTCCAAGTTGGTGGTCAGTGACGCGTAGAATGCAACGGTTCATTCGTTTTATTCTCTTAGTACGTGGTTCAACATTGTCTGAAACGTTATTCCGTACTTTTTGCTCGCGCTTGAATTTTTTTAATTAATCAATCGGAGACTTGAATCTTCATTCAAACCGTACCAAAAACTGACCACTCATTGATTGCAGAGAAGGAATGCACTAGTGTCTATTATAGTCTACTATAGACAGAATGGCTTCGCATGCGCGTGATAGTCAAATTCTTAATATGTTTATTGATAGTAATATTCATAGTTCGTAACTATATTAATCATAATGGATAATTGATCATTGATGTAGAACTTCTGAATATTTGAAACCATAGGGAAAAGGTTGAAAGTGTAATTGTGCTTTATCTCGATTAAGTCAGTCGATTAACTGAAAACTGACTTTCAATTAAGTAAAATCTTTGTGGAATATTTGACGCACGCAACATCTTTTATTATCAAGTATTATATCCATTCAATCCCCTTTTCTCTTGTTGTTGTCCCTTTAAATCCTATATGGTTGTTTTTGATATTCAGCCAGGCAATTCCTGACTTTCCCAATCCCTTATGTTTCGAAGGATTATGTTTCTCTGGAATCTATGTGGGGAGGCATTGTCTAGTGTACGAATGTTGCGTTCATCAGTCCTTCATGTACATTGTATAAGAACGTACAACTTCTTAAAAGCGATCAAGAATGCCAGACAAATTTTAACCTACAGATTGCAACAAATTTGCATACTTCAAGTTGCGCTTGATATATAGAGGTTTCACAGAACCAATGGTGATCTTATTATAGAGGTTTCACAGAACCAATGGTGGTCTTATTATAGAGGTTTCACAGAACCAATGGTGGTCTTATTATTGAGGTTTCACAGAACCAATGGTGGTCTTATTATTGCAGTTTTCCTGTACAGTAAAACCTGACTTAAAGACCACCTCAATTATAAGACAACCTAAAAATTAAGAAAACACGTTTCAAGTCAATATTCTCTGTTTTGCTCTTTATTCAACCGCAATATTTAGACCACCTCAATAGGAAGACGAGTTTTCAAGGGTCCCAATGATGGTCTTATCATTAAAGTTTTACTGTGTATTTCACTGTATATGGGATAATTGTTTATGTCTGGAAATACTGGAAATACAGGCCAAGTCAGCTGTTGTGCGCCTGATTAACACTTGATAGTATGGCACACAAGATGTAAAACAAAAATCCAAGACTTATCATTGTTTTTTCTGGATTTTCCCTCATCATATGATTTTCGTGTGAACAAATTTAGCGTTGTAATATCATGTTCATTTGTATATACTGGTCATCCGGAAGATCCGGGTTCAATTCCTGAGCTGGACAGGTTAGGTTTGTCCCTGACATTCGCTGCGGTCAAGTCCTACGCTGAAGAAGAAGTTGTCAGTAGCTTGCGGAAGAGCATGTTAGTACTGGTTGACAATTACTACAGAAATGTTTTACAAGGCGCATTGTCATAGACATAAATGTAACCGTTGTGAAATGTTGAATGTTAACAATATTGCTGTGAATTATTATCGTAAGTTAATAAATGAATATTTTGACTGTACAGTAAAACCTCACTTAAAGACCACCTCAAAAATAAGACCACATGGAAATTAAGAACACAATTTGAAGTCCATTTTCACGATTTTGCTCTTTATTCAACCTCATTATCAAGACGATCTCAATAATAAGACTTGTAAGTTTTCAAGAGTCCCAAGGGTGGTCTTATTATCGAGGTTTTACTGTAAGCATATGTTTTGCTTTATTACTTAATTCATGTTTGTATGTTTTATCATGAGTCAAAGGCAATCGTATTTGCCAAATTTGCTAGATTTGATCAAAAGTGTTTACTTGCATTTCTTGCTGTTTTTCTAAGTACGTTTAAAATGTACAGTTTATTTTTGAGATTTTATTGTAAAGCGTCATTTTACTGCAGTTTGGAACTCATTTTATATGAAAATAACTGTTGATTGTAATGATCTATAGCGTAAATGTTGAACAAACATGATAGGATATCGTGAAGTCATGTTCTTGTATCCACGAAATTTGAAAAAACCTGTTTTGTGCGTTTTAAATGTTCTGTGTACATGAATATAATATGATAATTATTTTGCAGAAATGAAGCGTAGCGGACGAGAACACAAAAAGGCCTCATTAAAACGGATAAAATCCATTGAGGATTGTTTAGGACCATTAGAACATAAGGAGTCGGTGCCACCCACACCATCCCGCAAATGTTCACAATTACCGCCAGGGTTTGGCTTTAACGAGAGTACCAGACAGCATTACATACCAAAAGGAAACGAAGAGCTTATGGAACTAGCGGTTGTCAGAAATTTCACAACTTGCGTAGTTTGTCAAAAACGCAGAACAGAGGAACAATTCAGACGAAGGCTAGACCTGCAGCGCTGCATCTGCATTTACGAGGAGAAGCGGACAAGAGTCTTGAGACGGATACCTTAGATCTAAAGCTAGATAATGAGGTGGAGAAGAGTGACGAAATGGATAACGCTTGTTCTAAGGTGGAGAACGTCACTAAATTGTCAACCCCTAGTCAGCAATTCTTTCAAACCTACCCAGGAAGCAGGAAATCTAGTTGGAATTGCCTTAATGATGATGATTTAGAAATGGATATAACTTTTTGGCAAACAGAGCGTTCGGTTGCAAAATGCGTGCACAGTTTCTTACTCGTGCGAGTGTTAGCCTTAACCGAACGCACGGCAGGTTATATAAATACTAGCCCCGCATACGTATCTCTGTACGCCGACCTTTACACGCGCGTATCCGTAACAGAATGGTTGTACAGCGACAGTATAGAGATGTGACACCCGTGGCTGGACTATATAAATACATACATTTTGTTAAATCAAGAAATAAGACGTACTAGTCATCTCTACATGAATACATGTTTAAATTACCGGTATACATTATTCTTATAGACACCACTGTATATGTTTGTCTACTATATTTGAAGTTAATACTAAAGTAGAAAAATCACATACGAACAAAAGTAAGCAACACATTGTACAAGCACATAAAATATGCATGTTTACATAAAATAGGAATAAGTGGTGAGAGAAGAGTGTACCTCAAATACCATATCATTTACTTAGTATAGCAATCATAATTACAAAGAATGACTGAGGTAATGTAATATAGACTAAAATTACAAACAAAAAGGAAGAAAAAACAATGACTCCAATACTTTGGGATAAAAGTGCATTTTGTTAGCTTTATATGAAAGCTTATTGTATCCGTGTGTGTGTACCGTGACTGTAGGGATATCTATTATCAATCTCTGTGTTATTGTGGTTGTCAGAGTTGTTTCAAAGCATGATTTATCTTATTCACAATCTAAAATTGCTGCATTACCCTCTATTCAGAAACCTCGAATCAACAAGAGTGTATTATTTCACTGTAGTAACAATTTATTACGTGAAGAGTAACATAGGTTGTCATGGTAACCGTTTTCTCATTCAATAGACATACGATCGATACAAATTTAAACCAAATGATTTATACACATTTTCTTAATGACACGATATGTATATCTTTTTTTTATGATAAGTTTTTAGTGAAATATACCTACAGTCTCAAAACTTTCCAGACATCCCTCGTATCTATTTAAATTCTCTAGAGCAACAGCCTCTCAACAAGAGTCTCGATCTGCGTCTTCTATATCGAGGGTTCAGAGCAAGACTATACTAACACCTATGTATTTATATAGGAGTTAGTATAGTCTGGCACTGAACCCTCGATATGTTGTTGCTCTGCATGGGTTGACTTATATATGGATCTATTCGTGGATATCTAGAAATTACAGGATAATATCAGGTCAAGAAATCGACCATTTGCATGCTCATCCGGTTCGAATGATTATATTTTTCGAATATACTGTTTTTGAAATGACTAAACTTATATGTATTTCTCAAATTGAAATATTTTATTTCAACTTTTGTTACTTTATTGGGTGGTTCCATTTGACCCTGGAGTTGACCCTTTGACCACTGGGACTTCAAAAAAGCCACGATTTGGCAATATTCTTGACTTCTGAAGTTCGGGATCAAATAGCTCCACACGGGGCTCAAACATACGTCCTTCGTATCGGGAGTTGGGTGCTCTACCCCTTTTCCAGTGACTACTATGCCTCACTAATTACATTACAGTAACCCCTAAAATGAGTTCATGACCATCATTTTAACACTATCTATAGAGGACTGAACGACTACGTGAAGTGTTATTGTAAGGCCAAAATTAATCAAAGTGTTGAGAGGACTAAAGTTGTTCGGTATTGAACACTGGTTTTGTATTCACACTTGCAGATTCAAAGAAAGTAGGAATAATTATGGTCCATTGTTGAAACATAAAATAAGTTTAAATGTGCAGTTAATATTTCTACCAGTACTGAGTATGTTATGCTGGTTACGCTCAAATTTTGAACTATTTTTTAACCGATTCACTTATCTGTTATTTTTACGCCACTTCCGGAAAAGGTAGTTTTCGTATTAAAACGATGCGACTGTCGAAAATTGCTAAAGAACCGAACAAATAAAAATATATTTCTTTGCTGTCTCCTGACAGACACGAAATTAATTCACCGCTCGGAAAGGTTTCTGTGAAAAGCAATACTTTTAAATCAGTCAACATCAATAAGAAATATGAATAAGCATTTCTTAAAAAGTCCCTACTTCCTGACTCGACCGGAAGACAGAGAACAATGAAGTTTGATATGTGGCCTAAATTCCAGTATTAACGTTTGGTAATCACATTAATACAGCTACAATTAATTTTTTTTTGTTCTATTTTGGTTTTCAAATTTACTGCATATTTTCTGTATTCTATCACATGCAGACGGAATACAATTTAATGGCTAAATTACCCAACTATGCGTAGCTCGTTTACAGTAAAAATGTAATATAGCTATGATATCAGTTGTAATTTTGAAAACTTAATAGGTTGGAATGTTTTCTTGTTTTTGTTTTTTAGGTTACTGAAAATACGTTTTACGTCATGACATGGTGTGTATGTTAATCATAAAAGTATTCTATAATTCACTTGTTATATACAGAATATATCCAGTATACAGTAATAAATGCGCAATTAAATAATGTCACGTGGTTTATTAGCGCATGACTGACATTTAAGGATACCGCTTGACGTTCTGCGGATAAACACGGGGGTTTTCCCAAGTCGGTCGCATGGAGGAGTTTATATTATTACGCTGTTCAACTTGTTCACATAACAACGATCTTCATATGTAAATTAAATCATTCACCGTTGAGCGTGGTACATAGTAAATACTTTATTTAGATCAGGATAGTTTAAAATTTGATATTTTGTTAGAGTTTGTGTTAAGTAGACTAAAATGCGTGTGATAAATACTTGCCATAGATCGTGCGGATATGAACATTTCGATACACCGGATTATTTCCGTTCGAACGAATATGTTCGAAACAGGAGAAACAAATTTAAGATATTGTCGGTGTTACTCAAAGGCAGCTGTTTTGGTGGAATGAGATACGAGGTATTCTAACTAGTCTTACAGTTTCTTGACTTGCGGTTTGAGTTTTAATTCACTTAATTAATTAATATTTAACGCCATTAAAATAGAGATACATGTATAACCATTCACATCCGTACGGTGATTTACTTGCCAAAGAAATATCATGAACATGCTTCTTTTAACAAATGTGCAGTCTTGATGTGTACAAAGAAGGATGATATGTTAAGCAATATTGCTATATCTTGCAATACAACATAGAAATAAGCTCATGAATGCTTTATTATTATGATGTAATCATTGATAGTAATTATAAATTATAACATCAGCACTTTGATTAATTTTGGCCTGACGATAACACTTCACGTAGTCGTTCAGTCCTCTACAGATAGTGTTAAAATGATGGTCATGAAATCATTTTAATGGTTACTGTAATGTAATTAGTGAGGCATAGTCCTAGTTCTTCCGTGTTGACAAAGAAACTTTTACCAAGTTCCAGTTCGAACGAAATAAAATATTTTCCTGTTTTGTTAATTCTTTAACCAAAATTCCCCTTTTTTTCCCTGGTTGCAGCTTGTATACATGGCACGCAATTCAGCGGAAATTAACTTTTATGTTTTGACAGGTTTCATTTATATTGAAGCAAATAACGAAGAACGTTAAATATGTTGCAATAGTTTAAATACGTACTGAAACTGTACACACATAACGTCTAGCGTTGATGAAAATGCAATTTCTCAATTAATTTCCTTGTCGTTGATTTACGGAGTTTAACTCGTGTGGGATTGTCGGGATATAAGGTTTTTATAAATAGTGAAATTTCAGGGTTTCCCCTAGGATGTTTCAGCTAGGGGTCATTGGACCCTCCTGTTTGACATATTGGGGGTCCCAGATATGTAGTTTATACTTGACAAAGGTTTCTATTAGGGGTCATAAGGATGCACAGTAAGTGGAAAATGGGAGTCCCTAGAAAGAAAAGGGAGTCAGGAACTTAAGATTTCTACGGCAGGGAATTCCTTCGTGAATACTGATTGAAAATTTATATCCCCCGAAGGACATATTTTGATTAAGATTTTAATCAAAATTTGTTGACAAAAACTGTTGTCCGTTTTTTTCCTCTGACATGAATTACCATTCCCTGAAGGTTTTATCTCCGTTTGTTTCAGCGTCCAGAAAAAGAAAGTACCGTACAAATACACCATATACACAAGGGGCTGAACTTGCAGGACGACTTTGGGGCCCGATTGAAAACATACAGAACCAAAACACAAGATGGACAGGAGTATTATCGCCATATTTTCTACGACGTCGAAGAGGGGGCACCTGCCGAAGAAATGAAATTACAGTATGTATGCCCTGAACCTAACTAACCACTCTGTCCCATGTTCAACTGATCTGGGATAAAGTTGCTTCTGAAAAATATTTCCCATTCTCCTAAAGCAATTGAATACATAAAGTATTTCTCATAAATGAACACAATAATATTTAAATATGTTTCGAATGACGCTGTGTAAACATTTGAAACTTTACCTTAATTTTTAGCAATTGGTTAATTATACTTGGTACAGAAAACGATCAAGATCAAATCAGTACCAATCCTGAAGATTCTGTTAAATGTATATTGTAGCTAGCGATTAGTAAGAAAGCTTAAGATCGCGTTTAATCATTGATCATTGTATACATCGTGTTGTTTCAACTTTTCAGAAATAACAATGAAATTGTATTACTGAATGAGGTGTTTGTGCCATATTTAACTCATGATCAGGTACTGAATCTTTTCCACTGGGTGAAGGTGGATGGAGAGACGCGATTTCGACTTGTAAGTACAATTTTATAGCAGTTACGACACATGTGTTTTAGTAAAAAGTGAAGTGTATTGTGTTTATTTATAATACTGTCACCCCCATATAGGGCCAGCCATTTCTGACTTATGAGAAACCTACTTTATTAGCACACTTACTTCCCGATTCTGAGCCTTTAATGTCGTGCACTAGGCATGTGCGCTCACGGTAGCCATTATTTAACTAGCTGGCTGCTCACCAATCGGCCATATCAGAACGGACCTTTCACCAGCGTTAAACATTTGCGACGCTTAAAGCGGAGATTCTTTGGAGATATTGAACTGTATTCTAAATGCCATGACATGACATGAAACAGCCAACATATAAATCCTTTAATTGGATATGCACGGGTTGGCTAATCTAAACATAATTTATTATGCATTACCTTGCACCTCGCGATTATTATATGTAACTGAACCTTCACTAGCATTTATTGTATTTTCGCAACATACGCGTATGCATAATTACAATATTACTGTTATCGACCCTATTTGTATTTTTCAGGTTATTCGTTATGTTGACAGAAAAGATTCAAAGAAAACTTGGGTGTGGTTTGATACGAGCGCAGTTCTCTCCCCTGATGACCATCCTCCAGAAACTGGTATATAACCTTCACCTTCATAGTTGATACACCGGCTCCGTGTTCACAAAGACTTAATTTTTAGGATCAAGATCAAATATTACTTTCCTGCCAACTTTGAATACTGCATACATGTTTTCAATTGCTTTCAGGAAATGGCAAATATAGATCTATTTCAGAATCAAATTGATCCAGATCAGTTGATCCTTTGTGAACACAGGGCCAGGTCTTCAGACGCAAGTTTTAGACTCAGAAATAATAATCATTATGGTTTGATTATAAAAACGTAGTTGTGCAATTGAAGTTAATTGATACAGTACTGAAACCGGTGTTGACATTCACGCTTCATCATTTCTCTCCTAGGAAAGTCTCGATTTCAAGATTTCCTATTCACAAATTTGTGAATTTGCGAATTCACAGTTTCAACTTCACGAATTCATAATCTTGAATTCGTTATTTCACGATTTCAACTATATTGGTCTTAAATGTTTGATACGGAAAATTAGATTTTTTTCCGAGAATAGGTGGTTGCTTAAGGGAGGGACGTACTGGAGAGGTTGCTCTGTTAAAGCTCTCTAAAATATATGAGGGCTGCTATGGGATTTACAACCTCTTCTGTGACGTCATTTCATGAAAACGCAGCATGTGATGTCACTTTTTGCAAGCAGGAAACAATTTTGTCTCCATATGGTCACTACATTTTCATATTGCCATATGGGGCAAATATTGCCAGTAAATAGTGACGTCACATGTGACGTTTTCTGAAAATGGCGTAAATTAAAGAAGAGGTTGGAAATCGTACAGCGGCGCTCATATCTAACATTAATATTTCAGGCGATCGGCATCCGCTGGTGGAAGATGAACATTTTAGAAAATTACCGAACAATGAGACAGAAATGATAACAACATGCAGATTTAGAGTAAAGGGCACGAAAGATTTCATCGTTATTGAAGACACTAAAGTTAGTGTCAGTTTAACAGCATGTAAGTATTGCAGTTAACAGCTACCTATTACACCGTGACTACCCTTTTGGACAATGTATGATATTTAGGAATTCGGTATTATTTTTTGGTAACTACCCAACGAAGCTTGCAAAAGATATTGCCATTGTAAATTGTTCAGATTTTCGTCATATGAGATCGGACTCCAAAAATGGTAGTACAAAACGAAAACGATTAGATGAGTTTTTTCCTAAAATTTTTTTTTCAAGAGATTCAAATGAGATTTGTCTCAATCTCCGTTTCTTATTTCAGTAAAATCTCATATTCAGCTGAGATTTCTATTTGAGATGCTTTGAGAGATCGGGGCCTGTTTGTAAGGGTCCCAATGGTGGTTTTATTATTGAGTGTTTACTGTACAGAAATAATAATCGTATGTACTTCTTATTTCAGACGATGTTCGTGTAACTAGTCGCTATTCACAGGATGCGACAGGGCAAGTGACATTTAAAGCCAGTCTTTGCGCTATTGACAAACCAAATTTCATCGGTGTCTCTGGGAAAAAGATAAAAATTATGGTGAGTTATATTTCACATTTCAGTAATTTGCGTGTGCCTTGAACTTTAAAGTGAATTCAGTTTATATTACACTGTAATCTACCGCTTCAAGTGTTTAATATTACCGTCACTCACCATTCAGATGTCATTTACAGGGTGTTTGTTCACAAAGTTTTAATTTCGATAAAATGAAAATAATGTTGTGTACACTGGCTTTATTTCGCATAATGAAAACTACTGCTTTTTTCATGAACATCTGTTTTATATTGAACTCTCTTGCAGAAGTAAACTATAGATATACAGCGACATAGATGGAACGAGCAATTAAAACAATACTAAAATTCGAACTTTGGGAACGAACATTTTTAACACCCTGTACTTGAAGTATTTACGATGTGCTTACGATTTCAGCATAGATCGGTCATTATTTACATGCTATTTCATTTTGTACGAATTAAACATTTCTTTGATATTCTTTAAATATCATCAAATAGATCTTGGAATTCCACTTTTCTTCCCGAGTCTGAGATTTAGTTTTTAGAGATGTAAAACTTCACTTTAAGACCGATTTAAAATCAAGACCACCCCATTAATAAGAGTGTGCTTCCATTTCTAACTTGATAATCTGACCATCTGACTACTTCGGAAACAATGGTGGTCTTATTATTGAGGTTTCCCTGTATAACATTACCAGCATACTGCATTAAGGATGGTTAATTGAACTGTGTTGTAACAGACATTGTTTAGGCTTGAAATATTTGATTACTTTACAGTGTAACCTCGACAATAAGACCTCCATTGTTGCTGAATAAGGTTGGTCTTATTAATGAGGTGGTCTGATTATTGAGTTAAAATGAGGAAGATATTTTTGTAAAACTGGTCGATTAATTTTTAATGAGGTTGTCTTCATTTCAAGGTGGTCTTTATGCGAGGTTTTATTTTATTTCATCATCAGTTATATACAGTAAACCCTCAATAATGTGACCACCATTGGGTCGCTTGAAAACGTGTCTTTTTATTGAGGTGGGCTTAATATTGAGGTTGAATCAAAAGCAAAACTTTGAAAATGGACTTGAAAACAATTGTGTTCAATTTTTTTCAGTGGCGGTCTTTAAGCGAGGTTTTACTGTACTTATATGTATTACAATCTTCTATTTGCAGCATACTCCGTTTTGGTTCCATATGTACCAGATAAGTGCTGACATCGCATTTAAATCTGACGGTAAGCATACGATTATATTTCTTTATTTATATATTGTCTTATAGGGTTCAATGTCACACATTGTGCATGCCAGCTCCATTTAGTATCTTGACATAATGCATCGTATTTTCGGCGTAGCTGTATAATATTGATGTTGACCAACATTTTATACCAATCAAATGTTGTATATGAAGCGCGTTGTTTAATATTCTTTAGACATCCTTCTATCTACGCCGTTCATCATTTTAAAATATATTTCTTGTTTAATATGAAATTGTTAGACGCACACACGGGAGATTATCACGAGTTCTCCCCCTTTATATCTGCTAGAGTTATTTCCCTTTATTCTTCCTATAGGATATGTATATTATAGTACATACGCAGTAGGAGGGATACAGGGAGAGAACTCGTGACAATCTCTGTGGACACACTATAGTTCAGTTTTATACTGGGCATTTGAACTTAGGCGATCATTCATGGATTAAGACAATTTTGGGTTTTGTTAACGAAACACTAACATTGTGCTGTGATATTTTGCGTAAACATTACATATGATATGGATTGTGTTTGTTTGAATGTGCTGAGACATTTTTGCGAAAACATTACATATAATATGGATTGTGTTTGTTTGAAAGTACAGACTAAGATTAAACACTACTAGTAAATATGTATGTCACATAACCAAGAACGGATGTAATTTTATAGAAAAAAAATATTGGCTTGTTGATGACTTTACGTTTCACTAATTATGAGGCATTTTTTTCCAGACAAATTCCTTGCATATGACCGGCGAGAACAGATATTTAAAACAAACACAACGGAATGTCTTTTTGAGAAAATTCCTCTAGATGGAGAGGGTCTGGATGAAATAGATGCAGAACCTGTACCGGGTACTAGTGCTGCAGCTGAACAATTGAACCAAGACGACCACATTACAAATGACGAGCACTAAATAGAACAGCATTCAAAACTTGTGCACACGTCATCACAAAAGAGCAATGCTTCGTCGTCGCCCGATTTCTTTCCGTCACTTTCTCAAAGCACGTCGTTTTCAGACATTGAATACGCGGATGCAGGTTTCTCCGGATATATGACGTCATCTCAGTCGTCAGGAGATAACAATGAACTCGAATCAAGTGGTTATCTGACGTCTGGTTCTCTTGATGTGAGTCTGTTCGAAGACAAGCCAAAAACACCTAACACACCAATGGCATGCCTCAGTATGAACGACATGAATACACAGTTGACTTCGAAATAGTGTAGACCCATTAAATCATTGTTATTGATCGTATTTTATTTGATCTTTTTTATAAAATAGGTTTTGTTTCTTCTTCAATTGTAGTTTCCATGTTTTATGCCATTGATCAACAGTGTCGAAGTACATTAAAACTTCACACCGTAAGGCTACCTCGAAGTAAGGACCGCCTCATTTATAATGCATGTACCGTATTTTCATAAGCCAGTTTGTAATTGTTCTTCCATAACTTAACCTAGATAATCACACCACCTCACATCTAAGACCGACTCTCAATGGAACCAGTGGTGGTCTACTTATTGATGTTCCTCTGTACATGTAATATCGAGGGTTCAGTGCAAGACTATCGTAACTCCTATGTATTTATATAGGAGTTACGATAGTTTTTGCACTGAACCCTCGATATACGGTATGTAGCTGAGCTAACCATCGTATTCGAGTGTCTATCTAGTTTAAAGAGCAGTTAACAGAGTTCTTTTCCTCATCTATAGACCAGAAATAAACGACAAATGGCATAAGTTTGTATAGTCTTAGTCCAAATATCACCCAGACCATATCCATCGTCAGTATTTGATTAAATATCCGACATACGTTTATTCGACAACCTTCTATCCGAATACTTGGTATCATCCGAAATAAATATTGGGTCCCGGTGTATTTTCTTGTGCACATCGAATTGAAATGGGTTATTCGAAATCATGTATTATTCGAAATAAAATTTCGGACCCGATGAATTCGAATGAGCGAGGTCCGACTGTAATTGTGTTTTTGTTCTAGATTTACACCGTTTTTCAAAACTGTTTCAGTTATGTTCCTATCAGAATTCCAGGGTTGCCAACCAGAACTTATCTTTATTTCTTCATACAACTGTCAATTTCCCAACACGAGCCATAAGTGGACGACAAATGACTTCGGATGCATTATCTACGATCAACTTGCGCAGATAACTTGCATTAAACCTTCCCAAATAAGTGAGCAAAACCCGGTTTTAAACTGGGGTTTATTCCGAGTTAAACACGGCGGTATTGGCACCGGGTTAAAAGTGGGTATTTTAACTTACCGAGCAGGTTTTGTATACCAACTTAATGGTTATTTTCTGATTTAATGTGGATTTTTTAACATTCTTCTTTAGAAGTTGTTTTTTTGGCTAAATGTGAGCAAACGCGAGTGGGCATAAACAACCTACTTTTTCCACAGAAGCTAGTTAAAAATCTGCTTAAACTCACTTATATCCACAAAGATTTGTTTAAAATCCACATTTTGTAAAAAACAAATGATAAAAAAAACCTTTTTTAGTAAAAAAACTGAAATGAATATGTATTTTATATGGGGATATACAATTAAAATACACGATTCGACAAGCAGAGTTTGACAAAACATGGCCTGTTGTAAAGTCTGGAATCCCGTGACTGTTTGTCCAATATGATGTATTTTCGAGTATCTAATCTCATTTATTTACTAAATACTGTGACAATATATTTTCACATTTCCGAGTTCGCTAGTTAGCTTACAAGTGAATGAAATACATTGGACCAAGACTAGACGTGCACATAGAAAATACCAATGAGAATACATTTAAACCTCAATATTAAGACCACCCTTGGGACCCTTGAAAACTTATCTTCTTATTGAGGTGGTCTTCATATCGAGGTTGGATAAAAAGCAAAACAGTGAAAACGGACTTAAAAATTGTGGTCTTATTATTGAGGTGGACTTATTATTGAGATGGTCTTTAAGTGAGGTTTTACTGCAGTTTGATGTAGTCGTGTATTCGTGTATATAAATGAAGTTCAGTAACATAAATATGGCAGAAATTTGACATTTCTGATAAACTTTTATCGTGCCTGGTTGAAGTTTTCAAATGTCACTGCGAAAGTAAGATTTACATAATTGGATAAGCATTTCCTGACAATACGGCCGAGCGATTGCGTAATTGGCTGACATTACTTGTGTACAATAAAACTTCAGTAATAAAACCACCCTTGTAACCCTTGAAAAAATGTCTTTTTATTAAGGTGGTCCTAATATTGAGGTTGAATAAAGAGCAAAACAGTGAAAATGGATTTTTAATTTTGAGGTGGTCTCATTATTAAGGTGGTCTTCAAGTGAGACTTTACTGTACATGTATAATTATTTCGTGATGAATGATGGGACAAAGTTCTTTACACTTTTCATGTCATTAATAAATGTAAAAAAAAATTGTTTACATATGTGGAAAAAAAGTAATAACATTCCTGCCTACGAAAATATTTTTATTTCACTGAATTTGAAATAGTATGAAAGAAATTAGTCATTTAACTCCTGATTTTCTTCTAAGATACTTCGCTGTGACTGAAGCACTCTGTGCCATTAAGTGTTGAACATGATGATCTCTGACATGAAAACACGAATAAAGTGATTTTTCTGTAATTGAAACTTGATGTCATTCCATGTTTGCTATAAATTAGACAATCCTCTCCGATCTGTCAAAAGCCCTACTTTCGTTTTATTGACTAAAATCATCTACTTTCGATTTAGAAAAAAGTAAATATCAAACGAATATATCATTTGGTTTAATTTAAAGACTCATCCTCAATAATAAGACCACCTTTAGTACTCTAGGAAAGTGGTTTTCTTATTGAGGTGGTCTTAATATTGAGGTTAAATAAAGAGCAAAACCGTTAAAATGAACTAAAAATTGTATTCTTAATTTTAAGGTGATCTTATTATTGAGGCGGTCTTTATGTGTGGTTTTACTGTAAACATAAACTGGTTGAAAGTGCTAACCTGCCTGTAACACTCGCGTAGTTGTAAAATAATGTTACTGAATAATCTCTTGTTGACCTTACCTTTATGATTAAAATGAATTAAACTATCGAGAAAAACTTATCACGTTCAGTATTACAGATCACTTCGCCATAACGTAGATTTCCAGAATACAGCACATGTTGGCTCTTCTGTTCAGCATATTATATTCAACATTCCTCGTTTATTTCTGTCTTTGCTTGAAAAAGGGAGACCGGTGTGAAGATAATAACAATATATATAGCCATATATGCTTTACACGATCGCTCGAGTTTTCTATCATGGACATATACGTATAAACATATCGTCACCTTAGAGCAAAAACTCAATAAGTGCAATTTTTCACAAAATCACTTTTTTGCATGAAATGATCCCACATGAGGGGATAGATGTCCTAAAAATGTCTCAACCCCAGATTCCATTTTAAAATGTGACTTTTGAAATAAGAAGCAAAATCTGATAAGTGCAAATGAATATTTATATAGAGCAATAAGTCAATAAGAACACTTATATAGTTTATGCACATATATTTTTTTACCATTAATAAATAAATTCAGTGCAAAAAGTGGATAAGTGAACTTATTTATTTATTGCACTTTATTTTCCTCCTTTACCTTAAAAATATTTGGAGCAAGAGTATAATATGTGCAATAATTACATCATAACATTACATCATAAATGACATCATAAAGTACAAACATGACCCTTGTGACCTACATGTATAATACATGAATAGTATTACTAGAATTCCAACAGCTTTAACATGAGAAGTGATGTTTAAAATCCTACTTGATCAACTGTTAAAGTCAAGAAGAGAACTTTACATCATAAAAGGCCCTAAAAGGGTAGTGATAGTCATTACAACATAGTTTATTTAATGTTCAGATAAAATCATATGACTTAATTAAACTGATTAGAACTAACCGTATTATAAATTCTAGTTGATTTAAAAAGTTAAAGAAGAAAATTGTAAATTGAGTTGTCAACTGTCAACACAAACTTAACATCGAGAAAGATCTTTTCAATAGCAGTTTCATTTAATGAAACAATGAATTTGTGTCAATAAATATTGAAATAGAAGAATAAATTGATCATTTAAATAATATGTATTTAACCATAATGAGTTGAACTTTGTCATCCAATGACAGTTAAGTATGTTTGCATTTTGCATTTGTGTAGACATTGTATTACATTACAAAAAAATGATGAGATATGTACGTTTTCTCTTAAAGATATGATCTCAAAATAAAATAAAATTTCAATGATTGCATATTAACAATTACTGAAATGATTTACCGTAAGTGATTGGTTGGAGGAGACCCCCTGAAAGACACTAGTCCATTCTCAAATACTACATGGGTCATAAATTAAACAAAGAACCTGTGAAAACACAGCCAACGTACCCTTCAATTATCAAGTATCATTAATCAGTTTGTTGTCATAGCAATCAAAACCAATCATGACAGAGAGTTGCTCTAGCCAAACACTAATTAGGTGTGAAATGTTAAAAACAGTATTGACTGACTTTATTTACTGTATATTTTAAACATATAATTCCAATTGCATTTGAAAATACTTTCTTCTGATTCTCACAGTGCTCAGTATCAAACTCTAATTTGCATTTGTGGAAGTACTCATGGGAAGTACTCATGGAGTACTCGCAAAGTACTCATAAGTACTGACCATTTTGCTTCAGTACTTGAGTAAGTACGAGTACTTGTACTCATAATTTCAGACGAGTACTAATTAGTACTGCTGAGTACTTGAAAATTGGTACTTGAGTAAGTACGAGTACAAGTACAAGTATCACATCCCTGGTAAATCGGAAAGAATATTCTCTAGGTCAATAATGATACGAGCAACACTGAACCAGGGAAGCTCCAACTTTCATGGAATGGTCGACATTGCATGACCAGTTCCCTGGCTGCATTACTAGAATCATATAACAAACCCGTAAAGGAGTGGTCAACAGACACCCGTGACCATATTCTTGAAAGGGGAGATCACCTGTATTCTTTAAATTCTTGTGAAAAGTATCTGTTGTTGAAACCGGCCTGTGACGGCTTCTATCATTCTTAATTTTGGCAATGTTTTGACTGGAACAACAATGAACCAACAGATAAACAATAGACCATATTATACTCTTGAGGAAGCATTAGGAACCATTCTTTCAGAGCCATCTAGAAGTCTATTCACAATGGGAAATACCACGTCTAGCTACAGCACAGCTATCATACATGATACTACCCAATATTTTATGTTTGATCCCCACTCACGGAATGAAGCAGGAATGCCAATAGCTTATGGCTGTGCTGCTCAGTCAATTCATCCCAGTTTAACATCATTGTGTTTTTTCAATGATTGACAAAACAAAGGATATTCCATTTGACTGCCATGTCTGACATCATTGACAACACTAACATTGTTGATTCAGACTTTGAGGGATTCTCTGACATTAGTGATGGTGACCTAACCTGCCTAACATGTCTGACATATCTAGTGTATCCCGTGTTAGCAGTGTGTCATCAATGTTGTTTAGCATTGACAGTTGCAGTACTTCGGATTTCATTGAACCAATTTAACATTTGAATGACAGTTCTCTTTTAATAGATTCAATTGACATAGAAATATTCAATGCATTTGATGTTACTGATGATCCAAATAGTATCATTCTCAACCTTGTCAAATCTGACAAAACACAATCTGATGATTTAGTAAGAGTAAGAGACCCTATAGATAAGTAACACCAGTCTCTTCATGTTGAGACCTCTGCCAAAGCGGCTAACCCTACTGGTGTTTCACAACCAACGGGCGGGTTTCTCAATGCTGGGAATGCACCTGAGGGAGCCAACCCATTTGGTATTTCGCACACAATGGGCGCGGGTCTCTCCATACTGGGAATGCACCTGACATTTAAATTTCAAAATATGAGTCATAAGTTCGTACACAACATCTCAATGGGCTACATGTATGCGAATGGCGAGACGATCAAATCCATACTATGTTACTGAGATGGTCAGTGGAAACTTCTATGAATTCAAGAAACTGACTACCAAGGTACGAAATCTGGACAACGATAGTCTAGGGTCTAAAATTAAA
This sequence comes from Mactromeris polynyma, assembly GCA_032209605.1. Lineage (NCBI taxonomy): Eukaryota > Metazoa > Mollusca > Bivalvia > Venerida > Mactridae > Mactromeris > Mactromeris polynyma. The sequence continues at coordinate 13,346,538 of JASFXZ010000020.1, read as the reverse complement.
TGGATGGAAATTAAAACAGTGTCATTCAATAGCCACTGCCCAGACACAGCAGTTATTCAGTATGATTATGAAGGCCCCTTGGTTTATTTGAATCTTCAACCACGCCTTAGGAACAATGACAAGAGTTTACCAAGTCTGCAACCTCACTATAGACATGGAGATAGCCCCGTAATATCAAAGTCTAAATATGAAGACCTCAAGAATCTGTGTGAAAAACACACAATTCCAGAGGCATATCACTCTTTTTATGCAAGTTTGCCAGCAGACACATGAGCCCTTCCTGTCTGCAATCAAAATTTACAAAATGCCAGCAAGACATATTAATGCAGGTGCATTTTGACTATGGTTAATACTCTGATATTTGTGTATGTGTGTGAGTAAAATTAAGCTAATTTTTTAATTTAGAAATTTTGCGGAATTGATCTTAAATAGCAATTTCTGTTAAATAATTGTACATTCTGTTTGTTGTTTCTTTTCCCATATTTTAAACGAAATAAAAAACTAAACTCACAAATATTGGAAGTACTATAGGTATCATTAAGGAATTTTTTCTTGCAGTTATAATATTCACTATTTCCCATTCTTCTTATTGATGTAATCATAATTTTAGCATAATATATCATGATGATTCCATATCAAGAAGCGTAAATTGTATATATTTATTAATAAAATTGCTTCACAGAGGCATTATAAAATTACTGTATCGTGACTTTTTAATCTTGTTCTATTTTAAAAATGTTCATGAAATAAAGTTGTTTTCTTTTTACGCTTACAATCTGACAAACCTAGAACTAATAAAGTTTAAAATGTTGCATATACCGTTCTCATGTTTTATCATATAGTGCTCAAAGCACAATATATAAAAGAAAAAGTATTTTGTAGAAAATCATCAACAAATTTTATTGTTTCAGAGAAAAAATCTCAACCGAGTGTCTAAAATTGGACTTTTTGCACTGACTGAAATGATTTATTTCTGTGTTACATTATATGCAGTAACAGCATAATGGCTTTTATTTAGTTATTGCACTAAAAAAGTTGAGAGCAATATATGGATATGATCACTTATATAGTTCATGCACTCAATAATTTCAGTGCCATATACCAACAAGTACAAACTATTCAAATATCTTATTCATCAGAAGATAATTCCAAAAAACTATTCTTGGAAATATTGTATTTTCCCCTTTAGTTAAGAAAAATGTTGAGAAAATAAAGAAAATGTGTGTAGTTTACAAATAAAGAAGTTTTTACCATATCCTGAACATTTCTTAAATTACACTTATTGAGTTTTTGCGCTAGGGTGACGATATCTATCAAATGGGAGGTAATCGATCACAAATTACCAAACTCCTATCAGCGGTTACGTCCCTTTGCTTTCGGTAATCAGAAATATTTCTAAGCGAATATAATGATAAGTAAGTCTCCTTTGCATTTAAATTAGTGAAATGTAAACGATATATTAACAAAAAGTAATGGTAATATATATCGATAAATGTTACCAAACTCCTATCAGCGCTTACTTCCCGTTGCTCTTCGTAACCAGGCAAATTTCTGCGCGAAGGCTGGTACTGGGACCAATGCCGGTAAGTCAGTCTTCTTTGAATTATATGATATTTAAACGACTTATTAACATTAAGTACTGGTTATGTTTGCGTACGTTTCAAACAGTAACCAAGTTTCACAAATAGGGGAATTGAATTACTTGGTGTCCTACTACCGCTAAATTTTCTTTTTGACTGATTGTGATAATATTACTCTGCAACATTTTGGCGATGGGTCTGAAAGTTCGATATGCCTATACACATTATATATAATTTTATATATATATTATACCATAAGGTTGTCGTCTTAAATGACAATATGATCCTAACAATTTATTATATTACTGCAATGAAAGTCTGTTGTGTTAGCATGTTTCTGGAGTTCATTTAACATTTATGAAATATAAGATATTCGGTGCGCACGGCATGATATCAGCGACATGTTTACTTTACAGCGATTATGAAACGAGCAGTTAACTAATCGCCGCTCGATGACTGCCTCCTAACCAGTATAGTTGCCTAATTCAAGGATAGTGAAGTTCGCAGTGTAACCTTTCCCAGTGCAGTATTCAGCCGGGTAGGTTAAGTTTACTTAGGTACGTCACATTGATCATATACTACATATACTCGTATGTGCAAAGTTGGAGTAATACTATGAAAGACAGGCGGTGGCATTAACACTTCATTATTTCTCTCCAAGGAAAGCTACACTTTTAACTTTCAATTTTGAACTTTCAATATTATGAGTTCGTGACGTTGAAATCGTAAATTCGTGAAATTCAAATCGTGAATTCACGAATTTGTAAAGTGAGAATTTATCAATCGTGACTTTCATACGGCAGAAATAATGAAGAGTAAATGTCACCACCGGTCTTTTCTATTATACACTTCCTTGTGGACTGATCAACATTTTATTCCACCAGCGCGGCTGATGTGTTAATGTGTTGGCCTTTCCCGAAAGGAGCCATACAAAATAAGTTAATGGGCTGAATAAAAACATCGTGAATTGCCGAATTGCATTCGAACAATTTTCTATAACTAATTATATATATTTCCCCTATATTTGTCATTAAAAATGTCTTCAGGAAATACATGTATATGTATTCTATAGCTGATTTGCCAATAATTTAAACTTGAAATTAACTTGGTAAAATATATACGAGTAGTCCAACAAAACATTCGCCTGATCTGTTTATTATCAAATGTACCAGCGAAGTACAATTTATTCATCCAACAATTGCAGGATATGCATAATCTTGTTGCAGCAGGAATCCAGAGAACGTAGGTTCTACGTTTGTTACAACAACAGAGTCACCTGCTTGTAACTGCAGAACGGTGTTCAAAGAAGCCGAGGCGAACGGCGACTCAAGTCCTCTGTTATACATATGACCAACAGTTATACCATTTCTTACGAATCGATAGTGATTGATGTGGGTACCATATGTTGTCAGGGTAACGGAGAATATGTATGTCCCGCCAAATGGTGCCCGGAAGTCACCGACGTGAACTTTGTATGCATTACCCATATTTGGTAATGACATCATCGAATACTATTTTCTGTTTGGCACCGAGTTGTTCCAAGTTGGTGGTCAGTGACGCGTAGAATGCAACGGTTCCTTCGTTTTATTCTCTTAGTACGTGGTTCAACATTGTCTGAAACGTTATTCCGTACTTTTTGCTCGCGCTTGAATTTTTTTAATTAATCAATCGGAGACTTGAATCTTCATTCAAACCGTACCAAAAACTGACCACTCATTGATTGCAGAGAAGGAATGCACTAGTGTCTATTATAGTCTACTATAGACAGAATGGCTTCGCATGCGCGTGATAGTCAAATTCTTAATATGTTTATTGATAGTAATATTCATAGTTCGTAACTATATTAATCCTAATGGATAATTGATCATTGATGTAGAACTTCTGAATATTTGAAACCATAGGGAAAAGGTTGAAAGTGTAATTGTGCTTTATCTCGATTAAGTCAGTCGATTAACTGAAAACTGACTTTCAATTAAGTAAAACCTTTGTGGAATATTTGACGCACGCAACATCTTTTATTATCAAGTATTATATCCATTCAATCCCCTTTTCTCTTGTTGTTGTCCCCTTAAATCCTATATGGTTGTTTTTGATATTCAGCCAGGCAATTCCTGACTTTCCCAATCCCTTATGTTTCGAAGGATTATGTTTCTCTGGAATCTATGTGGGGAGGCATTGTCTAGTGTACGAATGTTGCGTTCATCAGTCCTTCATGTACATTGTATAAGAACGTACAACTTCTTAAAAGCGATCAAGAATGCCAGACAAATTTTAACCTACAGATTGCAACAAATTTGCATACTTCAAGTTGCGCTTGATATATAGAGGTTTCACAGAACCAATGGTGATCTTATTATAGAGGTTTCACAGAACCAATGGTGGTCTTATTATAGAGGTTTCACAGAACCAATGGTGGTCTTATTATTGAGGTTTCACAGAACCAATGGTGGTCTTATTATTGCAGTTTTCCTGTACAGTAAAACCTGACTTAAAGACCACCTCAATTATAAGACAACCTAAAAATTAAGAAAACACGTTTCAAGTCAATATTCTCTGTTTTGCTCTTTATTCAACCGCAATATTTAGACCACCTCAATAGGAAGACGAGTTTTCAAGGGTCCCAATGATGGTCTTATCATTAAAGTTTTACTGTGTATTTCACTGTATATGGGATAATTGTTTATGTCTGGAAATACTGGAAATACAGGCCAAGTCAGCTGTTGTGCGCCTGATTAACACATGATAGTATGGCACACAAGATGTAAAACAAAAATCCAAGACTTATCATTGTTTTTTCTGGATTTTCCCTCATCATATGATTTTCGTGTGAACAAATTTAGCGTTGTAATATCATGTTCATTTGTATATACTGGTCATCCGGAAGATCCGGGTTCAATTCCTGAGCTGGACAGGTTAGGTTTGTCCCTGACATTCGCTGCGGTCAAGTCCTACGCTGAAGAAGAAGTTGTCAGTAGCTTGCGGAAGAGCATGTTAGTACTGGTTGACAATTACTACAGAAATGTTTTACAAGGCGCATTGTCATAGACATAAATGTAACCGTTGTGAAATGTTGAATGTTAACAATATTGCTGTGAATTATTATCGTAAGTTAATAAATGAATATTTTGACTGTACAGTAAAACCTCACTTAAAGACCACCTCAAAAATAAGACCACATGGAAATTAAGAACACAATTTGAAGTCCATTTTCACGATTTTGCTCTTTATTCAACCTCATTATCAAGACGATCTCAATAATAAGACTTGTAAGTTTTCAAGAGTCCCAAGGGTGGTCTTATTATCGAGGTTTTACTGTAAGCATATGTTTTGCTTTATTACTTAATTCATGTTTGTATGTTTTATCATGAGTCAAAGGCAATCGTATTTGCCAAATTTGCTAGATTTGATCAAAAGTGTTTACTTGCATTTCTTGCTGTTTTTCTAAGTACGTTTAAAATGTACAGTTTATTTTTGAGATTTTATTGTAAAGCGTCATTTTACTGCAGTTTGGAACTCATTTTATATGAAAATAACTGTTGATTGTAATGATCTATAGCGTAAATGTTGAACAAACATGATAGGATATCGTGAAGTCATGTTCTTGTATCCACGAAATTTGAAAAAACATGTTTTGTGCGTTTTAAATGTTCTGTGTACATGAATACAATATGATAATTATTTTGCAGAAATGAAGCGTAGCGGACGAGAACACAAAAAGGCCTCATTAAAACGGATAAAATCCATTGAGGATTGTTTAGGACCATTAGAACATAAGGAGTCGGTGCCACCCACACCATCCCGCAAATGTTCACAATTACCGCCAGGGTTTGGCTTTAACGAGAGTACCAGACAGCATTACATACCAAAAGGAAACGAAGAGCTTATGGAACTAGCGGTTGTCAGAAATTTCACAACTTGCGTAGTTTGTCAAAAACGCAGAACAGAGGAACAATTCAGACGAAGGCTAGACCTGCAGCGCTGCATCTGCATTTACGAGGAGAAGCGGACAAGAGTCTTGAGACGGATACCTTAGATCTAAAGCTAGATAATGAGGTGGAGAAGAGTGACGAAATGGATAACGCTTGTTCTAAGGTGGAGAACGTCACTAAATTGTCAACCCCTAGTCAGCAATTCTTTCAAACCTACCCAGGAAGCAGGAAATCTAGTTGGAATTGCCTTAATGATGATGATTTAGAAATGGATATAACTTTTTGGCAAACAGAGCGTTCGGTTGCAAAATGCGTGCACAGTTTCTTACTCGTGCGAGTGTTAGCCTTAACCGAACGCACGGCAGGTTATATATAATACTAGCCCCGCATACGTATCTCTGTACGCCGACCTTTACACGCGCGTATCCGTAACAGAATGGTTGTACAGCGACAGTATAGAGATGTGACACCCGTGGCTGGACTATATAAATACATACATTTTGTTAAATCAAGAAATAAGACGTACTAGTCATCTCTACATGAATACATGTTTAAATTACCGGTATACATTATTCTTATAGACACCACTGTATATGTTTGTCTACTATATTTGAAGTTAATACTAAAGTAGAAAAATCACATACGAACAAAAGTAAGCAACACATTGTACAAGCACATAAAATATGCATGTTTACATAAAATAGGAATAAGTGGTGAGAGAAGAGTGTACCTCAAATACCATATCATTTACTTAGTATAGCAATCATAATTACAAAGAATGACTGAGGTAATGTTATATAGACTAAAAGTACAAACAAAAAGGAAGAAAAAACAATGACTCCAATACTTTGGGATAAAAGTGCATTTTGTTAGCTTTATATGAAAGCTTATTGTATCCGTGTGTGTGTACCGTGACTGTTGGGATATCTATTATCAATCTCTGTGTTATTGTGGTTGTCAGAGTTGTTTCAAAGCATGATTTATCTTATTCACAATCTAAAATTGCTGCATTACCCTCTATTCAGAAACCTCGAATCAACAAGAGTGTATTATTTCACTGTAGTAACAATTTATTACGTGAAGAGTAACATAGGTTGTCATGGTAACCGTTTTCTCATTCAATAGACATACGATCGATACAAATTTAAACCAAATGATTTATACACATTTTCGTAATGACACGATATGTATATCTTTTTTTTATGATAAGTTTTTAGTGAAATATACCTACAGTCTCAAAACTTTCCAGACATCCCTCGTATCTATTTAAATTCTCTAGAGCAACAGCCTCTCAACAAGAGTCTCGATCTGCGTCTTCTATATCGAGGGTTCAGAGCAAGACTATACTAACACCTATGTATTTATATAGGAGTTAGTATAGTCTGGCACTGAACCCTCGATATGTTGTTGCTCTGCATGGGTTGACTTATATATGGATCTATTCGTGGATATCTAGAAATTACAGGATAATATCAGGTCAAGAAATCGACCATTTGCATGCTCATCCGGTTCGAATGATTATATTTTTCGAATATACTGTTTTTGAAATGACTAAACTTATATGTATTTCTCAAATTGAAATATTTTATTTCAACTTTTGTTACTTTATTGGGTGGTTCCATTTGACCCTGGAGTTGACCCTTTGACCACTGGGACTTCAAAAAGCCACGATTTGGCAATATTCTTGACTTCTGAAGTTCGGGATCAAATAGCTCCACACGGGGCTCAAACATACGTCCTTCGTATCGGGAGTTGGGTGCTCTACCCCTTTTCCAGTGACTACTATGCCTCACTAATTACATTACAGTAACCCCTAAAATGAGTTCATGACCATCATTTTAACACTATCTATAGAGGACTGAACGACTACGTGAAGTGTTATTGTAAGGCCAAAATTAATCAAAGTGTTGAGAGGACTAAAGTTGTTCGGTATTGAACACTGGTTTTGTATTCACACTTGCAGATTCAAAGAAAGTAGGAATAATTATGGTCCATTGTTGAAACATAAAATAAGTTTAAATGTGCAGTTAATATTTCTACCAGTACTGAGTATGTTATGCTGGTTACGCTCAAATTTTGAACTATTTTTTAACCGATTCACTTATCTGTTATTTTTACGCCACTTCCGGAAAAGGTAGTTTTCGTATTAAAACGATGCGACTGTCCAAAATTGCTAAAGAACCGAACAAATAAAAATATATTTCTTTGCTGTCTCCTGACAGACACGAAATTAATTCACCGCTCGGAAAGGTTTCTGTGAAAAGCAATACTTTTAAATCAGTCAACATCAATAAGAAATATGAATAAGCATTTCTTAAAAAGTCCCTACTTCCTGACTCGACCGGAAGACAGAGAACAATGAAGTTTGATATGTGGCCTAAATTCCAGTATTAACGTTTGGTAATCACATTAATACAGCTACAATTAATTTTTTTTTGTTCTATTTTGGTTTTCAAATTTACTGCATATTTTCTGTATTCTATCACATGCAGACGGAATACAATTTAATGGCTAAATTACCCAACTATGCGTAGCTCGTTTACAGTAAAAATGTAATATAGCTATGATATCAGTTGTAATTTTGAAAACTTAATAGGTTGGAATGTTTTCTTGTTTTTGTTTTTTAGGTTACTGAAAATACGTTTTACGTCATGACATGGTGTGTATGTTAATCATAAAAGTATTCTATAATTCACTTGTTATATACAGAATATATCCAGTATACAGTAATAAATGCGCAATTAAATAATGTCACGTGGTTTATTAGCGCATGACTGACATTTAAGGATACCGCTTGACGTTCTGCGGATAAACACGGGGGTTTTCCCAAGTCGGTCGCATGGAGGAGTTTATATTATTACGCTGTTCAACTTGTTCACATAACAACGATCTTCATATGTAAATTAAATCATTCACCGTTGAGCGTGGTACATAGTAAATACTTTATTTAGATCAGGATAGTTTAAAATTTGATATTTTGTTAGAGTTTGTGTTAAGTAGACTAAAATGCGTGTGATAAATACTTGCCATAGATCGTGCGGATATGAACATTTCGATACACCGGATTATTTCCGTTCGAACGAATATGTTCGAAACAGGAGAAACAAATTTAAGATATTGTCGGTGTTACTCAATGGCAGCTGTTTTGGTGGAATGAGATACGAGGTATTCTAACTAGTCTTACAGTTTCTTGACTTGCGGTTTGAGTTTTAATTCACTTAAACTAATATTTAACGCCATTAAAATAGAGATACATGTATAACCATTCACATCCGTACGGTGATTTACTTGCCAAAGAAATATCATGAACATGCTTCTTTTAACAAATGTGCAGTCTTGATGTGTACAAAGAAGGATGATATGTTAAGCAATATTGCTATATCTTGCAATACAACATAGAAATAAGCTCATGAATGCTTTATTATTATGATGTAATCATTGATAGTAATTATAAATTATAACATCAGCACTTTGATTAATTTTGGCCTGACGATAACACTTCACGTAGTCGTTCAGTCCTCTACAGATAGTGTTAAAATGATGGTCATGAAATCATGTTAATGGTTACTGTAATGTAATTAGTGAGGCATAGTCCTAGTTCTTCCGTGTTGACAAAGAAACTTTTACCAAGTTCCAGTTCGAACGAAATAAAATATTTTCCTGTTTTGTTAATTCTTTAACCAAAATTCCCCTTTTTTTCCCTGGTTGCAGCTTGTATACATGGCACGCAATTCAGCGGAAATTAACTTTTATGTTTTGACAGGTTTCATTTATATTGAAGCAAATAACGAAGAACGTTAAATATGTTGCAATAGTTTAAATACGTACTGAAACTGTACACACATAACGTCTAGCGTTGATGAAAATGTAATTTCTCAATTAATTTCCTTGTCGTTGATTTACGGAGTTTAACTCGTGTGGGATTGTCGGGATATAAGGTTTTTATAAATAGTGAAATTTCAGGGTTTCCCCTAGGATTTTTTAGCTAAGGGTCATTGGACCCTCCTGTTTGACATATTGGGGGTCCCAGATATGTAGTTTATACTTGACAAAGGTTTCTATTAGGGGTCATAAGGATGCACAGTAAGTGGAAAATGGGAGTCCCTAGAAAGAAAAGGGAGTCAGGAACTTAAGATTTCTACGGCAGGGAATTCCTTCGTGAATACTGATTGAAAATTTATATCCCCCGAAGGACATATTTTGATTAAGATTTTAATCAAAATTTGTTGACAAAAACTGTTGTCCGTTTTTTTCCTCTGACATGAATTACCATTCCCTGAATGTTTTATCTCCGTTTGTTTCAGCGTCCAGAAAAAGAAAGTACCGTACAAATACACCATATACACAAGGGGCTGACCTTGCAGGACGACTTTGGGGCCCGATTGAAAACATACAGAACCAAAACACAAGATGGACAGGAGTATTATCGCCATATTTTCTACGACGTCGAAGAGGGGGCACCTGCCGAAGAAATGAAATTACAGTATGTATGCCCTGAACCTAACTAACCACTCTGTCCCATGCTCAACTGATCTAGATAAAGTTGCTTCTGAAAAATATTTCCCATTCTCCTAAAGCAATTGAATACATATAGTATTTCTCATAAATGAACACAATAATATCTAAATAGGTTTTGAATGATCCTGTGTAAATATTTGAAACTTTACCTTAATGTTTAGCAATTGGTTAATTATACTTGGGACAGAAAACGATCAAGATCAAATCAGGGCCAATCCTGAAGATTCTGTTAAATGTATATTGTAGCTAGCGATTAGTAAGAAAGCTTAAGATCGCGTTTACTCTTTTGATCATTGTATGCATCGTGTTTTCAGAAATAACAATGAAATTGTATTACTGAATGAGGTGTTTGTGCCAGATTTAACTCATGATGAGGTACTGAATCTTTTCCATGGGGTGAAGGTGGATGGAGAGACGCGATTTCGACTTGTAAGTACAATTTTATAGCAGTTACGACACATGTGTTTTAGTAAAAAGTGAAGTGTATTGTGTTTTAATATAATAGTGTCACCCCTATATAGGGCCAGCCATTTCTGACTTACGAGACACCTACTTTATTAGCACACTTACTTCCCGATTCCGAGCCTTCAATGCCGTGCACTAGGCATGTGCGCACACGGTAACCATTGTTTAACTAGCTGGCTGCTCACCAATCGGCCATATCAGAACGGACCCCCACCGGGATTCGAAACATCGACCTCCCACTCCGAAGGCGGATGCCTTAACCACTCGGCCACGGAGACGGTATATTTTAGTATTTTCAAAACACGACCATACAACTCGATCTGCAACCTCTTCAAAACGGCCCTTTCTTGAATAACAACCTCTCGATCTTCACAAACGGGATCAGTTTTAACTATCGGCACCGCCTTTCTAGAGTACCAACCTTTCACCAGCGTTCAAAATTTGCGTCTCTTCAAGAGGATATTCTTTGGAGATACTGAACTGTATTCTAAATGCCATGACATGACATGAAACAGCCAACATCTAAATCCTTTAATTGGATATGCACGGGTTGGCTAATCTAACCATTTAATGTGTTTAATATAATTTATTATGCATTACCTTGCACCTCGCGATTATTATATGTAACTGAACCTTCTCTAGCATTTATTTTATTTTCGCAACATACGCGTATGCATAATTACAATATTACTGTTAACGACCCTATTTGTATTTTTTCAGGTTATTCGTTATGTTGACAGAAAAGTTTCAAAGCAAACTTGGGTGTGGTTTGATACGAGCGCAGTTCTCTCCCCTGATGACCATCCTCCAGAAACTGGTATATAAACTTCACCCTCATAGTTGATTCACCGGCTCCGTGTTCACAAAGACTTAATTTTTAGGATCAAGATCAAATATTACTTTCCTGCCAACTTTGAATACTGCATAAATGTTTTCAATTGCTTTCAGAAAATGGCACATATAGATCTATTTCAGAATCAAATTGATCCAGATCAGGTGATCCTTTGTGAACACAGGGCCAGGTCTTCAGACGCAAGTTTTAGACTCAGAAATAAATAATCATAATGGTTTGATTATTAAAACGTAGTTGTGCAATTGAAGTTAATTGATAGAGTACGGAAGACCGGTGTTGACATTCACGCTTCATCATTTCTCTCCTAGGAAAGTCTCGATTTCAAAATTTCCTATTCACAAATTTGTGAATTTGCGAATTCACAGTTTCAACTTCACGAATTCATAATCTTGAATTCGTGATTTCACGATTTCAACTATATTGGTTGCTTAAGGGAGGGACATACTGGAGAGGTTGCTCTGTTAAAGCTCTCTAAACTATATGAGGGCTGGTATGGGATTTACAACCTCTTCCATGACGTCATTTCAAGAAAACGCAGCATGTGATGTCACTATTTGCAAGCAGGAAACAATATTGTCTCCATATGGTCACTACATTTTCATATTGCCATATGGGGCAAATATTGCCAGTAAATAGTGACGTCACATGTGACGTTTTCTGGAAATGGCGTAAATTATTGAAGAGGTTGGAAATCGTACAGCGGCGCTCATATCTAACATTGATATTTCAGGCGATCGGCATCCGCAGGTGGAAGATGAACATTTTAGAGTATTACCGAACAATGAGGTAGAAATGGTAACAACATGCCGATTTAGAGTAAAGGGCACGAAAGATTTCATCGTAATTGAAGACACTAAAGTTAGTGTCAGTTTAACAGCATGTAAGTATTGCAGTTAACAGCTACCTAATACACCGTGACTACCCTTTTGGACAATGTATGATATTTAGGAATTCGGTAATATTTTTGGTAACTACCCAACGAAGTTTGCAAAAGATATTGCCATTGTAAATTGTTCAGATTTTCGTCATATGTGACCGGACTCAAAAAATGGTAGTACAAAACGAAAAAGATTAGATGAGTTTTTTCCTAAAGTTTTTTTTTTCAAGAGATTCAAATGAGATTTGTCTCAATCTCAGTTTCTTATTTGAGTAAAATCTCATATTCAGCTGAGATTTCTATTTGAAATGCTTTGAGAGACCGGGGCCTGTTTGCAAGGGTCCCAATGGTGGTTTTATAATTGAGTGTTTACTGTACAGAAATGATAATCGTATGTACTTCTTATTTCAGACGATGTTCGTGTAACTAGTCGCTATTCACAGGATGCGACAGGGCAAGTGACATTTAAAGCCAGTCTTCGCGCTGTTGACAAAAAAAATTTCATCGCTGTTTCTGGGAAAAAAATAAAAATTATGGTGAGTTATATTTCACATTTCAGTAATTTGCCTGTGCCTTGAACTTTAAAGTGACTTCAGTTTATTTTACACTGTAATCTACCGCTTCAAATGTCGAATATTACCGTCACTGAATACATAGTTTCCACATCTTCAACATTTATCTCCCTTGTCCTTAACTGTAGGCCATTTTGATAGGCAAAACTGATAAACCCTTATAGGAGTAATCTCCAAATATGTGATAACTGAGAAAATATCAAGGAATTTGCATGTGACAACCACTTTTGCTTCAACTCACTGAGCCAAATGCCCACTTGAGCATAATGAATAAGTTATGTTTTATAAATCGAATAAGTTTATCATTGTTTACTCTATATTCTCCATAAACTTTAAGGAAATTTACCAATCAAAATGGCCGACAATTCAGAACAAGGGAGGTACTTATTGTAGATGTGAGAACTATGTATACTCACCATTCAGAAGTCATTCACGGGGTGTTTGTTCACCAAGCTTGAATTTTGATAAACTTGAAAAAGAGAATAATGTTGTGTACTCTGGTTTTATTTCGCATAATGAAAACTCATACGCAGCTTTCAGTGCCTTTTAGCTTGCTTATCGCAGTGGATTATCTCCCTTGAAAATGACCCGAAAATCGATATTGAGTTTCCAGATCTACCAGTTTTGATCAATAGATTATAGAAGGAAATTATTTTCATACTGAATTTTTTTATCTTAATACTAGAATATTTTAGCAGTTATGACAATATTCTTCAATTTATTCTCTTTCATTTAGTGTAAACATAGTTATTCTAACTAAACATCTTTTTGCTTCCAATTTGATTTTAAAAGTATCAGCTATCATTACAAAGAACATAGAGTAAAAATCAGTAAAAAAATTCATTTCGAGGTGGTTTTTATGCGAGGTTCTACTGTATTTCATCATTAATTATTTACAGTAAAGCCTCAATAATATGACCAACATTGAGTCGCTTGAAAATGTGTCTTTTTATTGAGGTGGTCTTAATATTGAGGTTGAATCAAAAGCAAAACTTTGAAAATGAACTTTAAACAAATTGTGTTCAATTTTTTTCAGTGGCCGTCTTTAAGCGAGGTTTTATTGTACTTATAAATGTATTACAATCTTCTATTTGCAGCATTCTCCGTTTTGGTTCCATATGTACCAGATAAGTGCTGACATCGCATTTAAATCTGACGGTAAGCGTACGATTATATTTCTTTATTTATATATTGTCTTATAGGGTTCAATGTCACACATTGTGCATGCCAGCTCCATTTAGCATCTTGACATAATGCATCGTATTTTTCGGCGTAGCTGTATAATATTGATGTTGACCAACATTGTATACCAATCAAATGTTGTATATGAAGCGCGTTGTTTAATATTCTTTAGACATCCTTCTATCTACGCCGTTCATCATTTTAAAAGATATTTCTTGTTTAATATGAAATTGTTAGACGCACACACGGGAGATTGTCACGAGTTCTCCCCCTTTATACCTGCTAGAGCTATTTCCCTTAATTCTTCCTATAGGATATGTATATTATAGTACAGACACAGTAGGAGGGATAAAGGGAGAGAACTCGTGACAATCTCTGTGGACACACTTTAGTTCAGTTTGATACTGGGCATTTGAACTTAGGCGATCATTCATGGATTAAGACAATTTTGGGTTTTGTTAACGAAACACTAACATTGTGCTGTGATATTTTGCGTAAACATTACATATGATATGGATTGTGTTTGTTTGAATGTGCTGTGACATTTTGCGAAAACATTACATATGATATGGATTGTGTTTGTTTGAAAGTACAGACTTAGATTAAACACTACTAGTAAATATGTATGTCACATAACCAAGAACGGATGTAATTTGATAGAAAAAAATATTGGCTTGTTGATGACTTTACGTTTCACTAATTATGAGGCATTTTTTTCCCAGACAAATTCCTTGCATATGACCGGCGAGAACAGATATTTACAACAAACACAACGGAATGTCTTTTTGAGAAAATTCCTCTAGATGGAGAGGGTCTGGATGAAATAGATGCAGAACCTGTACCGGGTACTAGTGCTGCAGCTGAACAATTGAACCACGAAGACCACACTACAAATGACGAGCACCATATAGAACAGCATTCAAAACTTGTGTACACGTCATCACAAAAGAGCAATGCTTCGTCGTCGCCCGCTTTCTTTCAGCCACTTTCTCAAAGCACGTCGTTTTCAGACATTGAATACGCGGATGCAGGTTTCTCCGGATATATGACGTCATCTCAGTCGTCAGGAGATAACAATGAACTCGAATCAAGTGGTTATCTGACGTCTGGTTCTCTTGATGTGAGTCTGTTCGAAAACAAGCCAAAAACACCTAACACACCAATGGCATGCCTCAGTATGAACGACATGAATACACAGTTGACTTCGAAATAGTGTAGACCCATTAAATCATTGTTATTGATCGTATTTTATTTGATCTTTTATCAAATAAAAAATAAAAAAAACATGTTTTCTTTTTTATAAAATAGGTTTTGTTTCTTCTTCAATTGTAGTTTCCATGTTTTATGCCATTGATCAACAGTGTCGAAGAACATTAAAACTTCACACCGTAAGGCCACCTCGAAGTAAGGACCGCCTCATTTATAATGCATGTACCGTATTTTCATAAGCCAGTTTTTAATTATTCTTCCATAACTTAACCTAGATAATCACACCACCTCACATCTAAGACCGACTCTCAATGGAACCAGTGGTGGTCTACTTATTGATGTTCCTCTGTACATGTAATAATTCGAGGGTTCAGTGCAAGACTATCGTAACTCCTATGTATTTATATAGGAGTTACGATAGTCTTGCACTGAACCCTAGATATACGGTATGCAGCTGAGCTAACCATCGTATTCGAGTGTCTATCTAGTTTAAAGAGCAGTTAACAGAGTTCTTTTCCTCATCTATAGACCAGAAATAAACGACAAATGGCATAAGTTTGTATAGTCTTAGTTCAAATATCAACCAGACCATATCCATCGTCAGTATTTGATTAAATATCCGACATACGTTTATTCGACAACCTTCTATCCGATTACTTGGCATCATCCGAAATAAATATTGTGTCCCGGTGTATTTTCTTGTGCATATCGAATTGAAATGGGTTATTCGAAATCATGTATTATTCGAAATAAAATTTCGGACCCGATGAATTCGAATGAGCGAGGTCCGACTGTAATTGTGTTTTTGTTCGAGATTTACACCGTTTTTCAAAACTGTTTCAGTTATGTTCCTATCAGAATTCCAGGGTTGCCAACCAGAACTTATCTTTATTTCTTCATACAACTGTCAATTTCCCAACACGAGCCATAAGTGGACGACAAATGACTTCGGATGCATTATCTACGATCAACTTGCCCAGATAACATGCAATAACCCTCCCCAAATAAGTGAGCAAACCCCGGTTTTAAACTGGGGTTTATTCCGAGTTAAACACGGCGGTATTTGCACCGGGTTAAAAGTAGGTCTTTTAGCTTACCGAGCAGGTTTTTTATATCAACTTAATGGGTTTTTTCTGAGTTAATGTGGATTTTTTAACATTCTTCTCCGGAAGTTGTTTTTTTGGGCATAAACAAACTACTTTTTCCACAGAAGCTAGTTAAAAAACTGCTTAAAACCCACTTCCTGGTAATTTGGTGTAAGCGGATTTTAAGTTGGTTTCTGCATGGGGAAAACCCACGTGAACCAACTTAAAACTCACTTATTTCCACAAAGATTTGTTTAAAACCCACATTTTGTAAAAAACAAACAATAAAAAACAGAAATAAATCGCGTTTAAGCGACTTCTGGTTAAAAAAAACTTTTTATCTACGCCTCATCACTCACCAAGGGGTCGAACCTTCAACCAATCAGTACTAGTTTATAAGTAACCCAGGATGCTGTTACCGGAAATGATAATAATAATTTGTAACTTATGTACATGTATATATAGGTCCCAGGTTGAAAGATGTTACAGTCGGACCTCGTTTATTCGACAACCTTCTATCCGAATTATCTGTAACATGTGTATCTTCATAATGCACGTCGAATTTTAATGGGCTTTTCGAAACCATGTATTATTTAAAATAAAATTTCGGACCCGATGAATTCGAATGAATGAGGTTCGGCTGTAGTTCCCAATCGATGACTAGTAAATAAACTTAAACTAAATGAATATGTATTTGATATGGGGATATACAAGTATACGATTCGACAAGCAGAGTTTGACAAAACATGACCTGTTGTAAAGTCTGGAATCCCGTGACTGTTTGTCCAATATGATGTATTTTCGAGTATCTAATCTCATTTATTTACTAAATACTGTGACAATATATTTTCACATTTCCGAGATCGCTAGCTAGCTTTCAAGTAAATGCAATACATTGGACCAAGACTAGAAGTACACATAGTTTAACTGATTTATTGTGAAAATACCAATGAGAATACATTTAAACCTCAATAATAAGACCACCCTTGGGACCCTTGAAAACTGATCTTCTTATTGAGGTGGTCTTAATATCGAGGTTGGATAAAAAGCAAAACAGTGAAAACGGACTTAAAAATTGTGGTCTTATTATTGAGGTGGACTTATTATTGAGATGGTCTTTAAGTGAGGTTTTACTGCAGTTTGATGTAGTCGTGTATTCGTGTATATAAAAGTTCAGTAACATAAATATGGCAGAAATTTGACATTTCTGATAAAATTTTATCGTGCCTGGTTGAAGTTTTCAAATGTCACTGCGAAAGTAAGATTTACATAATTAGGTAAGCATTTCTTGACAATACGGCCGAGCGATTGCGTAATTGGCTGACATGACTTGTGTACAATAAAACTTCAGTAATAAGACCACCCTTGTAACCCTTGAAATAATGTCTTTTTATTAAGGTGGTCCTAATATTGAGGTTGAATAAAGAGCAAAACAGTGACAATGGATTTTTTATTTTGAGGTGGTCTCATTATTAAGGTGGTGTTCAAGTGAGACTTTACTGTACATGTATAATTATTTCGTGATGAATGATGGGACAAAGTTTTTTACACACTTCATGTCATTAATAAATGTAAAAAAAAATTGTTTACGTATGTGGAAAAAAAGGAATAACATTCCTGCCTACGAAAATATTTTTATTTCACTGAATTTGAAATAGTATGAAATAAATTAGTCATTTAACTCCTGATTTTCTTCTAAGATACTTCGCTGTGACTGAAGCACTCTGTGCCATTAAGTGTTGAACATGATGATCTCTGACATGAAAACACGAATAAAATGATTTTTCTGTAATTGAAACTTGATGTCATTCCATGTTTGCTATAAATTAGACAATCCTCTCCGATCTGTCAAAAGCCCTACTTTCGTTTTATTGACTAAAATCATCTACTTTCGATTTAGAAAAAAGTAAATATCAAACGAATATATCATTTGGTTTAATTTAAAGACTCATCCTCAATAATAAGACCACCTTTAGTACTATTGGAAAGTGGTTTTCTTATTGAGGTGGTCTTAATATTGAGGTTAAATAAAGAGCAAAACCGTTAAAATGTAAAATTGTATTCTTAATTTTAAGGTGATCTTATTATTGAGGCGGTCTTTATGTGTGGTTTTACTGTAAATCATAAACTGGTTGAAAGTGCTAACCTGCCTGTAACACTCGCATAGTTGTAAAATAATGTTACTGAATAATCTCTTGTTGACCTTACCTTTATGATTAAAATGAATTAAACTATCGAGAAAAACTTATCACGTTCAGTATTACAGATCACTTCGCCATAACGTAGATTTCCAGAATACAGCACATGTTGGCTCTTCTGTTCAGCATATTATATTCAACATTCCTCGTTTATTTCTGTCTTTGCTTGAAAAAGGTAGACCGGGTGTGAAGATAATAACAATATATATAGCCATTTATGCTTTACACGATCGCTCGAGTTTTCTATCATGGACATATACGTATAAACATAGCTATCAAATGGGAGGTAATCGATCACAAATTACCAAACTCCTATCAGCGGTTACGTCCCTTTGCTTTCCGTAATCAGAAATATTTCTAAGCGAATATAATGATAAGTAAGTCTCCTTTGCATTTACATTAGTGAAATGTAAACGATATATTAACAAAAAGTAATGGTAATATCTATCGATAAATGTTACCAAACTCCTATCAGCGGTTACTTCCCGTTGCTCTTCGTAACCAGGCAAATTTCTGCGCGAAGGCTGGTACTGGGACCAATGCCGGTAAGTCAGTCTTCTTTTAATTATGTGATATTTAAACGACTTATTAACATTACGTACTGGTTATGTATGCGTACGTTTCAAACAGTAACCAAGTTTCACGAATAGGGGAATTGAATTACTTGGTGTCCTACTACCGCTAACTTTTCTTATTGACTGATTTGATAATATTACTCAGCAACATGTTGGCGATGGGTCTGAAAGTTCGATATGCCTATACACATTATATATAATTGTATATATATATTATACCATAAGGTTGTCGTCTTAAATGACAATATGATCCTAACAATTTATTATATTACTGCAATGAAAGTCTGTTGTGTTAGCATGTTTCTGGAGTTCATTTAACATTAATTATGAAATATAAGATATTCGGTGCGCACGGCATGATACCAGCGACATGTTTACTTTACAGCGCTTATTAAACGAGCAGTTAACTAATCGCCGCTCGATGACAGCCTCCTAACCAGTAGTTGCCTTATTCAAGGATCGTGAAGTTCGCAGTTGAACCTTTCCCATTGCAGGATTCAGCCGGGTAGGTTAAGTTTACTTAGGTACGTCACATTGATCATATACTACATATACTCGTATGTGCAAAGTTGGAGTAATACTATGAAAGACAGGCGGTGGCATTAACACTTCATTATTTCTCTCCATGGAAAGCCACACTTTCAACTTTCAATTTTGAACTTTCAATATTATGAGTTCGTGACGTTGAAATCGTAAATTCGTGAAATTCAAATCGTGAATTCACGAATTCGTAAAGTGAGAATTTATCAATCGTGACTTTCATACGACAGATATAATGAAGAGTGAATGTCACCACCAGTCTTTTGTATTATACAATTCCTTGTGGACTGATCAACATTTTATTCCACCAGCGCGGCTGATGTGTTAATGTGTCGGCCTTTCCAGAAAGGAGCCATACAAAAATAAGTTAATGGGCTGAATAAAAACATCGTGAATTGCCGAATTGCATTCGAACAATTTTCTATCACTAATTTTATATATTTTCCCTATATTTGTCATTAAAAATGTCTTCAGGAAATACAAGTTCATCTATTATATTGCTGATTTGCCAAACAATCTAAAACTTGAAATTAACTTGGTAAAAGATATTCGGGTAGTCAAACAAAACATTCGCCCGATCTGTTTTTTATCAAATTTATTCATCCAACAATTGCAGGATATGCATAATCTTGTTGCAGCAGGAATCCAGAGAACGCAGAAAAAGAACTACCATAGAGGTATTCATCTGGTTCCACGTTTGTTACGGCAACAGAATCACCTACTTGTAACTGCAGAACGGTGTTCAAAGAAGCCGAGGCAAACGGCGACTCAAGACCTCTGTTATACATTTGACCAACTGGTATACCATTTCTTACGAATCGATAGTGATTGCTGTGGGTACCATACGTTGTCAGGGTAACGGAGAATACGTACGTCCCGCCAAATGGTGCCCGGAAGTCACCGACGTGAACGTTGTACGCGTTACCCAGATTGGTGATAATGTCATCGAATACTATGTTCTGTTTGGCACCGAGGTGTTCCAAGTTGGTGGTCAGTGTCGCGTAGAATGCAACGGTTCCTTCGTTTTCCATTCTCTTAGTACGTGGTTCAACATTGTCTGAAAAATAGAAACGTTATTCCGTACAAAAGTCCCGCTTTCAAGTGCTCGCGCTTGATTTTTAATTAACCAATCGGAGACTTGAATCTTCATTCAAAACGTACCAAGAACTAAGCAGAAAACTGACCACTCATTGATTGCAGAGAAGGAATGCCCTTGTGTCTATTATAGTCTACTATAGACACAATGGCTAGGCATGTGCGTGATAGTCAAATTCTTAATCTGTGTATTAATAGTCATATTCATAGTTCGTATATTAATCATAATAGATAATTGATCATTGATGTAGAACTTCTGAATATTTGAAACTATAGGGAAAAGTTGGTCAGTCGATTAACTCAGAACTTACTTTATGACAACCTTTGTGGAATATGTGACGCATCTTTTATTATCAAGTTATATATCCATTCAATCCCCTTTTCTCTTGTTGTTGTTCCCTTAAATCCTATATGGTTGTTTTTGATAGTCAGCCAGGCAATTGCTGACTTTCCTATTCACATAGATGTTTCCCTTACACCTCCTCAATCCCTTATGTTTCGAAGGATGATACGGAATCTGTGTGGCGAGGCATTTGTCTAGTGTACGAATGTTGACTTACACCAGTCCTTCATGTACATTGTATAAGAACGTGCAACTTCTTAAAAGTGATCAAGAATGCCAGATTCCCAAAACACGAAATGCCACATAAATAAAATAGGACTTCTCAGTAAAGATAAAAGTGAAACATGCACAGCACGGAAGGCCACATCTACAGGAACAAAACGGGCCTATTGGTACACACAGGGAGGGGACACAAACCACCAAACGGACCTGGAGGTACAAACAGGAAAGGGGCACAAAACCAACGCCAGACGGACCAAGAGGTACACACAGAAAGGGGACACAAACCCAACACCAGACGGACCTGGAGGTACAATCAGGAAAGGGGCACAAAACCAACGCCAGACGGACCAAGAGGTACATACAGAAAGGGGACACAAACCCAACACCAGACGGACCTGGAGGTACAAACAAGAAAGGGGCACAAAACCAACGCCAGACGGACCAAGAGGTACACACAGAAAGGGGACACAAACCCAACACCAGACGGACCTGGAGGTACAAACAGGAAAGGGGCACAAAACCAACGCCAGACGGACCAAGAGGTACACACAGAAAGGGGACACAAACCCAACACCAGACGGACCTGGAGGTACAAACAAGAAAGGGGCACAAAACCAACGCCAGACGGACCAAGAGGTACACACAGGGAGGGGACACAAAAACCAGCACCAGACGGACCAGGAGGTATACACGGGAAGGGGACACAAAAACCAGCACCAGACGGACCTGGAGGTATACACAGGAAGGGGACACAAAAACCAGCACCAGACGGACCTGGAGGTATACACGGGAAGGGGACACAAAAACCAGCACCAGACGGACCTGGAGGTATACACGGGATTGAACACAAAAACCAGCACCAGATGGACCTGGAGGTACACACGGGAAAGGGGCACAAAACCAACGCCAGACGGACCAAGAGGTACACACAGAAAGGGGACACAAACCTAACACCAGACGAACCTGGAGGTACACACAAGAAAGGTGACACAAAACCAACGCTAGACGGACCAAGAGGTACACACAGGGAGGGGACACAAAAAAACAGCACCAGACGGACCAGGAGGTATACACGGGAAGGGGACACAAAAACCAGCACCAGGAGGTACACACAGGGAGCGGACACAAAAACGAGACCGAATAAGACTCGTTTTTGTTTAAAAATATAAGATTTACCTAGTATTTTAGTGGCAGAAGGTAGAGTATGTGTTGATGCGTTGTTGTCATCAGTGGTACCGAATCTTCCTTCCAGTGTCTCTAGAGACATCTCCATATCATAAAGACGCTTCCGTAGTTCTGCATTGCTGAATTCAGAAACACCTATCCGTTCAGCGAGATCGCTATTTTTATCATTCAGCATAGTAAGCTCTTCTCTGTATGACGAAACCTGGTGACGTAACATTTCGTTGTCACGGTCGTGTTCTTGATCGCGAGCTTCCAAATACTTCAATCGACGAATAATCGTTGGCAAATCGTTGTCATCTAGTTGTGAATCTAATGCAATGTCATCTTTCACGCACATTACACCATTCAGAGACGGGGCAAAAACAGTAAAATATATCACCGCTAAGTATGATAGGCTGGTCCTCATGTTTTCAATACATTTGAACATTAACTGATATATCTAGCAAGAGAATCTGTTTAAGCAAATGTAAAGAACAGGTCATGTTCTCTTATTTAAATCGTGATGACAGTATTTAACAATGTAGGTCAGATAAGACCATTAATATTAGTATCACAACTTCAGTGCTTAGTATGTATATTACATAGAAGGCCAAGATGGTCCTATACTGCTCATCTGTGCTTACACAATTAATAATGCTTTCACGCGTTGCAGAGGATGATATGAGATAAACATTGACACCCATGTGAGATAACCGGAATATTGCCCAAAATGAGGACTCTATGGGAGTGACAATGTTTTCATGTAGTGTTTACCCAATGACCTGGTTTTGACCAGACATGAATACTAGTAACAAACATTCTAATTGGACTTAGGTTTCATAACGACAAAAATTCTGAGCAGGTTTTATGAAAAGCAGGTTCGGGTTTTTCGGCGTAGCCGTACTAACAAGGCTTTGCTATTTACATATCAGCGTTGTGTAAACCAATTAAATCTTACGTTAAACACTAAACATAGTTCTCTCTAACAGAACAACGTTTGTGACATTGACGCGGATTGGTTAATTTTTTGTTAAAGCCTAAATATTTGTTCACCGAACCTAAAAACAATGACTTTTAAGTATATATTTTGTTGATAAATGTATATTCGGGGTTAATTGTTTTTTTCATTGAAGCTTCAATGCAATATCAATGTGTTTATGTAATTTACTGGGAAAAAATCAGACAATGCATATTGTTTATGAACAATTAAGTGGAGAGGGGTCGAAATTAAAATTCCAGACAAATGTAAATAATCACACAACATTTGGAGAAAAGAAAGTACTGACCGAGTGATTTGATAAGAAGCATCAGTAACCAGTGTGACCGCCATTTTTACGAATGCATTGGAGAATACGTCGCCTCATTGAATTGGCCGCGTTTGGAATAAGTTGCCATTCTAACACAAGTGCATTTCGGAGGTCATTTATGGTATCAATTTAATGCTCGGACCTGGCTCTCCGACCAAATTCATCCCATATGTGTTATATTGGGTTCAAGTCTGGGGATACAGCGGGCCAAGGCAAGACGTTAACATTATTTTGAGCAAGGAATTGTGTAGTTATATGCGCCTTGTGAGGCTTTGCACTGTCATGCTGTGATAAACAGCAAATAATTATTTGTCAGTGTAAAACCTGTAAGTGAAACCAATGTTGCTGCGCACGTGCAAAGTAAGGAAATGTTTTTCCTGTTTGGACGCATGAATATACCGGTGATTTTTAAAACAATTGCATAATCGTTATCCGCAATGAAATCATGATAAACATGTGTAACACTTACAACAACATATATACTAACAAAACAAATATTCAAAAAAATAAAGTGTAAAGTTTTCATTTGGGTCAGTGAAGAAATACACCTGAATATCGTCAGATCTATTTCTGTGAAAGCCGTTTTAAAGCAATGGTGTAAGTGTGGTTTGGGTTATTTGTTCACGTATCAATCAAGCGTATTGCTCATGATTATAAAGTGTAGTCAATCTTACCGACATACACTTTAAGTTTTTTTAGAGTGACTTCCCCTGCTTATCACCACAGGGAATTGTCCGGTGTTGGAATTCAGAACTTTCTTGGTTTAATGTACCAGTCGCGAACACTTATATTGCTTCAAACCGATAAATCGCTATGTACAAGTTTATTAACATGAATGTGTGAGTTTACGACTTATTCAATAAGTAATGATGAACTATATGAAAATAACTATACCGTGTCTATGATTAATCACACTACAGATTTATTTTATCCAGTCTCTTACGCAGTGATCTCCCCTTACAGGTCTTGGGGTGTCTGTATCATAGCGTAATTGAATGACCGACAGTCGTAAACATTTAGACATTTATACAACAAATTTTAACCTACAGATTGCAACAAATTTGCTTACTTCAAGTTGCGCCGACCATCTTTTTTTAAAGATATTTCTTGTTACGATTTGACCTGGTTTTTTATATCCACATGACCCAATTCGGAACTTGACCTATATCTCATAAGACTAATAGTGTCACGATTGTGAATGTGCCCTCGGGAGTGTAAAATAGTTCTTCTATGATTTTGGCTCAAGTTAGCTAAGCAATAAAAATGTTCAGGTTTCTACATCAAATGTGGCAGCTAAAAACAGGTGGGTTTACCCAATTAAATATCAGAATATCCAGTTCAGATTCATAAAAAATGGCTGAATAATGTGGCTACTCAATGTGACTGGTTAATTCAAGTGACAACAAACACATGTTCAACTGTATACCGTATCTGATACAGAATCATTCATTTGACAAGTTATATATAAAAATACAGTACAGTTATACCTGAAACAGGGTCAAACAATAACAGGGAGAAATGCTAACAAAATAATAATATTTATAATATTGCTAACACGATTACTATGTACAGTAAAACCTCACTTAAAGACCTTCTCGAATTTAGGACCATCTCATTAATTAGACGGTGTTTTCATGAACAAGATGTAGTTTTTCTTTGATGTTTCAACTGGATAATGAGGCCACCTCACAACTGAGGTCAACCTTTTTCAGAACCAAAGGAGGTCTTATTATTGAGAGTTTCCGGACCAATGGTGGTCTTACTATTGAGGTTTTCCGGACCAATAGTGGTCTTATTATTGAGGTTTCACAGAACCAATGGTGGTCTTATTATTGAGGTTTCACAGAACCAATGGTGGTCTTATTATCGAGGTTTTACTGTATATATATTCAGCATACTAATGGAATGTTACTCTAAGTTATACACTATAATTAACACACTATATATGTAATTAACAATACTAATTAGTTAAGAGTATTAACATACGTAACAAATGAAGAACAAATCTTTCAACATCATTCCATCAACTTTTTTGTACGTTTTATTTCAAATGAAAAGAACAATTGTAAAACATGATGTAAATCTTACAGAATCATGTTAATTGTTTCAAATCACTTAATGACTATTCTCAAAATATGAAATGGCTGGTGGCTCATTTGATTAACCAGTATATTACAAGACAAATATAACATAGATCTGAAAAGCAAACAAGCATAGACATTGGTTGAAACAAAATGTACACATAAACTGGACATACAATCTGCTATTATGAACTAAGTAATATTGTATCAGGGGTTTCACTAGGGGCTGAATCTCGAGGGTCATTTCGATACTTATTTTCGTATTTTACCATTTTATAGCCAAAATACCTATTATTTACAGAAAAATTGACCCTTCATTCAGAATCCTAAGGGTCAACATTAGGCTTTTTGGAAAATCCAGGGGTCAAAGGGTCAACCCAAGGGTCAAAAGGAACCCCTGTTTTATCATTAAAATATCATGAAACTGTTGAATATACACTATCGTAGAAGTCTTTAAAGGTAGACAGTCTTATAGTAGTGGTTAGCATAACGGACCAGCAATCCGTAGACCTGGGTTCGATTCCCTGTAGCGCCATTGACCGATTGTTCGTGTTTCTCAAACTTGACTTTTTTTATAGTCTTTTAAAAGATGCCAAGTATTAATTCTGAGAAAATGGCGGGTCAATGCGGGTCATTACTTTTCTTAAAAGGTTTCTGGAACAGCAAAAAACAAGACCAATACAGATACTTGCTATGCTAGCATTAACTCGGCGTGTAGTTCAGGATAGAAAGACGCCTGTATCAGCCTCATGTTTTAGTGGTTATGGGCAACATGTACGCAAAGTGACGATGCAGTGTTGTAGAGTATATCTGTATGAAGACATTTAACTAACAATTTTCTCCTTTTCATGACTAAGTTTATTTTGACAAAATCAAGAAAATGTTTCTTTAAAGGATATACAATGAAAAAACTGATGATTTATGTCTCATACTCTGTGCTATGACTATTCACATATAATTTACATCACTGTATATTTAGTTTATGTTTCATTTGTGGCCTAGTTTTTATGTACAGTTGTGTTTTAAAAATATATTGCTTCTTGCAGGTGACTGTGACTTGTGTTTGGGAGTATACATTGTCTTCTTTTTCAATTTGATTAATGACTACTTGATAATGAGATGTATTGTTTAATCTTTAATTACAAGAATAAAATAAACAAGAAATAAAATAACAGTGCTACAGTGAATCATCCTACAAGCTCTATTAGAAATGATTTGTAGACTAAAGCAATTACAAAGAAACACTAAAAAGGATTACAGTGAAATAACAAAGTCCTATGCCATGGAATATTAGGGGGGGGTTTGATACGACAAACTGCACTACCTATTTGTCGATTGCGCGCTGTAATATAGCCCGCAAATTACTGAAACCGACCGGTTCCAAAATTGGCTCAAGAAAAAAAAAAGCCAGCGCTAACCCTGAATAAGCAAGGGTTCAATCAGGAATGATCCATGATTTAAAGTCATTGTATTTTGTAGGCTGTTATCATCATATTTTTTATTGAAAATGGAAAACATGGGAATGTGATACAGGCAGTCCTACAAGGGCGATATCAAACATTCAAGCTAACAAAATATCTACATCTCTGTCCAGCAGAGTACATACATATCTACATGTACACAACAAGGATACAATATGGGAAATATTACATCATGGTAATGCACCAGTCAATTGTAACCACGCCCCCCCCCCAGGTATACCGGGGGAAATGGGCTGTGTTTTACCTTCCAGGTGGCCCCGCAGTGCCGAGTGAATGCGGTGGTTTTGTTTTCGCACCGAAAATAGCGGGGAATGGGCCTTACCTAGGATGTCCCCGTGAGTGCGGGGGCATTGGGTGGGGATTTTACCAGCAGTTTGTCTCCGCAGGGCGGGGATTTTACCTGGGATTGGCTGGACCGAAAGTCAAAGTCCCCGCTATTCCCCCAACCTGGGGGGGGGGCCTGGTTACAATTGACTGGTGCATAAACTATGAATGAAAATTGTTGGGATAAGTTGCACACACAGTTAACAAATAATCAGTTGACTGCAATTTTGAAAATTATGTTAAGAACTTCAGTATACCTGCGCTATAGAACTATTACTATTATAAAACCATAGTTTCACTCTTTTTGAATGAATATTTTACAAAAATATAAGAAGAGTACCTTAACAGTCAGAAAACTAAAAACTTCAACACAATAATTACATGCACCATTCTACTAAGTAGTAATTCTAAAAAGACATGTAAGATTCAAGTTCTATGCAATAAAAGAAAGAACGTTATATTTTAGTGGTTCATGTTTTTGTTTGTTTGTTTCATCGGGTTTAACGCCGTTTCTCAATGATATTTCAGTTATATACAGCGGCCGGTTCACCTAACCAGTTTTTCCTGGACTGAAATCTAACCAGTACTAACTTACCCTTCCACAAGGAGCCGGCAACTTCTCCAAATGTGGAGGAAAATCGACATTTTTGTCAAATTTTCATGGAGGGGTATGACCTGCCGCGACCGGGAATCGAACCCAGATCGCCGGGTTACAAGTCCAGCGCACTAACCACTGGACCACGGCTGCAAGTCGGTACATGTTATTACAATCAAGTTTTCAATGCACACTACATTGCTAGGAAATACACTCCTAAGCAGAAAAAAATAAAAAGCAAAGTCAAGTAAATGATAATGGCAGGATATTAATGGCATAAAATATATTTCAGTTTTATATTAAGAGAAAAATGACACTTGTAACTTAAGCTAATTAACAAAGAATATGAATTTAAGACCCAGCAAACAATTGACAAGTTAGCAAATATATTTACACCATGTTCAGTTCTTTTCAAATAAAACACATATAAATAAAATGTTTACTTGGTGATGGTATTTAAATGATGATTATTTAAATTACAGTATTGCTTTGGTTTTCTTTATATCAGGATGAATGATGGATTTTTTTAGAAATCTAGTAATCTTTTGTAACATTAAACTCTGATATTTTTTAATTCAGCAATCTCATAGAAATATAAAGAAACCTATTAGCTACACTAATCAATAAACAAAGTATGGAGTACATTGTAAAACATATTGGTGGATTTCAAAAGATTTTCAACAATTTAATAACATTAACTTATTTCATATCAAGGCTATGGCACATATAGAATGCATCTCTCAAAGAGATTGTCTAGTGAAAAATGGAACACCTAAAAAGCTCAACAAATAGTTTAAACCTACAGTAAAACTCCAAAACCTTGAACTGCCATCGAAACTAGCAATTTGTTCAAGCCATCTATGGTATGTATACACGTGACTGTCCCCGGTAGACTGCAGGTGAGAATACAATCAAAACCTAGACCACAGGTGAGAATACAATCAAAACCTAGACCGCAGGTGAGAATACAATCAAACCTAGACCACAGGTGAGAATACAATCAAAACCTAAACCGCAGGTGAGAATACAATCAAAACCTAGACCGCAGGTGAGAATACAATCAAACCTAGACTGCAGGTGAGAATACAATCAAAACCTAGACTGCAGGTGAGAATACAATCAAAACCTAGACTGCAGGTGAGAATACAATCAAACCTAGACTGCAGGTGAGAATACAATCAAAACCTAGACCGCAGGTGAGAATACAATCAAACCTAGACCACATGTGAGAATACAATCAAAACCTAGACCACAGGTGAGAATACAATCAAACCTAGACCACATGTGAGAATACAATCAAAACCTAGACCACAGGTGAGAATACAATCAAAACCTAGACCGCAGGTGAGAATACAATCGAAACATAGACCACAGGTGAGAATACAATCAAAACCTAGACCGCAGGTGAGAATACAATCAAAACCTAGACCACAGGTGAGAATACAATCAAAACCTAGACCACAGGTGAGAATACAATCAAAACCTAGACCACAGGTGAGAATACAATCAAAACCTAGACCACAGGTGAGAATACAATCAAAACATAGACTGCAGGTGAAAATACAATCAAAACATAGACCGCAGGTGAGAATACAATCAAAACCTAGACCGCAGGTGAGAATACTATCAAAACCTAGACCGCAGGTGAGAATACTATCAAAACCTAGACACAGGTAAGCAAAAATATAAAACCTACACCAAAGAAAAGAAAATTCAAAATGTTGAAAAGAATAAATAAGTTGTGGTTATTCTCAAGAGATATATAAATAACAAGACTTAACACTCATGTATAAGGTAAATTCAACTCATTAAAAATTCTTGCATTTATCAACCAGTTGCTTGATAAACAATTAAAAAATAAGGCACTGGATTATAAAACATGTTAGACCATTTACATGCAAAGATATTGTTTTAATATCACTTGACTTGTCTTATATCTTGATACAAATTGACTTTAAAAATCAGTTCATTTGCCACAGAAAATGAATTTAAAGCCCACATGACACAATCAGTATCCCTCAGGTCATATGGTTTTGAGACTATCAAGTACAATAAGAAACAGTTATCCATGAGTCAGATATTTCCATCTGCATACAAGGCCAGTGTTAGAGTCTTTTTCTTGCATACCTTTTTTAAAAAATAAAGGGCAAAATCAAACTGAACACCTACTTGTACAAGCTTTTTTGTTATACTTAAAGTTACATGTGACCTTACAAATTAATTCAAGTTATTAGTTGTCGTTATATGATGCCATTATGTAATGTCATCAAAACGAGACTTCGATTCCTGGTAGCGCCATTGACCGAATTTTCGTGTTCCACAAACATGACTTTATTTCAATATTACTACAGCTGGTGTTAAGTGCTGAGTGGCGGATGTAAAAAGTCGCCCCGTACTTCATCCAAAGTGTAGTTTACCTTTATCAACTTTATATAAGTTAAATTTACACGAAATGACGTCAGGTCGTTGTGGTGTAGTGGTTAGTATTACGGACCCGGGTTCGATTCCCGGTAGTGCCATTGACCGAATTTTCTTGTTCCACAAACATGACTTTATTACTCTACAGGGGCAGTGGGGGTGTTAGATAGTCTTCTAGTACTGGCGTAAACATGACGTAAACTGTCTGGTATGCAAGTAAAATAATTCTAACATCAAATAAAACCATCAAGGCATTCTAGAAGATTTTTCTAAATTTCCGGTAAAATCAAACCTTCTCTAAAAGCTTATGATAATCCGAAGCGTAAAGTCTGTCATGGAATCCTATCTTACAACAGATATTTAATGTCAACTCATCTTACAATGCGTCAATTCAATTTACCTTGTAATGTGTAGAAATTTGTTCTACTTAAATGTCACAAAAGGATATTTCTTTAAGTATATTAATTATATTTTCTTAAGGAAAAGCGTTTTTTCCTCTGAATCCTACAAAACTCAACTTCTAGAAAATTATAGGATTCCTTTAAAGTGACATTCTTGGAACCCTTTATACAAAATATTCCAGAATCCTTTTGACTATCATTCAAGACTGAGGTTCATGAATTTCTTTCAATCAATGCTACTGAAATATTTCGCATCATCATTTCTTAAGCTGCCTTTTTCATGTTGAAACATTTCAACTTAAGTTCATGAAATCCTTTTGCAGGTTATAACCTTTAGATATATTTACCATGAAAATTTCCAAGTAATATCCATGGAAGCTTTCAAAACAAGTTCATGGAATTCTTCAGCCTGTTTCAGGTTGTAACAATCTTGAAGTATATTCCATTCAAATTCCTGATTTTGTCTGAGTAACGTTCATGGAAAATTTAAACATAAGTTCATGGAATCTTTTTGCCGGTTGCAACCCCCATTTCCATAAAAAAATCCTGAACATTTCAAAGTATTGTTCATGGAAATTTTCAGAATAAAGTTCATGGAATTTGTCAGCCTTTTGCAGTTTGTAACAATTTTGAAATATTTTCCATTCAAATTCCTGAAATTTTCAGAATAAAGTTCATGGAATTTGTCAGCCTTTTGCAGTTTGTACCAATTTAGAAATATTTTCCATTCAAATTCCTGAAATTTTCAGAATTAAGTTCATGGAAACTTTAAGCACAAGTTCATGGAATTATTACTTTTACTGGTTATACAGCTCCTAAAATATTTTCCACTAAAATTCCTGAAATGTTTTGAGTGTTTATGGAAGCTTTAACCGTAAGCTTATTGAAACCTTCTCCCTTTTGCTGGCTGTAAATCATCTGGTACATTCCTGAGGTGATCCAAGGCTTCAAATAGTTTATGTGCAGCTTTTATTCGTCCCTGAGAATTATGTGGACGAGTACATTCATTCAATAGATTATCTAAATCCCAATCATCCTGAAATATAGAGATGAACATTCATACAAAACACAAATATGATTCACTCAGTAGAAAGTCTACATCCAGCTCAGCCCAACTGGTTAGCTCAGTGGGTAGTGCACTGGACAGCCAGACTCATTGTGAGGCATATGTTATCCATGACAATTGTTCTTCTATTTTACATTAACTTTCTCATAATATTTGCTATATAATCAAATAGATAAACTACAGTACACATTCTTGGTTGCTTGTGAATGCATCAGAGATGTAAGTAGTCTGAGGTAAAAAATATTATTTTTCATGTTTTTTCAATTTTGTCTACAAATTCACAGCTAACCAATCCATCTGACATGTTTTCAGTCATTTGAAATCAACTACTGAGAGCCTATCAAGCATTTTGTTGCCTCAAGATGTCTGTTGCTAAGTTTATTGCCCCAATATCAACCAATGAAAGGCTTCGTTACAAGTCATTTATTAAATGGACAGTAGATAAAAGCCTGATCCATGCCAAATATCCCTAAATATACTCAGAAATGACTTTCGGAGCACATTTAAAAACCTATATTTCTGGAATTCCAGAACACTTACATCTCAGACGCATGACAACAATACCAGGTAACCAACTGACCTTTCAAGAGAGGCATTGTGGTCCATGTGTAAAGTTCCTGACTCGTGATCCGAATGTCATGTGTCCGAACCCACCGAGGCCTTGGTAAGGTTGGATCAAAAACTTAACAAATCCTAAATTAGGTGCAAGTACTGGTTAGGCCCCCGAGAAGCAGTCATCGAGAGTGATAATTATACATTATAATAACGTTTTATCACAACATAAGTAACATATTTGAATTTAAACTAACCCTCGCATGAGCTGGCATACTGTGAAGAAGATGAGGTAAACCACCATTAGGTCTATCGTCAGCATATTTTGATAGCATGTTCCGACATGCTGCGTAATAATTATGATCTGCATCGTGATGTGAACACAACTCTGCCACATCAAATACAAGACAGTCAGTTTTACCATCATCACAATCTGTGTATGGAGACTCTGCTAACTCATTCCAATGTTCTATATTGGCTGAAATAAATAAAATATGTCCGAGTTGATTTCATCAATTTTTTCTATCAGCTAAACATAAAGTAAATCAATTTATATACGCAAATGGTTGAACTGGTTTCAACCGAGGGGTTCCACTAGGTGCTGAATCTCAAGGGTGATTTTGACCTACCATTTTATAGCCAAAATAGCTATAATTTAGAGAAAATTTTACCCTTCAGCCAAAAGGAAATTCAAGAGGTCAAAGAGTCAAATGGAACCCCTGTAATATGATCTATGAGCAATTTCTTCAAACACGTTTTCACTGTGACTGTAACACTTGTTATTTCATTTTCACATGGTACTTGCCAATATTACATGTGTTTAACCATAACAAATGGATATATATTTAACTGTTTGATGACATCACGTGCCTGTGATGTTATGTGACCTTGGCAGTATGAATGTGGATGTAGACAATACAATGCACCAATGACTAGGGCATCATGAATTCAGTCAAAGATGTTACAGCCACTGGTCACATGGTGATGAGCCACCTGCTTGGAGAGGGGTGGTAGTGTATTGTACAGGACAGTGGTAGCTCAACCAGGAAGTTGCGGGTTCAAACCTTGGGAAGTTTACGACCACACATTGTCATAACATACAAATACTGGTTCATTCCTAAACCAGAATTGAGACTGATTCAAATAAGCATACTGTTTTCATGAAAATGGAGCTAAATTAAACTGATACAGTCAACTCTTGTCATGGTGATCTTGCTGGAGACAAATTTTCCATAATATAGAATTTTTTTTACGATGAAGTATTTTCCAAGGTTTGGAAAAAATGACATATATTCAAAACTCATTGTATATAAGTTAAGTAAAGTTAAGTGTTTATTCATTATAGTGTCACCCCGATTTAAAGGGCCAGCCATTTCTGACTTATGAGATACCTACTCTCTGAGCACATTTACTTCCTGATTACTATCCTTTAACTGCAGGCACCATGCAGGTAGACACACGGTAACCATTATTTAACTAGCTGGCAGCTCACCAACCGGCCATTATCAGAACTGACCCCTACCAGAGTTGGAACCTTTGAACTCCTGCTCAGAAGGCGAATGCCTTAACCCCGGAGACGGCTAATATATATATGCAAAAAATGTATCTGATAATATTTATTCAACTATTATACCTAATTTGGTGGCTTCCTTATCTACAACAATAATATTTTCAGCATCTATATAAGTCAATTTTCCTGCTGGGTCGACAGCAAAATTGGCGGGTGACAAATCTGTCCAATACAGATTCCAGTCTGCATTAGATGTAAGTCTTTGTGCCATTTTCAGCATCTGATATGACAGGTCAGCCTACATAAATGAAATGAAAAAGTAATGGGCATATTCAATATCTGATATGACAAGTCGGTCTACATAAATTAATGATAAATTCATGGGAATTTGCAATATCTGATATGACATGTCGGTCTACAAAAATTAATGATAAATTCATGGGCATTTTCAATATCTGATATGACAAGTCAGCAACAAAACTGATCTAATAAATTCATGAGCATGTTCAACATTTGATATGACAGGTCAGCCTATAAAAATGAAATGATAAATTCACAGGCAAAAACATCTTAGCAGTTAACTGACAGCCTGAATTCTGGTAAAGATTCCTACAGAGACAGAGTGGTAAGTAATCAGAAATTTTGCAAAAAACAAAATAATAAATAATAAGTGCATTTGGCAAACTTTGAATAAGATACATTTTTAGTTTATCAAAACTGCTGCTGTTGAGGTGTTGAGGTCATATTGGAATCAGGTGCGTTCCATCCTACCAATACATTCTCTGTAAATTTGCTGATAAAAACATTCTAAATGTCAGAATCAAGACCAGTCAGAGAAAGTTTAAGGCTTGAAATCCAGACCAGTCAGAGAAAGTTTAAGGTTAGCAATCAAGACCAGTCAGAGAAAGTTTAAGGCTTGAAATCCAGACCAGTCAGAGAAAGTTTAAGGTTAGCAATCAAGACCCGTCAGAGAAAGTTCAAGGTTAGCAATCAAGACCCGTCAGAGAAAGTTCAAGGTTAGCAATCAAGACCCGTCAGAGAAAGTTCAAGGTTAGCAATCAAGACCCGTCAGAGAAAGCTCAAGGTTAGCAATCAAGACCCGTCAGAGAAAGTTCAAGGTTAGCAATCAAGACCCGTCAGAGAAAGTTCAAGGTTAGCAATCAAGACCCGTCAGTGAAAGTTTAAGGTTAGCAATCAAGACCTGTCAGAGAAAGTTCAAGGTTAGCAATCAAGACCCGTCAGAGAAAATTCAAGGTTAGCAATCAAGACCCGTCAGAGAAAGTTCAAGGTTAGCAATCAAGACCCGTCAGAGAAAGTTCAAGGTTAGCAATCAAGACCCGTCAGAGAAAGTTCAAGGTTAGCAATCAAGAACAGTCAGAGAAAGTTCAAGGCTAGCAATCAAGACCAGTCAGAGCAAATCCAAGGCTTGAATTCAAGACCAGTCAGAGCAAATCCAAGGCTTGAAATCAAGACCAGTCAGAGAAAATTCCAAGGCTTGAATTCAAGACCAGTCAGAGAAAATCCCAAGGCTTGAATTCAAGACCAGTCAGAGAAAATCCAAGGCTTGAAATCCAGACCAGTCAGAGAAATTCCAAGGCCTGAAATTCAGTCTTATAATCAAATGCCTGAACTAAGGCATGAAATCCATATGAATCCAAGTCTTGTGATTTGAACCAGTCAAGGCCTGAAATCCAGTCTGAGAGAATCCTGGCCTCAATTACAACTTACAAACAAACTTTCTACTTCTTTTTCCCATATATATTGTGTACATCATGGCACATATAGGACAAGAGTGGCAAACTGTCATAAAATACGCCCGTCATAAGTCAGAGCTCAGAGTTAAAACAAGACAAATTTTAGGTAATTTCTAAAATCAAAGGGTGATAACTCCTGTGTGACTTGAGCGATATGGCTGGTTTCGAACTTGGCCGAGATATTATGCCCGCGGACAAGGCTAATTTGGCCAATTTTGGATAATTCAAGGGCCATAATTCCTAAGTGCCTGGGGCGATGTGGATGGTTATCAAACTTGGCCGAGATATTATGCCCACAAACATTTTCACTAAGTTAGGTGAAGTTAACTCTTTGACTTAGAGAGTGGACAACATGTGGACGCCCCCGCCGCCCGCCATGGGTGTTCCCATTATACGTCCCATTTTTCAAACGGGCGTATAAAAAGGATTAATCAATAACAAAATGTATTACCCGCACATGGAATGGAGAATGAAAATAATCTGCTAGTGATTTTCCGTTGTGTTCTTCTACAATATATCTTCCACAAGCACCGTAATATTCGGGGAAAGGCCAGCCTTCTGAAGCAGGGAATGTCTGAAAAATGTACCATGAGATAGAGCATTATATATGATGTATAAAAACGAAATGAGCATTTATCTATCTGGCATATACTTAAAAAACCAGCAAATGTAACTGTAGGTAAAGTCCTAAACTAAAAAAGAATCTATTTCAATTCCATATCAAGGTTATGTCTCCATAATGTACATTTTTTTAAAAATATTGTTGGAAAACAATATCATACGCAAAGAAAATTGAGAGTCAAGTCCTATGAAGTTGTAGTACAAAGTCAATAATCAAATAAAAGCAATGAAGTAAAACTTCTTTGGAGTTCAAGACATTAATTTACATAAATCATAATAAATATTAGATTTTACAAACCTGAAGAATAAGTGGTTCTGGGTTAACGTAGGCTGAGTATAATATTTGTAATCTATCATCATGCGTAATAGGCCCAAACTGTTTACTCCGATCTTTATACTTATTATATATTTTGTCTATCAGTTTATGTGTAACACAGAAAAACATAAATGTCGAATCCTTCAAATGTTTCGGTAATAGGCCATTCCTAGCGATGTCTTTAGCTGTTTCGGTAACAACATATGTTTTTGATAAGTCACAACCAGGATTTCTGTCAGAATCTTTACACAATCTATCATCGACTCGTTTTATTTCATCATTGTGAGCAAGCTTCTTGAGTACCACATTGTGCCCTTCGTATTTGTGATTAGCATAGTGAACATTCTTAACATTAACTTTATCAAACATCTGATATTTTGAAATTCCAGTCAAATCAAATTGGTCATCCATCAATTTGAAACAAAAACTTCGTCCATAACAAGCTGGACATTTTCTAACTTCCAGAAATTCTTCATTAGTCAATCTATTACTGCCCCAAGCTAAGAAAATCGTTCCATATAAATAAATAACTAAGACACAAAACAATAGACAAAAACACTTGGCTTTTAAAGGAATACGTCTACAGTGGAATGGAGATTTGGGATTATTTGAGATCATTTCTGAGGCACTGCTACTAAAGCTGGGATCATCTGTGGCAAGGATTGAACGTCTGTTTCTGGTTACAAATGGCAACATACTGCAGGCTCTTCAAACTCAAATGTGTCTGAAAAATAGTAAAATAAACAAGAAAGGATAAAATCAATAATTATTGTACATTTGATTTTAATGAAAATACTGATAATACAAATATATTGCTAAACAGTCTCTGCAAAGATGTAACGGTTGAAGCCCTTTTTAAGCCCCTCTCATCTTAGATATTTTCTGTACAGCATTTGTCTAGTCATTCTGCTCAGCAACTTGTCAACTTGTACCTTATTTTGTGTCAACTTGTACCTTTTCTTTGATCAACTCATACCTACCCAAGTCAACTTGTATACATGAGTTTTGGTCTTCTCATACCTACCCAAGTCAACTTGTATACATGAGTTTTGGTTTTCTCATACCTACCCAAGTCAACTTGTATACATGAGTTTTGAACTTTTGGTCAACCCATACCCCTCAATTTATTATTGTAAGCTGAATGACTGTACATAGTACTTTTATAACCTTTTTCAGGCGTCAGTCCGGATTGACATAGATCTGTTAGTGTTATGCTGAAAATGCTAGAAGATGATACAAGACATGTTAAACAGCAATATTTCACGCATTTGGTTCAGTTTAGTGTAATTATGCATTCATATTTAGTTATACATTACACACTTTTTTCCCCTTGATTTACTTTAATGGTGGCAGCGGTGTTTGACGGCCCACGGTGATTGAGCCTCAAATGCCGGAAGGGGGAGGCGTGTAGTGGTGTGTGTAAGACAGCCGCCCGGTTAGCTCAGTCAGTAGAGTGCCGTACTAGTGTTTATGGGATCGTGGGCTCGAGACACTCATCGGGCGCACCTTTTCCCCTTGATTTAATTTACGAGTCAACAAGGGTACCACTACCAGTAGACCAAAAAAATGTTCTGCTCGACTTCATCATTCATGTTTTAAACACAGAGAAACACATATTACATCATAGGTTAATATTCACATACGTTTAATAATTTTTTACAAAATCATAGTGATCTTATAAGCAAAGATTACGTAGAAATATCTAAGATTATCTTCTCATCGTCATAGTGAGAGACGTAGAAATCAACATTCGCGAAAACTAATGACAATTAGGTTTGAGGTAAAATCTATTAATAATTAACAATTTCATGCAAACCAATGAAAGATATATTCCTATAGATATATTTTACAATGCTTTTATTCACCAAGCCATTCATACCTGGTCTCAAAACAACGATAACATCTTTAATTTGTCAACACAATTTGGGTTACACTAAAGTTCTAACGATTATGCTGTGTAAATTATCGCTGTCATCTGGGTCGTTCGAATGGAATGTACTGCAACGCGAAAACTTTTTCTCCTTCACAGGACATTGCGGGAAAAGCCACATTTTCTACCTGTCGCAACGATTTTTTACCTGTCGCAATGTTTTGAACAGAATTAACAGCTTAAAATCCTAATTTTAAACGTTCATTTATTACATACGAGTATAACCATGATAATTAAGCAAGATTTCTCAGTTTATTGTTCAAGTAAAGGTATCTTTATCATGTGTTCTAAATGCAAGTTGGTGTTAGTTTTTGGTTTTTCCCATAACACGTTATGCATGAAGCACAGGTCACGACTTTATCATCATCATTAAATACTAGCCATGGTCTACCTTCTTTCTAGGAACTAACACACTTTCGATCAACTGGAGGTCTCTTCTTTTAATCACTATATGAATGGGGCAACCAGGGCTAACGCTAGCTTTTTTGGAGCCAATTTTGGAACCGGTCGGTTTCAGTCATTCGCAAGCTATATTACAGCACAATCAATAAATATATAGTGCAGTTTGTCCCCTCAATCCCAAATATTCTAAAGCATATGACTTTGTTATTTCAATGTAATCATTTGTAGTGAAACTTTGAAATTGCTTTTAATAGGCAACACATCATCTCTAATAGAGCATAGTAGCACTGTTATTTTATATCTTGTTTATTTTATTCTTGATATTAAAGTTTAAACTATTCATCTAATTATCAATTATTCATTATTCAAATTGAAATTTTAAGACAATGTATACCCCCAAACGCAAGTCAATCTCGTGCAAGAAGCAATACAAGTTTAAAAGGTATGCAGTCAAAACGGCCCGCTGTCAAAACGGCCCGGTCAAAACGGACCGGATTTTCGGTCAAAACGGCCCCGATTATCGGTCAAAACGGCCCTGATTGTCGGTCAAAACGGCCCGCTTTATGAAAAAGATGTTAACATGTTATAATAAAGATAAACGTTTTGTTATCCTGTTATGAGTACATTTGTATTTGTTTATCTTTTATTTCCCGAGTACAAAAATGATATTTATACAAGAAACATTTTATTTAATATTATATATTCCAAAATGCCATTTAAAACTAGACCACAAATGAAACATAAACTAAAAATACAGTGACGTAAAAAATATGTGAATAGTCATAGCACAGACTATGAGACATAAATCATCAGTTTACACAGGCAAAAATAATAGTTATCTGAATTTAGCGGGCGGCATTACGACCGTACGGTATGGATTTTATCGTATACTAGACCCGAAAACGAAAGTGATTGCATGGTTATCACAGACATTGAGAACCGGTCTCAGCCGCTACTGTCCGACGGTCACTTCGCATTGACTGCTTGCTGCAAGTTAAACATTATTTCATCTGTCTTTTTGTCATTCTGTTATATTTGCGCATGAGTATAGTGACGGTTTGTGAAAAAAACATAGTCATCAGGTACTCGTCAATTTGAAAAAGTATTAGTGTTAGAAATGTTATAGCTCATTTGTTATTGAGATATTAGGCCTAATCATGATTTTAGTTTGAGAAGAAGTAATCAGTTTTGTACAATTCTATCATATTTTGCTCTTTTAGTGAACACATAAAATATTAATTGGTGTGAATAATAATGTTCATTCTCATTTTTATTTCTTTCATATTGTCAGCGAAATTACACATATGTGTACGCACTTTCACTATTCTCACAAGCATAGGCTTTCCATTCTGTCCAATAATTTTGTCTTTCGTTGTGTCATAACTAGGGACTCATTATTTACATAATCTTAGTATGTCAACATAACTTCAGTCCTTGAAAATCTGCAACGCTTTCAAATCGCTATAAACGGAATATCAAAAGGAAATAATACAAGTCACACCTTTTAAATTGGTATAAATATATATGTTTATTCTTAGTGTTTTGGATTTCGGATTTTTTTTATAAACTGTTCGCTCAAACGGAAAAAAATAAGACCTACACTCACTTGGGCGGTTTTAGCTTTAACATAAAATCTGAAGCGAAAAAATGTTTTACAACCCTGTCGACGTATAGTACAGTAAAAACTCGATAATGAGACCACCAATGGGTCCGCCATAAAGTGGTCTTAATATCGAGTTGGTCTCATTATTGAGTTTAGTCATATTGTGCGTATCAGTACTAGTAATGTTATGTTTTTCCCAAGATATTTGTGTTATTTTAAATTCTTCTGTGTCCCATAAATGTGTGGGATTATAAATAAAAGTTAAATAATGGAAGCAAACAGGTTAATAACACAATATAATTTTTATTTTGATAAATACAATATAAACAATGAAATAGGAAAAACAATTCTCATAGACTTCCACCAATTCCACCATCCTCTTGAGGATTGAATGAACCTGAAAATTAAAGCATATCAAATATTATAGGTACATGTAATGATGTTTATATAAAAAAGAACACTATAAGTTTAATGATAATAACAGGTAATGTAACCGACATGACAGTTCTATCACTGAAATTACTGGCTTGAGCGGTATCTGTTCTTCAAGAATGTAATTTTAACATGTTAATTTCAACTTTCATAGCCAACGGCTGTAAATTTTTTACAACAGCTTCCTCAGCAAATTGTCATTACATTTATTGTGTCCTATAAACATAGTTTGTGAAGCAGAGGTCAGATTAAATCACCTGAGTCTTTCCAATGTCATATTTATCAGCCTGTTGCCTCTGACTTTTTCATGGACAGTCTTTCAGAGAAAACTCTGTCTACTCATTTTAGAACTTTTACACAAATTTAATCAGCTAAGTTCATGTAGGTCTTTATAAATGAATCCACGGACATATGAACGGTTTTATGTCCCTGATGAAAATCAAATTCAGATATGATTGATTAATCTGGTCAGATAATATTACGGAAAGTTATCAATGAAAACACGGACATATAAACGGTTTATATGTCCCTGATGAAAATCAAATTCAGATATGATGGATTAATCTGGTCAGATAATACATTGTATTACGGAAGTTTATACGATTTGTTGTTTCCGTCAATTAACAAGTACAGTATAACAGATTAATTAGCGTAGAATCAAATATGTGACTGCTAACTGCTCAATTAAGGGTCTCACAAAGGGCCAAACAATAAAATACCCACCTCTTGGTGTGTTTATGACCCCTGGGGGGATTAAAGTGTCATCAATTATCGTAAACTAATCCGAATTAACATCCTCGGCTGTTGGTGTGACTAAAATCCACACTGCCCGTTTCGGGACGGTACGTGGTAGTATTTTCGAGTTGAAAATGTGTCTTCATTATTGATCGGGACCTGAATAAGCGGTCGCATTACGCAATATCGAGTGCCCGCAATTTCGAGTTCCGCGACCATTGAATTATATAGAGAAAAATTCGGGTCCGGAAAAAACGGTTGTAATAATGAGTTGGTCGCAAAATCGAGTTGGTCGCATCATGAGGTTTTACTGTATATCTATAAAGCATGGTGATACGTTGAGCAACGTTAGGTAGAGTTTTATTGAGAATCAAAGAGAAAAAATAGCAGTCGCCGTAGTTATTATACCAATCACAACATCTCGGCAATTTCCGTAATGTTCAATAGCATACCAGTCATGTATGGGGATCAGTTACCCTGACCAAGTTTTGGTCAGTTTATTTAAATTCAATTTAAATCACGACATTCGAATTAGCGTTGAAGTAGAAGTAGTGTACCCCTCGACCCTGCACCACTGTTCTTTTGATGAATATGCATTATAAAACTCTACATAAATCTAAGTCCATACTTTCAAGTATTTGATGTTTGCTATGCTCGTTTAAATAAACCAATAAAAGTTTGTCCTCTATTAATGTATACACTAAATCTTACGCGCCTGCGAGTGCCCAAACTCCACGCAGCGGTTATCTGCCCTTGTAGTACAGCAATAACCCCGATGAGGGGAGTTCAATGCGTAGGAGATTGGCGAGTGCTATGGTATATGAATATATCAATAGGAAAACATCGGCGATTATTATCATAAATGTATATTCCGAGCGTGCTGGGTACCACAGAAGAGTTACCATCGTATAATTACATGTATATAGACTATTGACGGGGAGAAAATCACACATATATAACTTATTCATTTAACTTGGTTACATTGAGACATACTTCAAAATAGATTGTTGCATGACCATGGGACGGGGAACTCCTTGAGACTTCTATAAATTGAATCCAAAGATCATATCTGCATATTGTTTCGCTTTATTCCTTCAAATTGTCTTATTTAAAAACAGGAAACGCATCTTCAGTGAAGAAATATCTAATTGTTAAATAAACAATGGATTTACCGGAAGAAACACTTGCATCCGCTAGGAGTGTTTAGAGGTCAAATCAGTTGATGCACGGATTCATTTGTACAAAACTATTAAAAGTCGATCACATCTGGATAAAAAGGACTTCGGGTTTGTAATGCTTTGTTGTTTCCAATTATTTCTTGCATTTTAACCATGTGTACGAACGTATTGTCAACATTTAAGTGAACTAAACTAATTAATTGGTCAATTGACCGGTTCTGTTCTGATCTGTTCTAGAGGTAATTGGTCAGTATTAAGATGTTGTACATATCTATGTATACATCGACTGACGTACGGTAATATTGAATAACATTAATATAGTATCAGTAATGTACTTTTCCTGGATAACTAATTATAATTTATTTTTTCAACTACGAATTTTCTTAAGTCAGGCACGTGCGTACACACGTCATAAAAGTCCTGATTGATAATCTCAGTAAAATAATTACTAAATAAGAAAACAGTTGTGTGTCACGTGTCTTAAAATAATTATTTTACGCTCATTGTTAGATATTTGGCTAATGTATCAATTCAACATGCCATCATTATTGACAGATACTCGTGACTTATTTTTTTTAATAG
The DNA here is from genome assembly GCA_032209605.1 of Mactromeris polynyma. Classification (NCBI taxonomy): domain Eukaryota; kingdom Metazoa; phylum Mollusca; class Bivalvia; order Venerida; family Mactridae; genus Mactromeris; species Mactromeris polynyma. The sequence continues at coordinate 13,302,843 of JASFXZ010000020.1, read as the reverse complement.
GATCGTCTAAACTTTAAATAGCATACGTTTTCGTAAGCTTTCATCATAACCACGTCATTCACATGTAACTTAACCGGATGCGGTCAGTACAACATCACTCGGAAACTGTCATATCGAGGATTAAGCGCAAGACTATACTAACTCCTATATAAATACATAGGAGTTAGGATAGTCTTGCGCTGGACCCTCGATATGTTCTTAAAGTTGTAGGTTCGAACAGTCCAGACATCTACTCCTCGTTTTACCTCTTCAAAATGTAAACGGAAAACAATTAGTTATACCACATGATGAACGCATGCTTTGGGAAAATACTTTCTCTTCAATTGTAATCATTATAATCGATATGAAAACCCATTTTTTCGGCTGACGCCATATTGCCTATAAACACAACAGTCATTAAGTTGTAGAAATAGTATAAGCGTTTCCCTTCACGAATTACGCGTAAGTTAGTTTATGTATTTGTTTCAGATGCGAAATTCTTATGTACGAGACAAAAGAGCTAACCCGTCATTTTGTATTTTCAAAATCTTCACTACATTATGACTAAGTGTCTTGGAACGATGAACGTACTTTTTGACAGGTTTATATTGATTTTTATAGTTCGATTTATCTTAATCATAAATACGTACTGTATTTTACTGCCATCAAACTTCATTAGAAAAAGTATCCAATAACTTTCTAGTAAGTATGTGAAAATATTGGCGGGTTAGCACTTTTGACCAGTAAAGATGATACAAATTGTTCCGTATATGAACTTATTACGTAAATAGTAGTTTGTGTTAGGATTTCTGTACCATCTATTGTCCTGTCTTGTTTGTTCATGTTATTTTAGTAGTGTGTACATTACTTTTGAGTCGCCCAAATTGTCTGGACTTCTCTTTGATCCCATTTGATTGGCCAATACCGTTAGTTCATTTATATACACTGCTTTACTGCTTCCACAGTCATTCGCGATATTCCGGCGACGTCAAGGACTTTCAGTCATTTGATTATATGTTAACATGGTTTTAACGTACTTTCTGTAAACCGCCGTTAAAGTTACATGAAACGTTTGATACGGTGTGATAACACTCAGTTCATATTGGTTTTAAATGCATATAAATTATTGTAGCACTGTATGAAAACAGGGGTGTTACACCAGTTGATGTGTGCAGCGAAATCTCATTTTAAGACCAACAATGGGTCTGAAAAAAATCGGCGAAGAAAGTCGTGAGATGGTCAGATAATCAAGTTATATAGTACAGTAAAAACTCGATAATGAGACCACCAATGGGTCCGCCATAAAGTGGTCTTAATATCGAGTTGGTCTCATTATTGAGTTTAGTCATATTGTGCGTATCAGTACTAGTAATGTTATGTTTTTCCCAAGATATTTGCGTTATTTTAAATACTTCTGTGTCCCATAAATGTGTGGGATTATAAATAAAAGTTAAATAATGGAAGAAAACAGGTTAATAACACAATATAATTTTTATTTTGATAAATACAATATAAACAATGAAATAGGAAAAACAATTCTCATAGACTTCCACCAATTCCACCATCCTCTTGAGGATTGAATGAACCTGAAAATTAAAGCATATCAAATATTATAGGTACATGTAATGATGTTTATATAAAAAAGAACACTAAAGTTTAATGATAATAACAGGTAATGTAACAGACATGACAGTTCTATCACTGAAATTACTGGCTTGAGCGGTATCTGTTCTTCAAGAATGTAATTTTAACATGTTAATTTCAACTTTCATAGCCAACGGCTGTACATTTTACAACTGCTTCCTCAGCAAATTGTCATTACATTTATTGTGTCCTATAAACATAGTTTGTGAAGCAGAGGTCAGATTAAATCACCTGAGTCTTTCCAATGTCATATTTATCAGCCTGTTGCCTCTGACTTTTTCCTGGACAGTCTTTCAGAGAAAACGTGGTCGTATTTTCGAGTTGAAAATGTGTCTTCATTATTGATCGGGACCTGAATAAGCGGTCGCATTACGCAATATCGAGTTGCCCGCAATATCGAGTTGCCCGCAATTTCGAGTTCCGCGACCATTGAATTATATAGAGAAAAATTCGGGTCCGGAAAAAACGGTTGTAATAATGAGTTGGTCGCAAAATCGAGTTGGTCGCATCATGAGGTTTTACTGTATAAAATTCGAAGAAACATTAAACATTAGTCCATGAATATATGGTCTTATTAATCCGAAGGCTTTTTTCGAGGTGGTCTTGAAGTGAAACCTTCCCGTACACTAGTAATTTTTTCATCGTCATTATTACCAGTCATCGTTATAGCATCATCACCACCATCACTATCTTCGTCCAGAACAATACCAACAACTATATTATCATCAATAATATCATCATCATTATCACCGCCAAAATCAACAGTGGTGTCACGATCAACACCTACATGATTATAGTTATCATTATCACGCTGATCATTATCATTTTAAACAACTATTATTGTCTCAGTATTATATATTTTATCAGAATTGTACAAGAAAAGGAAACAACATGGATGAATTTAGAAGACTAACAAGATCAAGATCTATTGGCAAGACAAACTGCGAGATGACGGAACAATTGACATCAAAAAACGTTCGTTCGAGAACTGACACTTGTCGCGGACAGTGTCCTTATCAATCATCATCAGGCTTTGGCTTCACGACGCAAACAAGACAGTATTACAAAAATAGACAACGGCGATGCAAGACTGTTAATACAACGAGGCGCTCAAGCAGATGCAATGTGCAAAGTGCGGATGTACACATCAAATCAGAATCCACGTCTTGTAATGTTTACGACGGACCCCGGACGAAGCTAGATAAACGACATGTTATATCAACGTATACAGAAAAGAAATATCAAGTTGTTCAAAGTAACGTCCCACCAAAAGGTGTCAAGCAGCTTAGTACAATTCAAGAGGAGATGGCACTAAAAGTCACGGATCTTGAAATTGATACGATTATTCCAAATGACGTATATTGTCACGACATTGATGGTCCCCCAGAGAATATCAGTGAGAACTTTGCGACAATGGAACCTGATGGTTTACCTTCTCTCCCTGCTACACGTTTGTCCTATCTTGGCATAGGTAAAACTAAGGTAAAGCTTTGTTTTTCTATCACTTCAGGGCTCTAGAAATTTCCTTTAATTACAGTTGTCCCGGACTAGCGCACATGTTATATTTTGACTCGTCGAACATGGGAGGATAGTTGTACAATAATAGAATAGGGTATGGATTAAACGTTAAGTAGATTTGCATAAAAGACGTCCTGGACTCAGTCCAACTTAACCAGTGATAGCCCGAATTGTCAATTAGACTTGTCCGGGATGTCGGGCTAGTGGATTTCTAGAGCCATGCCCTCACATCAGTTCTTTTTATGGAACATTCATGATATGCTCCCATTCTTCGTTATTTCAAATACCGGCGTTAATGTCAAGACAACAGTTTTGTATAAATTCAAGCAAAATATCAAGCTGGTGCGAATACATTTTGTGTCTTTTGTTAATGCATCCAAAGTCATATGTCCTTCTCCATTGATCTCTTGACTTAGGTTGGGGAAGTTGCTAGTTGCTTGCGGTAAAACAGGCTAGTACTGGTTAATAACACAGTATCGCTGGTTAGAGCAACTGTTGTATACAGAAATAGTGTTGACAAACTGCGAACAAATAATAAAAATGACAGAATCATATTTTCTAGGCTTCCATTCAATAGTTCCGTGATGCATGTATGGTACGTTTGGGGTGTCTGTGTCCGTATACGGTAATCTAAATTCGTTTAACGACTAGGTTTAGTGCAAGAAAAAAAACTTCAGGCATTTTGTATTTACTATGTATGTACGAGGATAATGTATTTATAACAACTAGCATGTATACAATATTTAATATATACAAAAATGTATATGTTTCGTACGACTGAATATAATGTAATGTTCCTATGCTGTATAAAGCTACCGACACGTAATCGAGGGATGGATGTGTTGTCATGATAGGCCCAATCAATTTAGTTTTGTTGAAAATATAGATTTGAAATATACACTGTAACATTATATATCTCTGTAACATATCTCTATCAAGGTCTAGCCCGTACAGTCTTTTTTGTATTCACTGCGTTACAGCGGCAGTGATGCGTATATATATATAGTAACCTCAGCTCGAATACTGGGTCTCATACTCATCTCAAACCTTGCAACACGAAATAGTTCACCTTTATCCATGGTTCTTTGCATATGCTTACTCACTTCGGTTTAAGCCTCGTTGATTTTTATGACATAAAGACAAACGATGTAAATCATTTAATAAAGGGGCATTAATCAAAGCAAACTGAGAATCTGAACTTAGGATACTAAATTGTCCAACACGTATGGATTTGAACGCCAGACCTAACTCAAATGTTATATCGCATGTTTGATGACCAAATAACGAAGTGTAATATGTTGCGTCAATATGTGTCCCTCAAACTTCGACGAATATGTTTTGTATACGTATAATTTAAGCGTAAATTAGGACTATGCAAACACAACATTTGTCGTTAGTGTTACAATACAAGTACATGTAAATCGCTCGCACACTTGGCTATGCTCTCTATCAGGTCCGCGCTCTATTATCACGGCGGCTACTCAAACTATGCATAATTGTCCTCGTGGTGATGGTGACTGTATGGTATAATTTAAATAGACTCACATGTTGTCGAGAAATGGCTTCATTCCCGCCACCCAAATTGTATACAATTGTACCTTCAGTACTTTGATATTTACTTGAGAACGGTTGAAAACATAATGTGATGTGGTCAGTCATTGAAAACATGTTTTGTTACAAATTGACATATAGAGTTAGTAAACACATTAACTGACTTAAAATCGATAGTACGTAGCACAAAATGATGTCACGTGACACACATTTACACAAATGCCTTGTATTTCTATGAAAAAAATATCTATCAAAGAAATAACTATTGACAATGCCCTTGAAAACATTTTATATCTGCAATGTAGATCTTTGTTACACCACTATAGTCCTTGAATGAAACTCATTAAAGATAATGGCCCACACTTAGAAATTACATACGAGTTAAGTGTAAACTAAATGTCTTTTAAGAGTGCTTAAACTGTATACAAGTATAATTAACAATCTTGAAAGTTCCCCGATCCAATGAACCCTAAATATTATGATCATCCTTGTTTTTATAAGAAAGTTTGTCTAATTAAGGAGGTGGTATTTTTGTTGAAATAAAATTAAGTGTGGACGAAAATTTGAACCATTAAAACACGGTCTTATTAATGAGATGGTCTGAAATTTGTGGTGGTCTGCAACAAATATTTACCTGCACTTACTGAAAACTGCGAACAAGACATTACATAACCTCAATAATAAGACCACAGTTGGGACCTTTGAAAACTGATCTTCTTATTGAGGTGGTCTTAACAATGAGGTGGAATATTTTAAAGAATAAAACAGTGATAATGAACTTGAAAATTGTGTTATTAATTTCGAGGTGGTCTTATTATTGAGGTGGTCTTTAGTGTTTAGCGGGTCGTGGGTTCGAGCTCCTCATCAGGTGACATTTTTCCGCTTGATTTTCTTTACCTAATTAAACAATGAAACTGTAGTACATGGTTTCGTAATACATACAATATAGCATTACCCACACTATTTAAAATCACATTTATGATAGTTCACATAATGTTATTGAAACCTATCATTTTACAAATTTAAGTTTATTGTGTGCGTACCTATATACACTGCGTCGTTGAGCATGTCATAGTTTCATTCAATTGCCATACTTACCTTGACATACCCTATTGAGCTACTAAATATTGATCCAGAGATATGTCCTACAAATATGTTATCACGTTGACTTCGTTCGAATCAATACGAAGCATGTTGTTTTTCCAAATCCATTTTCGGAAAACCGCCTAACTGGGTCACGCGTAATTTATTCAGCCATGATGGGTTTAAAGCAGGATTACAATACTGGAAAATAGTTTATCAGAACATTACCACTTCCTTGAAGATTGTTAAACGTCAGACATGGCTGAAACTCGAGCAAAAGCACCGAAAAGAAAATTAGGACAAATCGGAAAACAAAATGGAACTAAATTTCGGTGTTTGCAGAGGGAAAGTTGTGTATCAAATACTGCTAGTGATGCAGGATTAAATGAGAATTGTTCAGGACGTACAGCGGTTTATGATGCAATTCAACCTAAATCTAATTCACATGTGGGAATTGTAAACATTAAAACAGACCCGGGGAGGATTGAATATAAAACTTCGTCTTCGGTTGAACTCGCGGGAGATGATAGCATATTAGAACAAAGGAAAGCTGACATTGAAAAGGGTAATGCTAGTACTGCTAAGGAGAACAATAAGTTTGAACGAGATGACTCCGGGTATGAGTCCCCTGAAGGATTTGATGAACTGGACGAGAGTGATGTTATCATTCCAAATGATATTTCTCTTTCGCTGAAAGAAACTCAACCAAAATCAATTGATAGACGGACGAGCTGGTCCAGACTGTCCGGTGATAGTCCGGTTGAAAAGCATTTGTTTCAGTACGGAGATTTGAATAAACATAAAAAGGTGTTTGGAATAATAAAGGATAGCGCAGTAAGATATGTTTATATTTCGCTATAGATTTTGATCATAACAGGCCATTAAATGTATAATGTTTTACTTCAACTAAGCTATTCTGTTTGGCATTTAAGGTTTGCTGCATTTAAACATATAAATCGAACGTCGCGCTTGATAAAATATCACATTTATGAGTATATTTAAATGTTAATTTTACTATTTCAAGTTTGTGCAGTATGTATGCTAACCAATTACAATACACGGGTATTTTCATATAAAATGATTTTCTAAATGCAATAAGATGACGCTAAACAAACATTTCGCAAGATAAAAAATTGTGCGTTTTTAAATGTACTTGGTATATATAAACCACTCCGGCCATAGACATCACCCTTTAGGAACAGGCATATTGTTGGCCGTTGTTGAGACGTTGATGCTCTAGGAGAGTTTAAACTGATAGCAAATTAATCATTACCTCGAGAAAAACCGATCATTTGTTGAAGAGAGGTTTTTGCTCAATGGGGGGACCGTTCTGGGGAGGTTGCACTGTAATTTAAGCATCACTGCTCTGTCATTGGTTTGTTGCGTTATAAATAACCCACCATCGTTTTAATCGTAGTCAAAATCTGGATCAGAAGTTCATTGGTTGATAGCTTTACACGATGTGAAACTATTGGATTTTGATACGTTTATATCGTCACATACATCCTGTTTCGCAGCATGAACACTAATCGTTCATGTGTACTTGAAACTAACTTTGGGTTTTATCGTAATATCATGGGAGTTATCGCTTGTGTTTATTTACGATAAGCTCGCAGTTTTAACGCATTGTTCCCCCGTCCGTATCATCTGATAACATTTTAATTTTATGTAATAGTGTGCTATTTATATGCGTAAAACACGATAAGATCTTGTTTGTATATGTCGAAATCTTATTAACTACAAATGTAATAAACTCCACGTACTGTTTCAGTGTAATCAGAATTAATGTTTTAAGATAAATTTACAGTCAGCAGAAATGCAAGATCATTAATTGGAGTACAGTATCTGACCTGACGCGTGTCCAGGCATGCGGACGGTCGGACGCCGATGAGTACAATTCGTCTGCTAACGTAAAAAAAGGTTAACATATTGCATCAGAGCGCATCAATTGAGTTCATATATTCAAAACTCATGGAGATTGGGGACATGTCAACCCCCACTCCCGGTGTTGTTTTGCAGCTATGGTAAGGCCTACTCATATCTGGCATGCAGTTCAAAATTGCCAAGGTACGCCCCCGTCCTACTTTATTTCAAAACTACTTACCCATTTGTGTTTTCCGGGAAAATATTGGATAATTGTTGTCTTCGATTATCATATTTCATTCAAATGTTACTGGTTTTAATTATTTGATAAGTGTCTGTACAATAATGGATTCATTTATGATGTCACTCATAATATAAATATATGCTTTCCAACAATATTTTCGTTATTGGCGTTAAGGAAAACTTTTTTTTCCATACCTCATTGGAAATGTTCATGCCTCATCGGAAATTTTCATATCTCATCGGAAATTTCATACCCTGACGGATATTTTTATACATCGTCTGATATATTCATCTTTCGTATATTGCTTTCACGACTTTAATGCCTATTTAATGTTCAATTCCAATTATAGGGACCTAATACAGCTACAGCTATCCGTATTATCCATGAATATCAGGATACAGATCAAGGGGACGAATTCGGGGCCACTTTGCGAACATATGAAACCATCGTTAACGACGAGAGAATTCGGCAACATTTTCTTGTTGATGTGGAACCACGTGGACCTGCTAATAAGATGAGAATCAAGTACGTTTGTTTTCTCATAGATAACTAAACCCCACCCATAAACCCACCCTAAGTACACAGTGATTTTCCCCGTGTATTTATTATGTAGGGAATTGGCAATTGTTGAGAAAGAACTAGCCAGTACTGGGTACCGGTTGGTACTCTAGTTTAATGGTCTGACTATCGCATATATATAATCAAATTCTTTCAATAGCGTTAAAGGCTATCAAAACGTGCTAAGGGAGACAACAAAGAGAGCTTATTTATTATAGTGATAAGGTAAGTGCGATTGTCTCCCTTAGTTATATATTTTGTGTATTTAGAAATACAACAAATATGTTTATGTCAGTACGTGTGTTTTTGTCTAGATAGCACATTTACCAACTATGTTTTTGTTTCAGGGAAGGTGATGAAATGGTTTTGTTGAATGACATTTTTGTTCCTGAGAAAACCCACAATGAGGTTATAGATTTATTTCACCACGTTAAAGTTGATGGGAAAACAAGATTTCGACTGGTATAATTTTCAACATGTCTAAAAGCTTTTATAAGTATTTGCTTATTTTTAATTTCATTTAACAGTGTTTAATATGATAAACATTTTCATACAATTTAAATGATACACATTTTGCAGACTTGAAATGATACATTATTATATAATTAAATTGATACGTGTTCTCTTATAAATTAAGGTTAAATATTTACTTGATAATAGTGAACTTTAAAAGCCTTGTTATCATTTGGTGATGATGTTGACTTTTCCACCTGCTTATTTGAATCTGTGTAGCATAAATTTTACATTGTTTTAATTTAATATATATAACTGAAGCGTATACAATTAATTGTATTGCCCCGTGCTCATAATCACCTACGTCATTTTATCAATGTTAATACAATGTCAAAACATTTTGTTGTACTATCTTCTCATCTTTTAGAATCAATATCAAAAATACAGTAAATACATCAATCCGATTACGTTGACTAAAGGGAAACAATCCAAATATAAAGTTTGGCTTAAGGAGGTTCAATAAACAGAATGTTGTGTCAAGAATATTTGGATGTAATTTACATTAAATGCCCAGTTACAACACTATGTATTTTCACTGAACAGTTTACTACACCATTGCTATCATCAGCACCTTTATATGTACGAGAATAATGGAGAAAAGGAACAACAGAAACAACAACATAAATAGTATGTTGTTTTTTCTGACCCCGGTCACCATCATCACCTTAACGCTTATATCGTTCTTTCGTTCACTATTTTCTACAAAAATAAAATCAAGGATGATAAACAAGATGACTTTACAATTACTTTTATTGTTATTCCAGGTGATTCGGAGAATCGCTCAAAGAGGAAGAGCCAAATCTAGTGGGAAGACTTATGAGTGGATGGAAACAAGTGCGATATTGGCTCCTGACATTAAAAAGATACTAAGTAATGTAGCCTTATTATGTATCTCAAAATATTAATTCATTACGCTATTATAATTTATTAATTGCAATAATTCAGTTTAAAATATACTAAAAATAAATGGGATTAGACTCTCCTCACTTGGCCTGTTTGATTAAAAATAGACACATAACTGTATTAAAATCCTCCCATCGAACAGTTCACAGCTAACCGTATTACTTTCATAATTCATTCTCCCAGTGTGTTATTGATTTAACAATGAACATACATTTTTGTCAAATCCTCTCAGTAAGTCTTACTATCTGTCTCTTTCCCTCAGTATTTCCCTTTGTCTCTCCTCCTCAACCCTCCCTCTCATCAACCAACTTCCTGCTCTGTCCATCTACATTGGTCCCTCTCCGCCACTTTCTCTCTTGCTTCAATCCCATCCCCTTCTGTGTCTCCTCTAAATCCCTCCTCTGTTCATTTTCCTTCGTCACTCTCGGAAATATAATTCAATTATGGACAAATACATTAATGTGCAAAATAGCACATTCTTTCATATTGCATGTTGTATTTGCAGGACAATGTATCGCACCCCCTTCCGAATATCGCTTAACAATGCTGCACTTTTATTGCTGAATATTTCTTTGTTGTAAACGTACATTTATAAACGTCCGTATTTTTTATCATTCAGATGACCAGCCAATTGTGGAGAAAGTAAAAGCAAAGATGTTGCATTCCGATGGCGTCAATAGAAAGGTTTACAGGCGTTACAGAACAAGGAGTCGTGGTTTATTTATTGATATTAGTGAGCATGGACTTACTGCTAACAAAAATGCTTCAACAAACGGCGATACGACAAGTATGTTATCTTAATTTGATAAATCAATTTACTCAGTACTTATCTGCAGGAGCAATAATACATTACTACATATCGAGGGCTCAACGCAACACTGTCGTAACTCCTATAGAAATACATTGGAGTTACGATGTTGCGTTAAGCCCTCGATATATGGTAGGGTTCGTAACATAGTCCTCCAAAGGTTGGCAACTTTATTGGCGGAAATATTATTTAGTGTAAATGTCTTAGTTCACAGATGACATGTACTAGTATATTTATTTACTATACAATATCACACTTCTGGTTTTGGCGATTTGCGAACATATGTGCGCGTGAAACGTCTGAAATTGGCAATTCACGAATTTTGGATTCTTGAAAATTTCCACTGATAGAGCAACTATATTATGAGGAATTCAAATTAACTCTTTATTAGATGTCATTAGGGGCTCATTGTAGTTCATAGTGGTACTTCTGAGCTGCATACATTTCCACCATGTAGGTTTTTACAAGAATACCTTAAATACCTTATTAAATTAAGAATATATGAGGTATATAGATACTATTAGTGACATGTATGTTACGTTCCCCTTTTCCAATATGCAGTTCCTTGATATAAGATTCATGATCTTTTATCCCCCTTTTGGCCATTGGCTACTGGCTTTCTTGGCTTGTCCTTGGGTGTATTCCATCTATTCAATCTCTTTTCCCCTTGTTATCCCCTAAATTCTCCATGGTTGTTTTTATAGTCAGCCAGACAATTCATTGTTTCCACATTCCAATATATATTTTCCCTTGTAACTCCTCAGTCCCTTGTGTTTCGTAGACTGTTGTTTCCCTAGGGTATTTGTTAGGAGGCATTTTCTTAAGTATGTGATGTTCCATATAAGTACTTAAACTCTCATACATATGATAATTAAAATTACAAAAAAGCAACACACATTGGTTATAGTACAACCTTTCCAGAACTGTCCTCTTTGAAGCAACAACCTTCCTACAACGATAGTATAAGTTTGCCTGTGGTAAGTATTTACAGTGAAGTTAACCTCTTTAGAGCAACAGTCTATAAATAAAAACAAAAACGTGCGTCTCCCAATGAGTGTTGCTCAGGAAAGATTGCATTGTAATCTGCTTAAGAACTGACGAGGTATACTATTTTGAAACACTTTACCCACCTAGTTCTTGGCTCTCCCATAGCTTAATGAGACACTCCTCCCGGTTTGATCTGTTGGTGGACACTGGGCTGTCATCAGGGAGGTCCGGGTTTTGCTTCCCAGACGGGGCAGGTCATTTCCTTTAGTAGTATTTGGCTACGGTCATTTGTCTTCCACCTCTGATTCATTTGGAGAAGTTTTCATCTCACATAGAAGGGCTATTTTAAGCGCTGGTTGACTATTCCAGTAAAAGTGGTTAGGTCAGCTGTCCAACAAGCCTGTTGGAAAAATGTTGAAACTGGCGTTTTATACACTCTAGAACAACTTATATTTTATGGACTGACGATCAGCTACACATAGAATTGTTTTATGAAATATTTCTTGACTGTATTTATCCGAAGTTTAGATTCTTCTCGGTTATTCTTTTGTTTTTTTCTTATTTTGTTTCAGAAATTATTATGAAAAATGTTTATTACACCCAAGGTAGTAATGGATATCTGACCTGGTATGCTTCTTTGAGTGATACAGATCAAAAACGATATATTTCCATAGGAAACGATGGGGTGACGTTGAAGGTAAAACTATATATATATAAATATTAATATAAGTTTGAATATTATTTGCCTATTGAAGTTAGCTTTGGATTTTCTTACATTGCTAGAATCCATTTTAGAACAAAATTTCCGGGAATCGCTAGTGATCGTTATTTTTAGTTCAAAACGAGTTATGCAAATCGACGTAAAAATGGCGGACGTACAGAGCGCTGTATAATACATGTAGTTTCTAAAAAATACACATTACAGCACTAAAACCGAAGCAAATTGAAATATTTTATAGCAATATTCAGCGTTTTGTATAGATGAGTTATTCACATTCAATTTGGTGGGAAAAGTTTTGTAGTGAAAGATGAAAAAAATGAATCAATTGATTCTCAGTATCATTTTGTATTTGTTTGAATAAATTCGAGTGAAAGTAATACTGCACCACATATATATTTTTGAAAGGAACACCCGGACTGGTTTACAGTATGTGATCACAAAGGTGGTGCTATTGGGAGCAATGTCTTCTTTAGGAAAAATGGTAAGACTTTACGACTAGATTAACTAAACATTAACTTAAAGAACATCAGTTAAATAAAGCTTCAGATATTTCCGTAGCTTTTCTAAAGTTTTAACCAGTTCATCACAAAAGAATGTGTTACTTCTAAAATCTATGATAAAGGAGATGATTTCTATACTGTGTATTGCCATTTGGATGGACATGTTTCCCGTTTTACATCTTACTGTGTTTACATCTCGCGGTTCATTCGTTTGTGGATGACTTTAATGATAAATCGCAAATGTTGTATATTTACAACGGTTCCAATACATTTATGATAAATATCGTACAATATTTTCTATCGTCGAAATCTGTCTCTTCCTAATAATCAAAACGACATTATAATGGAACATATAGGACTAGGTATTTCACATTCGTTGTTTTACGTTGGCGCGATTTATTAATTCCCGAAATCCATGAAAATATGTATATCAAACAATTCGTTCATTCAATGCATAAAAAGAGTTTGGTAAGCGAGGTAAGCGCAACACATATTTGGTGGTCTACCTCTTCACATCATGCTTCCCCGTTTGCTTGTACTATGACAGATCGGGTTTAATTACATACTTATGCAGACTTTATCTTTTATAGAAATATATTTGGCTTGCAATGAGAATACCGGAAAGATAGTAGTATCAACCGATGAATACCGTTTTGATGAAATACCAGGTCATGTCGGCTTTGACTGTCTTGACAGTGGTACAGGTTCCACAATGGATTGCACCACAAGTGACACAACAACTGTGTGGAATCCGACGAGACCTAATACGCGTCGCATGCAACTGTCTCTTACTACAAGAAAACCTCGGTGTAATGAGAAAAAATCACCAACCGTAACTTACGGTTACAATTTAGTTTCATCTGAAAGTTCATCACAGGATCTCTCAACATCTGAAATGGAAACTGATGATGGTCGGGAAAACAGTTTTACCACACAACCAACCTTCACCCCATTGAAAACACCAACCACGCCTATGATGACTCTTTCCATCAACTAATGAATGTTTGAGTTTTCAATCTTCTAAGTTTATATTGTAATCTTAATTTGAGAAAAAATTCTTCTGAGGCTAGAGGTATATTGCTGTCTCCCAACTCAAAATTGTAACGTAAAATTGGTAAGTCGATAATGTGTTGATGTTTTTAAATCTCAACTCTTCTGAGGATTGTTTATCTATATTTCTCTGGAACAAGACTAAAATATTTCCATCCAAAGGTAAATTGTTTTAGCGAAATATAAGTCTGTATGGAGATGGCAAACAAACATTTTTAATTGTAGCCAAATGTGATAGATTGATGATTTTGTGTTATGTTTTAAATTTGTCAAATTATATTTAAAGTTGATATTTTGTAATTGTGTTCATTTGTCTATATACTAATTTTTAATTTATGTTTTTTTATTTTGTTTTTGTTTTATTTAAATATAATACACTGTATGTTCTGTTGCTTATAAAGTGTATACATATACTTAATGTCATTAAAATAATAAAGCGTCGTTCAGTACCAACTGCCTGACATGCTGACGTACTGTTACTAGCACGTCTTCAGAACGCAATTAAACTAAAGACCGATTTTCGTAATATAATTAGATCAGTTTCTGTCATAAGTATAAAAATCAATTTCTCAACATCATGTTGAGGTTTAGTATGTTTTCATGATGTTTATTAGAAGAGTTTAGGTATTTTGTGTGTGTTTATGAGAAGTACTGGAAACAGTGTTCATGCTTCATGAAAATGGCAAATATTTTTATGGATCAGCTGATCCTTTGTGAACATGGGGCGTGTTTGCTCAGAGAGATAGATGTGTCTTGCTAGATTTTACCTGTATACGTTAATAAAAGTGATTTACTAATGTGTACAGTGCAACTTCTCCATAGCTGTCTGCCTTTGAGCAACAACCTGACTTCACCAACAGTATCAATTTTTCATGTGGTTAGATTTTACTATCAATTTAACCTAACTAGAGCAACAATCACCCAATCACAGTCAAATTATGCTTCTCTATAAGAATGTAGCTCTGAGTCTGGGACTATATAGTATACTTACATTCAACACTCAAATCTCAAGTCACGCAAATTTACACAAATCAGTCTGATATTGGAAAACAACTGTTGAAAATGCTTGAAAATGTCAAATGAGTGCTAACTATTCTGTTTGGTCCATTTTCCTTGAGATGTTTTGGTAATTATGATATACGTGAGTAATTGTTGGGTTGAGTGTCAGACTCGACTTAATATTAACTCATATTACACTCAATTTTCTAAGAAAATGGTCCACAAAGATAATTCACTATCAGACTCATTGGAGTAAATTGTGTGATTTGAGTGTTGAGTTTAAGTATATGTTACAATCTTGGGCCAAGGAGAGATTTCACAATTCATACCCTTTATGTTCTAACGTGATATTATTGACAGTACATTTCTTGCCATTTAATTTTTGTTTCTTTATCTAATATCTTGCATATTAATATTTTGAGCCAAAAAGACTGTCCTAATCTAATGTATTCATATGAAAACTACACGAAGAATCAGTGTCACTAAAGTAATATTAAGCTCATTTTTTGTTCATTTGTTTACCTAAACAAATATGAAAAAATATTTCCCATAGTTAAAACATCAATAAACATGCATATAGAAAGAATGAAATAATAATGTATTGATCCGTATTTTATAGAAAAATATGTTTGTACATCATAAAATTTGAAACAAAATCCAGTTTTTTAACAATCGGGCTGTTTTACAAGTTTTGTCTGTTAGTAATAAGATTAAAAAATATGTTTTCAATCTGTTATACATTGCACTGGTTCTTATTAGATATATTTTAGCCAATTTATTTGTAACATCAATACTGGATGAAGTCAATTCAAACATTTTCTGTTAAGATGAGCCAGATACATCTTTAAAACTTACCATTTATTAATTATACATTTTGAAATAAGGACAATGCATATCGACGAAAACAACTGTCATAATTTGCCACGCTTATCCCGCCTGGCTAGCTCAGTTGGTAAAGCGAAAACCTGTTAGGTCAATTGGCCTCCGTGTTTGACTGAAATATTGTTGAAAAACGGCAAAATGTTTTTATTAATTATGAACATGTAGCACACTATTGTTTAGTTTTTACACCTTGTATATAAATATTTTGTTTATATAGTGTAGGCTACATGATAAAATTTTGAATACATCATGTGTCATTTAAAGCATGTAGTAGTGTATGATGACAATATTTATATAACACAGTTACACGTATTAACTAATGACGAATATATCTTATGGTTTTGAAAAAGTGCTTTAATAATTATTCTCCCTAATATAATAATCATAAATACATGTAGATGTTTTATTCAACACGAATTATTTACATCATTGATGAACAATGTGACGTTTCTGAAAAGAAAGTGTTTTACTGCTATATTTTAATCCGATCAAATAATGTACATACTGTATGTCATATTAAACACACATTATTTATTCAATACAGAAATATGTTATTTACCAATGATGTGATTTGTTCATAACACACTACACCGTTTTTACTGTACTGTTGACCTTAATATGTTTTGTAAAATAAACCATTCTTAACCTAGTTGTGTTCGTTTTAAATCTATACCAAGACGCATGGCGACATTCCAAATCCATGGTTCAAAGCTTATGCTTTTTTTTTGGAACTCGATTCTAGTCACACGTGTTATAGCTAACAAACGTAATGGCGACAAATACACCTCACACCCTCATATACTTCACTTTATACTTCTCATACAATTTATAGTTCACACTTACATAGGTCATACCTTCACACTTTGTTCAATCTTTATATTCCATAGATCATGCTCCGTATGTATTCCTCCGGACTTGGCTCCACCAAGCCCTTTAATTTTCGTTCTTATAACCTAACGTTATCTCCTTATGAACCGTAGTTTATCATGCCTCGGATGATCACGTGACTCACTACACATCGGGTGCCATTTGCAAATTAATGTTCTGTTATAGCGAAGACAAAATGTAAAATCAACTAATTAAACCGCATTCTTTTGCAACTTTATTGATTTTTCTGGATGAGATATGTATTGCTTCGTTGATATGTATATATTTAAGACCTCACTATGCGTAATTAATTCCTAATTAACGATTCGAATGTGAGCGACCAGACTTGTGAAAAACAATGGCGGACGGTCAATTTTCTTTAATGAAGTATTTTGTAAGTGTTATAATGGTATAATTAAGCAAATAAAACTGTCCAATTACTAGAAAACACAAATATCATATTTAATTTTGTGCTTTGCACTAGGTCATAAGTGCTCAAATTGTCCAGATATTTAGAAAGAATCAGTGAATTTGGCCAATTCTCGCGTAATGCGAAAAAAATGGCTTCCAATTCGAAATTACGTCCATGATTATGTGAAGAATAGCAGTCTAATACGCCGTGTATCACATATGATTTTAGTGTTTTTATGCAAAAGTTCACTGAATTTATCATTTGGGATTTGATACCCGTGAATGCCATTAACATGTGAGAATTTGAATAACATTATACTGTCTTACTTAAGACGATATTTTTCCTAAATCATCATTTCTTTGTTATATAAATATAAAATATAGCAATTAATTGTCAGTATACAAATATTTACACATAAACACGAAGTGGAACGCGTCGTCTGCTTAGAGCGTGTTATCTACAATATCGTGAAATTTACGCATAGGTAAAATCGCGAGCCGAGGAAGGATACATCGATAAGAGATAGCGTTATATAGTTATATACCAAAATGTAACTAGTACAGTCCCTGTGCTTATTTGTGTGAATTTTTTGTCCGGATCGTTTCTTTGTATATTTACGTAGAGGGGTGCCTGAAGGTCAGTTTTAGCGAGGGTGGACAGTTAACATATTGTGGCAGGAATGGGTTAAATTCAAGATTAATTCTAGTCCCTGGTCACCAATTAAACATTATGTAATAATTATTGGTTTTACAGTATACATGTTTATATGGTGTGATTCATTACACATCTTCTGGTAACATTCTATTATAGTCATACTATGCTAGTCATTGTGTATCTTGTTGAACAGTGAGATTTTCATGAAGCATGACAATCTCATGCTTTTGGTCTCCAAAAAGGGTATAAAAGGCCGAGTTGCCAACACTCTGTGCTCAGTTCACGGACATTCACAAGGTAGATTTTACCCTTGTCACGATCTGTTCCATCTTTAGATATAAATTAAAGGTCTATTTAGTTACTTTTGGGTGGGGTTCGAAATTTGTAATGTCCAAATTCTGTTTAATCTCATCATAAATTTATGGCTGTTATGTAGGATAGTTGAAATTCTGTTTATTAGATATATGTAAAATTGATGCTTAAACTATCATAGTACAAGAAATAAATCATTGAATCCTTATTTGTAGAAGTTGTGTAGTAAATTTTAGTTAGTATGCATACATTATAAATACAATGAACCTGGAAAACAGCAAAGCCTGTTACAATATCACATCAGTTTCAATGGAACCAAGATGATCGCCACTTCATGAGCCAATGATTAGTCTTACTGCAACGATTATTACTATTAAGTACAAAGAGATATTGAGTTTAATGTGTGTGGTAATTTATGTACAGATACAACGCTCTCCAATGAACTCCCTATCAAGGTCACCAAAGGTCAATGTCATTTAATGGTCAAAATGTAACTTGACGTGCATAGATATATAAAAGGCGCGCCGCATTAATTATAATATACGAGATACCAGGCTAGTATGCGTCCTACATACGTCATAAAGGAATAAGCAGCAGACAGTGGTAGCCATCAGGATCTGATCACAAAACAGCTTTTTCGTTTTAATTTAGTTTAATCACAACATTTCACTGAACTCCTTCGATTGAACCAAAAATGTTGTGGAACAGGTTCTAAAAGTTAACAGAGTTGCAGACACCAGGGCTGCTCATATACAGTAGTAGACTCATTGCAAACAATTAAAAAAGACTATACTCTACCACAAAAACAGGAAAGTTGGCAGGTGTTCTGTGAATTATAAACTGTGCAGTACTCTCTTTGGAGTCTGGAATATGAAGTCAGCACCGGTCCTTCGTACGTTGGTACATAATATCGCACATCATTTGTATTTCAAGAATTTTGCTTTATTGATGATATGATGTCCAAATATTGACTGTAGATTTCGGGCAAAACAGCAAATGAAAGCTGTGAGCACTTTGAGAGAGCTATCATCTGAACTAGAAATGAACAACTTGTCATAAGTTGAAACTAACACGGCGCAGAATATATTATAAATGTTGGAACATTTAAAGTTACAATTATGTAAATTCTCGCCTTATTTTCAATGTTGGCGGTTTTGAGTAATTGGTATCGTTGAAACAGTCTTTCCAAACTCTTTATATCTGTACTACCCATATTGTTCTGGAATGCACATAACTTCAATGAAATGCAATTCAATAACCCCGTATGTAACTATTCTCTTCAGGAGGGTAAAACGTTAAAGATGTTTTTATCAAAAAGACGAAAATCAAGTTACAGGTTTCTGGATAAAATGCTATAATGTTTAAACTTATTTATTTTGCATCGACTGTTCATCAAGTAATTACGACATATGATAATTGCTCTTGGTGACTGCTTCTTAAGGTTGATTACCAGAATTCGATACTATCTCAGATACTTTGAAGTCCTCGGTTTATCCTTGCCAAATGCAGGAATGCAATCCAAGACTTTCTGTACAAGATTCGGGTACTCTACTCCACGCCCACTAAGCATCCCTACTGTTCCACGAATGCACACGCTGTAAAATTGTGATTAATTAAACAAACATTTGTTGATAGAACAATACAATGGTCTCACAGTTTGACTTGAAAATCGATCAGTCTTCGTCTTGGTCATGTTTGGAGCTAAAGGCAGTATAAGGAAATTTGATGTTCGTATTGAAATCTAAAGGCAATACGGTACAGCCCATTTGTCAATGTCTTCAATATATATGTAACTTTTGTTTAAAGTGCTGGAAAACACTATTTTACCAATCGTGTGTATCAAAAGTTCGTGAAAGGGGTTCACTGTAGATCATTTTATAAATACATGTACATTTACAGAATGAAGCATTTGGCCTATCATTAAAATACCCTTTAGTCATTGTGCCTTCACTCCGTATAAATCGTATCATAAATTCACTTCCTATGTATATGCGTACTTTCTGGTCAACCCCTCGTACCAACCTACTATCGTGGCTAGACGTGACGTGTACCTGGTGGCAACGCTATTTATCGACAGTCTTATAGGAACAATGTTGACCTAGGATAGGTTTTATACATTATCTGTAAGGTTACTAGTTAAAATATTTGAATTATTTCAATATGAAAACTTTGGTATTTTTCTTATTTAAAATATTTTACAAAGCGATCTATCAGACGAGAGTGATTGTAATTTGTTGTTTAAACTTTACGATTGACTGGAATAATATTCACCATTGTATGGCCTCCTAGTATGCCTTTCACACAAATACTCATTTTCAGGAATTGCTATGTACATACATAATGTATCATTTGTCAACAGTCCAAGGTTCATCAGAATGGTTCGAATCCCGGTAGCGCCATTGACCGATTTTTCGTGTTCCTCAAAACATGACATTATTCTAAATCCCTACAGTTAGCGCAAAATGACGTATGTAACAAAATATGTACAGTCGGATTCTTTATTCGACAATCTAGAGTCCGAACGTTTATTTGGAATTGTGGAAGTGTTTTCGATTAATCCAAGGCTATGTGTAGAAGCTAAGAATACACAATCGAGGCCGTATACATGTACGGTCGTGAATTGCAATTTATGGCCATCAGATGGTTCGGAGGAAGTTTCAAAAGCTTTCGTAGCTGTAACTCAAAATGATAACAAAAACTTTAGATATGTTGTAAATGGGCTTTATTAAAGTAAAAACACAAATTGATAACATATATACAGCAAAGGCTAACTAGTTTAAAACGTATATACAGCAAAGTGTACAAGAATTTACGTCACTCTCCTAGATTTGCTTGCTAAAGTATTAATGTTTTTAACTACCAATCAATGTATTGTTATAAAAAGGACATTTCCAAAAGTACGCAAAGTTTTTAAACGTGCGGAACAATGAACATTTAAACAGGGTATACGTATGATAGTGAAACTATAGTTGATAATGATAACAACATCTCTTGTTCTGAAGAAGGTCGGTCTTATTAAAGAGGCGGTTTGAGTAGGTCTTTAAATAAGGTTATACTTTATATAAAGTCACACATGAAGTCATGTTATGCCACTAATAATAGCACTCAAGATTTGTTACGAAAAACATTCCATATTTCACGAAACAACAGTGTTACATTGGTCATAATTCAATGAAACTGTCGTTTTTGGATTCCGTTTTCGATCCAAAAAAACAACGACTGACATCTCGTTTTTTTAGAATACATTTACATATTAAATATTTATACAACCAGTAAGCAGGGGAACGTGAGTATGTGCTCTGTCTCTGCGGTCCATTTATATTGCATTTTAAGATTGCTGGTTTAAACAAAATACATTGCAACTAAAATTGTTGGAAATTTGTTTCGAATCTAATATAAATGTATTGGCCGAACGTTATTCCATGAACTTTAGTTGTAGATCGAACAGAGAGATGTACAACCGACATAGTGTTATTCTGTATTTCTTCAGACCGTTAACACATTACTTGTTTCTTCAAACTTATCAAGTTTGTATTCAAGCGCATCTTCTTTTGCTATTTCCACTTTTTATTCGAATACTAAAATGCGTACCAACTTTGTGCTATAAGAGGTCAAGCAATAACTGCCATTATACAATGTGTATAGCCGCCAGAAAAGCGTGAGTATATATGAAAACAATGACACCGGCAATAGGGAAACAAGTGGCAAAACATAACGACTCGCAAAGAGCAAATAGATACTATAAATAAAATGCAAACAAACCAACTACATCGGTAATAGGGACATAAGACATAATACATACCCCCTCGCAAAGAGCAAATATACACTATAAATGCAATGCAAACAAACCAACTACACCGGTAATTGGGACATAATACATAAAACATAATCCCTCATTAAAAGAAGTATCTTATAATTTTTTAGTAAGTACATGTATGTGAAAATATTGGCGGGTTAGCACTTTTGCCCAGTAAAGATGATACAAATTGTTTCGTATATGAACTTATTACGTGAATAGTAGTTTGTGTTAGGGTTTCTGTACCATCTATTGTCCTGCCTTGTTTGTTCATGTTATTTTAGTAGTGTGTACATTACTTTTGAGTCGCCCAAATTGTCCGGACTTCTCTTTGTTCCCATTTGATTGGCCAATACCGTTAGTTCATTTATACACACTGCTTTAATTCTTCCACAGTCAATTACGCTATACTACAGAAACCCCGAGATCACTAGGTAGTACGCTCACACACAGCGCTTTGATTCCACTACCGTTACATTCACACGCTGCTGTATTACCCAGTATATTTTGATATTTGACCTTTTAATCCTTTCTGCTATAACCAATGATTTAGTCGCAGTGAATGAAATCGCCGTTCGTTCCTTATACTAAAATTCATCACGTGACAACTGAGTTTATAATACAAATGTAGATGGATATGTTCCAGCGTTAAATCCAATCAAATGTGTACACAATGTACAGCCTTGCGTGTAGAATGACATTTTGACTATCTATTTAATCGGTTTTATTTCATGTCATTAAAATGAATTTCAAAATTTATTAGCGTGGCGAATTCGAGTAATAAGATGCCAAGTAACGATATGATGCATTTTAAAATATACGCAGATTCCGCATAGACAACTGTTTCAATGACCTTTTAATCACTACACATTTACAGGCATCGATATAAAACGACACGATAGTCACTTACGTTCGAATTATTTAGTTTTCTAGCAATTACCATAAGATAGTCAAAGCGTCCTTTCTATGACAGTGAAAGCTGTCTATTCAGTGCACACTCGCATAAGCTTTCTTTACGCATGTTTACTGTCCTACATTTGTGACATTAGTGAGTCGTTGCAAGCGGCACGCTGAATGTCTGTGGTCCCATGTCGAATCGCCAGTCTAAATATAGAAAATACTGCGTAGGAGACTGGATACAAATAACTCCATAGTGTGATTAGTCATATACACTGTATAGTCTGTTTCAATATACATAGTTCACCACTACTTATTGCTTAAGTCGTGAACTCACACATCCATGTTAATAAAAACTTGTTACATAGCGATTTATCTGATTAAAACAATATAAATGATCCCGACTGATACATAAAACCAAGACAGTCTTCTTAATTCCAACACTGGACAATATCCCGTGGTGATGAAAAACAACACTACTTACTGGATAAATCTTAAAATACACTATACACAATGTTAACCAATCTGCTTCAAGGTTACACATATTTTTCGGTTGAAGAGAAATGGCGCGAAATTGCATTGGTGGTTAACGTAAGATTTGATTGGTTTACAAAACACTGAATATTTAAATAGCAAAACGATGTTCGTACGGCTTCGTCGAAAAACAGGTGTGTTAAACCAGTTGGTGTGTACAGTGAAATCTCATTTTAAGAGCACAATTGGGTTTGAAGAAAATCGGCGAAGAAAGTCATGCGATGGTCAGATTATCAAGTTATATAGTATAAAATTCGAAGAAACATTAAAAATTAGTCCATATTGTGTTCATCGTCATTATTACCTGTCATCGTTTCAGCATCATCACCACCGTCACTATCTTCGTCCTGAACAATACTAACAACTACATCATCATCAACAATATCATCATCATTATCACTAACAAAATCACCAGCGGCGTCACGATCAACAACTATATCCACATGAAAAATATCATCATCACCACCAAAATCAACAGCGGTGTCACGATCAACTACAATGTCATCAACAATATCATCATTATTATCACCACCAAAATCAACAGTGGCGTCACGATCAACACCTACATAGTTATAGTTATCATAATCACGCTGATCATTATCATTTTCAACATACATTAATGTCTCAGTATTATATATTTTATCAGAATTGTACAAGAAAATGATACACCATGGATGGATTTAGAAGACTAACAAGATCAAGATCTTTTGCAAGACAAACTGCGAGATGACGGAAACAATGACATAAACAATGTTCATTCGAGAACTGACACTTGTCGCGGACAATGTCCTTATCAATCACCACCAGGCTTTGGCTTCACAATGCAAACAAGACAGTATTACAGAAATGGACAACGTCGATGTTGCTATGAAAATGGCAAGAATATAAA
Source organism: Mactromeris polynyma (assembly GCA_032209605.1). NCBI lineage: Eukaryota > Metazoa > Mollusca > Bivalvia > Venerida > Mactridae > Mactromeris > Mactromeris polynyma. The sequence goes on along the minus strand of JASFXZ010000020.1, from coordinate 13,278,679 downwards.
TACAACGAGGCGCTCAAGCAGATGCAATGCGCAAAGTGTGTACAATTGAAAAGGAGATGGCACTAAAAGCCATTGATCTTGAATTTGATACGAGTATACATGTTATTTTTGACTTGTCCAACATTGGAGGATAGTTGTACGAGAATAGAATAGGGTATGGATTAACAGTTGAGTAGGTGTACATACAAGACAATTTGGACTCAATCCAACTCAACCAGGGATAGCCTGAATTGGCAATTTAAGACTTATCCGAAATGTCGGGCTGGTGGATTTCTAGAGCCCTGCAGCACTTACTAATTTTAACATCAGTTTCTTGTCAGGGAACACACATCATATGCTCTCGTTCTCCACTATTTCAGATACAGGCGTTTATGTCAACAAAAATGTTTTGTATAAATTTCTAGCAACATATCAAGCAGGTGCGAATACATTTATTGTCTTAATTGTATAATTTTGATCAAACCCATTTATTTTCATCTATATATTACAAATTCAATGGAATTCCATAAAACGTTTATGGAGCTTCAGGTGTTCATATACCTTAAGAAGATATATTTTCTTCACATTTTATCTACGAGTACTTAAAATTTAGATACCAGGGGGCCATTTCAATAAACTTTGAACTGTAGTATCGTTTCGTTAAAACGACAAGCTCGGTTAATTGTATTGGTACGGAATTATGGAGATCGTCCGGGCGAGGTGCCTGTAACAATTCGACTGAATGCATCCAAAATCATATACATGTCCTTCTACATTGAACTCTAACATAGGTGGGAAAGTTGGTAGTTGCTTGCGGAGGACAGGCTAGTACTGATTGATACCCAAAGATATTGTTGACACACAACGTAAAACCCAAAACGAACAAATAATAATATAAAAATAAATATTTTCTAGGCTGCCATTTAATAGTTCCGTGATGCATGGTACGTGTCTTTAAATTCGTTTTTAATTACTCTCTCTTTTAACGTTTAAGGTTTAGTACAAGAAAAACCCATCCGATATTTTGTATTTACTATTTGTATTATTACAAGGATATTGTATTTATAGCAACCAGCATGTATACAATATTTAATGTACATTTGTATATGATTCGTACGGCAACATTTAATGTGATGTTCCTCTGATGTATACAGCTACCGACAAGTCATCGCGGGATGTGTTGTCATGATATACCCAATTAATTTAGGTTTGTTTAAAATATAAATTAGAAATATACTCTGTAAAATTGTATATCTCTGTAACATATCTCTATCAAGGTCTAAGCCCGTACGGAATGTTTTTGTATTCACTGCGTTAGCAGAGATACATAATACATGTAACCCCAATTCGAATACTGGGTCTCATATTTTCTCAAACCTTGCACCACGAAATAATTCTCCTTTATCCATGGTTCTTTGCGTATGTTTACTCATTTCGATTAAAAGCCACGTTGCTTTTTATGATATAGAGACAAGCGATGTAAATCCTTTAATAAATGGGCATTAATCAAAGCAAAATGAGAATCTGAACTTGGGATACTAAATTGTCCTACGCGTATGGATTAGAACGCCAGACCTAACTCGAATGTTCTATCGCATATTTGATGACCAAAGAACGAAGTGTAATATGTTGTCTCAATATGTGTCCCTCAAACTTCCACGAAAACGTTTTGTATATGTATAAATTAAGCGTAAATTAAGACTAAACAAACACCACACGTGTTGTTAGCTTTCAAATACAAGTACACGTACATGTATATCGCTCGCACACTTGGCTATGCTCTCTATCTGGTCAGCGCGCTATTATCACTGCGGCTAGTCGAACTATGCATTATTGACTTCATAATTATGATGACTGTTGTTTGGTATAACTAAAACAGACACACATGTTGTCGAAAAAGGCTTCATTCCCCCATCACATAATTCAGCGGCTCTCTAGAGCAGTGAATACAAGAGTACCTTCAGTACTTTGATATCTACTTGAGAACGGTTGAAAATATACCGTGAGGTGGTCAGCCATTGAAAACATATTTTGTTACAAATTGACCTATTGAATTAGTGAACACATTTACTGATTTTAAGTCGATAGTATATAGAAAAATAGAGAGAGAATACGTAACTACAGGGAACACCACATACACAAGACAGTGCCAACCCAGCAGACCTCCTGGAAAACAACAATCCAAAAAACATAAGGCACTTAAGGAGGTCAAAGGGTACACATGTTAAGGAACAGAGGCACAGGGAATGGCCCGGCAGACCACAAGGCATAACTAGGAGAATCAAAGTGGACAGTGAAGGAAGGGGGAGGGGGATTAATTGATGGAAAATCACAGGACAAGTCAAGACAGCTGGCCACAATAGGCCGAAACAGGACAGGAAACAACCTGAACGCTATATAAAGTGACAGAATTGCACAGGGCAAAGGGAAATACAAAACACATTCAAAGCGCAAATAGAAAAAAACAACCATATAGCGAATTACAGCCTTGTAACTGTCAGCAAAAACACTGGGCTTTTAAATCGATTTAACAGATGGCTAACCTCACACTTAATCGCTATATGGTCCTTGATTTCCAACATATATACATAAATTGACTAAGTAGGCGGTAAATAATCATTAAAAGCAACCAATTATCAAGCACATAACAACAGACATACTATAACTGATCCAGCACAAAGGAACAAGCAGCTTCATTCTGACATTGCTCCCTGTAACTAAACTATGTGAAATAACCCTAAAATGTCAAATTAATAATGCAATTTAAAGTAAGGTCAACTCGATAATGTAGTTAGTGATTAAACACACTCTTAGATATTAGTGATAGGGAAATGGAATTTAAAACTGAAAGAAATATGTCTATTAAGAAAACTAAAACGAAAACACAAAATACGACTGTACCCAATGAATATTAAGATGTGTTATAAAACCGCATTGTAGAGAGAAATGTTTTCTTAGGTCATAAAAGAGAGAGAATACGTAGCTACAGGGAACACCACATACACAATACAGTGCCTTATAAAACTGATAAATATACGAGAGAAACATTAAGTAGTTACAGAGAACACCACAGAACAAAAAAAACAAGGTCAGCACCAACGTAAACCCGAACAAATATATATTAGACGACACAAACCAATCCCAAATGGGCTGGTCGATAGTTTCATTTAGTCTCAAAACATTAGTGTCCGGTGTGCAGTAAACACAGGTGTGAAAATCTATGAAGTATTGATTGACTTAAAATCTTATCTGCAGTTGTTCTCATTATGTCAGGATTATAACCCTTCCTTTTGAACTTGTTAATAAATTTCACAAATAACTGATCAAAGTTACAACTGTTATGAATTTTGCGAATTTTATATAACATATCTCCTTAAAATTTGGGTTTAGTAATTCCTGTCTCTAACATAGATTTGACACTAGAGCCATATTTTAAAATAACATCGGTATATTAATGGCAAAACTTACGAAACGTCTTATATAATTTATGATAACGATAGCCTCGTTTTAGCAGTTTACCTGTTAGTAGAAGGTTACGCTTATTAGTGTCCTCCAGGTTTCTATTTGTTCTCAGAAATCTTATAAATTGAGATATATATATCCCATAATGTTATGTTGTGTTCCTCGGTATATCACTAATAAGCCAGGGAAAGTTTATAATCTCAAAGTCATACTCATCTCGTTTATCACATATTTTAGTAGTAATAATACCATGTTCTATAGACATGTCAAAGTCAAGAAACGAGGCATGTGTATCCAATGTGTTAGCTTTCGATAGGTGTAGTTCTGTTGGATATATATTATATATCATGGTTGGGAAAAACTCATTATTAATATTTAAAATATCGTCTAAATAACGGGAGGTATTTTTGAAAGCGTCAATTACATCCATCTGAATTTCTTTGGATAAGGATAACATAAAGTCTCTTTCATAACAGAATAAGAATAAGTCGGCTATAAGTGGAGCACTGTTAGTTCCCATAGGAATACCAACTTTCTGTTGGTACATGAGTTATCAAATTGAATAAAGATATTATTCAGTAAAAATTAAGAGCTTCACAGACGTCCTCAAATGTCCAGATGATAAAGTAATTGTAATTATTAGAAGTAAAAAAAGCCCCTTCATCATTGCAGGCCAACTATAAATGTTGATTGCTACCAAATGTTTTTTTCAATTAAATGTGTAAGTTTAGTTTTAATTAAATCATGATGAAGTGAAGTTTTAAGAGTTGAAAAATCATAGGTAGAGATACGTGTTGCTCTAAAATGTAAAGATTGAAATTTATTCAAAATTTTCGTAGAATTGTTTATGCCCAGTAAAGGTTCATACTGGATTTTACGCTATACTACAGAAACTCCGAGACCCGTAAGGAGAGATCACTGCGTATGAGACTGCATCAATCGTAACTATTCGCGGTATTCGGCAGAGCCAATAAACCCGAGGTGTTCCGAATGAGACTGCATATTAAATAATTCCGTAGTGTTATTAGTCATTGACGCAGTATAGTCTGTTTCAATATAGTTCACCATTACTAATTGCATAAGTCGTCCATGTTAATAAACTTGTTACATAGCGATTTATCTGATTAAAACAATATAAATGTTCGCGACTGGTACAAAGTCTTCTTAATTCCAACACCGGACAATTCCCCGTGGTGATGAATAAAAACACTACTTTCTGGATAAATCTTGAAATACAATATACAAAATGTTAACCAATCTGCTTCAGGGTTGCACATATTTTTTAATTGGAGAGAAATTGTGCGAAATTGCCTTGGTGGTTAACGTAAGATTTGATTGGTTTCCAAAACACTGAATATGCAAATAGCAAAACCATGTTAGTACGGCTGCGCTGAAAAATAATGATCAGACATTTGAAAATATGTTTTATGCTTATTTATTCGAACTTATATCAACATTAGATGACACTTAGGTTTTGGATACGACATATTACTCATTTTTTATACTAACATAAATTGTAAATACCAATTGCAAATGAAATCAATCTCACTGCTCTTATATTGAATTACTGTTGAAAGACAGACTCAAAAGTAAGTGACCAATACTGGTATGTCACCCAAAATTAATTTGTTTCACTAATATTGCCAAAATTATTGGATCAAATATTAATGCCAGTAATTATTGATGTTAAAATAGATTTTAGTTGCGTCAAATAAGCCTTAATTGCAAATTTAGCTGCAACATTTATAAATTGCATTTATTAAAACAAGAATATGAGATAGATAGTATTGGTTGAAATGACAATATGCATGAATAATGCAATCCGTAAGTCGTGGTCTAGTGGTCTAGTGGTTGAGGCGAATTAGTACGACTTGTTTGAACTCTGGGCAACAGCGAGATTTTCTTCCGAGATCAAACCAACGGAACACCTCGTACAGTTTTACGAAAATGATCCGAAATAATTGCTATGACCGCCATCTTGTGTCTGAATCGAGAGAAGTTGACATTTTGAACCGCCGTAATCGTAAAATTATTTTAATATAAAATAATAATTGCACTTCTTCGGTCTAAAATTTGTTGTATAGAAGTTCTGATATATATTTCGGATACATGTTGGTTATAAAATTATGTATAATACTTTAATTATTTCAACATTGATTAACATGTGATGAATAATTATCAGGCGAGGGCTACTACTCTGTTTGGGATGTCTCTGAAATTGAAAACATCCCGTGTAAATCGGCCAGTAGATGCTAAATACTAGTATGGCTCTCTACCGACTAAGCTTACCTACATCACTACACTTCTTCCTCTTCTGGCATTTGAGACTCAATCGTCAAACCCAATGTGGGTCACGAAAAGCATTTTACACATATCATTTACATAATAGGAAATGTAAATACACTTTATTGTATTATCATTATAATATAAAATTGTTTTAGATCTGCTATAATGTTAAATATTACTTTATCGTTTCAGGTTTCACAAGATATTCACAAGATGCCTCATAAAAGTCAACTTGGGTACAAAAGAAATATGCTGTTAATTTACAAACATTGGTCCATGAATTAGGAACATTTTCTTGGAAAATACCCCTTAACCTTTCCTTGTACATTTTTAATCCATTTATCATTCTGTGACTGAAAATAATTCAATATGTGAGTGACTAAGTAAAAAAACAATTGTTTATATTACATAAATTAGTGGTTTTCTATCATTGTTGAATTTTATGGGTTGAATTGCACATTTCTATTGAAATAAAATTGTAATCACCCTTATAGTGTGTGTATTTCTTTTTCAACTCAGTTATCTAGATATGGCACTTTATCTAGCTTAGTCTAGTATTTATTGCACGGCGTATCAACGCCGGGCATATTGAATTATGCTAGCCTCGTTGTGCAATGGACTCGGTTTTGAAAAAAATGGGGAAAACATCTAACAGACGCTATTGTGGGCATGTGCCAATTTCGCAGACCGGCCGGAATCGATGTCTTGAAACGACCGATTGTGCGTTGTAACGTCATTATTGCTGTTGTAGGCTACAAAAGCTAAATTAAGGTTTGTGATTTTGTTGTATATTATGATTTTTGTCATTAAATAATCTTCTTAACTGTATACTTACTGAATGTTATCGGTTCAACCAGGGACCGTATATGAACGTTATCGTGTGTTCCAGTTTAAACACTGTGGTTGACCCATTGCGTGGTTGAACTACATTTTATTTGTAATTGTTATGATGCAGCCAGCATTCATCTCTGTGCTCTGTTTAACATTTTAGTTTTAATTTGTATGATGCAGCCAGCATTCGTCTCTGTGCTCTGTTTAATATTTTGCAGTATTTTTCCTCTTAAATAAGTCATGTATCGTTTAAACATGCGTGATAATTACCATGTAAACGTTTAAACTCGCAGGTTATATTAAATACACCGATCACATGTTCTAAAGCGTGGGTGACCTAGTTGTTGTGTTTTGTTTGCGTCATACGCGTTGTCGACCTACTTTCATTGTTTGTTTTGTGAGAACAGTTTTCACTGAATCAAACAATCATCCACCATCAAAGCATTATAATGGATTGATCAGAACAACACATGTCAGAGATTGAAATCACCTCAGGTTGTTTACTTTACAGCGATTTTCCGAAGATGTACTTTCAGTTTCAACTTTCAGTTTAATTATTACATGCAGACTGAATGTGTCATAGATTAAGTACATAAGCGTCGACTCGATTTAGCATATTCCTGTATGACCTCCAATATTTGGAAGTGACCCTCGGATATGATATTGCAATGACCTTCAATTTAAAAGGCAACGGAAAACACTGCGTATGATAGATAGAGAATCTAAATTAAGATAATTGTTTCATGACAACTTCAGATACACGATCAGCAAATTGAATGGTTGTTTAAAATCATTGTTTGAGATGAAAGGCAAAATTCATTATTATCTATTGGAAAGTCTGATACGGTATTTTACTCATTTACCTTTTATTTCAGGAAGAAGCTGTATGTGAGGTACTGAGAAGGTCAAAATAACGACAATATATTTTGAAGATGCAACAAACAAATGTAAGGTAGCCTTATTGCGCAAATGTGTGAATGAAACCTTTCAACCTGGAGACTCGTCATAACAGACAGTGTTACACACACCTACAGAAATGAAGTTTCCCTTTCAACAACATCCAATACCTTAATCACGGTATGTCACATGGTTCTCCTACTGTATAATAAACTCACTTTAAACAGATACAAAAGTGGCTTTGCAAGCCTTGGAAAGCTCGCCTTGAAGTGAGTGTAACATTTCCTTGTATATAAGTTCATAATTGGAATTTAATACTTAAATGTTCTTGGCAAAAGTTATTTTGAAAGACATGTTGAATGAATAACTTAGCAGTACAAATGCTGTTTTGGTCCTTGAATTTTGTGAAAATACCCTTGGAAAGTCCTTGATTTTTTTCTGGGAAGAGTGGGAACCCTGATTTTTGTTGTGTCTTGAACAACAGACAAATTGTAAGATTAATTATTGCAGTTATTGGAAATGATACATTGGAATTCTGCTATGAAAAAATAAATAGCTAGTTCAAATAATTGCAATCCTGTGGCATGTTAAGCTAAAATAAAATAATGCAAAAAATATCTGAATATACTGTAGTACAGTATTTATATCATCAAAAAGGCATAACGTGTTTTTGTCCATTCAGATAGTTTTAGTTTAATGAAGCTTGTCAACTGATTCTTTTGGTGAAGCAGATGCTCCCAGATATGCAAGATGTCGATTTAGAGCTTCATATACTTGCCTTGTGTAAACCTTAAATAAGTGTCACCTGCTCTTACAAGGGCAGTGAACCCATATCTATTCGGAACAACTGACACTGCAATCAAAGTTGTGCGAAAAAACAAGATACTTCCATTTCTGATATAATTCGGTATTTATTAATATTCCAGTACTGAAGGTGCTAATTTTTTTAATTTGAAAACATGAAGGCAAAAGGTAAATATGACAAAATACCACATGTAAAAAAACCAGTCGGCACTCAAAGTTAAAAAAAACACCTTAGCCCTCCCTTATTTTGATTTAATTTTGTTGGGCCTCTTACGTGAATATGTTGTGCTCTGTTTTGATAGTTGACTTTGCTTGTCTTTGATACTTGTAACAGTTCTTACACTATAGATAGTTTGTAAGATATCTAGTCTAAGGATTAATGTGTTAATGTGTTTTTGCTATGTTTATGTTTTGTCTCAGTTTTTGTATCACTTTGACATTTTTTTTATTTTACTGATTCGAAATGATTTGGTCAGTATTGCATTATTTCTTTCTACTGTTAATTTGTATGTGATATATGTAAATACGTTTATATTTCTTCTGTTATGTTCTTTTTGTTTACTTATCTAGTCATTCATATACTAAGTCTGCTTAACCTGTCTTTGTACACCTCCTATCACTTTTGTAGTTTCAGGTATCATTTAAAGTTTTCATTTACATATACAATTACACCATTATCCAGTCATCCATACAGTTTATACTCATTATACATTCACACTGCTTGATAACTTATCCAGTGTGTGATGCTAGCATGCGGTTGTTACATATTGAAGTGATATCACATTTTGACAAGGTGCTTTATCATTTAGTGATTAATGTTTTTTTATTGAGTAATCGTGTTGCTTTTTTTGTCAGTTTTGCATTACTAGTATTTCTTTCCACTGTAAATATGTTTGAGATATATGTAAATACGGTTTAATTTCTCTTTGCTATGTTCTTCGCCTTACTTTAATAGTCATTCATATACTAAGGCCTGCTAAACCAGTGTGCTTACACTTCCTCTACCACTTGTTGATTCGGATATCATTTTATAGTTTTCTCAGGTGTCACTTTTTAGCTATCATTTACATTAAATTACACTATTTTTCTAACTTTCAAATGTCTAAACTCATTTTAAATTCATACATTGCTTGATTAATTCAGTGTGTGATGCTGGATTTCTGTTTGTCCACTGACATGTTGCTAAATACACTGAAGTGATATCACATTTTGACATGATATGCAATATCATTTAGTAAGTACTACTTACGTTAATTTGTCGGTATTTCATTATTCATTTCTACCGTGATATTGATTGTGATTGATGTAAATATGTTTAAATCAATGTTTGCATTTTCAGATGCATACTGTTGTCTTAATTTACATGCATTATGTTCATTATCATGAACGTTTTGTACACTATCAATTTATATTTATATTTAACTGTCCATACCCAAACTAGTGTGTTCCTTATTTAATTCCTCATAAACTACTACTAAAACTACAAATGTACTTCATATACATTAATATATAGTTACACATTAAAGCATAATAAACACATACTGTTAGTTCACATTATCGTGTGTTCTATTTCATTTTGTTAACGCCGTGCACACATCTTTGCTGCATCAGGCAGCAATTTTGTACGTGTATACTAATTACAAGCGCTAAGCTCTTGTGTCATCTAGATTCGTTGTGCATGCTTTGAGGAAAATATATCAGGTTGATAAACGTTTATATGTCCGTGACATAAGGTATGCCGGTGTATCCCGATATATTTATAAATTCACCGCAGCGAATATATACCACGTGACCGAGTACACATAAGTACACAGACAAGATGGCTAATTCATCGCCTCCGACTGCCGACGTAGTAAGTGTTTTTCTTCATTTCATGGTGTAATCCAATAACTATACGATGTTTTCGACAGTCTTTAGTTCAGTCATACGTCTTACATACAAAGACAACTTTAGTTTTCCTTTCATCGTTGAAATATTGTCGTAATTGGAAAAACTAGGAATTTGTTATTATTTTGATCAGTCACTATTTTCAGATAGCTATTAAGAACAGTTGATTTACATTATCATAATTACTAATTGGCAAGTTATAGCGATATTGCAGATATTCATAGAAATCTTCTGTAGTTATGAATTGACCAATTATAAGTTACAAATGTTTGGTAAATAAACCTTGTGTAACTTAAAAACCTCTTCTTGTTTAGTGTTGTCATGAATTATGTTATTTAGTGAGAAAGTATTCTCAGAGAATTCTATTTCACCAACAATGAAACAAGCTATGTACAGCTTCAGGCCCGGTTCCACCGGGGGCCAATGGGACCCTGGCCTCCACCCCAGTCGGCTTAGGATTGACCGTTTATACTCCTAATATAAAATAATATCCACTGTGTAGGTCTTACTGTTACTGTTTTAGCACTTCAAATACAATACATTGATTTATGGTCGATTTCCTCTTGTATGCTACCAGTATAGTGGAAGCAAGTGCAATACAAGTTTGCACTCTGATGTGCTCATCGGCCTTAAGACCGTCTAGACAATCGTATGCTTTTTTTCACTCTACATCAGACAGACGCTTTCAATTTCCTTATCATGTTGAAGGCGTCTGTAAAACACATATTATTGAGCATCATACGTAAGAGAGATAGAGATCTGTCGTGGTGTTATTTTAGTGTTAAACAGTGAAATAAAAATTCTTTCAATAATTTTAAACAATTCAATAATTTATGGAAGGGGATGTAATACTTTGGCTTAAAGTTTTGCAAAATAAAATATTTTAGTTTTTTCTAGAACAAGCCTACTTTCATATTTGCACATTTTCCTTATTGCATTTTAAAATTCTCGAATCTTTAAATTACATTTTCCTCATCGTATAAAGAATTCACATTCAAACTAAAACACATTATGTTTTTTTTGTATTTTGAATACGTTCGCATTACCGCGACGAAACATTATACCTGCATGCATTCTTTATTTCAACTTAACCGAGTCGTAAGGAAATTAAATAATTCAAAATATAGAGCAATAAGACACCATCATAATTGTGGTCCTTTGATACAAGTCAGCTTTGTAGTGTGATATGCAAAAAAGTTGCAAATTAAATACATGAATATGTCTACAACAAATATAAATTAATACCAAACATATTATGCAATTAATTATATATTAATGAAACAAACAATATACAGTTATACCTCAATCTTTCCAATTCATCGGGACTGAAATTCTAATTTGAATAATACATTGTTGCGAATAGCCATTACAATTTGACAAAAAGATTCATCAGGACCTGACCTATAAAAGTGGACAGCCAGACGACTAAAACAAACACAACATATATCTCCGAGGGAGATATAAAAATGAGGTCCGACTGTATATCAACAGGAAAATGTCTACACTGACAGAAAAACATCAATGACATTGTACGACACTGAAAATGATATGCCGTCTCCTTATATAACTCATACATGCTGCATTCAACAAAACATTTTAAGTGAAGAAAAAACCTCAAAATATACTATAAATTTGCAAAATTAAAAGATCTAAATAAGCTTGTCTGTTACATGATGCACCTCATTATTGAGAATATTGAGATTATCTAATCATAAATAATGTACTGGATATTATCAACAAATGGTGCACAGAAGTAGTGATATGAAGTATAATAATCATATTTCATGAGAGCAATTTTACTAACTAGTTGACCGAGGGCAACATATCGAGCCGCCAATTGTCGAGAGAATACTGATATTTAATGCTATACAGTGCATATATATTACACCCATTTGTGACTTCTGAGTGTGATCTAGACCTTTGAGTTATGTACTGGTAGAATACGGGTCTTGCATGACACATGAGGTCATAATGGTAAACAGTTGTGTCAAGAAATTTGACAATACCCCATGAATGACACTGTTATATTCCGGAAAAGATGTTTTGACTCATTTTTTGTTATGATTGACCTCCAAGTGTGACCTTGACCTTTGACAAACGGACATAGTTCCTGCGTGCTACACGCCGTCTTATCGTGGTAAACATTTGTTACAAGTAATTTAAAAATCTCCACATAGATGACAGTGTTATGATCCAGACAATATGTTTTTGACTCATTTTGGACATTTGACCTCCAAGTGTGACATTGACCTCTGAGCTAAGAACATGAGTCTTGCGTGAGACACACTTCTCATCATGGTTAGCATTTGTACCAAGTTATTTGAAAATGCCTCTATAAATGACAGTGTAATGGTCTGGACAATATTTTGTAGACCCATGTTGGACCTTTAAGTGTGACCTTGACCTTTAAGTGACAGACATGGGTTTTGATCGCAACATTCGGTCTCATCAAGGTGAACATTTTTGAAAAGTCATTTGAAAATCCTCCAATTCGTGACAGAGTAATGGTCCGGACAAAGAATATCCAGATGGACACACTCAACGGATCACTGGTGTGGGGACTATATCGATCTCGTCGCAAGCGGGCACGTCAACAATATAACTTGTCTTCACTTGGTCCTAGCTGGTTGAGTTGGCAATATAACCAGACAAATGCAAAAGAGTATTTTTTCTAAATATTGTTGCGCTTGCAGTACTTGCTAACCAGTTTAAATTGCTCAAAACACTGTAGACCATCTTTTCGCCTCTGATCTCAGTTATCTCACATCCATTCAGTCCAGAAATTTGTTATCTCTCAACTGGTGGAGATGTTGGAGCAATGGTGACTGAAATGTCCTGAGGACGGTAACCCTCAAGCGCCATGTGACCTAAAATCCATATTTACAGCATATTCCATACAAATTTCCATCAGCAGATCAGGAATATATTCATACTCCTTTATCTCCTTTAAAGGACACATATCAATTAGTGTTGGCTGCCTTTGAGTATGTTCTTTTGCATCTGGAACAAAAATAAATTAGTTTATATTACTTGAAAATAAAACTTATCACCAAAATAAAAATCATTAAGAACATCAAGTTTGTACAAGTTTGCATTGGAATCTACAAGCAAATTCAGATTTAGACAAGCAGGTATAAACAATTAATTGTGCTGCATTATTGCAAGTATCACCAGTATGTTACCAGTACTTTTTATCAAACAAGGTTTGATATTCACATTCAGTTGACTTAACATTACAGAAGCAATAGTGTGCCAACCAGATAATATCAGTAACGGCAATCAATTGTAGCTGTAAACCATTACAAGCAACATTTATGAGAATAATTATTTGTCAGTTAGAAATATTACCAATGTTTTGCCTCTAAATGTTTCAAGAATTCAGATATTGAGCAGAAGCAGTGATGACAAGTTTGGAGTTTAATCTCGAGTTACCAACTTTATTAATCAGATGTCAATCACATTTGTTACTCAATAATGCTCAGAATAATAAAATAAATAAGTACCTGAAGCCATTTTGTTTTAGACTCCAGTGGCTACTCAGTAGATGGATGTTGAAGCTCTTTTTTGCAATTGAAAATGTATTAACAGCAAGCCTGGGTAGCATAATAGGATTTATTGGAAATAGTGTACATGTACACAATATATTTACAGTATAACCTCACTTAAAGACCATCCCAAAAAGACCACCTCTAAATGTATAACACAATTGTTCAAGTCCATTTTCATTGTTTACTCTTTATTCAACCTAAATGTTAAGACCACCTCAATAAGAAGACCAGTTTTCAAGGGTCCCAAGGTGGTTTTACTACATATAGTTCAGCAGAAATAGCTATTACTTTACATCATTTTTTTCTGTTGTTTTATAAAAGTATTCCTGATGAAGGCCGACAAACTGAAACTCACAATATACATTTTATTAATTATTGGCCCCATAATCTTTGCAAATAAGAAAAAACACAACAAACACCGATTCCACCGATTACACACAATCTTTTTAACTGTTATGTCACAACAAAACAATCTTTTAATCTATTTTTTGTTTTTTTCTAGTACTTAGAATACTTACTGACATGTGACATACAATGCATTATGGGAAGGATCTAAACATCTGTTTGTGCTTCTACTAAGCTTTTTGCTCTTTTTCTACTGGAACAACATGGTCACATTCTCCAAGGTCCCAGCTCCGTTAGCAATGTTTTTATAACAGACACCCACTTTGTCTGAAATATATATAGATACTCTTCATGAGAGTAGCCACAAGTTTAATTGTATGAAAGATTTACAACAACATTCAAAAATAAAATCATGAACATATTTTCCAAACACTGGACATAATAATTATGTCATGAGAAAATTCAAGATGAAAAATAGGATGTTAATGTTCAAATAAGTGTAAAAATATATATGTGATATGTACTAGATTACCAAGTGCAACATGTCAAGCCCGCTAATTGTCAAGGTGGTTCGGCGCAAAACAAATGGGAACTGACATGAGCACGCACATATACATAAACGCTACTGTGGCGACTATATCGAACCCACTGCAAAGAGCTCGAAAATAACATACTTGTAACATAAAACCACTCGAAAATGAATCGCATCAAAGAATGTATTACCAAATTGGGGGTATACTGCTGTTGAAGATGGCTTCACGAAAATAAAATTACCTTCATTTCAAGTACACTGCCACCTTATGTTTCAGCACAATGATTGGTTACATCTTTCAACAATGGTTTACATACTTCATTGTCTTTCATACATGCAACCTGAATTTAAAATAATCATGATTAGCTCCAATGCTTTTTATTCACCAGATTTACTTATAAATAGCTTTACTTATATTCCTATGACATGTAAAACATTCTGTACCAACAAACATTTTATTTTCTAACAAAAAGTTTTCCTATATCATGGATCATACAGAACATCTCATACAAAATGCAAGTACTTTTTAAGGATGTTTTACTACTTATAAGGACTAATACTTATTACCAACTCAATAAAACATTTTAAAAAGACAAAAGATCATTGCTGTAACAGCAAAATAAAAGCAGAAAAAAAACATGCTTTACAAGATATCTAAACTGACCTAGAAAACAGGCAACACGCTTGATTCCTATGTGTATCTGTGAAGCAGGGGTACAATCACTATTCATATGAAGTGAGTCAGCAGTAGACCCTCATTTTCCAGTTATTGATTACAAAGGACATAATCTACTACCAGAGCAAAACTGTCATAAAATCATGTCTATCAAAATGCTATTTGATTTTATTAATAGACGAAAATCTTTAAATAACAATTCAAAATAATTACCTCACACGCTGGAAATATCCTACTCCTCAGGCTGATAAAAGTGATGTGTGGGGTCATCCAGATCATATTCAAGATCATACATGTCTTCTGTGTTAGAGCTTTAGCATTCAACTTCAACTTAAGTAAATAACATATACATTAAGACAAAAATGTCTTATGTTTTACAAGACAAACATTATCAATAACGAGAAGGCCATAATGGTCATGATCCGCGTACGTTAGTTTGACAGCTCAAACATTACAATCAGACATAATTTAACAAGGACATTAGTATGTGTATAAGCAAAGTGATCACACTCCCAATAGCCAAGTTTTATGACGAAGCTTATTAATCGTCAAGGACGCCCCCGCCATACTTTGTTTCGAAACTACTTACCCATTTGTGTTTTCCTGGAAAATATTGACTTATTGTTGTCTTCGATTATCATATTTCATTCAAATGTTACTAGTTTTAATGATTTGATAAGTGTCTTTACAATGATGTAGTCATTAATGACGTCACTCATAATATAAATATATGCTTTCCAACAATAGTTTCGTTATTGGCGTAAAGGAAAACTTTTTTTTGTATTTTTTTATACCTATGGGATTATTTCATGCCTCATCGGATATGTTCATACCTCATCGGAGATGTTCATATCTCATTGGAGATTTTCATATCTCATCGGAAATTTAATATCTTGACGGATATTTTCATACCTCATCGGAAATTTTCATATCTTATCGGAAATTTCATACCTTGACGGATAGGTTCATACCTCATCGGAAATTTTCATATCTTATCGGAAATTTCATACCTTGACGGATATTTTCATATCTCATTAGAACTGTTCATATGGACGGATATTTTTATACATCGTCTGATATATTCATGTTTCGTATATTGCTTTAACGACTTTTAATGCCTATTAAATGTTCATTTTCAATTATAGGGACCTTACCCAGAGACAGCTATCCGTATTATCCACGAACATCAGGATTCGGATCAAGGGAACGAATTCGGGGTCACTTTGCGAACAGATGAAACCATCGTTAACGGCAAGATAATACGGCAACATTATCTTGTTGATGTGGAAAGACGTGGACCTGTTTATAAGATGAGAATCAAGTACGTTTTCTCATAGATACCTAAACCCCACACAAAACCCCACCAAAGTACACAGTGATTTTCCCCGTGTATTAATTATGTAGGGAAATTTGCAATTGTTGAGAAAGAACTTGCTAGTACTGGGCACCGGTTGGTACTCTAATTTTACGGTCTGACTATCGCATATAATTAAATGCGTAAGTCACGTCATGTGACCAACGAGATTTTACGATATTTTGCACTTCCGGGTACATACAATTATAATGGCACTATCGATTATATACTGGGCTAAATATGTTGACGGACATACAAAACTTACTCGCAAAAGCGAAGCTTCAGTGGAGAGTGGTAGGGTGCTACGTTTTGTTATGGACGAACTGCGGGTGATCACTGCGTGTGTGCAAGCATCGATGAAAGACACATCGTACAATGTTCGGGTGAGTTTGTCATTGAAATTTGTATTGGAAAGAAAGTGGTTAAAACAATGAACTCTGTGGGTATATGTGCTGTTTAATATTTCCCGTTACAGCCAGTATACTTAGTATCATTTGCATATCGACATGATATTTATCTACGGTCAGTGTTTTCTTTATAAAATGTGTCACTTGTGTGTGCATAATCATTTCGGACAAAACGTATGTAACCCATGTTTAGTGATATTAAAAAACGTATTCAATGAAATTGGCAGTTTCTATCAATTGTTTTAATGACCTTGCTTTATAAATATATTAAATTAACGTCATGTGTGACTTAATTGGATTGCAATATTACACTAAAGACTTATCACATTCAACAATATATGTCCAACATGAGAGTTGATTCAACAATATATGTCCAACATGAGAGTTGATTCAACAATATATGTCCAACATGAGAGTTGATTTAGAAATTGTCCCATGTTTATTGCCTTTGTTACATTGTACTGAAATAGTTTAATTTATTTATGTGCATCTGTGCAGATTTTCCTCAAGTCAGAAGACAATGGTGAAGTGAGTTCTACTTCTTGTCAATGTCCTTTGGGTGAATACAAATGTCATCATGTGGCAGCTTCATTGTTGTTTGGGTAAGTTACATGACAGTGTAATTTTTAATAATGATAACAAAATTACAATAACCACAAGTATTGCTGTTGTGATAAAAGTTCCTCAGTCTAACAATAGATTTAGAATCCCTTGTTTCAAGGGCACTTGTGTAAAACATTTGATACTTACTTGAAGTCATTAAAATGTATGTGAATGTGAAAGTTCTTCGTAGGTGTTTACAGTATAATAAACTATTGTATTTATACATATATGTATGCATTCAATAAGTAGTCTGTTATAAAAATACAAATTGTTTTTTATTATTTCAGGTACAAGAGAGCTAGCAAAACTGATGTGAAGTGTAGCTGGTTGAAGCATCCTAAATCTGCACCACCAAAGACCACTGTGACCATGGGTGATTTGTATCCTCCTAAGCAACCTGAATACCGGTATGACTATCAAATAAAGTGATTAAAGTACTTCAACTTACCAGAACTTTTTTGAAAGTAATAAAATATATTGCACTTTGTATGTATAAAACTATCAAAATGTTTGCCATGAACTCTTGTAGTTGTTGTGTGCAGATAAAATCACTATAAATTAGTATAAAAGTTATAAATATGATATGAATACTAACACAATATCTCATTAATAACTTGTTACAAATGAAAGAGTTGACTTCATGACAAATGTAAAATACACAGGTTTCATTTTCTAAGAACTAAATGAGAGGCTCACCTCAATTTTGTACCTTGAAATGATATAAACTTTCTATCGCCTTAATATAACATATTACTCAGGGCACTTAAAAGGACTGTCACAGCTGAAGACCGATCATTTCTCTATAAGCAGCTAGGACAGTTAGGGCGCTTTACAGGTTGCCTCATTGTTCAAGTTGATTCAATCCTGTACTTGTTATGCCTGTGTGACCAAAACAATTTAGATCAGCTGCACATCCATGAAGTCTGTTCAGGATATATCCTGTTCTCTTTTATAAGGTTAATTTTTATCACAAATGGAACATTGCAGGCTGATCTGGATCTACAACTGGTTGCCTAGGCTTACATGGGGAAAGTTACTTTATTGTTGAAGTTGTTGCATTTCACTTTTTTTTCAAATTTGGTAGTTGAAGCTATTTTACATTAGTTTCTTAATTTTTAATTTATGGAATGATGTTCATAAACAAACTTATTTACTCTATTTTCCTTTAATTAGTTATTAATAATTAATAAAGCTAAATTAAGTATTTGTTTAAAAGATCGCTGTTAATTGAAATTTTGTGCTCAAGGCACGTACATTCCAGAACAATTTAGTAACAGTATGTATTAAAAGATGAATATACATCATTTCAGCTTTACACTGGATTCTGGCAGAGGAGCCGTTGACACAAGTTATACCAGTTCCCCTAATGGATGACCTGTTGTTGAACCCAGACTACCTCTCAGCTCAGTATCCACAAACATGGCTCAGGGGTCAACTGGTAGTGTCCCAGGAGAAAGCAGTGGAAATAGCTTTTGCTACTGTTGGACAAAGGGAAAATCCCTTATGGGCACCAGTTCGTAAACTGAGATTTACTGCCTCTAATTTTGGACAAATCATAGGTGCTGCAAAACGGAATAGGTAATAACATTTTCGTTTTAAGAATTGCTAAGCTTGTTTAGTAGAGTTGTTATTCTTTGTAAGTGCATATATTCATTAATTCCTGCAATAATATGTATGGAATATTTCATGTATTTTGGTATTAAATCAGTTTACTACAGAGCAATGTAAAAAGAACTTCAAAATTCGAGGTTTTAAAAACATATGCAACCATGCATGTTTAGAAAAATTGTTTGTTTACCATAATGATTTCATATTTTAAAATGATCTATTTTACAGATTGACTGTATCTTTGAAAAAAAGACTCCTGAGCGCCTACAATCTTGAAAAAAGGGCTCCTATCCAGTGGGGTGTAACCCATGAAAAGGCGGCTATTGATGATTATTGCAAGACAGAAGGAGTCACTGTAGTCGAAACAGGTATGCTTACAAAAGCTTAACTTATCTAGGTTTTAATGTATTACAGAAAATAGCCACATTGAATGCAGTTATTTTAAAAGCACTTGTCAACCTATAATTACTTCAGTTCAGTTTATTCTATCTGCACCTTTGTGCTAGAGGCGTTGAACTTTGGGTCATCCATCCTGTTGAGGCTGTCGGCATCATTGTCATTTCTTATTTTATCATTCGATACACATACAAAAGCTTCACATAAATTTTGCATCTCAATTTGTGGTTAATTGTGTTACTTATTACAGGCATATGGCTTCATGAGTGTTGTCTGCTTGGAGCATCCCCTGATGGTCTTGTGCAAGGGAATTTGATCAGCAGTAAGAATGTTCACATTCAGCAAAAAGACCAACCTAAACTATCACCAGACTTGATTGAAGTAAAATGCCCTTTCACAGCCAGGAACATGACTGTTGCAGAGGCATGCCTAGCCAACAAAGATTTTTGTATTGGTATAAACCTTTGTTACAAATAAAAACAATCTAAAGGCTGGAGTATACAGTATTTAATGTATATGCTTTCAGTTATTAATGCAAACAAAAATAAAACATCTCTATACAAGCACAATTGTTGTCATATCATCAGTTCAGGTGTTGACATGATAAATGTAAATGCTATTGCTTGTAAAATGTAATAACATTTGCACATGAAAAAAACTCATTCAAATAGTAAGGTAAATATACTGTATATTTTACAGATATGTCTTCAGAAGGAAGAATGAGTCTGAAGCCAACCCATGATTACTGGCACCAGATTCAGGGACAGCTACACATAACAGGAACACAGTGCTGTGGACAACAAAAGATTTGCAGATCATCAGGATAGTTAAAGACAACTTGTGGACTACAAACATTACAACTATGATAGATTTTTATTTTTCAAAATTCTTACCATTTCTTTAATGGGATAGCCTTGTAATGTGTTTTGACCAATTTATCAATATACACTGTACACATTTATGGATCAACTCTATACATCATGCAGTAAATGTGTACATGTAGAATGAATTTTGATGATGTTTTACATTCTGGTAAATGCAAACAAATTATGTTATGGATCTTTCGGTGTAGCTGTATAATATTAATTTTGACAAACATTTTTGACCAACTAAATTACAAAATTATAGCAGTATTGGTTGAAGGACTGTATAACAATAAACCAGTATACATTCATCTTGCTATATTATGTATTTTCCGAAATATTGCTTAAAAAGCAAATACATGTATCATTGTATGGCTAATTACTAGGGCATATATCACCTTCATAGAATGACCGAGAACTGGCAAATGTTAATATGCCAGAATTTCATTTGATTGTTAAAAAGTTATGTGGTCAAAATACATTGATGAAATAAAAGACGGAAACATGGATAGTTGAATATTTTCAATAAAGGAATACTTATGCTATCATAGCTGCATGTTATTTCATAGTAAACAGGTTCTATGGTATATTTATAAGCAATACAAATGTTCATATCTATTGACTATCTAGCAGAACATTGTCATTGTCATAGGAAGACAAGAAAAATGACATGTTAATTTTGAACAATTTCGTATTTATCTGCAATTTCCTTTAACAAGGGTGCCTGAAGATTGACAAGACAACAACACAATTGAAATATCTTGGTAGATAAATGCCTGTACTGAGCTGGTATGTGATTTAAAATGTCATAGTTCTTAATTCTTTCATTTGCTCTCTCAACATGAATTCTGCTTCTTCCAATCTTAAAACATAGTTCTGCCTCTTCTTTTGTAAAATGCCATTTGCTTGAAAGAAAAGGAGGAATATTTAAAGAAACTCCTGCAGGGAGTTTTTCAAAGATATTGAACCCTTTATCGGCCAGTATCAGATCACCTGGCTGCAGTTGGTCCAATAATTTGGAATGTTCTACAATGGCTGCATCAGATGTTGATCCCGGATACAAATCCGAGCAAAAGACTAAAGCTGCATTTGGAGCAACACATGTAACAGCCTTCACTGTATGTCTACTTTTATAACTACTGTATGAAAGTGACTGACTGTTCATGTCTGAAGGAACATCTTGAATAACTTCAGTAGCATCCATTGCTATCCTGGCAGAACTGAAGTCTTCAAAAGATTTGGGCATAGACCCCTTGCATTTTAGTCGGCTAGGCATTCTAACAGCTTTCAATACTCCTTCATACAACAGTTCATGCAGCACATAAATGAAAGTGTTTATAACATTTGACACAGTTGATCGGCTAGTATTGAAACGTACGGCTAAATCCAAAGTCCTTGCAGTTCAGGCGTAGCTTCATAAGAGCCATTAGCAATTGATCCTCAATGCTAAAGCAGGTGACTGTCCAACCAGAGTAGTAGTTAAAGGGTGACATCCTCTGAAGCATGCTCAACAATACTTGAAACACATCTGCTGTAAATGATGTGTACAACAGAATCTGTAATAAAACATAACATATCTTATGATAGTTTCAGCAAATATGTGAATTTGTTAATTTAATGACGGGTTCAAAACGACTGGAATATGAAAGGTTATGACAATTTCAACAGACACAATGTCAAGTCAAAGTTTAGTGACCACATCAAGTGTAAAAGAATGAGTAATTTTGCATCCTGCTGTACTTTTTACAGATAGTCTCATTAGTAGTTCCATCCATGGACACAGGTGACATGAACTCATGTTTTGTCTGGAAAACCTGTGTGTTGATGCTGTACCCACCCCTACAGTGAAATAACAGTATTTAAAAATTCACCTTGTCTGTGTAATGAATGATCTCCTGTATTGACATTTTAGGTTTCTGCATCTTCGGAGTCTGGACTTCATTTTCTAGATCTGCAATTATCCTCTCAAAGTCTTGATCTGTAAATGTAAAATGAATGTTCAATAATGACAAAACAATGCTAAAAATGATGCCAGTCTTTAAGAGTGACAAAGGCCCCAGGCAATGGTCTGTTCATAATATACATTTATTGTGGCACATACAAAAGCAAAAAAAGTTAAAAAATAGTTATCGGGCAATATTTAAGATGATACTTATCTGCTTCATTCCTATTACATTCAACTTGCTGTAACTTTATGGTTAACAAACATAACACATATAATGCAGACATAAATTGTAGGCAAAGTACAGAATATATACCTGGTTTTATGCATACTGCATGATATTGAACAGAAACATTATCACTATCTGGGATTTGCAGGTGGTAAATGTGGTCATGAGCAGCAGCTTCTTCATACACAGCCCCATGGTCATCAGCATTGGTTAACTCATTCACAATATCCTCTACCTTTGCTCTTTTGCATCTGTTGAAATAGTCAATTAACTGTTATATTTTAAAGAAAACATTGCAATACTTGACTTAGTCATTATACACTGTCAACATATTTTTAAGTTTCTCTGTAATGTTTGCATGCCAAATTATGTCGGCATGATATAACATAGTTATATATTTACTTTGTATCAACATATTTTTCGTAACTATGAAAGGGAACAGGAGTTATATGCTGCAATGGTTTATTCTTGTACAATCTACACAGAAGTAGAGCTTGTCAAGTTTCAGTTATCAACATATATCATACTACCACAAATTGATAGAATGTCAGTTCACTACAGTAGCCAATAGTTTAATCAAAATCATGATTCAAAACAGTTTACCTTTTAGGAGTATCTATCTCTGGGAAACTGTCAATGTTTTTGCTATAAGCAAAAATGGTGGGCCCAAGTTCCTTGTCACTATTAACAAAATGACAGCTGCAGATTCTGTCGTTTTGATTTACTTCCCTGTCTGCACGCCTAAAATATCACACAAAAGAAATCTTTCGATGATAAACTGTTCCTAATATTTAAACTACAGCTATATAATATCCGACATGTAATTTAACACCGTCAAGAAAGATGGTTGTGTATATCTGAAATTTAATTTTAAATGGCCAATTTTCGACAATTATATTATGTAATCTGATCGGATTCTTCATAAAAAATGCTTGTACTTGTTCAATAAGTGATATATTCAAGTCAGGTCTAAAGTGGAAAGATGAGCAAGACAAAATGACTACATTTCATTAAAATAACCGAAATAATATTCACTATCCGAAAAAGAGCAACTTTGAAATAGCGATGAATTTTTTTTTGGTAATTCTTTATGTCAGATTATAGACATACCTGCATCTTTCGACCCATTTTTTCATTTTCTTCGAGTCTGTGGGGAATCGAAACAGACTACACGTTTTTTCCCCTCCTGTTCGATGAGTGCAGCCATAAGCGAAGCAGTAGACCATTTTAATGGTGTACCCGGAAGTCGCAAAACGGAAGTGAAGGTGAAACGAGACTTACGCGCCCTTATGCGTTAAAAGGCTCTCAAAACGTGATAAGGGAGACAACAATGAGCGCTTATTTATAATAGTGACAAGGTAAGTGCGATGGACTCCCATTTTTTTTTTGTGTATTTAGAAATACAATAAATATGTTAGTACGTGTGTTTTTGTCTAGATAGCCCATTTAACAACTGTGTTTTTGTTTCAGGGATGATGATGAAATAGTTTTGTTGAATAACTTTTTTGTTCCTGAGAAAACCCACAATGAAGTTATACGTTTATTTCACCATGTTAAATTTGATGGGAAAACAAGATTTCGACTGGTATAGTTTTCAACATGTCTAAAAGCTTTTATAAGTATTTGCGTATTTTTAAAATCATTTACCAGTGTTTAATATGATATACATTTTCATAGAATTTAAATCATACATTATTATATACTTTAATTGATTCATGTTCTATTATAAATTAAAGTTAAATATTTACTTGATAATAGTGAACTTTAAAAGCATTGTTATCATTTGGTGATGATGTTGACTTTTCCACCTGCTAATTTGAATCTGTGAAGCATCAGTTTTCATTGTTTGCATTTAATATAAAAAGGAAGCGAATACAATTGTTTTACTGCCTCATGTTTATAATCACCTAACTCATTTATCAATGTTTATACACTGAAACATTGTATAGTACTATCTCCTCTGCTTAGAATCAATATCAACAATACAATAAAAACATCAATCAGATTACGTTGACTAAAGGGAAACAATCCAAATACAAAGTTTGGCTTAATGAGGTTCAATAAACAGGGGAGCTCACTCATGTATTTTGTCAAGACTTTTTGGATGTACTTTTCCTTGAATGCCGCATTTACAACACTATGTATTTTCACTGAACATTTTCACTACGCCATTGCTATCATCAGCACCTTCATATATACGAGTATTATGGAGAAAAGGAACAACAGAAACAACAACACAAATCGTATGTTGCTGTTTCTGTTCCCGGTCACCATCATCACCGATTATATCGTTCTATCATTCACTATTTTTAACAAAAATAAAATCATGGAAGATAAAAGAGCTAAATTTACAATCGCTTGTATTGTTATTCTCTTCAGGTGATTCGGAGAAAGAAAAATGGAAAAATCAAATCTAGTGGGAATAAAGTCATGTTTGTGAAACACGAAAAATCGGTCAATGGCGCTACCGGGAATCGAACCCGGGTCTACGATAAATGGATGGAAACAAGTGCGATATTGGCTCCAGACTTTAAACAGAAACTAAGTAATATAGCCTTATTATGTATCTCAAAATGCTTAATTCATCATTATTTTATAATTTTATTAATTCAAATTATTCAGTTTTAAATATACTGAAAATAGACTTTCCTCACTTGACCTGTTTGATTAAAAATAGACACATGACTGTATTAAAATCTTCCAATCGAACTGTTAACAGCTCACCGTATTACTTTCACAGTTCATTCTCCCAGTATGCTATTGATTTAAGAATGATCATCCATTTTGTTAAATCCCCTCTGTATGTCTTACTAGCTGTCTCTTTCCCTAAGTATGTTCCTTTGTCTCGCCCCCTCAACCCTCTCTCTCCTCGAACAACTTTCTGCTCTGTCCATCTCCCTTGGTCCCTATCCGCCACTTTCTCTCTCCCTTTAATCCCATCTCGATCTGTGTCTCCTCTAAATCCCCCATCTGTTCATCGCCACTCTAGGAAATAACATTAATTATGGACAAATACCAAATGTGCAGAATAGCACATTCTTTCATATTGCATGTTGTATTGTGCAGGACAATATATCGCAACCCTCGAATATCGCTCAACAATGCTGCACTTTTATTGCTAACTATTTCTTTGTCGTTAAATGTACTACAAATTCGCATAAACTTCTGTATTTTTACCATTCAGATGACCAGACAATCGTGAAGAAAGTGAAATCAAAGAGGTTGCCTTCCAATGGGTTCAGTAGAAAGTCTTGCCACCGTTACAGAACAATGAGTCGTGGTTTATTTATTGATATTAGTGAGCATGGACTTAGTGCTAGCAAACATGTTTCAACAAGCGGAGATAGAACAAGTATGTTATCTCAATTTGATATTATTTAGCGTAAATGTCGTAGTTCACAGATGACATGTACTAGTATATTTATTTACTATACACTATAAAAATTCTGGTTTCGGCGATTTGGGAACACTTGTGTGCGTGAAACGTCTGAAATAGGCAATTTACGAAATTTTGGATTCTTGAAAATTTCCACCGATAGAGCAAATATATTACGAAGAATTCAAATTAACTCTTTATAAGGTGTCATTAAGGGCTCATTGTAGTTCATAGTGGTACTTCTGAGTAGCTTATATTTAAACCATGTAGGTTTTAACAAGAATACATTATTAAATTAAGAATATATGAGATACATAAATACTATTAGTGACATGTATGTTATGTTCCCCTTTCCCAATGTGCAGTTCATTGATTTGATTTAAGATTCATGATCTTTTATTTCCCTTTTGGCCATTGGCTACTGGTTTTCTTGGCTTGTCATGGGGTGTAATCCTATCCATTCAATCTCTTTTCCCCTGTGTTGTCCCCTTAAATTATCCATGATTGTATATATATATTTTCCCAAGTCCCAAATGTTTCGTAGGCTGTTGTTTCCCTAGGGTCTTTATGGGGAGGCATTGTCTTAAGTATGTGAAGTTTCATATAAGTACTTAAACTCTCATACATATGATTATTAAAATTACAAAAAAAGCAACACACATAAGTTATAGTACAACCGTTCCAGAACCGTTCTTTCTGAAGCAACAACGTCTCTTCAACGATAGTATACGTTTGCCTGTGGTAAGCATTTACAGTAAAGTTAACCTCTTTAGAGCTACAGTCAGTAAATAAAAACAGAAACGTACGTCTCCCTAGTAGTGTTGCTCAGGAAAGATTGCATTATAATCTGCTTAAGAACTGACGAGGTATACTATTTTGAAACACTTTACCCACCTAGTTATAGGCTCTCCCATAGCTTAATGAGACAATCCTCCCGGTGTGATATGTTCGTGGACACTGGGCTGTCATCAGGTAGGTCCGGGTTTTGCTTCCCAGACGGGGCAGGTCATTTCCTTTAGTAGTATTTGGCTACGGTCATTTGTCTTCCACCTCTGATTCATTTGGAGAAGTTTTCATCTCACATAGAAGGGCTATTTTAAGCGCTGGTTGACTATTCCAGTAAAAGTGGTTAGGTCAGCTGTCCAACAAGCCTGTTTGAAAAATGTTGAAAATGGCGTTTTATACACTCTTTGACAACTTATATTTTATGGACTGACGATCAGCTACACATAGAATTGTTTTATGAAATATTTCTTGACTGTATTTACCCGAAGTTTAGATTCTTCTCGGTTATTCTTTTATTTTTTTCTTATTTTGTTTCAGAAATTATTATGAAAAATGTTTATTACACCCCAGGTAGTAATGGATATCTGACCTGGTATGCCTCTTTGAGTGATATATATCAAAAACGATATATTTCCATAGGAAACGATGGGGTGACGTTGAAGGTAAAACTATATATATATATAAATATTAATATAAGTTTGAATATTATTTGCCCATTGAAGTTAGCTTTGGATTTTCTTACATTGCTAGAATCCATTTTAGAACAAAATTTCCGGGAATCGCTAGTGATCGTTATTTTTAGTTCAAAACGAGTTATGCTAATCGACGTAAAAATGGCGGACGTACAGAGTGCTGTATAATACATGTAGTTTCTAGAAAATACACATTACAGCACTAAAACCGAAGCAAATTGAAATATTTTATAGCAATATTCAGCGTTTTGTATAGATGAGTTATTTACATTCAATTTGGTGGAAAAGGTTTTGTAGTGAAAGATGAAAAAATGAATCAATTGATTCTCAGTATCATTTTGTATTTGTTTGAATAAATTCGAGTGAAAGTAATACTGCACCACATATATATTTTTGAAAGGAACACCCGGACTGGTTTACAGTATGTGATCACGAAGGTGGGGCTATTGGAAGCAATGTTTTCTTTAGGAAAAATGGTAAGACTTTACGACTAGATTAACTAAACATTAACCTAAAGAACATCAGTTAAATAAAGCTTCAGATGTTTCCGTAGCTTTTCTGAAGTTTTAACCAGTCCATCACAAAAGAATGTGTTACTTCTAAAATCTATGATAAAGGAGATGATTTCTATACTGTGTATTGCCATTTGGATGGACATGTTCCCCGTTTTACATCTTACTGTGTTTACATCTCGCGGTTCATTCGTTTGTGGATGACTTTAATGATAAATCGGAAATGTTGTATATTTACAACGCTTCCAATACATTTATGATAAATATCGTACAACATTTTCTATCGTCGAAATCTGTCTCTTCCTAATAATCAAAATGACATTATAATGGAACATATAGGACTAGGTATTTCACATTCGTTGTTTTACGTTGGCGCGATTTATTAAATTCCCGAGATCCATGAACATATGTATATCAAACAATTCGTTCATTCAATGCATAAAAAGAGTTTGGTAAGCGAGGTAAGCGCAACACATATTTGGTGGTCTACCTCTTCACAGTTGGTCATCATGCTTCCCCGTTTGCTTGTACTATGACAGATCGGGTTGAATTACATACTTATGCAGACTTTATCTTTTATAGAAATATATTTGGCTTGCAATGAGAATACCGGA
Source organism: Mactromeris polynyma (assembly GCA_032209605.1). NCBI lineage: Eukaryota > Metazoa > Mollusca > Bivalvia > Venerida > Mactridae > Mactromeris > Mactromeris polynyma. Next base: position 13,250,050 of record JASFXZ010000020.1, on the reverse strand, counting down.
AAGATAGTAGTATCAACCAATGAATACCGTTTTGATGAAATACCAGGTCATGTCGGCGTTGACTGTCTTGACAGTGGTACAGGTTCCACAATGGATTGCACCACAAGTGACACAACAACTGTGTGGAATCCGACGAGACCTAATACGCGTCGCATGCAACTGTCTCTTACTACAGGAAAACCTCGGTGTAATGAGAAAAAATCACCAACCGTAACTTACGGTAACAATTTAGTTTCATCTGAAAGTTCATCACAGGATCTCTCAACATCTGAAATGGAAACTGATGATGGTCGGGAAAACAGTTTTTCCACACAACCAACCTTCACCCCATTGAAAACACGCCTATGATGACTCTTTCCATCAACTAATGAATGTTTGAGTTTTCAATCTTCTAAGTTTATATTGTATATTAATTTGAGAAAAAAAATTCTTCTGAGGCTAGAGGTATATTATTCCCAACTCAAAATTGTAACGTAAAATTGGTAAGTCGATAATGTGTTGATGTTTTTAAATCTCAACACTTCTGATGACACTTCTCTGGAACAAGACTAAAACATTTCCATCCAAAGGTAAATTGTTTTAGCGAAATATTTTTGGAAGTTTGTATGGAGATGGCAAACAAACATTTTTAAATGTAGCCAAATGTGATAGTTTGATGATTTTGTGTTATGTTTTAAATTTGTCAAATTATATTTAAAGTTGATATTTTGTAATTGTGTTCATTTGTCTATATACTAATTTTTAATTTATGTTTTTTTAATTTTGTTTTATTTAAATATAATACACTGTATGTTCTGTTGCTTATAAAGTGTATACATATACTTAATGTCATTAAAATAATAAAGCGTCGTTCAGTACCAACTGCCTGACATGCTGACGTACTGTTACTAGCATGTCAATTCTTCAGAACGCAATTAAACTAACGACCGATTTTTCGTAATATAATTAGATCAGTTTCAGTCATAAGTATAAAAATCAATTTCTCAACATCATGTTGAGGTTCAGTATGCTCTCATGATGTTTATTAGAAGAGTTTAGGTATTTTGTGTGTGTTTATGAGAAGTACTGGAAACAGTGTTCAATTGCTTCATGAAAATGGCAAATATTTTTATGGATCAGCTGATCCTTTGTGAACATGGGGCGTGTTTGCTCAGAGAGATAGATGTGTCTTGCTAGATTTTACCTGTATACGTTAATAAAAGTGATTTACTAATGTGTACAGTGCAACTTCTCCATAGCTGTCTGCCTTTGAGCAACAACCTGACTTCACCAACAGTATCAATTGTTCCTGTGGTTATATTTTACTATCAATTTAACCTAACTAGAGCAACAATCACCCAATCACAGTCAAATTATGCTTCTCTATAAGAATGTAGCTCTGAGTCTGGGACTATAGAGTATACTTACATTCAACACTCAAATCTCAAGTCACGCAAATTTACACAAATCAGTCTGATATTGGAAAACAACTGTGGAAAATGCTTGAAAATGTCAAATGAGTGCTAACTATTCTGTTTGGTCCATTTTCCTTGAGATGTTTTGGTAATTATGATATACGTGAGTAATTGTTGGGTTGAGACTCGACTTAATATTAACTCATATTACACTCAATTTTCTAAGAAAATGGTCCACAAAGAAAATTCTCTATCAGACTCATTGGAGTAAATTGTGTGATTTGAGTGTTGAGTTTAAGTATATGTTACAATCTTGGGCCAAGGAGAGATTTCACAATTCATACCCTTTATGTTCTAACGTGATATTATTGACAGAACATTTCTTGCCATTTAATTTTTGTTTCTTTATCTAATATCTTGCATATTAATATTTTAAGCCAAAAAGACTGTCCTAATCTAATGTATTCATATGAAAACTACACGAAGAATCAGTGTCATTAAAGTAATATTAAGCTCATTTTTTGTTCATTTGTTTACCTAAACAAATATGAAAAAATATTTCCCATAGTTAAAACATCAATAAACATGCATATACAAAGAATGAACTAATAATGTATTGATCCGTATTTTATAGAAAAATATGTTTGTACATCATAAAATTTGAAACAAAATCCAGTTTTTTAACAATCGGGCTATTTTACAAGTTTTGTCTGTTAGTAATAAGATAAAAAAAAGATGTTTTCAATCTGTTATACATTGCACTGGTTCTTATTAGATATATTTTAGCCAATTTATTTGTAACATCAATACTGGATGAAGTCAATTCAAACATTTTCTGTTAAGATGAGCCAGATACATCTTTAAAACTTACCATTTATTAATTATACATTTTGAAATAAGGACAATGCATATCGACGAAAACAACTGTCATAATTTGCCACGCTTATCCCGCCTGGCTAGCTCAGTTGGTAAAGCGAAAACTTCAATTGGCCTCCGTGTTTGACTGAAATATTGTTGAAAAACGGCAATTTTTTTTTATTAATTATGAACATATAGCACACTATTGTTTAGTTTTTACACCTTGTATATAAATATTTTGTTTATATAGTGTAGGCTACATGATAAAATTTTGAATACATCATGTGTCATTTAAAGCATGTAGTAGTGTATGATGACAATATTTATATAACACAGTTACACGTATTAACTAATGACGAATATATCTTATGGTTTTGAAAAAGTGCTTTAATAATTATTCTCCCTAATATAATAATCATAAATACATGTAGATGTTTTATTCAACACGAATTATTTACATCATTGATGAACAATGTGACGTTTCTGAAACAAAACGTGTTTTACTGCTATATTTTAATCCGATCAAATAATGTACATACTGTATGTCATATTAAACACACATTATTTATTCAATACAGAAATATGTTATTTACCAATGATGTGATTTGTACATAACACACTACACCGTTTACTGTACTGTTGACCTTAATATGTTTTGTAAAATAAACCATTCTTAACCTCGTTGTGTTCGTTTTAAATCTATATCAAGACGCATGGCGACATTCCAAATCCATGGTTCAAAGTTTATGCTTTTTTTTGGAACTCGATTCTAGTCACACGTGTTATAGCTAACAAACGTAATGGCGACAAATACACCTCACACCCTCATATACTTCACTTTATACTTCTCATACAATTTATAGTTCACACTTACATAGGTCATACCTTCACACTTTGTTCAATCTTTATATTCCATAGATCATGCTCCGTATGTATTCCTCCGGACTTGGCTCCACCAAGCCCTTTAATTTTCGTTCTTATAACCTAACGTTATCTCCTTATGAACCGTAGTTTATCATGCCTCGGATGATCACGTGACCCACTACACATCGGGTGCCTTTTGCAAATTAATGTTTTGTTATAGCGAAGACAAAATGTAAAATCAACTAATTAAACCGCATTCTTTTGCAACTTTATTGATTTTTCTGGATGAGATATGTATTGCTTCGTTGATATGTATATATTTAAGACCTCGCTATGCGTAAATAATTCCTAATTAACGATTCCAATGTGAGCGACCAGACTTGTGAAAAACAATGGCGGACTGTAAATGTTCTTTAATGCAGTATTTTGTAAGTGTTATAATGGTATAATTAAGCAAATAAAACTGTTCAATTACTAGAAAACACAAATATCATATTTAATTTTGTGCTTTGCACAAGTCATAAGTGCTCAAATTGTCCAGATATTTAGAAAGAATCAGTGAATTTGGCCAATTCTCGCGTAATGCGAAAAAAATGGCTTCCAATTTGAAAATTACGTCCATGATTATGTGAAGAATAGCAGTGTAATACGCCGTGTATCACATATGATTTTAGTGTTTTTATGCAAAAGTTCACTGAATTTATCATTTGGGATTTGATACCCGTGAATGCCATTAACATGTGAGAATTTGAATAACATTATACTGTCTTACTTAAGACGATATTTTTCCTAAATCATAATTTCTTTGTTATATAAATATAAAATATAGCAATTAATGGTCAGTATACAAATATTTACACATAAACACGAAGTGGAACGCGTCGTCTGCTTAGAGCGTGTTATCTACAATATCGTGAAATTTACGCATAGGTAAAATCGCGAGCCGAGGAAGGATACATCGATAAGAGATAGCGTTATATAGTTATATACCAAAATGTAACTAGTACAGTCCCTGTGCTTATTTGTGTGAATTTTTTGTCCGGATCGTTTCTTTGTATATTTACGTAGAGGGGTGCCTGAAGGTCAGTTTTAGCGAGGGTGGACAGTTAACATATTGTGGCAGGAATGGGTTAATCTCAAGATTAATTCTAGTCCCTGGTCACCAATTAAACATGTAATATTTATTGGTTTTACAGTATAAATGTTTATATTGTGTGATTCATTACACATCTATGGTAACATTCTATTATAGTCATACTGGGCCCGTTTTATCAATATTCGTAAGAACGAGCGTTCGTAAGATACGAAATGTTCGTAAGAATTGTCTTACGAAAATACTAACGACCGTGTTATCAACGCGGTCGTAAGTACGACAGTGATCTAAAGGTGGATTCACACTATGAGCGTTTGTACCAGCGTTAGCCAGCGTTTGAAAGGTCTAAGAAATGAGCCCAAACGTCGGCGAAATTACGTTCGCGAGAAGGATTTTTTTATTCACACTACGAACGTTTTATATCCGATGCAAATCAACTTTTACGAACATTTCCTAGCGTTTGACAGCGTGTGCTAGCGCTTGGCAGCATTTACCAGCGTTGTATTTATTTTCTATTAGCGTAGGCGAACTTTTGCCAACGCAGATGTAGCGTATGTGCAGCGGTCGCCGACTTAGTCCAACTTAGACGAACGAATACTCAGCATAGGTAAGTTGAGTTGAGCGTCAGGCGACGTCTATATATAGCCGAACTTTTGTGGACACTTGCTGGCAGTCTTGTTTTGTAGAAGTGGTCACATCTCTACCAAGAGAGACGCGGACACATAGTCATTAGAGCAAGCTGCTGCTGTTCCTTCCACAGTCCGGGAGCGTGACCCTCACGGGAGAGGTCCCCCGCGAGGTCCGTCACGCCTCCCTCAGAAGAAGTGTCATCCAAGTCGGAGAAGAAACAGGATCGCCAATATTAACTTCATTGTATGTATTCCATACGTGTATGATGCAACCTGTATACATGTTCTCTTCTTGGTTCCACAGATCAAGGCCGCTAGTGGCGTCGACTTGGAGGAGATGAAGGATACGGCCTCACGGACAGCTCTTGATCCCGACGCCGAGATAGGTCCATCCCACAGCAAAGCTAGTCGAAGGACGCCAATGGACGACTCTGAACTCATCTCTATACAGGAGCAGCTGACAGCTTCTACGCAGAGGATGGAGGAGCTGCCGAGTGAGTTGGCAGCCAGCAGCAGGCCATCTCCCAAGGCGAATTTTGCCAACTATGTGAAAGGAGAGCTCATCAACTACACCGACGAGCAGTTCCTCCGGGCGAAGCCTCGGTTTCTTGCTCTACTCGAAGAACTTGATAGACATTTTCTGCTATTCCAACGCTTTCTACTAGCCAGTACGTCTCCGACGTGGCAGACATGTCTGTGCGCCACTTAACAGTTAGCCGTCCCCCAGTCACTTGCCAGGCCTACTTTCAGCTAATACAGTCTCAGTACGCTCAGTTTCAGTACTCTCTGCTTCAGAATCAACAGCAGCAACAGCAGCAGCATCCAAGCGCTACAGGGATCTGCACACGCCCATGTAAAGTTTCGCTTTATATATCTGAATTGTGATCGGCATACGCTCGAAAACGTTTGGATCGCGCTGGTAGTGCGTTGCTGACCGCTGACACAAACTTGCAAACGTTCAGTTCGTTCGCAAAAGTTGTTGAACGTTGGCTTGCGTCAGGCTTCGTTAGGATCCGTTGTCCAAAGTTCACCTAAGTTACGGGTACGCTGTGGAAAGTTTGCCAACGCTAGCCCCTTGAGTTACCATCGCGTTCATTGCGTCGGGTACCCGTTGGCCTCCGTTGGACAAGCGTTCGGCTAAGTTCACCACCACCAGCGTCTCAGTCGACGTTTGCCAACGGAGTCCAACTTAGGCAAACTCTGTACAACTTAATCCAGCGTTCAGGGACGTTTACAAACGGAGCACAACTTACACCAACGTTTATTTCCAAACGTCGCCAAAGTTTTTGCATGTTAAAAAATTTCAACGAACACGACGTTCGTCAGCATTCGCCAGCGAACATCAACTCTTATAAACTTTTAACAACTTTTACTAGCGGAGCTGGACGTTTGCCCAAACGTCGGTAAACGTCGGTCCAAACGTCGTAGTGTGAACCCAGCTTTACGAACAAGTACAACAGTTGCTGCAGAATGCAGCAAATGGAAGTTGCACGGCGATCAAAGTTGAGCAAAAATGAGGTAGTCAAAGTTAACAAGTTGACCTATATTGCCAAAATTATTGCATCAAATTCTAATGCCAGTATTTTTTGATGTTATAATTGATTTAGTAGTGCAAAATAAGCCTTTATTGCAAAATTATATGCAATATATATAAATTGCAACTAATTAAAACAGGAATATGAGAAAGATAATTTTACTAGCCAGTACGTCTCCGACGTGGCAGACATGTCGGTGCGCCACTTAACAGTTAGCCGTCCCCCAGTCACTTGCCAGGCCTACTTTCAGCTAATACAGTCTCAGTACGCTCAGTTTCAGTACTCTCTGCTTCAGAATCAACAGCAGCAACAGCAGCAGCATCCAAGCGCTACAGGGATCTGCACACGCCCATGTAAAGTTTCGCTTTATATATCTGAATTGTGATCGGCATACGCTCGAAAACGTTTGGATCGCGCTGGTAGTGCGTTGCTGACCGCTGACACAAACTTGCAAACGTTCAGTTCGTTCGCAAAAGTTGTTGAACGTTGGCTTGCGTCAGGCTTCGTTAGGATCCGTTGTCCAAAGTTCACCTAAGTTACGGGTACGCTGTGGAAAGTTTGCCAACGCTAGCCCCTTGAGTTACCATCGCGTTCATTGCGTCGGGTACCCGTTGGCCTCCGTTGGACAAGCGTTCGGCTAAGTTCACCACCACCAGCGTCTCAGTCGACGTTTGCCAACGGAGTCCAACTTAGGCAAACTCTGTACAACTTAATCCAGCGTTCAGGAACGTTTACAAACGGAGCACAACTTACACCAACGTTTATTTCCAAACGTCGCCAAAGTTTTTGCATGTTAAAAAATTTCAACGAACACGACGTTCGTCAGCATTCGCCAGCGAACATCAACTCTTATAAACTTTTAACAACTTTTACTAGCGGAGCTGGACGTTTGCCCAAACGTCGGTAAACGTCGGTCCAAACGTCGTAGTGTGAACCCAGCTTTACGAACAAGTACAACAGTTGCTGCAGAATGCAGCAAATGGAAGTTGCACGGCGATCAAAGTTGAGCAAAAATGAGGTAGTCAAAGTTAACAAGTTGACCTATATTGCCAAAATTATTGCATCAAATTCTAATGCCAGTATTTTTTGATGTTATAATTGATTTAGTAGTGCAAAATAAGCCTTTATTGCAAAATTATATGCAATATATATAAATTGCAACTAATTAAAACAGGAATATGAGAAAGATAATTTTGTAGAAAATGACTTGACCGATTTCAAATAATTGGTCTGAGATAATTAATGAAGCATTTAAATAGTACAAAAATATTAATTGTATAACAGCATGTTATTTTTTTATAAGTATGTAAAACAAATACATGTACATTGAGAGTCATTACTATGTGTTTTATCTATGTCTGTCACACCTCAGTCCATCCAGCTTTGAATAGATACCAATAATATAGATACAATATGCTCTTTCTCATAATGTAATGTCATGAGTTGTATCATTTTGTTTGGATTTCAACCCAACATTTGCAGCCGTCTGTGATATAAGCAACCACTATTATCAATCCTTTTGTTAACTGCTTGTTTTGTGTTTAACTGTAGTATTACAAAGCTTGTTGAAAAAATCATAAGTCTCTACAAATGGTACTTTTCCCAACCTGATAATTTTTCCTCAAAAGCATGCACATACAAACCTAGATGAAACAACAGCTTAGCACTTGTGATTAGTATATAGATAGTGCCATATCTAGATAACCAAGTTGAAAAAAAACAATACACACACTATATACCAGTGATTACAATTTTATTCAAATAGAACTGCATTTCAAATCCTAAATTTCAAGATTGATAAAAAACTGTCAACTAGTTTATGTACTACACAATTGTTTACTTAGTCAATCACAGATTGTAATTATTTCAGTAACAAAATGGTAATTGGATTTAAAATGTACAAGGAAAACTTCAAGAGTATTTTCCAAGAAGTATTTTATGACTTGTTGACCACTGTTTGTAAATTTACAGCCTATTTCTTGTTGTTCCCGAGGTGACTTTTATGAAGCATCTTGTGAATATATCATGAAAACCTGAAACAATAAAGTGATAGCAGAAAAAGAGTCATTACATTTGTATTATGTAATTGATGTGTGCAAAGAGCTTTTCAAGCCCTACATTGGGTACATGTTTTCTTCTAGAATTACTTATATGTGGCAGGGGTGTTTGACGATTGAGCCTCAAATGCTGGAAGATGGAGAATTGTAGTGGTGTGGGGTTAGGCGGCAACCTGGTAAGCCGTACTAGTATTTAAGAAGTCGTCGGTTCAAGTCTAGTATTGGGTCCAGTTTTTTCCCCTTGAATTACTTAAATGGTCTCAAATGCTGGAAGAGGTAGAAGTGTAGTGGTGTGGGGTAAGGCGGCAACCTGGTAAGCCGTACTAGTATTTAGGAGGTCTTTGGTTCAAGTCAAATATTGGGTCCAGTTTTTTTCCTATTGAATTACTTAAATGGTGGCAACGGTGTTTGCCAGCCCACAGTGGTTGAGCCTAAATGCTTAAATGAGGAAGAGTGTTTGGTGTGGAGTAAGACAGCGGCCCACAGTGGTTGAGCCTTAAATGCCTGAAGGGGGTTGGGTGCTGTGTAATAGGGTTATAAATGAGAAAAATATTGCAGAAGAAGTTTGCTCATACCATTATAAGCGCTGAATTCCAGACATTCCACACCGAAGTCATTTCTTCCCTAAAGACCTTTCACCCCCCGATTTTGATAGACCCTAGACTTTTCACCCCCACTTTCAGTATAATCAGTTTTTGTGAATTACATTATTAATATGATGTTTATTCTAAAATCAGATTGTTAATTTATAGAGCAAAATTCCTTTATATTCATGTTAAAAAAACAGTTTGATTTGATCAACACCTTTTGACTTATTAAGAATGATGTGATTTAACAACCACTGCACCTCCCTAAATCAAGCATCTCTAGTCTCCTTATCAACAGACTCTGGTCCAGTGGGACTCTAAGGTACATCCTTTCAATATTGGTGATAAAAGTCAATATTTTTAGATTAGATAAATAATTGTATGATCCCTAGTCAAGCAAATAACAAAGAAATAAATTGATGATTTCATATACCTATTATGTATATGATACGCATGCACTACTCAGCATGGTAAAAAATAATGCCTAATTATTACCATGTTTCAACCACCATGTGTAAAAAATACATTTGAATAAATCTCCTTATTTCTGTTTGAACAACAACATCTAGTTTAATGTCACAGCTAAGTAACTGATTATAGTAATGAGCAGTGTATATAAACATGCTTATGCCCCCACTGTAAGGCAAATAAGAAGTGACAATGAAGTATTGCTTGTTAAAATAGAATTATACAATGTCTAATCAAATAAATACAAAAAAACTGTAGTTTGAATCAACAATGTATAATTTCATACCTCAACAAACAATGCAAACTTTTACTTTTGAAATTAAAATCAAAAGAAGCTGCAATAAAAGTTTGTTAAATGACTGAACATCAAATATAGCTTTAAAAGTAATTAAAGACAATTTAATCAACGTAATCAGTTTGATATATATATATATGTTCACTTCTTTGTATGCATTTTTCAGCCAAATTTCAATAATTATACTTAAATACATTTTAGAAGTATTAGAAATACTTATAAATTAGATTTATCATTATATTTATACATATCATTTTATATTATCACCCCTATTATTCCTTTAGTCTCAGTAATAATGCATGTATTTAAATATGAGTGAGCCCTCTCCATATATAACACGTTGCTTAGACTATTCACTCCCAAAATGGGGATAAAAAGTCTTGGAAGGCAGTGTTTTCACTCAACTGTTATAATTTAGGGCCATTATGAAGTTCTAGTTTTCACATCTGAGGGTCATTTCCAAATATTGGGGTCATACAGGAATACAGCTGCATTTTTTTAAAGAAACTTTGTTCTACTGATAATAGTGGTTATACAATTAATTACTGATTTACTATTCTCTCTGTCAATCTTTCTTTGTTGTTAAACCTCTTGCGAGGACTTGGACAATATTGCGCGTCAAGCCGCTAAGAATAGTTAAAAGAGGTAAAAGTATAGCCAAGAATTTAAAAACATAGAAGTAGAAATGGTATAAAAATGTAAGTGCTATTAACAGTTTAAAAAGAGGTTGGAATGAAGTAAATGTGATAACTTGAAGGTTGTTTTTTAGTCAATATATTCAATTTATAGGATTAAAAGTAAAAATACTGCAAACATTGCAACTCAGTCAAAAACATCTGACCAAAACATGTTGACTTGAAGCTCAACTAGACTCGATACCGAAAAATCCTGTGAAGTTTTGTTAAAATCTAATCAGTGGTATTGGAGATGAAGAGCAGACAACTTCTCCATATCAACTTTATTTAAGAACAACAAACGGTCATAACTAAGTAAAAAATCATCCGAGTGGAATTTGCTGATGATATGTGAAACTAGAGTTAATGCTGTCAATCTTGTGAAATTTCATTGAAATCCATGCAGGGGTCAACATTCTCTATGTCCACTGGTCTATTGCTTAAGGTCAGAACAAAACACTTTTGCTAGTTTCTGCTTTAAATGTTAATATAGCTTGAGGGTTTAGTTTACATGTATTACATGTATATTCTTACCTGATGGCTATCTTCCAATCAGCTGCAGTGCACAACCCCTACTGACTATCAAGGACAAACTCGACAACAACAAACTGATGGCTCATTCTATTCAAAATAAAATATGTAAATATGTAAGAATGGGCATTGGGCAGGTGATCTAAATAAGAAAAGGCTTGCCTCTATACTGGGATTGATAATCACAATTGAAATTCTGAATACTTCGGTTAACATTTTATACTGTCTTATGTAAAGATTTTACTTACTTAAAAGTATACATTATCACAATATTGACAGATTTGGACTACTAACATTATATGCCATGCATTCCACATTATTTAATTTGCTCCATAACTTCACAAATAACTAAAATCTCAGCATTTAGATTTTTTACAGATTATAAAAAGCATACAAATCACTTATTTGACAACATTATAAGAATGATGGTTAAATTTTTAAGTACATGTTTTAAATGATTTGTTATCAGAAATATTGTATAGATGACTAGTACATATTATTTCATCATTGTTGGAATGGGTTTTTTGTCCTTTCACAGCAGGAGAAGTCAATAGGAATTTACCAAAACTTTTTTTTCAAAAATCATTTACTTTTCAAGGAGTTTTTGGCTGTTACAAATTCAAGTAGTTTTCAAGAAGTAGGCATCAAATTAAAGGACTTCTCAAGACCTGTGTGAACATTGTTTATGGAAAAAGTTAAACTCCAAAGCAGACTGTTCTGTTCTGTTTTCAGAATGGAAAAACGACATCATTTATGTTACACAAATGTATTCACTTGCATGAAATGTAAAAAATTATCTGAAAATTAATTAAATGTGGTCGAGCTTGAATGGAAACTGGGATATTTTCATTGCAAAATGGGTTGAAATTGGCCAATCTTAACTAGAACCTTAGGTCACCTGTGCTCCTTAAATTCTGACACTGTCAAAAACATGAAGTAGACAACTAACAGTTGACTTGTACTCAAAATTCACAGCAAAGGTATTCCAATTGACTGCGTGGGTAAAATTTTATAAATATTCATTAATTTTTTGTTTGTAACATCTTTATAGGCTAAGTTATTAGGCTGTGAGATGAATGGATTAATCCTTTAATGCAGTTATTAAGTTCACCCAGACAAATTCCTTCTAAAATACTTACAGGTTTTGGCGTAAGCATATACATGCTTGTCTGTTTATCCTGCATATTATGAAGAAGGCGACCGCGACCAGAAAGGCACCATTATTGTCAACTGGAGTTATTTCTGAAATTAAATTAAACAATGGTCAAACTACATTTGTTTTCTACATAGCAACTACATTTTTAAATACATTAGTTAATGCACAATTTAATTTGGCTAAAACAGGCCTATAGTAACAAATTTAATATCCACGTGTTTAAAGAAAAAACTAAACAGTAGAAGTTACTAGAACGGTTAGTGGGTAGACTGATTTAACAAAAATGTGGCTCAACCTGGACTAGAACTAAAGGCTCCTGGCAGACTTTGCAAAAGCTACCATAGCAAGTAATTCAGTGCGCATAAGACTTTGTGTTCTTATATAAAGCAACTAAAAATCATGAATAATATCAGCGAATAAGAAAAATCAGCAAAAATCATTTTTAAATCTAAACTATTCACCCCACCCACCTGGAGTAACACTGAAACTGAAAGTACAACTATTTCATATTATCTTATCACTTCAAATACAATATACATTTTCTTGATTATGTTTATGCGTATACATTTTATAATATGATTGAATTATTATATTTAACACATACCTGAAGTAGTATTTATTCTGCAAACTATCGAGGATCGATCGTTGTTTTGACACACCGATATAAGGGGAGATTACTGCGAATTACTAACGATTCGCCACAACACCGATTCGACACATAACGATTCGCCACATTTTAATAACGATTCGCCACAGTTGTATAACGATTCGTCACAGTTTTGTATTATTATGATTATATTTTGATAATATTAATATTAACAATTAGTATTATTAAATATGACATATTTGTTTTGCGTAGGAGATTGAAACGCCATTCGAAAATCTCGGCCAACTACGTAGAGTAACCAAGTGGTACGGTAATATCCGAGAGCTAACTGTTAATAAAGTCTGGTTCCCTGCGTACTATAATTCAAATAGTAACAGAGTGGTAGAAGCAGGTATTCCAGACTAACGTTAATACGGCGCATGCGCGAGCCCATTACACCAGTGCACAGTTCTAACGTAACCAATATATGCCCGGCGTTGATACGCCGTGCAATAAGAATGTTCGTGCGCACAGTAAAACAGTACACGCTCTTCATGGAGAGGTCAAAAGAGACGTATCTCGCGGGTGTAATGAAAACTACTGACCTCGGGCATTACGGACCAGACTCTTCGGGTCATATTTAGGGACATAACGGGTCAAGCATTTTTGTTTTAAAAAAGACCTTCAACAATATTTACCTTTAACAAATGCAGAAACTGATTGTTATATGATCATTATTCGTGATATTATGGTAAATTCGAGGTTAGATCGATACATATATTAGAATATCAACCAACATTAACACAGCATGATTATGCATGTCGCACTGGAAAACTTCCTTGTAAAAAAGGAGCCCAAAATTATGAATTAAAGATGTTTTAGCCATTGAAGCAACAGCACTGAATGAGCCCATTCAAATATTTTTGCGTTAAGATGAGCCAGATACACTTTTAACACAGTGTATATGTTTGCATATCACGCCACCAAATATGTTGGTCTCTTTATTTAGAACGTATCAATTTGAAAAAAAAATGAATTTTCAAGATTGCACTATTTATAAAAAGTGATTTCCTTATGACTCATCAAAGTCGAAAGAAAGAAAGCATACAGGCATTATATTGTTTTGCGTTTATTCAAAATACTGAAAAGAATCCCATGTCATTTTTAATTTGAATGGAAATTCTTTATACGACAGAGAATATGAATACAAAGCTTATAACATGTAAAACTGCAATTATATCCAGAAGTAGATTTAAACGTTTGCATTCAAATAAAATTTATTTAATTTGTAATATAAGTCAACTTGATTTAACCATATCTCACTTTATAAGTTAAATCATGATTTTTATATTGACAACAAATGGTTAAAATGAACTAAATAGAACATTATTCTATATTTAAAATGAAATTTTCATGTTGTGACATAAAACTGTAAACTTATTGAATATAAGTTTTCATTGGGCTTTTTTTTTTAAATCTCTACCACCATACATTTTAAAGTTTAAGTCTTGTCATGTATTAAAAAAACTTTAAAGCGGCACGGCATATTCATGTAAAATACAAGGCAAACCAACTTCTCAGAGAAAGACGAGAACACTTTGGTGGACAGTTGCTTAAAAGTACTGGGACAACGTAACAAAACACTTAACATTATTCAATACGATATGCCGGCAGATATGCCTGCCTTATATTTCTTAAAACATCATGGGTGTATCACCCCCGCACCGCTGCTCTCCTCCAACTTACGTCACTATACTGCTGCTACCTTCATGTAAATGCAGGTGGATGTGCACCCAGTGTTGGGCTCGACCCCACCCAACTCTCGCAATGTTTCGTCACACACTACTATACAGCTTAAGAACTAGTACATTGGGTGGTATTCTAGCTCAGAAGAATAAAACCTTGCTTAAATAATTTATTATTTTCTTGTCTTTTAACTAGAAGATTTAATTTATTGAGGATTTAATACTTTATTTTGCAGTCAAATGTCATTGAGGATGTCAATCAACTGGTGATGCTAATGATGCAGATTATTGTTAAAGAAAATGTGAAGTGCTGCTTAAAGTCACAACCACAGTAATTCTATGATTTAGAAACGTTCATATAATAAATAGGAACAATCAAACAAACCATTAAATTGCCAAATGATGATAATTTACCTGTCTTAAATTAATATATATTCATCCAGTTAATGTCTTAACTGTTTAAAGTTAGGCTTAGCAGTAATCAAATAACAATATTCAACTTATAATGTTGTATGACATAGTTGATACGGTACTTTAAATGTAAACCATTCATTTTAATTCAATGAATTCCACATACACACTTCTTATTCCATCTTCAAATTACTTTTTGATTGTCAGTAGTTTTACTTTGTGACTGATAATAACTTTGTTTGACTACTTTACCAGCTAGTATGTATGGAATCATCTTATACTTAGAAGATGATAATAAATACTTATTAATATATTTATTTATTTTTTCAGAAATGCCAGACAATTTCATGTGATATGAAGTACAAATGTAGATGCATTTATAAAAAAGTTTATAACTGTTGTTGGTTAATGTGAAATATTAATATCATTTTTGTTACGAACGTTACGAATGCCTATAACCATTCGTAGCATTTTCGTTAAAACTTACGAATTCGTAGCGACTGCATGCGTTCGAAAATTTTGATAAAACGCTCTTGAGATCCTAAGAACGTCGTAAGAAAATCTTACGAAAATTTCGTGCGTAAGAACGTTGATAAAACGGGCCCACTATGCTAGTCATTGTGTATCTTGTTGAACAGTGAGATTTTCATGAAGCATGAAAATCTCATGCTTTTGGTCTCCAAAATGGGTATAAAAGGCAGAGTTGCCAACACTCTGTGCTCAAGTCACGGACATTCACAAGGTAGATTTTACCCTTGTCACGACCTTGTTCCATCTTTAGATATAAATTAAGGGTCTATTTAGCTACTTTTGGGTGGGGTTCGAAATTAGTAAAGTCTAAAATCTGTTTAATCTCATCATAAATTTATGGCTGTTATGTAGGATAGTTGAAATTCTGTTTATTAGATATATGTAAAATTGATGCTTAAACTATCATAGTACAAGAAATAAATCATTGAATCCTTATTTGTAGAAGTTCTGTAGTAAATTTTAGTTAGTATGCATACATTATAAATACAATGAACCTGGGAAACAGCAAAGCCTGTTACAATATCACATCAGTTTCAATGGAACCAAGATGATCGCCACTTCATGAGCCAATGATTAGTCTTACTGCAACGATTATTACTATTAAGTACAAAGAGATATTGAGTTTAATGTGTGTGGTAATTTATGTACAGATACAACGCTCTCCAATGAACTCCCTATCAAGGTCACCAAAGGTCAATGTCATTTAATGGTCAAAATGTAACTTGACGTGCATAGATATATAAAAGGCGCGCCGCATTAATTATAATATACGAGATACCAGGCTAGTATGCGTCCTACATACGTCATAAAGGAATAAGCAGCAGACAGTGGAAGCCATCAGGATCTGATCACAAAACAGCTTTTTCGTTTTAATTTAGTTTAATCACAACATTTCACTGAACTCCTTCGATTGAACCAAAAATGTTGTGGAACAGGTTCTAAAAGTTAACCGAGTTGCAGACACCAGGGCTGCTCATATACAGTAGCAGACTCATTGCAAACAATTAAAAAAGCCTATACTCTACCACAAAAACATGAACGTTGGCAGGTGTTCTGTGAATTATAAACTGTGCAGTACTCTCTTTGGAGTCTGGAATATGAAGTCAGCACCGGTCCTTCGTACGTTGGTACATAATATCGCACATCATTTGTATTTCAAGAATTTTGCTTTATTGATGATATGATGTCCAAATATTGACTGTAGATTTCGGGCAAAACAGCAAATATCACCAATGTGCTAATAAATACGGAAACGGCTTGTGTGTGCGCCGTTAATATTGCAAATTGATTATGGTAACTTCTCACCGTAATCTTCATGGTTATAACAAGATCATACAATATATGTGTAGATATTGCTCTTGAGCCACTATGCCTAGATGTGCGGGGAATGAAAGATGTGAGCACTTTGAGAGAGCTATCATCTGAACTAGAAATGAACAACTTGTCATAAGTTGAAACTAACACGGCGCAGAATATATTATAAATGTTGGAACATTTAAAGTTACAATTATGTAAATTCTCGCCTTATTTTCAATGTTGGCGGTTTTGAGTAATTGGTATCGTTGAAACAGTCTTTCCAAACTCTTTATATCTGTACTACCCATATTGTTCTGGAATGCACATAACTTCAATGACATGCAATTCAATAACCCCGTATGTAACTATTCTCTTCAGGAGGGTAAAACGTTAATGATGTTTTTATCAAAAAGACGAAAATCAAGTTACAGGTTTCTGGATAAAATGCTATAATGTTTAAACTTATTTATTTTGCATCGACTGTTCATCAAGTAATTACGACATATGATAATTGCTCTTGGTGACTGCTTCCTAAGGTTGATTACCAGAATTCGATACTATCTCAGAAACTTTGAAGTCCTCGGTTTATCCTCGCCAAATGCAGGAATGCAATCCAAGACTTTCTGTACAAGATTCGGGTGCTCTACTCCACGCCCACTACGCATCCCTACTGTTCCACGAATGCACACGCTGTAAAATTGTGATTAATTAAACCAACATTTGTTGATAGAACAAAACAATGGTCTCACAGTTTGACTTGAAAATCGATCAGTCTTCGTCTTGGTCATGATTGGAGCTAAAGGCAGTATAAGGAAACTTGATGTTCGTATTGAAATCTAAAGGCAATACGGTACAGCCCATTTGTCAATGTCTTCAATATATATGTAACTTTTGTTTAAAGTGCTGGAAAACACTATTTTACCAATCGTGTGTATCAAAAGTTCGTGAAAGGGGTTCACTGTAGATCATTTTATAAATACATGTACATTTACAGAATGAAGCATTTGGCCTATCATTAAAATACCCTTTAGTCATTGTGCCTTCACTCCGTATAAATCGTATCATAAATTCACTTCCTATGTATATGCGTACTTTCTGGTCAACCCCTCGTACCAACCTACTATCGTGGCTAGACGTGACGTGTACCTGGTGGCAACGCTATTTATCGACAGTCTTATAGGAACTCTGTTGACCTAGGATAGGTTTTATACATTATCTGTAAGGTTACTAGTTGAAATATTTGAATTATTTCAATATGAAAACTTTGGTATTTTTCTTATTTAAAATATTTTACAAAGCGATCTATCAGACGAGAGTGATTGTTATTTGTTGTTTAAACTTTACGATTGACTGGAATAATATTCACTATTTTAGTTGTATGGCCTCCTATCCGTATGCATTTCACACAAATACTCATTTTCAGGAATTGCTATGTACATACATAATGTATCATTTTGTCAACAGTCCAAGGTTCATCAGAATGGTTCGAATCCCGGTAGCGCCATTGACCGATCTTTCGTGTTCCTCAAAACATGACATTATTCTAAATCCCTACAGTTAGCGCAAAATGACGTATGTAACAAAATATGTACAGTCGGATTCTTTATTCGACAATCTAGAGTCCGAACGTTTATTTGGAATTATGGAAGAGTTTTCGATTAATCCAAGGCTATGTGTATGAGCTAAGAATACACAATAGAGGCCGTATACATGTACGGTAGTGAATTGCAATTTATGGCCATCAGATGGTTCGGAGGAAGTTTCAAAAGCTTGCGTAGCTGTAACTCAAAATGATAACAAAAACTTTAGATATGTTGTAAATGGGCTTTATTATAGTAAAAACACAAATTGATAACATATATACAGCAAAGGCTAACTAGTTTAAAACGTATATACAGCAAAGTGTACAGGAATTTACGTCACTCTCCTAGATTTGCTTGCTAAAGTATTAATGTGTTTTAAATACCAATCAATGTGTTGTTATAAAAAGGACATTTCCAAAAGTACGCAAAGTTTTTAAACGTGCGGAACAATGAACATTTAAACAGGGTATACGTATGATAGTGAAACTATAGTTGATAATGATAACAACATCTCTAGTTCTGAAGAATGTCGGTCTTATTAAAGAGGCGGTTTTAGTAGGTCTTTAAATAAGGTTATACTTTATATAAAGTCACACATGAAGTCATGTTATGCCATTAATAATAGCACTCAAGATTTGTTACGAAAAACATTCCATATTTCACGAAACAACAGTGTTACATTGGTCAAAATTAAATGAAACTGTCGTTTTTGGATTCCGTTTTCGATCCAAAAAAACAACAACTGACATCTCGTATTTTTAGAATACATTTACATATTAAATATTTATACAACCAGTAAGCAGGGGAACGTGAGTCTGTGCTCTGTGTCTGCGTAGTATCGTTTCGTTAAAACGACAAGCTCGGTTAATTGTATTGGTACGGAACTATGGAGATCGTCCGGGCGAGGTGCCTGTAACAATTCGACTGAATGCATCCAAAGTCATATACATGTCCTTCTACATTGAACTCTGACGTAGGTGGGGAAGTTGGTAGTTGCTTGCGGAGGAACAGGCTAGTACTGGTTGATAACCGAAGATATTGTTGACACACAACGTAAAACCCAAAACGAACAAATAATGATATAACACATAAATATTTTCTAGGCTGCCATTTAATAGTTCCGTGATGCATGGTACGTGTCTTTAAAATCGTTTAACGACTAGGTTTAGTACAAAATTTAATATACATGCGTATATGATTCGTCCGACTACATTTAATGTGATGTTCCTCTGATGTATACAGCTACCGACAAGTCATCGCGGGATGTGTTGTCATGATATACCCAATTAATTTAGTTTTGTTGAAAATATAAATAAGAAATATAGTCTGTAAAATTGCATATCTCTGTAACATATCTCTATCAAGGTCTAAGCCCGTACAGAATGTTTTTGTATTCACTGCGTTAGCAGAGATACATAGTAACCCCAATTCAAATAATGGGTCTCATATTTATCTCAAACCTTGCAACACGAAATAGTTCACTTTATCCATGGTTCTTTGTGTATGCTTACTCATTTCGGTTAAAAGCCGCGTTGAATTGTATGATATAAAGACAGACGATGTAAATCCTTGAATAAATGGGCATTAATCAAAGCAAAATGAGAATCTGAACTTGGGATACTAAATTGTCCTACGCGTATGGATTAGAACGCCAGACCTAACTCGAATGTTCTATCGCATATTTGATGACAAAAGAACGAAGTGTAATATGTTGTCTCAATATGTGTCCCTCAAACTTTCACGAAAACGTTTTGTATATGTAAAAATTAAGCGTAAATTAGGACTAAACAAACAGAACACTTGTTGTTAGGTTTAAAATACAAAAACACGTACATGTATATCGTTCGCACACTTGGCTATGCTCTCTATCTGGTCCGAGCGCTATTATCACTGCGGCTAGTCGAACTATGCATTATTGACTTCATAATTATGATGACTGTTTGGTATAACTAAAACAGACACACATGCTGTCGAAAAAGGCTTCATTCCCCCATCACATAATTCAGCGGCTCTCTAGAGCAGTGAATACAAGAGTACCTTCGGTACTTTGATATCTACTTGAGAACGGTTGCAAATATACCGTAAGGGGTTCAGCCATTGAAAACATGTTTTGTTACAAATTGACCTATTGAATTAGTGAACACATATACTGATTTTAAGTCGATAGTATATAGAAAAATAGAGAGAGAATACGTAACTACAGGGAACGCCACATACACAAGACAGTGCCAACCCAGCAAACACCCTGGGAAAAAACAATCCACAAAACATAAGGCACTTAAGGGGGTCAAAGGGTATACATGTTAATGAACAGAGGCACAGGGAATGGCCCGGCAGACCACAAGGCATAACTAGGAGAATCAAAGTGGACAGTGAAGGAAGGGGGAGGGTGATTAATGGATGGAAAAGATCACAGGACAAGTCAAGACAGCTGCCCACAATAGGCCGAAACTGGGCAGGAAATAACCTGAACGCTATATAAAGTGACAGAATTGCACAGGGGAAAGGGAAATACAAAACACATTCAAAACGCAAACAGAAAAAAACAACCATATAGCGAATTACGGCCTTGGAAGTGTCAGCAAAAACACTGGGCTTTTAAATCGATTTAACAGCTAGCTAACCTCACGCTAAATCGCTATATGGTCCTTGATTTCCAACATATATACAGAAATTGACTAAGCAGGCAGTAACTAATCAGTAAAAGCAACCAATAATCACGCACATAACAACAGACATACTATAACTAATCCAGGACGAAGGAACAAGCAGCCTCATTCTGACATTCCTCCCTGTAATGCTAAGTTTACACTATGTTCCCGGCGGCCACGGCAGCCCCGTTTACCCGAAACGTATTGCGCCGTGGGAATTTGGCAATTTTTGTCTCCATATCCAAGTTTTGTTAGGTTGTGCTACGTTTCCTCACGGTTTATCACGGTATCCGTGACGGGCCGTTGGGGGCGAAGAAGCGGTTCCTCCAAGGCGCACTAAGGTTCGGGCCGCGGTCTACCAGGGATGCATGCATGTTGCTTCCCGATCCGATGCGTTATGTGGGGATCCCTCACGTTGTTCACGTCTTCATCCAGGTCTGATGCGTTTTTCACGTTCTGTCAAGGCCTCCTATGGATCAAACGTGGACGCCGGAGAGCTTTGGAGCACGTTTGTGCCCATGGTATAAAGAAAACCCCTCAAGCAACAGCAATCATTGTATCAAGATACTTCGACGAGTAAACATGAATGCCCAAGACGAAGAAGAGTTTGTGTTTTCTTGTTTGTTTGCTGCAGTTATCCAGTCTTTGCGTCAGCAAGAAGGCCAGCATGAATTGCAAAGAGCGCATAAGGCAGGAAGAAGGCGAAGAAGGCGGAGGAGAAGACCAAGATCCATGTGGGTTCGCGCATGGTTATCGGAAGATAGAAGGCAGCAGCAAGGCCACTATGCAACATTTCTCACCAGGGAGCTCCGCAACGAAGATAACAACGACTTTCAAAATTATCTTAGGATGCCCCCAGGGCTCTTCGACGAAATCCTTGAAACAATAACACCAGTTATCGAGAGACAAGACACGAAGTTTCACTCTGCCCTAACACCTGGACTGAAACTGTCAGTGACTTTGAGACATCTGGCCACTGGGGACAATTACTCGTCACTCTCCTATGCGTTCCGGTGCAGTAAGGCAGCGATCTGTCATAATTTATGGTGCCAGAAGTATGCAATGCCGTCGTCGAAGCCTACAAAGATGAAGTGTTCGCCGTTCCTGTGACACCCGATTAGTGGAGATCTCTTTCCCGGGAATTTGAAGTCAAGTGGAATTTGCCTCATGCAGTGGGAGCTCTGGACGGGAAGCATATTGCCATCAGCAAGCCACCCAACACAGGCTCCTTGTATCACAACTATAAGGGTTTTTTCAGTATCCCTCTCCTCGCCTTGGTGGATGCCCAGTATCGTTTCATATGGATTGAAGTCGGTGGAGTGGGACATATGTCTGATGCCCAAATCTATAATGACTCCGAGCTCAGTGAACTTCTTGAAGCTCTCCTGCCTGGTGCGGCCTTTTTACACACCTTTCAAGTCCGCGAGCACCGTGTCAGACCGTAGTAGGACTCAACGTACCGTAACGCACCGGCCTGCAAAGCGTCACACACCGGGACGCACCGTAATTGGAAAGGAACTTCTGATGCCGGGGAATACATATGATTCCCGTCCCACTACGGACCTCTTCCAAGTTTTGTAACGGCCTATTACGTACTGTCACGTTTTAAAGCGTTTACCCCGTTTAACTAAGGCCTATTACGTTTCTCATCCGCACCGTGGCTGCCGTGGCAAATGTTTTGACAGTTTAAAATTCTGGCCCGGCATCCACGGCAATTACGGTCTGTAACGTTTGCCTATCCCGTCCCCCCGCGTTATCTCACGTTCATCCCGTTTTCTCCACGGTGGCATGAACCGTGATTGCCGTGGCCGCCGGGAACATAGTGTAAACGTAGCATAACTAAACTAGTAACCTAAGAATGTGAAATAACCCTAAAATGTCAAATTGATAATGCAATTTAAAGTAAGGTCAACTCGATAATGTAGTTAATAATTAAACAATTCTTAGATATTAGTGATATGGAAATGGAATTTAAAACTAAAAGAAATATGTCTATTAAGAAAACTAAAACGAAAACACAAAATACGACTGTACCCAACTGATAAATATACGAGAGAAAAATTAAGTAGTTACAGAGAACACCACAGAACAAAAAGAAACAAGGACAACACCAACGTAAACCCGAAAAAATATATATTAGACGATACAACACAATCCCAAATGGGCTGGTCGATAGTTTTAAGATACTCCATGGAAAACATCCTGTTCGTTCCAGAGCAAAAGTCAATGCCTACAACGTCCCGAACATAATCCCCTAAGACATTGTAATCAATCATATCCTGCCATAACAAGTACGGTTTACATATATAACTTCATTTAGTCTCAAAACATAAGTGTCCGGCGTGCAGTAAAAACAGGTGTGAAAATCTATCAAGTATTGCTTTACTTAAAATCTTACCTGCAGTTGTTTTTGCTCATTATGCCAGGATTATAACCCTTCCTTTTGAACTTGTTGATTAATTTTTACGATCAAAGTAACAACTGTTATGAATTTTGCGAATTTTATATAGCAGATCTCCATAAAATTTGGGTTTAGTAATTCCTGTTTCTAACATGGATTTGACACTAGTGCCATATTTTAAAATAATATTGGTATATTTATGGCAAAACTTACGAAACGTCATACATAATTTATGATAACGACAGCCTTGTTTTAGCAGTTTACCTGTTAGTAGAAAGTTACGTTTATTAAAGTCCTCTAGATTTGTATTTGTTCTCAGAAATCTTATAAGTTGAGATATATATATCCCATATGTTGTGTTCCTCGGTATATCACTAATAAGCCAGGGCAAGTTTATAATCTCAAAGTCATAATCATCTCGTTTATCATTTATTTTAATAGTAATACATGTAATACCATTTTCTATAGAAATGTCCAAGTCAAGAAACGAGGCATGTGTATCCAAGGTGTTAGCTTTCGATCGGTGTAGTTCTGTTGGATATATATTATATATCATGGTTTGGAAAAACTCATTATCAATATCTAAAATATCTTTTAGATAACGGGAGGTATTATTGAAAGCGTCAATTACATCCATCTGATTTTCTTTGGATAAGGATAGCATAAAGTCTCTTTCATAATATAATAAGAATAAGTCGGCTTTAAGTGGAGCACAGTTAGTTCCCATAGGAATACCAACTTTCTGTTGGTACATTGAGGTATCAAATTTAATAAAGATATTATTCAGTAAAAAATTAAGGGCTTTACAGACGT
This sequence comes from Mactromeris polynyma, assembly GCA_032209605.1. NCBI lineage: Eukaryota > Metazoa > Mollusca > Bivalvia > Venerida > Mactridae > Mactromeris > Mactromeris polynyma. The sequence goes on along the minus strand of JASFXZ010000020.1, from coordinate 13,225,892 downwards.
CCTCACACGTCCAGATGGTAAAGTTATAGTAGTTATTAGAAGTAAAAAGGGCCCTTTCATCATTGCAGGCCAAATGAACATGTTGATTGTTATCAAATGGTTTTTTTTAATTAAATGCGTACGTTTGGTTTTAATTACATCATGAGGAAGTGAAATATAAAGAGTGGAGAAATCATAGGTAGACTTACTTGTTGCTCTTAAATGTAAAGATCGTAATTTATTCAAAACTTCCGTAGAATTGTTGATGCCCCAGAAGTTTTATTGCAATATTTAACAACTTCAGCTATAATAGCTGACCACTGTTAAACAACTAGTGAGAAGTTTCGAAATTTGTTTAGTTGTAGTGAAGCTCGCATTAGCAATGAATCTAGATTTATATGTTTTTTTGTGTAGTTTAGGTAACCAATACGTAGTTGGTAACTTATTACATTTGTATGCGACTTTTACATTAAATTTAGACAATACTGAGCTATGTCTGTCAATTGTATCATATGCAGACGATGAAATAGGACTGTTTGCTGCAGTACAGTTAAGTTCATTATTTAAGACTTCCGTATAATATGATTATCGTTTCACCGATATCAGTCTGATTCGAATCCATGGTACATTTATATATGTCCTTGATATTTTTTTTCATAGAAATACAAGGCATTTATGTTAATGGTTGTCACGTGACATAATTTTGTGCTATACAGTATCGACGTAAAATCACTAATTCAATAGGTCAATTTGTAACAAAACTTGTTTTCAATGGCTGACCACCTCACGGTATGTTTTCAACCGTTCTCAAGTAGATATCAACGTACTGAAGGTACTCTTGTATTCACTGCTCTAGAGAGCAGCTGAATTATGGGATGGGGGAATGTAGCCCTCTTTCGACAGCATGTGTGTCTGTTTTAATTATTCCGAACAGTCATCGTCACCACGAGGACAATAATGCATATTTCGACTAGCCGCAGTGATAATAGGACGCGGACCAGATAGAGAGCATAGTCAAGTGTGCGTGCGATTTACATGTACATGCACTTGTATTTTAAAGCTAACAACAAGTGTTGTGTTAGAATAGTCCTAATTTACGCTTAATTTATACATATACAAAACATTTTCGTGGAAGTTTGAGTGACACATATTGAGACAACATATTACATAGATACCTAAGGATTGTGGTCAATTGTGCGATAAGGATTGTGGGTAAAATATTAATTCTTTCACCGATATCCGCCTGATTCAAATCCATGGTTTATATGTCCGTGACATAATTAAACAAGATAAGATGGCTGATTTCTCGCCTCCGAATGCCGACGTAGTAAGTGTTTTTCTTCTTTTGTGTGATCCAATAACTAAACGATGTTTTCGACAGTCTTTAGTCCAGTTATATGTCTTACACACAAAGACACCTTTAATTTTCTTTTTGTCGTTGGAATATTGACGTAATTTGAAATTTATGATTGTGGACTATGTGATGAATGCTAGGAATTTGTTATTATTTTGATCAGTCTCTATATTCAGATAGCTAAGAACAGTTGATATACGTTATCATAATTACTAATTGGCAAGTTATAGCGATATTGCACAAATTTCATAGAATTCTTCTGAAGTTGTATGCTACCAGTATAGCGGAAGCAGGTGCAATAAAAGTTGGCCCCCTGATGTGCTCATCGTGCTTGAGACCGTCTAGAAAAATCGTATGCTTTTCACTCTACATCAGACAGGCGCTTTCAATTTCCTTATAATGTTGAAATCGTCTGTAAAACACAGATTATTGAGCATCATACGTAACAGAGACCGAGATCTGTCGTGGTGTTGTTTTAAAGTGAAACAGTACATATTAAAATAATTTTAAGCAATTAAATAATTTAAGGAAGGGAATGAAGTACTTGGGTCTGAAGTTTTACAAAATAAAATAAAAATATTTCTAGAACATGTCTACTTTCATATTTTCACATATATAATTCCATTTCAAAATGCTTTAATCTATAAATTACATTTTCCTTATCGTATAAAGAATTTACATTCAAACTAAAACACATAATGGTTGTCTTTGTATTTTGAATACGTTTGCATTACCACGACGAAACATTATACCTGCATGCAATCTTTATTTCAACTTAACCGAGTCATAAGGAAAATTAAATAATTCAAAAGATTGAGTAATAATAAACAATTATAATTGTGGTTCTTTCATACAAGCAAGTTGTGTATCGTGATATGCAAAATACACTGTGTTAAATGTTGGTTGGTATTTATATTCATGTATCGCTCTAACCTCGAATCTACCTTAAAATCACGAATTATTAAAGGGTTATGACTGGGTGAAAACATTATCTGAGCGGAAGGAAACGACACACAACTAAACTTGATGCTTATCAATCCTGTGAATATTTGCTGAATCAAACCAACAGTATTGGAGATGAAGCGAGGACAAACTTAAAGTGGACAGACAGACGCCGAAGATTAAAACAATATGTCTCCGAGGGAGACATAAAAATGAGGTCCGACTGTATATCAACAGAAAGAAAAATATATACACTGACAGAAAAACATATATAAATACAATGCTTGTATTGTGACATTGTACGACACTGAACATAATATGCCATCTTCTTATATAACTCATACATGCTGCATTCAACAAAACATTTTAAGTGAAGAAAAAACCTCAAAATATACTATTTATTTGCAAAATTTAAAGATCTAACCAAGCATGTCTGTTACATGATGCACCTCATTATTGAGAATATTGAGATTATCTAATCATAAATAATGTACTGGATATGATAAATAAATGGTGCACTGAAGTAATGATATGTAGTATAACAATCATATTTCATGAGAGCAATTTTACAAACTAGATGACCAAGGGCAACATGTCAAGCCCGCCAAGAGAATACTGTTGTATAATGCTATACAGTGCATATCTATTACACTCATTTGTGATTTCTGAGTGTGATCTTGATCTTTGAGCTATGTACTGGTAGAGTACGGCTATTGCATGACACATGATGTCATTATGATGAACAGTTGTGCCAAGAAATTTGATAATTCCCATGAATGACAGTGTAATATTCCGGAAAGATGATTTGACTTATTTTGTTAATGTTTGACTTCCAAGTGTGACCTTGACCGTTAATCTACGGACATAGTTCCTGCGTGCTACACGCCGTCTTATCATGGTAAACACTTGTAACAAGTAATTTAAAAATCTCCACATAGATGACAGTGTTATGATCCAGACAGCATGTTTTAGACCCATTTTGGACATTTGACCTCCAAGTGTGACCTTGACCTTTGAGCTAAGAAAATGAGTCTCGCGTGCGACACACTGCTCATCATGGTTAACGTTTGTACCAAGTTATTTGAAAATGACAGTGTAATGGTCTGGACAATATGTATTAGACCCATGTTGGACCTTTAAGCGACAGACATGGGTCTTGCTCGCAACATTCGGCCTCATCATGGTGAATATTTGTGAAAAGTCATTTGAAAATCCTCCAATTAGTGACAGAGTAATGGTCTGGACAAAGAATATCCAGATGGGCACACGCACTGGATTACTGTTGTGGGGACTATATTGATATCATCGCAAGCGGGCTCGACAATGTAACGTGTCTTCATTTGGTCCTGGCTGGTTGAGTTGGTAATATAACCAGACAAATGCAAAAGAGTGAATTGTTCTAAATATTTTTGCCCCAAAACATTGTTGACCGTCTGATCTCAGTGATCTCACATCCTTTCAGTCAAGAAATTTGTTTTCTCTCAACTGGTGGTGATGTTGGAGCACTGGTGGCTGAAATTTGTTGGGGACGGTAATCCTCAAGCGCCATGTGATCTAAAACCCAGCTTTACAGCACATTCCATACAAATTCGATCAGCAGATCAGCAATATAAGCATACTACTTTGTCTCATTTACAGGACACAGGTCAATTATTGATAGCTGGCTTTGAGTATGTTCTTTTGCATCTGGAACAAAAATACATTTAGTCCAGTCAATCTTATTTTAACCCTCAAATAATTGCAACAGAAATGTTTTCAAGTATATGTGTTAGAATAATACTGTATAAACAACATATCAAAAGTCTAACAAAATCTTTGATGCAGAAAGTGAAGACAAAATGAAAATTAAAAATGTAAAAACACCTTTGAAGGATTGGCGCATATTGTACACCATGTTATAAATATTTTTCGCAAGCGCCCATTGATCAAGATGAATTCGTCAGCTCACACATGTAAACACTAAACAATGTATAAAATCACTATAAATACTGTTTGCAATAAAGGTGAGTATTAGATGTTTAATAATATATGAACTCAAAAGTACATAGATATATATGTGATAGTCATTCCTTTGCATATTAGATTGCTATCATGCTATATTTAAGTGATTTTCAATGATTTCTTCTTGCCTTATTTTTTCGTTTGAAATGTTAAGATTATTAATAAAAAGCACACATTGTCTTACCAAAGCAGAAATTTGATACATAGATCAATCGCGAATCTTTGCTATTTTAACGAATCGGATGAAAATTAATTTTGTGACCTTGAAATATTTCTTGTCAAATTATTTTCCTACGGAAGCGGGTGTGCCATAACTTTGCCCAAGATTGAAGAATAGTAAATATTCATTTGTTCGATGTATGTTTATCTCAACCATAATATTATTTATTTGTAATCATTGTTTTTTTTTAAGCCTCAAAATGTACAAATCTCGTAGCATGCTACAAAATATTGATGTTTTTTTCCGCGAAATGGAACTATACATGTATTAAGATAATTATGCTGAATCTTAACATTGTTGTTGTGTTGAAGGATCATTCCCACTGACATTCTATAAAAGATATCATTCATCAAAGAAGAACTTAAGAAACTATATATCCAAGTGTTATATTCATCATATCTATACCATTCAAATCCAAAAGGAATATCTCATCACTAACAGCGACAACTAGCAATATTTCATCAATATGCTAAGCAAGTACTTCGATGAATGTGGCTGTAATGTATTTCATAGTGCTGGTAAAGTTGATAAAGTTGACCTTTATATCTGTAACTGCATTTGGTTGTACTTCACGTTGGGATGGAATAATTGTAGGGAGGATACAGACCTTCTAATTGTATTATGCTGCTTGTCGGACATTACCAATCACGATATGCAATTTGTATATCGTACAAATACGATAAATATTAAGCGTAAAAAGGTTTGGAACATCACTTGTACTCAAACTAAACTTGGAGCTGAATTGTGTAGTACCCTACCATTCTTTCATTCATTCATTCATTTACTGGATTTTGGTAAAGGTCTTGCCTAATAAAAGTTCATAAATAACAAGTAGCAAGTGTATTCCTTTGCGTGTGTAGCACAGCAATATAAAAGTAAGCATGAGGAAGAAGTAATGACACGTTTGTATAATGGCTTACATACTCTCCCTTACCATCGGGCACTTATCTTGAAAATTTCATAATCACCCATTGCTTTATAACTCCACACACACACAACTGATATTTCTATTATAGACAGGTGATGCGGTATGTGTACATAACCAATCAGAGACCAGCTTGCAAGAATATGACAGTAAACATGTGGAAATAACGATTATATGATTGTTAACCGAGTAGTGAGCTTTCACTGCTTTAGTACATAACACAAATGTACTAAGACAACGTAAGTTCAATGGTAGAACAAATCAAACATAAGTGACCAACTTTACGATGTCATGTCAAATTATAGATATGGCCCAACATGTGCATCATTATGATAGGGTATGTTGGAGAAATTCTTGAAAAAATTGACAAGTTTTCAAAGAGATGGAACAAGTTACCGAAGCAAAGAATGGGTAACTAACGCATGGACTTGTACTGAAATGCACATTAAGGGACATATATGCCAAACTATTTCCTATGCCTATAAATGCGCAGTAATTTAAAGCCATTCATACAGCTGTCGGTGCTGCGGAACCTGTGTATTTTAATACACGACATCCCGTCACTCGGCATTCCAGTCACCACAATACATATAATGCATATACCTACACAATTCTCGATGCTGGAACGAATCACTACCTTCTGAAAGGTTTTCTCGACGTGAATTCAAACAGATTGTATTAAGCTGAAATCATGACAGGCGTGTGTTGTTTGTGTTGTCATATTGAATGCACTTCGATCAATAGTCATAGCATAATCCATGAAAAGAAACCATAAACAAATTTAATTAAATAATCATTATTCGTTTTTTCTTATTTACATCACAAAATTACCACGACAATGCACTATTTTTAGAAGAATAACAAGTTTGTCGTTCATGGAAGACATACAATAAGAACATGTATACATCAATTAATGATTCAAATCAAATAAATTTCCGGTCGAATTCATACCAGTCATGACATCGGATTTGACAAGGAAGTTTGCCCTATTGTTTAAAATTTCCCTTCTATTCTTCATTAAGTATTTAATGATCTACTTAACGATTGTTTGTCAAATACGTATATAAATATATTTTATATACAACAACAAAAACAACAACTTTTATTCAGCATTAAGCAATAAAACATGCTTCCAGCCTACATAAATACAAAATATATCGCAATATATCTGACATTCCTAGATTATCTAAAATCGATTTAATTTGATACGCCCAGTTTAGTCCATTATATGTTATATTATCTTCAGTATCATTTTTTAACATCTTATAAATCAATTTAACATTTGAATTATTATTTAGTTTATTAATTTTAATCCAGTATCTTTTTCTGACTTTTTGAATTTAAATTTGTAAAATACAGAAAATGCTCGATATAAAGCTTTTGATGCATTTTCAGCAATATGTTTTTGTGTTTGGTGCCAGTTACCATTTTTAAATAGATATATACCTAGGTATTTAAATGATGATACAATTTCAAGTTTTCATTATAAAGATAAAAATTATAGTTGGTTGTTCGACCATTTTCAAAGATCATCACTTTAGTTTTATTTAAGTTGATCTTTAGGCCAAATCTATTACATTAGTTTTCTACTTCACTTGCATGCATTGTAATGATTCCGGTGAAGTAGCGAATGGTACTTGATCATCAGCGTATAATATAAGAAAAAGGTTGAGATAATTTACTGAAATATAATCCATTTACGTCTGTGTTGATTTTATCTATAATACCATTTATGAACATCATAAATAGAAGGGACGAAATAGGATCGCCTTATTTTACTCCTTGAGATGAAACAATATGATTAGGATGACGTTTTCCGTTATGTTTTATTGATGATCGTACAGCATAGTACATACTTTCTAATGCATTTATCATATTTGTACTAATGTTTTCTTTAATTAAGTTTTGCCATAACAATGTACGGTTTATTTTATCAAAACATTTTTCATAATCAATGAAAATACTGTATAATGTTTAATCTGGGTGTAAAAAAAGAGAGAGAATACGTAGCTACGGGAAACGCCACATACATAAGACAGTGCCTCCCCACGCACTTTAGACTTTAGTTATGATTGCATGTAAAATGAATATGCAGTCGATAGTGCTTTTTTGTTTTTGGAAACCAAACGGACAATTTGATAGTTTTTCACATGTTTCACTCCCTAAAGTTAATATATTTAGCACAATTTGATAGGTTATTATTCAATGTTATACCTCTGTAATTGTTGCTTCTTTTGGACACCCACCTTTAAATATAGGTACATTAAAACCCCAACCCAAACTATCCGGATATTCTGCGGTATTTAATATTTTGTTAAATAGGATAACAAGGTAGTTGGAAATAATGTCGTATGAAGATTTTATGACTTCCGGACTGGCAGATTTAAAACTGGTTTGTTTAAATACAGCTTTATGTACTTCAGATTCTGTTATTGGTGAGTCTGAATCATCGTCTACAACAATATCTGCATCATAATCTTCATTTCCATTGTATATATGTTCCCCGAAAAGAGTATTGAAATGATTATGCAGTTCATCAATGTTTATTTCGCAATTATTCGTTTTTGATGTCGTGTAGCATTTTTTAATATATTTCCAATGTAGTTCAACAGTCAAGTACTTAGCACGATGTGCATGTATATAGTACAACAGCCCAGTAATGTGCACGACGTGCGAATAAAATATGTTGCCAATCTCACAAACAAAAGAAAATCAACTGATCAATCAAAGTTGATATGTACTGTATTGTTCGGCATATTTATGGGGAGGGAATGAATGAAATGGTAGCTAGAGACCGCAAACCATGTTCGAGAGTTCGACCTATCACTGTTCGAGTGATCTCCTGTTAGATAATATGAAATGAGAAGGGATTTTGTCGGGACTTAAGAACCTGATCGAGGTATCTACTGTGTTCGAGCCAAAACTGTTCGAGGTTTCGAAGTTCTACTGTATTATAAACTCAAAAGTCACGCGCCTTACCGACCAATGAAAATTAGTACAACAAAGCAGTTATACTATATACTGCGATATCTCACTGGCTAAATCAGACATGTTAAAAGGTCAAATATAAAAATATGCTAGGTCATAAAGCAAAAATAAGCGGTCATGCAATGAAAGCGCTGCATACATGTATGGGAGCGTAACCAAAGTCATGACAACCACAATTTTGTTCATGAAAGTCCATGCGTTACCCCCTACAAGTGCAGCAGTGCGTTTATCTTCAAGCGCAATATTGGTTAAGAGGTACTTATGGTATGAATCCATGGTTTTGGACCGAGGATGGAAATATGCTGTTGTCAATTACGACCCATGTGTGACCTGCATGTATTAATTGCGTTTATCGAATCAGATTTAACTGTAAAGCTAAGTGTGCAGAAAGCATGGGTTGGATTGTTCAACAGAGTGTGGTGAATGTCAACGAATAAGTTGTTCAATAGGACAAACCACATCAGATGACGATGTTACATGTACAGAAAATAATTACATGTACATAGAATAAGCTTTAAGATAAATAGCGTGAATATAGCAATGAATATTGCGCACGCGCGGAATTCCACTCCGAATTCCTGAACCCTCCCATAATCCTTAGCACTGGTTCTTTTTTATACCGTTAGTAACGCAGTAGATTTTGCGAAGGAAAAATGTAATAAACTGGCGTAATTTCACTACTTTTCGAACATGTTAATCATTCAATTACCTTATTTTACTGTCACCGAACGAACAAGACGATACAAATCTGGTTTTGTTACAATATTGTTTTTGCAATTTAGAATCTGGAGTCGAGTCCTTTTATTTTAAAGAACAAAACAGAGACAATGAACTTGAAAATTGTGTTCTAAATTTCGAGGTGGTCTTATTATTGAGTAGGTCTTTAAGTGAGGTTGTACAGTATTATTATATTTTACAGCATAACATGATACGGTGTAGAATAGTAATAACATTTAATTATTATTATCGATGAGTGGTATAACGACGGAAACAGCCGATTTTGTCAAAACATTAGCTTGACTTCCTTTATGCAAGCAAAGCATGTCGTGTGTAATTCGGTCTTTGGTAAACAAACGCTGACGCAATAAACCTGAAAATCGAAAATTTTGTTATTAAGTTTCCTTTTCCTGTTCGGTTAGCTCAGTTGACAGAGCACCATGCTAGTGTTTAGGGAGTCATGGGTTCGAGCCCCACATCTGGTGCAATTTTACCCCTTGATCTACTTCACTGTTGGCAGTGTTGTTTGACGGTCCATGATGGTTAAAACTCAACCAAAATCAATCGATAGACGGACGAGCTGGTCCAGACTGTCGAGTGATAGTCCGGTTGAAAATCATTTGTTTCAAACAGGTGTTTGAGATAAAAGTTGAAAAAGCGCAGTAAGATATGTTTACATCTGGCTATAGATTTTGATCATAACAAGCCATTAAATGTATAATGTTTAACTTTAACTAAGTTATTCTGCTTGGCATTTGGTTTGCTTTATTTAAACATATATTTCGATCGTTGCGCTAGATAAAATACCACAATCATTAGTATATTTATATATGTTAATGTTAGTGTTTCTTGTTTGTACAGTATGTATGCTAACCAATTACAATACTAGTATTTTCATATAAAAATGAGTTTCTAAATATAATAAAATGACGCTAAACAAACATTTCGCAAGACAAACAATTGTGCGTTTTTGAATGTACTTAGTATACACTCTGATGTTTGTCTAATTGGTCACCTCATACATTTCATTCATTCATATGTTTCAAATTAATGTTGTTAAATATAAACTTAAAAATGTGTTTTACTTCATTCTTACCCATGCTTCGATCTTTGAAACCAACAATTCACATAATTGTACAAAATATAAACAAGTATTTTTATCAAAATTAACAAACGACAGAAACGTGGTGACCAATTAGAAAAGTGTTTCAGTGCATATAAACCTCTCCGGCCATAGCCATCACCCTTTAGGAATACGCATATATGTGGCCGTTGTTGAGACATTAATGATCTAGGGAGATTAAACTGAGAGTAAATTAATCATTACCCCGAGAAAAACCGATTATTGGTTGAAGAGAGTGTTTTGCTCAAGAGGGAACCGTTCTGGAGAGGTTGCACTGTACTTTAAGCATCACTGCTCTGCCATTGGTTTGTTGCGTTTTAAATAACCCACCCTCGTTTTAATCGTAGTCAAAATCAGGATCAGTAGTTCAGATTGGTTGATGACTTTACACGAGGTGAAAATATTGGATTTTGATACCGTTTATATCGTCACATACTTCCTGTTTCGCAACATGAACAATGATTCAAAACTTTCATGTAGATGGCGGACATGTCAACCCCCACTCCTGGTGTTGTTTTGCAGCTATGGTAGGGCCGACTCATATATGGCTTACAGTTTAAAATAGGCAAGGTACGCCCCGGTCCTACTTTGTTTCAAAACTACTTACCCACTTGTGTTTTCCGGGAAAATATTTACTAATTATTGTCTTCGATTATCATATTTCATTCAAATGTTACTGGTTTAAATGATTTGATAAGTGTCTTCTTTACAATAATGAAATCATTAATGACGTCACTCATAATATAAATATATGCTTACCAACAATATTTTCGCATTTTATATACCTCATTGGAATTTTTCATTCCTCATCGGATATGTTCATACCTCATCGGGAAATGTTCATATCTTATCGGAAAGTTCATACCTTGACGGATATTTTCATATCTCATCGGATGTGTTCATACCTCATCGGGAAATTTCATATCTTATCGGAAAGTTCATACCTTGACGGATATTTTCATATCTCATTAGACTGTTTTTCTTACCTTGACGGATATTTTCATATCTCATTAGAACTGTTCATACATGGACGGATATGTTTATACATCGTCTGATATATTCATCTTTTGTATATTGCTTTCACGACTTTAATGCCTATTAAATGTTCAATTCTAATTATAGGGACCTTACAAAGAGACAGCTATCCGTATTATCCACGAAAATCAGCATTCGGATCAAGGGGACGAATTCGGGGTCACTTTGCGAACACATGAAACCATCGTTAACGACGAGATAATACGGCAACATTTTCTTGTTGATGTGGAAAGACGTGGACCTGCTAATAAGATGAGAATCAAGTACGTTTTCTCATAGATAACCATACCCCACCCAAAACCACCCAAAATCCCACGCTAAGTACTCAGTGATTTTCTCCGTGTATTAATTATGTAGGGAAAATGGCAATTGTTGAGAAAGAACTAGCTAGTACGGGCACCGGTTGGTACTCCGGTCTGACTATTGCACATAATTAAATTCTATAAATAGCGTTTAAAGTACATTTTGTATATCAAAACGTGCTAAGGGTGACATCATTATTTATAATAGTGATAAGGTAAGTGCGATTGTCTCCCTTACTTTTATTTTTTGTGTATTTAGATATACAACATTTTTATTTTTTTTGCTTTAAGTGAACACAAAAATGTATTTACATCAACAACATAGTGCTCAAAGTTTTCAGTCATAAAATCAATGTCAAATGCGAAGTGTTTGTCTTTTTTTCTTTTGCTACCAAATGTCAGTATGTGCGCTTTTGTCTAGATATACCATTTACCAACTGTGTTTTTGTTTCAGGGATGATGATAAAATAGTTTTGTTGAATAACATTTTTGTTCCTGAGAAAACACACAATGAAATTATACATTTATTTCACCATGTTAAAGTTGATGGGAAAACAAGATTCCGACTGGTATAGTTTTCAAAATGTCTAAAAGCTTTTATAAGTATTTGCGTATTTTAATTTCATTTACCAGTGTTTAATATGATGTACATTTCCATACAATTTAAATGATACACTATTATATATTTTAATTGATACGTGTTCTATTATAATTTAAGGTTAAATATTTACTTGATAATAGTGAACTTTAAAAGCATTGTTATCATTGGTGATGATGTTGACTTTTCCACCTGCTAATTTGAATCTGTGTAGCATCAGTTTTAATTGTTTGAATTTACTATAAAAGGAAGCGAATACAATTGTTATACTGCCTCATGTTCATAATCACCTTACTCATTTATCAATGTTTATACACTGAAACCTCTGCTTAGAATCAATATCAACAATACAATAAATACATCAATTAGATTACGCTGGCTAAAGGGAAACAATCCAAATACAAAGTTTGGCTAAATGAGGTTCAATAAACAGGGGAGCTCACTCATGTATTTTGTCAAGACTTTTTGGATGTACTTTTCCTTGAATGCCGCATTTACAACACTATGTATTTTCACTGAACATTTTCACTACGCCATTGCTATCATCAGCACCTTTATATGTACGAGTATTATGGAGAAAAGGAACAACAGAAACAGCAACATAAATAATATGTTGCTGTTTCTGTTCCCGGTCACCATCATCATCATAACGATTATAACGTTCTATCATTAAATAGTTTAACAAAAATAAAGCATGGAAGATAAACAAGCTGAATTTACAATCACTTATATGGTTATTCCATTCAGGTGATTCAGAGAAACAAAAAAGAGAGAACCCTATCTAGTGGGAAGACTTATGAATGGATGGAAACAAGTGCGATATTGGCTCCTGACTTTAAAGAGACACTGGGTAATATAGCCTTATTATTAGGGATGTCAACAAATAGCAAATCAGGTATTCGAATACTCGTTTAGCATTTCAAACGAATATTCGATCGACACAACTTATTAGACAAAATTATTAAAAACAATCATGTTTCATATACCAAAGTTCCTTACGTGCTGCGTGTATTCTACTTTCGTTTTCACCGGAAGTTAAGACTCTGACGAATGGAGTTATTGCTGTAAATAGATCATCATCTGAATGCCAATATTTGTGTTTATTTATAAGTGTCGAGACAAAACTCATTTGTCTAAAATTTTCTTCGAAGTATATGCATTGCCACGCTATTTTTGATTATTGAGTACTTAATTAAAATCGAACCAAACACAATGCATTTAGTCGTTGTACTTTGAGTAAAATGTTTTTAAACAGTCATTTTGATTGGATGATACGATCCACGTGAAAAATTAGTATGCAAATTATGTTGTTTCCCGTCACCCCATTTTTTCGGCATGTTTCTTTTCTCAATCCCAGCTTTGATCTTCCTTAATTAAAAAGCAAGTCTTTAACTCAAGTCCCTTTCGGTGGTTTTAACTGCCTACTTTTTACACCTTTCATCAAAAACAAAAGTACCGACGATTAGACACCTATTTCTTCTACGTGACACTATGGACAATCAAACGGTTGCAAACGGTCAGTAATTAACGGATTATCGAAAGAGACAAACCGTCATCACCCGACGATATACAATTATATTCAAGTTCAAGTTCAAAAGTTTTATTGACAAAAACTCACAAAGTTCATTGTCATAACAACATATATACATTGGGAAAGGTGAACAAAATTACATAAACAAACATTATATACGAGAAAAGTGTGTACAAATATAGTACGAATCATAGATAAAGACTATAGTTGACATAAATTGTATATTGGAAAATCGTGTATACAGTGAGGTTGTAATATAAGGCTAATGAACATAATAAATTGGTTGCTGAGTAAATTATGCTCTCAATAAATTAGCATGAAAAATAAAAGATGCTAGTGTTCTTAAAATTACAGTATTTGAGCTCGATAACAGCTGTTTAAGTTTATGAAGAGTAGGCCAATGACAGTAACAATTAGAAAAATATTGTTTTCTCAGGTCTCTATATCGTGGACAGACAAGTTAAAAATGAAATTCAGTTTCTACAGCATTCATAGAACATTTGTTACATAATCTTAAGTTTCTGGGCACATTTTGTCTTTACGAAATCCATACTGGAAATCATTTAAATGATTATTAATTTCTGCCCATTTTCTTAACCGTGTGTCTAAAAGTGTAGAAAAAATCTTTGAAAAAATACTAGAAAGAGTTATTCCTCTATAATTATTCACATCATTGGGATCGCCCTTTTTAGGGACGGGTACTATCACACCTTTTAGCCAACTTTCTGGATACATACAATTATTATACATAAAATTAAAAATATCACAAAGTAAAGGGGATAGTTCATCAACACAACATAAAAACATCTCAGGTATAAGCATATCAATTCCACCACTTTTGCCAGATTTCAAACGAGATATAGCAGATTTAACTTCATCAATACAAATTTGACTATCAAGTATATCAGATTCATTTAATATAGATTGTACGTCAGGCAATTCATTTTCAATATCATCTCTGGAAAAGGAAATACCGTCAGAAAATACTGTTTTAAAATGATTATAAAACTCTTCGGTTGAAATTTTAGAGTTTTGTGGAGATTTACCTTTCAGTTTTTTAATTTCTTTCCAAAACTGTTGTGGTTTGGACGAGGCTAAGTCGTGCAAATATTGGTTTTGTTTAGCCTTATACTTAGCACGTGATTTTCGTTTTATACTATTGTAATATTTACGTCTGGTGACCAGTATTTCACGGTTAGCTATAGTTGGATATTTTCTATATGTTTTGTTAGTTGAGCGCCCCCCCCCCCCCAATATACACAATGACACTTTTACAAGCGCGTATATTTCAACAACGACAACAACATCCTTTATCACTATCGTATTGCATAATTTTATTGACCTGTCAAAATTTGCATATCTTCATGATCAATGCACGCTATAAATTAGTAATTGGGCCACTTTCGATAAATACTTATTTATCATGTGCGTTGACCATGAAGATATGCAAATTTTGACAGTCACGGGTCAATAAAAGTATACAATAATCTCTTACACAAATCGGGGTCGGCAAATAAATAAACAAACAACAATTTTTATTTTTCATCAATTTTTTATTAAGTATATGTTTCCGAATATTCGAATATTCGTTGACATCCCTACTTATTATGTATACCAAAATTCATTATGCTATTATACTTGTATTAATTCCAATTATTCAGTTTTAAATAAACTGAAAATAAAGGTGATTAGACTCCTCACTTGACATGTTTGTTTACAAATAGACACATGACGTATTAAAATCTTCAAATCGAACTGTTAACAGCTAACCGTATTACTTTCACAGTTCACTCTCCCAGTGTGCTATTGATTTAAGAATGAACGTCCAGTTTTGTTAAATACCCTACGTATGTCTTACTAGTTGTCTCTTTCCCACAGTATTCCCCTTTGTCTCCCCCTCAATCCTCTCTCTCCTCAAGCAACTTTCTGCTCTGTCCATCTCCCTTGGTCCCTCTCCGCCACTTTCTCTCTCCCTTTAATCCCATCTCAATCTGTGTCTCCTCTAAATCCCCCAACTGTTCATCGCCACTCTAGGAAATAACATTAATTATAGACAAATACCTTAATGTGCAGAATAGCACATTCTTTCATATTGCATGTTGTATTGTGCAGGACAATATATCGCACCCCTCCGAATATCGCTCAACAATGCTGCACTTTTATTGCTGAATATTTCTTTGTTGTAAATGTACTACAAAGTCGCATAAACTTCTATATTTGTATCATTCAGATGACCAGCCAATCGTGGAGAAAGTGGAATCAAAGATATTGCATTCCAATGGATTCAGTAGAAAGTCTTGCAACCGTTACAGAACAAGGAGTCGTGGTTTATTTATTGATATTAGTGAGCATGGGCTTAGTGCTAGCAAACATGTTTCAACAAGCGGAGATAGGACAAGTATGTTATCTCAATTTGATATTATTTAGCGTAAATGTCGTAGTTCACAGATGACATGTACTAGTATATTTATTTACTATACAATATAAAAATTCTGGTTTCGGCGATTTGGGAACACTTGTGTGCGTGAAACGTCTGAAATAGGCAATTCACGAAATTTTGGATTCTTGAAAATTTCCACCGATAGAGCAAATATATTACGAAGAATTCAAATTAACTCTTTATAAGGTGTCATTAAGGGCTCATTGAAGTGCATAATGGTACTTCTGAGTAGCTTATATTTCCACCATGTAGGTTTTAACAAGAATACATTGTTAAATTAAGAATATATGAGATATATAAATACTATTAGTGACATGTATGTTATATTCCCCTTTCCCAATATACAGTTCCTTGATTTGATATAAGATTCATGATCTTTTATTCCCCTTTTGGCCATTGGCTACTGGTTTTCTTGGCTTGTCATGGGGTGTAATCCTATCCATTCAATCTCTTTTCCCCTGTGTTGTCCCCTTAAATTATCCATGATTGTATATATATATTTTCCCAAGTCCCAAATGTTTCGTAGACTGTTGTTTCCCTAGGGTCTTTATGGGGAGGCATTGTCTTAAGCATGTGAAGTTCCATATAAGTATTTAAACTCTCATACATATGATTATTAAAATTACAAAAAAAGCAACACACATTAGTTATAGTACAACCGTTCCAGAACTGTCCTCTTTGAAGCAACAACCTTCCTACAACGATAGTATACGTTTGCCTGTGGTAAGCATTTACAGTGAAGTTAACCTCTTTAGAGCTACAGTCAGTAAATAAAAACAGAAACGTACGTCTCCCAAGTAGTATTGCTCAGGAAAGATTGCATTATAATCTGCTTAAGAACTGACGAGGTATACTATTTTGAAACACTTTACCCACCTAGTTATTGGCTCTCCCATAGCTTAATGAGACAATCCTCCCGGTGTGATATGTTGGTGGACACTGGGCTGTCATCAGGTAGGTCCGGGTTTTGCTTCCCAGACGGGGCAGGTCATTTCCTTTAGTAGTATTTGGCTACGCTCATTTGTCTTCCACCTCTGATTCATTTGGAGAAGTTTTCATCTCTTATAGACGGCTATTTAAGCGCTGGTTGACTATTCCAGTAAAAGTGGTTAGGTCAATTGTATACCATGCCAGTTTGAAAAATGTTGAAAATGGCGTTTTATACGCTCTAGAGCAACTTATATTTTATGGACTGACGATCAGCTACATGTACACATAAAATTGTTTTATGAAATATTTCTTGACTGTATTTACCCGAAGTTTAGATTCTTCTCGGTTATTCTTTTAATTTTTTCTTATTTTATTTCAGAAATTATTATGAAAAGTGTTAATTACACCCAGGACAGTTGGGGAAAAGTGACCTATTGTGTCTCTTTGAGTGATATAGATCAAAAACGATATATTTTCATAGGAAACGATGGGGCGACTTTGAAGGTAATACTATTTATATATATAAATATTAATAAGAGTTTGAATATTATTTGAAGTCGGCTTTGGATTTTCTTACATTGAGTTTTAAACAATGCTAGAATTCATCTTCGAACAAAATTGCCGGAACTCGCTAGGGGTCGTTGTTTTTAGTTCAAAACGAGTTCAGCAAATATACGTAAAAATGGCGGACGTACAGAGCGGTGTATACTAGTTTGTGAAAACAGAACATATTGCTAAAACTTGAAACATTTTATAATAATAGGCAGCGTTTTGTATAGATGAATTATTCACATTGGTGGAACAGGTTTAGTAGTGAAAGATAAAAATAATGAATCAATTGATTCACAGTATCATTTTGTATTTGTTTGAAAATGATTTCGAGTGTAAGTAATTTTGAACCGCATATATTTTTGAAAGGAACACCCGGACTGGTTTAGAGATGGGGCTCATGGAAGCAAATTGTTCTTTGTGAAAAATGGTAAGACTTTACTACTAGAATAACTAAACATTAACCTAACGAGCATCAGTTAAACGAAGCTTCAAACTCAGATGTTTCCGTAGCTTTTCTGAAGTTTTAACCTGTCCATCACAAACTAAAATCTATGATAATTGAGATGATTTCTATACTGTGTATTGCCATTTAGATTGACATGTTTCCCTTGCTATATCTTATTGTGTTACATCTCACGATTCATTCGTTTGTGGATGACTTTAATAATAAATCTCAAATGTTGTTCGTACAACATTTTCAAAATTATATCGTCGAAATCTACCTCTCCTTAATAAGTAAAACGACAATTTAATGGAATAGATAGGACAAGGTATTTCACATTCGTTGTTTTACGTTGATGCGATTTATTAAATTCCTGAGATACATGAACATATGTATATACACAAATTCGTTTATTCAATGCATTAAAAAAGGTTTGGTAAGCGATGTAAGCGCAATACGGATATGGTGGTCTACCCCTTTACAGTTGTTCCTCCTGTTTCCCCGTTTGATTGAACTATGAAAGTACGGGCTTAATTACAAAACTATGCAGATTTTATCTTTTATAGAAATGTATTTGGCTTGCAATGAGAATTCCGGAAAGATAGTAGTATCAAAAAATAAATACCGTTTTGAAGAATTACCAGTTCATGCCGGCGTTGACTGTCTTGACAGTGGTACAGGTTTCACAATGGATTGCACCTCAAGTGACCCAACAACTGTGTGGAATCCGACGAGACCTAATACGCGTTGCTTGCAACTGTCTTAAGAATACAGGAAAACCCCGGCGTAATGAGAAAAAATCACCAGCAGTATCTTACGGTAACAATTTAGTTTCATCTGAAATATCATCACAGGATCTCTCAACAACTGAAATGGAAACTGATGATGGTCGGAAAAACAATTTTACAAACACAACCAACCTTCACCCCATTGAAAACACCAACCACGCCAATGATGACTCTTTCCATCAACAAATGAAAGTTTGAGTCTTCAAACTTCTAAGTTTATATTGTAATTTTAATTTGAGAAAAACATTCTTCTGAGGTCAGGTATATTGCTGTCTCCAAACTAACGTATACTTGGTAAGCCGATAATGTATTGATGTTTTTTCTGATGATTGTTTATCAATATTTCTCTTGAACATGACTAAAACATTTCCAACCAAAGGTCAATTTTTTCAGCGAAATATTTTTGGTAGTCTGTATGGAGATGGCAAACAAACATTTTAAATTGCAGCCTCATTTGTCAAATTGTATTTAAAGTTGATATTTTTTTATTGTGTTCATTTGTCTATACACTAATTTTCAATTTATGTATTTTTTTGGTATTTTTTTGTTACAATGTGTTTTATTTAAATATAATACAATGTATGTTCAGCTGCTTATAAAGTGTATACACCTATACTTAATGCCATTAAAATGAAAATAATGCGTCGTTCAGTATCAATTGCCTTATGTGCTGTACTGTTATGCACCAGTCAATTTTAACCACGCCCCCCCCAGGTCCGGGGGTATACCGGGGATAGCGGGGGAAATGGGCCGTGTTTTTACCTTCCGGGTGGCCCTGCAGTGCCGAGTGAATGCGGTGGTTTTGTTTTCGCGCCGAAAATAGCGGGGAATTGGCATTGGCTTTGGATGTCCCCGGGATGCAGGGGCATTTGGCGGGGATTTTATCAGCAATTTGTCCCCGCAGGGCGGGGATTTTACCTGGGATTGGCTGGACCGAAAGTCAAAGTCCCCGCTATTCCCCGGACTTTGGGGGGCCGTGGTTACAATTGACTGGTGCATTACTAGCGTGTCAATTCTTCAAAATATAATTACTAATTGATTAATTGTAGGAAATCATGTTCTGAAATACATTTAGTTCGTTGTAATGTCACTTAACCTATGAGCGTATTATTAGTTGTATTTTAATAACGTTAAGTATATGTGTATGTACACACCCTACATTATTACACAGCTAGTTTAAAAACTGAGCAACATATCATAAACAGGAGCATAATCTAGTAAGAGGTGTATTTTTAAAACACATCCAATTAATTAGCAATACATGGTTAATTAGTTAATTGGAGTCTTAGTTAGACCAGTTTATCGCAGCTATTGTAATCCGTAGTCCTGACAACAGTGTCTGAGCATCATGGTAGGTTTATGAAAAATTATTGGAAAATCTGATTAGCTGAAACCACAATGTTAATGTTTGTGTGATAAATGTACAATTCTATTTTAAAAGATTAAACTACACTCGAATGCTGTTCTATCTGGTCACTGTTACCTTCTATATGGGTCAAAATAAGTAATAAGTCAATCAAATGTGTTATATATCGCATAGACCCCAATCAGAATCATTAAAGGGCAAATGTTTGAATATACAAGTGCATGAAATCAAACACTAGGGACGGTTTTGGTGAACCAAGACCATAGCGTGACCAACAAAAAAGTATTTCAATGGATAATTGTCGTTATCTAGTTTAGTATATCGATGTTGTTATAGTGATTTAGTATATTCGTTTCTGAGTTCTGGCTCCGTGTGCACAAATAATCAGTTTTCAGGATCACGATCACGATCAAATAAATTATATGAACTTTCAAACCTTCAAATTTTTTATTCAAAGCAAAATCTTTTTACATACAGTGACAGATACATGTATGAACATCCTGCAAAAAAGTTGAGACATTAAATTCTAATGACACGCTTATTAAGAAAAAGATGGAAATTAATAAGTTATGACTGATTTTGGATACTTGATCCTGATTTGATCTAGAGCAGTTTCAGTCATAAGTATAGAAAATCAATTTCTCAGCATCATGTTGAAGTTTAGTATGTTTTCATGATGTTAATTAGAAGATTTTAGGTAGTTTGTGTATGTTTATGAGAAGTACTGGAAACAGTGTTCAATTGCTTCATGAAAATGGCAAATATTTTTATGGATCAAGTTGATCCAGATCAGTTTATCCTTTGTGAACATGGGGCGTGTTTGTTCAGGGAGATATATGTCTCTTGCTAGATTTAACATGTATATATTAATATTAGTTATTGACTAATGTGTATAGTGTAACTTCTCCATAGCTGTCTGCTTTTGAGCAACAACCTGACTTCAACAACAGTATCAATTGTTCCTGTGGTTAGAGTTTACTATCCATTTAACCTTACTAGAGCAACAATCACCCAATCACAGTCAAACTATGTTTCTCTATAAGAATGTAGCTCTAAGCCTGGGATTTTAATGGATACTTACACTCAACACGCAAATCTCAATTCACGCAAATTTGCAAAAATCAGTCTGATATTGGAAAACAGTTGTGGAACAGTTGTGGAAAATGCTTGGAAATGTCAAATGAGTGCTAAATATTCTGTTTGGTCCATTTTCCTTGAGATGTTTTGGTAATTATGGTATATGTGAGTAATTGTTGGGTTTGAGTGACACACCCCACACTCAGACTTAATAATAACTCATATTACACTCAATTCTCTAAGAAAATGGGCCACAAAGATAATTCACTATCAGACTAAATGGAGTATTGAGTTTAAGTAAAAGTAACAATCTTGGGCCAAGGGGAGATTCACAATGTATACCCTTTATGTTCTAACGTGATATTATTAACAGTACATTTCTTGCCATTTAATTTTTGTTTCTTTATCCATCTGATATCTTGCATATTAATGTTTTGAGCCAAAATGACTGTCCTAATCTTACGTATTCATATGAAAACTACACGAAGAATCAGTGTCATTAAAACTTACCATTTATTAGTTACACATTTGAAATAAGGACAAGGCATATGGATGAAAACAACTGTCTTAATTTGCCAGGGTTATCCCGCCTGGCTAGCACAGTTGGTAGAGCTAAACATGGTTAGGTCAATTGGCCGCCGTGTATGGCTGAAAGATTGTTGAAAAAAGGCATAATGTGTTTATCAAATAAGAACATGTGACACATTATTGCACCTTTTTACACCTTGTATATACATATTTTGTTTGTATAATGTAGGCTACATGATTTACATTTGAATACATCATGTGCCATTTAAAGCATGTAGTATTGTATGATTACATATTTATATAACACAATTACATGTATTCTGTATTGACGAATATATCTTATGGTTTTGAAAAAAATGCTTAAAAATTATTCTCTAATATAATTATAAATACATGTATTTATATCATTTTAAATATTGATGAATAAATGTGACGCTTCTGAAACAAAAAGTGTTTTACTGCTGTATTTTAATCCGATCAAATAATGTACATAATGTATGTCATATTGAACACACTTTATTCATTTAATACAAACATACGTTATTTACCAAGTGTGTGCTTTGTACATGACACACAACACCGTTTACTGTATTGTTGACCTTAATATGTGTCGTAAAATAAACCATTAGAAACAACATTGTGTACGTTTTAAATCTATAAAAAGACACATGGCGACATTCCAAATCCACGGTTCAAATTTATACTTTTTGTTTTGGAACTCAATTCTAGTCAAGTTGCGTGAAGTTTGGGCGGCAATCGTACATCGTACATCAACATTGAATACCGACCCAGCGTGAATACAGAGCCAGCACTGACATCGTTATTTGACTTATATTTTTCAATACATATCTTAAATCGAACACTGGCCTGCACTGACAACAATATTCGAAACGGGTCCGCAGCGAATACATATCCGGAGCCGAAAAAACGAGCCAGCTGGTACACCGTTATTCGAGTTTTCTACATACTTGAATACAGACATCAGTAGCGAATCAAGATCTAGCACTGACGTCAACATTCGAACTTGACCCCGGCGAATACATATCTGGAGA
The DNA here is from genome assembly GCA_032209605.1 of Mactromeris polynyma. Classification (NCBI taxonomy): domain Eukaryota; kingdom Metazoa; phylum Mollusca; class Bivalvia; order Venerida; family Mactridae; genus Mactromeris; species Mactromeris polynyma. The sequence goes on along the minus strand of JASFXZ010000020.1, from coordinate 13,203,002 downwards.
TGAAAAGCGAGCCAGCTCGTACATCGTTATTCGAGTTTTCTAGATATTTGAATACAGAATTAGTAGCGAACCCAGCATTCGAACAATAACGTGCCGAATACAGCCAGCTCGTACATAGAGGATCTTACATGAGTGCTTATTTGATATTGTTTTTATGAAACGAGTCGACTGAATATGACGCGAGGCTCTGCCGAGCGTCATATTCGTTTCAGTCGACGAGTTTCATAAAACCAATATCAAATAAGCACTCATGTAAGATTCTATTTATCACATAACACCATAAATAGATTGTTTTCAATCTTTAAATAGACTTAAATAGTGCTGTGATTCGGCTATTTATGTAACCAGTTACATGTGATATTTATGTCACTGCTTTATGCCACTCATGGAGTGCAAGTTATGTGATAAATCGTTATTCGAGTTTTCTAAAAAAATAATTGAATACTTACCTAGAAGCGAATCCTAGCTAGCACTGACATCAACATTCGGACTTAACAGCGGCGAATACATATCTGGAGATGAAGCGAGTCAGCAAGAACATTGTTACAATCAGGGGAGGTCACTCTGAAAAACTTAAAACTTCAGTCGACAGAGTGACTTCCCTTTATACTCAGGGGAGGTAATTAAAAAAAACACAATTTAATTCGGTAAGAGTGACTTCCCTTTAATTTCAGGAAAGGTATAATCAAGGGAGGTCACTCTGAAAAAACTTAAACTTTATGTCGGAAAAGTTACTTCCCTTCATAATCAGGGAAGGTCACTCTTCCGACTTAATTTTAAGTTTTTTTACAGTGACTTCCGTTTATAATCAGCTGAGGTCACTCAGAAAAACTTTTATAATCAGTGGAGGTCACTATAAAAACGGATATAACCAAAAATGTCAGGAATGTAATGGAAATTACCGAAAAAGCCGGAAATGAACGGAAATTACCGAAAAATGCCGGAAAATGACAGATATAACTGATAAATGTCGGAATTTAATGGAGATTTCAGACTCCCATATATCATGACGGACGTATCATGGCCGTGCGACCATATGCACATATCATGCGGTATTCGTCCCTGAAGGAAACGAACAGAAATAAGTCTACGAAGGCACTGATATGCTCGACGGCTGTCCCTTATACAATTAATATAAGGTAAAAAACGGAGCAAGATCCGCGCGAAGCAGAAATGAGCAATACGCTTCATTGATAAGTGAACAAATAACAAAACACACCTATACGATTGCTTAATAACTATATAACAGCTTTCACAGAAATATATCTGACGATATTCAGGTGCATTTCTATGTCCAATAAATTTAAATAAGCATTAAATGCAATAGCGTTTCTGAGACAAGCTGTCGTTTGAATTAAACAACTTGGTTTTTGATATTGCGTTTAAATCGACAGCTTAATGAAATAGATATTAGCAAAAGTATAATATCTAAGTTCAGAATTTACGTCTCCATATTTAATGTTTGTGTCCCAGGGGCATACGCAAACTACACAAAACCTTACTCTCACCTATAACAATACACGTAACATTTTAAAACGTAATGGAAATATTTTTCAGTACAGTCCAATTGTTTTCAAGCTGTTTGTAACACAGTCGTTATTCTAGCATATTTTCCCATGACAAGTATTCTCCCTAAACTAAATGGGAATTTTTCTAAAGCCAATGTAAAAAACAAAAGATAAATAAAAAACATCATGTTTTGATAATGCGTCATGAAACATTTTTCAACTAGTTTTGGCTATGTTGCTCAATACTGTACATTTAATTATGCAGAAGTCTGGTGCGCCGCTGTAAACATTCATTGCCTACATCAACTGTGTATTTTAGTCATGTACTCCAATTAGCATATTCAATTGGATATAAGACCAACAGTATATCATATACATCCTAGTTCAATACGACCAGTCCCTTAAACAAATGCATACAAACATACGAGCGTCAATGCTTTCAAATATTCCCTCCCTATAGACACCCACCCCTGGTATCTCGAACATTTCAAAACAGCCTTATAACGTATTCTACACTCACTAGATGATCATAACCTGTTTTATCTTTTTTATTCTTGTTGTTACAATTTTATACTAAACTGTTTACTTTTGACGTATTTCTGTCATTATTTATACTTTTATTTGCGATGACACGCACCTGCTATAAAAATCCGAAAGGTTAGTCAGGCAGTACAAACAGATAGATAGATACAATGCATCGTGGTCAACTTTAAACCTTAAAGTCTCAAAAAATGTACAAATTCACAGATTCCACATATTCTCAGACAACATTATAATTATATGATTTAAATGCGTTAATTTTCATTTTCTGAACAGCCATGATTCTCAAGGCAATTGGAAAAAAATCAAATATTTAATTTGGCATTGCTGCCAGGGTTACGGGGGATAAGACAACATTCAATTACATTTCGTAAAACAAATTCACAACACAGACGTCATGAAATATGACGAACCATTAAAGTCAGTGCCAGCTCTGGGTTCGCTACAAGGTCTGTTTTCAAATATTTAGAAAACTCGAATAACGATGTACGAGCTAGCTCGTTATTCAACTCCAGATATGTATGCGCCGCGGTCAAGTTCAAATGTTGATATGAGTGCTAGCTCTGGGTTCGCTGATAGGTCTATATTCAAATAGTTTCAAAACTCGAATAACAATGTACGAGCTAGCTCGTTATTCGACTCCAGATATGTATTCGCCGATGTCAAGTACGAATGCTGATGTCAGTCCTAGCTCTGGGTTCGCTAAAAGGTCTGTATTCAAATACATGTATTTAGAAAACTCGAATAACGATGTACGTGCTGACTCGCTATTCATCTTCAGATGTGTTTTCGACACGGTAATGTTCGAATGTTGATGTCAGAGCTAGCTCTGGGTTCGCTACAAGGTCTGTATTCAAATATGTAGAAAACTCGATTACCGATGCACGAGATGGCTCGTTATTCATCTCCAGATATGTATTCGCCGCGGTCAAGTTCGAATGTTGATGTCAGTGCTAGCTCTGGATTCGCAACTAGATCTGTATTCAAATATGTAGAAAACTCGAATTACGATGTACCAGATGGCTTGTTTTTCGAATCCAGATATGTATTCGCCGGCGAACCTATTTCGAATGATGATGTCAGTGCTCACTCTTTATATTCCATTTGTTATGCTCAGTACGTATTCCTCCGGCCTTGGCTCCACCCTGCCCTTTGATTATCGTTTTTTATAACGTAACGTTGCGAGTATCTTCTTTTAACTAAAATGTAAATAGTACAGTCCCTTGACTTATTTGTGTGATTTTTTTGTACTGAGCGTTTCATTGTATATTTACGTAGAGGGATGCCTGAAGGTCAATTTTAGCGAGGTTGGACAGTTAACATATCACGTCAGTTTCCATTGAAATCAAGATGATCGCCACTTCATGAGCCCATGATTAGTCTTACTGTAACGATTATTACTATCAAGTGCAAAGAGGTATTGAGTTTAATGTGTGTGGTAATTTATGTACAGATATAAAGCTCTCAAATGAACTCCCTATCAAGGCCACCAAAGGTCAATGTCATTTAAAGGTCAAAATGTAACGTGACGTACATAGCTATATAAAAGGCGCGCCGCATTAATTATGATATACGATATACCAGGCTAGTATGCGTCCTACATACGCCATAAAGGAATAAGCAGCAGACAGTGGTAGCCATCAGGATCTGATCACAAAACAGCTTTTTCGTTTTAATTTAGTTTAATCACAACATTTCACTGAACTCCTTCGAATGAACCAAAAATGTTGTGGAACAGGTTCTAAAAGTTAACCGAGTTGCAGACACCAGAGCTGCTCACATACAGTAGCAGACTCATTGCAAAAAAATAAAAAAAGCCTATACTCTACTACAAAAACATGAAAGTTGGCAGGTGTTCCGCGAATTATAAACTGTGCAGTACACTGTTTGAAGTCTGAAATATGAAGTCATCACCGGTCCTTCGTACGTTGGTACATTATATCGCACATCATTTGTATTTCAAGAGTGTTGCTTTATTGATGATATGATGTCCAAATATTGCCGTGATAGACCGTTGTACTTTAGTTTTTTATATTGAGTGTGATAACCTGGTTTTTACCGGTGATAGTACGGTACTAGGGATACCCCGTATATCTCCAACGGCAGTCATCGGTGTGTACCAGTAATGACACTGTGTTACGTAGACAGGAGTTTCAATGAGGTCCACCTGTAGTCATGGATATCAGTAGTCACGCCATAGTAGAAACCATACTGGCATCGTTTGTCCTGCAATCTATTTGTCCGGCATATTTCCGGACAGCCCTTTTAATGACCCCTCATGGTGCAATATTGATTGGCTAAACTAAGTTGTGGCCTCAATTTAATAAGTTGTGGCCACAAGTAACTTAGTGGCCATAACTTAGTAACTTGTGGCCACAACTTTTTATCTTGTGACCACAACTTAGTATCTTGTGGCCACAACTTAGTTGCGGATGTCACCTCTGTGCCACCGTACATTTCTTATTTCCTGGATTCGAATATTTAAACTTTAAATGAGATGATAATGTATGTTGGCATTAATAGTTTAATACAACTGTTACTGCCGCTGAAAACAAAGAACTTGTGCCTTGAATTTTTCATTTAGTTTTGAGTTGATGTCAGTTGCGTGATAAAACTAGTTACACATGTATGCATATACATTTAAAACTCAAAGTTTGTAACAATATATTATGATGTGACTCAATAACTGTTTAATTGTTATTTTCTGATTAAACAAAGTACTTATATACCAAGTTTGTTAATTAAGTGGACTACATACAATGGTAAGTATATCGGCTACAAAACACCACTTGCCAGAGCGTTAGTTTAAGTAATTCAAATAAAAATGATAAAACACAATGATGAAGCATAATTTTGAAGATTTTTAAGCAAAACTGGTAAAATATTTGTTCTAACGAGTGAAGTTTTAGTGAAATTCATTATGTAAATTACGCTTCAACGCTTTATCACAGTACATCCTGAAAATGTATTAAAGTGCAAAAAAATGTATCCGTCAACTTCAGCCTCGTGCGTTCGTTGATAATCGCGCGGCTTTTACCACAGGGAGTCGGACTATATACATATTACTATCTGGCTGCGCGTAAATAAGTAAATACATTTGCTCGATTGTATCGAGTATGGTATTTTTTTTATACACATAAATAATTCATCAACAAAAATTACAAACAGTCTACAAGCGTTGCTATAACTCTATTGTAAATCGATTGATTTAGGTTATGAGTTTGTTTTAAAGTTTGCCTAAGTTAAAACATGCATTTTTACAAAGACACAACCCAGAATAAAAGTCGCAATGCAAAAATGTAAATTGAATTATTTGCAATTTGCCAAACAAATGGTATAACAAAGCGTTACGTAAACAATATAAGTATATAAGTTGTATACATAGGTCCAACATCTACACTATTTACCTCCCTTGCTCTGGATTGTCGGCCATTTTGATAGGCAAAATTCCTTAAAGTTTATGGGGAATATAATGTAAATGATGATAAACTAAGCCGATATATAAAAAATAACATTATTTTTTCCCATGTGAGCATTTGTCACATGCAAATTCTCTTGGTATTTTCTCAATTATAACATATTTGGAAATTACTCCAATATAAGGGCTTTTCGGTTTTGCCTATAAAAAGGCCGACAGTTAAGAACAAGGGAGGTAATTATTGTAGATGTGGGAACTATGCATTGTCCGTTCATGCAGTCACATAATATCATTTGATTCATACTTGTTTAAATATGCTAAACTATTCAGCATACAAGAATGTACAAGAAAGATATGACAAGATATATGAAAAAGTATTAGTAAGATCCATACAACGATCGGGTTGAAGTAAGATTATTACACAGACAATTCATTGATATTTTAATGTAAACATAGTTTTAAGTATTGCAAAACAGTAATGAAGATCTTACCACACCACAGAGATTTCCAAATCAACCTAGTCACACGCTAACACATCAGCAAACTGAATATTTAACAATGACAGTCATTAAGATACTTACACTTATGTTAATCATTGAGAATTTTCTGTGTCGGCGACCCCTCCTTTGATGTGATTGGTCCTCCCGGTCCTTATCTCGGTTGATGTCCGCTATCAGTCACAGCCCAGTGGATAGTTGGCGCGAAATATACGCTCGGAGTCCTTCGGTTTTATTCCTTACAATTTGGCGCGTTTTTTAGTTTAATATAATATTTTGAGGGATTAAGACACTTGAATCATAAATGGACACCATCTAAGGATAGAGACAACATATTTGTTCACGTGGAAGGCAAGAAGAGAATTGTTAAAAAAAAAAGTTCACCATCATCTGCGTTTCATGTATTAGAGGTAAGTACTATAAATGTGTTTTTGTTTTACTTCTGTATAAAACTAACAACTTGTAGTCTAAATTTCGCAATCTGAGTTATATTACACAGACACGTGTCAACTGTTGCACTAATCTAAGATATTTTGATATTGTACTGATGTATTTGGTTAGAATGATATGTTACATATATATATGCATCATACATCATATATGTAACTGTTGCTAATAACATTTTAAAATATTGTATTCCTTTGTCGCCATTGCTGAATGGGTTGTTGTTAATTAAAACTATTTTGTGTGTAATGGATTAATATACTTCTAATACAATTTTAATGGATTTGACAAATGTATGAATGATATTGTATTTTTACGCAATGGGCCAGTTTCATAGACATATCATAGCTAAGCTGAGATCTTATCGTAAGTTCCGAACTTACGATAAAAGTTAAGATAAGATTTTTGCGTTTCATAGACGCTGTCGTAACTCCGTTATCTTAGCTAAGATGAGTTTTGTCGTAAGTTCGAGAATAACTGCGACACCGTCTGTATTATCACGTGATACGGATCGAGCACCTGCCATAATGGCCGCCAAAAACCCGGAAGAGTTTCTAGTTGATGGCGAATTAACAACTAATGACGTTTCGTGCGGATGAATTAACTTAAATTACTGATTCATAGAACGCACATGTTTTTATGATGTCAGCTGGATACATTACAGGTTTCTATACCATAATAGTATATTTTAGAGCTCATTTCGTCGTTCTAAGTCTAACTCACGACCGTGATGGCGTCATGACTCATGTTACCGAGCATTCATTGTTTCTGTAGTTAGACGGTCACCGGGTTAACTCAGTCGACAGGTAGCTGTACAAGTATTTAAGTGATCGAACCCCACATCGGACGCATTTCTCCCTTGATTTACTTCATTTTTAGGAAACGGTGACAATTTAAAAGAATTTAAACACTGTCCTAAACATAATATTAATTGGTTTACCTCTACCACTAGCACATACTGCTACTGACCAAGTTAACCAGGTGGCTTTTAACCCCTACACTCCTCCCCTCGATACATTAGAATAGATTAAGGGAAAAAGTGTAGAAGATGTGGAGCTTGACACACAACCCCTTCAAGGCTAGCATGGTCATTGACTGACTGAGCTAACCATGTGGCTGTTTAACCCCACTACATGGTGTCTGGCCAATTTGTCATCAGGCTCAACTTGTAATCATTTTGTTTATCTTGTGTTGAATTTGCACAGAAAATACTGAACAAAATTGACCCTACATAAATGGCTTAAAACATAAGTCATGTACACGTTGTTGTGATTTGATTATGTACATTAATGTAGTACATGTATTACAAGCAAAGTAAAATATTATTTGATTTCTTACTCTCATACAGCCTTACTCCTTTAACCGTTTTATGATCCGGTATTTTGTAAATTTCTTCCATCTTCAATCATTTCCCCAAGTTACATGTTGTCTAATCTCTTGGAGATTGGTTTTGTTGTGGTTAAATTTGAACAAATTAATCTAAAACTGACCTTTATACATTATCCTATATAGATTGTAGAACAGTGTTGATAATTTGCCAGTATTGTTACTGTCCAGTTGCTGTCAAAATCACCTGAGTATTATTATTTAAACGCATAACAGACACAGACCTCTAAAACAGTCAATTTTTATTAAAAGATACAAACATTTGATGCAAATATTTCAGTCCTCTGAATAAGTATTATGAAACCAATTCTAGTAAATACATGGATGAGTCTTACCTGGTGGTGGTTGGAGCTGTATATCGAATTACCGAGACCATTCCAGGCCCAATCATGGAAACACAGGACTTATTTTATCATATGGAACAGCCCAGTGTTAGAGTAAAATATGAATTACCAACTAGTTCAATGTTCTAGCGCTTACTACCTACCCACTGACAAAAGGGGGATAATAAGTTGCTACAGGGAACGCCACATACACAAGACAGTGCATCTTCACACAGACCTCCGGGAAAACAATCTACAAAACATAAGGCACTTGAGGAGGTGCAATGGTACATATGCAAGAGAACAGAGGCTCAATGAATGGCCTTGTCGACCATTATGAATAACTAGGAGAATCAAAGAGGACAAACAGCGAAGCAGACATGTCATATTGCCATGCCAAGACAATGGCTATTTGAACACATGGGTGAACAATGAGAGGGCAAGTGAACTACTTCAGTGTGCATTTTAGACACTGAAGATTATTGACATTAAGAGGGAGCAAGAGCTGTGATTTCATTTTATGTTGTAATGTACAATTTATTTTAAAGGAAGCTGATGACTTGGTGCATTTTTTGTTGTTGTACCACGAATATAATAAAAGGAAAAATAACAAATAAGACAAATATCCAGTTTTTCTGTATTTGTATCTTTTATTGTTTTCTTACTCTTCTATATAAGTTATCAATATAAGCACAGAACAATATCTTGTATGAAAATATCATTAAAATTACAATTAACCTAAACACATGATGCACAAAACAAAGTGTCATGAATGATGTCATGATTTTCAGACACTTAAGGTTCTGACTCAAATAACTACCACATACTGTCAAAGGTTGCTAAATTGTTAATTAATGGCTTGGCACATTTTACCGGAATCTAGAACCTTTATTGAAAAGCACAACAAAACACTTTGAAGTTTTACAATCCAAAGCTTGCAAAAAGTATGGTTTGTAGTATCATTTGTAAGTTCTTCAGTACATTTTAGTTTTGACTGAACAAAAAATAAGTAGATTGTAATACATGTTAACTAGATAGGTTGTTCTTTGAAATGGATATTCAATTATTACCATGACTTTAAAGGTAACAACAATTTGTATACATATTTGGATTTAGTAGCTGAATTTCAAAAATAATTAATTATTACTAAATAAATCAAGAGAAAATGTGTTCATAGCATGACATAGATTGAAATTTAATGTCCGGGGGGGGGGGAATACTGTAAAGCATAATTTTACATCTATACATTATTTTGTATAAGATGATATTACTGCGCTTATATCATATACATGGTAAATGAGAAATTAAATTAAGAATCAAACAAGAGGACCATGATGGCCCTATATCACTCCCATGAGTACATTGCCATGTTGGCCTCAAGAGAGTACATGATGATTTTCAATGATTTGACCGTTTGACCTATTTTTTAACCCCACCTGACCCAGTTCCACATTTGACTTGCATTTCATTAAGACAAACACTCTGATCAAGTTTTATGTAGTCCCTGTAGAAAATGCAGCCTCCCGAGAATCCACAATGACTTTCCATCATTTGATCCTGTGACCTAGTTTTTGACCCCATGTGACCTTGTATTGAATTTGACAGGCATTTAATTCAGATGAACAACCTGATCAAGTTTCATGAAATTAAGGTAAAACATGTAGGATGTATAATCAGTAATTTGACCTTTTAACACACTTTTTGACCGGAAATGATCCTGTATCAAACTTAAACAAGTGTTTGTAAAGCCAAACATTCTAAGCAAAGGTCATCAAGATTGAGTCAGAACTGTGACCTACAGAGTAGAGTATTAACAAGATGACCCAGTTTCAAACTTGGCCTTGATTTTGTTAAGGCAATCATTTTTACCATGTCTCATATCGATAAAGTCAAAAATTTGACCTATGAATTGTTAACACTGTTTTACTATAATTAGACCTAGAGACAGTTTCAACTTGGCCTAGATTTCATTGAGACTACCATTCTGACCAAGGTTCATGCAGATCAGGAAACATATGTTACCTCAAGAGTGTGTTAATTGGGAGATCCCCATAGCTCACCTTGAGCAGAGCTTAAAATGTATCAATTTTGACATTACCAATATTAAAAAGAATGACAAGTGTAAGCTTTGAAAAGGTACCAAAGAAATGTGTCCTAGTAATGGCAAGGCTTAACATACTGACAGTGTTTCATCTATAATTACAACACAAAAAATAAATTGAAATAATTTCAGGCACAGGATATATGATTTACATACACATGTCAAAATTCTGAACTGTCCAGTGACACTGCAATGTATATAATATGATGAATATAACAGTATAATGTGAACAATATAACTTTGTGTATGAAGAAAAAAACTCCAATACATCAATCATACATAGATCTGCACTTTTTCATTTCTTTCTTAAAAACTGCATCAGATTTGGAAATACTTCTGTAAATAAGTCATTAATCAATTATTACTACAGGCTGTTCTTCAACGCTGGATTCAAAGATGGTATACAGTCAAACATTTCTCAGCTGTCACTGATCTTTCCTCAGCACTGTTGCAAAATAAAAGAAAACAGAGTTACAGTTAATAACTTGGAAGTTTGGTTTTCATAGACATTAATGGGCAATTAGAACTTAGTTGACAATTTGTGAAAAGAATCATATAAGGCAAACACTTCTGAAATTGGTAAATGTATAAAAAATGTTTTACAAAATAATGGTATGTGGTTGTATTATACAATGTCATGTTCACTGAATAATTGGGAAACTTATATAAATCTCATGATATATGGCTCACTTACTTGACACTTGGTGTGTAAAGAGTAGAACAAGAGATAAATAAGCCCACACAAGTATCTTTTAATGTATATTATAATAATAATATTAAAATAACGACTTTATTTAAAGAGGCAACATAGTTTGGCAAGCCCAGTCTTCCCTGTGAGCCTCTAAATGTTGGTTGCATAAGTTTTGCAGCTCATGGTATTAAAGTTTGTTCATCATACATTGCATTGATAAACCTAATGTATAGGCAAGTCTGTATATATGTCTTAAATCCAAGACAGTACTGGACTTAAATTGTTCATTTAGTACTCAAATGGGTTATATTATAAGCCCCAATTAGGGTCATAATCTTACATGACTTATAGATATAGTAACTCTTACATGCAGCAAGTTAGGTGTCGACCTCAAAACTAAGCATTCATGCCGACTTCTTTTTTGTAGACTTTCGGATGCATTAAATCAGGTTCCGTCATAGTCATGCATGATGTCACAAATCCCAAACAACATGTCGGATAATATATCAGTTTTGACTTTACTTCGAACGTGCAAATCCATCCTTCTATTTTACTTGGTTGACAATGTCACATCTTTTATACAATAATAACAATACAATAACAATAACAATATTTATTCAGCATTAAGTACAACAACAGTACTTCTAGCCTACATATTTACATGTTTAAACATGAATGTAGTGATACTGGATAAATCTGAATCTCCAGTTTCTAGAAAAAGGAAAACTTTAAGAAGAAGCTTTAGATTTACGATAAAGTAATTTGAAAAATAATTATAGTAACAACATTTATGAATTATCTAATTCGTTTCTTCGACTTTTTGCATAATACAGGTATTTTGACAGATTAATTATATCTTACTTATTTAACGACGCCATTAAGTTATCAAATTTCTGCAATGTCGGCCATGTATAGTAATATGACTTCAAATATTTCTTTCGTTAGTCCGAGTATAATGGGCATGGAGTAAGAAATGATACTCATTCTCAAGTGTCTTAGTGTTGCAAAATTTGCATATTCTCTCTGAACGTGATATATCATGATATCGCCCCCTTTCTATTTCTAGGTTATGTGAGGATAAACGAAATCTGCTTAGCACTATTTTAAATTTTCTATCTAGGGTGTATATATCAAGGTACGGTTCAATAGTAAAGCTGTGTTTAAACCTACAGTAAGTTATTAATCTTTGTGAATTATTTATATCTGCATACCAAGTTTGATGATATTGATCTAATATTCTTTGTTTAACTATTTCAAGAATTGGTAGAGTTTCATAGTTATGGAAATTTAACCAGATATCTTACAATCCAAGATTATCAAGAATAGTTTTTATTTGAAATGCCCAGTTTTGACCATTATATGTTATATTATTTTCTGCGTCATTCTTTAACTGAGTGTAAATATGCTTGACTAATGTATTATCATTTGATTTGTTAATTTTTATCCAGTATCTTATCATATTTATTTGTCTCCTTACTTTCATCGGTTCTCTTCCAAGTTCACCGTATAGACCGGACAAATTTGTAGACTTATTCACAACTAATATTTTCCTTATAAATTTCGTATGAACTAATTCTATATCTTTACCATCATTTGCCCCCCATACTTCAGAACAATAGTTGAGAACAGATGAGACTAGACTGTCAAATAGTTTACATTTGTCACTTGTCTTGAATTCATACTGGTTGAATATGGAAAATAATTTAAATAACGCTTTAGATGCATGATCTGCAATAATTTTCTGTGTACGTGACCAATTTCCATTTTTAAATAAGTATATACCCAAGTATTTAAAGGATGATATTACTTCTAGTTTTTCTCCATATAGATAAAAGGAGAAACTTGTTGGTTTCCCTTTTTCGAAGATCATGACCTTGGTTTTATTTAAATTTATCTTTAATTCGAAGGTATTGCAATAATTTTCTATATCTTTTAACATACTTGTTAATGTTTCGGGTTTTGTAGAAAACAAAACTTGGTCGTCAGCATATAATATTAGGAATAAACTTATCTCGTTGGTAGAGAATATTCCATCAAGATCACTATTAATATTTTGAACTATGTCATTCACAAACATCATAAATAGAAGAGAGGAACACGGATCTCCCTGTTTTACCCCTTGATGCGAGTTTACAACTTCCGGATGTACCTGTCCGTTGTGTTTAACAGACGCCCTCACAACCTTATACATGGATTTAAGAGCATCTACCATTTTAGTACTTACATTTTCAGCAAGTAGCTTTTGCCAAAGAAAGGAACGGTTAATTTTGTCAAAACATTTCTCATAATCAATAAAGATAGAGTACAGTTTCTTTCCACTAGAAAGAACTTTTAATATAATCGAGTGTAATAAGAATATGCAATCTACCGTGCTTTTACCTTTTTGAAATCCAAATTGGCATTTTTCCAGTTTTTCATAATTTTCAGACCACAAAGTTAGTCTGTTAAGTAATATTTGAGAGTAAATCTTTGACAATATGTTATTCAAGGTAATACCACGGTAGTTTTTGCCTCTGTTGGGTCACCTCCTTTAAATATGGGGAAAATATAGCCCGTTCCCCAGCTTTCTGGATAAACCCCGCTGTCAAATATGTTATTAAAAAATGATACAAGGTGTATTAATATTATGTCATATGATGATTTTATAATCTCTGCTGAGACACCATCAGGGCCTGTAGCTTTAAAATTATTTTGTTTAAATACAGCTTTATGTATCTCTTGATCAGATATGGGCAAATCAAGATCATTAACATGTAAAGTCGGAGAAGTTCCTTCATTGGATGAATTTTCATCAAGATTCTCACCAAACAAAGAAGCAAAATGTTCATGGAGTTGATCGATGTCAATATCATTATTCCTTGAATCAGATTTCTTGAAACACTTTTTAACAGATTTCCAAAATTTTCGGGGTTGCTTTGTAGCAATATTTTCAAGTTTACGCCCTTCTCGCACTTTGTACTGATATTTTGCTTTTGATTTTACTTTATTATTTTTTGTACGCATTTTTACAAAGTATTTTCTATAATAATCAGTGTTAGTTTTAGCAAATGTATTTCTTGCTCTTTTAAATTCTTTTTTGGATATATAACATTCCTCATTGAACCAGTTTGATTTGTTTTGAGGAAATGTACTATTTCCTTTTAAACATATATCTCGACCAAAAGTCTTCAAAGCGTTATCATGCAATATTTTACTTAAATAATTGATTTGATCATCAATAGACTGGGAGCGATATTCATTACTATTCATTTTAGTAGCATCATTTAGAATGGCAGCTCGAAATATCTGAACTTTTTCATCGTCCCACACTATTTTTTTATCAGTATAAGAAGCATTTGGATCGATACTACATCTACTTCTTTTTATAAAAAAGTTAAAGGAAAGTGCTGCATGATCAGATAGGTGTGACCATTCTTTAATGTTAAAATTGCTGATCGTGTAGAAATCATCAATATTGATGAGTAGATAGTCAGTAACGCTCATACCACGTGGTGAGCAGAATGTATGTTTATACGAGTTATTAATTCGCCCATTGGCGATCACGTGATTTGTATTTTTACAGAGCGAAGCTAATCTCCGCCCATTCACGTCGATGACGCTATCTCTATTATGTCGCACAGGAATAGTGTATTGTTTAGAAAACAAATCGCTGTCAAATAGTTGGTCGCTGTCAAGATACCTGTCAAAGTTTAAAATATCATCTAGATTACCAGTTCTACAGTTTAAATCACCTGTAACATATGTTTTACCTAACTGACTGTATTTTTCGATTCCCTTCTCAATTTCTGCGAAAAAATCAAAATCCTTATCGTAAAAGATTTTTGAACAAGCTGGTGGTATATATGAAAGACAAATATATACATCTTCATTAAAGTAAAACAATTCATGGCAGATTTTTAACCAAATAATACCAAAAACATTACTGTCAACGACTGAAATTTTAGAGTTCAATTCATTTCGAAAATAAACGGACAAACCTCCGCTATATCGTCCCTTTTTCGTACCAGTAGATTTATTGCCGTACAAGTGAAAACTATTAAATCCATTTATTTCCAAATTAAGTTTATGAGTTTTGCTTATCCACGTTTCACCAAGAAGAAGTATATCGGAATTATTTACATATGTAATAAATTCGTCGTCCGGTAATTTCCTGATCAGACCGTTTATGTTCCAACATAAAACGCGTAGCTCCTCCTGCTCTCCCTAGTTAGAAACTTCCTTGAATGGCCCATTTTTTCCCTCTCGAACCATAATTTTCGCTCCTTGCCATTTTACCGTTTTCCCAGCATCCTTTTCTCTCTCCATTATTGGTAGTAATTCTCGTCGTTTAGCCAACACCGCTTTTGTTTGCTGTATACCCACGCCTTTGTTTTTTGTTTTCAGTTCGTCGGCATTATTTCTGGCTGCGATGCGAACCGTTTCTCTCTCCTTGTAGTTTTGAAACTTGACGACTATGGGTCTATTACCCGTGGTTTTCTTCTGCCCAATTCTGTGCGCCCGTTCAATTTGAATGGGCGAATCAAGGGTTAGCTGCAGATCATCAGTGATCATGTTTAATACGAGTTCTTCACAGTTCTCTTTTTCAGTTTCGGAAATCCCATGAAACAATAAATTATCACGGAGACTGCGCCATTCAAGGTCATCGACCTTCTTATTCATTTCTCTATTTTCAGTCTCCAGTGTGGATACTTGATTTTCAAAGGATTGACATACATCTTTCAAATTTTTGATATCCGTTTTAGATTTATCTATCTTTTTCTTCGTCTCTTCATATTCAGCACTAAGGAAGGATGCCGCTGACTCCGTTTCTACTATTTTTATATCCATCTGTTTGTATTTGTTTTCTAGGTCGTCTACTTTGCTGCTGATTTTGTTGACACTTTTTTCTATGTTGTCAATTTTAGACATGGAATTTCTTATCACTTTAACATCTTCCATAAGTTGTGAGGTTCGTGTCATTAGTTCAGTTGCCCAACTAGGTGGTGCACTATTAAATCCCGGTGAGTACGGGGGCGATCCCATGTACTGTGCACTGAACTGTGGATTCATCAGATTAGCCATATTAGCCATATTTTGATTTGGGTATCCGTTCTGCATATTCTGCATATTCTGCATATTTGAGAAAATGAACTGCTCTGGCGAGGTTGAAGTGTTTACACGCTTATTTTGGTCACTTAATCCGCTATTGACATTAGGCGAGTTACCCCATTGTGCGCTGTTCAACGAAGCGTTTTGCCCATCATGTCCATTATCCGGTTTATCTGTGTAAAGTGGCGAGGAAGCTTTCCTTTTATCACCTTTATTTGTCCTTTCAAGGTCCTCTTTTCCCGTTTTTTTCTTCGCAGGCATGTAGCTTAACGTTTATAGATACTTTTAGAACAAAAAATAATCCAGCTTTTTACGATATTTCCATAAATTCTCCAGAAACACAGAGAGCTCAAAATTCATGTCCTATCACTACATCACGTGGTATATATACAGGTATGGCAGAGTGAAAACCTGAAGAAGCACAAACAAGTTTAACTGTTAATAAATTACAGTGTTTACTTTTATGAAATTGTCATGTGAAATTTGTATGCATCTTCCTACTCCTAGTTAGTTCGAATAGTATGTGTTCTAAATCGAATTAAGTGTAGTACTGAGCAAGAGCAAATACATATATCAACACCAACGGAAAAATTGCAAAACCTATGATCGAATATGCATCTTGCCTTGTCCCAGGCAAAACAGTATTGGAAGCAAAAATTTAACCGAAACTGAAAGTACTAGATTTGTTAAAAACGTAAAAGCAAATGTCCACATACATCCTTAAAATCATCAAATTGAGGCATAATTAATGTTATTAAGAGATATATTAACTAAATAACCTTATAGGTTTGATCTGCATAGCTATATACATACTGGGACCAATATATTGGTCCCATATACAGGTCTTTCAACAAAATGCTTTCAGGATGACATTATCGTGAGAAAAACTATTTAAGGACAAACACTACTATAAAATACATTAATTTAATTCACTTACCTGTTTCAACGCAAACCCTTCTTTTAGCCATTTATTCTCGCTAAATTCGCGGCATATTTTGCAAAATTCGACTGGAACGGTAGAATCATGGTTACTACTTTTGTAATTTTGCAATGCTGTATACGAATAAAATATTCATTGTTTATGTGTTTCGACTTTTTTTAAATACATTGAAAAAATGACAAATGGTCAGTATGGGCCAACTGAAGGTCAAATGATATGATGGCGGCCCAGTCTGCAACTTCTCTGGTTTAAACCAAAGATCAAAACTTTATCTGGAGGGACCAAAGACTACCCTGACCATGGAGTAAGAGGAGACTTTGGTGGAGCATGCAGAAGTTATGGCCCAACTTGCGTATGGTTTCTCAAATCGCCAGTTTCAGCACCTTGCTGGAGCGCTTTTGAACAGCCTTGGTAGAAAAAGGACAACAAGTCTCTCAGTAACAACTGGTTGTATGCTTTTCTGACCCGATGGAGTCATCGCGTAGCTTCCCTGGCACCAAGAAAGTTGGAGACAGCTAGAGCAAAGTCCACCACACCTGAGGCAGTTGATCGTCATTTCGAAAACGTAGGTGAAATTATGGACAAGTATCACCTACAGGAAAAGCCTCATCTTATTTATAACGTAGATGAGACTGGTATCCAACCAGACCATCGACCACATAATGTTATAGCCAAACCGGGAAGTAATCCACAGGCTGTCACATCCCCACGGTCAACCACAACCACTTTAATCGGTTGCGTCAATGCCCTTGGTAATTCAATACCACCATTCTTTCTATTTAAGGGAAAGCGATTTTACGAAGATCTTCTCAGTGGATCAACACCAGGTGCACGTTGGGTTATGTCAGACTCTGGATGGTCTAATTCCATTATATTTAGACAGTTTCTGCAGGACCATTTTCTTCCTTACGTCGGTGGAGCTGGAACTGAAGATGACCCTGTGCTGCTTATCTTGTTTGGACATGCGTCACATGTTTCACCAAATTTAATCGAATGGGCGAAGGAGAGATATCTTATTTTATTTGTTCTTCCTGCACATACATCGCACGTTTTACAGCCTTTAGATGTGGCGGTATTTGGTCCCTTTAAAACTTATTATTATCAGGAATGTTCAACCTTTATGCAGAGGAATATGAGTCAATCTGTTACTCGCTATGAAATGGCTAAACTAGCCTGTAAAGCCTACCTGAAATCTACGAGTCCAATCAATATCCAGGCAGCTTTTAAGAAGACTGTTATACTTTCGATCGACAGGAACGTTGTTTCTCAAGAGACGCTTTTTTCTTGTGAATCCTTCCGAGAAGATCGCCCAGTTGAAAAAGTAGCTGCCATAAAATCTGGAAAGGAAGCTGTGCAGGAATTTCTTAGACTAAAATTTGAAGCAAGTCAATCATCCCAGTCAGAAGTGCACCAGTGTCTGTGCAAGAAGCGGAAGATATCTTCTAAACCCAGGCCAGAAGATGGATATCTAGATGATCTTCTAACATTTGACGCAGCCACAAAAGAGAACATGGCACCAAAAAAGTTTACTGCCAAGTCACCCATAATCAATACATTGATCTTACAACAGTCACCTAGTCAACTTTTACATCCCCGAGAATACGAGAAAACAGGATACTAAGAGAGGTTTGACGTTCTCGTAAAGTTACGACAATTTCTACGATAATCTTAGCTAAGATAACGTTCCCTTGCTAAGTTAACGTAAGATAGAATTTAAGAAAAGATACGTCTTAAGATCGTTTATGAAACGGGCCCAATGACTATTAATACGGGAACTTTTGCTTTTCTCGCTGACGATTGATTATCACAGACATAAAAAGTTGACATATGTCCATGTCACAGGCAATATTTGTTTTAACATTTATCGCCATAACCGGAACAGGTACAGTGTAAGTGCGCATGCGTATCTTAAAATGTTTTTGTCACGCTGCTTATCGCAAACAAAAAAGAACTATTCCATTTTGACAAATTAATCATGTTGCTATGTCATATTTGATGTATAATTCTATATATGTCACCATTTTTGTTCACATGTGACGAATTTGATTCATTTTATATTGTGGCATAAGATGCGACTTTTCTTTAATTATGACGACAACGATATCATTTAATATATACATACATTGCAACATAGTTTCGAGTCGGAACACCTCAATAACATTTTTAAAGAGTTCTATTTGCGAACTGTACGGAAAGTACTTTTGAAATAGCTGAGATGATCCGACTGTAGTTTTTCATACTCTGAACACGTCGGCGATTATAATTTGTCGGATCACCTCGGCTATTTAACAATAGACTATTTCCGAACTGTACTGAAAATGCCGATACTACTTACAGTATAGAACATGCTTGACACTGCGAAGATGAATAGTCAATTCTCTAAGTGACTGTCTTGTTTATCATGATTTCTGTGGATTTGTTCTTGCATGTACAGATCTACATTCAAGCAATACATTGTCAATGATTTTTGGTAGTTATTACGCGCCACAGACATCAACTACACGCTGTGTGCATGGTATTCAAAATGATAACAGGGCTCACATTTAGCACTTGCTAACTTTCTTTATGCAAGTTGTGTTTGAAAAATTAAATAACTTATTCCAGTCACTCGACTTTTTCTGCAGTGGCGTTTAAAAGTAGAACTGCTTCTGTCAGGTCAACTCTTTAGTCTACGATTTTAAGTAGTATGTATGCATACTTATTTAGTTTTACATATTTCTCAATGAAATGATCATGTACAACAATTTCGCTTTTCCGATAACCGCGAAAACGCTCAAAATGACTTCAGTCGACACTACAGAATATAGAGGGAGCAGTTGACATGTTTGGCTATAACTTTTTTAATTTTCAAACGATCTTAGAACTACAGGTTGAATAACAAACTGTCATTTGTAACCTTTTGATTTATTAAACTTTTTATAATTATTTTGACGGGGGAATTTGCATTTATATTCAACGCCAGTAAGGAAACTACACAAGGTAATTGAGTATAACTTTAATGCAAACAAAGTTCCAACAATGTCTCTACAAAACCGGAAACAGATGGGTTTTCTATACAAGGGAAGTAACTCATAAAACAACCCGGTACATACTAACGGCCGAACCCGTACTATGTACTGGCGCTATCTCTTTTTCTTTTTATGGAAACTATACATATCTATGTATCTAATACTACTTAAATCATAAAGTGCGATAGTACAGCACAAAATTCCACACCGTAACTGTCATCATAAAATGTTTCTTATCATTATTAGATCTACCCATGTGTCAATGTATACCATGATATATTAAATGTTAAAGTAAACCTATACACCACTTAACATAAACAAAGAAAAATCTATAACATTTGCTCCCTGCACATACATACAAAATAAAATAGCATAAGTAACTGTGAATAAATCCCAACCAAATGTACAGAACATTCTAAATATGGCCATAACGTGAATGTCTAACTATAGTTATAACATAAATAAGTTGTATTAAGGCCTGAGGCTAAAAGCGGATTTTTGGTAACAACCTGATTGTAAAATGTAGTATTTCTAAAGTAATTGCCTGTGGAATCATTACACACCAACATGTATATCCTAGTAAAACACAAATATACAAATGGAATAATAGTACATGTATACATGATATATTGTCTGTATGGGTTAATTAAGATACAGTAACTACATTATTTTTATGTAAGTTCAAAGTCAGATAGGTACTTTGGAGCTCGTGTTGTACGTTTAGGTCTAGAATTGCTATCAGCACATAACACAGGGTTTTCGCTAGCTACTGATGATGATTGGGGTTCTGCGACTTCTAATGAAGGCTCTATAATATGTTGACCGATGATAACTGGTACAAAATCCGCAGAATCACACGATTTGTCTGGAAGTGACAATGTTGTCGGTATTTCAGCAGGAGTAGGGGGTAGCCTTTCATCGCACTGAATTTCACACTCGGAATCAGAATCCCCGTATGACGCTGAATGGAATGAAGTACAGCTGTTTAGGTTAAAATCACTTTGCACACGATAACATTCAGTTTGTTTCACTTTTTATGATGACGCGCGTAGTTGATTCCCTACAAACTTTTTGACGAAACACCATTCACCGTCACACGACACGACTAAGTATCTGTTCCTTGCCTTTATCTTACTTTTATCAGAATAAAGGTACACCAAATCGCCAACACTAACAACATCAGACTTGCGAGTTGTCTGTCCTTTACCCTTGGATTTTTCACTGTAAGAATGGTTGATATTACGCGACTCAAATTGTTGAATGATGACATCTCTGTCTGATATAGGAAGTTGATCATGCGTGAATTGAGATCTTTGCGTCCACATTTCGCGCGAAGACAGACCTGATTTACGTAAGCGCGAATTGAGTCTGGCAACACAAATGGCTAAACCAAGGTTTGAGACCGATCCACCTCCTGGCTCATAACGTAGAAGTTCATTTTCCAACTCCTGAATGGCCTTCTCTGCCACAGGATTTTTGTTAATGTTTTTCACTCGTCCAATCTCAAGGACAATATTAAGTCTACTAAATGTGTCATCAGAGCGTAAAGTCACAAATCCTGGAGCTGGATCAACACGAATCACTGCCGGTGGGCCATCTATTGGATGTAACTCTGAACTTAAACATGCTAAGGCCTCTCTGATTGTGTCACTTTTTTCATCTGTTATAATACTTGCATTGGTGTACGAAGTAACTGTTTCACGTAAAATTAGGATTGTTTGTTGATAGCGTTTCAAAATGTCAGCTGCGAAACGGGCACCAATGCATTCTGGGGGATCCTCACTAGACTGTTCACGAGCACACTCTGGGAACTTTTTTAATGAAGCACATAAGTGACACTGCGCGGTTGTTCGTTCAATCGCACTATGCAAATCCAGTGGCGTTTCATGACTAGTTCAAGTTGATGTCCAGAAGGATGATCTAACTTGATGTGAAGAGCATTGACAAGACCATCAAGGACAGACCGAGGAACAACAATCAACTCAGATGATGGTAGTAATGGAACAGTACGCTTTACCACCAACAAACCATCCTTTGCAATTGAGACATTATGCAGGTAACGTTTTACATCTTTGAGATTGGTGAGCTTCTTTGAAGGACGGGTACCTTGTTTTAAGTGCGCATGTGTGCGTCGAAGATCCGAACACTCTGACTGGATCTGAAGCCAAGATGATCTTGTGGAGAATGGTAGACGTATTGATTGGTTAACTATGTCTTCTACCCGCACCGAACGAACGACTGAGTCCTCAGTATGGCAAATGAAAGTACATATTTGGCAATTAGGCTCAGTGCACTCCTGAGCATTACGGCTAGAAAAGTCTGACGGAACATTTGAAGATCCCGCTAGCTGTCTAACGCTAACTTGGTATCTACTCACAATTGAAAGGAAGGACGTCACCCTAGGACTCGCAGAGAATTCTCCTCGACACAGCTTTTCTATGGCTTGTACACATGGTCGACTATCAGTGAGGGCACAAGCCTGCTTGTGTGATTGTATAATATATGGACTGAAATGCTTCACAGCCGTTGCAATACTCAAGGCCTCGATCTCACATGGCAGCCAAGTTACCTGGTGCTTTCTTAATTTTGCACTGAAAAAACCTGCTAAGAGTAACTCCTGATTCCTAGTTACATATAATGTAGCACCTATGCCCCTCCTAGTTACTGAACCATCTGTGACAATCCAAAGTTGGTCTGAAGGTCTAGGTAGTGCGATGGCCTTGTGGGTTTTAAGAACAGACTGAGCATCACTGAAAAACTTTAAACTGGAATCAGTCCACCTCAATTTCTCCTGGGACTGTTTTCCTGCAACTAGTTCATCTAAAGGGCTGAGATATGACGAGCTATGAGGTATAACTCTGCCCAAAACCTTATAAGCACCAATGAATGAACGTAGGTTGACATGATGATAAGGTGGCTATACGATGGGAACTGGCAGAAATCTGGCCGTTGGACCACACCCAACCCAGTATCACTGTAGACTTAGGACAAATTACTGTTTTAGAAGGTGACAAACGTAAACGGCATTTCAGCAAGATTTCAAGAACACGTTGCCAATTGAACACTAAATCATCTAGAGAATTAGCACCACAATATAAGTCATCAGCAAGTTTGGCTACTACACCCTCCTGAACAAGGTCGCCAAGTACACGACACATTAGTTCTTCTAAAGCTGTCTCGGATCCTGGCATGCCCATGGCACAACGAGTATACACTCTCACACCTCGAAATGGGGTAGCTACACCACAATACTTCATGGACTGTTTTGATAAAGGAATTTGGTAAAATGCACTTGTCAAATCAGTCTTGATGATATACTTCCATTGACCAATTGTACGCAACGTGGAATCTACATCTGGCAGTAGGCTTGGTTGAGGCTTGCTATACCTTCCAACCTCGGAGAATGCTGTAACAAGGCGGTATCCTCCCTGTGGTTTCTTGACAAGAAAGGAAGGGTTAAGATATTCAGCTGTGACGTTCACGTCTTCAGGTTTGCTAAACACACCTTGTCTTTCCAAGTCATCAAACTTTTGTTGCAACTCAACAAGCTTGTTTTTGTTGTACTGGGGTACTCTTCCCTTCCGCTGAGGAGGTAGAACGGGACCCATATTTACTGTAGCTTCAAACTTGCCAGCTGCGCCAGTGTAACCTGTGATACTTGGTGAGAATACTTCATCAAATTTTTGCAATAGTTCTATGAATTGACTCTGAGAAGTCTCTGGTAACATATTGTCAGGGTCCAGGGAAACACAACCAGAATATAACTGAGTACTGTCATTTGATACAATTGATGATACTAATGGTTGTATGTCAGTAGGTGGTTCCATCACTTGCGAATTGTTGGTAATAGTGTATCTAGCAAATGCAACATGCTCATGTTTTAGTACACGTTGAGGCTCAGAGGTATCGTTATTTAATCTGATCCGACCACTAATAGCATCTAGAATTTGAGGTTTAGGCCACAGGGCCTTGTCACATGAAGGTTTAGGTTCAATAGCAATAGTTCCATCAGAGTCTAAGACCTTAGGTAGGTTAATTTCAATAAATGATCCAGGCCAAACAACAGAAGACGGTGAATCAGATCTTAAAACAAAAGCCTGGGTTCTTCTAACAACATTTGTTTGTTTCTTTGCATCGCCGACTCCATAGAATACCTTATCCTCACTACCAATGGAGATTTCATGTTTTGCAGGTCGAATGGCAATGTCATTAGTGGTCATAAATGGAATTCCAGCTAGCACCTCAACATCTAAATCATTGACCACCAAAGCTTCTAGCAGCATATCGCATTTACCCCTTGTCAGGGTTATGTGAGTTTCTCCAACAATTTTGAGAGGTGTAACACCATCCGCCTGTAAGGCACTTTGGTTAGTGCGCCTTATAGGAGCACCTAAGTAATCTGCCACTGAGTGTTTAATCATGCTGATCTCCGCACAACTATCTAATGTTAATTTCAATGGGAAATGCTTATAGAAAACTTTCATAGAGGGAGATTGCTTTGTACAAACGCGTCTAGATACAGGATGCACAACCCTTTGACTATGCGCAGTGTATTGAGAGTCCGACTCTTCACTCTGGTCATCTTCAACTTCCTCATCAGACTCAAGGTTACAAGCTTGGCGAATCTTGCCAGATGTGGTGATGTACTTCCTGTCTTCCTCAGGTAAGAACTTGCATTTACTCAAGAAGTGTTGAAATTTAGACCGACCTGCCTGTTTACATATGGGACATACAAGAGTTCGTTGACTGCTGCGCCTTGGACCTGATGGTGCGCGAAAAGTTGACCGTAGTACTTTTGCGTCAGCTAATGTATGGACTTCGTCTAGAAGACTGTTAATGGCCAATGATATTTCAGGCTTTAACGAAGCTAATGTTCTGGAGCGTAACTCAGTAGCGTATTTTTGTTTGACAAGAGATGGAAGCTGAGAATGAATAAGTCTTAGCCAAGTAAGCACTATAAAATTTTCCACAGTAGGAGTAGTTTCCTCTTCATTATCTGGAACTTCTCCGTGGTGGGATATGGACCCCCCAGCTTTCAAAAGATTGTCGTCAATGAAACTAGCTAATCCCTGATACAAATCCTCGGGTCTTTCTCCAGGCTCTTACTTAATATCGCTGAAATCTAGAAAGTGACCTCCAGTCGACTGGAATCCGTAATGTAACCTAATAGCCTGCCAAATACAGTTAACACTAGTCGAGTTCTTCACTATTGTGTTGCGCGCTATGACCGGGCAATAATTGGCAATTCGGCCTAACATCAACTCCAGGTGTGTAACCTTTTGTGCAGCTGTCCGTCCCCCCTCATGGTCATCATCAATGAAGCCACGTATCGGATCTGCGGCGGTCTTTTTGGTCCATGTTGTGCCATCCACTAAAAATCTGGCAAAATTTTGGTCCAGAGTCAATGTATATTGTAAATTTTGACGCCATGCCTCAAATGAGGTGATTGTCTCATGTTTTGTGAGTTGCCATTGTTTGGGAGCACGAATGTTTTGTGCCATGATTGTTCAATTTAAAGTAAAACTTCACGTTAACATGCAGCTTTTTGCTTGCCTTGCCTTTCCTCTTTTGGAATGGTAACTTCTTACTGTATAATTATCTGTGGCCGTTGTACATGAAGTGGAACTGATGTAGGTTCGTTAACACCGCTGCCACCACGCCAGTAAGGAAACTACACAAGGTAATTGAGTATAACTTTAATGCAAACAAAGTTCCAACAATGTCTCTACAAAACCGGAAACAGATGGGTTTTCTATACAAGGGAAGTAACTCATAAAACAACCCGGTACATACTAACGGCCGAACCCGTACTATGTACTGGCGCAACCACTCGCATTTATATTAAATTTAGTGTAATTCGGCCGAAAGAAATGCGAACTCGTCTCATTAAACTTGTAATTTGAAGAATGTGCTTGAAAACACTGAAAACATACAAGCGGAATTAAAAAGAAAGTTCAATTCTCATTCTAGAGGTAGTTTTCAATAAAAAATCAATTGAAATTTAGGCGGGGGAATTTTGAGTTAGATAAAGTCACTAATAATTTATTTTGCCCGTTCGGCATTCTATTCGGAGATTTACGGAGATTACCGAACTTTCGAAATTTCCGTCAGCGTCCGGACGAGTGTTCTATATAGAAGGATGTGTCATCATTGTATTGCTCTCTAGGATACTATGCATGCGTTGCAGTTTTTTAATGAATAAAAAAACGGAATCAGTGTAATATTAGCAAAACTAAAAAAAAAATACAAATGTAATTGAAAATTTGAATGTCCCAATTAGTATTTTAAAGGCTTATTTTGCAAGTTTATGATTTAATATTGAATCAGTTATGGAGGTATACATAAGTGCCATATGCATTTTATATTTCTATACAGCGGTTGTTTAAAATGATAAATAAAACTGGTAGGAAATTGCAGTTGTCCTAGTTGTCATGCACGTTTTGAATGGAGTTAAGAGTTAGCTAGTCATTAGGTTTTCGTTTCCTATTGGGGTTGAATCACACTTTTCATTGTACTTTTAATATAAACATGTTTTAAAAAAAATAAGGAAAATGTGAAAATATGAAAATGTTTTTTATTTTTGCAACACTATAGGCTTAAATATTAAAATCCCTCTGATAAACTATTGAATTGAATACAATTATTTTAATGAATTTAGTAAAAAAGTGTCAAATTTTCACCCCCCGCCCCCTTCCTTCCATTGTTTATCACTAAAACAACACCACGAAAGATTTCTGTGCTTTACAGACACTTTCATTACATATATACATACATATATTTGATAAGTTATTTGAAAGCGCCTGGCTGATGTAGTAAAAAGCATACGATTCTAATAGACGGTCACAAAAGGCCAAGGTACACAACATGGGGTCAAATGTTATTGTACTTGCTTCCGCTATACTTGTAGTGAAGGGGAAATCGATAATAAATTGATGTGTTGTATTTAAAGTGCTAGAAGAATAGTAACCTTGATACCTAATCTGGTCACTTCACAACCGACTTGGGTGCCAGGTCCCCCTTCGTTTCCGGTGGAACCAGGCCTGTGAAGGGATCGTAGATGACGCCACGACGAGTATAATTATTCTCTTAAAATTTTGTCTCGCAGACCCGATCCATAGCGTCACGGACCTATATACTATAGGTCCGTGATAGCGTCAAAAACTTCTTAAAACAAAACAAAAGGAGGTCTTGCTACACAAATCCTAAGACAACCGAGAAGATAAAAATATTTATTGCATTGTTGTTAAACTTTCAATAATGGTGGATATATTACATTATATGATAAAATTGATCAATGGAAACTCCCAAGTCCGGACACTCTCCAGTCCAGAAACTTCCTCACACCGGACAATGTTCTCGGTCTTGTTTTTGTTCCTTCTATGTAGCATATGAAAACATCCCCTACACAGTCCGGATCCTGCCTACTCCAGAATCCGGACGAATTTTTCGGTCCAGACGGTTATTTACACAAAAATAAAACTTCACGAAGCGGACGATAATTTTTCGCAAAAACACGTCAGTATAATGACCGGAATTTGAATGGAGCCATAAATAGTTTCATTGCCATAGGGTGTAGAGAGACGTTTTCGAACAATCGGGAAAAAAGGAAGAACAGGTATATACGAGGTGCAATAATTATGTAAACAACGCTGCGAGATTAATTGGGTCGATAATGATGTGAAATCATGCGGTTTAGCGATTGATGACTAAAGGTAATTAAAGGATGAGCAGTAAGACTGATAAAATCGTGTAAACTACATAATAGGAGCGTTCAAGCCTTAAGCAATGTTGATCAAGTAGTTGATAATATCAATAAGACGAATAATATTGTCGGATATTTAATTACTGCTTGGTTAATCCTTTTGTCCAGGAATGGTCGGTAGTATAATACAAATTCCTTCTTTAGATGTGTATAACCATTTTAAACAGAAGTTTGAATACGAAGATTATCTTGATCTGGTTTATCACGATTTACAAAACTTAGATTAAACATTTTACCTTTACGTATTTCAACTGGACGGTATGGGAGAAATAGGATAGATAGAAATTTACGTTAGTGTTTGTGTTGTAACTCTTATGACATTGAGGACTGTTTTATTTTATATGTTTATGCCCATCTTTTAACGATTTACGTCGAAAATATATCCCTAAATAATATCGTAAAAAGCCGTCAATATTCAAATTTCTTGAGTTGCTCAAATGTAAAAACAAAGTAACTGTATGCAACGTATCTTAGTTTATAAAAGATACTTTAAAACAAAGATCTTTACCATTTCCATAATTCCATTTTCACCTTCAAACAATATTTGCCATTTTTTCACATTTTCTCTTTAATAACGTCATATGATTAGTTTGTCGTCTAAAACTTGTTGTAATCCCCCTGTTTTCTTTTTCTCTTCCGTTCGTTTCATGTTCTCATGCGATGTATTGTATATTTGTATTTTGTATGTGTTTTATGACGATGTACCATGTGCAAGTCAAAACAAATAAATTTTCTGTTCTGTTCTGTTAATCATTTTATTGCTTTTGAAAATGATTTGTCATACTACAATTTACAATATCAATTGATCACCATATGCTTCTTGTATTGTAAAGACGCATTTATTTATTAAATGTGATCAGGCATGATAAAATTTATACATTGTTACAATAAAACAAGTCAATCTTCGATATCTTACTTTGAAGATACAGTTATACTGAAATAACAATTGGAATAGTATATTGTATACCTAATCATAAACGTCATCTAATTTGACATGTGCAAATAACTCCCAACTTGCGTGTGCTAAAACAGTGATTATAATATTTCTCTTATCGACAAATTTCAATCAGTGGTATTACGAACTGTAACTGGGACCAATAACAATATACATGATCAAATATAATAATGGTAATGTTTATGTAACGTTGCCTCTTGTGAACAATGAGAGATTTTTTCTGCGACAAACATGTATACAAGAATAAAGTATTTTGCCTACTGACACTTGATGAGGAAATCCTCTCTAGTCCGGAATCCCGTTCAATCCGAACTTCTTGGTTTGTCCGAAGGGTGTTTGGATTAGGGAGTTTCAAATTGTGTAAATTATTATACGAATCCACGATGCGTTGGCAATGTTGAATAGTAACATACGTTTTGCGTGGTATTTGAGGGGGTACTACAGTATCTTGCGTATTTAAAAAAAGTACCCAAAATTATTTGTAATTTCAATTTGAATTGGAAATGGCAAGACAAAGTGTTTAATACACATGCTAAGTGATACGACTTCCTTTTTTTTCTTTTGTATTTCATGAGCAAAACCTGGAACATATACGGTCCCTGGCAAAACATTTGCCTATCACATAAAACATTTTCAATAATAAATTATCTCGCGTTTCATTAACAAAATCGAACTCCAATATATTTCTCTTTATGTGCATAAAAACTTAATGTTTTAAGCGTTTATCGGATTCATAGATCTAAGATAGCCCGAGCCTTCATGTTAATGTGTTATACCAGTTATCAATCGGTGATCATTGGAAAACTTACGATCACTTACGGAAACTTCCGTCAGACAAATTGACTGCTGACCAGTAGCCCTATCGATATCGATCTGCATCGGCTGCATTTATCTGATGAGCGATATTGTTGTGTATGATACATTTCACATGTTTTAATAGTCTAATCAGAATTATCATGCACAACTTGTCAGTGCCATCTTTCGAAAATAACGTTAAGCGGAACTCCAATTCAGCAAGTGAAAATACTGGCCTAATAACGCAAGCAAGAAAAATGTTAAATTGGACCCCTGTGATAATAGATTATGTTCGTATCTACTGCGTTTATGTTTTTATAATAAATACAGACACATGTATAATTAACTTTTTGTTATTGAATTTATTTGTTTTTCAGCAAGGCGAGCATTAGATCAAGTTAATTCATATAAGAAGAGACAACTATAAAACTCGAAAGAGGTAATGTACTGTCATTAGTTAAAGATTAAACTTTTAAATGTTCAAGACAGCTTCATGTTTGCTTACCTATACTTACAGATACTGAAACATATGAAGATGTAAGTTTCATAATACATGTAATGTACTTACTGTTCCTTCAAGTAAACCTTCATTTGAACCATAAGACAGTGTGTCTATTTATTTACTGGTAATGTGATGTGTTTTACAGATTAAATTCAATATGATTTCTTAATTATTGTACTCGTTTTATTCTTTGTGTAATCGTTCATGTTTATATTTTCATGTCTCCAGCTTTTCGGGTGCACGCATTGTTTACAGCGCTTCCTGTTTGAGGTCTATATCTACTAATATTATACTCGATGCCCTAAAAGTATTATGACAACGAATAAAACATTATTTGCTTCTGTTAATCCTCTTGAAATATTTTGTTTTATAGATTCAAGTTGGTGACGGTGTGGATGCAAAGTGGTTCAGTGGAGGTGCTTATAAGGCAATCATTAAACAATTGAAATGAGTATGTATCGTTCATGTTATAATTTCTATAATGTATGATTCACTATGTGAGTGCACATAATTGTTGAATCATGAGGGAGTTGTGGTTAATTTATTCAGTGACAACAGATATAAATGAAATTCATTTCTGTGTATAATTTATTGTACTTTTATCTTATTGGTAATAAAATGATATGTTTTCAGTAATTTGATTACAATGAAGTCAACTAAGGTACTGCATCATGTCTGTTTTGTTATGTAGCTACATTTCTAATCACAATGATGTATGTCTTGAAGTGTAGGACCTATTTTGTTTTTTCATGTTACTTACAAAACAATTAAAAATGAACATCTGAAGAAACCAAAACACATGATTAAAGATGCCTATGCTATTTTTCTCTGCATACTCTCATAATACGCCGTCCTAATACGATCATGTACATTAAAACACTGGGCTTAGCACAATGGAGTTTTACTTTATCATTTTACATCAATGTGACACTGGCTTCTAATTCTTGGATTGTGGAGTTCATAGTTAAACCTCGCCGCTGGCAGGGTTCGTGGTTAAAATATACAAATCATGAGAATTGTGTTCTACCAATCGATCCTTATGTCTACCACAAATACTAATGTGACTATGTCTTCGTAATTTGTAATCTAAGAAAATATATTTGTATAGCACTTCGATGTTTTTTTTTCAGTGTATCATGTGGAGTTTGATTTTAAAAAGCACGGAGGTAAATGTCAGTGTTGTTCATCACTACAGTGTGACTAAGCTCATAATTCGACTATGTTACATAGTGCAATGACTTTGAACGAAAAGAAGCACGGCATCAACTACAAAATTTAACATTATATACAGTGATTGTTCAAATGTAGAATAGTATCTACCAGTCCAGTGTTCCATTTGTTTAAATGATGAATATGTTGTGACATTAGAGATGTGATCAAACAGTTTCTATATAAACCGAGTAAATCAATTATTCCTATTTCCGGATGAGAAGGTTTTTGGCCTGGGGCGATAGCCCAAGGCCATAGTACCTATACCACATTTCAGATGCTGTCCATGTGACATTATTTCCTAAGTAATAAGTACACACTGTCATGCACTTGGAGTTAGTAGTTCAGCATATGCCACTTTACATCGCATTTTAAAAACGTTGAACAGTGTTAACATCTAATAGAAAAGCATATTCAGTCAATGTTTAAGAATTTCTAATCCTTTATAGCACATTGGTTTATACATGTGTATAATTTTCATGTGTATAATTTTCATTCTAATACAGTGAAATTCATGCGCTGTT
This sequence comes from Mactromeris polynyma, assembly GCA_032209605.1. NCBI lineage: Eukaryota > Metazoa > Mollusca > Bivalvia > Venerida > Mactridae > Mactromeris > Mactromeris polynyma. Next base: position 13,171,311 of record JASFXZ010000020.1, on the reverse strand, counting down.
GTTACTACGATTTCATTCATGAAAATAGCTGGCCGTATATTGGGCACTTGACTCTACGATGGAATTCATTCATAAAAATAGCTCCAAGAGAATCTCACTGAAAGGGGCTCCAAATAGGTCTGAAAAAGTCACGGTCCACGCTGTCGGTCGCCATCGGAGCCAGTTTGCGCATTTGTGATCAAAGTAGCGATACAATTGCGATTGGCGGAGCGACGACTTCCTGCTTTAAAATTTAAATGATTTATGAATTAATTACATTGACCGCCCCTTCAGCAGCCTCGTAAATTTCGATACACTTACGGTACATGTGTATACAAGTGGCACTATTGGAAGTCGGAGTCTATCGCCTGTCAATCACGTTAATAGATGAAATCCGGAATTCGCTAAGAAGATGTTTTTACCAGCGGTACGAATACAGTCATATTGTAGGTACTTGCAACTTGAGTCTAAGGTTTTGCATAACCCGCACGCGGAATGTGGCGTCATCACAGTACTTTCACTTTGAGTCAAAATTTGACTATAATAATATGAGGACGAATTCGAGGTTGACAGATATAGGTAATCATTATGATATTATTTGTAAAGTCCAACATAATGCATGCAAAAATCTACGTTTAACGTTGTAGATACAGTTTAAACTGACGGATAAAACTACGATCGGAACCATACCCCACCCACTGGATTTAAACAGCGGTTGTCTTGTTTACATTCAATTATTCATTGCAATGCTAAATGGTAGCATACATGAACAATTTCAGCGATATTCTTGCTATGAAATATTGTCATCTGTACTATATGACGGCAACCTTATTACTTTATAACCTTATTTATAAATCTTCAAAAAGTAGACTTAGGATTTTGATGGATACATGTTTTCCGGTAAATCAGCGTTAATTTTGAAAAAGAAAGATAATAATCAAATGTACCTCATGATATCAAGATTTTTTTAAAAGCCATAAATGTAAGTTTTTATTCCAAAATAACAACAACAGAAACAAGGGCTGAGTACGGAAAATCTAGTTTTTGTTATATCTATATTGATATAATTCAAAACAAAACTCGATAGCATAAGCTAGTCTACTTTCTCTCCTTTCCAAAAAATACTTTTGTTTAAAAAAAAATACTTAACAGAATTTTGTGTGCATTTACCGGAATGTACAACATCATCAAAAGTCATTCTACATGATGTACAAATTTACTATACAGTGTATAGAGTTAATCTAGCGGTATTTTTTTACCGGTATATTTTGTACCGCAGGATTAAAGGGAAATACCCATATTTATACTAATCCGGAGTATGTCTAGGTAGTTTTAGAGAAAAAAAGTTCGAATAGCAAACATGCAATTCTCACTATTAAACCTTGATAAATGGAGATAATCAAACGGAAACTTGAACATTGAAACTATAAGCCATACCGGATACATGTGTGACTGCTTGTCATATTTTTTGTTTCTTCCAATTGCCAACTGTCTGGACATTTAAACCAGGGTTAGGGTTATCACTGATGCACAAGATATACTGACTTGTATAGATATTGCACATAAATAACTAATTGAAAAATACTGGAAACTTAATATGGAAATACAGTAGTAAATATGATAATTTGTTTACAAACAATTAACTAGATGTACACAGGGCAGGCAAATCCATTCAGCTATCTGCAGCCCCAGGCATTTAGCACTAACAGCGCTTTGATTTTAATTAGTGTGTGCATTGAGGATTGTGTGTTAATACCTGTTTAATTATATTTTGCTTTCATGTGCATTATACTACTATTGTTGTATGTACTAAATTGTTTATTATAATGTTTATTTGAGATATTTCAAGAACAAGAGTTAATTTTAAGTTTATGTTTCTTTACAACATTTTAAGTCATTTTTTTATAAACTGTATATAAAAATCGTATATTTTGTCAACTTTTTAACATGTATTGAGAGATGTTTTCTTTCTTCATAATGTATCTAAAACGATTTATGCAGCATTTTCTCTAAGAAAGTTCTAAGGTTTTTGGTCAATTTCTTTGAGAACAATCTCAGATATTTGGCCATTTTAAGGTTTTTGAGTCAATTTCCCTTAGAAAGTTCTTAATTGTTTTGGTCAATTTCTCTTAGAACGTTCTTAGTTTTTTTGGTCAATTTCTCTTAGAACGTTCTTAGTTTTTTTGGTCAATTTCCCTTAGAACGTTCTTAGTTTTTTTGGTCAATTTCCCTTAGAAAGTTCTTAATTGTTTTGGTCAATTTCTCTTAGAACGTTCTTAGTTTTTTTGGTCAATTTCCCTTAGAACGTTCTTAGTTGTTTTGGTCAATTTCCCTTAGAACGTTCTTAGTTGTTTTGGTCAATTTCCCTTAGAACGTTCTTAGTTGTTTTGGTCAATTTCCCTTAGAACGTTCTTAGTTGTTTTGGCCAATTTCCCTTAGAACGTTCTTAGTTGTTTTGGTCAATTTCTCTTAGAACGTTCTAAGTTTTTTCGTGTTTTGCTGATGAAATTATGTGTAATTTTATTAAATGTATTATAAAAATAAAGAGAGTTCGTACTTTTTCGTCTTCATTTTCATTTTTTATATGCATTTTTAACAGTGAAAAAGCCTTAAAACTGGAGGTACAACTGGGAGTAGTGTACGAAGTCCCTTTTTAAAATATAACGTGTTATTCATACATTGCTTGATTAATTCGGTGTGTGATGCTGGATTTCTGTTTGTCCACTGACATGTTGCTAAATACACTGACGTGATCTCACATTTTGACATGATATGCAATATCATTTAGTGATTATTGTTTTTTTTTAGTAAGTACTACTAATGTAAGTTTGTCGGTATTTCATTATTTATTTCTACCGTGATAATGATTGTGATTTATGTTAATATGTTTAAATCAATGATGCATAATGTGGTCCTAATGTACATGCATTATGTTCATTATCATGAAAGTTTTGCACACTATCAATTTCTATTTATATTTAACTGTCCATACAAAAACTAGTGTGTTCCTTATTTAATTCCTCATAAACTACTACTTAAACTACAAGTGTACTTCATATACATTAATAGATAGTTACACATTAAATCATAATAAACACATACTGTTAGTTTACATTAGTGTTTGTTCTATTTCATTTTGTTCACGCAGATGTGTGCTGCATGAGGCAGCAATTTTTTAATTGTATACAAATTAAATGCACTAAGCTCTTGTTTCATCTAGACTCGTTGTGCATGCTTTGAGAACAATTGATCAGGTTGACATAAGGTAGGCCGGCGTATCCCGATATATTTATGAATTCGCGCAGCGAATATATACCACGTGACCGAGTACACAAGTAAACAAGACAAAATGGCTAATTCATCGCCTCCGACTGCCGACGTAGTAAGTGTTTTTCTTCATTTCATGATGTAATCAAATAACTATACGATGTTTTCGACAGTCTTTAGATCCGACATACGTCTTACATACAAAGACAACTTTAGTTTTCTTTTTATCGTTGAAATATTGACGTAATTGGAAATTTTTGATAGCGATGTATACTACGATGGGTCATAAGACACCACCTTGTAGGAATTTGACTCTTGCAAGTGACATCTCTTGTGGACTATGTGATGAATACTAGGAATTTGTTATTATTTTGATGTCACTTTTTTTCAGATAGCTAAGAACAATTGATTTACATCATCATAATTACTAATTGACAAGTTAAAGCGATATTGCAGAAATTCATAGAAATCTTCTGTAGTTATGAATTGACCACTTATAAGTTACGAATGTGAGGTTAATATACATTGTGTAACTTAAAAACCTCTTCTTGTTTAGTGTTGTCATTAATTATGTTATTAAGTGAGAAATTATTCACAGAGAATTCTATTTCACCAACAATGAAACAAGCTATGTACAGCTTCAGGCCCGGTTCCACCGGGGGGCCAAGGGGGGCACTGGCCTCCACCCAGTCGGCTGTAGAGTGACCGTTTATACTCCTAATATAAAATAATAGCCACTGATTAGGTCTTAAGGTTACTATTCTTTTAGCACTTCAAATACAATACATTGATGTATGGTCGATTTCCTCTTGTGTGCTAACGGTATAGCGGAAGCAAGTGCAAAAAAAGTTGGCTCTCTGATGTGCTCATCGGCCTTGAGACCGTCTAGAAAACTCGTATGCTTTGTTTTCACTCTACAGCAGACAGGCGCTTTCAATTTCCTTATTATGTTGAAAGCGTCTGTAAAACACAGATTATTGAGCATCGTACGTAACAGAGACAGAGATCACAATTTGCAAGTCCATTTTCATTGTTTATTCTTTATTCAATCTAAATGTTAAGACCACCTCAATAAGAAGACCAGTTTTCAAGGGCTTCTACTAAGCTTCTTGCTCTTTTTCTACCGGAACAACATGGTCACATTCTCCAAGGTCCCAGCTCCGTTAGCAATGTGTTTATAACAGACGCCCACTTTGTCTGAAAGATATATAGATACTCTTCATGAGAGTAGCCACACGTTGAATTGTATGAATGATATACAACAACATTCAAAAACAAAATCATGAACATATTTTCCAAACACTGGACATTATAATTATGTCATGAGAAAATTCATGAATAAAAATAGGATGTAAATACTATCTGTGAAGCAGGGGTACAATCACTATTCATATGAATTGAGGCAGCAGTAGACCCTCATTTTCCAGTTATTGATTACAAAGGACATAATCTACTATTAGAGCAGAACTGTCATAAAATCATGTCTATCAAAATGCTATTTGATTTTATTAATAGACGAAAATCTTTAAATAACAATTCAAGATAATTACCTCACACACTGGAAATATCCTACTCCTCAGGCTGATAAAAGTGATATGTGGGGTCATCCAGATCATAGTCAAGATCATACATGTCTTCTGTGTTAGAGCTTTAGCATTCAAACTTCAGCTTAAGTAAATAACATATACATTAAAACATAAATGTCTTATGTTTTACAAGTCAAACATTATTAATAACGAGAAGGCCATAATGGTCATGATCCGCGTACGTTAGTTTGACAGCTCAAACATTACAATCAGAAATAATTTAACAAGGACATTAGTATGTGTATAAGCAAAGTGATCACACTCCCAATAGCCAAGTTTTATGACGAAGCTTATTAATCGTCAAGGACGCCCCCGCCATACCTTGTTTCAAAACTACTTACCCATTTGTGTTTTCCTGGAAAATATTGACTTATTGTTGTCTTCGATTATCATATTTCATTCAAATGTTACTAGTTTTAATGATTTGATAAGTGTCTTTACAATGATGTAGTCATTAATGACGTCACTCATAATATAAATATATGCTTTCCAACAATAGTTTCGTTATTGGCGTAAAGGAAAACTTTTTTTTGTATTTTTTTATACCTATTGGATTTGTTCATGCCTCATCGGAAATTTAATACCTTGACGGATATTTTCATACCTCATCGGAAATTTTCATATCTTATCGGAAATTTCATACCTTGACGGATATGTTCATACCTCATCGGAAATTTTCATATCTTATCGGCAATTTCATACCTTGACGGATATTTTCATATCTCATTAGAACTGTTCATACATGGACGGATATTTTTATACATCGTCTGATATATTCATGTTTCGTATATTGATTAACGACTTTTAATGCCTATTAAATGTTCAATTCCAATTATAGGGACCTTACCCAGAGACAGCTATCCGTATTATCCACGAACATCAGGATTCGGATCAAGGGGACGAATTCGGGGTCACTTTGCGAACACATGAAACCATCGTTAACGACGAGATAATACGGCAACATTATCTTGTTGATGTGGAAAGACGTGGACCTGCTAATAAGATGAGAATCAAGTACGTTTTCTCATATATACCTAAACCCCACACAAAACCCCACCAAAGTACACAGTAATTTTCCCCGTGTATTAATTATGTAGGGAAATTTGCAATTGTTGAGAAAGAACTTGCTAGTACTAGGCACCGGTTGGTACTTTAATTTTACGGTCTGACTATCGCATATAATTAAATGCTTTCAATAGCGTTAAAAGGCTATCAAAACGTGATAAGGGAGACAACAAAGAGCGCTTATTTATAATAGTGATAAGGTAAGTGCGATGGTCTCCCTTAGTTTTATATTTTTGTGTATTTAGAAATACAATAAATATGTTAGTACGTGTGTTTTTGTCTAGATTGCCCATTTACCAAGTGTTTTTTTTTTTCAGGGATGATGATGAAATAGTTTTGTTGAATAACATTTTTGTTCCTGAGAAAACGCACGATGAAGTTATACATTTATTTCACCATGTTAAAGTTGATGGGAAAACAAGATTCCGACTGGTATAGTTTTCAACATGTCTAAAAGCTTTTATAAGTATTTGCGTATTTTTAAAATCATTTACCAGTGCTTAATATAATATACATTATCATAGAGTTTAAATCATACATTATTATATACTGTAATTGATACATGTTCTATTATAAATTAAGGTTAGATATTTACTTGATAATAGTGAACTTTAAAAGCATTGTTATCATTTGGTGATGATGTTGACGTTTCCACCTCCTTATTTGAATCTGTGAAGCTTCAGTTTTCATTGTTTGCATTTAATATAAAAGGAAGCGAATACAAATGTTATACTGCCTCATGTTTATAATCACCTAACTCATTTATCAATGTTTATACACTGAAACATTGTATAGTACTATCTCCTCTGCTTAGAATCAATATCAACAATACAATAAAAACATCAATCAGATTACGTTGACTAAAGGGAAACAATCCAAGTACAAAGTTTGGCTTAATGAGGTTCAATAAACTGGGGAGTTCACTCATGTATTTTGTCAAGACTTTTTGGATGTACTTTTGCTTCAATGCCGCATTTACAACACTATGTATTTTCACTGAGCATTTTCACTACGCCATTGCTATCATCAGCACCTTCATATATACGAGTATTATGGAGAAAAGGAACAACAGAAACAACAACACAAATCGTATGTTGCTGTTTCTGTTCCCGGTCACCATCATCACCATAACGATTATATCGTTCTATCATTCACTATTTTTAACAAAAATAAAATCATGGAGGATAAACGAGCTAAATCTACAATCGCTTGTATTGTTATTCTCTTCAGGTGATTCGGAGAAATAAAAATGGGAATCGAACCCGGGGCTATGATAAATGGATGAAAATAAGTGCGACATTGGCTCCTGACATTAAACAGAAATCAAGTAATATAGCCTTATTATGTATCTCATAATGCTTAATTCATCATTCTTTTATGATTTTATTAATTTAATTTATTCAGTTTTAAATATACTGAAAATAAAGGGGATTAGACTTTCCTCACTTGACCTGTTTGATTAAAAATAGACACATGACTGTATTAACAACTTCCAATCGAACTGTTAACAGCTAACCGTATTACTTTCACAGTTCATTCTCCCAGTATGCTATTGATTTAAGAATGAACATCCATTTTTGTTAAATCCCCTCCGTATGTTTTACTAGCTGTCTCTTTCCCTAAGTACTTTCCTTTGTCTCACCCCCTCAACCCTCTCTCTCCTCGAACAACTTTCTGCTCTGTCCATCTCCCTTGGTCCCTCTCCACCACTGTCTCTCTCCCTTTAATCCCATCTCAATATGTGTCTCCTCTAAATCCCCCATCTGTTCATCGCCACTCTAGGAAATAACATTCAATCATGGACAAATACCTTAATGTGCAGAATAGCACATTCTTTCATATTGCATGTTGTATTGTGCAGGACAATATATCGCAACCCTCGAATATCGCTCAACAATGCTGCACTTTTATTGCTAAATATTTCTTTGTCTTAAATGTACTACAAATTCGCATAAACTTCTGTATTTTTACCATTCAGATGACCAGCCAATCGTGAAGAAAGTAGAATCAAAGAGTTTGGGTTACAATGGGGTTTGTAGAAAGGTTTACAGGCGTTACAAAACAAGGAGTCGTGGTTTATATATTGATATTAGTGAGCATGGGCTAATTGCTAACAAACCTGCTTCAACAAACGGCGATAGGACAAGTATGTTATCTTAATTTGATAAATCTATTTACTCAGTACTTATCTGCAGGAGCAATAATACATTGTTGCATATATGGTAGGGTTTGTAACATAGTCCTCAAAAAGTTTGCAACTTTATTGGCGGAAATATTATTTAGCGTAAATGTCTTAGTTCACAGATGACATGTACTAGTATATTTATTTACTATACAATATCACAATTCTGGTTTCGGCGATTATAGTGCAACCTTTCCAGAACTGTCTTCTCTGAAGCAACAGCCTCTCTTCAAGGATTGTATAAGTTTGACTGTGGTAAGCATTAACAGTGAAGTTAACCTCTTTAGAGCAACAGTCTGTAAATAACAACCAAAAAGTGCGTTTCCCAAGGAAAGAATGCATTGTAATCCGCTTAAGATCTGACAAGGCATAATATTTTGAAATACTTTACCCACTTCGTTCTTGGCTCTCCCATAGCTTAATGAGACAATCCAGCCGGTTTGTTCTGTTGGTAGACACTGAGCTGGCACCAGGGATGTCCAGGTTTGCTTCCAAGACGGGGCAGGCCATTTCATTTCCTTTAGTAGTATTTGGCTACAGTCATTTGTCTTCCACCTCTGATTCATTTGAAGAAGTTTTCATCTCACATAGACGGGCTATTTTAAGCGCTGGTTGACTATTCCATGAAAGTTGTAAGGTCAACTGTCCACCATGCATGTTTGAAAATGTTGAAAATGGCGTTTTATACGCTCTTGAACAACTTTTATTTTATGGACGGACGATCAGTTACACATAAAATTGTTTCAAGAAAGATTTCTTGACTGTATTTACCCGAAGTTTAGATTCTCCTCGGTTATTCTTTTAATTTTTTCTTCTTTTGTCTTTAGAAATTATTGTGAAAAGTCTTCATTACACCCAAGACAGTAATGGCTATCTGACCTGGTTTGCCTATTATTTGCCCACTGAATTCGGCATTGGATTTTCTTACATTGAGTTTTAAACAATGCTAAAATTGATATTAGCGCAAAATTGCCGGAACTCACTAGGGGTCGTTATTTTTACTTCAAAACGAGTTCAGCAATTCGATTTTAAAATGGCGGACGTACAGAGCGCTGTTTACTAGTTGGTGAAAACAATACACATTGCTAAAACCGAAGCAAATTGAAATATTTTATAGCAATATGCAGCGTTTTGTATAGATGAATATTCACATTGGAGGTTTAGTAGTGAAAGTTGAAAAAATGACTCAATTGTTTCACAGTATCATTTTGTTTTTGTTTGAAAATGAATTCAAGTGTAAGTAATTGTTCACCACATATATTTTTGAAAGGAACAACCGGACAGGCTTACAGTTAGTGATGATATTTAGAAACACTTTACCCACTTAGTTCTTGGCTCTCCGTAGCTTAAAGAGACAATCCAGCCGGTTATCATGAGCTATCATCAGAGATGTCCAGGTTTCCTTCCAAGACGGGGCAGGTCATTTCATTTCCTTTAGTAGCATTTGGCTACGGTCATTTGTCTTCCACCTCTGTTTCCATCTAACATAGACGGCTATTTTAAGCGCTGGTTGACTATTCCAGGAAAGTTGTTAGGTTAACTGTCCACCATGCATGTTTGAAAAATGAAGAAAGATTTCTTGACTGTATTTACCCCGAACCATAGATTCTCCTCGGTTACACTTTTATTTTTTTCTTATTTTGTTTTCAGAAATTATTGTGAAATGTCTTCATTACAACCAAGACAGTAATGGCTATCTGACCTATTTTGCCTCTTTGAGTGATATAGATGAAAAACGATATATTTTTATTGGACACGATGGGGTGTCTTTGAAGGTAATACTATATATATATAAATATTATTATGAGTTTGAATATTATTTGCCCACTGAATTTGGCATTGGATTTTCTTACATTGAGTTTTAAACAATGCTAAAATTGATCTTCAAGCAAAATTGCCGGAACTCACTAGGGGTCGTTTTTATTACTTCAAAACGAGTTCAGCAATTCTGATTTTAAAATGGCGGACGTACAGAGCGCTGTATAATAGTTTGTGAAAACAATACACATTGCTAAAACCGAAGCAAATTGAAATATTTTATAGCAATATGCAGCGTTTTGTATTGATGAATTATTCACATTGGTGGAAAAGGTTTAGTAGTGAAAGAAGAAAAAGATGACTCAATTGATTCACAGTTTCATTTTGTTTTTGTTTGAAAATGTAATGTAATTTTGCACCACATATATTTTTGAAAGGAACATCCGGACTGGTTTACAGTAAGTGATGACAAACATGGGGCTATTGGAAGCAATGTTTCCTTTAGAAAAAATGGTAAGATTTCACGATTATATTAACTAAACATTAAACTAAAGAACTTCAGATAAATAAAGCTTCAAATTCAGATGTTTACGTAGTTTTTCTGAAGTTAACCAGTACATCACAAACGAATGAGTTACTTCTAAAATCTATGATAAAAGAGTTGAATTCTATATTGTAAATTGTCATTTGGAAGGACATGTTCACTGTGCTACATCTTATGGTGTTTACATCTCAATATTCATTCGTTTGTGGATGACTTAACAATAAATCGCAAATGTTGTATATTTACAAAGCTTCCAATACATATATGATAAATCTCGTACAACATTTTCTATCGTCGAAATCTGCCTCTTATTAATAAGTAAAACGACATTATAATGGAACATATAGGACAATGTATTTCACATTCGTTGTTTTACGTTGGTGCGATATTTTAAATTCCTGAGATCCATGAACATAAGTATATCACAAATGCGTTCAATTAATGCATAAAAAAGGTTTAGTAAGTGAGGTAAGTGCCCTACATATTTGATGGTCTACCCCTTTACAGTTGGTCATCATGCTTCCCCGTGTGCTTGTACTATGGCAGTACGAGTTTAATTACAAAACTATGCAGACTTTATCTTTTATAGACATGTATTTGGCTTGCAATGAGGATACCGGAAAGATAGTAGTATCAACCAATAAATACCGTTTTGAAGAAATACCAGTTGACTATCTTGACAGTGGTGCAGGTTCCACAATGGATATCATCACAGGGATAGAAGTATCAGACCGTTTTGAAGAAATACCAGTTGACTGCATCACAAAGATATGCGTTCTCATCTAAAATTAAAATTCTCATATGCCATATATCAATATTGGACGTATTTTAGCATTTTTATCACAATTTTGTGTCTTTTTGTGAGTATTTTGCCAGATACAGCATATGTATCAACACAGTGTTCCATTTCCAGTCATTTTGTCTGATTTATGGTCAAAAGATATGCTGTATCGTGTATTTCGGTTCGTCTATATTGTTGAAAGATGCTGAAAACCCTTCTGCGACAACTAAAAACTTTATAGGATGCCTCATTAACATTATTTAGGACTTTTGTTCTTGTGTGCTAGTTTTGGATAAATTTTATGTAAAAAAAACCATTATTGGCATATTCTGAAATGTGTGGCTCGATATTAGCGAAATATGCTAGTTACATCATATTCATATTTGCAGGATGCCTATATGTTATAATTACCACAGTTTAGCATATCACCAGAATGTGGATGCTGATATTGTAAAAAAAGTCGATTCATGCATCCCAAAATATTTTGGATGCTGGATACCCAAATATTTGATAAACTGGCATCCGTTTGTTCTGGATGCTAGAATCAAGTTATTTCGGATGCTGGCATCCAAATATTCTGGATTCTGGCATCCGTTTGTTCTGGATGCTAGAATCAAGTTATTTCGGATGCTGGCATCCCAATATTCTGGATTCTGGCATCCGTTTGTTCTGGATGCTAGAATCAAGTTATTTCGGATGCTGGCATCCCAATATTCTGGATTCTGGCATCCGTTTGTTCTGGATGCTAGAATCAAGTTATTTCGGATGCTGGCATCCCAATATTCTGGTTGCTGGCATCCGTTTGTTCAGGATGCCAGAATCAAGTTATTTCGGATGCTGGCATCCCAATATTCTGGTTGCAGGCATCCATTTGTTCTGGATGCCAGAATCAAGTTATATCAGATGCTGGCATCCCAATATTCTGGATGCCATCCGTTTGTTCTGGATGCTAGAATCAAGTTATTTCGGATGCTGGCATCCCAATACTAGAGGTGCTGGCATCCAATTGTTCTGGATGCTGGAATACAAAAGAGCTGGATAATAATAATAATAAACTTTATTTATTGAAGGTAATGTCATTAACACATGCACATAAAAAACATACATACATAGCCATATCTAACTAGAGGCCTTCATCCAAAAAAACAAAATGCTTGCATCCTAGAAATCTGGCATTTGATGCTGTCATTGCAGAAACTTGGATGGTGTCATTGAAATTTTTAAGTACACCATTTTCATACGCTATAAAAAATCTAATTACATTTTGTACTACTAATTAGCACACTGACAGCTCAAAGTTTACAATACTGGTATTTCAAAGATTTGGGTGCTACAGTTTCCACTCATTCTCAACTTAATACACACTTAGTTACTTAATATAACTTCTACATTTATTGATATACTGTTGTTCCAGTGCTTGTGCATCTGGATGCAATACAAATGAAAGGTGATAAGCAGTCGAATCCATCTAAATAATGACATACCAGTACATATAATTCCAATCAATTGTTACTTAGTATCAAACATAAAGCATTATGCTCACTGATAATAAATTTACTAACATGCAAACTGTATGGAGTAACAGCCGCTTTTTAACAACCATGTATCTATTTCAGTCTCTTCAATATACATTGCAGTTTTTTGTACTATTACAAACAATGATTATGACTTATAACACGTATATCACCACTCAAGTGGAGTAATAAGAGACTATACAATCAACATACACATGTTTATAAAAAAACAAAATTAGCATTGCACATACGAACTACATGTACCTACAAATGTAAAACATAAAATATTTAGTGTAAAAATGTATCAAAGGGTACTAATGCATAATTGAAAAATGACTTAAGAGATCAATTATCACCCCAGTCAGACTGTTGATGAATTGAATAACAACTGCTTCTTGTATGAAAAATAAACTTATCACACAACTATTACAATATTTTGAACCTATTTTCATCTATGTGTATTTTTTTAAAACAACAGGACAGATTTTGACAGTAATATTGGTGACTGCATGAATTTTTCTTCATCAGTTAAATGTATTGAATTCTGAGTTGAGAGATAATGCCTTTTGTGCCAGTTTCCAGTTTGATTGGTGGAATACCATATCTAATTTTACTGAAAGCCGGTGGAAGAATAAGTTTAAAATAGGTATGACTTCAAAAACCGTACAACAATTCCGGAGTTAATTACGACCACTTCCGGATAATCATGACGACTATAATGTCAACATATCCAGAAAGTGACCAGCCACCCGGCAGCCTTATTGTTAATTAAAACCACACAATTTGAACTACCTTGGTAGAGGGTCAACAAAGGAACATTTGTTCAATTTTCAAAATGGTGCCAGTAGTTTTTTACAAGAAGATTTTTTATTCCTCTAGATACATATAGCATAAGTGGACCCCTCCCCTGGTGGCCATGTTTGTTTGGGAATCCATGTAATTTGAACAACGTTAGAAGAAGTCTTTGACAAGAAGATATTTTGTGTTTATTCTTCATTGCCATGGCAAACAGAATTTTGCATAGAATGGAATTCATTGAATAAGTTTGGAGGGGAACACATATCAATTATTTCTGTGAACTTTGGTCAAAGTTGTCCAAAAGGTTTCAGAGGAGAAATGTATAAGATAAGTGCGGATGGACAGACCAATGATGGACAGTGAGTGATCACAATAACTCAAACTGAGCTTGCTCAGGTGAGCTAAATAGAACTGTATTTATATAAAATACTACCTATTACTGAATGCAGTCTATGTTTTTTGGTCATAAATAACCAGTGAATACCACACAAAGATAACATTTAAACAAGATTGATTTTTGATTTCAAAATTAATGGTGAGTTTATGGTAGCACTTGTCTGTGATTTTTCTCCAACAATTGCAGCTACATGTCTGGTCTGGAATCTACAACAATTTTAAAGTCCCTCTTTCTTCAGCATTGGTCAAACATTTGAGCAACGAGACTTCATATAGTACCCTTTGTTTAAAAGGGAAGCTGTCTGAAAAAAAGAATAAATTATCAATATAATGACTAAACAAATAATTGAAAATATGAACCATCTTGGTTGTTTCTTATCATAGTAGTAATTTACTGAGTGCATCTACATTTAATATTGATCATGTGTACAAATTGTGATTAAATCCCTTCAAATTGTGGACTCCACAATCGATCTTCCAAAACTCCCATTATGTTTTTCTATTATCTGTTTATTGATACATTTTACTATCATATTTTTGCTTTCACATCTTAAGTTTACATTTTAACAATTACATATTGACAAAGTCATCTTTATCAGAACAATATTGATAAAGACTCTATATTGATAAGGACTCTTATATCAAGACATATAATATTTTTACACTAATAATTAGTATTGTTCTACACAATATTAAAACTATTTACATTACTCAATTTGGACACTCTACTGTCTTTATACTTATTTTTAACATATAGCGTCAAACTTGTTGGGGTACCCCATAACGTATTAAGTGTTGACTTGAAGCAGTTCATTGTGGGTGCATTAACTACTTCTTCTGGTAAATCAGTCCAGATATATATCACCCTGAAGCTTTAAGAATTACGGACAGGCCTCACAAATGCTTAATTAACTCACAGTCATGCGCATCTACACTTCATGATAAGCATCACTTAATTGGTATAAGTATCGCCTTTCTTAGCTTCAGTGGTATGTCTGATCTTACAGCCCAGTTCAAATAACTACTTTTTGTGACATTCAGGATAATAACAAAATTTGTGACTTCAAATATTTCTCCTCATAAACTGTTTCACAATATTTTACAATCTGTTACTCACTTTACAGCCTTACTGGTATTCATCAACATTCAACCTTGGAGTCATTGGACACCTCTTCTTCAACCACATACTAAATTCTTCCTGAATAAAACACACAGTGAAATAAATAATATTTCAAAAACTGATAATTGTTACAAATGAATGAAATTCGTATCTTTATGGAAATATGTAAAAGTCGGTATATGTCATTTGAATTCGGGCAGTAATATCACAGACATAATATAACCATGGTTTATATGTCCGTGGTAATATCAAAGCACCTTAATTAAATACAATTTAAATACCCAAACCTTGGCAAGGACTATTGCCAAAAAGGCTGGATTTGTTTTTATTTTGGCATTATTAGGGGCCTATAGCAAAGTAATTTTACATGAATGCAGACACTGCCAAATAGAGCTAGGCTTTACCAGGCCTGACAGCAGTCCGTTCCATTCCTTTTTTTTACCAGAACGGTCTGGTTGTTAACACATTTGGCAAGTTCTAGAATAACGATAGCAGGACCATTTAAGCCTTTTAGAGAACTTTTGAAATACAGTGCATTATTGAAATTTTGTATTTACACAATAAAGCTAATTATATTTTTATTGCCTTAATTACCTCTATACTGGTACTGTAAAATAATATTTGTGCTAATCTCATTCCTTTCATTAATACAGTAATCTCTACAAGTTCTTAATTCCTACCAATTCGATTTCCAATCCTGATTTACTGAAAAATATCCGAAACAAGTAAATTAAAGCCGACACTTACCAGACAAACTGAACTGACCCCGCTAACGTATGCCAGAATATTTTAACAAATGACTAATTTGCTACATTTAGTTTGACTTTCATCATGTTAATTAATGAATATTTATTTTTCAATTTAATGTAGATTTGCTCATGGAAATTGAATCGAGTCGACTGTAAACCTTGCAAACAACTTAAAATAAAATCGATCAGACGGCTCTTTTATAATCTACTACGTAACACTTAAACTCAGTTACACCGGTACATAATGGCGTTTTGTAGCGTTTGTTGTGAAGAACCGACCGCGCACGAGACTTTTAATGACGTAACGACATTGCACCAGATCTATTTATATCTCCGAGGTATTTATTTGCGATGAGCAGACGATACAGAGGAACTAATTACACTAGAAATTAATACGCGATTAATCGTGCAAACTCAATCGCCAAAAAAACTCAAATAATTAAGAAAAGCCTTTGTATCAAGACTCCCATCCTTCAATTGATATGTCAGACATATCAGCCATTATTCTCATCAAATACATAACAAAATCAGAGGATGGGACGTACTATTTTCTTGGGATGATGAATATCGATGGCGAGTAAACTTCCGGTCAAGACGATGAAAGCAAAGACACGCCTCAAACATATTGCGATGTTTTCTGCTAGATATGTTTACGATGTTTCCGGCGGCTCTTTGTGTAATTGTTTAGGCCAACATTCTCGCCAGCACGGAGGAATATTGTGGATTTTGGCGACGTTTTCACATGTTTCATCCTATCTCCAACCAACTTTTACCAACGTAACCAAGTTCAAGTTTCGCTGAGGTGAATATAGATTATATCTGTCTTACTGTATTTACTATTATTGTATATTGATTTACTGATTTTATTTTGTTGAACTGATTATTAGTACTGCAATGCTTGGCACTATCAGAGTCAGACCTATGTATTTGACTCGATAATGACTAGAGTGTAATGTCAAATCTGTTCAGCTGTATGAACCCATACAATAACTTTTCTCCTGTCTGATCATAGTGATGGCAGTATTGTGCCAGTAAGGTTTAGTTTTAAACCACCCCATTGGCCCAATTTCTTGTCACTTGATATCGACATGTTTCAAAACCGAAAGTAGTAAAACGAAAGTAGATCGATTATCTAGGAATTCAGACAACTCAGTATGAAATTTCTAATAGATCTATATCTTTTTAATTAAGAATATAAAATCAAAAAAACCGTCATTAAAATTATGCATGCACCAAAATGTTTATCATATTTGAGTCTTGTGTGAAAATGTCACATGCTACAGCTTATGCCTTAAGCCTTGAGCCTTGAGGTCTTTGCTAACAGCATAATGTTTTCAAAGTAACTTAGTCAGGCGCGTATCCAAGCATTTGCATGTACGCCAATGCATACAATTCCTCAGAAAAGGTGAAACAATAAAAGTTCCAAAAAATGCAATTAAAACTGAAGGCTAGGGGGATGGGGTTATGGGCAAATTCGCCCGAAGAGATCAGGTGTTTGACACTGTAATTTATTCTTCAACAATAATTATATAGCATGAAAACGCATCATTTGCCTCCTAATTTTCGAATTTTTCAAAATTTCCCAAACCCCCCCGGCATGAGGGGGGCCCTACCACACATACTGCCCACTCGCAGCATTGCTGCTCGTTGCACACCTACGATGCTCACACTTGGCGTATACTTCAAAATTGTCCAGGTACGCCCCTGTTAGGTCAAGTTAAGTGTTTTATTTCGTGTAAAATCTGTCAAATTCAGCTAGATCTATATATAACTATGTTAATAGGGATATCACTTCTTATCAAATAATTGTAAACAAGTTACATACGGTATTAGATCTACACTCGTTACATAGTCAAGAAATAGTTTGATATGGTTTTCTGAAAGTCTTAAGCGAGATCCATCATACAGAAATATATGCTGTGACAGGTTTCTGGCTAATGATGCAGTTCCTTTCATTTGAAAATGAGCTATCCCCAATTCTTACATACTTTTAAAGTTCGAACTCAGACCCTGCATTTTTACTCCCATCCAAAAGGTTGTATAGCTACAAATCCTGAGAGTCAAATTCACAGATCTCGGTCCCTATTTATACATTTTGTTACAAAATAATTAGAGTAAACTATGTACCTACTGGCTCGCTGCTTTTGCATGCTGCAGGAAACAGATACATGTTTTTCTTGAAATTTAATATAAAATTATTTTACATTGTTGAAATGCATTCATTTTGTTGTATTCTTTAGGACTGAACCATGTCACTGCAAATGCCATTCAACAGGAACAATTGTATCAGTTGTGACAAATTGATTTGTTGATGATGCATCAACTAACATTATAAGCAAAAGATGGTGCCAAAACACTTTGTTCAGATCCACATTGCAGGTATGCTTAAATATGAAAAAAACCCAGATTATCCATTCAATTTATGATGCAGTTATTGACCATGAAATAATTAAAATATTTAACAAGTTCAGGGTTTTCTCTCAAACTCAGTCATTTTGGGAGTCCATGATAATTTTTTGAGGTCAATTAATGGATGTTTTAAATGTTACTAGATCAATAGTGCAAGTGCTTGATTGATATTGATAAATGTATTTATGGAAAAGAACAGAAATAAGCACATAGAATATATCTGAAATTTAGAATATGTATTTGTTTTTGGGTCCTTGGGATACAGTTGTAAATGCTAGTCCCAGGTCCAAAAATTGCATCAGTGATGCAGGAAAATCGCATCTGGGAAACCCCTGCAAGTTGAAGGGAAACATTTTATTTATAAACCACTTGATTATATTTTACTACCTCACATGGGTAGTAATGAAGCGGTTGATATGTATAAATCTTGCAATGCCTTTTCTCTAGTTTTTAGTTTGTTCAATATTAAATAAGTAAACCATTTATCAATGCCAGAGTTATGTATATAAAAAGTAAAAAAGTACTTAAACAGTACATAATTTATTTCAGGTAGGAAAGTTCGAAGCAAAGCTAAACAGGCATCCAGAGGGTGTATTCCTAACCAGAGATGGCCATGTAAGTGTAACTGTGAGAGAAATGAAATAGCACGTCAACATAACCAAACCAGAGCTAGCATTGAACAAAGCCTGGTTATAAATCAGAAATGCAAGAGAGTCACATTCAGCTACCCCTATACTGAACACTTTTAAAGACTTGAACATAAGTCTTATCTAATTAAGAGGAACTGGGACTCAAATAGGTACAATGTCTGAATCCAGATTGCCTGCAATATATGTTGAAATTAACTCTGTATGAAATCTGAAATGGATACTTTTGTAATGCATTGTAATAACACTTCTGTGTAGATTGATTATGAGACCTATTTAAAGAATGTCTAAAAATTATGGTAGTCAACATATGGCAATTTTGGGTTTTTACTTTTTCATTATTTTTCATATCTGAACTCACAACAAATATTTTTTGGGGGATGGGGGCACTTTTTTCTAAACTCGCAACACATCAAAAGAGGGGGGGGGTTAAAACAAGTCTTCAGGCAGGGGCGGTTTCTAACACAACCCCCCTCTAAAATATTTTCAATTTTTATTTATTTCTATACTCACAACATAAGTCTTCGGGTTTATTCCTACATTTTTTTTACTTCTCGGGACAAACCCCCTCCCTCCCTTTGAAACTAATCAGACGAGCGTCAGGCACCCGCAGGTGGTGCTCTTGTTTATTCTAGTAGTAGCCCGTCCAATTAGCTCAATCGTTAAGAGTGATCAACTGATAATCTAGAGGTCATGGGTTCAGAACCTTGGGGAGGCGTATGTTCTTCCGTGATAATTTAACTGAAAAAAATGCATCCAAAGTCATTCATCCTCCACCTCTGAACTATGATTTAAGTAGAGAAGTTGCCAGTTGCTTGAGGAGAAGCAGGTTAGTGCTGGTTGGTAACCCAGGAGCAACGGTTAGATCAATTGAGCGCCGTATATGACTGAAATGTTGTTGAGAAATGGTGTAAAACACGAAACAAACAAACCATTTATTCTGATAGCATGACAATGATTAACCATTGTCTCACCAAACAGTATGTTAGGGTGCGAATCAATCGAGTAGATAAAATTGATTTTTTTCGCGAATATTAGTATGCCTGATCAGTATTCAAATATTCGAATGTTGAATGACTAACTAAAAATTCATTTCTAGTATTGCCCAGGCTGTCAATAACAAGGATGTGAATTTTCTGCAGATCCGACGTAAATCCGAAATAAGTTACCCCAGTGACCATGGCAAAATTTCCTCTTGTTTCACACTGTTGGCATACCTGAATAATTGTATGAATTAAGATATTTGCCACATTAACATGTTCTCGAGGCTAATTGCTTCACTCATTTGATTTGTATATTTCAGATGAGAACAGGCATGCCTTTTTGCAAAGTCTGACAGTTTGCAAATGTGCAGTATAGGCGATAGAAATTAGACTTGATATCCATCATGAGTTAAATTATCAATTTATCAACAGTTACTATTCCATATCACTACTGAGAAGTATGAGGTTGTGTAATACAAAGAGCATATTTCTTGATACAATACTTATGAACTGTTTATGCCATACACATGTGAATGTAAAATACTTCTTCAGCCAGCTTCATTACTTTTTATACCCCCGTTTGAAAAACGGGACGTATTATGGGAACACCCGAGGTGGGTGTGCGCGCGGCGTCCACATGGTTTCCGCTCTCTGAGTCAAAGAGTTTTATGGCCCTTGAATTATCCAAAATTGGCCAAATAAGCCTTGTCCGCTCTCTAAGTCAAAGAGTTTTCATCCGATCGTTACCAAACATAGTGAAAATGTTTGTGGGCATACTATCTCGGCCAAATTCGATAACCAGCCATATCGCTCAAGTCACTCTGGAGTTATCACCCTTTGATTTAGAAATTACCTCAAATTTGTCTTGTTTTAACTCTGCGCTCTAACGTATGACGGGCGTATTTTGTGACATTTTGCCACTCTTGTTTAACTTGATATGAAATTTACATGTATTATAAAATCAAAAATGCATTTGATTAAATACACTTAAATAATCTCGGGGAAGAAATCAGTACATCCATAAACCATGTACTGGTATATTCTAGCTATAAGAGATGAGCACTTATTGCTGATGATTCTAGGGACTTTATTGTATGTGCGATATTGAATAAGTTTTTTTATGCTTATTAACAATACCTGTCAGCACCTTTATCAATTATGCAGGGTACCCATTGTATATTTTTTCTGATTAAAGGTGTGTAAAATACTTTATTTTTGATGTGCAAAATGTACCAATTGTTAATTAAATGTTGTTATATTATGATTTTATAGGCTTCAAAATTGAAGTTAAAAGTGACAGGGCAGTTTGATTGGACAAATTATCATGCTGAGTTGTAAATATGTTATGCTTCAAGCTACACAATTTCATACTCCTCTTCACTTAAATTGTAGTGTGCTTTATGATATTATGTTCAGGTTTATAAGTGTTTACACCATGCTAATATTTACAAGTCAATGTATTACACTTTAAAACTACAACCATTAATTTTATGTAAGGAGTGTAACATGTTTCTATCAATATTAGTTGTACATGAATTTATGATCATCAACCTTTGCTGACCATTTCATTCCATTGTTTGATTTAAAGATATATTTGGTTAAAATTATGATCGCGGATTTCGTCTGGATGCTTTATTCTTTCAGTTACTTAGTATACTGTAAATATATTTTAAACCTATGATCTACTGTTTTGCTTGAATACTTTCAATTAGTATAACTGTTAAATGAATCCTGCTTTGCAGTTTTGTCCGTATGTCAAGACATTGTTTTTGCCCTTGGCTTCTGTCCGTCCGTGCGCCCACTTTTAGCTTGTCCACGCTTTATCTACAATACTGCTGGTTGGGGTTCAGCCAAACTTAATAGAATTGATCAACATCAAGTGTAGTTGTGCATCTTCGTTTTGTGTTCGCTCAGATAAATTTTCACGGAGTTATTGCCCTTTGAAGTTTTTATACCTCTGAAGTTTGTCCGCGCTTCATCTCCAATACTCCTGGTTGGATTTCAGCCAAACTTCACAGGATTTATCAACATTAAGTGTAGTTGTGCATACTTGTCTTTTTGTTCCGCTCGGATAATTGTTCACTGAGTTATGGCCCTTTGATGTTTTTTATACATATAGAGTTTGTCTGTGCTTCATCTCCAATAATGCTGGTTGGATTTCAGCCACACTTCACAGGATTGACAAGCATCAAGTGTACTTGTGCATCCTCCTCGTGGTTATGTTTCGTTCAGATAATTTTTCAATGAGTTATAGCCCATTGATGTTTTTATACATATAAAGTGCATGGTGAAGTTTGTCCGCGCTTCATTTCAAATACGGATGTTTGGATTTCATCAGGACTAATACGCATCGACTGTACATGTGCATCCTTGTCGTTTCGTTCCGCTCAGATAATTTTAGAGTTATGGCCCTTTGATGTTTTTATACATATACAATGCATGGTGAACTGATCAAACACTATCTTTCTTGTTTGCTTGATATTTTATTCTAACATCTTGTATCAGTATTATAATTACTGACAAGCTGCCATCTGGGAGACATATGGTTTTATTAAAAAACAACCATCTAGTTCTATTCTAAATTTGTCCTTTTGCTTTGAAGGTATGAAGGGCAGCCTTGATTAAGCTACTTCATTTTAGTATTCAAGGAAAATTCATTATGCTTTACAACTCGATTCTGTCATCATTGTCTTAACATAATATTGAATGTGTTTGTTAAATAGCATACTGCGCTTTAAGTCTGTATAAAAGGTGTAAGGTATGGCTATTATAATATACAACATAATGTTCACACCTATAAATTGCATTTGTATTCTTAGTTGTGCATGCATCATGCTCCAATGATGAGGTGCTTCCCAGGCAAACAGTTGCATGCATCCAATTTTTGTATATTGACAAACATGACCTTTCACGTACAGTAAAACTTCAATAATAAGAACATTATTGGGACCCTTGAAAACTGGTCTTATTATTGAGGCGGTCTTAAACTTTAAGTGAGGATCTACTGTAGTTCATTTGACAATTAATTACTGTCAAAAAGGATAGCTTGTAAAGTGACGTAGCTTAGTATGGTGTACCAACACGAATATAGACATTGTCATTGGTTTATATCAGTACATGCATGTATTTATTATAAAAAAAACATTGTACAACTTTTTAATGTTTCTAAATGTATACATTATCATTGGGAAATGAAATACATTTTTTATTATCTTCATTGTAACTATTGTTGCTGTCATGTGGTCCGAAACATTGTGAATACATGTATTTCAGTTTTGCTTCATTGCACTATGCAGATTGTTGTATAGACTGTCATTGATTCTTCAATAAATAAATTATGATGTTTTTGTTTCGTTAGCATCAAATGAACATCATCCACAATTTATCTGGAATGCCAGATCGGTGTACACAAAACTATAAGGTGGCTACCATAAGCATACGTACCCAGTAATTTGTAGTTACTCAATAGTGATGCAGATGCCAGCATCCAGAAAGATTGGGATGCAAGCATCCAAAAAATTTCAGAAACCAGCATCCAGGAGTGTGGATCCTAGAATCCATACAGTTTGGGATGCCAGCATCCAGAAAATTGTGGATTCTAGCATCCAGACAGTTTGGGATGCCAGCATCCAGAAAATTGTGGATTCTAGCATCCTGACAGTTTGGGATGCCAGCATCCAGAAAATTTCAGAAACCAGCATCTATAGTGTCTGAGAAGCCAGCATAGACAATGATTAGGATTTCGGATGCCAGCATGCAGAAAATTTAGCATTTCAGCATCCAGAAGAAACTGGGATGCAAAATCCAGAAAATTTAGCATTTTCAGCATCCAGAGGAAATGGGGATGCCAAATCTAAGAAAATAGGGATTATTGGCATCTACCTTATATTGGGATGCTGATGTCCACAGTATTTTGAAAACCAGCATACAAACAACATTTTAATGCTGAAAACACATATTAACAAGAAAATAGCATAAATGCTCCAAAAAGATGCCATATTATCAAAAATATTAATGCATAATAAAACGATTGGCTGATTTTACCGTATGGGACAAAACTGGCATATTTTTCCTTTTAGATGCTATTTTTCTGTTTTATCGAAGAAAAAGTGCGAATTTTCGTTCGTGAGAATTTTAAATTTTAGTTGAGAACGCATTACAACAACTGTGTG
Source organism: Mactromeris polynyma (assembly GCA_032209605.1). NCBI lineage: Eukaryota > Metazoa > Mollusca > Bivalvia > Venerida > Mactridae > Mactromeris > Mactromeris polynyma. The sequence continues at coordinate 13,147,361 of JASFXZ010000020.1, read as the reverse complement.
GAATCCGACGAGACCTAATACGCGTCGCATGCAAATGTCTCTTACTACAGGAAAACCTCGGCGTAATGAGAAAAAATCACCAACAGTAACTTACGGTAACAGTTTAGTTTCATCTGAAAGTTCATCACAGGATCTCTCAACATCTGAAATGGAAACTGATGATGGTCCGGAAAACAATGTTAACACTCAACCAACCTTCTCCCCATTGAAAACACCAACGACAACTCTTTCCATCAACAAATGAAGGTTTGATTTTTTTAAACTTCTAAGTTTATATTGTAATCGTAATTTGAGAAAACATTCTTCGGAAGCCAGGTACATTGCTGTCTCCCAACTCAAAAAATTGTAACGTTTAATTGGTTAGGCGATAATGTATTGATGTTTTTAAATCTCAACACTTCTGATGATTGTTTATCTATATTTCTCTTGAACAAGTCTAAAACATTAGCGAAATCTTTTTGGTAGTCTGTATGGAGATGGCAAACAAACATTTTTAATTGCAGCCTAATGTGACATTTTGATGATTTTGTGTTATGTTTTGTCAAATTATATTTTAAGTAGATATTTTGTTTCATTTATCTATATACTAATTTTCAATTTACGTTATGTTTTTTTGTTACAATGAGTTTTATTTAAATATAATACACTGTATGTGATGTTGCTTATAAAGTGTATACACATATACTTAATGATATTAAAATAAATAATGCGTCGTTCAGTACCAACTGCCCTAGGTGCTTTACTGTTACTAGCGTGTCAATTCTTCAAAAGACAATTACACTAAAGTCCGAGTATTCGTAATATAATTACTAACTGATTAATTGTAGGAAATCACGTTTCTGAAATAAATTTATTTCGTTGTAATGTCACTTCACCTATGTGTGTATTATTAGTTGCATTTTAATGGCGTTAAGTATATGTGTATTTACATACCTTACATTATTACAGCTAGTTTAAAAAACTGAACAAATATCAATAACTACTGCACCATATCATACTCAGGATCATACTCTAGTAGGAGGTGTATTTTTAAAAGACGTCTAATTAATTAGCAATACATCGTTTATTTCGTTAATTGGAGTCTTAATTGCTAACTTATTTCAGAAATGTTCACAAATATAAGGCCAGTTTATCGCAGCTATTGTAATCTACATTGCCCTGACTTAACTTCTTGGGCATCATGGTAGGATTATGAATAATAATTGGAAAATCTGATAAGCTGATACCACAATGTTAATGTTTGTGTGATAAATGTACAAATCTGTTTTCCACTCGAATGCTTTTCTATCTGGTCACTGTTATCCCTATATGGGTCAAAATAAGTAATACGTCAACCAAATATGTTACTTATCGCATAGACCCCAATCAGAATCAGTAAAAGGCAAATGTTTCAATATACAAGTGCATGAAATCAAACATAAGTGACGGTTTTGGTGAACCATGAACATAGCCAGAACAATAACAAAGAATTTCAATGGGTAATTATCATTACCTAGTTTAGTATATCGTTGTTGGTATTGTGATTTTGAATATTCGTTTCTGAGTCGTGTTGGCTCAGAGAGATAGATGTCTCTTGCTAGATTTTACCTGTATACGTTAATATTAGTGATTGACTAATGTGTACAGTGCAACTTCTCCATAGCTGTCTGATTTTGAGCAACAATCTGACTTCACCAACAGTATCAATTTATCATGTGGTTAGAATTTACTATCAATTTAACCTTACTAGAGCAACAATCACCCAATCACAGTCAAACTATGCTTCTCCATAGGAATGTAGCTCTGAGCCTGAGATTATAACGGATACTTACACTCAACACTCAAATCTCAATTCACGCAAATTTACACTTATACGTCTGGTATTGGAAAACTATTGTGGAAAATGCTTGAAAATGTCAAACGAGTGCTGAATATTCTGTTTGGTCCATTGTCCTTGAGATGTTTTGGTAATTATGGTATATGTGAGTAATTGTTGAGTTTGAGTGTCAGACTCGACTTAATATTGACTCATATTACTCTCAATTCTCTAAGAAAATGGACCACAAAGATTATTCACTATCCGACTCATTGGAGTAAATTGTGTGATTTGAGTGCTGAGTTTAAGTATATGTTACAATCTTGGGCCAAGGAGAGATTTAACAATTCATACCCTTTATGTTCTAACATGATATTATTAACAGTACATTTCTTGCCATTTAATTTGTGTTTCTTTATCCATCTAATATCTTGCATATTAATAGTGTGAGCCAAAATGACTGTCCTTATCTTACGTATTCATATGAAAACTACACGAAGAATCAGTGACATTAAAACTTACCATTTATTAGTTACATATTTGATATGAGGACAAGGCATATGGATGATAACAACTGTCATAATTTGCCACAGTTATCCTGCCTGGCTAGCTCAGTTGGTAGAGTGAAAACTGGTTAGGTAAATTGGCCGCCGTGTATGGCTGAAAGATTGTTGAAAAAAGGCATAATATGTTTATCAATTAAGAAAATGTGACACTCTATTGCACCTTTTTACACCTTGTATATACATATTTTGTTTGTTTAGTGTAGGCTACATGAATAACATTTAAATACATCATGTCAGTTGAAGCATGAAGTAGTGTATGATTACAATATTTATATAACACAATTACATGTATTCAGTAAACGGCAAAATGTTTTTATTAATTATGAACATGTAGCACACTATTGTTTAGTTTTTACACCTTGTATATAAATATTTTGTTTATATAGTGTAGGCTACATGATTAAATTTTGAATACATCATGTGTCATTTAAAGCATGTAGTAGTGTATGATGACAATATTTATATAACACAGTTACACGTATTAACTAATGACGAATATATCTTATGGTTTTGAAAAATGCTTAAAAATTATTCTACCTAATATAATTATAAATGAGTGTATTTATATCATTTTAAATATTGATGAACAAACGTGACGCTTCTGAAACAAAACTTCTTTTACTGCTGTATTTTATTCCGATCAAATAATGTACATAATGTATGTCATATTAAACACACTTTATTTATTTAATACAAACATATGTTATTTACCAATTGTGTGCTTTGTACATGATACACTACACCGTTTACTGTGATGTTTACTTTAATATGTATTGTAAAATAAACCATTATAAACAGCATTGGGTACGTTTTAAATCTATTAAAAAGACACATTGCGACATTTTAAATCCATGGTTCAAATTTATACTTTTTGTTTTGGAACTCAATTCAAGTCAAGTTGGGTGAAGTTGGCGCGGCAATCGTACATCGTACATCAACATTGAATACCGACCCAGTGTGAATACAGAGCCAGCACTGACATCGTTATTATTATATTTTTCAATACATATTTTAAATCGAACACTGCACTGACAACAATATTCGAAACGGGTCCGCAGCAAATACATATCAGGAGTCGAAAAAACGAGCCAGCTGGTACATCGTTATTCGAGTTTTCTACATTCTTGAATACAGACCTAGCAGCGAATCCAGATCTACCACTGACGTCAACATTCGAACTTGACCCCGGCGAATACATATCTGGAGATGAAAAGCGTGCCAGCTCGACATCGTTATTCGAGTTTTCTAGATATTTGAAGTCAGAATTAGTAGCGAACCCAGAGCAAGCATTGACATCAGCATTCGAACAATAACGTGCCGAATACAGATCTAAAGTCGAATAAACGAGCCAGCTCGTACATCGTTATTCGAGTTTTCTAAATAATTATTTGAATACAGACCTAGAAGCGAATTCTAGCTAGCACAGACATCAACATTCGGACTTAACAGCGGCGAATACATATCTTTAGATGAATAGCGATTCAGCACGTACGTTGTTACAATCAGGGGAGGTCACTCTGAAAAACTTAAACTTTAAGTCGGAAGAGTGACTTCCCTTTATAATCAGGGAAGGTCACTCTGAAAAACTTTAAACTTAAGTCGACAGAGTGACTTCCCTTTATAATCAGGGGAGGTAATTTAAAAAAAATTAATTCGGTAAGAGTTATTTCCCTTTAATTTCAGGAAAGGTCACTCTGAAACTTAAACTTTATGTCGGAAAAGTTATTTCCCTTCATAATCAGGGAAGGTCACTCTTCCGACTTAAATTTTAAGTTTTTTTAGAGTGACTTCCGTTTATAATCAGGTGAAGTCACTCAGCAAAAACTTAAAATTCAAGTCGGAAGCGTGATCAGTGGAGCTCACTATTAAAACGGATATAATCGAAATTGCAGGAATGTAATGGAAATTACCGAAAAAGCTTGAAATGAACGGAAATTACCGAAAAATGCCGGAAAATAACGGATATAACTGATAAATGCCGGAATTTAACGGTGATTTCAGACTCACATTTATCATGACGGACATAGAAATAGATATGATGATATTCCGGTGCATTTCTATGTCCAATAAATTTAAACAAGCATTAAATGCAAAAGCGTTTCTGAGACAAGCTGTCGTTTGAATTAAACAACTTGGTTTTTGATATTGCGTTAAAATCGACAGCTTAATGAAATAGATATTAGCAAAAGTATTATATCTTAGTTCAGGATTTTACGTCTCCATATTTAATGTTTGTGTCCCAGGGGCATACGCAAACTACACAAAACCTTGCTCTCACCTATAACAATACATGTAACATATTAAAACGTAATGGAAATATTTTTCAGTACAGTCCAATTGTTTTCAAGCTGTTTGTAACACAGTCGTTATTCTAGCATATTTTCCCATGGCAAGTATTCTCCCCAAGTTAAATGGGCATTTTTCTAAAGCCAATGTAAAGAAACAAAAGATAAATAAAAAAGATAAAGATCATGTTTTGATAACGCGTCATGATCTAAAACAGTTTTTCAACCAGTTTTGGCATGCTATGTTGCTCAATATTGTACATCTAATTATGCAGAAGTCTGGGGCGCCGCTGTAAACATTCATTGCCTACATCAACTGTGTATTTTAGTCACGTACTCCAATTAGCATATTTAATTGGATATAAGACCAACAGTATATCATATACATCCTAGTTCAATACGACCAGTCCCTTAAACAAATGCATACAAACATACGAGCGTCAATGCTTTCAAATATTCCCTCCCTATAGACTCCCACCCCTGGTATCTTGACAATTTCCAAACAGGCTTATAACGTATTCTATACTCACTAGATGATCATAGCCTGTTTTATCTTTTTTATTCTTGTTGTTACAATTTTATACTACATGTAAACTGTTTACTTTTGACGTCTTTCTGTCATTATTTATACTTCTATCTTGCAATGACACGCACCTGCTATAAAACATGCGAAAGGTAAGTCAAGAAGTACAAACAGATAAATAGATACAATGCATCGTGGTCTACTTTTAACCTTAAAGTCTCAAAAAATGTACAAATTCTCAAATTCCACATATTCTCAGACAACATTATAATATATGATTAAAATGCGTTAATTTTCATTTTCTGAACAGCCATGATTCTCAAGGCAATTGGAAAAAAATCAAATATTTAATTTGGCATTGCTGCCAGGATTACGGGTGACGAGACAACATTCAATTACATTTCGTAAAACAAATTCAAAACCCAGACGTCATGAAATATGACGAACCATTAAAGTCAGTGCTAGCTCTGGGTTCGCTACAAGGTCTGTTTTCAAATATTTAGAAAACTCGAATAACGATGTACGAGCTAGCTCGTTATTCGACTCCAGATATGTAAGCGCCGCGGTCAAGTTCGAATGTTGATATGAGTGCTAGCTCTGTGTTCGCTAATAGGTATATATTCAAGTAGTTCCACAATTCGAATAACATTGTACGAGCTAGCTCGTTATTCGACTCCAGCTATGTATTCGCCGATGTCAAGTACGAATGCTGATGTCAGTGCTAGCTCTGGGTTCGCTAATAGGTCTGTAATTCAAATACATGTATTTAGAAAACTCGAATAACGATGTACGAGCTGACTCGCTATTCTAGATCTGTATTCAAATATGTAGAAAACTCGAATTACGATGTACCAGATGGCTTGTTTTTCGATTCCAGATATGTATTCGCCGGCGAACAATTTCAATTGTTGATGTCAGTGCTAGCTATGGGTTCGCTTTAAGATATGTATTGAAAAAATATATGTCGAATACCAATGTCAGTGCTGGCTCTGTATTCAATCTGGGTCGGTATTCAATGTTGATGTACGATGTACGATTACAACTTCACTCAACTTTCTAGTCACACGTGTTATAGCGGCAAATACACCTCACACCCTCATATACTTCACTTTTTACTACTCATACAATTCATAGGTCACACTTCCATAGGTCATACCTTTGCTCACTCTTTATATTCCATTGGTTATGCTCAGTACAATCTCCTCAGGACTTTGCTCCACCCTGCCCTTTGATTATCGTTCTTATAGCGTAACGTGACGAGTATCTTCTTTTAACTAAAATGTAAAAAGTACAGTCCCTTGACTTATTTGTGTGAATTTTTTGTACTGAGCGTTTCATTGTATATTTACGTAGAGGGATGCCTGAAGGTCAATTTTAGCGAGGGTGGACAGTTAACATATCACGTCAGTTCCCATGGAAACCAAGATGGTCGCCACTTCATGAGCCCATGATTAGTATTACTGTAACGATTATTACTATTAAGTGCAAAGAGATATTGAGTTTAATGTGTGTGGTAATTTATGTACAGATATAAAGCTCTCCAATGAACTCCCTATCAAGGCCACCAAAGGTCAATGTCATTTAAAGGTCAAAATGTAACGTGACGTACACATCTATATAAAAGGCGCGCCGCATTAATTATGATATACGATATACCAGGCTAGTATGCGTCCTACATACGCCATAAAGGAAAAAGCAGCAGACAGTGAAAGCCATCAGGATCTGATCACAAAACAGCTTTTTCGTTTTAATTGAATTTAATCACGACATTTTACTGAACTCCTTCGATTGAACCAAAAATGTTGTGGAACAGGTTCTAAAAGTTCTACCGAGTTGCAGACACCAGGGCTGCTCATATACAGTAGTTGAACTCATTGCAAAAAAATACAAAAAGTCTATACTCTACCACAAAAAACATGAAAGTTGGCAGGTGTTCCGCGAAACTGTACAGTACACTGTTTGAAGTCTGAAATATGAAGTCGTCACCGGTCCTTCGTACGTCGGTACATTATATCGCACATCATTTGTATTTCAAGAGCGTTGCTTTATTGATGATATGATGTCCAAATATTGACTGTAGATTTCGGGCAAAACCGCAAATATCACCAATGTGCTAATAGATACGGAAACGGCTTGCGTGTGCGCCGTTAATATTGCAAATTGATTATGGTTACTTCTCACCTTAATCTTCATGGTTATAACAACATCATACAATATATGTGTAGATATTGCTCTTGCGCTACTATGCCTAGCTGTGCGTAAAATGAAAGCTCTGCGCACTTTGAGAGAGCTATTGCAACTAAATTATATGGATAAACACTTTGTGCCACCGTACAAAGCGGCATATATCCTGTCATTTAAAGGTTTCAAAAGTGTTTATCAATATAATTTAGTTGCAATAGTACTATTAGATGACCTCATTATTGAAATTGGTTTAGCCCAGTCACACCAGGGACAGGGCTACAGATAGTTACGGACCACACCGGAATTCAGTCTCCAACGGCAGTCATTGGTGTGTACCAGTAATGACAATGTGTTACGTAGACAGGACTTTCAATGAGGTCCACTTGTAGTCATGGATATCAGTAGTCACACCATAGTAGAAACCATACTGGCATCGTTTGTCCTGCAATCTAGTTGTCCGGCATATTTCCGGACAGCCCTTTTAATGACCCCTCATGGTGCAATATTGATTGGCTAAACTAAGTCGTGGCCTCAATTTAATAAGTTGTGGCCACAAGTTACTAAGTAACTTAGTATTTTGTGGCCACAACTTAGTAACTTGTGGCCACAACTTTTTATCTTGTGACCACAACTTAGTATCTTGTGGCCACAACTTAGTAACTTGTGGTCACAACTTACTAAGTTGTGGCCACAATATAAATAAAGTGTTGCGGATGTCACCTCTGTGCCACCGTACATTTCTTATTTCCTGGATTCGAATATTTAAACTTTAAATGAGATGATAATGTATGTTGGCATTAATAGTTTAATACAACTGTTACTGCCGCTGAAAACAAAGAACTTGTGCCTTGAATTTTTCATTTAGTTTTGAGTTGATGTCAGTTGCGTGATAAAACTAGTTACACATGTATGCATATACATTTAAAACTCAAAGTTTGTAACAATATATTATGATGTGACTCAATAACTGTTTAATTGTTATTTTCTGATTAAACAAAGTACTTATATACCAAGTTTGTTAATTAAGTGGACTACATACAATGGTAAGTATATCGGCTACAAAACACCACTTGCCAGAGCGTTAGTTTAAGTAATTCAAATAAAAATGATAAAACACAATGATGAAGCATAATTTTGAAGATTTTTAAGCAAAACTGGTAAAATATTTGTTCTAACGAGTGAAGTTTTAGTGAAATTCATTATGTAAATTACGCTTCAACGCTTTATCACAGTACATACTGAAAATGTATTAAAGTGCAAGAAAATGTATCCGTCAACTTCAGCCTCGTGCGTTCGTTGATAATCGCGCGGCTTTTACCACAGGGAGTCGGACTATATACATATTACTATCTGGCTGCGCGTAAATAAGTAAATACATTTGCTCGATTGTATCGAGTATGGTATTTTTTTTATACACATAAATAATTCATCAACATAAATTACAAACAGTCTACAAGCGTTGCTATAACTCTATTGTAAATCGATTGATTTAGGTTATGAGTTTGTTTTAAAGGTTGCCTAAGTTAAAACATGCATTTTTACAAAGACACAACCCAGAATAAAAGTCGCAATGCAAAAATGTAAATTGAATTATTTGCAATTTGCCAAACAAATGTTATAACAAAGCGTTACGTAAACAATATAAGTATATAAGTTGTATACATAGGTCCAACATCTACACTATTTACCTCCCTTGCTCTGAATTGTCGGCCATTTTGATAGGCAAAATTCCTTAAAGTTTATGGGGAATATAATGTAAATGATGATAAACTAAGCCTTAAGTTTTAAGTTTTGCAAAACAGTAATGAAGATCTTAGCACACCACAGAGATTTCCAAATCAACCTAGTCATCCGCTAACACATCAGCAAACTGAATATTTACAGTCATTAAGATACTTACACTTATGTTAATCATTGAGAAGTTTCTGTGTCGGCGACCCCTCCTTTGATGAGATTGGTCCTCCCGATCCTTATCTCGGTTGATGTCCGCTAGCAGTCAAAGTCCAGTGGATAGTTGGCGCGAAATATACGCTCGGAGTCCTTCTGTGTTCTTCCTTACAATTTGGCGCGTTTTTTAGTTTAATAGAATATTTTGAGGGATTAAGACACTTGGCGAATCATAGATGGACACAATCTAAGGATAGAGACAACATATTTGTTCACGTGGAACGCAAGAAGAGAATTGTTAATATAACGTTCACCATCATCTGCGTTTCATATATTAGAGGTAAGTACCATAAATGTGTTTTTGTTTTACTTCTGTATAAAACTAACAACTTGTAGTCACAGACACGTGTCAACTGTTGCACTAATCTAAGATATTTTGATATTGTACTGATGTATTTGGTTAGAATGATATGTTACATACATATATGCATCATACATCATACATGTAACTGTTGCTTATAACATTTTAAAATATTGTATTCCTTTGTCGCCATTGCTGAATGGGTTGTTGTTAATTAAAACTATTTTGTGTGTAATGGATGAATATACTTCTAATTCAATTTTAATGGAATTGACAAATGTATGAATGATATTGTATTTATACGCAATGGGCCCGTTTCATAGACATATCATAGCTAAGCTAAGATCTTATCGTAAGTTCCGAACTTACGATAAAAGTTAAGATAAGATTTTTGCGTTTCATACACGCTGTCGTAACTCCGTTATCTTAGCTAAGATAAGTTTTGTCGTAAGTTCGAGAAAAACTGCGACACCGTCTGTATTATAGTAACGTGATACGGATCGAGCACCTGCCATCATGGCCGCCAAAAACCCGGAGGAGTTTCTAGTTGATGGCGAATTAACAACTAATGACGTTTCGTGCGGATGAATTAACTTAAATTACTGATGCAAAGAACGCACATGTTTTTATGATGTCAGCTGGATACATTACAGGTTTGTTTACCATAATAGTATATTTTTAGAGCTTATTTCGACGTTCTAAGTTTAACTCACGACCGTGATGGCGTCATGACTCATGTTACCGAGCATTCATTGTTTCTGTAGTTAGACGGTCACCGGGTTAACTCAGTCGACAGGTAGCCGTACAAGTATTTAAGTGATCGAACCCCACATCGGACGCATTTCTCCCTTGATTTACTTCATTTTTAGGAAACGGTGACAATTTAAAAGAATTTAAACACTGTCCTAAACATAAAATTAATTGGTTTACCTCTACCACTAGCACATACTGCTACTGACCAAGTTAACCAGGTGGCTTTTAACCCCTACACTCCTCCCCTCGATACATTAGAATAGATTAAGGGAAAAAGTGTAGAAGATGTGGAGCTTGACACACAACCCCTTCAAGGCTAGCATGGTCATTGACTGACTGAGCTAACCATGTGGCTGTTTAACCCTTCTACATGGTGTCTGGCCAATTTGTCATCAGGCTCAACTTGTAATCATTTTGTTTATCTTGTGTTGAATTTGCACAGAAAATACTGAACAAAATTGACACTACATAAATGGCTTAAAACATAAGTCATGTACATGTTGTTGTGATTTGATTATGTACATTAATGTAGTACATGTATTACAAGCAAAGTAACATATTATTTGATTTCTTACTCTCATACAGCCTTACTCCTTTAACCGTTTTATGATCCGGTATTTTGTAAATTTCTTCCATCTTCCATCTTCCATCATTCCACAAGTTACATGTTGTCTAATCTCTTGGAGATTGGTTTTGTTGTGGTTAAATTTGAACAAATTAATCTAAAACTGACCTTTATACATTATCCTATATAGATTGTAGAACAGTGTTGATAATTTGCCAGTATTGTTACTGTCCAGTTGCTGTCAAAATCACCTGAGTATTATTATTTAAACGCATAACAAACACAGACCTCTAAAACAGTCAATTTTTATTAAAAGATACAAAAATTTGATGCAAATATTGCAGTCCTCTGAATAAGTATATGAAACCAATGCTATTAAATACATGGATGAGTCGTACCTAAATAACAGTGCAACATATACAAAAGTAAAATAACCAGTTTTGACAAATGCACAGTATCCTTTATATTTCACACCAGTAGTTTGTTGTCCCAAATGTGTCTTCTTAAATACACTATTTGATTGTATTCCAGATACTTCACCTGTGTTCCCCATATGCAAGGGTATACATTCAGCGATGCACCATCACATAACATGACCTTACACATGACTCTGAGTGGTGGTTGGAGCTGTATATCGAATTACCTAGACCATTCCAGGCCCAATCATGGAAACACAGGACTTATTCTATCATATGGAACAGCCCAGTGTTAGAGTAAAACCTTAATTACCAACTATTTCAATGTTCTAGCGCTTAATGCCTACCCACTGACAAAAGGGAAATAATAAGTTGCTACAGGGAACGCCATATACATAAGACAGTGCATCTTCACACAGACCTCCGGGAAAACAATCTACAAAACATAAGGCACTTGAGGAGGTGCAATGGTACATACGCAAGAGAACAGATCCTCAAGGAATGGCCTTGCCGACCATAATGAATAACTAGGAGAATCAAAGAGGACAAACAGTGAAGCAGACATGTCATATTGCCATGCCAAGACAATGGCTATTTGAACACATGGGTGAACAATGAAAGGGCAAGTGAACTACTTCAGTGTGCATTTTAGACACTGAAGATTATTGACATTATTGAGGGAGCATGAGCTGTGATTTCATTTTATGTTGTAATGTACAATTTATTTTAAAGGAAGATGATGACTTGGTGCATTTTTTGTTGTTGTACCACGAATATAATAAAAGGAAAAATGTGACTAAGACAAATATCCAGTTTTTCTGTATTTGTATCTTTTATTTGTTTCTTACTAGTCTATATATTAAGTTATCAATATAAGCACAGAACAATGTCTTGTATGAAAATATCATTGAAATTACAATTAACCTAAACACATGATGCACAAAATAAAGTGGCATGAATGATGTCATGACTTTCAGACACTTAAGGTTCTGACCCAAATGACCACCATATACTGTCAAAGGTTGCTAAATTGTTAATGACAGGCTTGGCACATTTTACCGGTATCTAGAACCTCTATTGACAGCACAACAAAAGACTTTGAAGTTTTACAATCCAAAGCTTGCAAAAGTATGGTTTGTAGTATCATTTGTAAGTTCTTCAGTACATTTCAGTGTTTTACTGAACAAAAAATAAGTAGATTTTAATACATGTTAACTAGATAGGTTGTTCTTTGAAATGCATATTCAATTATTACTATGACTTTAAATGTAACAACAATTTTTATACATATTTGGATTTAGTAGCTGAATTTCAAAAATAATCAATTATTACCAAATAAATCAAGAGAAAATGTGTTCATAGCATGACAGAGATTGAAATTTAATGCCCGGGGGGGGAATAATACTGTAAAGCATAATTCTACATCTATACATTATTTTGTATAAGATAATATTACTGCGCTCATATCATAAACAAGGTAAATGAGAAAATAAATTAAGAATCAAACAAGAGGACCATGATGGCCTTATATCATTCACATGAGTACATTGCCATGTTGGCCTCAAGAGAGTACATGATGATTGTCAATAATTTGACCGTGTGACCTATGTTTTAACCCCACATGACCCAGTACCACATTTGACTTGCATTTCATTAAGACAAAAACTCTGATCAAGTTTTATGTAGTCCCTGTAGAAAATGCAGCCTCCCGAGAATCCACAATGACTTTCCATCATTTGATCCTGTGACCTAGTTGTTCAGATGAACAACCTGATCAAGTTTCATGAAATTCAGGTAAAAATGTAGGATGTAGAGTGTATTGTTCACAATAATAATCAGTAATTTGACCACACTTTTTGACCGGAAATGATCCTGTATCAAACTTAAACAAGTGTTTGTAAAGCCAAACATTCTAAGCAAATTTCATCAAGATTGAGTCAGAACTGTGACCTACAGAGTAGAGTATTAACAAGATGACCCAGTTTCAAACTTGGCCTAGATTTTATTAAGGCAATCATTTTTACCATGTCTCATATAGATAAAGTCAAAAATTTGACCTGTGAATTGTAAACATTGTTTTACTATAATTAGACCTAGAGACAGTTTCAACTTGGCCTAGATTTCATTGAGACAACCATTCTGACCAAGGTTCATGCAGATCAGGAAAATGATGTTACCTCAAGAGTGTTAATTGGGAGATCTCAATGGCTCACCTTGAGCAGAGCTAAGAATGTATCAATTTTGACATAACCAATATTAAAAAGAATAACAAGTGTAAGCTTTGAAAAGGTAACAAAGAATGTGTCCTAGTAATGGCAAGGCTTAACATACTGACAGTGTTTCATCTATAATTACAACGCAAAAAATACTTTCAGGCACTGGATATATGATTTACATACACATGTCAAAATTCTCAACTGTCCAGTGACACTGCAATGTATATAATATGATGAATATAACAGTATAATGTGAACAATATAACTTTGTGTATGAAGAAAAAAAATCAAATACATCAATCATAAATTGATCTGCACTTTTTCATTTCTTTCTTAAAAACTGCATCAGATTTGGAAATACTTCTGTAAATAAGTCATTAATCAATTATCACTACAGGCTGTTCTTCACCATTGGATTCAAAGATGGTATACAGTCAAACATTTCTCAGCTGCCAATGATCTTTTAGATGAGTTACAGTTAATAACTTGGAAGTTTGGTTTTCATAGACATTAATGGGCAATAAGAACTTAGTTGACAATATGTGAAAAGAATCATATAAGGCAAACACTTCTGACATTGGTAATTGTATAAAAAAAAGTTTAACAAAATAATGGTATGTGGTTGTATTATACAATGTCATGTTCACTGAATAATTGGGAAACTTATATAAATCTCATGATATATGGCTCACTTACTTGACACTTGGTGTGTAAACAGTAGAACAAGAGATAAATAATCCCACACAAGTATCTTTTAATGTATATTATAATAATAAAATTAAAATAACGACTTTATTTAAAGAGGCAACATAGTTGGGCAAGCCCAGTCTTCCCTGTGAGCCTCTAAATGTTGGTTGCATAAGTTTTGCATCTCATGGTATTAAAGTTTGTTCATCATACATTGCTTTGATAACCTAATGTATAGGCAAGTCTGTATATATGTCTTAAATCCAAGACAGTACTGGACTTAAATTGTTCATTTATGACTCAAATGGGTTATATTATAAGCCCCAATTAGGATCATAATCTTACATGACTTATAGATATAGTAACACTTACATGCAGCAAGTTTCGACATCAAATCTAAGCATTCAAGCTGACTTCTTTTTTGTGGAATTTCGGATGCATTAAATCAGGTTCCGTCATAGTCATGCATCATGTCACAAATCCCAAACAACATGTCGGATAAATATCGGTTTTGACTTTGCTTCGAACGTGCAAATCCATCCTACTATTTTACTTGGTTATAGTCACATCTTTTATATAGGTATGGCAGAGTGAAAACCTGAAGAAGCACAAACACGTTTAACTGTTAATAAATTACACTGTTTACTTTTATAAAATTGTCATGTGAAATTTGTATGCATCTTCCTACTCCTATTTAGTTCGAATAGTATGTGTTCTAAATCGAATTAAGTGTAGTACTTAGCAAGAGCAAATAAATATATCAACACCAACGGAAAGTTTGCAAAACCTATGATCGAATATGCATCTTGCCTTGTCCCAGGCAAAACAGTATTGGAAGCAAAAATTTAACCGAAACTGAAAGTACTAGATTTGTTTAAAACGTAAAAGCAAATGTCCACATACATCCTTAAAATCATCAAATTGAGGCATAATTAATGTTATAAAGAGATATATGAACTAAATAACCTTATACGTTTGATCTGCATAGCTATATACAGGTCTTTCGTGAGAAAAACTATTTAAGGACAAACGCTACTATAAAAGACATTAATTTAATTAAAAACTAAAAAAAATATACAAATGTAATTGAAAATTTGAATGTCCCAATTAGTATTTTAAAGGCTTATTTTGCAAGTTTATGATTTAATATTGAATCAGTTATGGAGGTATACATAAGTTCCATATGCATTTTATATTTCTATACAGCGGTTGTTTAAAATGATAAATAAAACTGGTAGGAAATTGCAGTTGTCCTAGTTGTCATGCACGTTTTTGAATGGAGTTAAGAGTTAGCTAGTCATTAGTTTTCGTTTCCTATTGGGGTTGAATCACACTTTTCATTGTACTTTTAATATAAACATGTTTTAAAAAAATAAGGAAAATGTGAAAATATGAAAATGGTTTTATTTTTGCAACACTATAGGCTTAAATATTAAAATCCCTCTGATAAACTATTGAATTGAATACAATTATTTTAATGAATTTAGTAAAAAAGTGTCAAATTTTCACCCCCCGCCCCCTTCCTTCCATTGTTTATCACTAAAACAACACCACGAGAGATTTCTGTGCTTTACAGACACTTTCATTACATATATACATACATATATA
Source organism: Mactromeris polynyma (assembly GCA_032209605.1). Classification (NCBI taxonomy): domain Eukaryota; kingdom Metazoa; phylum Mollusca; class Bivalvia; order Venerida; family Mactridae; genus Mactromeris; species Mactromeris polynyma. Next base: position 13,131,515 of record JASFXZ010000020.1, on the reverse strand, counting down.
TGATAAGTTATTTGAAAGCGCCTGGCTGATGTAGTAAAAAGCATACGATTCTAATAGACGGTCACAAAAGGCCAAGGTACACAACATGGGGTCAAATGTTATTGTACTTGCTTCCGCTATACTTGTAGTGAAGGGGAAATCGATTATAAATTGATGTGTTGTATTTAAAGTGCTAGAAGAATTGTAACCTTGATACCTAATCTGGTCACTTCACAACCGACTTGGGTGTCAGGCCCCCCTTCGTTTCCGGTGGAACCAGGCCTGTGAAGGGATCGTAGATGACGCCACGACGAGTATAATTATTCTCTTAAAATGTTGTCTCGCATACCCGATCCATAGCGTCACGGACCTATATACCATAGGTCCGTGATAGCGTCAAAAACTTCTTAAAACAAAACAAAAGGAGGTCTTGCTACACAAATCCTAAGACAACCGAGAAGATAAAAATATTTATTGCATTGTTGTTAAACTTTCAATATTGGTGGATATATTACATTATATGATAAAATTGATCAATGGAAACTCCCAAGTCTGGACACTCTCCAGTCCAGAAACTTTCTCACACCGGACAATGTTCTCGGTCTTGTTTTTGTTCCTTCTATGTAGCATATGAAAACATCCCCTACACAGTCCGGATCCTGCCTACTCCAGAATCCGGACGAATTTTTCGGTCCAGACGGTTATTTACACAAAAATAAAACTTCACGAAGCGGACGATAATTTTTCGCAAAAACACGTCAGTATAATGACCGGAATTTGAAAGGAGCCATAAATAGTTTCATTGCCATAGGGTGTAGAGAGACGTTTTCGAACAATCGGGAAAAAGGAAGAACATGTATATACGAGGTGCAATAATTATGTAAACAACGCTGCGAGATTAATTGGGTCGATAATGATGTGAAATCATGCGGTTTAGCGATTGACGACTAAAGACAATTAAAGAATGAGCAGTAAGACTGATAAATCGTGTAAACTACATAATAGGAGCGTTCAAGCCTTAAGCAATGTTGATCAAGTAGTTGATAATATCAATAAGACGAATAATATTGTCGGATATTTAATTACTGCTTGGTTAATCCTTTTGTCCAGGAATGGTCTGGTAGTATAATACAAATTCCTTCTTTAGATGTGTATAACTATTTTAAACAGAAGTTTGAATACGAAGATTATCTTGATCTCGTTTCTCACGATTTACGCCCTTATTTTACAAAACTTAGATTAAACATTTAACCTTTACGTATTTCAACTGGACGGTATGGGAGAAATAGGATAGATAGAAATTTACGTTCTTGTTTGTGTTGTAACTCTTATGACATTGAGGACTGTTTTATTTTATATGTTTATGCCCATCTTTTAACGATTTACGTCGAAAATATATCCCTAAATAATATCGTAAAAAGCCGTCAATATTCAAATTTCTTGAGTTGCTCAAATGTAAAAACAAAGTAACTGTATGCAACGTATCTAAGTTTATAAAAGATACTTTAAAACAAAGATCTTTACCATTTCCATAATTCCATTTTCACCTTCAAACAATATTTGCCATTTTTTCACATTTTCTCTTTAATAACGTCATATGATTAGTTTGTCGTCTAAAACTTGTTGTAATCCCCCTGTTTTCTTTTTCTCTTCCGTTCGTTTCATGTTCTCATGCGATGTATTGTATATTTGTATTTTGTATGTGTTTTATGACGATGTACCATGTGCAAGTCAAAACAAATAAATTTTCTGTTCTGTTCTGTTAATAATTTTATTGCTTTTGAAAATGATTTGTCATACTACAATTTACAATATCAATTGATCACCATATGCTTCTTGTATTGTAAAGACGCATTTATTTATTAAATGTGATCAGGCATGATAAAATTTATACATTGTTACAATAAAACAAGTCAAGCTTCGATATCTTACTTTGAAGATACAGTTATACTGAAATAACAATTGGAATAGTATAGTGTATACCTAATCATAAACGTCATCTAATTTGACATGTGCAAATAGCTCCCAGCTTGCGTGTGCTAAAACAGTGATTATAATATTTCTCTTATCGACAAATTTCAATCAGTGGTATTACGAACTGTAACTGGGACCAATAACAATATACATGATCAAATATAATAATGGTAATGTTTATGTAACGTTGCCTCTTGTGAACAATGAGAGATTTCTTCTGGGACAAACATGTATACAAGAATAAAGTATTTTGCCTACTGACACTTGATGAGGAAATCCTCTCTAGTCCGGAATCATGTTCAATCCGAACTTCTTGGTTTGTCCGAAGGGTGTTTGGATTAGGGAGTTTCAAATTGTATAAATTATTATACAAATCCACGATGCGTTGGCAATGTTGAATAGTAACATACGTTTTGCGTGGTATTTGAGAGTACCACAGTATCTTGCGTATTTAAAAAAAGTACCCAAAATTATTTGTAATTTCAATTTGAATTGGAAATGGCAAGACACAGTGCTTAATACACATGCTAAGTGATACGACTTCATTGTTTTTTCTTTTTTAGTTCATGAGCAAAACCTGGAACATATACGGTCCCTGGCAAAACATATGCCTATCACATAAAACATTTTCAATAATAAATTATCTCGCGTTTCATTAACAAAATCGAACTCCAATATATTTCTCTTTATGTGCATAACAACTTAATGTTTTAAGCGTTTTTCGGATTCATAGATCTAAGATAGCCCGAGCCTTCATGTTAATGTGTTATACCAGTTATCAATCGGTGATCATTGGAAAATTTACGATCACTTACGGAAACTACCGTCAGACAAATTGACTGCTGACCAGTAGCCCTATCGATATCGATCTGCATCGGCTGCATTTATCTGATGAGTGATATTATTGTGTATGATACATTTCACATGTTTTAATAGTCTAATCAGAATTATCATGCACACCTTGTCAGTGCCATCTTTCGAAAATAACGTTAAGCGGAACTCCAATTCAGCAAGTGAAAATACTGGCCTAATAACGCAAGTAAGAAAAATGTTAAATTGGACCCCTGTGATAATAGATTATGTTCGTATCTACTGCGTTTATGTTTTTATAATAAATACAGACACATGTATAATTAACTTTTTGTTATTGAATTTATTTGTTTTTCAGCAAGGCGAGCATTAGATCAAGTTAATTCATACAAGAAGAGACAACTATAAAACTCGAAAGAGGTAATGTACTGTTATTAGTTAAAGATTAAACTTTTAAATGTTCAAGACAGTTTCATGTTTGCTTACCTATACTTAAAGATACTGAAACATATGAAGATGATAGTTTCATAATACAAATGTAATGTACTTACTGTTCCTTCAAGTAAACCTTCATTTGACCATAAGTCAGTGTGTCTATTTATTTACTGGTAATGTTATGTGTTTTACAGATTAAATTCAATATGATTTCTTAATTATTGTACTCGTTTTATTCTTTGTGTAATCGTTCATGTTTATATTTACATGTCTCCAGCTTTTCGGGTGCACGCATTGTTTACAGCGCTTCCTGTTTGAGGTCTATATCTACTAATATTATACTCGATGCCCTAAAAGTATTATGACAACGAATAAAACATTATTTGCTTCTGTTAATCCTATTGAAATATTTTGTTTTATAGATTCAAGTTGGTGACGGTGTGGATGCAAAGTGGTTCAGTGGAGGTGCTTATAAGGCAATCATTAAACATTTGAAATGAGTATGTATCGTTCATGTTATAATTTCTATAATGTATGATTCACTACGTGAGTGCACATAATTGTTGAATCATGGGGGAGTTGTGGTTAATTTATTCAGTGACAACAGATATAAATGAAATTCTGTGTTTAATTTATTGTACTTTTATCTTATTGGTAATAAAATGATATGTTTTCAGTAATTTGATTACAATGAAGTCAACTAAGGTACTGCATCATGTCTGTTTTGTTATGTAGCTACATTTCTAATCACAATGATGTATGTCTTGAAGTGTAGGACCTATTTTGTTTTTCATGTTACTTACAAAACAATTAAAAATGAACATCTGAAGAAACCAAAACACATGATTAAAGGTGCCTATGCTATTTTTCTCTGCATACTCTCATAATACGCCGTCCTAATACGATCATGTACATTAAAACACTGGGCTTAGCACAATGGAGTTTTACTTTATCATTTTACATCAATGTGACACTGGCTTCTAATTCTTGGATTGTGAAGTTCATAGTTAAACCTCGCCGCAGGCAGGGTTCGTGGTTAAAATATACAAATCATGAGAATTGTGTTCTACCAATCGATCCTTATGTCTACCACAAATACTAATGTGACTATGTCTTCGTAATTTGTAATCTAAGAAAATATATTTGTATAGCACTTCGATGATTGTTTTTCAGTGTATCATGTGGAGTTTGATTTTAAAAATCACGGAGGAAAATGTCAGTGTTGTTCATCAGTAAGTTGCACTGGAATTGACTATGCTCCTCACTACAGTGTGACTAAGCTCATAATTCGACTATGTTACATAGTGCAATGACTTTGAACGAAAAGAAGCACGGCATCAACTACACAATTTAACATTATATACAGTGATTGTTCAAATGTAGAATAGTATCTACCAGTCCAGTGTTCCATTTGTTTAAATGATGAATATGTTGTGACATTAGAGATGTGATCAAACAGTTTCTATATAAACCGAGTAAATCAATTATTCCTATTTCCGGATGAGAAGGTTTTTGGCCTGGGGCGATAGCCCAAGGCCATAGTACCTATACCACATTTCAGATGCTGTCCATGTGACATTATTTCCCAAAGTGGGAAGTACACACTGTCATGCACTTGGAGTTAGTTGTTCAGCATATGCCACTTTACATCGCATTTTAAAAACGTTGAACAGTGTTAACATCTATTAGAAAAGCATATTCAGTCAATATTTAAGAATTTCTAATCCTTTATAGCACATTGGTTTATACATGTGTATAATTTTCATGTGTATAATTTTCATTCTAATACAGTGAAATTCATGCGCTGTTGTTACTACGATTTCATTCATGAAAATAGCTGGCCGTATATTGGGCACTTGACTCTACGATGGAATTCATTCATAAAAATAGCTCCAAGAGAATCTCACTGAAAGGGGCTCCAAATAGGTCTGAAATCGCCATCGGAGCCAGTTTGCGCATTTGTGATCAAAGTAGCGATAAAATTGCGATTGGCGGAAGCGACGACTTCCTGCTTTAAAATTTAAATGATGATGATAACATTCGACCGATTTATGAATTAATTACATTGACCGCCCCTTCAGCAGCCTCGTAAATTTCGATACACTTACAGTACATGTGTATACAAGTGGCACTATTGGAAGTCAGAGTCTATCGCCTGTCAATCACGTTAATAGATGAAATCCGGAATTCGCTAAGAAGATGTTTTTACCAGCGGTACGAATACAGTCATATTTTAGGTACTTGCAACTTGAGTCTAAGATTTTGCATAACCCGCACGCGGAATGTGGCGTCATCACAGTACTTTCACTTTGAGTCAAAATTTGACTATAATAATATGAGGACGAATCCGAGGTTGACAGATATAGGTAATCATTATGATATTATTTGTAAAGTCCAACATAATGCATGCAAAAATCTCGTTTAACGTTGTAGATACAGTTTAAACTGACGGATAAAACTACGATCGGAACCATACCCCACCCACTGGATTTAAACAGCGGTTGTCTTGTTTACATTCAATTATTCATTGCAATGCTAAATGGTAGCATACATGAACAATTTCAGCGGTATTCTTGCTATGAAATAGTGTCATCTGTACTATATGACGGCAACCTTATTACTTTATAACCTTATTTATAAATCTTCAAAAAGTAGACTTAGGATTTTGATGGATACATGTTTTCCGGTAAATCAGCGTTAATTTTGAAAAAGAAAGATAATAATCAAATGTACCTCATGATATCAAGATTTTTTTTAAAAGCCATAAATGTAAGTTTTTATTCCAAAATAACAACAACAGAAACAAGGGCTGAGTACGGAAAATCTAGTTTTTGTTATATCTATATTGATATAATTCAAAACAAAACTCGATAGCATAAGCTAGTCTCCTTTCTCTCCTTTCCAAAAAATACTTTAATTTAAAAAAGAAATACTTAACAGAATTTTGTGTGCATTTAACGGAATGAAAAACATCATCAAAAGTCATTCTGCGTGTACAAATTTACTATACAGTGTATAGAGTTAATCTATAAATGTGTATATTGATAAACTTGTCAAAACACATGGCAAGGCTATCGTCTAGCGGTATTTTTTTACGGGTATATTTTGTACCGCAGGGTTAAAGGGAAATACCCATATTTATACTAATCCGGAGTATGTCTAGGTAGTTTTAGAGAAAAAAAGTTCGATTAGCAAACATGCAATTCTCACTATTAAACCTTGATAAATGGAGATAATCAAACGGAAACTTGAACATTGAAACTATAAGCCATACCGGATATATGTGTGACTGCTTGTCATAATTTTTGTTTCTTCCAATTGCCAACTGTCTGGACATTTAAACCAGGGTTAGGGTTATCACTGATGCACAAGATATACTGACTTGTATAGATATTGCACATAAATAACTAATTGAAAAATACTGGAAACTTAATATGGAAATACAGTAGTAAATATGATAATTTGTTTACAAACAAGTAACTAGATGTACACAGGGCAGGCAAATCCATTCAGCTATCTGCAGCCCCAGGCCTTTAGCGCTAACAGCGCTTTGATTTTAATTAGTGTGTGCATTGAGGATTGTGTGTTAATACATGTTTAATTATATTTTGCTTCCATGTGCATTTTACTACTATTGTTGCATGTACTAAATTGTTTATTATAATGTTTATTTGAGATATTTCAAGAACAAGAGTTAATTTTAAGTTTATGTTTCTTTACAACATTTTAAGTCATTTTTTTATAAACTGTATATAAAAATCGTATATTTTGTCAACTTTTTAACATGTATTGAGAGATGTTTTCTTTCTTCATAATGTATCTAAAACGATTTATGCAGCATTTTCTCTAAGAAAGTTCTAAGGTTTTTGGTCAATTTCTTTGAGAACAATCTCAGATATTTGGCCATTTTAAGGTTTTTGAGTCAATTTCCCTTAGAAAGTTCTTAATTGTTTTGGTCAATTTCTCTTAGAACGTTCTTAGTTTTTTTGGTCAATTTCTCTTAGAACGTTCTTAGTTTTTTTGGTCAATTTCCCTTAGAACGTTCTTAGTTGTTTTGGTCAATTTCCCTTAGAAAGTTCTTAATTGTTTTGGTCAATTTCTCTTAGAACGTTCTTAGTTTTTTTGGTCAATTTCCCTTAGAACGTTCTTAGTTGTTTTGGTCAATTTCCCTTAGAACGTTCTTAGTTGTTTTGGTCAATTTCCCTTAGAACGTTCTTAGTTGTTTTGGTCAATTTCCCTTAGAACGTTCTTAGTTGTTTTGGCCAATTTCCCTTAGAACGTTCTAAGTTGTTTTGGTCAATTTCTCTTAGAACGTTCTAAGTTTTTTCGTGTTTTGCTGATGAAATTATGTGTAATTTTATTAAATATATTATAAAAATAAAGAGAGTTCGTACTTTTTCGTCTTCATTTTCATTTTTTATATGCATTTTTAACAGTGAAAAAGCCTTAAAACTGGAGGTACAACTGGGAGTAGTGTACGAAGTCCCTTTTTAAAATATAACGAGTTATTCATACATTGCTTGATTAATTCGGTGTGTGATGCTGGATTTCTGTTTGTCCACTGACATGTTGCTAAATACACTGACGTGATCTCATATTTTGACATGATATGCAATATCATTTAGTGATTATTGTTTTTTTTTAGTAAGTACTACTAATGTAAGTTTGTCGGTAGTTCATTATTTATTTCTACCGTGATAATGATTGTGATTTATGTTTATATGTTTAAATCAATGATGCATAATGTGGTCCTAATGTACATGCATTATGTTCATTATCATGAAAGTTTTGCACACTATCAATTTCTATTTATATTTAACTGTCCATACAAAAACTAGTGTGTTCCTTATTTAATTCCTCATAAACTACTACTAAAACTACAAGTGTACTTCATATACATTAATAGATAGTTACACATTAAATCATAATAAACACATACTGTTAGTTTACATTAGTGCATGAGGCAGCAATTTTTTAAATTACTGTATGGAATGGGATATTTTTTTGTACATGGAGGGGCACGTGACTTTTTTTGTAAGTGGAGCGGCACGTGACTTTTTTTTTCCAAGATTATTCGATTCAAGATAATTTTACCCACTGACAATAAAGTTTTACAGAAAAGGTATTTGTAATATTTTTTTATTGTTTTATTTCATTTCATTTTAAAATATTTTAATTTATTCCCTCATGTGGTGCACGATTTCAAATCGTCAAGGTCTATTTTGACTCATCAACTATTTGAAACCAGTCTACGGAAAGTTTATTTTTTTGTTTATTATCATCCGCAAATGGCAGAACATGTTCCCAGCGACGTTTACCGCGTTATCATGTCACTAGACTGTCTTGCAGACCTGTAGCAGACCGATGCAACATCTATTTTTGTCGGACACATAGTCAGGTGAAAATGATCAATTAGAGCACCGTTTATTTTCGGAAATTGCTCTAGAAAATCAAATAGTCAAAAAGCGGTCCCGTCGAAAAGTATGACTTTCTAATTTGGGCGAAAAATTTATCGTCTGCGAATGTTTTATTCCACTCAATTTCGATGATAAATGCGGTTAAAAGCGGCTGAGATCAATGTATGTGATAACCATGCAATCACTTTCGTTTTCGGGTCTATTATACGATAAAATCCGTACCGTACGGTCCGTAATGCCGCCCGCTCCGTATTTTACGAGGAATGAAAATTATTATAGTAAATTCAGAATACTATTATTTTTCCAAGTATATACTGATGGTTTATGTCTCATAGTCTGTGCTATGACTATTCACATACAATTTACCTCACTGTATGTTTAGTTTATGTTTCATTCGTGACCTATTTTTTATGTACAGCCGACTGTTTGAAAAATGTATTGCTTTTTGCACTTGATTGACTTGTGTTTGGGAGTATACATTGTCTTCATCTTTCAATTTGAATAATTAATAATTGATAGTGAGATGTTTGTTTAAACTTGAAAACAAGAATAAAATAGACAAGAAATAAGATAACAGTGCTACATTGAATCATCCCACAAGCTCAATTAGGAATGATTTGTAGACTATTAAAAGCAATTTCAAAGAAACACTAAAAAGGATTACATTGAAATAACAAAGTCCTATGCTATAGAATATTGGGGATTGAGGGGACAAACTGCACTAAATATGTGTTGATTGCGTGCTGTAATGTAGCCCCCGAATGACTGAAACCGACTGGTTCCAAAATTGGCTCAAGAAAAAAGCCAGCTCGCTTTAAAAATGACAGTTTGAAATATTTTTTTTCGCTCGCCCCATTTTTGGGGGGGGGGGGGGGGGAAATCCGAAGAACAAACAAATAATTTGGTGTGGCCTAATAATATTTAAAATTGCATTCTTTGAATCTTTTACATAACAAATTATAACAATTAGAAGTGATGCGTTAACTGTATGAAATAAATATTTAGATAAAAGTAGTGCTTATTCTAAGCTTATTTTTTACGTACGTATGGATCAGAAAAGAAAATGTGTTCCAGTGATAAATTTTGAGTGTCATGATAGTCTGAGATAATTATTTAGAAACTTAATGAGAATTTATGTAAAAGATTCAAAGAATGTAATTTTAAATATTATTATTTTTGTGAACAAAGACCAATTGCTATATACAGAGAAGTTGGAACTGGGTCTGTAAACAGATTAATATTTTTTGTTTACGTGTTTGATACTACTAAAATGGAGTGTAATGCTTTAGTTACATGTTTTTTGTACAAAAGAATGTAAATAACAAAATATCATTCAATTCTTTAGCGGCGACCTTTGATGCTTTGCATCAATGATTTTCTTGTATACAAATTAAATGCACTAAGCTCTTGTTTCATCTAGACTCGTTGTGCATGCTTTGAGGAAAATTGATCAGGTTGACATAAGGTAGGCCGGTGTATCCCGATATATTTATGAATTCGCGCAGCGAATATATACCACGTGACCGATTACACATAAGTTAACAAGACAAAATGGCTAATTCATCGCCTCCGACTGCCGACGAAGTAAGTGTTTTTCTTCATTTCATGATGTAATCAAATAACTATACGATGTTTTCGACAGTCTTTAGAACAGACATTCGTCTTACATACAAAGACAACTTTAGTTTTCTTTTTATCGTTGAAATATTGACGTAATTGGAAATTTTTGATAGCGATGTATACTACGATGGGTCTTAAGACACCACCTTGAAGGAATTTGACTCTTCCAAGTGACATCTCTTGTGGACTATGTGATGAATACTAGGAATTTGTTATTATTTTGATCAGTCACTTTTTTTCAGATAGCTAAGAACAATTGATTTACATTATCATAATTACTAATTGACAAGTTATAGCGATATTGCAGAAATTCATAGAAATCTTCTGTAGTTATGAATTGACCACTTATAAGTTACGAATGTAAGGTTAATATACATTGTGTAACTTAAAAACCTCTTCGTGTTTAGTGTTGTCATTAATTATGTTATTAAGTGAGATAATTCTATTTCACCAACAATGAAACAAGCTATGTACAGCTTCAGGCCCGGTTCCACCGGGAGGCCAAGGGGGGCACTGACCTCCACCCAGTCGGCTGTAGAGTGACCGTTTATACTCCTAATATAAAATAATAGCCACTGATTAGGTCTTAAGGTTACTATTCTTTTAGCACTTCAAATACAATACATTGATGTATGGTCGATTTCCTCTTGTGTGCTAACGGTATAGCGGAAGCAAGTGCAAAAAAAGTTGGCTCTCTGATGTGCTCATCGGCCTTGAGACCGTCTAGAAAACTCGTATGCTTTGTTTTCACTCTACAGCAGACAGGCGCTTTCAATTTCCTTATTATGTTGAAAGCGTCTGTAAAACACAGATTATTGAGCATCGTACGTAACAGAGACAGAGATCACAATTTGCAAGTCCATTTTCATTGTTTACTCTTTATTCAACCTAAATGCTAAGACCACCTCAATAAGAAGACCAGTTTTCAAGGGTCCCAAGGTGGTTTTACTACATATAGTTCAACAGAAATAGCTATTACTTTACATCATTTTTTCTGTTGTTTTATAAAAGTATTCCTGATGAAGGCTGACAAACTGAAACTCACAATATTACATTTTATTCATTATTGGCCCCAAAATCTTTGCAAATGAGAAAAAAAAACAACAAACACCACTTCCACCGATTATACACAATATTTGTAACAGTTATTTCACAACAAAGTAATATTTTAATCTAATTTTTGTTTTCTCTAGTACTTAGGATACTTACTGGCATGTGACATACATTGTACTATGGGAAGGATCTAAACAACTGTTTGTGCTTCTACTAAGCTTCTTGCTCTTTTTCTACCGGAACAACATGGTCACATTCTCCAAAGGCCCAGCTCCGTTAGCAATGTTTTTAGAACAGACACCCACTTTGTCTGACATATATATAGATACTCTTCATGAGAGTAGCCACTAGTTGAATTGTATGAATGATTTACAACAACAGTCAAAAATGAAATCATGAAAATAGTTTCCAAACACTGGACATCATAATTATATCATGAGAAAATTCATGATGAAAAATAGGATGTAAATGTTCAAATAAGTGCAAAAATATATATAAATGTGTTATGTACTAGATAACCAAGTGCAACATGTCAAGCCCGCTAATTGTCAAGGTGGTTCGGCGCAAAACAAATGGGAACTGACATGAGCACGCACATAGACATAACCGCTACTGTGGCGACTATATCGAGCCCACTGCAAAGAGCTCGAAAATAATATACTAATAACATAAAACCACTCGAAAATGAAGCGCATCAAAGATTGTATTACCCATTTGGGGGTATACTGCTGTTAAGAAGATGGCTTCACGAAAATAAAATTACCTTCATTTCAAGTACACTGCCACCTTATGTTTCAGCGCAATGATTGGTTACATCTTTCAACAATGGTTTAAATACTTCATTGTCTTTCATACATGCAACTTGAATTTAAAATAATCATGATTAGCTCCAATGTGTTTTACTCATTATATTTTCTTTTAAATAGCTTTACTTATATTCCTATTACATGTACAACATTCTGTACCAACAAACATTTTATTTTCTAACAAATAGTTTTCCTATCATAGATCATTCAGAACAACTCATACACAATTCAAGTACTTTTCAAGGATGTTTTACTACTTACCAACTCAATAAAACGTTTAAAAAAGACAAAAGATCATTGCTGTAACAGCAAAATAAAAGAAGAAAAACACATCGAGGGGTGAAAGCGAAACTAGTCTAAGTGCATTTCAGTAAATTGTTCAGGAGAGGGAAAAAACTGTCTTATTTTGTTCGGACACAATTTGTAATGTTGATTTACTGGAGGTATAATCAAAATTACTCATGTTTTACATTAAATGTTGAATATTTGGAGAAAAAGCAGAAAAAAAAGATTTTATGTGGGAAAATGCACTTGGACTGTTTTCGTGCTCAATATTTGACCAAAATTGTAACATTTGTTGAATGCGAAAAAAGTCCAAGTGACAAAATTGTTTTAAAAAATACAGAATATTCTTAATCATGCACCACAATTTAGTTTCTTCTTTATTGTGTAATTAAAGTTTAGTGATTTAAATACAAAATCTTAAAATTATATTCACTTATTGTTTTTTGCACTTAATTAACGAGTGAAAATAACAAAATAAGTATGTATGATAGACCAATGATGATATTTAGATTCTTCCCAAATGTATGATTTAGTACTAAATAACTATTTATGGTTAACATAAAGCATAATAGTTTCATTTAAGGCAATTTTAAGTATATTGGACATGTAAGGGGCTTATAGTCAACAAGTTAAACACTCATAAGTTTATAAAAATGTATCATTATTCTTGTATTTCATCTAAAAAGTATCCAATTCATGAATTATGAACTTTAAAAAGTACCTTGGTTGTTTATGAACTAGAAAAGATTCTACCATTGATTTAAACTACATGTTTAAGGCCTTATGGTGCAATTATATGTTAACTACTACTCCTTCATACTTTTATGAGGGACATTGATACCTTACTTTTTATTTAAAGTTTATTAATACATTTTTTTAATAATTCCTCCATCAACATATTGTTATAAAAGACAGTGGTTTATAACTGCTTCATATCGACTTAGAATCCCTTGATAGGCTTATCAGTAACCTGAATACATGTACATCTAACAAACTACATATTTTGTACACTATCACAATGAAGGGTTTATTAATTCATTGATCAAATAATGAACAAAGTTTACGCAACAATCTTTTTTAACATTGTAAGACATATAAATCTCGTTCATTCCAGTGGGTTGATAAATTTAGTACAAGTAGTAAATGATTCAGTCTTTAAGGGAGATAGAATGAGTATGAACTTTACATTTGTGCATAATGGGTTATGAATTAAATAAAAATATTCTACATTTTCATGAAATCTGAAAATAAAGACACAAATATCCTTGTTTTGATGGAGTCCTTTTCATTTGGAACAATGATAAAGAGGTTGAGTATGTGTTTCACTCAACTCACTTTCTTTTTTCCATATAATTATGTATGCTTTTTTTGTTTACATGCTTGATGTAGGGGCAGTGTTAGTCCAGCCACGGACGTCACATCTCTATACTGTCGCTGTACGGCGACGCGTGTAAAAGTCAGAGTACAGAGACACGTATGCGGGGCTAGGGCAGTGTCAACTTGTCACTGCTTTAGTTCTTTTATAATAAATTTATAGGGATTATTAGTTATTTTCATCAAAGACATTTGACCAAGCTGATGGGTTAGATTGGTGTAAATATTATCAGGGATATTGACACATACATATTTTATAGGGCTGCAATGATACAGGTTTCTAAGTTCGGTTTTGACTACTACCCTTTCAGTTATTCGGCTCAGTTACAGAAATACATGAACAATTACTATCTATAGCAATGTCTGTTGCTCTCTGAGCACCTGAGAACAAAGTGAGCTATTGTGGTTGGCTTGGCTTTTTTTGTCAGTGATCTGTCTGTCATCAACAGTAAACTTGTTAACACTTTTAAAGGTTACAACTTTGGACCGATCTTGGAGAAATCCCATCAGAATCAATGTTTTGCTTAAAAACATATTGTACCATCCACATGGCTTAAGTTTTAATATGATTTGTCCAAAAACAAGATAATCTACTCCTGACAATGTGTGACAATGCAAATGTGCCTATTGTAAAAGTTCCCAACTACAGCAAAGTACATGATGACATCAGTACATCAATGGCATGCTCTTACTAATTGGTTACTTTTTGTTTGAGGTCAATCTTTATATAGGTGAGATGTCAGCATCGCTGAACTAAACTTGTCAAATAAATGTTTCAATGATGTAACTTTCCTATTGGCCAGCACCTTGCACAGTGCATATCAGATATTGGACTGTCCTGAATAATTCACTTGTAAGACAAAACTGTTTTGTCAATTTATACATTGTCCTATTACAGCTTAACTAACTTACAAATGCATTCTTCTCTTATTTATGTTTTGCTCACCTTCTGATAATCAAGGCAATTTGAGACAATTTTGGATAACTTATAAAGTGGTACAATTGTGTTGGTAAATGTATTCATACATGCCAGTGGTACATGTTTATTTGATGGAATTAAGCGAGAATAAATACGATTGAATTTTAACCTGTCCAAGTTTTAGCAATGTGAATTGAAATGGCTGTCAAGGACATGCAGCCATTTTTCATTTTTACATTTTCAACCTGGTTAACGTGTAACTTGGTAAAAAACTTTGTCTTTATGAAATCTAGGTCAAGTTCAAAACTGGGTAAAACATTTTCAGCCAAATGTCAATGTACTCAGGTGAGCGAAATACCGTCTTGCAGGCTTTCCGGAAGCTTCTGACAAAAAGTAGCGCTAAATTCTAAAATATTAGGGCTGTTTCAGGAACCACTTACCTCTGAAAAGTTGAGACTGTATCAACTTACACATATAGTGTTTTACCAGTACACAATAGTCTTCAGTTGGCCTTGGCTGTGTACTCAAGAATTAAATCTTTGAACACCTGTCATAGCCAGTACCAAGCTGAAGCTAACGATCCACTGGTAAACTGTATGAAAAGCCAATGTTTCAAAAAAATAGAAAAATATTGTTTCAAGCAAGTAAAGTTATTCCAACTTAATCAACATTCACCTTGAAAAGAAACATGAAAATTAGGAATTTCAATGAAAAAATTTGACTTTTTAGGAAGCCATCATTAGTAACCCATTTCAAAAAACAAGACACACCCACTATGCAATTAATATATCTGAAAACAGTTACTTGTTTACTTTACTGTTAAGACATGCTTTTACAGAAATAACATGCCATTGGTGCAGCTTATGTAGATTTGCACAAAGCTATTTTTAAAAATCTGAATAATAATGATTTATATATTTAAGTTCCAAGTTGTAATCATTATAGTTAACATTAAAATTGTATTAATTATAAAACATCTATAAATACCATTTCTTGTAGGATTTTTTATTTACTCAAAATGACTTCTAAGTGTGCTCACAACTCTTAAAATGCAATTTGATGTCATTTGCTCATCTTATTCAACACATTTTATTTCCAGAAAAGTACACCACAAGGAGACAGTAGAACTTTAAAACAGACAATAGAAAAAAATACATTTCTTTAGCTTATAATGGTTATCTATCTCTCATGTTATAGTACTTATATGATAGAACATTACAGTGGTCTGCAACTTTATATCACAGTTATGTTAAAAATTTATAAAACACAATTCATTACAAAATGCTTGAATATAATCTTTTGAACATTGATATGTTAGTTGAAATTTTACATATGTACTTGACATGATAATTTGTTAAAAGGTCCTGACATCCATAAATTACTGTTGTGTGATATTACCTAGTATTCTATACAATTCATTATTTGTCATTTTGACTGTTCCACTAACTTTGATCAATTAGGGATGAGGGAGGGAATCAGTGTTTAAATGTGATGACAATATTAACATGTAGTTAATAACTTATAAAATACCGCGATAATTCAGGAGCCAGGAACTATTCTCAGTACATGAAATACACATGTGATGCGCACTGTGCTCAAAAATTACAGCTTACTCAATCTTATGAAATGAAACTGTAAATGTTTTGAGAAGGAATGATATCATTCAAATACAAACAGACTATGTCAATACTACACATCATGTCCTATTGTTAGTATTTATGTCCTGAAAATCTCATTATAATTGTTATAATGATATCACCTTCATGACATTAAATATTCAGTTAATGACATCATGACATAAGATGTCTCAATCATATTAATATCAATATTAATTAGTAATAATACATGTGAACAATATCTATGTACACCATTAAGACAGAAAATATCAAAACTGAAAATGGTCTAAGTGAAAACATTTTCAATAATTTGCAAAACGTTACCAAAATTTTGAATGCGAAAATGGTCTAAGTGAATAAAAATTAGTTTATTTTAGATAAAATGGTTTAAAAACACATGCATTTATACTTAAACTAATAACATCAATAAAATAGTTTATTAAGCAGAAAAAATACTGTTTGAAAAAGTGTCACATAAACCACAGAATTCTAAGTTCAAAAATTAATGCGAAAACAGTCTAAGTGCAAAATAATGCACTTAGACTGTTTTCGCATTCAAAAATTATTGCATTTCACTTAGACCGTTTGGACATTTTTACTATATTATCTAAAATTGATAATTTATGGATACAATCTTTTCACAGAAGATGGGTATTAGTGTGTTGAATTATTTTATGCAAAAAAGTGACTTTCTGAAAAAATGTCACTTAGACCAGTTTCGCTTTCACCCCACGACATGCTTTACAAGATATCTAAACTGACCAGAAAACAGGCAACACGCTTGATTCCTATGTGTATCTGTGAAGCAGGGGTACAATCACTATTTATATTAAGTGAGTCAGCAGTAGACCCTCATTTTCCAGTTATTGATTACAAAGGACATAATCTACTACCAGAGCAGAACTGTCATAAAATCATGTCTGTCAAAATGCTATTTGATTTTATTAATAGACGAAAATATTTAAATAACAATTCAAGATAATTACCTCACACACTGGAAATATCCTACTCCTCAGGCTGATAAAAGTGATATGTGGGGTCATCCAGATCATATTCAAGATCATACATGTCTTCTGTGTTCAAACTTCAGCTTAAGTAAATAACATATACATTAAAACATAAATGTCTTATGTTTTACAAGTCAAACATTATCAATAACGAGAAGGCCATAATGGTCATGATCCGCGTACGTTAGTTTGACAGCTCAAACATTACAATCAGACATAATTTAACAAGGACATTAGTATGTGATAGGCAAAATGATCACACTCCCTATAGCCAAGTTTTATGACGAAGCTTTATGATGGACGCCCCCGCCATACTTTGTTTCAAAACTACATACCCATTTGTGTTTTCCGGGAAAATATTGACTAATTGTTGTCTTCGATTATCATATTTCATTCAAATGTTACTAGTTTTAATGATTTGATAAGTGTCTTTACAATGATGAAGTCATTAATGACGTCACTCATAATATAAATATATGCTTTCCAAAAATAGTTTCGTTATTGGCGTAAAAGAAAACTTTTTTTTGTATTTTTTATACCTATTGGATTTTTTCATTCCTCATCGGATATGTTCATACCTCATCGGAAATTTTCATATATCATCGGATATGTTCATACCTCATCGGAGATTTTCATATCTTATCGGAAAGTTCATACCTTGACGGATATTTTCATATCTCATTAGACTGTTTTTCATACCTTGACGGATATTTTCATATCTCATTAGAACTGTTCATACATGGACGGATATGTTTATACATCGTCTGATATATTCATAGTTCGTATATTGCTTTAACGACCGACTTTTAATGCCTATTAAATATTCAATTCCAATTATAGGGACCTTACCAAGAGACAGCTATCTGTATTAACCACGAAAATCAGGATTCGGATCAAATGGACAAATTCGGGGTCACCTTGCGAACCATCGTTAACGACGAGGGAATTCGGCAACATTATCTTGTTGATGTGGAACCACGTGGACCTGCTAATAAGATGAGAATCAAGTACGTTTTCTCATAGATAACTAAACCCCACACAAAACCCCACCAAAGTACACAGTGATTTTCCCCGTGTATTAATTATGTAGGGAAATTTGCAATTGTTGAGAAAGAACTTGCTAGTACTGGGCACCGGTTGGTACTCTAATTTTACTGTCTGTCTATCGCATATAATTAAATGCTTTCAATAGCGTCAAAAGGCTATCAAAACGTGATAAGGGAGACAACAAAGAGCGCTTATTTATAATAGTGATAAGGTAAGTGCGATGAACTCCCTTAGTTTTATATGTTTGTGTATTTAGAAATACAATAAATATGTTAGTACGTGTGTTTTTGTCTAGATAGCCCATTTACCAACTGTGTTTTTGTTTCAGGGATGATGATGAAATAGTTTTGTTGAATAACTTTTTTGTTCCTGAGAAAACCAACAATGAAGTTATACATTTATTTCACCATGTTAAAGTTGATGGGAAAACAAGATTTCGACTGGTATAGTTTTCAACATGTCTAAAAGCTTTTATAAGTATTTGCGTATTTTTAAAATCATTTACCAGTGTTTAATATGATATACATTTTCATAGAATTTAAATCATACATTATTATATACTTTAATTGATACATGTTCTATTATTAATTAAAGTTAAATATTTACTTGATAATAGTGAACTTTAAAAGTATTGTTATCATTTGGTGATGATGTTGACTTTTCCACCTGCTAATTTTAATCTGTGAAGCATCAGTTTTCATTGTTTGCATTTAATATAAAAAGAAGCGAATACAATTGTTATACTGCCTCATGTTTATAATCACCTAACTCATTTATCAATGTTTATACACTGAAACATTGTATAGTACTATCTCCTCTGCTTAGAATCAATATCAACAATACAATAAATACATCAATCAGATTACGTTGACTAAAGGGAAACAATCCAAATACAAAGTTTGGCTTAATGAGGTTCAATAAACTGGGGAGTTCACTCATGTATTTTGTCAAGACTTTTTGGATGTACTTTTGCTTGAATGCCGCATTTACAACACTATGTTTTTTCACTGAACATTTTCACTACGCCATTGCTATCATCAGCACCTTTATATGTACGAGTATTATGGAGAAAGGGAACAACAGAAACAACAACACAAATCGTATGTTGCTGTTTCTGTTCCCGGTCACCATCATCACCATAACGATTATATCGTTCTATCATTCACTATTTTTAACAAAAATAAAATCATGGAGGATAAACGAGCTAAATCTACAATCGCTTTTATTGTCATTCTCTTCAGGTGATTCGAAGAAAGGAAAATGGAAAAGTTAAATCTAGTGGGAATAAAGTCATGTTTGTGGAACACGAAAAATCGGTCAATGTCGCTACCGGGAATCGAACCAGGGTCTACGACGAATGGATGGAAACAAGTGCGATATTGGCTCCTGACTTTAAACTAAGTAATATAGCCTTATTATGTATCTTAAAATGCTTAATTCATTATTTTTTTATAATTTTATTAATTCAAATTATTCAGTTTTAAAAATACTGAAAATAAAGGGGATTAGACTTTTCTCACTTGACCTGTTTGATTAAAAATAGACACATGACTGTATTAACAACTTCCAATCGAACTGTTAACAGCTAACCGTATTACTTTCACAGTTCATTCTCCCAGTATGCTATTGATTTAAGAATGAACATCCATTTTTGTTAAATCCCCTCCGTCTTACTAGCTGACTCTTTCCCTAAGTACTTTCCTTTGTCTCACCCCCTCAACCCTCTCTCTCCTCGAACAACTTACTGCTCTGTCCATCTCCCTTGGTCCCTCTCCACCACTGTCTCTCTCCCTTTAATCCCATCTCAATATGTGTCTCCTCTAAATCCCCCATCTGTTCATCGCCACTCTAGGAAATAACATTCAATCATGGACAAATACCTTAATGTGCAGAATAGCACATTCTTTCATATTGCATGTTGTATTGTGCAGGACAATATATCGCACCCCTCGAATATCGCTCAACAATGCTGCACTTTTATTGCTAAATATTTCTTTGTCTTAAATGTACTACAAATTCGCATAAACTTCTGTATTTTTACCATTCAGATGACCAGCCAATCGTGAAGAAAGTAGAATCAGAGATGTTGCGTTCCAATAAGTTTTGTATAAAGGTTTACAGGCGTTACAAAACAAGGAGTCGTGGTTTATATATTGATATTAGTGAGCATGGGCTAATTGCTAACAAACCTGCTTCAACAAACGGCGATAGGACAAGTATGTTATCTTAATTTGATAAATCTATTTACTCAGTACTTATCTGCAGGAGCAATAATACATTGTTGCATATATCGTAGGGTTTGTAACATAGTCCTCAAAAAGTTTGCAACTTTATTGGCGGAAATATTATTTAGCGTAAATGTCTTAGTTCACAGATGACATGTACTAGTATATTTATTTACTATACAATATCACAATTCTGGTTTCGGCGATTATAGTGCAACCTTTCCAGAACTGTCTTCTCTGAAGCAACAGCCTCTCTTCAAGGATTGTATAAGTTTGACTGTGGTAAGCATTAACAGTGAAGTTAACCTCTTTAGAGCAACAGTCTGTAAATAACAACCAAAAAGTGCGTTTCCCAAGGAAAGAATGCATTGTAATCCGCTTAAGATCTGACAAGGCATAATATTTTGAAATACTTTACCCACTTCGTTCTTGGCTCTCCCATAGCTTAATGAGACAATCCAGCCGGTTTGTTCTGTTGGTAGACACTGAGCTGGCACCAGGGATGTCCAGGTTTGCTTCCAAGACGGGGCAGGCCATTTCATTTCCTTTAGTAGTATTTGGCTACAGTCATTTGTCTTCCACCTCTGATTCATTTGAAGAAGTTTTCATCTCACATAGACGGGCTATTTTAAGCGCTGGTTGACTATTCCATGAAAGTTGTAAGGTCAACTGTCCACCATGCATGTTTGAAAATGTTGAAAATGGCGTTTTATACGCTCTTGAACAACTTTTATTTTATGGACAGACGATCAGTTACACATAAAATTGTTTCAAGAAAGATTTCTTGACTGTATTTACCCGAAGTTTAGATTCTTCTCGGTTATTCTTTTAATTTTTTCTTCTTTTGTCTTCAGAAATTATTGTGAAAAGTCTTCATTACACCCAAGACAGTAATGGCTATCTGACCTGGTTTGCCTATTATTTGCCCACTGAATTCGGCATTGGATTTTCTTACATTGAGTTTTAAACAATGCTAAAATTGATATTAGCGCAAAATTGCCGGAACTCACTAGGGGTCGTTATCTTTACTTCAAAACGAGTTCAGCAATTCGATTTTAAAATGGCGGACGTACAGAGCGCTGTTTACTAGTTGGTGAAAACAATACACATTGCTAAAACCGAAGCAAATTGAAATATTTTATAGCAATATGCAGCGTTTTGTATAGATGTATTATTCACATTGGAGGTTTAGTAGTGAAAGATGAAAAAATGACTCAATTGTTTCACAGTATCATTTTGTTTTTGTTTGAAAATGAATTCAAGTGTAAGTAATTGTTCACCACATATATTTTTGAAAGGAACAACCGGACAGGCTTACAGTTAGTGATGATATTTAGAAACACTTTACCCACTTAGTTCTTGGCTCTCCATAGCTTAAAGAGACAATCCAGCCGGTTATCATGAGCTATCATCAGAGATGTCCAGGTTTCCTTCCAAGACGGGGCAGGTCATTTCATTTCCTTTAGTAGCATTTGGCTACGGTCATTTGTCTTCCACCTCTGTTTTCATCTAACATAGACGGCTATTTTAAGCGCTGGTTGACTATTCCAGGAAAGTTGTTAGGTTAACTGTCCACCATGCATGTTTGAAAAATGAAGAAAGATTTCTTGATTGTATTTACCCCGAACCATAGATTCTCCTCGGTTACACTTTTATTTTTTTCTTATTTTGTTTTCAGAAATTATTGTGAAATGTCTTCATTTCACCCAAGACAGTAATGGCTATCTGACCTATTTTGCCTCTTTGAGTAATATAGATGAAAAACGATATATTTTTATTGGACACGATGGGGTGTCTTTGAAGGTAATACTATATATATATATAAATATTATTATGAGTTTGAATATTATTTGCCCACTGAATTCGGCATTGGATTTTCTTACATTG
This sequence comes from Mactromeris polynyma, assembly GCA_032209605.1. NCBI lineage: Eukaryota > Metazoa > Mollusca > Bivalvia > Venerida > Mactridae > Mactromeris > Mactromeris polynyma. The sequence continues at coordinate 13,109,061 of JASFXZ010000020.1, read as the reverse complement.
AGTTTTAAACAATGCTAAAATTGATCTTCAAGCAAAATTGCCGTAACTCACTAGGGGTCGTTATTTTTACTTCAAAACGAGTTCAGTAATTCGATTTTAAAATGGCGGACGTACAGAGCGCTGTATAATAGTTTGTGAAAACAATACACATTGCTAAAACCGAAGCAAATTGAAATATTTTATAGCAATATGCAGCGTTTTGTATTGATGAATTATTCACATTGGTGGAAAATGTTCAGTAGTGAAAGAAGAAAAAGATGACTCAATAGATTCACAGTTTCATTTTGTTTTTGTTTGAAAATGTAACGTAATTTTGCACCACATATATTTTTGAAAGGAACATCCGGACTGGTTTACAGTAAGTGATGACACAGAGGGGGCTATTGGAAGCAATGTTTCCTTTAGAAAAAATGGTAAGATTTCACGATTATATTAACTAAACATTAAACTAAAGAACTTCAGATAAATAAAGCTTCAAATTCAGATGTTTACGTAGTTTTTCTGAAGTTAACCAGTACATCACAAACGAATGAGTTACTTCTAAAATCTATGATAAAAGAGTTGAATTCTATATTGTAAATTGTCATTTGGAAGGACATGTTCACTGTGCTACATCTTATGGTGTTTACATCTCAATATTCATTCGTTTGTGGATGACTTAACAATAAATCGCAAATGTTGTATATTTACAAAGCTTCCAATACATATATGATAAATCTCGTACAACATTTTCTATCGTCGAAATCTGCCTCTTATTAATAAGTAAAACGACATTATAATGGAACATATAGGACAATGTATTTCACATTCGTTGTTTTACGTTGGTGCGATATTTTAAATTCCTGAGATCCATGAACATAAGTATATCACAAATGCGTTCATTAAATGCATAAAAAAGGTTTAGTAAGCGAGGTAAGTGCCCTACATATTTGATGGTCTACCCCTTTACAGTTGGTCATCATGCTTCCCCGTGTGCTTGTACTATGGCAGTACGAGTTTAATTACAAAACTATGCAGACTTTATCTTTTATAGACATGTATTTGGCTTGCAATGAGGATACCGGAAAGATAGTAGTATCAACCAATAAATACCGTTTTGAAGAAATACCAGTTGACTATCTTGACAGTGGTGCAGGTTCCACAATGGATATCATCACAGGGATATGCGTTCTCACCTAAAATTTAAAATTCTCATATGCCATATATCAATATTGGACGTATTTTAGCATTTTTATCACAATTTTGTGTCTTTTTGTGAGTATTTTGCCAGATACAGCATATGTATCAACACAGTGTTCCATTTCCAGTCATTTTGTCTGATTTATGGTCAAAAGATATGCTGTATCGTGTATTTCGGTTCGTCTATATTGTTGAAAGATGCTGAAAACCCTTCTGCGACAACTAAAAACTTTATAGGATGCCTCATTAACATTATTTAGGACTTTTGTTCTTGTGTGCTAGTTTTGGATAAATTTTATGTAAAAAAAACCATTATTGGCATATTCTGAAATGTGTGGCTCGATATTAGCGAAATATGCTAGTTACATCATATTCATATTTGCAGGATGCCTATATGTTATAATTACCACAGTTTAGCATATCACCAGAATGTGGATGCTGATATTGTAAAAAAAGTCGATTCAGGCATCCCAAAATATTTTGGATGCTGGATACCCAAATATTTGATAAACTGGCATCCGTTTGTTCTGGATGCTAGAATCAAGTTATTTCGGATGCTGGCATCCAAATATTCTGGATTCTGGCATCCGTTTGTTCTGGATGCTAGAATCAAGTTATTTCGGATGCTGGCATCCCAATATTCTGGATTCTGGCATCCGTTTGTTCTGGATGCTAGAATCAAGTTATTTCGGATGCTGGCATCCCAATATTCTGGATTCTGGCATCCGTTTGTTCTGGATGCTAGAATCAAGTTATTTCGGATGCTGGCATCCCAATATTCTGGTTGCTGGCATCCGTTTGTTCAGGATGCCAGAATCAAGTTATTTCGGATGCTGGCATCCCAATATTCTGGTTGCAGGCATCCATTTGTTCTGGATGCCAGAATCAAGTTATATCAGATGCTGGCATCCCAATATTCTGGATGCCATCCGTTTGTTCTGGATGCTAGAATCAAGTTATTTCGGATGCTGGCATCCAAATACTAGAGGTGCTGGCATCCAATTGTTCTGGATGCTGGAATACAAAAGAGCTGAATAATAATAATAATAAACTTTATTTATTGAAGGTAATGTCATTAACACATGCACATAAAAAACATACATACATAGCCATATCTAACTAGAGGCCTTCATCCAAAAAAACAAAATGCTTGCATCCTAGAAATCTGGCATTTGATGCTGTCATTGCAGAAACTTGGATGGTGTCATTGAAATTTTTAAGTACACCATTTTCATACGCTATAAAAAATCTAATTACATTTTGTACTACTAATTAGCACACTGACAGCTCAAAGTTTACAATACTGGTATTTCAAAGATTTGGGTGCTACAGTTTCCACTCATTCTCAACTTAATACACACTTAGTTACTTAATATAACTTCTACATTTATTGATATACTGTTGTTCCAGTGCTTGTGCATCTGGATGCAATACAAATGAAAGGTGATAAGCAGTCGAATCCATCTAAATAATGACATACCAGTACATATAATTCCAATCAATTGTTACTTAGTATCAAACATAAAGCATTATGCTCACTGATAATAAATTTACTAACATGCAAACTGTATGGAGTAACAGCCGCTTTTTAACAACCATGTATCTATTTCAGTCTCTTCAATATACATTGCAGTTTTTTGTACTATTACAAACAATGATTATGACTTATAACACGTATATCACCACTCAAGTGGAGTAATAAGAGACTATACAATCAACATACACATGTTTATAAAAAAACAAAATTAGTATTGCACATACGAACTACATGTACCTACAAATGTAAAACATAAAATATTTAGTGTAAAAATGTATCAAAGGGTACTAATGCATAATTGAAAAATGACTTAAGAGATCAATTATCACCCCAGTCAAACTGTTGATGAATTGAATAACAACTGCTTCTTGTATGAAAAATAAACTTATCACACAACTATTACAATATTTTGAACCTATTTTCATCTATGTGTATTTTTTTAAAACAACAGGACAGATTTTGACAGTACTATTGGTGACTGCATGATTTTTTCTTCATCAGTTAAATGTATTGAATTCTGAGTTGAGAGATAATGCCTTTTGTGCCAGTTTCCAGTTTGATTGGTGGAATACCATATCTAATTTTACTGAAAGCCGGTGGAAGAATAAGTTTAAAATAGGTATGCCTTCAAAAACCGTACAACAATTCCGGAGTTAATTACGACCACTTCCGGATAATCATGACGACTATAATGTCAACATATCCAGAAAGTGACCAGCCACCCGGCAGCCTTATTTTTAATTAAAACCACACAATTTGAACTACCTTGGTAGAGGGTCAACAAAGGAACATTTGTTCAATTTTCAAAATGGTGCCAGTAGTTTTTTACAAGAAGATTTTTTATTCCTCTAGATACATATAGCATAAGTGGACCCCTCCCCTGGTGGCCATGTTTGTTTGGGAATCCATGTAATTTGAACAACCTTAGAAGAAGTCTTTGACAAGAAGATATTTTGTGTTTATTCTTCATTGCCATGGCAAACAGAATTTTGCATAGAATGGAATTCATTGAATAAGTTTGGAGGGGAACACATATCAATTATTTCTGTGAACTTTGGTCAAAGTTGTCCAAAAGGTTTCAGAGGAGAAATGTATAAGATAAGTGCGGATGGACAGACCAATGATGGACAGTGAGTGATCACAATAACTCAAACTGAGCTTGCTCAGGTGAGCTAAATAGAACTGTATTTATATAAAATACTACCTATTACTGAATGCAGTCTATGTTTTTTGGTCATATATAACCAGTGAAAACCACACAAAGATAACATTTAAACAAGATTGATTTTTGATTTCAAAATTAATGGTGAGTTTATGGTAGCACTTGTCTGTGATTGTTCTCCAACAATTGCAGCTACATGTCTAGTCTGGAATCTACAACAATTTTAAAGTCCCTCTTTCTTCAGCATTGGTCAAACATTTGAGCAACGAGACTTCATATAGTACCCTTTGTTTAAAAGGGAAGCTGTCTGAAAAAAAGAATAAATTATCAATATAATGACTAAACAAATAATTGAAAATATGAACCATCTTGGTTGTTTCTTATCATAGTAGTAATTTACTGAGTGCATCTACATTTAATATTGATCATGTGTACAAAGTGTGATTAAATCCCTTCAAATTGTGGACTCCACAATCGATCTTCCAAAACTCCCATTATGTTTTTCTATTATCTGTTTATTGATACATTTTACTATCATATTTTTGCTTTCACATCTTAAGTTTACATTTTAACAATTACATATTGACAAAGTCATCTTTATCAGAATAATATTGATAAAGACTCTATATTGAAAAGGACTCTTATATCAAGACATATAATATTTTTACACTAATAATTAGTATTGTTCTACCCAATATTAAAACTATTTACATTACTCAATTTGGACACTCTACTGTCTTTATACTTATTTTTAACATATAGCGTCAAACTTGTTGGGGTACCCCATAACGTATTAAGTGTTGACTTGAAGCAGTTCATTGTGGGTGCATTAACTACTTCTTCTGGTAAATCATTCCATATATATATCACCCTGAAGCTTTAAGAATTACGGACAGGCCTCACAAATGCTTAATTAACTCACAGTCATGCGCATCTACACTTCATGATGAGCATCACTTAATTGGGATAAGTATCGCCTTTCTTAGCTTCATTGGTATGTCTGTTCTTACAGCCCAGTTCAAATAACTACTTGTTGTGACATTCAGGATAATAACAAAATTTGTGACTTCAAATATTTCTCCTCATAAACTGTTTCACAATATTTTACAATCTGTTACTCACTTTACAGCCTTACTGGTATTCATCAACATTCAACTTTGGAGTCATTGGACACCTCTTCTTCAACCACATACTAAATTCTTCCTGAATAAAATACACAGTGAAATAAATAATATTTCAAAAACTGATATTGTTACAAATGAATGAAATTCGTATCTTTATGGAAATATGTAAAAGTCGGTATATGTCATTTGAATTCGGGCAGTAATATCACAGACATAATATAACCATGGTTTATATGTCCGTGGTAATATCAAAGCACCTTAATTAAATACAATTTAAATACCCAAACCTTGGCAAGGACTATTGCCAAAGAGGCTGGATTTGTTTTTATTTTGGCATTATTAGGGGCCTATAGCAAAGTAATTTTACATGAATGCAGACACTGCCAAATAGAGCTAGGCTTTACCAGGCCTGACAGCAGTCCGTTCCATTCCTTTTTTTTACCAGAACGGTCTGGTTGTTAACACATTTGGCAAGTTCTAGAATAACGATAGCAGGACCATTTAAGCCTTTTAGAGAACTTTTGAAATACAGTGCATTATTGAAATTTTGTATTTACACGATAAAGCTAATTATATTTTTATTGCCTTAATTACCTCTATACTGGTACTGTAATATAATATTTGTGCTAATCTCATTCCTTTCATTAATACAGTAATCTCTACAAGTTCTTAATTCCTGTCAATTCGATTTCCAATCCTGATTTACTGATAAATATTCGAAACAAGTGAATTAAAGCCGACACTTACCAGACAAACTGAACTGACCCCGCTAACGTATGCCAGAATATTTTAACAAATGACTAATTTGCTACATTTAGTTTGACTTTCATCATGTTAATTAACGAATATTTATTTTTCAATTTAATGTAGATTTGCTCATGGAAATTGGATCGAGCCGACTGTAAACCTTGCAAACAACTTGAAATAAAATCGATCAGACGGCTCTTTTATAATCTACTACATAACACTTAAACTCAGTTACACCGGTATATAATGGCTACTGCTGAAGATGCGAGAAATTTGTAGCGTTTGTTGTGAAGAACCGACCGCGCACGAGACTTTTAATGACGTAACGACATTGCACCAGATCTATTTATATCTCCGAGGTATTTATTTGCGATGAGCAGACGATACAGAGGAACTAATTACACTAGAAATTAATACGCGATTATTCGTGCAAACTCAATCGCCAAAAATAACTCAAATAATTAAGAAAAGCCTTTGTATCATGACTCCTATCCTTCAATTGATATGTCAGACATATCAGCCATTATTCTCATCAAATACATAACAAAATCAGAGGATGGGACGTACTATTTTCTTGGGATGATGAATATCGATGGCGAGTAAACTTCCGGTCAAGACGATGATAGCAAAGACACGCCTCAAACATATTGCGATGTTTTCTGCTAGATATGTTTACGATGTTTCCGGCGGCTCTTTGTGTAACTGTTTAGGCCAACATTCTCGCCAGCACGGAGGAATATTATGGATTTTGGCGACGTTTTCACATGTTTCATCCTATCTCCAACCAACTTTTACCAACGTAACCAAGTTCAAGTTTCGCTGAAGTGAATATAGATTATATCTGTCTTACTGTATTTACTATTATTGTATATTGATTTACTGATTTTATTTTGTTGAACTGATTATTAGTACTGCAATGCTTGGCACTATCAGAGTCAGACCTATGTCTTTGACTCGATAATGACTAGAGTGTAATGTCAAATCTGTTCAGCTGTATGAACCCATACAATAACTTTTCTCCTGTCTGATCATAGTGATGGCAGTATTGTGCCAGTAAGGTTTAGTTTTAAACCACCCCATTGGCCCAATTGCTTGTCACTTGATATCGACATGTTTCAAAACCGAAAGTAGTAAAACGAAAGTAGATCGATTATCTAGGAATTCAGACAACTCAGTATGAAATTTCTAATAGATCTATATCTTTTTAATTAAGAATATAAAATCAAAACAACCGTCATTAAAATTATGCATGCACCAAAATGTTTATCATATTTGAGTCTTGTGTGAAAATGTCACATGCTACAGCTTATGCCTTGAGCCTTGAGCCTTGAGCCTTGAGGTCTTTGCTAACAGCATAATGTTACTTAGGCAGGCGCGTATCCAAGCATTTGCATGTACGCCAATGCATACAATTCCTCAGAAAAGGTGAAACAATAAAAGTTCCAAAAAATGCAATTAAAACTGAAGGCTGGGGGGATGGGGTTATGGGCAAATTCGCCCGAAGAGATCAGGTGTTTGACACTGTAATTTATTCTTCAACAATAATTATATAGCATGAAAACGCATCATTTGCCTCCTAATTTTCGAATTTTTCAAAATTTCCCAAACCCCCACCGGCATGAGGGGGGCCCTACCACACCTACTGCCCACTCGCAGCATTGCTGCTCGTTGCACACCTACGATGCTCACACTTGGCGTATACTTCACAATTGTCCAGGTACGCCCCTGTTAGGTCAAGTTAAGTGTTTTATTTCGTGTAAAATCTGTCAAATTCAGCTAGATCTATATAAAACTATGTTAATAGGGATATCACTTCTTATCAAATAATTGTAAACAAGTTACATACGGTATTAGATCTACACTCGTTACATAGTCAAGAAATAGTTTTATATGGTTTTCTGAAAGTCTTAAGCGAGATCCATCATACAGAAATATATGCTGTGACAGGTTTCTGGCTAATGATGCAGTTCCTTTCATTTGAAAATGAGCTATCCCCAATTCTTACATACTTTTAAAGTTCGAACTCAGACCCTGCATTTTTACTCCCATCCAAAAGGTTGTATAGCTACAAATCCTGAGAGTCAAATTCACAGATCTCGGTCCCTATTTATACATTTTGTTGTCATGTTTTTCTTGAAATTTAATATAAAATTATTTTACATTATTGAAATGCATTCATTTTGTTGTATTCTTTAGGACTGAACCATGTCACTGCAAATGCCATTCAACAGGAACAATTGTATCAGTTGTGACAAATTGATTTGTTGATGATGCATCAACTAACATTATAAGCAAAAGATGGTGCCAAAACACTTTGTTCAGATCCACATTGCAGGTATGCTTAAATATGAAAAAACCCCAGATTATCCATTCAATTTATGATGCAGTTATTGACCATGAAATAATTAAAATATTTAACAAGTTCAGGGTTTTCTCTCAAACTCAGTCATTTTAGGAGTCCATGATAATTTGTTGAGGTCAATTAATGGATGTTTTAAATGTTACTAGACCAATAGTGCAAGTGCTTGATTGATATTGATAAATGTATTTATGGAAAAGAACAGAAATAAGCACATAGAATATATCTGAAATTTAGAATATGTATTTGTTTTTTGGGTCCTTGGGAAACAGTTGTAAATGCTAGTCCCAGGTCCAAAAATTGCATCAGTGATGCAGGAAAATCGCATCTGGGAAACCCCTGCAAGTTGAAGGGAAACATTTTATTTATAAGCCACTTGATTATATTTTACTACCTCACATGGGTAGTAATGAAGCGGTTGATATGTATAAATCTTGCAATGCCTTTTCTCTAGTTTTTAGTTTGTTCAATATTAAATAAGTTAACCATTTATCAATGCCAGAGTTATGTATATAAAAAGTAAAAAAGTACTTAAACAGTACATAATTTATTTCAGGTAGGAAAGTTCGAAGCAAAGCTAAACAGGCATCCAGAGGGTGTATTCCTAACCAGAGATGGCCATGTAAGTGTAACTGTGAGAGAAATGAAATAGCACGTCAACATAACCAAACCAGAGCTAGCATTGAACAAAGCCTGGTTATAAATCAGAAATGCAAGAGAGTCACATTCAGCTACCCCTATACTGATCACTTTTAAAGACTTGAACATAAGTCTTATCTAATTAAGAGGAACTGGGACTCAAATAGGTACAATGTCTGAATCCAGATTGCCTGCAATAAATGTTGAAATTAACTCTGTATGAAATCTGAAATGGATACTTTTGTAATGCATTGTAATAACACTTCTGTGTAGATTGATTATGAGACCTATTTAAAGAATGTCTAAAAATTATGGTAGTCAACATATGGCAATTTTGGGTTTTTACTTTTTCATTATTTTTCATATCTGAACTCACAACAAATATTTTTTGGGGGATGGGGGCACTTTTTTCTAAACTCGCAACACATCAAAAGAGGGGGGGGGGTTAAAACAAGTCTTCAGGCAGGGGCGGTTTCTAACACAACCCCCCTCTAAAATATTTTCAATTTTTATTTATTTCTATACTCTCAACATAAGTCTTCGGGTTTATTCCTACATTTTTTTTAATTCTCGGGACAAACCCCCTCCTCCCTTTGAAACTAATCAGACGAGCGTCAGGCACCCGCAGGTGGTGCTCTTGTTTATTCTAGTAGTAGCCCGTCCAATTAGCTCAATCGTTAGAGTGATCAACTGATAATCTAGAGGTCATGGGTTCAGAACCTTGGGGAGGCGTATGTTCTTCCGTGATAATTTTACTGAAAAAAATGCATCCAAAGTCATTCATCCTCCACCTCTGAACTATGATTTAAGTAGAGAAGTTGCCAGTTGCTTGAGGAGAAGCAGGTTAGTGCTGGTTGGTAACCCAGGAACAACGGTTAGATCAATTGAGCGCCATATATGACTGAAATGTTGTTGAGAAATGGTGTAAAACACGAAACAAACAAACCATTTATTCTGATAGCATGACAATGATTAACCATTGTCTCACCAAACAGTATGTTTGGGTGCGAATCAATCGAGTAGATAAAATTGAATTTTTTCTCGAATATTAGTATGCCTGATCAGTATTCAAATATTCGAATGTTGAATGACTAACTAAAAATTCATTTCTAGTATTGCCCAGGCTGTCAATAACAAGGATGTGAATTTTCTGCAGATCCGACGTAAATCCGAAATAAGTTGCCCCAGTGACCATGGCAAAATTTCCTCTTTTTTCACACTGTTGGCATACCTGAATAATTGTATGAATTAAGATATTTGCCACATTAACATGTTCTCGAGGCTAATTGCTTCACTCATTTGATTTGTATATTTCAGATGAGAACAGGCATGCCTTTTTGCAAAGTCTGACAGTTTGCAAATGTGCAGTATAGGCGATAGAAAGTTATCCAAGATGGAGACAAAATATGCTGGGCTGTCCAATAATGGAGTTCATTGAAGAGGAGGATATTATAACACTGAAGTGATTGAAGGAAACATTCATAGTATCCTAACTGCATTACTGCCTATGAATTTTATGTGGAGCAGGGGCATTAACATTATTAAGGAAAGGAAATTAGACTTGATATCCATCATGAGTTAAATTATCAATTTATCAACAGTTACTATTCCATATCACTACTGAGAAGTATGAGGTTGTGTAATACAAAGAGCATATTTCTTGATACAAGACTTATGAACTGTTTATGCCATACACATGTGAATGTAAAATACTTCTTCAGCCAGCTTCATTACTTTTTATACCCCCGTTTGAAAAACGGGACGTATTATGGGAACACCCGAGGTGGGTGTGCGCGCGGCGTCCACATGGTTTTACGCTCTCTGAGTCGAAGAGTTTTATGGCCCTTGAATTATCCAAAATTGGCTAAATAAGCCTTGTCCGCTCTCTAAGTCAAAGAGTTTTCATCCGATCTTTACCAAACATAGTGAAAATGTTTGTGGGCATACTATCTCGGCCAAATTCGATAACCAGCCATATCGCTCAAGTCACTCTGGAGTTATCACCCTTTGATTTAGAAATTACCTCAAATTTGTCTTGTTTTAACTCTGCGCTCTAACGTATGACGGGCGTATTTTGTGACATTTTACCACTCTTGTTTTAACTTGATATGAAATTTACATGTATTATAAAAATCAAAAATGCATTTGATTAAATACACTTAAATAATCTCGGGGAAGAAATCAGTACATCCATAAATCATGTACTGGTATATTCTAGCTATAAGAGATGAGCACTTATTGCTGATGATTCTAGGGACTTTATTGTATGTGCGATATTGAATAAGTTTTTTATGCTTATTAACAATACCTGTCAGCACCTTTATCAATTATGCAGGGTACCCATTGTATATTTTTTCTGATTAAAGGTGTGTAAAATACTTTATTTTTGATGTGCAAAATGTACCAATTGTTAATTAAATGTTGTTATATTATGATTTGATAGGCTTCAAAATTGAAGTTAAAAGTGACAGGGCAGTTTGATTAGACAAATTATCATGCTGAGTTGTAAATATGTTATGCTTCAAGCTACACAATTTCATACTCCTCTTCACTTAAATTGTAGTGTGCTTTATGATATTATGTTCAGGTTTGTAAGTGTTTACACCATGCTAATATTTACTAGTCAATGTATTACACTTTAAAACTACAACCATTAATTTTATGTAAAGAGTGTAACATGTTTCTATCAATATTAGTTGTACATGAATTTATGATCATCAACCTTTGCTGACCATTTCATTCCATTGTTTGATTTAAAGATATATTTGGTTAAAATTATGATCGCTGATTTCGTCTGGATGCTTTATTCTTTCAGTTACTAAGTATACTGTAAATATCTTTTAAACCTATGATCTACTGTTTTGCTAGAATACTTTCAATTAGTATAACTGTTAAATGAATCCTGCGTTGCAGTTTTGTTCGTATGTCAAGACATTGTTTTTGCCCTTGGCTTCTGTCCGTCCGTGCGCCCACTTTTAGCTTGTCCACGCTTTATCTACAATACTGCTGGTTGGGGTTCAGCCAAACTTAATAGAATTGATCAACATCAAGTGTAGTTGTGCATCTTCGTTTTGTGTTCGCTCAGATAAATTTTCACTGAGTTATTGCCCTTTGAAGTTTTTATACCTCTGAAGTTTGTCCGCGCTTCATCTCCAATACTCCTGGTTGGATTTCAGCAAAACTTCACAGGATTTATCAACATTAAGTGTAGTTGTGCATACTTGTCTTTTTGTTCCGCTCGGATAATTGTTCACTGAGTTATGGCCCTTTGATGTTTTTATACATATGGAGTTTGTCTGTGCTTCATCTCCAATAATGCTGGTTAGATTTTTACCACACTTCACAGGATTGACAAGCATCAAGTGTACTTGTGCATCCTCCTCGTGGTTATGTTTCGTTCAGATAATTTTTCAATGAGTTATAGCCCATTGATGTTTTTATACATATAAAGTGCATGGTGAAGTTTGTCCGCGCTTCATTTCAAATACGGATGTTTGGATTGAAACAACCATCTAGTTCTATTCTAAATTTGTCCTTTTGCTTTGAAGGTATGAAGGGCAGCCTTGATTAAGCTACTTCATTTTAGTATTCAAGGAAAATTCATTATGCTTTACAACTCGATTCTGTCATCATTGTCTTAACATAATATTGAATGTGTTTGTTAAATAGCATACTGCGCTTTAAGTCTGTATAAAAGGTGTAAGGTATGGCTATTATAATATACAACATAATGTTCACACCTATAAATTGCATTTGTATTCTTAGTTGTGCATGCATCATGCTCCAATGATGAGGTGCTTCCCAGGCAAACAGTTGCATGCATCCACTATTTGTATATTGACAAACATGACCTTTCACGTACAGTAAAACTTCAATAAGAAGAACATTATTGGGACCCTTGAAAACTGGTCTTATTATTGAGGCGGTCTTAAACTTTAAGTGAGGATCTACTGTAGTTCATTTGACAATTAATTACAGTCAAAAAGGATAGCTTGTAAAGTGACGTAGCTTAGTATGGTGTACCAACACGAATATAGACATTGTCATTGGTTTATATCAGTACATGCATGTATTTATTAAAAAAAAAACATTGTACAACTTTTTAATGTTTCTAAATGTATACATTATCATTGGGAAATGAAATACATTTTTTATTATCTTCATTGTAACTATTGTTGCTGTCATGTGGTCCGAAACATTGTGAATACATGTATTTCAGTTTTGCTTCATTGCACTATGCAGATTGTTGTATAGACTGTCATTGATTCTTTAATAAATAAATTATGATTTTTTTGTTTCGTTAGCATCAAATGAACATCATCCACAATTTATCTGGAATGCCAGATCGGTGTACACAAAATTATAAGGTGGCTACCATAAGCATAAGTACCCAGTAATTTGTAGTTACTCAATAGTGATGCAGATGCCAGCATCCAGAAAGTTTGGGATGCAAGCATCCAGAAAATTTCAGAAACCAGCATCCAGGAGTGTGGATCCTAGAATCCATACAGTTTGGGATGCCAGCATCCAGAAAATTGTGGATTCTAGCATCCAGACAGTTTGGGATGCCAGCATCCAGAAAATTGTGGATTCTAGCATCCTGACAGTTTGGAATGCCAGCATCCAGAACATTTCAGAAACCAGCATCTATAGTGTCTGAGAAGCCAGCATAGACAATGATTAGGATTTCGGATGCCAGCATCCAGAAAATTTAGCATTTCAGCATCCAGAAGAAATTGGGATGCAAAATCTTAGAAAAAAGGGATTATTGGCATCTACCTTATATTTGGATGCTGATGTCCACAGTATTTTGAAAACCAGCATACAAACAACATTTTAATGCTGAAAACACATATTAACAAGAAAATAGCATAAATGCTCCAAAAAGATGCCATATTATCAAAAATATTAATGCATAATAAAACGATTGGCTTATTTTACCGTATGGGACAAAACTGGCATATTTTTCCATTTAGATGCTATTTTGCTGTTTTATCGAAGAAAAAGTGCGAATTTTCGTTCGTGAGAATTTTAAATTTTAGTTGAGAACGCATTACAACAACTGTGTGGAATCCGACGAGACCTAATACGCGTCGCATGCAACTGTCTCTTACTACAGGAAAAACCTCGGCGTAATGAGAAAAAATCACCAACTGTAACTTACGGTAACAGTTTAGTTTCATCTGAAAGTTCATCACAGGATCTCTCAACATCTGAAATGGAAACTGATGATGGTCCGGAAAACAATGTTAACACTCAACCAACCTTCTCCCCATTGAAAACACCAACGACAACTCTTTCCATCAACAAATGAAGGTTTGAGTTTTCAAACTTCTAAGTTTATATTGTAATCGTAATTTGAGAAAACATTCTTCGGAAGCCAGGTATATTGCTGTCTCCCAACTCAAAAATTGTGACGTTTAAATGGTTAGGCGATAATGTATTGATGTTTTTAATCTCAACACTTCTGATGATTGTTTATCTATATTTCTCTTGAACAAGTCTAAAACATTAGCGAAATCTTTTTGGTAGTCTGTATGGAGATGGCAAACAAACATTTTTTAATTGCAGCCTAATGTGATATTTTGATGATTTTGTGTTATGTTTTGTCAAATTATATTTTAAGTAGATATTTTGTTTCATTTATCTATATACTAATTTCAATTTACGTTATGTTTTTTTGTTACAATGAGTTTTATTTAAATATAATACACTGTATGTTATGTTGCTTATAAAGTGTATACACATATACTTAACGATATTAAAATAAATAATGCGTCGTTCAGTACCAACTGCCCTAGGTGCTTTACTGTTACTAGCGTGTCAATTCTTCAAAAGACAATTACACTAAAGTCCGAGTATTCGTAATATAATTACTAACTGATTAATTGTAGGAAATCACGTTTCTGAAATAAATTTATTTCGTTGTAATGTCACTTTACCTATGTGTGTATTATTAGTTGCATTTTAATGGCGTTAAGTATATGTGTATTTACACACCTTACATTATTACAGCTAGTTAAAAAACTGAACAAATATCAATAACTACTGCACCATATCATAATCAGGATCATACTCTAGTAGGAGGTGTATTTTTAAAAGACGTCCAATTAATTAGCAATACATCGTTTATTCGTTAACTGGAGTCTTAATTGCTAACTTATTTCAGAAATGTTCACAAATATAAGGCCAGTTTATCGCAGCTATTTAATCCAAATTGCCCTGACAAAACTTCTTGGGCATCATGGTAGAATTATGAAAAATAATTGGAAAATCTGATTAGCTGATACCACAATGTTAATGTTTGTGTGATAAATGTACAATTCTGTTTTCCACTCGAATGCTTTTCTATCTGGTCACTGTTATCCTTCTATATGGGTCAAAATAAGTAATACGACAACCAAATGTGTTACTTATCACATAGACCCCAATCAGAATCAGTAAAGGGCAAATGTTTCAATAAACAAGTGCATGAAATCAAACACAAGTGACGGTTTTGGTGAATATAGCCAGAACAATAACAAAGAATTTCAATGGGTAATTATCATTACCTAGTTTAGTATATCGTTGTTGGTATTGTGATTTTGAATATTCGTTTCTGAGTCGTGTTGGCTCAGAGAGATAGATGTCTCTTGCTAGATTTTACCTGTGTACGTTAATATTAGTGATTGACTAATGTGTACAGTGCAACTTCTCCATAGCTGTCTGCTTTTGAGCAACAACCTGACTACACCAACAGTATCAATTTATCCTGTGGTTAGAATTTACTATCCATTTAACCTTACTAGAGCAACAATCACCCAATCACAGTCACACTATGCTTCTCCATAGGAATGTAGCTCTGAGCCTGAGATTATAACGGATACTTACACTCAACACTCAAATCTCAATTCACGCAAATTTACACTTATAAGTCTGGTATTGGAAAACAGTTGTGGAAAATGCTTGAAAATGTCAAACGAGTGCTGAATATTCTGTTTGGTCCATTGTCCTTGAGATGTTTTGGTAATAATGATATACGTGAGTAATTGTTGGGTTTGAGTGTCAGACTCGACTTAATATTAACTCATATTACACTCAATTCTCTAAGAAAATGGACCACAAAGATTATTCACTATCCGACTCATTGGAGTAAATTGTGTGATTTGAGTGTTGAGTTTAAGTAAATCTTACAATCTTGGGCCAAGGAGAGATTTAACAATTCATACCCTTTATGTTCTAACATGATATTATTAACAGTACATTTCTTGCCATTTAATTTGTGTTTCTTTATCCATCTGATATCTTGCATATTAATAGTGTGAGCCAAAATGACTGTTCTTATCTTACGTATTCATATGAAAACTACACGAAGAATCAGTGTCATTAAAACTTACCATTTATTAGTTATATATTTGAAATGAGGACAAGGCATATGGATTATATCAACTGTCATAATTTGCCACAGTTATCCCGCCTGGCTAGGTCAGTTGGTAGAACGAAAACTGGTTAGGTCAATTGGCCGCCGTGTATGGCTGAAAGATTGTTGAAAAAAGGCATAATATGTTTATCAATTAAGAAAATGTGACACACTATTGGACCTTTTTACACCTTGTATATACATATTTTGTTTGTATAGTATAGTCTACATGATTAACATTTAAATACATCATGTCAGTTGAAGCATGAAGTATTGTATGATTACAATATTTATATAACACAATTACATGTATTCAGTAAACGGCAAAATGTTTTTATTAATTATGAACATGTAGCACACTATTGTTTAGTTTTTACACCTTGTATATAAATATTTTGTTTATATAGTGTAGGCTACATGATTAAATTTTGAATACATCATGTGTCATTTAAAGCATGTAGTAGTGTATGATGACAATATTAATATAACACAGTTACACGTATTAACTAATGACGAATATATCTTATGGTTTCGAAAAATGCTTAAAAATTATTCTACCTAATATAATTATAAATGAGTGTATTTATATCATTTTAAATATTGATGAACAAATGTGACGCTTCTGAAACAAAACTTCTTTTACTACTATATTTTATTCGGATCAGATAATGTACATAATGTATGTCATATTAAACACACTTTATTTATTTAATACAAACATATGTTATTTACCAATTGTGTGCTTTGTACGTGACACACTACACCGTTTACTGTGATGTTTACTTTAATATGTATTGTAAAATAAACCATTATAAACAACGTTGGGTACGTTTTAAATCTATAAAAAAGACACATTGCGACATTCCAAATCCATGGTTCAAATTTATACTTTTTGTTTTGGAACTCAATTCAAGTCAAGTTGAGTGAAGTTGGCGCGACAATCGTACATCGTACATCAACATTGAATACCGACCCAGTGTGAATACAGAGCCAGCACTGACATCGTTATTATTCATATTATATTTTTCAATACATATTTTAAATCGAACACTGCATTAACAACAATATTCGAAACGGGTCCGCAGCAAATACATATCAGGAGTCGAAAAAACGAGCCAGCTGGTACATCGTTATTCGAGTTTTCTACATTCTTTAATACAGATCTAGCAGCAAATCCAGATCTACCACTGACGTCAACATTCGAACTTGACCCCGGCGAATACATATCTGGAGATGAAAAGCGTGCCAGCTCGACATCGTTATTCGAGTTTTCTAGATATTTGAAGTCAGAATTAGTAGCGAACCCAGAGCAAGCATTGACATCAGCATTCGAACAATAACATGCCGAATACAGATCTAAAGTCGAATAAATGAGCCAGCTCGTACATCGTTATTCGAGTTTTCTAAATAATTATTTGAATACAGACCTAGAAGCGAATCCTAGCTAGCACAGACATCAACATTCGGACTTCACAGCGGCGAATACATATCTTGAGATGACTAGCGATTCAGCACGTACATTGTTACAATCAGGGGAGGTCACTCTGAAAAACTTAGACTTTAAGTCGGAAGAGCGACTTCCCTTTATAATCAGGGAAGGTCACTCTGAAAAACTTTAAACTTAAGTCGACAGAGTGACTTCCCTTTATAATCTGGGGAGGTAATTTTTAAAAAAATAATTCGGTAAGAGTTACTTCC
This sequence comes from Mactromeris polynyma, assembly GCA_032209605.1. NCBI lineage: Eukaryota > Metazoa > Mollusca > Bivalvia > Venerida > Mactridae > Mactromeris > Mactromeris polynyma. The sequence goes on along the minus strand of JASFXZ010000020.1, from coordinate 13,091,217 downwards.
CTTTAATTTCAGGAAAGGTCACTCTGAAAACTTAAACTTTATGTCGGAAGAGTTACTCCCCTTCATAATCAGGGAAGGTCACTCTTCCGACTTAAATTTTAAGTTTTTTAATAGTGACTTCCGTTTATAATCAGGTGAAGTCACTCAGCAAAAACTTAAAATTTAAGTCGGAAGAGTGATCAGTGGAGGTCACTATTAAAACGGATATAATCGAAATTGCTTGAATGTAATGGAAATTACCGAAAAAGCTTGAAATGAACGGAAATTACCAAAAAATGCCGGAAAATAACGGATATAACTGATAAATGCCGGAATTTAACGGAGATTTCAGACTCACATTTATCATGACGGACATAAAAATAGATATGATGATATTCCGGTGCATTTCTATGTCCAATAAATTTAAACAAGCATTAAATGCAATAGCGTTTCTGAGACAAGCTGTCGTTTGAATTAAACAACTTGGTTTTTGATATTGCGTTAAAATCGACAGCTTAATGAAATAGATATTAGACAAATGCATACAAACATACGAGCGTCAATGCTTTCAAATCTTCCCTCCCTATATATCTTGAACATTTCCAAACAGGCTTATAAGTTATAACGTATTCTATACTCACTAGATGCTCATAACCTGTTTTATCTTTTTTATTCTTGTTGTTACAATTTTATACTACATGTAAACTGTTTACTTTTGACGTCTTTCTGTCATTATTTATACTTCAATCTTGCAATGACACGCACCTGCTATAAAACATGCGAAAGGTAAGTCAAGCAGTACAAACAGATAAATAGATACAATGCATCGTGGTCTACTTTAAACCTTAAAGTCTAAAAAAATGTACACATTCACAAATTCTACATATGCTCAGACAACATTATAATATATGATTAAAATGCGTTAATTTTCATTTTCTGCACAACCATGATTCTCAAGGCAATTGGAAAAAAAAATCAAATATTTAATTTGGCATTGCTCCCAGGATTACGGGTGACGAGACAACATTCAATTACATTTCGTAAAACAAATTTCAAAACCCAGACGTCATGAAAAATGACGAACCATTAAAGTCAGTGCCAGCTCTGGGTTCGCTACAAGGTCTGTTTTCAAATATTTAGAAAACTCGAATAACGATGTACGAGCTAGCTCGTTATTCGACTCCAGATATGTAAGCGCCGCGGTCAAGTTCGAATGTTGATATGAGTGCTAGCTCTGGGTTCGCTAATAGGTCTATATTCAAATAGTAGGAAACTCGAATAACAATGTACGAGCTAGCTCGTTATTTGACTCCAGATATGTATTCGCCGATGTCTAGTACGAATGCTGATGTCAGTGCTAGCTCTGGGTTCGCTAATAGGTCTGTATTCAAATACATGTATTTAGAAAACTCGAATAACGATGTACGAGCTGACTCGCTATTCATCTTCAGATGTGTTTTCGACACGGTAATGTTCGAATGTTGATGTCAGTGCTAGCTCTGGGTTCGCTACAAGGTCTGTATTCAAATATGTAGAAAACTTGATTACCGATGCACGAGATGGCTCGTTATTCATCTCCAGATATGTATTCGCCGGGGTCAAGTTCGAATGTTGATGTCAGTGCTAGCTCTGGATTCGCCACTAGATCTGTATTCAAATATGCAGAAAACTCGAATTACGATGTACCAGATGGCTTGTTTTTCGAATCCAGATATGTATTCGCCGGCGGACCCATTTCGAATGTTGATGTCAGTGCTATCTATGGGTTCGCTTTAAGATTATATTAAAAATATAAGTCGAATAACGATGTCAGTGCTGGCTCTGTATTCAGTATGGGTCGGTATTCAATGTTGATGTACGATGTACGATTACAACTTCACTCAACATTCTAGTCATTCTAATATTTAATTTGGCATTGCTCCCAGGATTACGGGTGACGAGACAACATTCAATTACATTTCGTAAAACAAATTTCAAAACCCAGACGTCATGAAAAATGACGAACCATTAAACTAGCTCTAGGTTCGCTACAAGGTAAAACTCGAATAACGATGTACGAGCTAGCTCGTTATTCGACTCCAGATATGTAAGCGCCGCGGTCAAGTTCGAATGTTGGTATGAGTGCTAGCTCTGGGTTCGCTAATAGGTCTATATTCAAATAGTTACACAATTCGAATAACAATGTACGAGCTAGCTCGTTATTCGACTCCAGATATGTATTCGCCGATGTCAAGTAATGCTGATGTCAGTGCTAGCTCTGGGTTCGCCAATAGGTCTGTATTCAAATATGTAGAAAACTCGATTACCGATGCACGAACTGGCTCGTTATTCATCTCCAGATATGTATTCGCCGGGGTCAAGTTCGAATGTTGATGTCAGTGCTTCTATCTTGCAATGTCACGCACCTGCTATAAAACATGCGAAAGGTAAGTCAAGAAGTACAAACAGATAAATAGATACAATGCATCTTGGTCTACTTTTAACCCTAAAGTCTCAAAAAGTGTACAAATTCTCAAATTCCACATATTCTCAGACAACATTATGATATATGATTTAAATGCGTTAAATTTCATTTTCTGAACAGCCACGATTCTCAAGGCAATTGGAAAAAAATCTAATATTTAATTTGGCATTGCTGCCAGGATTACGGGTGACGAGGCAACATTCAATTACATTTCGTAAAACAAATTCAAAACACAGACGTCATGAAATATGACGAACCATGAAAGTCAGTGCCAGCTCTGGGTTCGCTACAAGGTCTGTTTTCAAATATTTAGAAAACTCGAATAACGATGTACGAGCTAGCTCGTTATTCGACTCCAGATATGTAAGCGCCGCGGTCAAGTTCGAATGTTGATATGAGTGCTAGCTCTGGGTTCGCTAATAGGTCTATATTCAAATAGTAGGAAACTCGAATAACAATGTACGAGCTAGCTCGTTATTTGACTCCAGATATGTATTCGCCGATGTCTAGTACGAATGCTGATGTCAGTGCTAGCTCTGGGTTCGCTAATAGGTCTGTATTCAAATACATGTATTTAGAAAACTCGAATAACGATGTACGAGCTGACTCGCTATTCATCTTCAGATGTGTTTTCGACACGGTAATGTTCGAATGTTGATGTCAGTGCTAGCTCTGGGTTCGCTACAAGGTCTGTATTCAAATATGTAGAAAACTTGATTACCGATGCACGAGATGGCTCGTTATTCATCTCCAGATATGTATTCGCCGGGGTCAAGTTCGAATGTTGATGTCAGTGCTAGCTCTGGATTCGCCACTAGATCTGTATTCAAATATGCAGAAAACTCGAATTACGATGTACCAGATGGCTTGTTTTTCGAATCCAGATATGTATTCGCCGGCGGACCCATTTCGAATGTTGATGTCAGTGCTATCTATGGGTTCGCTTTAAGATTATATTAAAAATATAAGTCGAATAACGATGTCAGTGCTGGCTCTGTATTCAGTATGGGTCGGTATTCAATGTTGATGTACGATGTACGATTACAACTTCACTCAACTTTCTAGTCACACGTGTTATAGCGGCAAATACACCTCACATCCTCATATACTTCACTTTTAACTACTCATATAATTTATAGGTCACACTTTCATAGGTCATACATTTGCTCACTCTTTATATTACATAGGTTATGCTCAGTACAATCTCCTTAGGACTTTGCTCCACCCTGCCCTTTGAATATCGTTCTTATAACGTAACGTGACGAGTATCTTCTTTTAACTAAAATGTAAATAGTACAGTCCCTTGACTTATTTGTGTGAATTTTTTGTACTGAGCGTTTCATTGTATATTTACGTAGAGGGATGCACGAAGGTCAATTTTAGCGAGGGTGGAAGTTAACATATCACGTCAGTTTCCATGGAAACCAAGATGATCGCCACTTCATGAGCCCATGATTAGTCTTACTGCAACGATTTTTACTATTAAGTGAAAAGAGATATTGAGTTTAATGTGTGTGGTAATTTATGTACAGATACAAAGCTCTCCAATGAACTCCCTATCAATGTCACCAAAGGTCAATGTCATTTAAAGGTCAAAATGTAACGTGACGTGCATAGATATATAAAAGGCGCGCCACATTTATTATAATATACGAGATACCAGGCTAGTATGCGTCCTACATACGTCATAAAGGAATAAGCAGCAGACAGTGGTAGCCATCAGGATCTGATCACAAAACAGCTTTTTCGTTTTAATTAAGTTTAATCACAACATTTCACTGAACTCCTTCGATTGAACCAAAAAAAGGGTGAAACAGGTTCTAAAAGTTAACCGAGTTGCAGACACCAGGGCTGCTCATATACAGTAGCAAACAATTAAAAAGCCTATATTTTACCACAAAAAACATGAAAGTTGGCAGGTGTTCTGTGAATTATAAACTGTGCAGTACTCTCTTTGGAGTCTGGAATATGAAGTCAGCACCGGTCCTTCGTACGTTGGTACATAATATCGCACATCATTTGTATTTCAAGAATTTTGCTTTATTGATGATATGATGTCCAAATATTGACTGTAGATTTCGGGCAAAACAGCAAATATCACCAATGTCCTAATAGATACGGAAACGGCTTGTGTGTGCGCCGTTAATACTGCAAATTGATTATGGTAACCATAATCTTCATGGTTATAACAAGATCATACAATATATGTGTAGATATTGCTCTTGAGCCACTATGCCTAGCTGTGCGGGGAATGAAAGCTGTGAGCACTTTGAGAGAGCTATCATCTGAACTAGAAATGAACAATTTGTCCTAATTTGAAACTAACACGGCGCAGAATATATTATAATTGTTGGAACATTTAAAGTTAAAAGTTTGTCAATCGTCGCCTTATTTCCAGAACCCCATAACTCAAGTTTTGGCGGTTTTGATTATTTGGTATCGTTGAAACAGTCTTTCCAAGCTCTTTCTATCTGTGCGACCCATATTGTTCTGGAATGCACATAACTTCAATAAAATGCAATACCATAACCCTGTATGTAACTATTCTCTTCAGGAGGGTAAAACTTTAAAGTTGTTTTATCAAAAAAACAAGTTATATTGGGTTCTGGAAATAATGCGACGAAATTTTTTTATCCGTCGATTTTGTTTAGATTTGATAATTGTTGTGTACAATACCTGCTCCAATTTATATTACAACGGTTAAAGTTAAAGTTTTGGTGCTGCATGAGTTTTGTTTAAAGTTATTTATTTTATATCGACTGTTCATCAAGTAATTACGACATACGATAATCACTCTTGGTGACTGCCTCCTAAAGCTGATAACCAGAACTCGATACTATCTCAGGGACTTCGAAGTTCTCGGCCCCATCCTCGCCAAAGGCAGGAATCGAATTCAAGAATGGGCGGGCGCTCTACTCCACGTCCACTACGCTTCCCTACTGTTGCATGAATGCCCTTGCATTAAAATTGTGATTAAATAAACAGTTATTGATAGAACAATACAATGGTCCCACAAGTTGATTTGATAATCGATCAGTCTTCGTTTTGGTCATGTTTGGAGCTCAAGGCATTGTTCTGAAACCTGAAGTTTGTATTAAATCTAAAGGCAATACAGTAGGCCCAGTTGTCAAAGTCTTCAAATTAATGTATCTTTTGATAAAGGTGTAGGAAACTACCATTGATGTGTATCAAAATTTTATAAAAGGAATTCAATGTTGATCATTTTATAAATATACAGTCGGATCTCGTTCATTCGAATTCACCAGGTCAGAAATTTAAGTTCGAAAAATATATGGTTTCGAATACACCATTTCAATTCGACGTGCCTAAGAAGATACATCGGGACCTGATATTTATTTCGGATGGTACCAAGTATTCGGATGAAGGCTTGTCGAATAAACGAGGTTCGACTGTTTGTACATTTACAGAATGAAACATGGACTGTGGCCTTTGGCTTAGAGCATTAAATACCCATATCTTGTTAAAAGTTATTGCTATACAAAAAAATGTGATTTTTACAAAATGGCAAAAAATGTTATACAGCAAAGTGTACAAGAATTTACGTCACTCTTCTAGATTTGCTTGTTATAGTGCTAATGTGTATTAAATACTATCAATGTATAGTTATAAAAAGGGCATTTCCAAAAATACGCAAAGTTTTTAAACGTGCGGAACAATTAACGGAACAATTAACATTTAAACAGGGTATACGGTTGATTACACCATCACTAGTTCTGAAGAAGGTCAGTCTTATTAAAGAGTCGGTTTGAAGAGGTCTTTAAATAAGGTTTTACTATATATAAAGTCATACATGAAGTTATGTTATGCCATTAATAATAGCACTCAAAATTTGTTACGAAAAACATTCCATATTTCACGAAACAACACTGTTACATTGGCCATAATTCAATGAAACTGTCGTTTTGGGATTCTGTTTTCGATCCAAAAAAACCAACAACTGACATCTCATATTTTTAGAATACATTTAAATATTAAATATTTATACAACCATTAAGCAGGGGAACATGAGACTGTGCTCTGTCTCTGCGGTCCATTTATATTACATTTTAAGATTGCTGGCTTTAAACAAAAATACATTGCAAATAAAATTGTTGGAAATTTGTTTTGAATCTAATATTGTATAGGACGAATGTTATTCCGACAACTTTTGTTGTAGGTTTAACAGAGATATGTACAACAGGCATAGTATTGTTCTGTATTTCTTCAGGCCGATACCACGTTACTTCTTACTTCAAACTTATCAATTTTGTAATCAAGCGTAACTTCCTATGTATGTCCACTCTTTATTCGAATATTAAAATGCGTACTAATTTGTGCTATAAAAAGCTAAAATGAATGAAGAGGTCAAGCACAAACTGTCAGGTACAATGCGTATAGTCGCCTGAAAAGGGTTTTAGTTAGTAGATACGAACAAATACATGCGTACAAATAAAGACTACGGCAATACACCGGTAATTGGGACATAAGACACACACACAAATGATGGGTGAAAATAGGAGAACCACATTGGCCAGTGGCAAAAGCACCATTTGGGGTTTAGAGCACAAGAGGACACATGCGTACAATCACTCAAATAAAACGGACAGTGTAAAGAGGAAAATCCTTGCTGGACAACTGATATGAGAGATGGTAAACACAGAATAAAGCACATGGTAGTGTCACGAGTTCCCTCCTTTTATCCATTCTCGAGTTCTCCCCCTTATTCCCTTCTTTGGTATATATTTGTGTGTAATATATATAAAATATTATGTATAAATGTATACATAAAGGGAGAGGACTCATGACAATCTCCTCTGGAATAAAGCACATAGAACATTATGTGTACGAAACAATAAACCACTAAATCCAGTCGAATATGTTATACATAGTTCCCACATCTACAATAATTACCTCCCTTTTCCTTAACTGTCGGCCATTTTGATAGGCAAAACTGATAAGCCCTTATAGGAGTAATTTCCAAATATGTGATAATTGAGAACATATCAAGAGAATGTGCATGTGACAACCACTTTTTCTTCAACTTACTGAGCCAAATGCCCACATGAGCATAATAAATAAGCTTTTTTTTCTATATCGGATTAGTTTATCATCGTTTACATATTCCCCATAAACTTTAAGGAAATTTGCCTGTCAAAATGGCCGCCAATTCAGAACAAGGGAGATAAATATTGTAGATGTGAGAACTATGTATTAATGATTTCTCAGAAGTTCGAGTAACTGAAGAGATGCCGTTAAGGTCTTGGAAAGGGGGCAACATACAAACACCTAACGCTTTCTTTACGGGTTTGGAAGGAACCGCTATCATAGAATATTAAACCCGTGCTGCCGTCACACAATTAAAGGACATTAAACTGCCTACGTGTACTTCAACACTCGAAACGTATTTGATTCTTTTTCGTTTAAAAATTGTTAACTCGAATTATCATGAAAACCTAATCCGGGTCCGATATCTTTTTGCCAAAGATTGAATAGTTTGAATTCTAGGTATCGATAGGTGTTATAATATTAACCAGTAAATATATTATTTTCATTGTACGTTTCAAGGACCGTAGAGCACTGACTGATGCGTTTCCCCTCCTTTATGAGTTTGAAGCGTTTAATGTGTCCATTTTGAATGTCTCAAGTACTAATAAAGCAGTGCGTACACGTATTTATTGATATTATTTTACCAAATTGAATATCATATTGCAGAGTGAAAAAGCCTATAAAAGTTATTTACGTTGGATAAACTTCCAACTTCCATTTGGTGTTTAATATCCCCGTATATTGCATGTTAATGGCGCTCACTGTCTGTGACTCCGGGGCAATAAACAATGCATTGCTCTACATGCCGACATGAATCATTTTCCAAATACATAATTATATGGCTTTCCACTTACATCTCTCCATACCGATACTCATCAAGAAGTGCTGCACCTTTTGGTATAATGGTTTGATATATTCGTGGATTGCCAGACTGTGGACCATAAATCATATAACGTCTTGTTTGAGGAACACGGAAAATCGGTCAGTGGCGCTACCGGGATTCGAACCCGGGTATACGGATTGCCGGTCCGTTATATTAACCACTACACCACAGCGAACTAACGTCATTTTTCGTGTAAATTTAACTTATAAAGTTGATCAAGGTTAACTACACTTTGGACGAAGTACGGGGCGGAGTATTTTAACACCAGCTGTAGTAATGTTGAAATAAAGTCATGTTTTGAGGAACACGAAAAATCGGCCAATGGCGCTACCGGGATTCGAACCAGGATTACTCCACGGTGTATAGCCCGATGTGTATTCCGCCGAGTGATGCGTTTTCGACAGAGTGAAGCGTTCGAGACAGGTGAGTTGAAGTGTTAATATTTTCTTACCAATTATTCGTAATTTCGATGTGTCTCTAGGATATCGTATCGTCTGAACGGCTGTGCATATCTCAAATTTACTATAAAAGCGATATAAAGCGATATCTTTGCGAAATAAGCTGGTATCGACTGTTTAAATTTTATATATATAAAAAAATGTAAAAATCGCTTTCAGCTGCTCGATTTGAAGTGTTTTGCGATATAATTGAATAGGTTTACGCCACAGATCAGAAGAAATATCATTTACGAACAATTCTATTCCGTTGCTGACATGATGACGTTTACCGCAGATGGTATTTTTCAATGCTGACGTTACCGGTTGTTGAGTGAAATTTAGGCTGACGTTAATGGCTGAGGACAATATTGTACTACTGCAATCGTTGTTTATACCCGCTAAAGCATGTGTAAAAGAACGCATCTTGATCATCAATGACTAATAAAAGTTGTTCTTCAAGGCCATGCACGTTTGTGCTTCATTAATATTCATTATTGATAGTATTTCTGTTAAACATATGCTGGCATGAGTACTTAAGAAGTTAATGTATTCATAGAATTTCTTCATTATATTCTCCTTATAATATCTGAAATATGTCGGTGTACTTTCAAGACATTTCAATATAATTACACCCCATAATTTATTAGGGATGTCAACGAATAGCAAATCAGGTATTCGAATATTCGATCTGCCTTTCGAACGAATATTCGAATATTCGATCGTCACAACTTAGACAAAGTTCGTGTAGTTCTAGCGCCATATACTACAGACATTGTTCTAAATACCAGTTTTCCAGATGGTCAATGACTTCCACATAAATATCGAATATTCATATTCAGTTAGTGAGTTTTGAGTGAGTGAGTGAGTGAGTGAGTGAGTAGTTTTTAGTGAGTAGTGTTCAGTGAGTAGTGTTCAGGAAGTTGTGTTCTGTTAGTGAGTAGTGTTCAGAGAATGAGTAATGTTCAGTGAATGAGTAGTGTTTAGTGGGTAGTGTTCATAGAGTGAGTGGTGTTCAGTGAATGAGTAGTGTTCATTTAGGGAGTAATGTTCAGTGAGTGAGTGGTGTTCATTTAGGGAGTGATGTTCAGTGAGTGAGTGGTGTTCATTTAGGGAGTAATGTTCAGTGAGTGAGTGGTGTTCATTTTGGGAGTAATGTTCAGTTGGTGCGTAATGTTAAGTAAGTGAGAAATGTTCAGAGAATGAGTTATGTTTAGTAAGTGAGTAATGTTCAGTTGGTAGTGTTAAGTGAGTAGTGCTTAGTGAGTAGTATTCAGTGAGTAGTGTTCAGTCAGTGAGTTATGTTTAGTGAGTGAGAAGTGTTCAGTTGGTGAGTAATGTTCAGTGAGTGAGTAGTGTTAAGTGAGTAGTGTTTAGTGAGTAGTATTCAGTGATTAGTGTTCATGAAGTAGTGTTCTGTTAGTGAGTAGTGTTCAGAGAATGAGTAATGTTCAGTGAATGAGTAGTGTTTGGTGGGTAGTGTTCAGAGAATGAGTAATGTGCAGTGAGTGAGTGGTGTTCATTTAACGAGTAATGTTCAGTTGGTGCGTAATGTTTAGTAAGTGAGAAATGTTCAGAGAATGAGTAATGTTCAGTGAGTGAGTTATGTTAAATAAGTGAGTAATGTTCAGTTGGTAGTGTTAAGTGAGTAGTGCTTAGTGAGTAGTGTTCAGTTAGTGAGTAGTGTTCTGTAAGTGAGTAGTGTTCAGTTAGTGAGTAGTGTTCAATTAGTGAGTAGTGTTCTGTTAGTGAGTAGTGTTCTGTTAGTGAGTAGTGTTCTGTTAGTGAGTAGTGTTCAGTTAGTGAGTAGTGTTCTGTTAGTGAGTAGTGTTCAGTTAGTGAGTAGTGTTTAGAGAGTATGTAGTGTTCTGTTAGTGAGTAGTGTTCAATTAGTGAGTAGTGTTCAGATAGTGAGTAATGTTCAGTGAATAAGTAGTGTTCAGTTGGTGATTAAGGTTCAGAGAGTGAGTAATGTTCAGAGAGTGAGTAATGTTCAGTGAGTGAGAAATGTTTAGTGAGTAATGTTCAGTGAGTGAGAAGTGTTCAGTTGGTGAGTACTGTTTAGTTAGTGAGTTATGTTCAGTTAGTGAGTGATGTTCAGTGAGTAGTTTTCAGACATTATACTACTCAGAAATTTAAAACGGCTCTTTTAATACAGAAAAAATACCCCAAAAACAAGGGAATATAACTAATGCGAAAATCCTGCACAATCTACGATAGATCATGGAGTGCTCGTCCTTAGTAATATACACAAATTACGGTTATTAATGGACTGTTTTCAATGACGAATTTCGTGATTTAACTACTTTGGTGAGACTCTGATTAAAAATGAGGATTCAAGCGTTCTATGTCTGATAATGTTTAAAGCAACCCCAAAAATGTGAATTTTGAGTCTGAATTCAGGTCTTTAATGAAGCTTCCGCCACTCAAGAAATGCGTTAGTCTATACAATACAGTAATACACTGGTTTTGCTTTAAATGGACAACAGGTTGGGTTGCAAAAATGATATTTTGACATGTATAAAATATGGGATGTATTTATATCGAACTATCTAGATAAATCATTAAAAATACACCGACCCAATTTCAGAGATTATACGGAGAATATAATGGTGAAGTAAGCGGTTCAACAGAGCTTGAGGCAGGATTCGATCCTACAACCTTCGGATCAGTTGCAAGGCACTTTAGCTCTCGACCACTATGCTTCCCATACATGATGTAGACCCAATAGATGTTTGACCTTGAAGTTGACACTATAAAGTCATTCAGACCATTGAACTGAACACAACATTGTATTTCCTGTCACATTAACAACATGATTTTTTTTGTGCAAAATTTGTTTTTTTTTGTATCGAGTTTACTAAAAATATTTTAGGTAAAACGGTAAGAAATTAATTGCTTGCTAATTATCCCTACCCGTCCCATATTAATGTGCCGCAGTGACATTTTTGTTATCTTTGGCATATCATTCTTAAAATGGTTGTATGCCCATAGTAAATCTATAATTGAATTATCGTGCGAGATTTATATTTGTTTTGTTCTTACTAGTCCATTACATTGCCAAAACAAAACTTCCTGAACAAATAAAGTAAGATTAAACATAAAGCCATGTGCATGCACGACAGGTGCGCAATATTAGAGACATGTCTGCCTTATTTTTATGTGCGTACACGATTTATGACGCTCATTTTTTGTTCACAACCTAGACAAACATGAAAACTATACTTTATTTAGTTTAAATTTCAATAAATATGGATTATCACAGAATACACTTATAATGTATTTCTCTGTGTACAAGAGTGTCTAACATCTAAGTCTTCCGGGTTTTAAGAACGTCCATAGAAGATACATATAAGGAGGCCATTGTTTTAATTGGTTTATCTACAAAGAAATCGGGTATCGGTTTACGTCGATTGCTTAACATTAAAATCTTCCGGGTCATTCATAAACAGACACATAGAATGCTATAACTTCAGTACAGTTTGGTTTATATGTAACTGCAAAGATGTCGGGAAAGATTTTACTACAACAACAAGTTCAACTATCCCACTAGCTGACGAAAGGTCGATGATTCTATCCAGGTACGCCCTATGCCCATACATTAAATGCTTGAGAAGGCACATAGTGTCTTCCTCCATCCTTAGAACATGACAAACGCTTCATGGCCATGTCTGTTTATGTGACTTAAGCCCCATTACGAAAACATCTTCAAACACAGGCAATTGTCACAATCTCTCTCGCTTTAGCCCTTCAATAGTATACGCATATAAAGAGAGATAATTCTAGAAGAGACAAAGGGAGAGAACTCATGACATTCTACTACCCAACATTAAATAATTTTAAAACATATTCAACACTTCAGTGCGACCACAGGAGATTGTCACGAGTTATATCCCTTTATCCCTTCTATAGTACATGTACATAAAGGGAGATAACTCTAGAAGGGATACAGGGAGAGAGCTCGTGACAATCTCCTGTGATGGAGACATTACGCAACATTCCATAAACTACGACAACATGCTATGTTAAGGATATACCAGTGAATTCAACTTCAAATTACACTCAGTGCGATGGGTTGTGTTTACATAAGATAATGTTAAGACTTAAAATGATGAATTAAGATTAGATCATGCTTATCAACGTACTTACACAAAACTACTGGTCTATTTAATGGCAAAATATGTCACGTTTACATAAGCCATCAGTTAGATATTTAAGTAAAAATGATGAATATGTGCTAACATTTATTTTAAAAATCGTAAAGTCCTTTATGTTCAGATACACATATATGTGGTGAGTTTACAGGGGATCTTGATATAAAATTCATTTATGAATAAAACATATCAGCTTTGAAACACCGTTTGCGTTTAAAATGTCATATATTAACTTTGCTAATATTCGAGAGTATTTATCTTAACTTGGCCATTATGTCTTTTTTCTGGTAGAAATATTAATATCATTTTTTTCGTTTCATGAAGTAATAAGGAGGTTGACGCATACTCCTCGGTATTTCGGTCGACTCAGTATGTCCCTAGCATAAACATAGTTTATTTTTATAGGTTTTATTGGTATAGAACGAAGTTTTTGTTGTTGTTGTTTTCATGATAATGGCCTATAAGGGAAGATAAATCTTGAATGTAAGACGGTATCAAGTGATGGGCGGAGTTACATCTACCGTGATAACCGCCATTTTGCGCATGCGCAAGTGAACTGTCTAATTCACGAATATACTGCCTACTGCCAAGCTGTAGGTCGTTGGTTCGAGTCGGGGGTGAGGCTATGTTCTCTGTGTACAAGAGATAACAAATACAAAGCCTCGTTTGTTCTCCGCTTCTGATTTATGTAATAATCTTAGGTATTTGAGTGTGAACCTTAGACTGAGTGTAAGTCATTAGTGCTAAATATGATGCTTATATTCATTGAATACTCTCAACACGACAATTTGACTGAAGAGGATGCATCCAAAAGAGAGAGAATATGTTGCATCAGGGAACGCCACATTCATAAGACAGTGCCTCTCCACACAAACCTCCGGGAAAACAACAATCCATAAAACTTAAGGTATTTGAGGAGGCTCAAGGGTACATACGTAAGGGAACAGAGGCGCAAGGAATGGTCATAAGGGATTATTAGGAGAATCAAAGTCACCTTTCCTCCACCTCTGAGCTCGGATGTATGTGGAGAAGTTTGTTAGTTGGTTGTGGAAAAACAGGTTAGTGCTGGTTGGTAACCCAGGAGCACGGGTTGAGTCAACTGACGAGTTACCGCTGTAAAGTTTAATAACTGTTAAAAAGGCTCAACTCCAACACACAAAATTCAACACAAATGCGATTCTAACCGGACCTCCTTCATTCGAATTCATCGGGTCCGAAATTTTATTTCGAATAATACATGATTTCGAAGAACCCATTTCAATTCGACGTGCCTAAGATACATTGCCGCAGGCCCGGATCCACCGGGGGGGCCGAGGGGGCCCTGGCCCCCCCCCCCCCCAGTCGGCTGTGAAGTGACCTTTTTCTATTCCTAATATAAAATTATATCCACTGATTAGGTCTTGAGGTTACTATTCTTTTAGCACTTACAATTCAATACATTGATTTATGGTCGATTTCCTCTTGAATACTACCAGTATAGCGGAAGCAAGTGCAATAAAAGTTGGCCCCCTGATGTGCTCATCGGTCTCGAGGCCGTATAGAAAAATCTTGTGCTCTTCACTCTACATCAGACAGTCGCTTTCAATTTCCTTATCATGTTGAAAGCGTCTGTAATACGCTGATTTTTGAGCACCAAATGGAACAGAGACAGAGATCTGTTGTGGTGTTGTTTTAGTGTGAAACAGTGAAAATAAAATTTCTTAAAATAATTTTAAACAATTCAATAATTTATGGAAGGGAATGTAAAACTTGGGCCTAAAGTTTTGCAAAATAAAATAATTTAGTTTTTCTAGAACAAGCCTTCTTTCATATTTTCACATTTTCCTTTTTATAATTGCATTTCAAAATGCTTAATTCTTAAATTACATTTTCTTCATCGTATAAAGAATTTGTATTCAAACTAAACACACAATAGTTTTCTTTGTATTTTGAATACGTTCGTATTACCGCGGCTTTACCGAGTCATTAGGAAAATTAAATAATTCAAAAGATTGAGTAATAAGACACCATCATAATTGTGGTCTTTTCATACAAGCAAGTTTTGCAGTATGATATCACGGACCTATATACTTGGAGGTTTGAATACTATATAGAGGCGTTCCGAACATTAACTGTCATGTTTCTGAAAGAGATATTTGATTTTGAAACATAACTACTTAGATGTTATTGAGATAGCTAATACAAATACCTTAACGTTAATAAAAACGACAAATTATTCATGTGCTGGAGATTACATTTTTCCTTTTGTTATGTTACACCACTTGAAACATGAACATGCATGTATATATATATATATTTTGCGCATTAAGCTACAACAATTGGTATAGAATGTAGTAAATGTATGTTATTGTAAATCACCAACCTACAGTCGAACCTACAGGTCAAATGTATGTCTGCTTAATCGGAACCTGGCTATAAAATCGTCCACATTGTAATATTGCAAAACAGAAGTAACAAATTTCTCAAATCTGACTTTCTTATCGAGCATCAATCTGTCTGCAATCACAAAACTGCAGTAAATGAAATTAGATTTTGATGCGACTGTGTCAACTAAATCGTTATGGTCTTCTGACACTAAGTTCGTATACAATCAAAATCATATGGGTCATTTTTATTCGACTAAACCGTCTGTTTGTTTGCAAATCTTAATCATAACTGGTTTAAGTTTTTCAACCAAACTACAACAAAACTGAAACCTCAAACCTTAACTAGGTCTTGCAAAACAAATTCGCCCTGTATTTCAGAGAGCATACATAAACCTGTTAGTAGTTTAAGTATATACTTTAGGCAGTAACCAGTTAATACAGTTTATAAGTGTGCTAATGTTCAATTTGGACATTAAAAATTGTCAACTTCTGCCAAATCAGCCCGAAAGTTTTAATATCTACACTATTTCACAGAGTTTATGACGAAATGGCCCCTTATTCACTTGTGACAAGGATTTGTACTGAAGGCTGACTGGGAGTAGGTACAGGAGGGGCTGTCCCCTGGAAATTTGTTAAAATGTTGGTACTTGTATCATTTGAACGTTCTGTATTTTCTACAAGATAATACTAGTGCAATTCTCGAGAATGAGTCTTAAAAGTTTGACCCTGAAATACAACAGAAGCCACCATTATTTTTCATATACAAATATTTGAAAAAATGTTACGGGGAGACCCCCGGACCCCCTTAAAGGAGGGGAATAAAACCCTCCCGAACCTACCCCCACTCGGTGCTGTGCACCTCAAGTTCAGGGCATTTTCATCATGTTTGGCCCCCCCCCAGTCGGGAATTTCTGTATCCGGGCCTGAAATTGGCACCTGATATTTATTTCGGATTATTCCAACTCTTCGAATAAAAGCTTGTCGAATAAACGAGGTCCGGGTGTACTTTTAAGTAATCGTACTTGTTATCGAAATCCTAGTAAAACACAATCCGTTCCTATTAAATTCATTGGAAGCATCTCAAGTTATATACAGTCAAATCTCGTTATAACGACCTAGTGTGTTCCTTGAATTTTCGTCGTTGTATTGAGTATATCGTTATATTGAATTTGAATGATCACCGAAGAAGCAGATTCGTTTCTACAGAATCTGTGTCCCTAAATGCGTATTCGGTTGTAACGAATGTCGGTATAACGAGTGTCGACTGTATGTCGATTTCGTAAAGTCGACCGTTAAAAAAACTACAAACTTTACTTAAAAATGTCACTCTGCCTTTGAATTTATTTATATATAAACATTTTCTATGTCGAATTTCGTAAACTCGGCAGTGTATATGTAAGGTTTAAAACACACGCAAACTACATGTGACGGGAGCCGCACCTGGAAACTTGATAAGACGTTGTCTTGACCGAACTGTTATCATCGTTCAACTACATCTAAATTTTTAGTTTTACACAGTTCGCCATACACGAATTGAAAGTTTAGATAAATGCGTCTTTTATCATTAGAATATGCGACACGGAGACGTGAATACATGTTCAAGTAAGTGACTCTTTATCTACGCAAAGAATAAATCACTATTTATTTTCCTGCTTGATAATGACATGTTAAAATCGTCCGTACTATTGTCACAGTAAACATATTTCAAACTCGGATCCAGTATGGAAGGAAATAAGCATTATCGAGTTGTATTTAATACTTACTTTGTACTGTTACATATAAGCTAATGTCACAAGCTGGTAAATGTGAGAGTTCTGGTGACAAACTTGATTATATTTTTTCGAATTGCTGCTGGACCTTACGAATTACAAGTCAGTTCGGATGATAAAACAATTTAAGGTAAAACAATCTCATTGTTTGTCGTTATCTAACATAAGTACACAGTCGTTTTATAGATATGTAAAACTTGAAATTCACAATAACTGCACATTGAGTGATTTAGCTTCATAACTGACTTTGTTTATGTATCGTTTTGGTAAGTATGTTATACGTATAGTGAAACCACAGTGAACATCGTCAGATTTTGTTGAAAGGATTTGATTTAAATTCGAGTCACACTCGTTAATTAGAGATTCAATTAACATCAGCTGAGTTAATCAAGTAGAGTCGGACCTCGCCATGGTTTATGGTGGTCAAGTGTAGACTGCATTTATGCAATATTATAGCGTTAATTAAGCTTCATGAAATTAATTTCTTCTAGAAGACCATTATCGACTGTTGTGTCGTATTTTCTTTAGCTGCAGCTTAATTTCAATTGTCATGAACATTTTGTTTTATTCATCGCAAAGATATAGCATTGGTCACAAATATATAAAATATATGTGGTGTAAACTTGATCTTCCACAAATATCATGAACTAATATAATTCATAAATTATCATCGGGTTTATAAATCAGTTTAAATCATTCGTTATAGCACGGACATATTAACCATATAAAAAGTTTATTATATCCGTGGTAATAGAATTTAATCAATAAATTTATAAATTACACTCCGTGAGTGTTTACTGTGTCACTACCTTAGATATGATGTTGTTCACACCTTCGCACCAGGTATATGAATTTGATTAAAAACTGTAAACAAAACTGAACTTATCAAGATATCTTTTTTTGTAAAAGAAGCATTGGGTAAACGTTCTACTATTTTGAACGTTGATGATTAAATTATTTTGTTCATCTCCACATAATGTTACTTTTTCATAATTATTCTACTATACTTTTTTGTTAATTAACAGTTCGATGTGTGTTTCTTCACAATGTATATAGCTCACTTGTTTAAAAAATATTGTATGTAAATTCACGTTGACACTTTATGTAAATGATATGTATTTATTGACTATGTACTATGTATAAGTCTAAATAAAACTTTAATGGTATTTAGATCTTTGCCTGGGGTAAAACATTTTATTCTCTGCCTTTCAGACATCCTATGTACATGTAATACCATCCTTTCTGATACCTATCAGGGACCACCAATAAAATACGTATATATTACGCGGTAGTGACTGTAAGCGGTCACCACAGTATCTTTGGTATTTAAAGTACACAAAATAAATTTGCATTTGCAATTTTTATTGGAAACTGCATGACAAGTGTTTATTACACATGTGAAGTGAAACGAATTCCTTGTTTTTTTCTATTTTATAAGAAAACATTTGCCTGTCACCACGGACATTTTCAATGATGAAATAATCTCGTGTTTCATCTGGGACCAATATATAGGTTGAACTCCAATTGTTTTCTCTTTATGATCATAAAACAATGTTTTAAGCGTTTATCGGATACATAGATCTAACGTAGCCCGAGGCTATATGTTAATGTGTTATACAAGTCATTAATCGGTGATCATCGGAAAATTTACGGTCACTTACGGAAACTGCCGACAGACAAATCGTCTGCTGACCAAAAGTCCAATCGTTAACGATCTGCATCGACTGGATTTATCTGATAAGCGATATTGTTGGGTATGTTTATTCGACAACCTTCTAACCGAATACTCGGTATTATCCGAAATAAAGTCACGTCCCGATGTATCTTCTTATGCACGTCGAATTGAAATGCACTATTCGATATCATGTATTATTCGAAATAAAATGTTCGAATCCAAACCTTGGGATCAAACCCAATTAAAATTAAAAAATACCGTGTCAGCAGGTACAAACATATAAATACATTTTACAGCTTTAAAAATCATTTCTACACGCATGTTGTCAAACTGTGCATGGCTTTTATATCGAACCAAACTTCAAAAGACGATAACAGCCGATATTGAAATATAGTTGACAATGCAATACATGCACTTGATTATCGTTATAAGTTTAAAATACCGGTCATAAGTTCCAACCCGCCATTTTGTATTTCGAGTATCTTCACTTCAGTATGACAAATTGATCTGAAACGTTGAACATGGTTTTGACAGGTTAAATCGGCCAAGTTCGATAGAAAAATCATACATGTTACAGTTTACTGCAATCAAAATCGACATAAGATGTATCAAGTAGCGTTTTAGAAAATTATGCGATATACGAGGGGTGTTTGAAAAGTTTCTGAAAAAGTGTCATATCTCCTTTAATAATAAATATTTGTAAAGAAAATTTAGTGACAATAGAATGTGCGTTATTTGTAATACATATAAATAAAGCAATGCATTTAATGAACTATACTTTGATGTCTTTACAATCCAAATTTTGTTTACAAATATTTATTATTAAAGGAGATACGGCACTTTTCCCGAAACTTTTCGAACACCCCTCCTCCATCTGGCGGGGACCAGTTTGTGATTTTTTTACCATAAAAACGAACATAGCAATCAGCGTGTCTGCGTTATCTGCGACATTTTGATGATAAGGGTAATGATTTTTCATAATAATTATGAAAATGTCCTTGGCATGAATTTGTTTAAATGTGAAGTAAATACCTTAGTTGGTTCGTGTTACTGTGTACAGATAAGACTTTACAGAGATAGTGTATTCAGAGATACAAACACCGCCATAAATCTGGAATGTAAATATTTAAATCTGTTTTTAATGTTGTCCACGTATTCATATGTACCTCAATGGTGATGTCATGAAGTTATTCCCAAACTAAGATAAAGGTTATCACTACGTTTGAACTTCAAAACTAAAGCTAAACAACTTTGCGCTCTTTTCCATCTTTAGACGTGGCTAAATTCCACGCTGCGTACTTAGTACCGTCCCGGAATTATATCCGATACTCACTGCTCTACACTCAGATTTAAGAAAAAACCACTGTGCTTAATCTGAACTCGGAGATTTGAGTGTCCGGTGTGAATAACAATGCTTATTGAAAGCTGAGTATTCTTTATGTCCATTTTCTGTGAGATTTGAGTGTGAGTCTGAGACTGAGGGTAAAACTTGTTTACAACAATTATACTTTGCACTCAGAGCTAATATCTTACACTCAGTCTAAGAGTCAGACTCACATCTCCTAGATAGTGTATAAAACATATATGAAACTACCCAGGCCTCTATCTCCCAATGCATCTCAAATAGAAATCTCAGCTAAATATTAAGATTAATATGAAATCAGAGTCTGAGTTTGAGACAAATCTCAATTTGCATCTCTTGAAAATTTTCTGAGAAAAGACTTATCTTATATTCGTTTTGCAATAAAAGGGTTGAGTCCAGCCTCACCTAAGAGAAATCTCAACGATTTGAGACAATATTTGAGGTGAGAATGTGCTCAGATTGAGATGTTTCAAGAGATCGGGGCCTAAACGCAGTAAGCAAGGTAATCCATTTCATGCACTCAAATCTTCAAATTTAGACTCAGCTGTGTGTAAATTTTTACAACTGAGTTCTCAGTGCAGAGTTGTGAGTATCTGCTATAATTCCGGCATTAAATCAACTCATTTCGGACCAAGGAACAAACAGGGGCTGCAACGTATAGCGGAATTATTTTCGCTTCTTTTTTCTCGAGGTTCGGTTCGGTACAGTCTTATGAATGTTCGATTCGGTAAGTCAAGTGACATTTTTTCGGCGAAGCTGTACTAACATGGTTTTGCTATTTTCATATCAGTGTTGTGTTAACCAATCAATTCTTACGTTAACCACCAAGGCAATTTCTCTTCAGCCAAACAACATTTGTAACCTTGACGCGGATTGGTTAACCTTTCGATAAAGGGTACGTTAACTTACCGAAAGCCACCTAATTTCGGTGAATTTATCTAAATCCATTTTGGATCTGAAGTGACTAGCAATCGTAACATTTCGGCATTTTTTTATGTTGCACAACAAATCTTAACCTTCAAATTGCGCCGACCATCTTTTTTCAAGATATATCTTGTTATTCATGAAGCAGTTTTCTATTCTTCATAAGTTTATACTCAATATCTTGTAGTTACACATCTATTGGAACTGTTAGCTTTAATTACGGGACATGGAGTTCTGTTTCTAGTCAATATCTTGTAGTTACACAGCTATTGGAACTGTTAGCTTTAATTACGGGACATCGTGTTCTTTTTCTAGTCATTATCGTGTAGTTACACAGCTATTGGAACTGTTAGCTTTAATTACGGGACATGGAGTTCTGTTTCTAGTCATTATATTGTAGTTACACAGCTATTGGAACTGTTAGCTTCAATTACGGGACATGGAGTTCTGTTTCTAGTCATTATCTTGTAGTTACACAGCTATTGGAACTGTTAGCTTTAATTACGGGACATGGAGTTCTGTTTCTAGTCATTATCTTGTAGTTACACAGCAATTGGAACTGTTAGCTTTAATTACGGGACATGGAGTTCTGTTTCTAGTCATTATCTTGTAGTTACACAGCTATTGGAACTGTTAGTTTTAATTACGGGACATGGAGTTCTGTTTCTAGTCATTATAGTGTAGTTACACAGCTATTGGAACTGTTAGCTTTTATTACGGGACATGGAGTTCTGTTTCTTAATTACGGGACATGGAGTTCTGTTTCTTAATTACGGGACATGTAGTTCTGTTTGTAGTCATTGCTCTACTTAAACATTGTTCTACTTCTACTTACCTTGTCATATGTTCATGTCAGTTTATTACATGTCAGGTATTGAGAATTAAATAATTCAATAAATTTATATAACCGATCCGAATAACCGCAAACCGAAAGGGTAGTGATCGAAACCGAACTGAGAGACACATGTATCGTTGCAAGCCTAGAAAAAGTCTCCCCCCATTGGATATTGTTGGAGCATTGTTTTCAGTCAACCTGTAGTTCCAAATCGATAAAGTATGCTTCAATAATTGTCGAGTTGGTTGTTTTTTTTTTGCTTAAAAGTACGTATTATTCATTGTATGAAATCATAAGATTGACTTTTCCTAGTTATTTTCTAACTGTATAATTATAGTTTCCGAACCGCGTACATTGCCGATTGTAAAATTTGCGTGTTGTATAGAATTTCCTTTTACAGTATTGACGATACGCATTATCGTGGCTGAACTGTTAAAACGTTTTTACGAAACAGATGGTTTTTCGAAATGCTTCCGACGTATAATTGATACCTCCATGTGTTTAGTAATACGGAAAATTCCAATACTCAGTGATATGCACATTATCTCCAAGCGGCCCTCAATGAAATTATAGCCCATAATGCATACACATCGGAAATAAATCGCTATTTTTGAAACTTGGGACCATTCCCATAGGATAGTTTAATTTCACACTTTCAGATGACAGCGATTGATAATATTGCCTTACAAGTGCGGTAAATTGTCATTTAGTAAAAGCATACAAGGCTTAATTTCGTTTGTTGAGCTGACAATTCCTTTCGCGAGGGGAGCCAAAAAAGCATTACAGCAATAAATTGAGCAATGAATGGAAGAGTAATAAAACTCTTAGCGTTGAAAGGACAAAAAATATGATCGTAAAATATCTCATATATGCTCTTATAATGCATTTTTAACATTTGTTTCACGAACTGAAAGTGGATAGTAGTGTAGTTATATGAATAATAATGTATTATGGACCATTTACCGCCATTTCCCGGCGCATATCAATGATATTTGTATGTGTATTGTATATCACCATAAATTCATGGGCAACATTTATAGCATTAGACTCGCTCGGCGATTCGTGATCGATCCAAAATAAGAATATTTACCGTTCAAGTGTATTCAGTTTTTCTCAGTGAATATATTACGCAATACTTGTACTATCTGAGGTGTTTATAATTATTTTCCTAATATGTGGATTTTCACTATAAAACACACATTATTGTCTGGCTTACCAGTATTTGTTTGGTAAGGGTACTTGTGAGCAGTTATATACATTCATTCAGCTAACATTACTGTAGCAGACAAATTGCAAAATGTTTAAGTGGCTGTTATATCATACCCCTGTACGACTGATAGCAATCGAGTTGAAAATGACACGTACAGTGCACCCTTATTGGAGGAACAACCTTTGGGAGACGTACAGTTTGGCTGCTGTGGAGAGGTGGTTGCTATCGAGAGGTTAAATGGATAATAAACTACAGTCACACCTCGTTTAGTTCGAATAATACATGGTTTCGAATAGCCCATTTCAATTTGATGTGAAGAAGATACATCGGGACCTGATGTTTATTTCGGATGATACCAAGTATTCGGATAGAAGGGTATCGAATGAACGAGGTGCGACTGGAATACTACAGGAAAAAATGATATTGTCGTTGGAAAAAGGTTGTTGTTAAATACAGGGCCGCTCATGGGAGGTTGCACTGTATTGAATCGGAAAAAAAATAGATTTGAAATAACTTAAACTAGTTCTAGTATATATAAGAACTGCTGCACAGAGATATCGCAATCATGTAGAAATTGCACAAAAAGTTAAGCTTTTGTTACATGAAATCGTGTTTCCTTTCTTATCTGTTGAATATATTGAAGTTGTATTTTTTAAAGCTACCGAGCTCAAATATCACTAGAGACGAACCTATTGTTAACCTGTAAAATATATCGTGTTTTTAAGTTGGCGGCTTTCGCGGTTGATACATTTTCGTGGAAATGAAATGCTTCAAAATACAGACCGTCCTGATGTAATATTGCGGTCGAAGTAATTCCGCGAATTATACTAGCCGCGAAAAATATCGGCGAAACATTGTACAAGCGTACATTTCTTGGTGTACAGTATTGATTGTTATATAATACACTGGAGAATTTAAGATTAATTGAATGTCTATTATATTTTGCAGGTGTTGAACGTGCCAAGTGTTATTTCTACAGAATTTGACAACCTAACGACAAGCAGCTATGCAAATAAACGGTCATTGAGTTGTTTAATCATGTGACCACGTGGCAGATGTTCGAGAGTATAAAGAACGCCGAGCCAATACACTTACCATCCACCATACATCTTTATTAGAGAGCCATTCTAGGCTCACCTAACATTCTAACATAAACTCGGGACGCAGTAATTATTGAATTGCTGCGACAAATTAGTAAATTTATTAATTTACCAATTACAGACAGATGCTTGAGCGAAGAAAGTTTAAATGCTGCAGTATATTGCATAGAATCAAGAATAGTTTCTTAGAATTCGTTTCCCCCATAGAATAAAGCCATCATCGATTTAAATGGATGTCTTCAATAATATATGAGGCCAAATAAAGTTTAAAAGCGGTGTTAAATTATATAAAAAGTCGCCGCCACCCAGATTGATGAGAAACGAGCTTCAAATTTTTACCACTTTGTTCTTGGCTATATAATATGTTGTAGAGACGACCGACGCCAGAATTTAACATGGGATTCACTAGAATACAAGTACAGTTCCTTTTCCTCATCGGAACATTTTTATTTCTAACTTTGCTTTTAAATTGGATGCAGCTACGCCAAGATAGGGATGACGATCTAGTGCTAAGTTATAACGTTCCAATATCTAGAGCAGTGAGAAACTTAACTAGTAACGCGATCAAAAGAAGAAATTCTTATAACACCAATGTGTGGACACCTCTGTCAGGGGATGATCGGATATTAGCTCAACTTGCTTTGAGACCGAAAATTGATAACAACTTGCCCGCGAAGAAGATATTTCTTGAACATGGTGTCGGCGGCTGGGGTGTTAGACATGGAAAAGAAACGTTTGCTGAACACAAGTGCCCGATACAAAATTGTGAATTAGTCGGAAATCCAAATTCTGATGAAAAAGTAGACGCGAGAATGTTTAAGGAGATCGACTTAAGCGGATATCTCATACAGGAGTTAAGTCACGAAGCCGAGAGACACCCCGACCAAGTTTGGATTATGTTTGGCTTAGAGAGTCCAGAAGCGAGCCCGAACTATATGGGTATAAACCATCAACTGAACTGGACCGCCACATATCGACACGATTCAACCATAGTAACCCCTTACGATAAATGGGTTGCTTTCGATAATTTTACGTCTATCGACAATTTGGTGCCTAAGAAAAACTATGCTTCGGGGAAAACGAAACTTGCGGCTGTTTTTGTCTCGAATTGTAATTCTGTGAATAACCGCTTGCCTTACATTCATGAATTGAAAAACTATATGGAAGTAGACATGTACGGATATTGCGGGGATCTGGAATGCCGGCACGACCAACAGGAATCGTGTTTTGATATGTTAAGCAAAGACTACAAGTTTTATTTGTCTTTTGAAAATGCTAACTGCCGAGATTACATAACAGAGAAGTTCTTCATGAATGCTTTGAGGTAAGTTATTTTGTCCACACAATTGTTGTCTTTTAAATCGTACTTTAAAACCGTTTTCTTCGATATTTGGCTAGGCAATATACAGAAAACTCTTGATAATAAACCCGGTTCTGAAGAACGTCGGTCTTACTGATGTCGTTTGCTTATTGGGTAAAATATGGAAGAACAATTGAAATCTGGGCCATGGTAATACGGTCTTATTAAGGCGGTCTTAAATTCTGATGTTGTCTTTAAGTGAGGTTTTACTGTATAGTATTAATCTCGTCATTGAATTAAAGCATTGTCATTTTGTATTGATAAAAGTGTAACCTTGACCTTAAAACATGGTCATACTGAATTGTAGAAAACTAAAGGTAAGAATTCTTGGGTTACATACGGAAGCCCGGTTGTGACATTCGACGTTCATCATTTCTCTCCTAGGAATGTCACAGATACACGATTTCAACCCTAAAGATATATTATGATCGTTTTTTTGTTCATTTGTTTACCTAAACAAACATGAACAATATACTTTATCTAGTTCAAACTTTAATAAATATGTATTATCACTGAAAACATTTATAATGTGTTTCTCTGTATTTGTCGTAAAAAGACATTTATATATTATTATAGAATTAAAATACTTCCAGTTTTTTTAACAATCAGGCTATTTTATAATGCTTGTCTGTTAGTAACATGGTAAAATGGATATTTTCAATTGTTTTTACACTGCAAATGTTCTGAATAGAGATGTTTTAGGCAATGTAACAACAATTCTGGATGAATCCACGAATTCACGATGTCGACTCATCGAAACCATAACTGAATTCGTGAAGTTGAAATCGCGAAGTCATGCATTCGTCAAGTAGAAATCTTGAAATCGTGACTTTCTTTGGAGAGAAATAATGAAGTGTAAATGTCACCATCGGTATTCCATAGATTGGTTACATGCATGTGAATGCAGAGTGTAAAACGTCTCCCACAAATGAAAGCCATATATATCAATAGTCTATACATCGCATTAATCGGTCACGTATTATTAAATCGGTAGGCTCTGTCTAATAAACAACATGAATTCACGAAGTTATTACATTAAGTTGATAAACGTATGTATGCCCAGTTTTAGAGTGAGTCATAAATATTTGAACGTTGACAGTGACAGAGAACGTGATGAAACGGCACCATTTAAGTTGAAGTACTATACAGAGATTCTGTTCCCATTAAGGAACTCTAGAATGTATGGTCTGTTTGCTTAAATATACAGTAAAACCTCAAGTATAAGACCACCCTTGTGACCATTGAATCTGGTCTAAATATTGAGGTGGTCTTAATATTGGTGTTGAACAAAGAGCAAACGAATGAAAATGAACTTGGAAATTGTGTTCTTAATTTTGAGGTGGTCTTATTATTGAGGTGGTCTTATTATTGAGGTGGTCTTATTATTGAGGTGGTCTTATTAATGAGGTGGTCTTATTATTGTGTTGGTCTTATTATTGAGATGGTCTTATTAATGATGTTGTCTTATTAATGAGGTTGTCTTATTAATGAGGTGGTCTTATTAATGAGGTGGTCTTATTATTGATGTGGTCTTATTATTGAGGTTGTCTTTTAGTGAGGTTGTCTTTAAGTGAGGTTGTCTTTAAGTGAGGTATTATTGTATTCAGTGCAATCTCTCCAGAACGACGCCCCTCAGAAGATGCGCATTGTGGCTGCTGGGTTCAAGTGGTTGGTATAGAAAGGTCAGATTGGGGGGTAGCTTATGAATGTGATGATGTAGTGAGGTTGTTGCTCAAGAGAGGACCACATTAGAGAGGTTGCAGTGTAAATGATGACGTTTATCAGTAAAGGGATACCCGTTCATTTTACAACGGATGGGTCGATAATGGAACAATTGCAATAATCTCGTTTAATTTTGTTCAAACTTTTATGTGACTGAGAAGGTTTAAAACTCATAAGTATCAAATCTAAAAGATACCTTTTCGAAGAAATTGAGAACCACTTATTTTTTCGCTTCTTATTCCGGTCCGTCTCGACGTGCATATGCGATAAAATACAGTTAAATCACGGTCATTCGAAATGTGATAATTCGAAAAAACAGTGGCATTTTGAGTGACCGGTATTTCGAATTATCACATTTCGAATGATCGCGATTTTTGACAAATTTTCTCAGTGCATGACAAAAAAACTCGTCAGTTTTGTTCAGTTCGTTTGCATGCATTATGTAAAGAACACTTGAACTTACATGAGCGATTAAAAGAATTATTACGGTAAATGCTGGCATACGAAAGTTTTAATAACCCCAGTTACTAAAATACTTCCATAAGAAAATTGTATAAGCTACTTCGACAATACATGCTGTGTGTGCGGAACATAAATGATATTTTATGGGTGATAAATCGCATCCACATCGTTCAGCCGAAAGACTGGGAATCCTGTAAAACAAACATGTTATACTGGGTAAAAGTGCTAACCGCCATTTAGGGATCCTGTAAAACAAACGTATTATACTGGGTAAAAGTGCTAACCGCCATTTAGGGATTCTGTAAAACAAACGTATTATACTGGGTAAAAGTGCTAACCGCCATTTAGGGATTCTGTAAAACAAACGTATTATACTGGGTAAAAGTGCTAACCGCCATTTAGGGATTCTGTCAAACAAACGTTTTATACTGGGTAAAAGTGCTAACCGCCATTTAGGGATCCTGTAAAACAAACGTATTATACTGGGTAAAAGTGCTAACCGCCATTTAGGGATTCTGTAAAACAAACGTATTATACTGGGTAAAAGTGCTAACCGCCATTTAGGGATTCTGTAAAACAAACGTATTATACTGGGTAAAAGTGCTAACCGCCATTTAGGGATTCTGTAAAACAAACGTATTATACTGGGTAAAAGTGCTAACCGCCATTTAGGGATTCTGTAAAACAAACGTATTATACTGGGTAAAAGTGCTAACCACCATTTAGGGATCCTGTAAAACAAACGTGTTATACTGGGTAAAAGTGCTAACCGCCATTTAGGGATCCTGTAAAACAAACGTATTATACTGGGTAAAAGTGCTAACCGCCATTTAGGGATTCTGTAAAACAAACGTATTATACTGGGTAAAAGTGCTAACCGCCATTTAGGGATTCTGTAAAACAAACGTATTATACTGGGTAAAAGTGCTAACCGCCATTTAGGGATTCTGTAAAACAAACGTATTATACTGGGTAAAAGTGCTAACCGCCATTTAGGGATTCTGTAAAACAAACGTATTATACTGGGTAAAAGTGCTAACCACCATTTAGGGATTCTGTAAAACAAACGTATTATACTGGGTAAAAGTGCTAACCGCCAGTACCATGTCAAATAGTCTCTAAAAAGTCAATTGGATACAGCTTCTGTTGATTTGGATTACAGTCAGCTATAACATTAATGAATCAAGTGATGTGAAACCACAGTCGGACCTAGTTCATTCAAAATTTTATTTCGAATAATACATGGTTTCGAATAACCCACTTCAATTCGACGTGCCTAAGAATCTTCCCTGCGAGCAGAGTAAAGCAGAGTAACAATTTTTATGCAATTAAAGTACAGTCGGACCTCGTTCATTCGAATTCATCGAATAATACATGGTTTCGAATATCTCACTTCAATTCGACGTGCCTTAGAAGATAAATCGGGGCCAGATATGTATTTCGGATGATACCAAGTATTCGGATAGAAGGATGTCGAATAAACGAGGTCCGACTGTATCTATAAACATCGACGCCAGCCTGTCAACATCACGTACATCGTTTCATATCACATTTTCAAAGTGAAGAGAAGATTCTCAAATACAAAATGGCGGATAAGCTCTTTTGTCTAATATGTAAAATGACATGATTTTCAGGAACTCCTTGTTTGAAGTCCCGAATTCTTACTTCGTTCTCGGAACTCCCAAAAATGACCCCGTTTTGTTGATTTAAAATACTTAATAGAGGGCTGGTGAATTTTTCCGAAACCTTCCATTTAATGACTAATATTTCAAGATAAGTTCAACTCTTACAAATTCTATGTATATCATGTCGCCTAATCTCTGTCAACAATATGTGAGTCACAGTTTTGCAATGGAATTCTGAATATTTTATTATCCGATAATTTGACATATGCTGTACTCGCTGCATTCCGTATTGTCTGTTATGGAAATGTGGTAATGAACTGTGTATTGGCGGATTGGCATGTTAATACATTTAATTTCTAATCTATTTACTTCGTTGGGGGGGGGGGTAAAGATAAATGGTTATTCGAAATTCTCTCGATTCGTCTTCCTGAATAAATAAGGTCCTGGATTTTTATCCTTACTCGACACTCTGCGCTCAAAATTTACTCTATAGTGAGTCTGATTTTGAAGATTTGAATGGACTGCCTGTATAATAATAATAATAATAATAATAATAAATTCTTTATTTTCAGAAGGTTACATAGTTAAGGTTAACAATAAATTGTACATCTTTTTTCAATATGGCCTTCTATTAACAATATAAACACGCACAAACAAACAAGAATTCACACACGCACACGCACGCACATCCACACAATCAAACACGCATTCACACACGCACACACAATACATTGTACATGAACATCATGTTTTAACATCAGGATGTAAATGAGACTATTAAAAACTACAAAAGTTAAGATGATCTGAAAATAAAAATTGAAATAAAACAACAACAACAACAGACACCTCACATAAGACACATACATACAATAATGAAATATTATTGATATCATTGTTTAAGCATTAAGTAGTTCCTATAATTATTTTTTAATGTTTCTGTATCAGAGAAGTATAGCTTCCATTATGATAAATTAGGGGGCGGGGGGGTATTTCTGTTTTAAAAAGAGGGTCATTGTATAATGCACGGTGATATTTCATCGTAGGACAAAAACAATTTGTGATAGTATTATGCTCTGAATTATCGAATCATTATCGTATAACCATTACTTAAGCTTAGTCAAATAATATACAGAGAAAAACAGTTTAAATTTATTTTAGGTACAAAAAGGTGCACTTGTAAATTTCAAATCAGTATTTTCCATTTGTTATATATTAATTCAATAATTATACATTCCTTCTTGTGGGCTAATAACGATCTATAGATAATGCATGCAAAACATGGAAACGACAGTACGATTTCTTTTATTTCATGCACTGTGTATGTTTTTTTATTGAAAATTGGTAAAAAGATTCAGGAAAGTGGGAGAGGAAAAGTGTCATTTCTTATCAATGAAAACAAATATGCTAAAATTTTCATTTGTAATTCAAATGTTTATGTCTTCAGACAATGTTTGGCATTAGTAAGTCTAGAACAACTTTAGATAGTTTTATTGAATACATACATGACTTACTCAATATCTCTTCTGAGAAAGTTAAAGTCGTGATAAAAACCTGTACAGTGGAGCATGATTATAATGAATGTCTTGGGACCTGGAGAATTACTTCGTTATATCCAAACTTCGTTATATCCATACAGCGAAATTTCGCTATAATTGTATAGATATAAAATTTCATAACATCCATTAATGTTGACTTGTGTCTTGTTAACACCTGAACTAGATGTTTGTGTAATGATACAGAACATGCATGTATTTGTGAATTACGTTATAACCGAGTACGTTTGCGTTTAAATATGCCTTTGGGACCAAAAACATACTATGTTATATCCAAAATTACACTTAATCTAAATTCGTTATAACCGTATAGTATTACATTACAATATAGAAGAGCTTGGTCGGGGAATATAAATTACTACTTACTATCCGATTATTCGTTATATCCGAGTAAGTTAAAGTGTGTTCCACTATATCTCTAAAACCATCATGGTTTCATATGCTTTTCAGTGCATTCGGTATCTTACATTTGACGAATCTAACACCACAAAAAAGGGAACATCTGAAAATGTTGAACACTAATGAAGATTCATTGCATCACGAACCTCATACGACCAGCGATGGCATTGTGGCGTTGTATTTCACGACAAGCGCAAGTTCATTTATAATGAATATTTATGAAGACCGTTTTTATACCGAGCAAATTTGTTGCCAACGCCATTATGTTGTTTTGTTGTTTATCGCCGAACGGAATAACACCGTATTTAGCCAACTCCGGTTTAATCTATTATCCGTCGAAAATTTACCGTTTTCAATTAGATAGAATAATTTTTATGCGCTAGCGAAAGTGGATATTTCAAATTTTGCATGATTTTTTAGTCTGTAGCAATTCTTCCTGTAAAGTGATTTTGACAACCCCTCAGCGTATTATTCCCATGTCGCCACTCAAATGCAAGACTTTAATTGTGCTAGAATTGGTTTGCCTTTACATTCGGAACTTTTTCTGCGGCATTAATGATTTACATGTCGTATACGAGAAATTTGAATGATGTAAAAGTCGTAATGACGTGTCGCATAAAAAATGTATGATTTCGCTCTGCCACTGGCGTAAATATGTCACTTACAAAATCGAGACAATGTATGAAATAAATATATCATATGACGTAGTTCTTCATGCAATTCTTCCCTTCTTGTTCTCAACTCTTCATACGTTACGTATTTACATAATGTACACGTGATATATAATATATACGGGCCAAAAGAGCTTACCCACCATTTTGTATAGTGTAAATCTTTATGATATTATGACTGACCACTCGAACTGAAAGAGAGATTAAAATGTTACACATAACGTCACTTACACAAGACAATGCCTACCCACACAGAACCCCCGGGGAAATAACAGTCTACAAAACATTAGGCAACGAGGAGGTGCAAGCGTCGTGGGTTCGAACCCCTGGCGAGGCGTGTGTTCTTCCTTGAACAAATAACTGAAGATAATGCATACTCGTACAAAGTACCGGAGCCACCTCTGTCGACATGTTGTCAGTTGCTTGCAGAGGAGCAGTATAGTACTGGTTGGTCACCCAGGAACACTGGTTAGTTCAACTGATCACCGTATATAACTGAACTACTGTAGAGGAACGGCGCAAACACCCAAAACAAACGAACAATACAAACTATAAACCAAACACGTTATACTGAATTGTGTTAACTTTATTTTTTGCTTTTAAAATTGTGATTTCTTGATAATCAGGAAGCATATATAGTATATACATGTATGTTCAATTGTTGGGTGACGTGATATTATACGTTTCTTTGGGCGATGCCGCGGTCCCCGATTTGAGTACGTAGCCAAAATATACAAACTTGTATATCAATAAATGTTAAAAAAGAGCATTCGCATTGTATTTGATTATGTCATTTATGTGCCTAAGTCCGTACCGTGTCATATTGCACAATATTTTACCAGGAACTGTCAACATGTAATAGTATACTGTTCCAAGGTGGTACTCCTATCTCCATCTTTCATTTATGTTTACAAGTGTCTTGCGTCCCTTTTTGCCCTTGTTGTTAACTGGTATGTATACTCAGTACATTTAAAAACGCACATTTTTGTACAAGTGATATGTTATATTTTCATATGCTATTGTTTTGTATATAACAACAATCATAAGTGAAGGCTGTAGGCAGTTTATTTCTCAATTCTTTAGGCACTGAAAACAAATATGAACTTGTAGATAAATGCATAAAATATCATAAAAACATTTACAAACATGACATAGAAAACATATATTAATGAGCTGCACATATTGATATCGTATACAAAAAACAAATACTAGCATAGTGTAAACTTAATATAATACGGTTACCTCAAGTTTGGCTCACTGAATGCCTGAATATGCGGTCTGCTTGTCGTGATATGTAACTTGGAAATGACTACTGTGTTATATTAAATTATATCAGGAATGTTAGCTATTTTAGTTATTCAACATGTGATTTGGTGTTCACTACTTATATCAACACTAGATATTTAATTGATAGGGATTAAGGATAGGAACTTGAGAAAATGAGTGAAACTTATCGGAAAACATGATTTTTACTTGATGAGTATTATTTAATAAAGACCTGACAAAACATGCCAATACTTCAGATAAGTTTTTTAAATGTCATAATTTACTGAGATTTAAAACTCATTTGGATATAAAATACCCGTTGATTGAGAGCAAAACGATTATCATTGTATAAAATGAAATAAATTCAAGTTGAAATTCTTATCTCGCATCACTAGGTAAATTCATGAAATTTAAGAAATATTACATTTCGCGTTTTTAATTGTACTGAGTATATATGTTTGCTTCCTGGTGACCTTGCCCTTTCACGGTACGCGGCATCACCAGCACGACTTCTACATTCGTCAAAATGTTTAATCAGTAACTTTCTAAAAACTCGCGCCTGTCTCAAAATTTTTCACATGAGCTTTACGGAATATCAAATAATACATATACGTACATTTGTATTTTGATTTCCCATGTTGTTTTATCAAATATGTC
Source organism: Mactromeris polynyma (assembly GCA_032209605.1). Taxonomy (NCBI): domain Eukaryota; kingdom Metazoa; phylum Mollusca; class Bivalvia; order Venerida; family Mactridae; genus Mactromeris; species Mactromeris polynyma. Next base: position 13,057,300 of record JASFXZ010000020.1, on the reverse strand, counting down.
ATTTTTTCAGAAACGATGTCTTGCCTGTCGTCATGGGAGCACATCCTGACGATTATAAACGAGTTGCACCACCAGGATCATTTATTCATGTCGAAGATTTTTCTGGACCGGAAGAACTTGCAAAATATTTGCAGAAACTAGCAAAAAATGACGTACAATATAATAACTACTTCCGGTGGAAAGAGGTCGGTTCGTTTATTGACACTAAATTCTGGTGCCGTATATGTTCTATGCTGTGGGATCCGGAAAGACCGACTTTATCCGTTCCGAATTTAGAGGAATGGTGGAGAAGTGAAGGAACGTGTATTGGAAAGGCACGGTGGGATTCACCGGAAGGGAATGTTGAGTAACGAATATGTTAAACTTGAGAAATGGAATTCCTTTGCGACATTGTAAGGACTGCGATATAACCTGAGGCAATCTGGCTTTAAAGCGATTGTTTCGTAAAGTAAAGCCTTAAAACGCAAGCAATTCAAATTGCATGTGTCGCATTTTTCATGAATGGTTAAATATAGTGCTTTATAATTTTAAACATTGAAATAAGATTTCACTGCACAAATACGAAGTTACTGATTAAAAGTCATTTTTCATTTTAATTCAGGTAAGTTGTCAGTTGCTTGTGAATGAACCGGTCAGTACTAGCTAGATACGAAGAATTTGGTAATGCCACCTGACCGCTGTATACAACAGCAATATTGATGAGGATAACATCGTTAAGCCCTAAATCAATTAATAATGAAAAGTTGACATATGTTGTATATTATGAACTTATCAATAGGGAAAGCGGTGTAGATGGGACTTTAGACGGAATTGGAAATGCCGAATGATTCCGGGGCCTAGGAAATAGACTTGGGTGGGATATTTAATAGATATAGGAAGTGGGGAATTAGACATCTCCCAGTATGGGGATTAAGACGAAATGCATGACTCTAGGTTGGGAAATTAGAGCCCAAATAAGACAAATTGGCTACTTCCAATGGGTCAGCCCGCTGCTCCCCCCCCCCCCAGGACAAAATATTTATTGGTGCATTACTTTGATTCCAATATAAGAATTTCTATTTCCCATGGAAGTATTTTTTTTCATATTACATGTATATCTTAAACGCATATCTATGTGGACATTCCTTAGACTGTATTTAATCCTGTGTATACAATATAGCCTCTCCAGAGAAACACCCTGTGGTTGACGTACATGTTGGCTGTTGTATACAATATAGCCTCTCCAGAGAAACACCCTGTGGTTGACGTACATGTTGGCTGTTGTATACAATGTAGCCTCTCCAGAGAAACACCCTGTGGTTGACGTACATGTTGGCTGTTGTATACAATATAGCCTCTCCAGAGAAACACCCTGTGGTTGACGTACATGTTGGCTGTTGTATACAATATAGCCTCTCCAGAGAAACACCCTGTGGTTGACGTACATGTTGGCTGTTGTATACAATATAGCCTCTCCAGAGAAACACCCTGTGGTTGACGTACATGTTGGCTGTTGTATACAATATAGCCTCTCCAGAGAAACACCCTGTAGTTGACGTACATGTTGGCTGTTGTTGACAGGGTGTTGCTCTTTAGAGGTTAAATTGATAGTAAATTATTTCTACGAGAAAATTATATTATTGTTTTAGCGAGGTTGTTGCTCAGGAGAGATCTTCTCTAGAGAGATTGCGCCATTAGTGCTTACATTACATTGTACTTCATGATGTTCGGTAACTTGAGAAAACAATATTATATTTATACCGCAGGTTTGACAATTTAAGGGGAGGTAACCAAATTCTAACATACGGTGCCGAACATTTTAGAGTTAGTTCCCTTGGAAAAATAATTGTTCACAGTTATGTCTATTGCAACTATTTTATGAATGCAGATGTAAACGTTTGTATTCCAATATTGTTATGACACAAATGTCAATTGACACAAAGAATATAGGACCTTATTGCCAAGGCGTTTCAATTGTTTATTCCAAATTCCATCATCATGTGACAATATTGAAGCCAGTGATTAATGCAATCTCGGAGATCTCCGTAACTGTTCGGAAAAAAGACTATTTTTGAGGCGCTTTAGCGTCTCGTGGCTATCATCGTCAACCGGATGGTCTACTCGAAGTACCGCCATATTCATCATCTCATTAAAATACATGTAGTACTTGTATTTTATTTTAGTCCTCTGACGTTATTATAGATTTGATGAGCATAATGGCTGATTTCAGGGATATATCAAGTGTGGACTGGTGGGTGTCTTGATATAAACGGCTTTTCTGGATTATTTGTGTCATTTTTGGCGAATGAGTTTTACCCGAATAGTCGCGTATTAATTTCTAATACGATAATATTGAAAACGTGCAGTATTGCCTTGGAAGCGCCTCTCAGGACCTTCAGTTCGTTGATTTAAAAAATAGCCGATGTGTTCCGAGTGTGATTAGTGTACTGCAAAGGGAGATAAGCGTTGTAAAGAATTGTTTCGCCGCTTATACGTGTACAGTTTTGTACCTTACGAAGCTTGTACTTTAATTCTATCATTCATACATTTTTTTATAAATATTACAATCAATTACATTTCCTGATAGCTTGCTCATTTGTTTTTTGTTTTTCTTCTGCATATCAATTTTACATACAGTTATTTATACTTGAATACTTTTCTGTGTATGTCAAATAAATATGGGAAAGAACTGTGTTATATTTGCTTTGATCGTTTTTTATCTGTTCCATTTGAGGTAGATTTCGTTAATGTAATTCAGTTTTTCTTACCATTGATCATTGAAATAAATGAACATTTAAATATGTGTGCGTGTGTGCATGAGCTGTGTGCGTTGCGTGTGTGCAGGAGCTGCGTGCGTTGTGTGTATGCATGAGCTGCGTGTGTTGCGATTTACCGAAATCCATTTTGGATCTTGAGTGACCAGCAATCGTAACATTTTCGCATGTTTTTATGCTACACAACAAATATTAACCTTCAAAATGCGCCGACTATCTTTTTTAAAAACTATTTCTTGTTTGTATTTGCGTTTATTTATCGTCGCCAACGGTTTTCCATATGGGCGACGCCTCCGGAAGAATGTAGGTCATTTTAGATTTTTGGAGGATAGTGCATGATGGTTCTTTTACGTGCCCGATGTGAAGCATCGTTCACGGGACCTCGGTTTTTGTCTCATCCGAAAGACTGTTAGTACTGTCAGTGGTGGAGCGGGGATCGATCCTGCGACCCCTGGATTACTGGTCTAGCACGTTACCACTGGACCACGGATCCGCTCTTATTCTCAGCCCTTAATGTCCCTTATATTGTACATGTATACATACATGTAGCACAAAGAGTCACTTTTTACACCTGACCTCTTTCCGTGGCCAAAATCGCGCTTTTAACATAAAACATATTTATAATATGCACCGAATTCTAGGCATGAATACTTTATCTTTTCAACGACGCCTACTTTATGCGAATCCATCAAGAATTAGCGAAGTTCTCCTCAGTAATGCATCCAAATGCTCACATATCAACAACCTAGTCGATTTGTTTGACATCAGAAGACGGCAAAAAGCGCTTTTAATTTGAATGTTTATGGTTTCTGCCAGATAAAGGATAAAGTGCACTGTTTGCACTTTAAAGCAATACTATGCTAAGTGTGTGGTTCATTTGTTCATTTGTTTGCCTAAGAAAACATGAAATATATATTCCATATACATATGTATATAGTTAAAATATCAATAAATAGGCATATGTATTAACAAGCAATACATACATAATGAATTCATCCGAATATGTCGAAAAAAAAAATATTTTTGTCATAAAATTAAGAAAAATATTTTTGTTTTCAACAGGCGGAATATTGTACAAGTTTTGTCTGTTAGTAATACATGTATAATAAAACAAAATATGTTACGATATTTTATGATATACAATACATTTTATTTCGGCATTAAACATTTTACAAGTTGTTTTGCCACACATATAGTCGGTGAGAGAGAAATAGTCATCAGAGCATAATGAAGATTTAAAATGAAATATGACGATAGTTACAAAAAGTCAGACAAACATTTAACACAAATAGTAATATAAGTACAGTGTAGTTTTTCTCAAATTTGGAGGCGTTTTGATTTTGAAGACATGATATTATAATACTGTGTTAGAGTTGGCCAATGGCAATACTATCGGCTGAAATATATGATAAAACAAGATAATATACTATACATTTCAATAGTTCAGATTAAAAATGTTTCAGTCATTACAACAACAGTACTGGGTAAAGCTCATTCAACATTTTATGTGCATATGGACCAGATGCATCTTCAAACACGTGTCCAACAATAAGGCCATTGTTTTCTAACGGAGAGACTTCCTTTAAACTTTGTATATTTTATCAGTGTATCTAACAATGACTGGTGACCTTGCTTGATTTCATGATAATGAAGATTAAAACGTGAATATTTCATATGAATATATATAATCGATTTTCTCACAACTTAGTATATTACATGAGAGTCAATGTCTGAATGAAAATATGAAATAAAAATAATAGGTAATAATGCTTGATTTTAAGATAATGATTGGTACATGTATGTAATATATAATTATATGGAAAGTGAAAGTTGAAAAATTCACCCATAAAACACTTAGTAACCCAATATCGTTTTACATTTTCATAAAATGTGTTAGTTTTAAATATTTATTGAAGATCATTTATAATTCCAAGGGTAGAATGTTAAATATCAATGACTTTTCTTTTTTTTAATAATAAAAAGTGTATGGACAAAGAAAGTAGAATGAAAACTGCAAAAATATAATGAAATCCTTAAATAATATTAAACATAATAATATCATAATTTGTATTGGCCTCAGTGACTCGATAACGTTCAGTAAAAGATTTTGGATAGTGAAAGAAAATAGCTAATTACTCCAGGATATATCTTTAAAACAATCAATATTTGTTTTATAAAAGCCATGGTTTTGGATTGATCATCCTTGACCTACACTTTGCAATCAGTGAGCGTGTACTTTTGTGTTCTCGATGACGGTCATTTAATAAGTCCTTACCAAGGACATATTGACCATTTATATGTTCACGACGTTATGCAGTGTCTTCATGTTTATATATTAGTAGATATGATAATATATTTATCATTGCTTCACATAAGGTGAAACTACACGAGATTGTTACGTGTTATCTCCCTTTATCCAGTGTAGTTGGAGAGAAGAATGGGAGAGCACTCGTGACATTCTCCTGTGGGTGAAACTAAATTATCATAATCAAGTTACTTAATAAGTACAATCAAGAGACATTAATGTTGGACAAACTTACGAGATTAAAACGCACCATTAATTTCGCATTGCGTTCTCACATTGAAAGGCATGGCAATCTGACCGTTATACTTCCGAAGACGACATAAATATCTGTTATTTATAGAACCATTAAAGATATATTATGCTCATTTTTGCGTTCATTTGTTTACTTAAACAAGCATGAAAAATATACTTTATCTAGTTAACACTTCAATAAATATGCATCATCGCTTAATACAATTATAATGTATTTCTCTGTACTGTATTTGTCGAAAACAGACGTTTGTATAATCATATAATTAAAACAAAATTCAAGTATTTTTAACAAGCGGGATTTTTTACTAGTTTGATATGTTAGTACATGTAATATGATTAAGCAAGATTGTTTAAACGGTTGTGATGAGCCAGATACATCTTTAACCTAACCTTTATTTCGTGTATCGATGGTCGTTTCCCCTTCATACAACTACTAATAAAAAAAAATCGCTTGTTTGTACAACTTTACTGAACTCAGCGTATAAGCATTTCTGTCTCATAGTGAAATCACACAAATCACGTATGCAGTTCCCGCATATACATAATATACATGTACATTTACCCATATATCAGTTTTTTTAGACGGAAAATTCTGATAATGAACGATACATTTGTTAAATAACAATGAAATCTTTACACATAACATTTTATTTTGTACAGTGTAACCTCTTTTTAAAGACCACTCATGGTTCGGGAGAAAATCGGGCTAAATTGTGAGGTAGTCTGATACTGAAATAAATAGGGAGGACAAAATGAAAATATGTCCACGATAATACACTATTATCAATAAGGTGGTCTTAATTCTGAGGTGGTCTTTAAGTGAGGTTTTACTGTATAAGATCATGATAATTATACATACAATCACAAGTATAAAACCGGTACTTAGGTCACGTGGTAATTGATAAACGTACAGTAAAACCTCAATAATAAGACCACCCTTGAGACTCTTGAAAACTGGTCTTCTTATTGAGATGGTCCTAATATTGAGGTTGAATAAAGAGCAAAACGGTGACAATGGACTTGAAAAATGTGGTCTTAATTTCGAGGTGGTCTTTATAGCAGGTTTATTGTACATGTAAAACGGTGAAGGCAACTCACATAATTCCTGTTCAAGACAATATGATATTTTGATCCGGAGTCAGGGAGCTCAATCCCTCGATCAATATGTTCAATGTACCCTTTATATGTTTATGTATCTCAAACACCGCTTAAAATGTGTTCAAAAATTAACGTAAACAATTCCAGCAAAAATATAAAATCCAGTAATCACGAACACAGTCTTTGATAGTTTCAGATTCGAGTTCGAAATTTCTTTCGTAAGTATTTCGAACAAAGAAATGTAAATAAATGTACCTGCAGCGATTGACTGCAACACACCAGAAACTGCAGTCACAACAACGTTGTCCTTTTCTGATGATGATAATAATATACCGATTCCGATCCCGACCGGAGACACGGCAGATATATACACCATAGCGGAAATAAATCTGCACTTTGTTGTGGATTCGATCGCATGAAGCCCAATACTGAAAAATATGAGAACCTTGTGGATTGTTACCGCTAGTAACATGGACCAAATCTTGTTAGGACCATCTAAGAGTCCTATGCCTAAACCATCAAACAGCATATGAATCGTTAAGGCAAGGAGCAATGTTATATTCTGTATCGCACGAGTGTCTGTGTGAGCATGGCTTGCATCAGGAGCTGCGTCTGACGTAGCTTTGTTCTCATCGAGATTTGGTGATAATGCATTCATCACTTCAACGTGTACATTGCCAAGCGACGCCGGTGTCGATTCTGGTAAATCGTTACTGTGAGCTTCCACTTTACGATTCTTCATCCGGCGATTGTAACAAAATTCCACGAGGTTTTCAACTAGAAGTATCAACAGAAAGCCTGTACCTGCAAGGACTTCTGTGACTGGGAATTCGATGTCACTGCCCAGAGCGGTTTCCATCATCTCCCGAGCCTCCGGCAGTAAGATCACAAGTGCAGTTGAAATGAAAACACCAGCTGAGAAGCAGTTAAGAGCACCTATCACTTTCCTAAATGTATCTGATGATAGAAGACGATTCCTGGAGATAATCTTCACTAATGTAAAGGGTATCACAATCGAACTGATGATCGACATCAAGAATAAAATCACCATAGAGTATATTTTCACTGATTCAGTCATTGTAGCTGTTGTACTTGCTACTCTCGTGTGTTCAGTTTCGCTTGCAGTGCAGATTTACTTGAGGGCACAGAACGGTGGATAATTTATATACGAGTTGATAACGCACTCACCGTGAACCTTTTATCACATTTTATCCTGTGATAGCAAAACAAGAAAAATCCGGTTTGTCACCACGTTCACATTTCTTCACATTGTGGCTAAACTATCGCTTGTTTTAGTAAAATTTGATTATTCCCGACTTTGATCAATACTGATCTTTTATACACATCGATTGTGAAACAAATTTAAAACTTAGAAATATCGCTCGGCTTGCTTATCACACTGATAAGAACTATAAATCATTTGTTGTTTTTGTATTGTTTCTTTTTAGATTGCACCAAATTGAGATAATTAATTGCAGTTTCAAAATTATTTACAAAAGAAATCGAACTTGATTATTGTGTACAAATATTAGAAGCGGGCAATTAAGTGCCACAAAGGATAACTGATAACTAAAATTGGGATCACACCATGCACAAAAATGTAATTTTTAAAGTGAATATACTAGTCAGTACGATTTCCAACCTCTTCTCTGTAATGGCCCTGTCACACTACAACGTATGGCCTTAACGTATGCCAGCGTATGAGATTTTTTGCCAATACGTTGGTGTACGTTGATATAGGTTAGGGGTACGTTAGGTGTTCGTTATCAGCACGCTGTCATACGCTGTCATACGTTCATGAACGCCGAGACAAAAAAAATGTTTTGGGTATGTTCAAAACTTTTGAGCGTATGACAACGTATATTTCATAGGTTAAGCATACGTTATAGATACGTTGGAGGTACGTTAGACATACGTTGAAACTCGCTAGAGGTACGTTGCTGGTATGTTAGGCATACGTCAGCGGAGGGTGTATCGTACAGCTAACTTATTGACAACGATTGAGTAACTTATTTCTAACGTATTTCTAACGTGTTTATAACGTATGTTGGCGTATTTGAAACGTGTATTGACGTATTCAAACGTATTGTACGTATGCTAGGCGATTGAGTAACGTATGTAACGTATATCTACCGTATAGCTAGCGTTCCTTTGGCGTACAATGAGCGTTTTACAGGCGGGGTATATAACAACAACAACAACTTGCGTGTTTATAGCCAACACATATGTTACAACAATATAGTGTATATATATAGGGTCCATGTGTAACTCAATCGGTACTACCATTGAGCAGTTCAACCAGAGAGGATGGATACATACCAACTAGCCGTTCTCCAACATCAGCATGACATCAATCAATTAGAACTCGCACAGGTCCGTGCCATTATTAAAAGGAGGAGGCGAAGAGCTAGAAGGAGGAGGTTCTGGATCAGACCATGGATCGGTAGACGACGTCAGTTTGGCATATATGACCAGCTTCTTGTGGAACTCCGTAACGAGGACAGGGCATCCTTCCACAACTTCATGCGTATGCCTCCAGAAATGTTTGACGAACTGCTAACCAGAGTGGGTCCCCGGATAACCAAAGGACATACTAGTTACAGGGAACCCATCGAGCCTGGCATGAAGCTTGCCCTGACTCTGCGTCACCTTGCCTGTGGGAGCAAGTATGCATCGATGAAGTTCGGGTGGAGAGTACCTCACAACACGCAGTCACTCCTCGTCCGAGAAGTCTGTCAGGCCATCATTGATGAATACCTTAGCGAGGTGATGAATTGCCCCACCCATTCTGATGGATGGCGTGCCATTGCTGACCAGTTTTTTCAAAAATGGAACTTGCCTCATACATGTGGAGCACTTGATGGGAAGCATGTTGCCTGCCGGAGTCCTCCAAAGAGTGGATCCATGTACTACAACTACAAAGGATTCTACTCCATTGTACTTATGGCGCTTGTAGATGCAGACTACAAATTCATCTGGGCAGATGTCGGTGGTATGGGATCAGCATCAGACGCTCAGATTTACAATGACTGTGAGCTGAAGGAATGCGCTGAAGCTGGTACCATAGGTTTCCCGGACCCAGAACCTCTCCCCAACGACACCCAGGATGTGCCCTACTTCTTCATCGGCGACGATGCCTTCGCCCTCCGAACGACCATGATGAAACCGTACGGTCACCGGGGTTTGACAAACGATGAAAGGATCTTCAACTACAGGCTTTCTCGAAGCAGAAGAGTAGTAGAGAATGCCTTCGGTATCCTGGCAAACCGATTCCAGATTCTACTGACTACAATGCAGCATGACCCTTCCACCGTCAAGCTCATCGTCAAAGCATGCATGGTTTTGCATAATCTGATGAGGATCCGGTATCCACAACTCCAGAATCAGCAGCTTGACCGTGCAGAGAATGAGAACCGTAATTTCGTCCCAGGAGAATGGAGAGCGGACCGTAACTTGGAGGACACCCAAACAGTGACTGCCCCCAACACCTCTTCAAGGGAAGGAAAGAAACAGAGAAATCTGATCAAGCACTGGGTCAACTCTCCAGCCGGTGCAGTTCCGTGGCAAGACAGTATGATCTAAATGTGTGGTAAAAAAGGAACATTTCACTGGTCTTGTTGAACTCCCACATGGTTGAATTATAGTGTTATTATCACATTACATATGTCTATCGTAATAAATGTGTGTGTTTTAAAATAAACCCTTGGTTTGTTTTGTTTAAACCTACCGTATTTATTTTACATCGATTAGGAACAAGTTCTTACAACTTAGCTAAGTCATTCTCGATGACTGCGTCCTGGGTGAACAAATCGACCAGTACTCGTGCCCATTTTGTGGGTTGTAAAATACATGAAGTCCAATCTCGGCGCAGATGGGATTCGAACCTACGATCTTCGGATCCAAGGTTGTACACTCTACCCCTGGACAACGCTTCCTCCACATTGGTTTGTTTAATCTATGATTACTAGAATGGAGTGATCTCGCATGCCGTCGCCTTGTCACAAAAATATTTGGATTACCCCTCTTTTGTGTACCCATCACACATATTGATATAAACATTTGTCTGAAGTTTCAATTAAATCCTTCACGTAGAAAAGAAGTTATTCGATTAAATGTATTTTTGATAGAAAAGGGGCAATAAAACGTGACGAAAGACATATGACGCAAAAAGTGTGACGGACGGACGGACGGACGGACAGACGCCGGACAAAAAAAGTAATCCCTAAGTAATGACATCATATAACTGAGTGTCTACTATACTCATATCATTACTTGTCAATTAATAGGTGGTTGGGTAATGGAGGATCTACTGTACACATGGATACATTTTTAAATACTTTAGTACTTCACAATTTTTTTATTAAACTTCAACTGATCAACTGATCAACAATAATAATAATGGCGCATGATAGTAATGGTACATTGTAAATGTCACAACAATCACAAATCCTACTTGTCTCTTTTAGTTGTGTACCTTGTTAAATTTATAAACTTCAAATGTTCAACTGATCAACTGATCAACTATAATGCATGAAATAATAATGAAAAACGATAGTAATGACACAAAGACTAAAATTCACAAAAATAACAACTCCTACTGGTCTCTACGAGTTGTGTTCCTGGTCTCTATCACTGTTCATTTAGCGTCGCGTGTTTAATTCAGTATTTGTGACAATCATGTCCGATAAATCAGATGAACCAGAAATGTTTGAAGTGTTTGATTGGTTCAAACTCCCTACCAAACTCGTGTCCAGGGGTGTCAGTGTCTGGGAAGCTGAGCCAATAGCACTAGCAACCGAGGTAGAGGTATGTTGCTGTTGTTGCGGTTGCTCTTGCCAGTAGGAATCCATGTACTCTTGGGACTGTGATGCCCATACAGAAGCTTGAGGGGGTTGTGGTTTCCACATCTGTGGAGCTGGCTGGTACTGATCACCTGATGACGGGTAGGGGGATTTTGAGGCACGGGATGAACTGGAGTAAGAGCCATACCTCGGACGAACTTGAGGAACAATGAAGCCTATATTGGCGCTTGGCATGGAGGGACCAGCACTTGGAATGTCATCTTCGCTGTCCTCCGCCATCAATTCAGATAGTAAACAGTTAATGGCCGATCTCGCCTTCTTGAACTTTGGCTTGCCCATGCTGATGAGGCTGTCACGAACATAGTTGGCGAAGGCTGTCCTGGTGGTGACTGGCTGCTGGGCTGCAGGCTGCAGACTTGCGAGAAGCTCTCCACTTTGCTGGACTCTCTTCTGGAGGGAGGTCAACAACGCATCTTCACGGTCTTCCTGCAAACGCTTGCCCTTGCCCTTGGTCACTGTTGGCATGTTTTCGTCATCCAAGGCAACACCAACCTCGACACAGGCAGTCTCTGCAGCACACAAGTCCCCCTGGTGTTCTTCAATTGTGGCCTTCACCTGCAAAGACAAAATAATAAATTTTAGGAACATTAAAAAAAATCAGATTATAAAACATACTTAAGGTGGTTCCAATATACACATTTACAAGGTGGATAAAAATTTGAAGTAAAACAGTAAGAGCATGTGAGAATGAGTTATTTTATGTATTAAAACTTATTGATAAAAGTGTAATTGATTTTCAACAAAAGAAAAAAGCATGCAACACAAAAAACAATGTCAATATTTAATATAATGTGTAAAAAGATGCTTTTATAAGCCAAAGTATACTGATAAAAATTAACCGTTTTTCAAACCCAAGGCAGTCTTAAATACGAAGAATATTAAATACACACACGTTTAATTTAAAACGCAGTATGTTAATTGAGGGCAAGGAAGACGAACATTCATAAAAGATTATATAACTTTTACAATATTGAATTTTTTTTTTGAAAAAAACATTTTTTTCCTGCACAAATTGGCAAAATATTGAATTAATCATTTAATTCCATGCAAATAACATAATAATTTACGAGTTTTCGTCTTCGTTGCCCTTAATTGGCATACTGGCTATCATAATACATTAGTAGGAATGTGTAATTCCTTGTAATTGATTCTGTCTTGGGTTTGAAAGAAAACTCATATTTTCATTGCAAATGGTGGCGTTTACGGTAAGGAGAATAACTTTATCCGTTTTTTCTGACCTTCCTTGAAAAAACATATCATTAGGCTGAAGTTACATTAACTTTTACCATTCAATCAGTTTTAATTACTTTAAAAAGTAGGATAATCACGTTACCTCACATATCTTGAGATATGATGGTGTATACAGGAGAGAAACCCCTTAAAGTCACAAAATACTTTTATTTTGTTCAATTGACCAATAAGCTATTATATTTAACAAAACAAGCTGGTCTGTTGATCAACTTTATCTGGTATGAATACTAATGTATAAATCCCAAACGATATTTTGATCGATACACCTTTATCATATTGTTAAAAAAAAGTGAATTTGGTATTGAAATCATGATCTTTGACTATGCAGTCCGAGATTCTAAGCTTGCATTGAATGTATAATGATTTTGATTTATGATTTTAGCACACAATACACCTATTGTAAACAAAAATGTAAACAGCGTATCGTTCAAATTAGCGTTTTATATCTTTGACATAATTATCGCGAAAACCCATAACAAATGACGCTGTGCTGCACATTTTTCGTTTAAAATGGTCTAGTTTGATTAGTTGTGAATTGATTTTAACCAACTTTTTGGCAGAAAGAAAAAAATCACCTATATATTATGTAACATTAATATACAAAGGTAGTGTGGGCCTTTAAGGCCTAAACGTCGTGAGGTCACAAGCCTGGCAGAAAGATAATTAATTATTTAAATTGTAACGAGTGTGATTTTTAAGCGAAACTTACAGATTTACAAGGCTCCGGACGGTGTCTGATGACGGAATTCAGGAAATCGAAGTTGTTTTTGATCCATAGCTCCCTCTCGGTCAGCTCAACAGGAGCGCCGTCACCACTCTTCTTCTTGTGCAGCCTGGTATGTGTATCCCGGAGTGACTTGAACCATCCTTGAAGATGTTGAGCTGAAAATACAAATAGGGATTGATATGAGTCCAATGAAAACATTAACAATTACGATGCCAAATTAGGCAAGTCCATGTTGGTCGCAAATTAATTTCTTAGTCTACATTTACATGTTTCAACATAACGACACATTTCTCAACATACTCGTAGGCACATTTTACATAAACACAATACTAGTATTCATTTTGAATGTGAAAAGGTTAAATATTCAAGAAAAAATATGTATCAAATGTTGTACTTACATTTTATTGGTGGTTCCATACTAGCACCCTGGTCTTCCCAAAGCTTGGCCTTAAGGTCAGTTCGCCTGTACCCACTTAATTTGCAGTCCCAGATCATTGGATGTACTTGCAAGAACTCCAGCATACTCTCCTCCTGTTCTGCGTTGAGTGAAAAAACAATCTTCTTAGCCCTCTTCTTTGCCTGCAGCTGATTAGGCTGGCTGGTGGAGTTGGAGGCAACAGAATCGACAGAGCCTTCACGGGATGGAGGAGTCTGTGAGCGAGGTTCTCTCGATTGCGATCGGCTGGTAGGAGGAGAGTCATTGGCAGGTTGGTTGCACTGGTCAGGCTGGTTTGACTGGACATGCTGATCAAGCTGGTCTTGCTGTTCTTCAGGTGGTGGTGATGGTTTGGAAGGTTGATGCATACTGAGTTTCCCTCTCCCTCTCCCTCTGGAAAGTGCCTTAGACCGTTTGGGTGGCATGGTACGTAGATGCTGACTGAATGAGGAAATTCCTAAAAAGCGGCGAGGTATTTGTACTGTTATGTCACGTGAGTGTTAGACACACCAAGCACGTTGTGCATGCGCTACTCATAGGCTACCCATACGCTGGACATTCGTCGAGAACGTCAGACACTCGTTGAAAATACGCCCAGATACGCTCCCATAAGTTATGTATAAGTTAAAGATACGCTATACATACGTTGGACATACGTTGGACATACGTTCTGTATACGTTAGATTCGTTGTGTATACGTTATGTATGCGACCAATCCACAACAAATTTGATTTTTAGGTACCCGGGTCTACGTATGCCGGCGTATGGACACTTTTTCAAAAAAAAATCATTCGTTCGGCATACGTTAAGTCCATACGTTGTAGTGTGACAGGGCCATTAGTGACGTCATTTCCAGAAAACGTCACATGTGATGTCACCATGTACTGACAGTAAGCAATATTTGCCCCACATGGCAATATGAAAACGAAGTGACCATATGGTATAAATATTGTTTTCTGCTTGCAAATAGTGATATCATATGGTGAAATGACGTCACTTACAGAAGAGGTTATAAATCGCATAGCAGCGCTCATATCGTTTATTCACAATTGTACGAAATATTCCTTGGTACTAGTTCCTTGCGAATGGTTGAAGAAACATTGTTCATAAAAAGTAACACATGATTAAAATTTCTTATAACAAATTATGTTTTGTGGCACAACATAGTCGGATTGTTTTCATCTAACTTGAGTTGTGTTTACCAATGTCGAATAAATGCAATAAAATGAGTTTACACAAGAATAGAGGAAAATATCTTTCCGCAATACCTGATGAAGGTTAAATGTAAACAAGAAATATCTTGAATAAAGATGGTCGGTGAAATTTGTTGGTTAAGATTTGTTGTGCAACATAAAAAATGCCGAGATGTTACGATTGCTGATCACTCCAGATCCTGAATGGATTTCGGTAAATTCACCGAAATTCAGTGGATGCGGTAAGGTAACGTACCCGGCTCTATCGAAAGGTTAACCAATCCGTGTCAAGGTCTTTCGGTTGACGGGAAATTGCCTTGGTGGTTAACGTAATATTTGGTTTACACACCACTGATATGCAAATAGTAAAACCATGTTAATACGGCTACGCCGAATAACAATTTATTTTTTGTGGCACAAAATAGTCAACTTGTTTTCATCTTAAGTTGTGTTGACCTATGTCAAATAAATGCAATAAAATAAGTTGCCACAAGACAAGAGGAAAATGTATTACCTTAATACCACATAAAAGTAGATATTTTTAAACGTAAAAATTCGGATATTACAAAAACACAGATCAGTCACTAATCGTTTACCATTTTCTAAAGCATTAACCTCGTCGTAGGGTTTTTTAATTATAAGGATGTTTAATGGTGAATTTGTTTGTTTTAACAAATTCAACCATCAATTGAACGCTAATATCTCTTTAAAGTTCATGCAGTATTGTATCACGACATTCGTGAGATATTGTCGTGAGATAATCGTACGTCATTAACGAGTGTTTCACGCCAGTCTCACTACAAGTTTACGTGATAATGAGCCACGACAGGTCACGACGACCGACCTGCGACATAACCACGAAGGTGTCTGCCTTCTCTGTCTGTTCCTGTCGTGAAAGCATCTAAAATTTCATTTGACAACTTCCACAACATTGTTCATGTCCCATGAAATTTAACCACGACAGAAAAAATGTAATTTACGTGCGACAAAATTATCGTGGGTTTCATTGTGACCAAGGCTTAATAAATGACATTCTTGCTGACTAAATGTTTAGTATTTCGCTGAATTTGAAATAATTTACCATAAATAAGACATTTAACTCCTAACTTCTTAGATGAAGTCTCATATATGCTCGAATGGATTCATGTCCGATGAGCAAGCCGGCCATTGTAACACGTTGACATTATTCCTGGCAAGGTAATTATTGTTCAGCGAAGCAGTATATGGCATTCAATTATCTTGCACACCTGGATATTACAGAAACGTAGCCATCACTGGACGGAGAACGTCGTCAATATAACGCAGGGCATTTAGATTGTTTGGATTGACGACCAGTTCTGATTTCAACCACATTGTCCCGCATCAAATCCTAACGCTGTCCCCACCAAATCGATCCAACTCCAACACACAGTTATCAGCAAAACGTTCGCATCGACGGCGGCAAACGCGTACTATTCCATCGACAACGCTAAGATTGAAACGGGGCACGAGTCCAACGTAAATGACGTTGAGCCCAGAGCCGCCGAAGGTTGCAATTACGATGGTTATTGAAAAATTCATGAACAACATTTGGATGATATGAAATCTTATGTCATTTCATTCTTGTAATCAAAACGATAAATTAAGAAAACTAGATCTTTCAAAATCCCTTCTTTCTTTTTTATTGCTATAATCAGCTACATGAACGTTTGGTTTTGAAGCATATCAATATCAAGCTAACAGATGGTCTTTAATGTACCATAGAGCCATTTGAGAAGTAAGAAAGCAATGTAATGCCACCTTAATACATGTACCTATGAGTATGATTGTATTTGTCTAACTCCTATTTTCACCCATCATTTATATGTGTGTATTGCGTCCCGTTTGCCTGTATACGCGTATGTGTTTATTCATTTTTGTGGTGACTGTGGTCTCTTCTGCTTCCGTGACTTTTTCGTCCTTTGTGCGACTGTATGAAATTGTATGAAGATAATATCACTAGAGGACTACATTCTAGATATTAAACTGTACGGAAAGAACGCCGATGAGTACACATGGTTATCAAAAATTGAAAACAAAATATCTAATCAACAGTTTGGGTGCACGTTGCGATAGAAATTTACTGAATATAAAACGCTTCAAAATTACTATATTGCTTATGAATATGCCACCAGAGGGCACCACGATCGTTCTTTAAAACAGTGTGTCATGCTCCTATACCCTTTATCTTGCCTGCGTACACATTAGCTCTGGCTACACCACTGACAGTACAGCAAATAATAATATACATGTATATGTTAGTAAACTCGACCCACCTTACGGCCTTGAGCCGGTTATCGTCGTCACAGGTTCGCGGAGATTCTCAAAGTTCTTTTTCTCAAGTCAATATTTCATTTTCTAGTGACATGAAAATGATGCACCGTACGTTATCTCACCATTGATAGCACTGATTATGAAGTGTACATGTTCAAGTTCCAGCTCTACTAATTAACAATACGCATTTTATTTTCCAAAATATAAGCGCACAGGAATGATGTAGATCAAGATTCACGGATAACGATTATATATATATCTCAGATTCACACTCAAATCTCGAAGAAAATCACGGTGTATGACCCGAAATATATTCCGCCGAGTGATGCGTTTGCGACAGAGGGAAGCGGACCAGACAGGTAAGTTGTGGTTTCAATTTCCGACCAATAATTCGTTATTTCGATTTTTCTTTTTTGTATCGTCTAAACGACCGTGAATATCAAAATTTACTATTTGCGGAATCAAGCTGGTATCGTATGTTTAAATTTGAGTTTTTTTTTGTACAAATCGCCTTTGGCTGCTCGATTTGAAGCGTTTTACGGTAGCATTGAATAGTTTTACTCCATCCCATAATTATATTATGCATGTCATATTACAAAAATGTCACTTTTTTACCTAAACTTGTTCAGTTAAAGCAAATCGGCATACACATTTAACAACACATTGATCGTTTAAACAAACACTTTTCGGAATTCGCATTTCCACTATTTTCGTGTAGTTCTAGCGCTATATACTTCAGATACTGTTGTAAATGCCTATTTACCAGTTAGTCAATTATTTCAACATAAATATCATGCTCGCAATAGTAGCACAGATATAGTGGCGAATACGTAGTTTTCTGTGAGTAAGTAGCGTTCAGTGAATGAGTTGTGTTAAGTGAGTAGTATTCAATGAATAGGGTTCAGTGAGTAGTATTTAATAAGCTAGTTGTGTTCAATGAGTATGTTCAGTGAGTAGTATTCAGTTATTGAGTAGTTTTAAGTGAGTAGTTTTCAGTTGATATTGTTCAATGAGTATTGTTCAGTGAGTATTGTTCAGTGAGTATTGTTCAGTGAGTATTGTTCAGTGAGTATTGTTCAGTGAGTATTGTTCAGTGAGTATTGTTCAGTGAGTATTGTTCAGTGAGTATTGTTCAGTGAGTATTGTTCAGTGAGTATTGTTCAGTGAGTATTGCTCAATGGGTAGTGTTCAGTGAGTAGTGTTCAGTGAGTGAGAACTTTCCTTGAGTAATGTTCATTTATTAAGTAATGTTCAGTGAGTAGTATTCAGTGAGTGAGTAATGTTCAGTGGGAAGAGTTTAATGAATGATAATAAGTGAGTATTTGTATCGAGTTCAAATTAATAATCATATATTAATTAGTTGGTTTATTAGGAAGAAAAACAGTATATTTTATCAAATAAAAAGATACCTGAACCGGGATTCGAAATCAGGACTGTCCATTCACAAACCCGTCAGCATAACCACTCGACTATGTAACCCGGTGTCACTTTCGTTGTCAAATTTTGTATAGAGAATACTTTGTATTCATTTTCGCACATCTCTTTCATAACTGACTTTGTTTTTGTATTTGCGTTTATTTATCGTCGTCACCGGTTTCCCATATGGGCGACGCCTCCAGAAGAATGTTAGTCATATTAAATTTTTGGAGGATAGTGCATGATACAGAAGATGCCCCAGTTCCAGAAGCACCCCTGGTTCTTTTACGTGCTCGATGTAAAGCATCATCCACGGGACATCGGTTTTTAAAGTCTCATCCGAAAGACTGTTAGTACGGTCAGTGATGGAGCGGGGAATCGAACCAGCGATCCCTGGATTACAAGTCCAGCGTTTTACCACTGGACCATGGATCCGCTACATGACTGACTATCGCGATGCTTCGTCTTTGTTAAATGGCCAACTGAAGCTATTGTGTAGTGTAAAGTGAGTTGTGTTCAATGAATGAGAAATGTTCATTGAGTATATATGTATAGTACACACGTTCTGCAGTCGATAGAAACATTTGCTGTTAGAAATGTGACATTTAAAATGCTTAGTATTTTGTAAAGTTTTTACCAGCTGTTCTATACATGTATATTTGAATATGGCATTTTGAACAACTATAATATCTACATTTATTCTGATTTAATTCAACGTATGATAAATTCAGAATTATTTGCACCAGTTTCTTTGAGAAGTAAGAAACAAGTAAGAATTACAACAAATTCTCGTTGCGAGACAAAGAAAACAAGGAATCTGATCCAAGAATATTACAATGCAGCCTAAATAGAGGAGCCCTCTTTTGAGCAACAACCTCTTAACAACAGACAAGAGTGCGTTGCTCTAGACAGGTCGCAGGATTAAAACTATGGAAGAGCTGTATATATCATGTGATCATCATACGTAATTCACGATACCAACATTTTTTCAGCCAATATATCCCTTTGTATCGTTTTTATATTAAATTGAGACTTTCACAAATTATTGGTCCGAAATTTAACACCACTACTCATCCGTCTGGATCGCTCCACTCTGTCGCAAACGCATCACTCGGCGGAATACATATCGTGTTATACGCCTTGAAAATGGTCACAAAGAGTACTCAGCACTCAGCAACCTTTGTGATACACTTCGTAAACTCAAATCTCAAAACACAGATTTGGCAGACAAGTTTAGTTTCGCTATGTCGAAAAGATATTCCACAAATCTGTGAAAATACACTGTACTTGTATTACTATATGGGTTAAATATGTGTCTGACTTTTTGTAACTACCATCATATTTCATTTTTAAATATGCACTATGTTCTGATAACCGACTATATATGTGGCAAAGCCGGTATACCTAATTATCACATTTCGAATGATCGCTATTTTTGACCAATTTTCTCAGTGCATCTCACACTATGGGGATTTAGACAAAATGCATGACTCTAGGTTGGGGAGGGAATTAGAGTCCAACTAAGACAAACTGCCTTATTCCACCGGGTCTGCCCGCCGCTCCTCCCACGGCAAAATATTGGTGCATTACTTTGATTTCAATGTAAGAATTTCTATTTGCATAGAAGTATTTGTTTTCATATTATATCTTAAACGCATATCTATGTGGACATTCCTAAGACTGTATTTAATCATGTATATACAATGTAGCCTCTCCAGAATAACACCCTGTGGTTGACGTACATGTTGGCTGTTGTATACTATATAGCCTCTCCAGAGAAACACCCTGTGGTTGACGTACATGTTGGCTGTTGTATACAATGTAGCCTCTCCAGAATAACACCCTGTGGTTGACGTACATGTTGGCTGTTGTATACAATATAGCCTCTCCAGAACAACACCCTGTGGTTGACGTACATGTTGGATGTTGTATACAATATAGCCTCTCCAGAACAACACCCTGTGGTTGTCGTACATGTTGGCCGTTGTATACAATATAGCCTCTCCAGAGAAACACCCTGTGGTTGACGTACATGTTGGCTGTTGTATACTATATAGCCTCTCCAGAATAACACCATGTGGTTGACGTACATGTTGGCTGTTGTATACAATATAGCCTCTCCAGAGAAACACCCTGTGGTTGACGTACATGTTGGCTGTTGTATACAATATAGCCTCTCCAGAACAACACCCTGTGGTTGACGTACATGTTGGCTGTTGTATACAATATAGCCTCTCCAGAATAACACCCTGTGGTTGACGTACATGTTGGCTGTTGTATACAATATAGCCTCTCCAGAGAAACACCATGTGGTTGACGTTCATGTTGGCTGTGTATACAATATAGCCTCTCCAGAGAAACACCC
The DNA here is from genome assembly GCA_032209605.1 of Mactromeris polynyma. Taxonomy (NCBI): domain Eukaryota; kingdom Metazoa; phylum Mollusca; class Bivalvia; order Venerida; family Mactridae; genus Mactromeris; species Mactromeris polynyma. The sequence continues at coordinate 13,036,350 of JASFXZ010000020.1, read as the reverse complement.
TGTGGTTGACGTACATGTTGGCTGTTGTATACAATATAGCCTCTCCAGAGAAACACCCTGTGGTTGACGTACATGTTGGCTGTTGTATACAATATAGCCTCTCCAGAGAAACACCCTGTGGTTGACGTACATGTTGGCTGTTGTATACAATATAGCCTCTCCAGAATTACACCCTGTGGTTGACGTACATGTTGGCTGTTGTATACAATATAGCCTCTCCAGAGAAACACCCTGTGGTTGACGTACATGTTGGCTGTTGTATACAATATAGCCTCTCCAGAGAAACACCATGTGGTTGACGTACATGTTGGCTGTTGTATACAATATAGCCTCTCCAGAACAACACCCTGTGGTTGACGTACATGTTGGCTGTTGTATACAATATAGCCTCTCCAGAGAAACACCCTGTGGTTGACGTACATGTTGGCTGTTGTATACAATATAGCCTCTCCAGAGAAACACCCTGTGGTTGACGTACATGTTGGCTGTTGTTGACAGGGTGTTGATCTTTAGAGGTTAAATTGATAGTAAATTATTTCTACGAGAAAATTCTATTATTGTTTAAGCGAGGTTGTTGCTCAGGAGAGATCTTCTCTAGAGAGATTGTGCTGTTTTTGGTTACATTATATTGTACTTTATGATGTTCGGTAACTTGAGAAAACAATATTATATTTATACGGCAGGTTTGACAATTTAAGGGGAGGTAACCAAATTCTAACATTCGGTGCCGAACATTTTAGAGTTAGTTCCCTTGGAAAAATAATTGTTCACAGCTAATGTCTATTGCAACTTTTTTATGAATGCAGATTTAAACGTTTGTATTCCAATATTGTTATGACACACATGTCAATTGACACAAAGAATATAGGACCTTACTGTCATGGCGTTTCAATCGTTTATTCCAAATTTCATCATCATGTGACAATATTGAAGCCAGTGATTAATGCAATCTCGGAGATCTCCGTAACTGTTCGGAAAAAAGACTATTTTTGAGGCGCTTTAGCGTCTCGTGGCTATCATCGTCAACCGGATGGTCTACTCGAAGTACCGCCATATTCATCATCTCATTAATATACATATAGTACTTGTATTTTATTTTAGTCCTCTGACGTTATTATAGATTTGATGAGCATAATGGCTGATTTCAGGGATATATCAAGTGTGGAATGGGGGTTGTCTTGATATAAACGGCTTTTCTGGATTATTTGTGTCATTTTTGGCGAATGAGTTTTACTCGAATAGTCGCGTATTAATTTCTAATACGATAATATTGAATAGTGCAGTATTGCCTTGGAAGCGCCTCTCAGGACCTTCAGTTCTTTGATTTAAAAAATAGCCGAGGTGTTCCGAGTGTGATTAGTGTACTGCAAAAGGAGATAAGCGTTGTAAAGAATTATTTTCTTTCGCCGCTTACACTTGTACAGTTGTGTACCTTACGAAGCTTGTACTTTAATTCTATCATTCATACATTTTTTTATAAATATTACAATCAATTACATTTCCTGATAGCTTGCTCATTTGTTTTTTGTTCTTCTTCTGCATATCAATTTTACATACAGTTATTGATACTTGAATACTTTTCTTTGTATGTCAAATAAATATGGGAAAGAATTGTGTTATATTCACTTTGGTCGTTTTTTATCTGTTCCATTTGAGGTAGATTTCGTAAATGTAATTCAGTTTTTCTTATCATTGATCATTGAAATAAATGAACATTTAAATGTGTGTGCGTGTTTCAATGAGCTGCGTGCGTTGCGCGTGTGTATGAGCTGCGTGCGTTGCGTGTATGCATGAGCTGCGTGTGTTGCGATTTACCGAAATCCATTTTGGATCTGGAGTGACCAGCAATCGTAACATTTTCGCATTTTTTTATGCTGCTCAACAAATCTTAACCTTCAAATTGCGCCGACCATCTTTTTTAAAAATTATTTCTTGTTTGTATTTGCGTTTATTTATCGTCGCCAACGGTTTTCCATATGGGCGACGCCTCCGGAAGAATGTAGGTCATTTTAGATTTTTGGAGGATAGTGCACGATGGTTCTTTAACGTGCCCGATGTGAAGCATCGTACACGGGACCTTGGTTTTTGTCTCATCCGAAAGACTGTTAGTACTGTCAGTGGCGGGACGGGGATCCGATCCTGCGACCCCTGGATTACTAGTCCAGCGCATGAGCACTGGACCACGGATCCGCTCTTATTCTCAGCCCTTAATGTCCCTTATATTGTATATGTATACACACATGTAACACAATGAGTCACTTTTTACACCTGACCTCTTTCCGTGGCCAAAATCGCGCTTTTAACATAAAACATATTTATAATATGCACCGAATTCTAGGCATGAATAATTTATCTTTCTAACGACGCCTACTTTATGCGAATCCATCAAGAATTAGCGAAGTTCTCCTCAGTAATGCATCCAAATGCTCACATATCAACAACCTAGTCGATTTGTTTGATATCAGAAGACGGCAAAATTTGATTGTTTATGGTTTCTGCCAGACAGAGGATGAAGTGCACAGTTTGCACTTTAAAGTTTCGTTTGTTTCATCGGGTTTAACGCCGTTTCTCAACAATATTTCAGTTATATACGGCGGCCGGTTCACCTAACCAGGTTTTCCTGGACTGAATTCTAACCAGTACTAACTTACCCTTCCACAAGGAGCCGGCAAGTTTTCCACATGTGGAGGAAAATCGACATTGTAGTCAAATTTTCATGGAAGGGTATGACCTGCCGCGACCGGGAATCGAACCCGGATCGCCGGGTTCCAAGTTTGCACTCTTTAAAGCAATACTATGCTAATTGTGTGGTTCATTTGTTCATGTGTTTGCCTAAGAAAACATGAACTATATATTTCATATACAAATGTAGTTAAAATATCAATAAATAGGCATATGTATTATTTGTCATAAAATTAAGAAACATATTTTTTGTTTTTAACAGGCGGAATATCGTACAAGTTTTGTCTGTTAGTAATACATGTATAATAAAACAAAATATGTTACGATATTTTATGATATACAATACATTTTATTTCGGCATTAAACATTTTACAAGGTTGTTTGCCACACATATAGTCGGTGAGAGAGAAATAGTCATCAGAGCATAATGAAGATTTAAAATGAAATATGACGGTAGTTACAATAAGTCAGACAAATATTTAACACAAAAAGTAATATAAGTACAGTGTAATTTTTCTCAAATTTGTAGAATTTCTTTTCGACATAGCGAAGTAGATACATTTTGCCAAGTGAATTTGGAGGAGTTTTGATTTTGAAGACATGATATTATAATACTGTGTTAGAGTTGGCCAATGGCAATACTATCGGCTGAAATATATGATCAAACAAGATAATATATTATACATTTCAATGGTTCAGATTAAAAATGTTTTAGTCAATACAACAACAGTACTGGGTGAAGTTCATTCAACATTTTATGTGCATATGGACCAGATGCATCTTTAAACGCGTATCCAACAATAAGGCCATTGTTTTCTAACGGAGAGACTTCCTTTAAACTTTGTATATTTTATCAGTGTATCTAACAATGACTGGTGACCTTGCTCGATTTCATGATAATGAAGATTAAAACGTGAATATTTCGTATGAATATATATAATCGTTTTTCTCACAACTTGGTATATTACATGAGAGTCAATGTCTGAATGAAAATATGAAATAGGTAATAATGCTTGATTTTAAGATAATGATTGGTACATGTATGTAATATATAATTATATGGAAAGTGAAAGTTGAAAAATTCACCCATAATACACTTGGTAACCCAATATCGTTTTACATTTTCATGAAATGTGTTAGTTTTAAATATTTATTGAAGATCATTTATAATTCCAAGGGTAGAATGTTAAATATCAATGACTTTTCTTTTTTTTAATAATAAAAAGTGTATGGACAAAGAAAGTAGAATGAAAACTGCAAATATATAATGAAATCCTTAAATAATATTAAACATAATAATATCATAATTTGTATTGGCCTCTGTGACTCGATAAAGTTCAGTCAAAACTTTGCATAGTAAAAGAAAATAGCAAAATACTTCAGGATATGTCTTTAAAAAAATCAATACTTGTTTTATAAAAGCCATGGTTTTGGATTGATTATCCTTGACCTACACTTTGCCATCAGTTAGCGTGTACTTTTGTGTCCTGAATGACGGTCATTTTATTGACCATGTATATGTCCACGACGTTATGCAATGTCTTCATGGTTATATATTAGTAGATATGATAATATATTTATCATTGCTTCACATAAGGTGAAACTACACGAGATTGTTACGTGTTATCTCCCTTTATCCAGTGTAGTTGGAGAGAAGAATGGGAGAGCACTCGTGACATTCTCCTGTGGGTGAAACTAAATTATCATAATCAAGTTACTTAATAAGTACAATCAAGAGACATTAATGTTGGACAAACTTACGAGATTAAAACGCACCATTAATTTCGCATTGCGTTCTCACATTTTTGCGTTCATTTGTTTACCTAAACAACCATGAAAAATAAACTCTATCTGGTTAACACTTCAATAAACATGCATCATCGCAGAATGCAATTAGAATGCATTTCTCTGTACTGTATTTGTCGAAAACAGACGTTTGTATAATCATATAATTAAAACAAAATTCAAGTATTTTTAACAAGCGGGATTTTTTACTAGTTTGATATGTTAGTACATGTAATATGATTAAGCAAGATTGTTTAAACGGTTGTGATGAGCCAGATACATCTTTAACCTAACCTTTATTTCGTGTATCGATGGTCGTTTCCCCTTCATACAACTACTAATAAAAAAAAATCGCTTGTTTGTACAACTTTACTGAACTCAGCGTATAAGCATTTCTGTCTCATAGTGAAATCACACAAATCACGTATGCAGTTCCCGCATATACATAATATACATGTACATTTACCCATATATCAGTTTTTTTAGACGGAAAATTCTGATAATGAACGATACATTTGTTAAATAACAATGAAATCTTTACACATAACATTTTATTTTGTACAGTGTAACCTCTTTTTAAAGACCACTCATGGTTCGGGAGAAAATCGGGCTAAATTGTGAGGTAGTCTGATACTGAAATAAATAGGGAGGACAAAATGAAAATATGTCCACGATAATACACTCTTATCAATAAGGTGGTCTTAATTCTGAGGTGGTCTTTAAGTGAGGTTTTACTGTATAAGATCATGATAATTATACATACAATCACAAGTATAAAACCGGTACTTAGGTCACGTGGTAATTGATAAACGTACAGTAAAACCTCAATAATAAGACCACCCTTGAGACTCTTGAAAACTGGTCTTCTTATTGAGATGGTCCTAATATTGAGGTTGAATAAAGAGCAAAACGGTGACAATGGACTTGAAAAATGTGGTCTTAATTTCGAGGTGGTCTTTATAGCAGGTTTTATTGTACATGTAAAACGATGAAGGCAACTCACACAATTCCTGTTCAAGACAATATGATATTTTGATCCGGAGTCAGGGAGCTCAATCCCTCGATCAATATGTTCAATGTACCCTTTATATGTTTATGTATCTCAAACACCGCTTAAAATGTGTTCAAGGATTAACGTAAACAATTCCAGCAAAAATATAAAATCCAGTAATCACGAACACAGTCTTTGATAGTTTCAGATTCGAGTTCGAAATTTCTTTCGTAAGTATTTCGAACAAAGAAACGTAAATAAATGTACCTGCAGCGATTGACTGCAACACACCAGAAACTGCAGTCACAACAACGTTGTCCTTTTCTGATGATGATAATAATATACCGATTCCGATCCCGACCGGAGACACGGCAGATATATACACCATAGCGGAAATAAATCTGCACTTTGTTGTGGATTCGATCGCATGAAGCCCAAGACTGAAAAATATGAGAACCTTGTGGATTGTTACCGCTAGTAACATGGACCAAATCTTGTTAGGACCATCTAAGAGTCCTATGCCTAAACCATCAAACAGCATATGAATCGTTAAGGCAATGAGCAATGTTATATTCTGTATCGCACGAGTGTCTGTGTGAGCATGGCTTGCATCAGGAGCTGCGTCTGACGTAGCTTTGTTCTCATCGAGATTTGGTGATAATGCGTTCATCACGTCAACGTGTCCATTGCCAAGCGACGCCGGTGTCGATTCTGGTAAATCGTTACTGTGAGCTTCCACTTTACGATTCTTCATCCGGCGATTGTAACAAAATTCCACGAGGTTTTCAACTAGAAGTATCAACAGAAAGCCTGTACCTGCAAGGACTTCTGTGACTGGGAATTCGATGTCACTGCCCAGAGCGGTTTCCATCATCTCCCGAGCCTCCGGCAGTAAGATCACAAGTGCAGTTGAAATGAAAACACCAGCTGAGAAGCAGTTAAGAGCACCTATCACTTTCGTAAATGTATCTGATGATAGAAGACGATTCCTGGAGATAATCTTCACTAATGTAAAGGGTATCACAATCGAACTGATGATCGACATCAAGAATAAAATCACCATAGAGTATATTTTCACTGATTCAGTCATTGTAGCTGTTGTACTTGCTACTCTCGTGTGTTCAGTTTCGCTTGCAGTGCAGATTTACTTGAGGGCACAGAACGGTGGATAATTTATATACGAGTTGATAACGCACTCACCTTGACCCTTTATCACATTTTCACATTTCATCTTGTGATAGCAAAACAAGAAAAATCCGGTTTGTCACCACGTTCCCATTTTCTTCACATGGTGGCTAAACTATCGCTTGTTTTAGTAAAATTTGATTATTCCCGACTTTGATCAATACTGATCTTTTATACACATCGATTGTGAAACAAATTTAAAACTTAGAAATATCGCTCGGCTTGCTTATCACACTGATAAGAACTATAAATCGTTTGTTGTTTTTGTATTGTTTCTTTTTAGATTGCACCAAATTGAGATAATTAATTGCAGTTTCAAAATTATTTACAAAAGAAATCGAACTTGATTATTGTGTACAAATATTAGAAGCGGGCAATTAAGTGCCACAAAGGATAACTGATAACTAAATTGTGATCACACCATGCACAAAAATGTAATTTTTAAAGTGAATATACTAGTCAGTACGATTTCCAACCTCTTCTGTAAGTGACGTCATTTCCAGAAAACGTCACATGTGATGTCACCATGTACTGACAGTAAGCAATATTTGCCCCACATGGCAATATGAAAACGAAGTGACCATATGGTATAAATATTGTTTTCTGCTTGAAAATAGTGATATCATATGGTGAAATGACGTCACTTACAGAAGAGGTTATAAATCACATAGCAGCGCTCATATCGTTTATTCACAATTGTACGAAATATTCCTTGGTACTAGTTCCTTGCGAATGGTTGAAGAAACATTGTTCATAAAAAGTAACACATGATTGAAATTTCTTATAACAAATTATGTTTTGTGGCACAACATAGTCAGACTGTTTTCATCTAACTTGCGTTGTGTTTACCAATGTCGAATAAATGCAATAAAATGAGTTTACACTAGAATAGAGGAAAATATCTTTCCGTAATACTTGATGAAAGTTAAATGTAAACAAGAAATATCTTGAATAAAGATGGTCGGTGAAATTTGTTGGTTAAGATTTGTTGTGCAACATAAAAAATGCCGAGATGTTACGATTGCTGATCACTCCAGATCCTAAATGGATATCGGTAAATTCACCGAAATTCAGTGGATGTGGTAAGGTAACGTACCCGGCTTTATCGAAAGGTTAACCAATCCGCGTCAAGGTTACATTTGTCTTTCGGTTGAAGAGAAATTGCCTTGGTGGTTAACGTAATATTTGGTTTACACAACACTGATATGCAAATAGTAAAACCATGTTAATACGGCTGCGCCGAATAACAATTTATTTTTTGTGGCACAAAATAGTCAACTTGTTTTCATCTAAAGTTGTGTTTACCTATGTCAAATAAATGCAATAAAATAAATTTCCACAAGACAAGAGGAAAATGTATTACCTTAATACCACATAAAAGTAGATATTTTAAACGTAAAAATTCGGATATTACAAAAACACAGATCAGTCACTAATCGTTTACCATTTTCTAAAGCATTAACCTCGTCGTAGGGTTTTTTAATTATAAGGATGTTTAATGGTGAATTTGTTTGTTTTAACAAATTCAACCATCAATTGAACGCTAATATCTCTTTAAAGTTCATGCAGTATTGTATCACGACATTCGTGAGATATTGTCGTGAGATAATCGTACGTCATTAACGAGTGTTTCACGCCAGTCTCACGACAAGTTTACGTGATAATGAGCCACGACAGGTCACGACGACCGACCTGCGACATAACCACGAAAGTGTCTGCCTTCTCTGTCTGTTCCTGTCGTGAAAGCATCTAAAATTTCATTTGACAACTTCCACAACATTGTTCATGTCCCATGAAATTTAACCACGACAGAAAAAATGTAATTTACGTGCGACAAAATTATCGTGGGTTTCATTGTGACCAAGGCTTAATAAATGACATTCTTGCTGACTAAATGTTTAGTATTTCGCTGAATTTGAAATAATTTACCATAAATAAGACATTTAACTCCTAACTTCTTAGATGAAGTCTCATATATGCTCGAATGGATTCATGTCCGATGAGCAAGCCGGCCATTGTAACACGTTGACATTATTCCTGGCAAGGTAATTATTGTTCAGCGAAGCAGTATGTGGCATTCAATTATCTTGCATGCATGGATATTGCAGAAACGTAGCCATCACTGGACGGAGAACGTCGTCAATATAACGCAGGGCATTTAGATTGTTTGGATTGACGACCAGTTCTGATTTCAACCACATTGTCCCGCATCAAATCCTAACGCTGTCCCCACCAAATCGATCCAACTCCAACACACAGTTATCAGCAAAACGTTCACATCGACGGCGGCAAACGCGTACTCTACCATCAGCAACGATTGAAACGGGGCACGAATGTAACGTAAATGACGTTGAGCCCAGAGCCGCCGAAGGTTGCAATTACGATGGTTATTGAAAAATTCATGAAAAACATTTGGATGATATTTAATCTAATGTCATTTCATTCTTGTAGTCAAAACGATAAATTAAGAAAACTAGATCTTTCAAAATCCCTTCTTTCTTTTTTATTGCTATAATCAGCTACATGAACGTTTGGTTTTGAAGCATATCAATATCAAGCTAACAGATGGTCTTTAATGTACCATAGAGCCATTTGAGAAGTAAGAAAGCAATGTAATGCCACCTTAATACATGTACCTATGAGTATGATTGTATTTGTCTAACTCCTATTTTCACCCATCATTTATATGTGTGTATTGCGTCCCGTTTGCCTGTATACGCGTATGTGTTTATTCATTTTTGTGGTGACTGTGGTCTCTTCTGCTTCCGTGACTTTTTCGTCCTTTGTGCGACTGTATGAAATTGTATGAAGATAATATCACTAGAGGACTACATTCTAGATATTAAACTGTACGGAAAGAACGCCGATGAGTACACATGGTTATCAAAAATTGAAAACAAAATATCTAATCAACAGTTTGGGTGCACTTTGCGATAGAAATTTACTGAATATAAAACGCTTCAAAATTACTATATTGCTTATGAATATGCCACCAGAGGGCACCACGATCGTTCTTTAAAACAGTGTGTCATGTTCCTATACCCTTTATCTTGCCTGCGTACACATTAGCTCTGGCTACACCACTGACAGTGCAGCAAATAATAATATACATGTATATGTTAGTAAACTCGACCCACCTTACGGCCTTGAGCCGGTTATCGTCGTCACAGGTTCGCGAAGATTCTCAAAGTTCTTTTTCTCAAGTCAATATTTCATTTTCTAGTGACATGAAAATGATGCACCGTACGTTATCTCACCATTGATAGCACTGATTATGAAGTGTACATGTTCAAGTTCCAGCTCTACTAATTAACAATACGCATTTTATTTTCCAAAATATAAGCGCACAGGAATGATGTAGATCAAGATTCACGGATAACGATTATATATATATCTCAGATTCACACTCAAATCTCGAAGAAAATCACGGTGTATGACCCGAAATATATTCCGCCGAGTGATGCGTTTGCGACAGAGGGAAGCGGACCAGACAGGTAAGTTGTGGTTTCAATTTCCGACCAATAATTCGTTATTTCGATTTTTCTTTTTTGTATCGTCTAAACGACCGTGAATATCAAAATTTACTATTTGCGGAATCAAGCTGGTATCGTATGTTTAAATTTGAGTTTTTTTTTGTACAAATCGCCTTTGGCTGCTCGATTTGAAGCGTTTTACGGTAGCATTGAATAGTTTTACTCCATCCCATAATTATATTATGCATGTCATATTACAAAAATGTCACTTTTTTACCTAAACTTGTTCAGTTAAAGCAAATCGGCATACACATTTAACAACACATTGATCGTTTAAACAAACACTTTTCGGAATTCGCATTTCCACTATTTTCGTGTAGTTCTAGCGCTATATACTTCAGATACTGTTGTAAATGCCTATTAACCAGTTAGTCAATTATTTCAACATAAATATCATGCTCGCAATAGTAGCACAGATATAGTGGCGAATACGTAGTTTTCTGTGAGTAAGTAGCGTTCAGTGAATGAGTTGTGTTAAGTGAGTAGTATTCAATGAATAGGGTTCAGTGAGTAGTATTTAATAAGCTAGTTGTGTTCAATGAGTATGTTCAGTGAGTAGTATTCAGTTATTGAGTAGTTTTAAGTGAGTAGTTTTCAGTTGATATTGTTCAGTGAGTATTGTTCAGTGAGTATTGTTCAGTGAGTATTGTTCAGTGAGTATTGTTCAGTGAGTATTGTTCAGTGAGTATTGTTCAGTGAGTATTGTTCAGTGAGTATTGCTCAATGGGTAGTGTTCAGTGAGTAGTGTTCAGTGAGTGAGAACTTTCCTTGAGTAATGTTCATTTATTAAGTAATGTTCAGTGAGTAGTATTCAGTGAGTGAGTAATGTTCAGTGGGAAGAGTTTAATGAATGATAATAAGTGAGTATTTGTATCGAGTTCAAATTAATAATCATATATTAATTAGTTGGTTTATTAGGAAGAAAAACAGTATATTTTATCAAATAAAAAGGTACCTGAACCGGGATTCGAAATCAGGACTGTCCATTCACAAACCCGTCAGCATAACCACTCGACTATGTAACCCGGTGTCACTTTCGTTGTCAAATTTTGTATAGAGAATACTTTGTATTCATTTTCGCACATCTCTTTCATAACTGACTTTGTTTTTGTATTTGCGTTTATTTATCGTCGTCACCGGTTTCCCATATGGGCGACGCCTCCAGAAGAATGTTAGTCATATTAGATTTTTGGAGGATAGTGCATGATACAGAAGATGCCCTAGTTCCAGAAGCACCCCTGGTTCTTTTACGTGCTCGATGTAAAGCATCATCCACGGGACATCGGTTTTTTAAAGTCTCATCCGAAAGACTGTTAGTACGGTCAGTGATGGAGCGGGGAATCGAGCCAGCGATCCCTGGATTACAAGTCCAGCGTTTTACCACTGGACCATGGATCCGCTACATGACTGACTATCGCGATGCTTCGTCTTTGTTAAATGGCCAACTGAAGCTATTGTGTAGTGTAAAGTGAGTTGTGTTCAATGAATGAGAAATGTTCATTGAGTATATATGTATAGTACACACGTTCTGCAGTCGATAGAAACATTTGCTGTTAGAAATGTGACATTTAAAATGCTTAGTATTTTGTAAAGTTTTTACCAGCTGTTCTATACATGTATATTTGAATATGGCATTTTGAACAACTATAATATCTACATTTATTCTGATTTAATTCAACGTATGATAAATTCAGAATTATTTGCACCAGTTTCTTTGAGAAGTGAGAAACAAGTAAGAATTACAACAAATTCTCGTTGCGAGACAAAGAAAACAAGGAATCTGATCCAAGAATATTACAATGCAGCCTAAATAGAGGAGCCCTCTTTTGAGCAACAACCTCTTAACAACAGACAAGAGTGCGTTGCTCTAGACAGGTCGCAGGATTAAAACTATGGAAGAGCTGTATATATCATGTGATCATCATACGTAATTCACGATACCAACATTTTTTCAGCCAATATATCCCTTTGTATCGTTTTTATATTAAATTGAGACTTTCACAAATTATTGGTCCGAAATTTAACACCACTACTCATCCGTCTGGATCGCTCCACTCTGTCGCAAACGCATCACTCGGCGGAATACATATCGTGTTATACGCCTTGAAAATGGTCACAAAGAATACTCAGCACTCAGCAACCTTTGTGATACACTTCGTAAACTCAAATCTCAAAACACAAATTTGGCAGACAAGTTTAGTTTCGCTATGTCGAAAAGATATTCCACAAATCTGTGAAAATACACTGTACTTGTATTACTATATGGGTTAAATATGTGTCTGACTTTTTGTAACTACCATCATATTTCATTTTTAAATATGCACTATGTTCTGATAACCGACTATATATGTGGCAAAGCCGGTATATCTAATTATCACATTTCGAATGATCGCTATTTTTGACCAATTTTCTCAGTGCATCTCACACTATGGGGATTTTGACAAAATGCATGACTCTAGGTTGGGGAGGGAATTAGAGTCCAACTAAGACAAACTGCCTTATTCCACCGGGTCTGCCCGCCGCTCCTCCCACGGCAAAATATTGGTGCATTACTTTGATTTCAATGTAAGAATTTCTATTTGCATAGAAGTATTTGTTTTCATATTATATCTTAAACGCATATCTATGTGGACATTCCTAAGACTGTATTTAATCATGTATATACAATGTAGCCTCTCCAGAATAACACCCTGTGGTTGACGTACATGTTGGCTGTTGTATACTATATAGCCTCTCCAGAATAACACCATGTGGTTGACGTACATGTTGGCTGTTGTATACAATATAGCCTCTCCAGAGAAACACCCTGTGGTTGACGTACATGTTGGCTGTTGTATACAATATAGCCTCTCCAGAACAACACCCTGTGGTTGACGTACATGTTGGCTGTTGTATACAATATAGCCTCTCCAGAATAACACCCTGTGGTTGACGTACATGTTGGCTGTTGTATACAATATAGCCTCTCCAGAGAAACACCATGTGGTTGACGTACATGTTGGCTGTGTATACAATATAGCCTCTCCAGAGAAACACCCTGTGGTTGACGTACATGTTGGCTGTTGTATACAATATAGCCTCTCCAGAGAAACACCCTGTGGTTGACGTACATGTTGGCTGTTGTATACAATATAGCCTCTCCAGAGAAACACCCTGTGGTTGACGTACATGTTGGCTGTTGTATACAATATAGCCTCTCCAGAATAACACCCTGTGGTTGACGTACATGTTGCTGTTGTATACAATATAGCCTCTCCAGAGAAACACCCTGTGGTTGACGTACATGTTGGCTGTTGTATACAATATAGCCTCTCCAGAGAAACACCCTGTGGTTGACGTACATGTTGGCTGTTGTATACAATATAGCCTCTCCAGAACAACACCCTGTGGTTGACGTACATGTTGGCTGTTGTATACAATATAGCCTCTCCAGAGAAACACCCTGTGGTTGACGTACATGTTGGCTGTTGTATACAATATAGCCTCTCCAGAATAACACCCTGTGGTTGACGTACATGTTGGCTGTTGTATACAATATAGCCTCTCCAGAGAAACACCCTGTGGTTGACGTACATGTTGGCTGTTGTATACAATATAGCCTCTCCAGAACAACACCCTGTGGTTGACGTACATGTTGGCTGTTGTATACAATATAGCCTCTCCAGAATAACACCCTGTGGTTGACGTACATGTTGGCTGTTGTATACAATATAGCCTCTCCAGAGAAACACCATGTGGTTGACGTACATGTTGGCTGTGTATACAATATAGCCTCTCCAGAGAAACACCCTGTGGTTGACGTACATGTTGGCTGTTGTATACAATATAGCCTCTCCAGAGAAACACCCTGTGGTTGACGTACATGTTGGCTGTTGTATACAATATAGCCTCTCCAGAGAAACACCCTGTGGTTGACGTACATGTTGGCTGTTGTATACAATATAGCCTCTCCAGAATAACACCCTGTGGTTGACGTACATGTTGCTGTTGTATACAATATAGCCTCTCCAGAGAAACACCCTGTGGTTGACGTACATGTTGGCTGTTGTATACAATATAGCCTCTCCAGAGAAACACCCTGTGGTTGACGTACATGTTGGCTGTTGTATACAATATAGCCTCTCCAGAACAACACCCTGTGGTTGACGTACATGTTGGCTGTTGTATACAATATAGCCTCTCCAGAGAAACACCTTGTGGTTGACGTACATGTTGGCTGTTGTATACAATATAGCCTCTCCAGAGAAACACCCTGTGGTTGACGTACATGTTGGCTGTTGTATACAATATAGCCTCTCCAGAGAAACACCCTGTGGTTGACGTACATGTTGGCTGTTGTTGACAGGGTGTTGATCTTTAGAGGTTAAATTGATAGTAAATTATTTCTACGAGAAAATTCTATTATTGTTTAAGCGAGGTTGTTGCTCAGGAGAGATCTTCTCTAGAGAGATTGTGCTGTTTTTGGTTACATTATATTGTACTTTATGATGTTCGGTAACTTGAGAAAACAATATTATATTTATACGGCAGGTTTGACAATTTAAGGGGAGGTAACCAAATTCTAACATTCGGTGCCGAACATTTTAGAGTTAGTTCCCTTGGAAAAATAATTGTTCACAGCTAATGTCTATTGCAACTTTTTTATGAATGCAGATTTAAACGTTTGTATTCCAATATTGTTATGACACACATGTCAATTGACACAAAGAATATAGGACCTTATTGCCGAGGCGTTTCAATCGTTTATTCCAAATTCCATCATCATGTGACAATATTGAAGCCAGTGATTAATGCAATCTCGAAGATCTCCGTAACTGTTCGGAAAAAATACTATTTTTGATGCGCTTTAGCGTTTCATTGCTATCATCGTCAACCGGATGGTCTACTCGAAGTACCGCCATATTCATCGTCTCATAAAAATAGTACATGTAAAGTCACCTGACTTTATTATAGATTTGATGAGTATAATGGCTGATTTCAGGGATATATAAAGTGTGGAATGGTGGGTGTCTTGATATAAACGGCTTTTCTGGATTATTTGTGTCATTTTTGGCGAATGAGTTTACCCGAATAGTCGCGTATTAATTTCTAATACGATAATATTGAAAACGTGCAGTATTGCCTTGGAAGCGCCTCTCAGAACCTTCAGTCCTTTGATTAAAAAATAGCCGAGGTGTTCCGAGTGTGATTAGTGTAATGCAAAAGGAGATAAGCGTTGTAAAGAATTGTTTCGCCGCTTATACTTGTACAGTTGTGTACCTTACGAAGCTTGTACTTTAATTCTATCATTCATACATTTTTTTATAAATATTACAATCAATTACATTTCCTGATAGCTTGCTCATTTGTTTTTTGTTCTTCTTCTGCATATCAATTTTACATACAGTTATTTATACTTGAATACTTTTCTTTGTATGTCAAATAAATATGGGAAAGAATTGTGTTATATTCGCTGTGGTCGTTTTTATCTGTTCCATTTGAGGTAGATTTCGTAAATGTAATTCAGTTTTCTTATCATTGAAATAAATGAACATTTAAAGATGTGTGTGCATGAGCTGTGTGCGTTGCGTGTGTGCAGCAGCTGCGTGCGTTGCGTATGTGCATGAGCTACGTGTGTTGCGATTTACCGAAATCCATTTTGGATCAGGAGTGACCAGCAATCGTAACATTTTCGCATTTTTTATGCTGCACAACAAATATTAACCTTCGTGAAGCATCGTACACGGGACCTCGGTTTTTGTCTCATCCGAAAGACTGTTAGTACTGTTAGTGGTAGAGCGGGGATCCGATCATGCGACCCCTGGATTACTAGTCCAGCGCATGAGCACTGGACCACGGATCCGCTCTTATTCTCAGCCCTTAATGTCCCTTATATTGTATATGTATACACACATGTAACACAATGAGTCACTTTTTACACCTGACCTCTTTCCGTGGCCAAAATCGCGCTTTTATCATAAAACATATTTATAATATGCACCGAATTCTAGGCATGAATAATTTATCTTTTCAACGACGCCTACTTTATGCGAATCCATCAAGAATTAGCGATGTTCTCCTCAGTAATGCATCCAAATGCTCACATATCAACAACCTAGTCGATTTGTTTGATATCAGAAGACGGCAAAAAACGCTTTTAATTTGATTGTTTATGGTTTCTGCCAGATAAAGAAAAAAGTGCACTGTTTGCACTTTAAAGCAATACTATGCTAAGTGTGTGGTTCATTTGTTCATTTGTTTGCCTAAGAAAACATGAAATACATATTTCATATACATATGTAGTTAAAATATCAATAAATAGGCATATGTATTAACAAACAATACACACAATAATGAATTCATCCGAATATGTCGAAAAAAAGTTTATATTTGTCATAAAATTAAGAAAAATATTTTTTTGTTTTTAACAGGATGAATAGTGTGCTAGTTTGGTCTGTTAGTAATATGGTAAAACAAAATATGATATTATATATGATAAAACAAGATAATATGTTATACATTTCAATGGTTCAGATTAAAAATGTTTTAGTCAATACAACAACAGTACTGGGTGAAGTTCATTCAACATTTTATTTTCATATGGACCAGACAGCATCTTCAAACACGTATCCAACAATAAGGCCATTGTTTTCTAACGGAGAGATTTCCCTTAAACTTTGTATATCTTATCAGTGTAATGTATCTAAACTATGACTGGTCACCTTGCTTGATTTCATGATAATGAAGATTAAAACGTGAATATTTCATATGAATATATATAATCGATTTTCTTACAACTTGGTATATCATATGAGAGTCACTGTCTGAATGAAAATATGAAATAAAAATAATAGGTAGTAATGCTTGATTTAAAGATAATGATAGGTACATGTATGTAATATATAATTATAAGGAAAGTGAAAGTTGAAAACTTTACCCATAATACACTTGGTAACCCAATATCGTTTTACATTTTCATAAAATGTGTTAGTTTTAAATATTTACTGAAGATCATTTATAATTCCAAGGGTAGTATTCTTAATATCAATGACTTTTCTTTTTTTAATAATGAAAAGTGTATGGACAAAGAAAGTACATGTAGAATGAAAACCGCAAAAATATAATGAAATCCTTAAAGTAAACATAATAGTATCATTATTTGTATTGGCCTCAGTGACTCGATAAAGTTCAGTAAAAGATTTTGGATAGTGAAAGAAAATAGCAAATTACTCCAGGATATGTCTTTAAAACAATCAATATTTGTTTATAAAAGCCATGGATTTGGATTGGTCATCCTTGAACTACACTTTGCAATCAGTGAGCGTGTACTTTTGTGTTCTGAATGACGGTCATTTTATTGACCATGTATATGTCCACGACGCTATGCAATGTCTTCATGGTTATATATCAGTAGATATGATAATATATTTATCATTGCTTTACATAAGGTGAAACTACACGAGATTGTTACGTGTTATCTCCCTTTATCCAGTGTAGTTGGAGAGAAGAAGGGGAGAGCACTCGTGACATTCTCCTGTGGGTGAAACTAAATTATCATAATCAAGTTACTTAATAAGTACACTCAAGATACATTATATTTGGACAAAACTTACGACATTAAAACGCACCATTAATTTCGCGTTGTGTTCTCACATAGAAAGACATGGCAATCTGACCGTTATTCTTTCCGAAGACGACATAAATATGTTTTATTTTTATAGAATCATTAAAGATATATCATGCTCATTTTTGCGTTCATTTGTTTACCTAAACAAGCATGAAAAAATATACTTTATCTAGTTAACACTTCAATAAATATGCATCATCGCAGAATACAATTATAATGTATTTCTCTGTACTGTATTTGTCGAAAAAAGACGTTTGTATAATCGTAAAATTAAAAAAACGTTCAAGTCTTTTTAACAAGCGTTTTTTTTTACTAGTTTGATATGTAAGTACATGTAATATGATTAAGCAAGATTGTTAAAACGGTTGAGACGAGCCAGATACATCTTTAACATTGTATTTCGTATATCGATGGTCGTTTCCCTTCATACAACTAAACATATACAAAACCACTTGTTTGTACAACTTTACTGAACTCAGCGTATAAGCATGTCTGTCCCATTGTGAATACATTGATCAAGATAACTGTGGTTCACAAATCACGTATGCAGTTCCCGCATATACAGAAAATACATGTACATTTACGCATATATCAGTTTTTATAAACGGAAAATTCTGATAATGAACGATACATTTGTTAAATAACAATGAAATCTTTACACATAACATTTTATTTTGTCCAGTATAACCTCTTTTTAAAGACCACTCATGGTTCGGAAGAAAATCGGGCTAAATTGTGAGGTAGTCCGATAATGAAATAAATAGGGAGGAAAAATGAAAATATGTCCACGAAAATACACACTTATCAATAAGGTGGTCTTAATTCTGAGGTGGTCTTTAGGTGAGGTTTTACTGTATAATATCTTGATATTTATACATAAAATCACAAGTATAAAACCGGTACTTAGGTCACGTGGTAATTGATAAACGTACAGTAAAACCTCAATAATAAGACCACCCTTGAGACTCTTGAAAACTGGTCTTCTTATTGAGATGGTCCTAATATTGAGGTTGAATAAAGAGCAAAACGGTGACAATGGACTTGAAAAATGTGGTCTTAATTTCGAGGTGGTCTTTATAGCAGGTTTTATTGTACATGTAAAACGGTGAAGGCAACTCACACAATTCCTGTTCAAGACAATATGATATTTTGATCCGGAGTCAGGGAGCTCAATCCCTCGATCAATATGTTCAATGTACCCTTTATATGTTTATGTATCTCAAACACCGCTTAAAATGTGTTCAAAAATTAACGTAAACAATTCCAGCAAAAATATAAAATCCAGTAATCACGAACACAGTCTTTGATAGTTTCAGATTCGAGTTCGAAATTTCTTTCGTAAGTATTTCGAACAAAGAAATGTAAATAAATGTACCTGCAGCGATTGACTGCAACACACCAGAAACTGCAGTCACAACAACGTTGTCCTTTTCTGATGATGATAATAATATACCGATTCCGATCCCGACCGGAGACACGGCAGATATATACACCATAGCGGAAATAAATCTGCACTTTGTTGTGGATTCGATCGCATGAAGCCCAATACTGAAAAATATGAGAACCTTGTGGATTGTTACCGCTAGTAACATGGACCAAATCTTGTTAGGACCATCTAAGAGTCCTATGCCTAAACCATCAAACAGCATATGAATCGTTAAGGCAAGGAGCAATGTTATATTCTGTATCGCACGAGTGTCTGTGTGAGCATGGCTTGCATCAGGAGCTGCGTCTGACGTAGCCTTGTTCTCATCGAGATTTGGTGATAATGCATTCATCGAAATCACTTCAACGTGTCCATTGCCAAGCGACGCCGCTGTCGATTCGGGTAAATCGTTACTGTGAGCTTCCACTTTACGATTCTTCATCCGATGTTTGTAACAAACTTCCACGAGGTTTTCAACTAGAAGTATCAGCAGAAAGCCTGTACCTGCAAGGACTTCTGTGACTGGGAATTCGATGTCACTGCTCAGAGCGGTTTCCATCATCTCCCGAGCCTCCGGCAGTAAGATCACAAGTGCAGTTGAAATAAAAACACCCGCTGAGAAGCAGTTAAGAGCACCTATCACTTTCCTAAATGTATCTGATGATAAAAGACGTTTCCTGGAGATAATCTTCACTAATGCAAAGGGTATCACAATCGAACTGATGATCGACATCAAGAATAAAATCACCATAGAGTATATTTTCACTGATTCAGTCATTGTAGCTGTTGTACTTGCTACTCTCGTGTGTTCAGTTTCGCTTGCAGTGCAGATTTACTTGAGGGCACAGAACGGTGGATAATTCATATACGAGTTGATAACGCACTCACCGTGAACCTTTTATCACATTTTATCCTGTGATAGCAAAACAAGAAAAATCCGGTTTGTCACCACGTTCCCATTTTCTTCACATGGTGGCTAAACTATCGCTTGTTTTAGTAAAATTTGATTATTCCCGACTTTGATCAATACTGATCTTTTATACACATCGATTGTGAAACAAATTTAAAACTTAGAAATATCGCTCGGCTTGCTTATCACACTGATAAGAACTATAAATCGTTTGTTGTTTTTGTATTGTTTCTTTTTAGATTGCACCAAATTGAGATAATTAATTGCAGTTTCAAAATTATTTACAAAAGAAATCGAACTTGATTATTGTGTACAAATATTAGAAGCGGGCAATTAAGTGCCACAAAGGATAACTGATAACTAAATTGTGATCACACCATGCACAAAAATGTAATTTTTAAAGTGAATATACTAGTCAGTACGATTTCCAACCTCTTCTGTAAGTGACGTCATTTCCAGAAAACGTCACATGTGATGTCACCATGTACTGACAGTAAGCAATATTTGCCCCACATGGCAATATGAAAACGAAGTGACCATATGGTATAAATATTGTTTTCTGCTTGCAAATAGTGATATCATATGGTGAAATGACGTCACTTACAGAAGAGGTTATAAATCGCATAGCAGCGCTCATATCGTTTATTCACAATTGTACGAAATATTCCTTGGTACTAGTTCCTTGCGAATGGTTGAAGAAACATTGTTCATAAAAAGTAACACATGATTGAAATTTCTTATAACAAATTATGTTTTGTGGCACAACATAGTCAGACTGTTTTCATCTAACTTGCGTTGTGTTTACCAATGTCGAATAAATGCAATAAAATGAGTTTACACTAGAATAGAGGAAAATATCTTTCCGTAATACTTGATGAAAGTTAAATGTAAACAAGAAATATCTTGAATAAAGATGGTCGGTGAAATTTGTTGGTTAAGATTTGTTGTGCAACATAAAAAATGCCGAGATGTTACGATTGCTGATCACTCCAGATCCTAAATGGATTTCGGTAAATTCACCGAAATTCAGTGGATGTGGTAAGGTAACGTACCCGGCTCTATCGAAAGGTTAACCAATCCGCGTCAAGGTTACATTTGTCTTCGGTTGAAGAGAAATTGCCTTGGTGGTTAACGTAATATTTGGTTTACACAACACTGATATGCAAATAGCAAAACCATGTTAATACGGCTGCGCCGAATAACAATTTATTTTTTGTGGCACAAAATAGTCAACTTGTTTTCATCTAAAGTTGTGTTTACCTATGTCAAATAAATGCAATAAAATAAGTTTCCACAAGACAAGAGGAAAATGTATTACCTTAATACCACATAAAAGTAGATATTTTTGAACGTAGACATTCGGATATTACAAAAACACAGATCAGTCACTAATCGTTTACCATTTTCTAAAGCATTAACCTCGTAGTAGGCTTTTTTAATTATAAGGATGTTTAATGGTGAATTTGTTGAATGAAATGCTATGGCCTGATTTTAACAAATTCAACCATCAATTTGAACGCTAATATCTCTTTAAAGTTCATGCAATATTTTTACTCCGTTGAACCCAACTTGACCGAGTAACAGTTAAAGGATAGTTTGATAAGTTGTATCCTTAGTTCAGGATCATGAACCATTTGATTAGAAGCAAATAATTCGTTCCGGGTCAATACATATAAACCGGACAGTTTTGTACCATTACGCCATCTTTATCTATGTTGTTATTACCTGTTGTAATCAGTGGTCAAACACGGAACCGGACTTCCTCATTTGAAATTGATCGCAATTACTTCGCTTTGCACTCGTAACACCCCGGCGATAATAAGCCTAATGATCAATGTCATCAGAAATATTAAGACGAAAAAGTAATCCGGGAAGATGGCCGCTTTGAGGACCTGTTCCACACCGAACAGATATGTCAGTGTACATTGTTTCAGATTTTCAGATCCGTAGGCTACAAAGAGAATATTTAACCGAGGAGCGGTCACATAGCAAACCTAGGAAAGAGAGTTATCAAGAACACCATTGGACCACTAGCAATTGTCACGTGCTCTCGCCTTTATTCCATCTTGAATTATCTCCCTTTATCGCTACTATAGTGCAAGTATTTATAGAGAAGCTTATCGACACAATCTCACGACAATCGCACGACATTCGTGAGATTGTCCTGAGATAATCGTACGTCACTAACAGGTGTTTCACGCCAGTCTCACGACAAGTTTACGTGATAATGAGCCACGACAGGTCACGACGACCGACCTGCGACATAACCACGAAAGTGTCTGCCTTCTCTGTCTGTTCCTGTCGTGAAAGCATCTAAAATTTCATTTGACGACTTCCACAATATTGTTCATGTCATACGAAATTTAACCACGACAGAAAAATGTATAATTCGTACGACAAAATTATCGTGGGTTTCATTGTGACCCAGGCTTAATAAATGACATTCTTGCTGACTAAATGTTTAGTATTTCGCTGAATTTGAAATAATTTACCATAAATAAGACATTTAACTCCTAACTTCTTAGATGAATTCTCATATATGCTCGAATGGATTCATGTCCGATGAGCAAGCCGGCCGTTGTAACACGTTGACATTATTCCTGGCAAGGTAATTATTGTTCAGCGAAGCAGTATGTGGCATTCAATTATCTTGCATACATGGATATTGCAGAAACGTAGCCATCACTGGACGGAGAACGTCGTCAATATAACTAAGGGCATTTATATTGTTTGGATTGACGACCAGCTCTGATTTTCAACCAAATTGTCCCGCATCAAATCATAATGCTGTCCCCACCAAATCGATCCAACTCCAACACACAGTTATCAGCAAAACGTTCGCATCGACGGTGGCAAACGCGTACTATTCCATCGACAACGCTAAGATTGAAACGGGGCACGAGTCCAACGTAAATGACGTTGAGCCCAGAGCCGCCGAAGGTTGCAATTACGATGGTTATTGAAAAATTCATGAACAACATTTGGATGATATGAAATCTTATGTCATTTCATTCTTGTAATCAAAACGATAAATTAAGAAAAACAGATCTTTCAAAATCCCTTCTTTCTTTTTGATTGCTATAATCAGCTACATGTACTTTTGGTTTTGAAGCATGTCAATATCAAACTAACAGATGGTCTTTTGGTGAAACGAAATGCAATTTTGGTGGGTTGAAAGTACCATAGAGCCATCTGAGAAGTAGGAAAACAATGTTATGCCACCTTAATAAATGTACCTATGATTATGTCTTTATTTGTCTAACTCCTATTTTCACCCATCATTATTGTGTATTGCGTCCCGTTTGCCTGTATACGCGTATGTTTTTATTCATTTTTGTGGTGACTGTGGTCTCTTCTGCTTCCGTGACGTTTTCGTCCTTTGTGCGACTGTATGAAAGTGTATGAAGTATCACTAGAGGACTACATTCTAGATAAACAGTCCGACACGTGACTATATGTACGGAAAGAACGCCGTTGAGTACAAATGGTTATCAAAAATTTAAAAACAAATATCTAATCAACAGTTGGGCATTTGGGTGCACTTTGGGATAGAAGTTTACTGAATATAAAACGCTTCAAAATTACTCTATTGCTTATGAAAATGCCACCATTGGGCACCACGATCGTTCTTTAAAACAGTGTGTCATGCTCCTATACCCTTTATCTTGCTTGCGTACACATTAGCTCTGGCTACACCACTGACAGTGCAGCAAATAATAATATACATGTATATGTTAGTAAACTCGATCCATCTTGCGAAGATTCTCAAAGTTTTTTTTATCAAGTCAATATTTCATTTTCTAGTGACCTGAAAATGATGCACCATACGTTCTCTCACCATTGATAGCACTGATTATGAAGTGTACATGTTCTAGTTCCAGCTCTACTAATTAACTATACGCATTTTATTTTCCAAAATATAAGCGCACAGGAATGATGTAGATCAAGGACCCTAATGTATAGCCAATACTCAACACTCTGCACTCACTGCGGCATTCAAATGTCACAATTATAGTTTGAATATTTGAGTGAGTGAAACGGATTACATTGCTGTGTTGTGTGCTTTTTGATACACTTCCTCAGAGATGTGAGGACTTGATCCACGGTGTAAGTTATTAGTGCTGATTGCAAAGTATAATGGTTATAATCGTAATCCTTAAATTTCAGATTCAAGGATAACGATTATATATATATCTCAGATTTACACTCAAACCTCAATGAAAATCACGGTGTATTACCCGATATGTATTCCGCCGAGTGATGCGTTTGCGACAGAGGGAATAACGCCGGAGGCTGAGCATGTATACACCCACCCTTTGTTGTTAAAAAAATATAATTGGTTATTTACATACCAGTACTTATATATATAGTATATCTTACCCAGCCCTTTTTAAGGGATTTCAGCCACAAAAACGTGTTTTAAAGAATGACAGTGGTGTATAGAATTGGGGGGTTTGCGCATGATGTTGCGCAGGTATACACCATACGGCGGTAATCTTTAAATTAGCGAAGGTGAGTTGTGGTGTTAATTTCTGACCAATAATTCGTAATTTCGATTTTTCTTTAGGATCTTGTATTGTCTGAACGACCGTGAATATCAAATTTACTATTTGCGGAATCAAGCTGGTAACGTCTGTTTAAATTTGATTTTTTTTGTAAAAATCGCCTTCGGCTGCTCGATTTGAAGCGTTTTACGATAGCATCGAATAGTTTTACTCCATCCCATAATTATATTATGCATGTCATATTACAAAAATGTCACTTTTTTGCCTAAACTTGTTCAGGTAAAGCAAATCGGCATACACAATTAACAACACATTGATCGTTTAAACAAACACTTTTCGGAATTCGCATTTCCATTATTTTCGTGTAGTTCTAGCGCTATATACTCCAGATACTGTTCTAAATGCCTATTTACCAGTTAGTCAATTATTTCAACATAAATATCATGCTCGCAATAGTAGCACAGATATAGTGGCGAATACGTAGTTTTCTGTGAGTAAGTAGCGTTCAGTGAATGAGTTGTGTTAAGTGAGTAGTGTTCAATGAGTAGTATTCAATGAATAGTGTTCAGTGAGTAGTTTTCAATTAGTGAGTTGTGTTCAATGAGTGTTCAATGAATTGTGTTCATTTAGTAGTTTTCAGTTAATCATATATTAATTAGTTGGTTTACTAGGAAGAAATACAGTATATTTTATCAAATAAAAACATACATGAACCGGGATTCGAAATCACGACTTTCCATTCACAAACCCGTCAACATAACCACTCGACTATGTAACCCGGTGTTACTTTCGTTGTCAGATTTTGTATAGAAAATACTTTGCATTCATTTTCGCACATCTCTTTCATAACTGACTATCGCGATGCTTCGTCTTTGTTAAATGGCCAACTGACGATATTGTGTAGTGTAAAGTGAGTTGTGTTCAATGAATGATCAACGCCGGGCATATTTAATTATGTTAGCCTCGTTGTGCAATGGATTCGGTTTTGAAAAAAATGGGGAAAAAATCGAACAGAGCCTATTGTGCGCATGCGCAGACCGGCGAGAAACGATTGCGCGTTGTAACGTCATTATTGCTGTTGAAGGCTACAAAAGCTTAATTATGGTATGTGCTTTTGTTGCATATCATGATTTATGTCATAGCATTTAGAGGAATGGTGGAGAAGGGAAGGAACGTGTATTGGAAAGGAACGATGGGATTTAACGGAAGGGAATGTGTAGTAACGAATATGTTAAACTTCATAAAATATTGCGTCTTGAGAAATGGAATTCCTTTGCGACAGTGTAAGGACTGCGATCTATGAGTTAAACTGGCTTTAATGTGTCGCATTTATATTGATAGGTTATATAAAGTGCTTCAACATTTTAATCATTGAAATAAGATTTCACTGCACAAATACGAAGTTATAGATTTAAAGTCATTTTTCGCTTTAATTAAGGTAAGTTGTCAGTTGTTTGTGAATGAACCGGTCAGTACTAGTTAGCTTCCGAAGAATTTGGTATTGTCACATGACCTCGCTGTATACAACAGCAATATTGATGAGGAACAGCGTTAAGCCCAAAATCAATCAATACTATAAAGTTGACATATGTTGTGGGGTATGCACTTATCAATATTGTGCCCCAGGGGCAGCGGTGGGGATACAAGGGACTTAAGGCAGAAGAAGATTCCCGATAGGTGGGAATTGGAGAAATCAACATGGGTCGGATATTTAATAAATATTGGAAGTGGGGAATTAGACATCTCACACTATGGGGATTTAGACAAAATGCATGACTCTAGGTTGGGGAGGGAATTAGAGCCTAACTAAGACAAACTGCCTTATTCCACCGGGTCTGCCCGCCGCTCCTCCCACGGCAAAATATTGGTGCAGTACTTTGATTCCAATGTAAGAATTTCTATTTGCATGGAAGTATTTTTTTTCATATATATCTTGAACGCATATCTATAAGGACATTCCTGAGACAGTATTTAACCATGTGTATACAATATAGCCTCTCCAGAATAACACCCTGTGGTTGACGTACATGTTGGCTGTTGTATACAATATAGCCTCTCCAGAGAAACACCCTGTGGTTGACGTACATGTTGGCTGTTGTATACAATATAGCCTCTCCAGATTAACACCCTGTGATTGACGTACATGTTGGCTGTTGTATACAATATAGCCTCTCCAGAGAAACACCCTGTGGTTGACGTACATGTTGGCTGTTGTATACAATATAGCCTCTCCAGAGAAACACCCTGTGGTTGACGTACATGTTGGCTGTTGTATACAATATAGCCTCTCCAGAGAAACACCCTGTGGTTGACGTACATGTTGGCTGTTGTATACAATATAGCCTCTCCAGAACAACACCCTGTGGTTGACGTACATGTTGGCTGTTGTTGACAGGGTGTTGCTCGTTAGAGGTTAAATTGATAGTAAATTATTTCTACGAGAAAATTCTATTATTGTTTAAGCGAGGTTGTTGCTCAGGAGAGATCTTCTCTAGAGAGATTGCGCCGTTAGTGTTTACATTATATTGTACTTCATGATGTTCGGTAACTTGAGAAAACAATATTACATTTATACCGCAGGTTTGACAATTTAAGGGGAGGTAACCAAATTCTAACATACGGTGCCGAACATTTTAGAGTTAGTTCCCTTGGAAAAATAATTGTTCACAGTTAATGTCTATTGCAACTATTTTATGAATGCAGATTTAAACGTTTGTATTCCAATATTGTTATGACACAAATGTCAATTGACACAAAGAATATAGGACCTTATTGCCAAGGCGTTTCAATCGTTTATTCCAAATTCCATCATCATGTGACAATATTGAAGCCAGTGATTAATGCAATCTCGGAGATCTCCGTAACTGTTCGGAAAAAAATACTATTTTTGAGGCGCTTTAGCGTCTCATTGCTTTTATCGTCAACCAGATGGTCTACTCGAAGTACCGCCATATTCGTCGTCTCATTAAAATACATGTAGTACTTGTATTTTATTTTAGTCCTCTGACTTTATTATAGATTTGATGAGTATAATGGCTGATTTCAGGGATATATCAATTGTGGACTGGTGGGTGTCTTGATATAAACGGCTTTTCTGGATTATTTGTGTCATTTTTGGCGAATGAGTTTACCCGAATAGTCGCGTATTAATTTATAATACGATAATATTGAAAACGTGCAGTATTGCCTTGGAAGCGCCTCTCAGGACCTTCAGTTCTTTGATTTAAAAAATAGCCGAGGTGTTCCGAGTGTGATTAGTGTACTGCAAAAGGAGATAAGCGTTGTAAGGAATTGTTCTCTTTCGCCGCTTATACTTGTACAGTTGTGTACCTTACGAAGCTTGTACTTTAATTATATCATTCATACATTTTTTTATAAATATTACAATCAATTACATTTCCTGATAGCTTGCTCATTTGTTTTTTGTTCTTCTTCTGCATATCAATTTTACATACAGTTATTGATACTTGAATACTTTTCTTTGTATGTCAAATAAATATGGGAAAGAATTGTGTTATATTCGCTTTGGTCGTTTTTATCTGTTCCATTTGAGGTAGATTTCGTAAATGTAATTCAGTTTTCTTATCATTGAAATAAATGAACATTTAAAGATGTGTGCGTGTGTGCATGAGCTGTGTGCGTTGCGTGTGTGCAGGAGCTGCGTGCGTTGCGTATGTGCATGAGCTGTGTGCGTTGCGTGTGTGCAGGAGCTGCGTGCGTTGCGTATGTGCATGAGCTGCGTGCGTTGCGATTTACCGAAATCAATTTTGGATCTGGAGTGACCAGCAATCGTAACATTTTCGCATGTTTTATGCTGCACAACAAATCTTAACCTTCAAATTGCGCCGACCATCTTTTTTTTAAAAACTATTTCTTGTTTGTATTTGCGTTTATTTATCGTCGCCAACGGTTTCCCATATGAGCGACGCCTCCGGAAGAATGTAGGTCATTTTAGATTTTTGGAGGATAGTGCACGATGGTTCTTTAACGTGCCCGATGTGAAGCATCGTACACGGGACCTTGGTTTTTGTCTCATCCGAAAGACTGTTAGTACTGTCAGTGGTGGGGCGGGAATCAGATCCTGCGACCCCTGGGTAACTGGTCTAGCGTGTTAGCACTGGACCACGGATCCTCTCTTATTCTCAGCCCTTAATGTCTCTTATATTGTATATGTACACACATGTAGCACAAGGAGTCACTTTTTACACCTGATCTCTTTCCGTGGCCAAAATCGCGCTTTTAACATAAAACATATTTATAATATGCACCGAATTCTAGGCATGAATAATTTATCTTTCTAACGACGCCTATTTTATGCGAATCCATCAAGAATTAGCGAAGTTCTCCTCAGTAATGCATCCAAATGCTCACATATCAACAACCTAGTCGATTTGTTTGACATCAGAAGACGGCAAAAAACGCTTTTAATTTGAATGTTTATGGTTTCTGCCAGATAAAGGATAAAGTGCACTGTTTGCACTATAAAGCAATACTATGCTAAGTGTGTGGTTCTTTTGTTCATTTGTTTGCCTAAGAAAACATGAAATATATATTTCATATACATATGTAGTTAAAATATCAATAAATAGGCATATGTATTAACAAACAATACACACAATAATGAATTCATCCGAATTTGTCGAAAAAAAGTTTATATTTGTCATAAAATTAAGAAAAATATTTTTTTTCTTTTTAACAGGCTGAATAATGTGCTAGTTTGGTCTGTTAGTAATATGATAAAACAAAATATGATATTATATATGATAAAACAAGATAATATGTTAAACATTTCAATGGTTCAGATTAAAAATGTTTTAGTCAATACAACAACAGTACTGGGTGAAGTTCATTCAACATTTTATTTTCATATGGACCAGACGCATCTTCAAACACGTGTCCAACAATAAGGCCATTGTTTTCTAACGGAGAGACTTCCTTTATCAGTGTATCTAACAATGACTGGTCACCTTGATAGATTTCATGATAATGAAGATTAAAACGTGAATATTTTATATGAATATATATAATCGTTTTTCTCACAACTTAGTATATTACATGAGAGTCAATGTCTGAATGAAAATATGAAATAGGTAATAATGCTTGATTTTAAGATAATGATTGGTACATGTATGTAATATATAATTATATGGAAAGTGAAAGTTGAAAAATTTACCCATAATACACTTGGTAACCCAATATAGTTATACATTTTCATAAAACGTGTTAGTTTTAAATATTTACTGAAGATCATTTATAATTCCAAGGGTAGAATTTTAAATATCAATGACTTTTCTTTTTTTTAATAATAAAAAGTGTATGGACAAAGAAAGTAGTATGAAAACTGCAAACATATAATGAAATCCTTAAATAATATTAAACATAATAATATCATAATTTGTATTGGCCTCAGTGACTCGATAACGTTCAGTAAAAGATTTTGGATAGTGAAAGAAAATAGCTAATTACTCCAGGATATGTCTTTAAAAAAATCAATACTTGTTTTATAAAAGCCATGGTTTTGGATTGATCATCCTTGACCTACACGTTGCCATCAGTGAGCGTGTACTTTTGTGTTCTCGATGACGGTCATTTAATAAGTCCTTACCAAGGACATATTGACCATTTATATGTCCACGACGTTATGCAATGTCTTCATGGTTATATATTAGTATATATGATAATATATTTATCATTGCTTTACATAAGGTGAAACTACACGAGATTGTTACGTGTTATCTCCCTTTATCCAGTGTAGTTGGAGAGAAGAATGGGAGAGCACTCGTGACATTCTCCTGTTTGTGAAACTAAATTATCATAATCAAGTTACTTAATAAGCACAATCAAGAGACATTATTGTTGGACAAAACTTACGAGATTAAAACACACCATTAATTTCGCATTGCGTTCTCACATTGAAAGGCATGGCAATCTGACCGTTATACTTCCGAAGACGACATAAATATCTGTTATTTATAGAACCATTAAAGATATATTATGCTCATTTTTGCGTTCATTTGTTTACCTAAACAACCATGAAAAATATACTCTATCTAGTTAACACTTCAATAAATATGCATCATCGCTTAATACAATTATAATGTATTTCTCTGTACTGTATTTGTCGAAAAAAGACGTTTTATAATTATAAAATTAAAAACATAATCAAGTCTTTTTAACAAGCGGGTTTTTTTAATAGTTTGATCTGTTAGTAATATGATTACGCAAGATTGTTTAAACGGTTGAGATGAGCCAGATACATCTTTAACCTTTCTTTCGTGTATCGATGGTCGTTTCCCTTCATACAACTAAACTAATAAAAAAACGCTTGTTTGTACACATTTACTGAACTCAGCGTATAAGCATTTCTGTCTCATAGTGAATTCATTGATCAAGATAACTATGGTTCACAAATCATGTATGCAGTTCCCGCATATACAGAATATACATGTACATTTACGCATATATCAGTTTTTTTAGACGGAAAATTCTGATAATGAACGATACATTTGTCTTTACACATAACATTTTATTTTGTACAGTGTAACCTCTTTTTAAAGACCACTCATGGTTCGGGAGAAAATCGGGCTAAATTCTGAGGTAGTCTGATACTGAAATAAATAGGGAGGACAAAATGAAAATATGTCCACGATAATACACTCTTATCAATAAGGTGGTCTTAATTCTGAGGTGGTCTTTAAGTGAGGTTTTACTGTATAAGATCTTGATATTTATACATACAATTACAAGTATAAAACAGGTACTTAGGTCACGTGGTAATTGATAAACGTACAGTAAAACCTCAAGACTGTTTTCATCTAACTTGCGTTGTGTTTACCAATGTCGAATAAATGCAATAAAATGAGTTTACACAAGAATAGAGGAAAATATCTTTCCGCAATACCTGATGAAGGTTAAATGTAAACAAGAAATATCTTGAATAAAGATGGTCGGTGAAATTTGTTGGTTAAGATTTGTTGTGCAACATAAAACATGCCGAGATGTTACGATTGCTGATCACTCCAGATCCTAAATGGATTTCGGTAAATTCACCAAAATTCAGTGGATGCGGTAAGGTAACGTACCCGGCTCTATCGAAAGGTTAACCAATCCGTGTCAAGGTCTTTCGGTTGAAGAGAAATTGCCTTGGTGGTTAACGTAATATTTGGTTTACACACCACTGATATGCAAATAGTAAAACCATGTTAATACGGCTACGCCGAATAACAATTTATTTTTTGTGGCACAAAATAGTCAACTTGTTTTCATCTAAAGTTGTGTTGACCTATGTCAAATAAATGCAATAAAATAAGTTTCCACAAGACAAGAGGAAAATGTATTACCTTAATACCACATAAAAGTAGATATTTTTAAACGTAAAAATTCGGATATTACAAAAACACAGATCAGTCACTAATCGTTTACCATTTTCTAAAGCATTAACCTCGTCTTAGGGTTTTTTAATTATAAGGATGTTTAATGGTGAATGTGTTTGTTTTAACAAATTCAACCATCAATTGAACGCTAATATCTCTTTAAAGTTCATGCAGTATTGTATCACGACATTCGTGAGATATTGTCGTGAGATAATCGTACGTCATTAACGAGTGTTTCACGCCAGTCTCACGACAAGTTTACGTGATAATGAGCCACGACAGGTCACGACGACCGACCCGCGACATAACCACGAAAGTGTCTGCCTTCTCTGTCTGTTCCTGTCGTGAAAGCATCTAAAATTTCATTTGACAACTTCCACAACATTGTTCATGTCCCATGAAATTTAACCACGACAGAAAAAATGTAATTTACGTGCGACAAAATTATCGTGGGTTTCATTGTGACCAAGGCTTAATAAATGACATTATTGCTGACTAAATGTTTAGTATTTCGCTGAATTTGAAATAATTTACCATAAATAAGACATTTAACTCCTAACTTCTTAGATGAATTCTCATATATGCTCGAATGGATTCATGTCCGATGAGCAAGCCGGCCGTTGTAACACGTTGACATTATTCCTGGCAAGGTAATTATTGTTCAGCGAAGCAGTATATGGCATTCAATTATCTTGCACACCTGGATATTACAGAAACGTAGCCATCACTGGACGGAGAACGTCGTCAATATAACGCAGGGCATTTAGATTGTTTGGATTGACGACCAGTTCTGATTTCAACCACATTGTCCCGCATCAAATCCTAACGCTGTCCCCACCAAATCGACCCAACTCCAACACACAGTTATCAGCAAAACGTTCACATCGACGGCGGCAAACGCGTACTCTACCATCAGCAACGATTGAAACGGGGCACGAATGTAACGTAAATGACGTTGAGCCCAGAGCCGCCGAAGGTTGCAATTACGATGGTTATTGAAAAATTCATGAACAACATTTGGATGATATGAAATCTTATGTCATTTCATTCTTGTAATCAAAACGATAAATTAAGAAAAACAGATCTTTCAA
This sequence comes from Mactromeris polynyma, assembly GCA_032209605.1. Classification (NCBI taxonomy): domain Eukaryota; kingdom Metazoa; phylum Mollusca; class Bivalvia; order Venerida; family Mactridae; genus Mactromeris; species Mactromeris polynyma. Next base: position 13,003,263 of record JASFXZ010000020.1, on the reverse strand, counting down.
AATCCCTTCTTTCTTTTTGATTGCTATAATCAGCTACATGTACTTTTGGTTTTGAAGCATGTCAATATCAAACTAACAGATGGTCTTTTGGTGAAACGAAATGCAATTTTGGTGGGTTGAAAGTACCATAGAGCCATCTGAGAAGTAGGAAAACAATGTAATGCCACCTTAATAAATGTACCTATGATTATGTCTTTATTTGTCTAACTCCTATTTTCACCCATCATTATTGTGTATTGCGTCCCGTTTGCCTGTATACGCGTATGTTTTTATTCATTTTTGTGGTGACTGTGGTCTCTTCTGCTTCCGTGACATTTTCGTCCTTTGTGCGACTGTATGAAAGTGTATGAAGTATCACTAGAGGACTACATTCTAGATAAACAGTCCGACACGTGACTATATGTACGGAAAGAACGCCGTTGAGTACAAATGGTTATCAAAAATTGAAAAACAAATATCTAATCAACAGTTGGGCATTTGGGTGCACTTTGGGATAGAAGTTTACTGAATATAAAACGCTTCAAAATTACTCTATTGCTTATGAAAATGCCACCATTGGGCACCACGATCGTTCTTTAAAACAGTGTGTCATGCTCCTATACCCTTTATCTTGCTTGCGTACACATTAGCTCTGGCTACACCACTGACAGTGCAGCAAATAATAATATACATGTATATGTTAGTAAACTCGATCCACCTTACGGCCTTGAGCCGGTTATCGTCGTCACAGGTTCGCGAAGATTCTCAAAGTTTTTTTTATCAAGTCAATATTTCATTTTCTAGTGACCTGAAAATGATGCACCATACGTTCTCTCACCATTGATAGCACTGATTATGAAGTGTAAATGTTCAAGTTCCAGCTCTACTAATTAACTATACGCATTTTATTTTCCAAAATATAAGCTCACATGAATTATGTAAATCAATGCCACTAATGTATAGCCAATACTCACCACTCTGCACTCACTGCGGCACTCAAATGTCAAAGTTTGAAAATTTGAGTGAGTGAAACGGATTACATTGCTGAGTTGTGTGCTTTTTGATAGACTTCCTTAGAGATGTGAGGACTTGATCCACGGTGTAAGTTATTACTGCCGAGTGCTAAGTATAATGGTTATAATCTCAGATTCAAGGATAACGATTATATATATATCTCAGATTCACACTCAAATCTCAAAGAAAATCACGATGTATAACCCGATATGTATTCCGCCGAGTGATGCGCTTGCGACAGAGGGAAGCGGACCAGACAGGTGAGCTGTGATGTTAATTTCTGACCATTAATTCGTAATTTCGATTTTTCTTCAGGATCTTGCATCGTCTGAACGACTGGGAATATCAAAATTTACTATTTGCGGAATCAAGCTGGTATCGTCTGTTTAAATAACTAAATAACTAATAAATAACATTGAATAGTTTTACTCCATCCCATAACTATATTATGCATGTCATATTACAAAAATGTCAAAACGGCATACAAAATTAACAACACATTGATCGTTTGAACAAACACTTTTCGGAATTCGCATTTCCACTATTTTCGTGTAGTTCTAGCGCTATATACTCCATATACTGTTCTAAATGCCTATTTATCAGTTAGTCAATGACTTCAACATAAATATCATGCTCGCAATAGTAGCACAGATATAGTATTCAGAAAGTGGTTTTCTGTGAGTAAGAAGCATTCTGTGAATGAGTTGTGTTAAGTGAGTAGTGTTCAGTGAGTAGTTTGCAATGAGTGAGTTATGTTCCATGACTGTTCAATGAATTGTGTTCATTGAATAGATTTCAGTTAGTAGTAATGTTCAGTGAGTAGTATTCAGTTATTGAGTAGTTTTAAGTGAATAGTGTTCAGTGGTTATTGTTCAATGAGTTGCGTTCAGTGAGTATTGTTCAGTGAGTATTGTTCAATAAGTAGTGTTCAGTGAGTATTGTTCAGTGAGTAGTGTTCAATGAGTAGTGCACAGTGAGTAGTGTTTAGTGAGTAGTGTTCAATGAGTAGTGCTCAGTGAGTAGTGTTTAGTGAGTAGTGTTCAATGAGTAGTGATCAGTAAGTAGTGTTTAGTGAGTAGTGTTCAGTGAATAGTGTTAATTGAGTGAGAAATGTTCATTGAGTAATGTTCATTTATTAAGTTATGTTCAGTGAGTAGTATTTAGTGAGTGAGTTATGCTTAGTGGGAAGTGTTTAATGAATGATGATTAGTGAGTATTTGTATTGAGTTCAAATTAATAATCATATATTAATTAGTTGGTTTATTAGGAAGAAAAACAGTATATACTTTGATTCCAATGAAAGAATTTTTATTTGCATGGAAATATTTTTTTTCATAGGTATCTTAAACGCTTATCTATAAGGACATTCCTGATACAGTATTTAATAATGTGTATACAATGTAGCCTCTCCATAACAACACCCTGTGGTTGACGTACATGTTGGCTGTTTCTGAGAAGGTGTTGCTTTTTAGAGGTTAAATTGATGGTAAATTATTTCTATGTGAAAAAACTATTATTGTTTAAGCGAGGTTGTTGCTAAGGAGAGATCCTCTTTAGAGTGATTGCGTCGTAAGTGTGTGTAATAAATTGTTCTACATGATGTTCGGTAACTTGAGAAAACAATAGTATATATATATCGCTGGTTGTGGTGCAATTCAAGGGGAAGTAACCAAATTCTAACATATGCTGCCGAAAATTTTAGAGTTAGTTCCCTTGGAAAAATAACTGTTCAAAGTTAATGTCTATTGCAGCAGATTTATACGGTTGTATATTCCAATATTGTTATGACAAAAATGTCAATTGATGCCTCTATGTTGTGGTCTCCATTAACAAGAAAATGAGACCTCTGCCATCACAACAATGTAAACATATTCTGTTATTTCGGGTTTTAGCTATGATTATATGTACATGTATCATATATTTGCACTGTTCTGGTTAAATTACAGACTACGTTAAAACGCAACTGTAAGAGGTTCGATGGAGAAAACAAGAATTTGACACAAATAATTTAAGACCTTACTGTCAAGGCGTTTCAATCGTTTGTTCTTAATTTCAGCATCATGTGACAATATTGAAGCCAGTGATTAATGCAATCTCGGAGATCTCCGTAACCGCTCGGAAAAATACTATTTTTGAGGCGTTTTTAGCGTCTCATTGCTATCAGCCATATTCATCGTCTCATAAAAAATAGTACATGTAAAGTCCTCTGCATTTATTATAGATTTGATGAGTATAAAGACTGATTTATCAGGGATATACCAAGTGTGGAATGGGGGTTGTTTTGATATAAACGGCTTTTCTGGATTATTTGTGTCATTTTAGGAAAATGAGTTTACCGAATACTCGCGTATTAAAATAACACGATAATATGGAAAACGTGCTGTCTTGCCTTGGAAACGCCTATCCGGACCTTCAGTCCTTTGATTTAAAAATAGCCGAGGTGTTCCGAGTGTGATTAGTGTACTGCAAAGGGAGATAAGCGTTGTAAGGAATTGTTCTCTTTCGCCGCTTACACATGTACAGTTGTGTACCTTTCAATGCTTATATTTTAATTCTATCATTCATACATTTAATTATGGATATTACAATCAATTACATTTCCTGATAGTTTTCTCATTTGATTTTTCCTTCTGCATATCAATTTTACATCAAGTTATTGATATTTAAATACTTTTCTTTGTATTTCGAATAAATATGGGGAAGTTGTGTTATATTCGCTTTGATCGTTTTTGATCTGTACCATTTAAGATAGATTTCGTAAATATAATTCAGTTTTTGTCACCATTGATCATTGAAGTAAATGAACATTTAGATATGCTTGCGGTGCGTGTGGTGCTTTCGGTGCTTGCGGTGCGTGTGGTGCTTTCGGTGCTTGCGGTGCTTGCAGTGCTTTCGGTGCTTGCGGTGCTTGCGGTGCTTGCGGTGCTTGCAGTGCTTTCGGTGCTTGCGGTGCTTGCAGTGCTTTCGGTGCTTGCGGTGCTTGCGGTGCTTGCGGTGCTTGCAGTGCTTTCGGTGCTTGCGGTGCTTTCGGTGCTTTCGGTGCTTGCGATGCTTGCAGTGCTTTCGGTGCTTGCGATGCTTGCGATGCTTTCGGTGCTTGCGGTGCTTGCAGTGCTTTCGGTGCTTGCGATGCTTTCGGTGCTTTCGGTGCTTGCGATGCTTTCGGTGCTTGCGGTGCTTGCAGTGCTTTCGGTGCTTGCGATGCTTTCGGTGCTTTCGGTGCTTGCGGTGCTTGCGGTGCTTGCAGTGCTTTCGGTGCTTGCGGTGCTTGCGGTGCTTGCAGTGCTTTCGGTGCTTGCGGTGCTTGCGGTGCTTGCAGTGCTTTCGGTGCTTGCGGTGCTTTCGGTGCTTTCGGTGCTTGCGGTGCTTGCAGTGCTTTCGGTGCTTGCGATGCTTGCGATGCTTTCGGTGCTTGCGGTGCTTGCAGTGCTTTCGGTGCTTGCGGTGCTTGCGGTGCTTGCGGTGCTTGCAGTGCTTTCGGTGCTTGCGGTGCTTGCGGTGCTTTCGGTGCTTTCGGTGCTTGCGATGCTTTCGGTGCTTTCGGTGCTTGTGGTGCTTGCGATGCTTTCGGTGTTTTCGGTGTTTTCGGTGTTTTCGGTGTTTTCGGTGTTTTCGGTGTTTTCGGTGCTTTCGGTGCTTGCGATGCTTGCGATGCATTCGGTGTTTTCGGTGTTTTCGGTGCTTGCAGTGCTTTCGGTGCTTGCGATGCTTGCGGTGGTTGCGGAGCTTGCGGAGCTTGCGGAGCTTGCGGAGCTTGCGGAGCTTGCGTAGCTTGCGGAACTTGCGGTGCTTGCGGAGCTTTCGGTGCTTGCGGTGCTTTCGGTGCTTGCGGTGCTTGCGGTGCTTGCGGTGCTTGCGGTGCTTGCGATGCTTTCGGTGTTTTCGGTGCTTGCAGTGCTTTCGGTGCTTGCGATGCTTGCGATACTTGCGGTGCTTGCTATGCTTTCGGTGCTTGCGGTGCTTGCGGGGCTTGCGGTGCTTGTGGAGCTTGCGGTGCTTGCGGAGCTTGCGGTGCTTGCGGATCTTGCGGAGCTTGCGGAGCTTGCGGAGCTTGCGGTGCTTGCGGAGCTTTCGGTGCTTGCGGTGCTTTCGGTGCTTGCGGTGCTTTCGGTGCTTGCGGTGCTTGCGATGATTGCGGTGCTTGCGGTGCTTGCGGTGCTTTCGGTGCTTGCGGAGCTTTCGGTGCTTGCGGTGCTTTCGGTGCTTGCGGTGCTTGCGATGATTGCGGTGCTTGCGGTGCTTGCGGTGCTTGCGGTGCTTGCGGTGCTTTCGGTGCTTGCGGAGCTTTCGGTGCTTGCGGTGCTTTCGGTGCTTGCGGTGCTTGCGATGATTGCGACCGCTCGCACGATCGATCGCAACAAGAATTCGCACGATTACCTACGATTGATCTTGCGATCGATCTTCTCCAATCGTTGGTGATCGCACGACCATGCGCACCACCTATCGTACCATGACCTACCACCAATCTTAAAAGAATCGATTGGTGGCACCACCAATCGTCAGGTGGCAGGACCGGTGACACGATCAATCGCGCGACTACTTGACCCTCGACCATGCGCGACTGGTGGTACGACCCCATGTAAGACCTGTCTGTGGCCTCTTACAATTTGCAATCGCAGGTCAGAAGTTTTGAACATTACCATCGACCGTGCTGCGGACTTATTTTGTCCTGGCGCTCACCCATGACCCCTGTGATCAGTCGTGCGCTCTATCTACGATTTGCCCACGATTCCAATTGTTTTCGAACGCAGCTAGGTCATAACCTGGTCGCATGCCCGGTGTGACTGGGCTCTTAATAACCCTATCAAGGACAAATAGACTATTCATGTCTTTGACGTTATGTAATGACTAAAAGGTTATATATATATGATAATTTATTTATAAATACTTTACATGAGGTGACATTATTGCATGTGTATGTAAAATTTCATGACAATCGACAAGTATACAAATAAAATATGAGTTTCAAAAGTAATAAAATGAAATTTAATGAAGTATGGTTGGTAAAAAAGTGTTTTTTTAAATGTACTGAGTATATACCGTCATTGAGAACACAAAAGTACACGCTAACTGATGGCAAAGTGTAGGTCAAGGATGATCAATCCAAATCCACGGCTTTTATAAACAAATATTGATTGTTTTAAAGACATATCCTGGAGTATTTTGCTATTTTTTTTTATTATGCAAAGTTTTTTACTGAACTTTATCGAGTCACTGAGGCCAATACAAATAATGATATTATTATGTTTACTTTAAGGATTTCATTATATTTTTGCAGTTTTCATTCTACATGTACTTTTTTTGTCCATACACTTTTTATTATTAAAAAAAAGAAAAGTCATTGATATTTAAAATGCTACCCTTGGAATTATAAATGATCTTCAATAAATATTTAAAACTAACACATTTTATGAAAATGTAAAACGATATTGGGTTACCAAGTGTTTTATGGGTGAATTTTTTACATTTCACTTTCCATATACAGTAAATCTTCGAAACCTCGAACTGCCGTCGGACCTAGCAATTAGTTCGAGTCATCTACTGTTCGAGGCATCTACAGTATACGCGTATATGTCCTAACTGACTATCGCCGGTGCAAGTGTACTAAGCAGGTTGAACACACGTTTTGTGTTCATACTGAATGCACGTCGATCAATAGTCGCAGCATTATTCATAATAATCATAATTATAAAAGAAATGAAAGCAAAGCAAAAATGATTCCCTGTGGGAACGTATTCTCTCTCGTTTATTCTTGTACGCATGAATTGTCTGTCACATAGTACATGTACAATGGAAAGTCCCTAATCCGGAAACTCTCCAGTCCGGAAATTTCCTGTAACCGGACAATTTTCTCGGTCTCGGTTTAATTCCTCCAATACGACATATAAAAAATTCTCCCACAGTCCTGCATCCGAACGAATTTTTCTGTCCAGATTGTTATTTTACACGTAAAATAAATCTCCGAAACCCGGACGATAATTTACCGCAAAAATACGTCAGATCGTATAATGACTGAGAATTGAGAGAAGGTATACTACTTTTAATTGTCTCTATGAATATAGACCATCAGACTTTATCATCGTCTGTTCTGTTCTGCATTCCGGACACAAGGTAAGACCGGGTACGAGGTGTATTTATTGTGTAAACAATTGGAAAACATTGGATGTGAGCGTAGAAAAAGGCCCATTAGGTACACAAATCACAATTCAATTTGTTAACCCTTTATCATTATTTTACTCTACGAAAAATCTTTTGAAATGAAGCAATGGTGCATAGCTTCCAAGTATGGCGTTTTCAAAATACATCGTACTAAGTTTGTCAGGTTTTATGGACGGTATAACGTTGCGAAACACACATACTTAATTTCAGCTATGTTTGAAATCATTTGACTTGTTGAATGATTCATTGAAATACTTGCTTGAGATTGATATATACACCTTATGCAGTGAAATTATCAAAATATAGATAAATATTAAAAAAAATATAATACATTTTCTGCGCAGTGCAATTTTGCTGTAATATCTACATATATTTAAGAATGAACTGTAGGTCAAAATCTTAAGTTAATCATATTCAATGCTTTCATACGGTTTTAATTAAACGAGATGCGTCTATAGCGGTGCATATACTGACGAATCGAATTTTCTATAATTTCTATAACGAATAAACGAATTATATTATTCAAATATCAACCAATGTTTAACACAGGGTGTATTTTGCATATCGCATTTTCCTTTTATGAAAAAGGAGCATAAATATGTTGGTCTCTTATAACTTATGATTTTCGGCCATAAATTAATCTTCCCAAGTTTACATAAATTTTGTAAAATATTGTAGCTTAAATTACCCTGCAAAGTATGAAAGAATGCCTACGGACATTCAATTCAATCTCCTCTAATCCGAACTTTATAGTTTGTCCGAAGGGTGTTCGGATTAGGGAGTTTCCAGTGTCAAATAATTATCACGAAGTGCGGATAACATGTGTCGCCAATCTTACCCGTCAACAAATAAAAGTATATTAAGCGGTCAATGAAAGATGTGAATTATTGTATTGTTCGACCTATCTATGGTGAACAATGAATGAAATGATAGCTAGGGACCACAAATCCTGTTCGAGTGTTCGACCTATCTCTGTTGGAGTGATCTACTGTTAGATAATATGAAATAAGAAGGGGTTTCGCCGGGACTTAAGAACCTGTTCGATGTATCTACTGTGTTCGAGCCAAAACTGTTTGAGGTTTCGAAGTTTTACTGTATGATACAGAACGGTCAATATTTATAGATATAATTTTTTCATATCCTTGAGCGATACACTTCGTACATACATTAATATATCACAATGAAATCTATACACACAATATTTTATTTCGTTGGCATGTTACAGTGTAACCTCTTTTTAAAAACCACCCTTGATTCGGAAGTAAATCGGTCTTAATTGTGAGGTTGTCTTTTAATGAGGTTTTACTGTGTCAGATAATGATATTCATACATAAAAACACAAGTATAAAACCTGTACTTTTGCCAGGCGGAAACCTGGTCATTGATTAACGTAAAACAGTGAAGTCAACTCACAAAATTCCTGTACAAGTCAATATGAAATGTAGATCCGAGTCAAAGACTCAATCCATTGATAAATACGCGCCTTCCTAAATCTGGTGTACACCTTAAACACAAGTTAAAACGTATTCAAGGATTAACGTAAACAATTCCAGCAAAAATACAAAATCCAGTAATCACGCACAATGTGTTTGATAGTTTCAGATTTGAGGTCGACATTTCATGCATAAGTATTTCGAAGAAAGACACGTAAATAAATGTACCTGCAGCGATTGACTGCAACACACCAGAAACTGTAGCAATAACAACGTTGTCCTTTTCTGAGGATGATAATAATATACCGATTCCGATCCCGACCGGAGACACGGCAGATATATACACCATAGCGGCAATAAATCTGCACTTTGTTGTGGATTCGATCGCATGAAGCCCAAGACTGAAAAATATGAGAACCTTGTGGAGTGTTACCGCTAGTAACATGGACCAAATCTTGTTAGGACTATCTAAGAGTCCTATGCCTAAACCATCGAACAGCATATGAATCGTTAAGGCAAGAAGCAACGTTATATTCTGTATAGCACGAGGGTCCTTATGAGCATGGTTTACATCAGAAACTGTATCTGACGTAGCTTGATTCTCATCCAGATTTGGTGATATTTCATTCATCGAAATCACTTCAACGTGTCCGTTGCCAAGCGACGCCGGTGTCGATTCGGGTAAATCGTTACTGTGAGCTTCCTCTTTACGATTCTTCATCCGGCGATTGTAACAAAATTCCACGAGGTTTTCAACTAGAAGTATCAGCAGAAAGCCTATACCTGCAAGGACTTCTGTGACTGGGAATTCGATGTCACTGCTCAGAGCGTTTTCCATCATCTCCCGAGCCTCCGGCAGTAAGATCACAAGAGCAGTTGAAATAAAAACACCCGCTGAGAAGCAGTTAAGAGCACCTATCACTTTCTTAAATGTATCTGATGATATAAGACGTTTCCTGGAGATAATCTTCACTAGTGTAAAGGGTATCACAATCGAACTGATGATCGACATCAAGAATAAAATCCCCATAGAGTATATTTTCACTGATTCAGTCATTGTAGCTGTTGTACTTGCTACTCGCTTGTGTTCAGTTTCGCTTGCATTGCAGATTTACTTGAGGGCACAGAACGGTGGAAAATTTATATACGAGTTGACAACGCACTCACCGTGAACCTTTTATCACATTTTATCCTGCGATAGCAAAACAAGAAAAATCCGGTTTGTCACTACGTTCACTTTTCTTCACATGGTGGCTAAACTATCGCTTGTTTTAGTAATATTTGATTATTCCCGACTTTGATCAATACTGATCTTTTATACACATCGATTGTGAAACAAATTTATAACTTAGAAATATCGCTCGGCTTGCTTATCACACTGATAAGAACTATAAATCGTTTGTTGTTTTTTTATTTTATTTTTTTAGATTGCACCAAATTGTGATAATTAATTGCAGTTTCAAAATTCTTTACAAAAGAAATCGAACCTGATTGCTGTGTACAAATATTAAATGCGGGCAATTAAGTGCCACAAAGGATAACTGATAACTAAACAATGTTATTTTTAAAGTGAATATATTAGTCAGTACGATTTCCAATCTCTTCTGTAAGTGACGTCATTTCCAGAAAACGTCACATGTGATGTCACCATGTACTGACAGTAAGCAATATTTGCCCCACATGGCAATATGAAAACGAAGTGACCATATGGTATAAATATTGTTTTCTGCTTGCAAATAGTGACATCATATGTTGCGTTTTCGTGATATGACGTCACTTACAGAAGAGGTTATAAATCGCAAGTGTACGAAATGTTCCTTAATACTACTTCTTTGCGAATGGTTGAAGAAACATTGTTCATAAAAAGTAACACATAATTAAAATTTCTTATAAAAAATTATGTTTTATGGCACAAAATAGTCAGATTATTTTCATATAACTTGAGTTGTGTTTACCAATGTCGCATAAATGCAATAAAATGAGTTTACACTAGAATAGAGGAAAATATCTTTCCGCAATACCTGATGAAAGTTAAATGTAAACAAGAAATATCTTGAATAAAGATGGTCGGTGAAATTTGTTGGTTAAGATTTGTTGTGCAACATAAAAAATGCCGAGATGTTACGGTTGCTGGTCACTCCAGATCCTAAATGGATTTCGGTAAATTCACCAAAATTCAGTGGATGCGGTAAGGTAACGTACCCGCCTCTATCGAAAGGTTAACCAATCCGCGTCAATGTTACATATGTGTTTCGGTTAAAGAGAAATTGCCTTGGTGGTTAACGTAATATTTGAAACATATGAAATGCAAATAGCAAAACTATGTTAGTACGGCTGCGCCGAATAACAATTTATTTTTTGTGGCGCAAAATAGTCAGCTTGTTTTCATCTAAAGTTGTGTTGACCTATGTCAAATAAATGCAATAAAATAAGTTTCCACAAGACAAGAGGAAAATGTATTACCTTAATACCACATAAAAGTAGATATTTTTGAACGTAAAAATTCGGATATTACAAAAACACAGATCAGTCACTAATCGTTTACCATTTTTTAAAGCATTAACCTCGTAGTAGCGTTTTTTAATTATAAGGATGTTTAATGGTGAATTTGTTGAATGAAATGCTATGGCCATATTTTAACGAATTCAACCATCAATTTGAACGCTAATATCTCTTTAAAGTTCATGCAGTATTTTACTCCGTTGAACCCAACTTGACCGGGTTACAGTTAAAGGATAGTTTGATAAGTTGTATCCTAAGTTCAGTAAACATTCCGGATCATAAACCATTTGATTAGAAGCAAATAATTAGTTCCGGGTCAATAAATATAAACCGGACAGTTTTGTACCAGTACGCCATCTTTATCTATGTTGTTATTACCTGTTTTAATCAGTGGTCAAACACGGAACCGGACTTCCTCATTTGAAATTGATCGCAATTAATGCGCTTTGCACTCGGAACACCCCGGCGATAATAAGCCTAATGATCAATGTCATCAGAAATATTAAGACGAAAAAGTAATCCGGGAAGATGGTCGCTTTGAGGACCTGTTCCACACCGAACAGATATGTCAGTGTACACAATTTCAGATGTTCAGATCCGTAGGCTACAAAGAGAATATTTAAACGAGGAGCGGTCACATAGCAAACCTAGGAGAGAGAGTTATCAAGAACGCCACTGGACCACTAGCAATTGCCACGTGTTCTCGCTTTTATTCCATCTAGAATTATCTCCCTTTATCACTACTATAGCAAAAGTATACATAGAGAAGCTTATCGACACAACTGCTTTGCCGCCATGGAACTGTCAATATAACTAATGGCGTCTTAAAGCGGCATTGCATATTTTTGTAATTAATGTTTGTATTTTTTTACATATTTGGTAAAGCCTAAGTCACAAAGGAACCACGACATGTTCACGACGAAAATTTGGGGGGTTTCGAAGCTTCGTAGGGAAAAAATGGGTGTCTTGCGACGAAATATCTATCGTGGCTTGAAATACGGACATTCGTAAGAAAACTGACATGTCGTGGATACCAAAAGTTTGGTGTAATTATTGTGACAATCTCACGACAATCGCACGACATTCGTGAGATTGTCCTGAGATAATCGTACGTCACTAACAGGTGTTTCACGCCAGTCTCACGACAAGTTTACGTGATAATGAGCCACGACAGGTCACGACGACAGACAAGCGACATAACCACGAACTTGTCTGCCTTCTCTGTTTGTTCCTGTCGTGAAAGCATCTAAAATGTCAGATGACCACTTCCACAACATTGTTCAAGTCCCACGAAATTTAACCACGACAGAAAAATGTATAATTCGTACGACAAAATTATCTAGGGTTTCATTGTGACCTAGGCTTAATGAATGACAATCTTGCTGACTAAATGTTTAGTGTTTCGCTGAATTTGAAATAATTTGCCATAAATAAGACATTTAACTCCTAACTTCTTAGATGAAGTCTCATATATGCTCGAATGGATTCATGTCCGATGAGCAAGCCGGCCATTGTAACACGTTGACATTATTCCTGGCAAGGTAATTATTGTTCAGCGAAGCAGTATGTGGCATTCAATTATCTTGCACACCTGGAAATTGCAGAAACGTAGCCATCACTGGACGGAAAACGTCGTCAATATAACTAAGGGCATTTATATTGTTTGGATTGACGACCAGTTCTGATTTTCAACCACATTGTCCCGCATCAAATCATAACGCTGTCCCCACCAAATCGATCCAACTCCAACACACAGTTATCAGCAAAACGTTCACATCGACGGCAACAAACGCGTACTGTTCCATCAGCAACGCTAAGATTGAAACAGGGCACGATTCCAACGTAAATGACGTTGAGCCCAGAGCCGCAGAAGGTTGCATTTACGATGGTTATTGAAAAAATCATGAACAACATTTGGATGATATGAAATCTAATGTCATTTCATTCTTGTAATCAAAACGATAAATTAGAAAACTAAATCTTTCAAAATCCCTTCTTTCTTTTTGATTGCTATAATCAGCTACATGTACTTTTGGTTTTAAAGCATGTCAATATCAAGCTAACAGATGGTCTTTAATGTACCATAGAGCCATTTGAGAAGTAAGAAAGCAATGTAATGCCACCTTAATACATGTACCTATGATTATGTCTTTATTTGTCTAACTCCTATTTTCACCCATCATTATTGTGTATTGCGTCCCGTTTGCCTGTATACGCGTATGTTTTTATTCATTTTTGTGGTGACTGTGTTCTCTTCTGTTTCCGTGACTTTTTCGTCCTTTGTGCGACTGTATGAACTTGTATGAAGATAATATCACTAGAGGACTACATTCTAGATAAACTGTCCGACACATGGCTATATGTACAGAAAGAACGCCGTTGAGTACACATGGTTATCAAAAATTGAAAACAAAATATAATCAACAGTTGGGCATTTGGGTGCACTTTGGGATAGAAATTTACTGAATATAAAACGCTTCAAAATTACTCTATTGCTTATTAAAATGCCACCATTGGGCACCACGATCGTTCTTTAAAACAGTGTGTCATGCTCCTATACCCTTTATCTTGCCTGCGTACACATTAGCTCTGGCTACACCACTGACAGTGCAGCAAATAATAATATACATGTATATGTTAGTAAACTCGATCCATCTTGCGAAGATTCTCAAAGTTTTTTTTATCAAGTCAATATTTCATTTTCTAGTGACCTGAAAATGATGCACCATACGTTCTCTCACCATTGATAGCACTGATAATGAAGTGTAAATGTTCTAGTTCCAGCTCTACTAATTAACTATACGCATTTTATTTTCCAAAATATAAGCTCACATGAATTATGTAAATCAATGCCACTAATGTATAGCCAATACTCACCACTCTGCACTCACTGCGGCATTCAAATGTCACAATTATAGTTTGAATATTTGAGTGAGTGACACGGATTTCATTGCTGTGTTGTGTGCTTTTTGATACACTTCCTCAGAGATGTGAGGACTTGATCCACGGTGTAAGTTATTACTGCCGAGTGCTAAGTATAATGGTTATAATCTCAGATTCAAGGATAACGATTATATATATATCTCAGATTCACACTCAAATCTCAAAGAAAATCACGATGTATAACCCGATATGTATTCCGCCGAGTGATGCGCTTGCGACAGAGGGAAGCGGACCAGACAGGTTAGCTGTGGTGTTAATTTCTGACCAATAATTCGTAATTTCGATTTTTCTTCAGGATCTTGCATCGTCTGAACGACTGGGAATATCAAAATTTACTATTTGCGGAATCAAGCTGGTATCGTCTGTTTAAATAACTAAATAACTAATAAATAACATTGAATAGTTTTACTCCATCCCATAACTATATTATGCATGTCATATTACAAAAAATGTCAAAACGGCATACAAAATTAACAACACATTGATCGTTTGAACAAACACTTTTCGGAATTCGCATTTCCACTATTTTCGTGTAGTTCTAGCGCTATATACTCCATATACTGTTCTAAATGCCTATTTATCAGTTAGTCAATGACTTCAACATAAATATCATGTTCGCAATAGTAGCACAGATATAGTATTCAGAAAGTGGTTTTCTGTGAGTAAGTAGCGTTCAGTGAATGAGTTGTGTTAAGTGAGTAGTGTTCAGTGAGTAGTTTGCAATGAGTGAGTTATGTTCCATGACTGTTCAATGAATTGTGTTCATTGAATAGATTTCAGTTAGTAGTAATGTTCAGTGAGTAGTATTCAGTTATTGAGTAGTTTTAAGTGAATAGTGTTCAGTGGTTATTGTTCAATGAGTTGCGTTCAGTGAGTATTGTTCAGTGAGTATTGTTCAATAAGTAGTGTTCAATGAGTTGTGTTCAGTGAGTATTGTTCAGTGAGTATTGTTCAATGAGTTGTGTTCAGTGAGTATTGTTCAGTGAGTAGTGTTCAATGAGTAGTGCACAGTGAGTAGTGTTTAGTGAGGAGTGTTCAATGAGTAGTGCTCAGTGAGTAGTGTTTAGTGAGTAGTGTTCAATGAGTAGTGATCAGTAAGTAGTGTTTAGTGAGTAGTGTTCAGTGAATAGTGTTAATTGAGTGAGAAATGTTCATTGAGTAATGTTCATTTATTAAGTTATGTTCAGTGAGTAGTATTCAGTGAGTGAGTTATGCTTAGTGGGAAGTGTTTAATGAATGATGATTAGTGAGTATTTGTATTGAGTTCAAATTAAAAATCATATATTAATTAGTTGGTTTATTAGGAAGAAAAACAGTATATACTTTGATTCCAATGAAAGAATTTTTATTTGCATGGAAATATTTTTTTTCATAGGTATCTTAAACGCTTATCTATAAGGACATTCATGAGACAGTATTTAATAATGTGTATACAATATAGCCTCTCCAGAATAACACCCTGTGGTTGACGTACATGTTGGCTGTTTCTGAGAAGGTGTTGCTTTTTAGAGGTTAAATTGATGGTAAATTATTTCTATGTGAAAAAACTATTATTGTTTAAGCGAGGTTGTTGCTAAGGAGAGATCCTCTTTAGAGTGATTGCGTCGTAAGTGTGTGTAATAAATTGTTCTACATGATGTTCGGTAACTTGAGAAAACAATAGTATATATATATATCGCAGGTTGTGGTGCAATTTAAGGGGAAGTAACCAAATTCTAACATATGCTGCCGAACATTTTAGAGTTAGTTTCCTTGGAAAAATAACTGTTCAAAGTTAATGTCTATTGCAGCAGATTTATACGGTTGTATATTCCAATATTGTTATGACAAAAATGTCAATTGATGCCTCTATGTTGTGGTCTCCGTTAACAAGAAAATGAGACCTCTTCCATCACAACAATGTAAACATATTCTGTTATTTCGGGTTTTAGCTATGATTATATGTACATGTATCATATATTTGCACTGTTCTGGTTAAATTACAGACTACGTTAAAACGCAACTGTAAGAGGTTCGATGGAGAAAACGAGAATTTGACACAAATAATTTAAGACCTTACTGTCAAGGCGTTTCAATCGTTTGTTCTTAATTTCAGCATCATGTGACAATATTGAAGCCAGTGATTAATGCAATCTCGGAGATCTCCGTAAACGCTCTGAAAAAATACTATTTTTGAGGCGCTTTAGCGTCTCATTGCTATCAGCCATATTAATCGTCTCATAAAAATAGTACATGTAAAGTCCTCTGCATTTATTATAGATTTGATGAGTATAAAGACTGATTTATCAGGGATATAATTATCAAGTGTGGAATGCGGGTTGTTTTGATATAAACGGCTTTTCTGGATTATTTGTGTCATTTTAGGAAAATGAGTTTTACCGAATACTCGCGTATTAATTTTAATACGATTATATGGAAAACGTGCAGTCTTGCCTTGGAAACACCTAACCGGACCTTCAGTCCTTTGATTTAAAAAAGGCCGATGTGTTCCGAGTGTGATTAGTGTACTGCAAAGGGAGATAAGCGTTGTAAGGAATTGTTCTTTTTCGCCGCTTAAACATGAACAGTTGTGTACCTTTCAATGCTTATATTTTAATTCTATCATTCATACATTTAATTATGGATATTACAATCAATTACATTTCCTGATAGTTTTCTCATTTGATTTTTCTGCATATCAATTTTACATAAAGTTATTGATATTTAAATACTTTTCTTTGTATTTCGAATAAATATGGGGAAGTTGTGTTATATTCGCTTTGATCGTTTTTGATCTGTACCATTTAAGGTAGATTTCGTAAATGTAATTCAGTTTTTCTCACCATTGATCATTGAAGTAAATGAACATTTAGATATGCTTGCGGTGCTTGCGATGCTTGCGGTGCTTGCGGTGCTTGCGATGCTTGCGATGCTTTCGGTGCTTGCGGTGCTTTCGGTGCTTGCGATGCTTTCGGTGCTTTCGGTGCTTAGGTAATCGTACGACTAAAGGTGGAGATCAGCGACCGATCGTACGATCAATCGCGAGGATCTGCGATCTTCTCCAATCGTTGGTGATCGCACGAACATGCGCACCACCTATCGTACAATGACCTACCACCAATCTTAAAAGAATCGATTAACATTACCATCGACCGTGCTGCGGACTGATTTTGTTCTGGCGCTCACCCACGACCTTTGTGACCAGCCGTGCGCTCTATCTACGATTTGCCCACGATTCCAATTGTTTTCGAACGCAGCTAGGTCGTAACCTGGTCGCATGCCCGGTGTGACTGAGCCCTAAATAACCCCATCAAGGACAAATAGACTATTCATGTCTTTGACGTTATGTAATGACTAAACGGTTATATAGATATGATAATTTATTTATCAATTCTTTACATGAGGTGACATTATTGCATGTGTATGTAAAATTTCATGACAATCGACAAGTATTCAAATAAAATATGAGTTTCAAAAGTAATAAAATGAAATTTAATGAAGTATGGTTGGTAAAAAAGTGTGCGTTTTTAAATGTACTGAGTATATACCGTCATTGAGAACACAAAAGTACACGCTAACTGATGGCAAAATGTAGGTCAAGGATGATCAATCCAAATCCATGGCTTTTATAAACAAATATTGATTGCTTTAAAGACATATCCTGGAGTATTTTACTATTTTCTTTTATTATGCAAAGTTTTTTACTGAACTTTATCGAGTCACTGAGGCCAACACAAATTATGATATTATTATGTTTACTTTAAGGATTTCATTATATTTTTGCAGTTTTTATTCTACATGTACTTTCTTTGTCCATACACTTTTTATTTAAAAAAAAAAGAAAAGTCAGTGATATTTAAAATGCTACCCTTGGAATTATAAATGATCTTCAATAAATATTTAAAACTAACACGTTTAATGAAAATGTATAACGATATTGGGTAACCAAGTGTTTTATGGGTGAATTTTTCACATTTCACTTTCCATATACAGTAAATCTTCGAAACCTCGAACTGCCGTCGGACCTAGCAATTAGTTCGAGTCATCTACTGTTCGAGGCATCTACAGTATACGCGTATATGTCCTAACTGACAGTCGCCGGTGCAAGTGTACTAAGCATGTTGAACACACGTTTTGTGTTCATACTGAATGCACGTCGATCAATAGTCGCAGCACATTATTCATAATAATAATAATTAAAAAAGAAATGAAAGGAAAGCAAAAATGATTCCCTGTGGCACCTTATTCTCTCTCGTTTTTGTACGCATGAAATGTCTGTCACATAGTACATGTACAATGGAAAGTCCCTAATCCGGAAACTCTTCAGTCCGGAAATTTCCAGTAACTGGACAATTTTCTCGGTCTCGGTTTAGTTCCTCCAATACGACATATAAAAAATTCTCCCACAGTCCGGAATCTGTACGAATTTTTCTGTCCCGATTGTTATTTTACACGTAAAATAAATCTCCGAAACCCGGACGATAATTTACCGCAAAAATACGTCAGATCGGATAATGACTGAGAATTGAGAGAAGGTATAATAATTTTAATTGTCTCTATGAATATAGACCATAAGACTTTATCATCGTCTGTTCTGTTCTGTTCTGTTCTGTTCTGTTCTGTTCTGCCCATTAGGTACACAAATCAATTTTTTTACCCTTTATCATTATTTTACTCTACGAAAAATATTTTGAAATGATGCTATCGTACATGTATAGCTTCCAAGTATGGCGTTTTCAAAATACATCGTACATTTACTAAGTTTGTCAGGTTTTATGAACGGTATAACGTTGCAAAACACACATACTTAATTTAAGCTATGTTTGAAATCATTTGACTTGTTGAATGATTCATTGAAATACTTATGCAGTGAAATTATCAAAATATCAATAAATAAACAAAAAAAAATACATTTTCTGCGCAGTGCAATTTTGCCGTAATATCTACATCTATTTCAGAATGAACTGTAGGTCAAAATCTTAAATGCTTTCATACGGTTTTAATTAAATGAGATGCGTCTATAGCTGTGCATATTCTGAAGAATGGAATTTTCTACAATATCTATAACGAATAAACAATTTATATTATGCTAATTTACATTTGAAAGAATTCAAATATCAACCAATGTTTAACACAGCGTGTATTTTGCATATCGCATCTTCCTTTTATGAAAAAGGAGCATAAGTATGTTGGTCTCTTATAACTTATGATTTTCGGCCATAAATTAATCTTCCCAAGTTTACATAAATTTTGTAAAATATTGTAGCTTAAATTACACTACAAAGTATGAAAGAATACCTACGGACATTCAATTCAATCTCCTCTAATCCGAACTTTATAGTTTGTCCGAAGGGTGTTCGGATTAGGGAGTTTCCACTGTCAAGTAATTATCACGAAGCGCGAATAACATGTGTCGCCAATCTTACCCGTCAACAAATAAAAGTATATTAAGCGGTCATTGAAAGATGTGAATTATTGTATTTTTCGACCTATCTATGGTGAACAATGAATGAAATGATAGCTAGGGACCACAAATCCGAGTGTTCGAGTGTTCGACCTATCTCATTATCGAGTGATCTACTGTTAGATAATATGAAATAAGAAGGGGTTTTGCCGGGACTTAAGAACCTGTTCGAGGTATCTACTGTGTTCGAGCCAAAACTGTTCGAGGTTTCGAAGTTTTACTGTATGATACAGAACGGTCAATATTTATAGATATAATTTTTTCATATCCTTGAGCGATACTCTTCGTACATACATTATTATATAACAATGAAATCTATACACACAATATTTTATTTTATTTGCATGTTACAGTGTAACCTCTTTTTAAAAACCACCCGTGATCCGGAAGTAAATCGGTCTTAATTGTGAGGTGGTCTTTAAATGAGGTTTTACTGTGTCAGTTAATGATATTCATACATAAAAACACAAGTATAAAACCTGTAAAACGTAAAACAGTGAAGTCAACTCACAAAATTCCTGTACAAGTCAATATGATATTTAGATCCGGAGTCAGAGACTCAATCCATTGATCAATATGCGCCTTCCTAACTATGGTGTACACCTTAAACACAAGTTTAAAACGTTTTCAAGGATTAACGTAAACAATTCCAGCAAAAATACAAAATCCAGTAATCACGCACAATGTGTTTGATAGTTTCAGATTTGAGGTCGACATTTCATGCATAAGTATTTCGAAGAAAGACACGTAAATAAATGTACCTGCAGCGATTGACTGCAACACACCAGATACTGTAACAATAACAACGTTGTCCTTTTCTGAGGATGATAATAATATACCGATTCCGATCCCGACCGGAGACACGGCAGATATATACACCATAGCGGCAATAAATCTGCACTTTGTTGTGGATTCGATCGCATGAAGCCCAAGACTGAAAAATATGAGAACCTTGTGGAGTGTTACCGCTAGTAACATGGACCAAATCTTGTTAGGACTATCTAAGAGTCCTATGCCTAAACCATCAAACAGCATATGAATCGTTAAGGCAAGAAGCATCGTTATATTCTGTACCGCACGAGGGTCCTTATGAGCATGGTTTACATCGGGAACTGCGTCTGACGTAGCTTTATTCTCATCCAGATTTGGTGATATTTCATTCATCGAAATCACTTCAACGTGTCCGTTGCCAAGCGACGCCGGTGTCGATTCTGGTAAATCGTTACTGTGAGCTTCCTCTTTACGATTCTTCATCCGATGTTTGTAACAAAATTCCACGAGGTTTTCAACTAGAAGTATCAGCAGAAAGCCTGTACCTGCAAGGACTTCTGTGACTGGGAATTCGATGTCACTGCTCAGAGCGTTTTCCATCATCTCCCGAGCCTCCGGCAGTAAGATCACAAGTGCAGTTGAAAAAAAAAACCGCAGAAAAAAAGTTAAGAGCACCTATCACTTTCTTAAATTTATTTGATGATAGAAGACGTTTCCTGGAGATAATCTTCACTAATGCAAAGGGTATCACAATCGAACTGATGATCGACATAAAGAATAAAATCCCCATAGAGTATATTTTCACTGATTCAGTCATTGTAGCTGTTGTACTTGCTACTCGCGTGTGTTCAGTTTCGCTTGCAGTGCAGATTTACTTGAGGGCACAGAACGGTGGAAAATTTATATACGAGTTGACAACGCACTCACCGTGACCCTTTTATCACATTTCATCCTGTGATAGCAAAACAAGAAAAATCCGGTTTGTCACCACGTTCACTTTTCTTCACATGATGGCTAAACTATCGCTTGTTTTAGTAAGATTTGATTATTCCCGACTTTGATCAATACTGATCTTTTATACACATCGATTGTGAAACAAATTTATAACTTAGAAATATCGCTCGGCTTGCTTATCACACTGATAAGAACTATAAATCGTTTGTTGTTTTTTTGTTTTATTTTTTTAGATTGCACCAAATTGTAATAATTAATTGCAGTTTCAAAATTCTTTACAAAAGAAATCGAACCTGATTGCTGTGTACACATATAAGAAGCGGGCAATTAAGTGCCACAAAGGATAACTGATAACTAAATTGTGATCACACCATGCACACAAATGTTATTTTTAAAGTGAATACATGTATACTAGTCAGTACGATTTACAACCTCTTCTGTAAGTGACGTCATTTCCAGAAAACGTCACATGTGATGTCATCATGTACTGACACTAAACAATATTTGCCCCACATGGCAATATGAAAACGAAGTGACCATATGGAATAAATATTGTTTTATGCTTGCAAATAGTGATATCATATGTTGCGTTTTGGTGAAATGACGTCACTTACAGAAGAGGTTATAAATCGCAAGTGTACGAAATGTTCCTTAATACTACTTCTTTGCGAATGGTTGAAGAAACATTGTTCATAAAAAGTAACACATGATTAAAATTTCTTATAAAAAATTATGTTTTATGGCACAAAATAGTCAGATTATTTTCATATAACTTGAGTTGTGTTTACCAATGTCGAATAAATGCAATAAAATGAGTTTCCACTAGAATAGAGGAAAATATCTTTCCGCAATACCTGATGAAAGTTAACTGTAAACAAGAAATATCTTGAATAAAGATGGTCGGTGAAATTTGTTGGTTAAGATTTGTTGTGCAACATAAAAAATGCCGAGATGTTACGATTGCTGATCACTCCAGATCCTAAATGGATTTCGGTAAATTCACCAAAAGTCAGTGGATGCGGTAAGGTAACGTACCCGGCTCTATCGAAAGGTTAACCAATCCGCGTCAAGGTTACATATGTTTTTCGGTTGAAGAGAAATTGCCTTGGTGGTTAACGTAATATTTGGTTTACACAACACTGATATGCAAATAGCAAAACCATGTTAATACGTCTGTGCCGAATAACAATTTATTTTTCTTGGCACAAAATAGTCAAATTGTTTTCATCTAAAGTTGTGTTTACCTATGTCAAATAAATGCAATAAAATAAGTTTCCACAAGACAAGAGGAAAATGTATTACCTTAATACCACATAAAAGTAGATATTTTTGAACGTAAAAATTCGGATATTACAAAAACACAGATCAGTCACTAATCGTTTACCATTTTCTAAAGCATTAACCTCGTAGTAGGGTTTTTTAATTATAAGGATGTTTAATGGTGCATTTGTTGAATGAAATGCTATGGCCATATTTTAACGAATTCAACCATCAATTTGAACGCTAATATCA
Organism: Mactromeris polynyma; assembly: GCA_032209605.1. Classification (NCBI taxonomy): domain Eukaryota; kingdom Metazoa; phylum Mollusca; class Bivalvia; order Venerida; family Mactridae; genus Mactromeris; species Mactromeris polynyma. The sequence goes on along the minus strand of JASFXZ010000020.1, from coordinate 12,980,553 downwards.
CTTTAAAGTTCATGCAGTATTTTACTCCGTTGAACCCAACTTGACCGAGTAACAGTTAAAGGATAGTTTGATAAGTTGTATCCTTAGTTCAGGATCATGAACCATTTGATTAGAAGCAAATAATTAGTTCCGGGTCAATAAATATAAACTGGACAGTTTTGTACCAGTACGCCATCTTTATCTATGTTGTTATTACCTGTTTTAATCAGTGGTCAAACACGGAACCGGACTTCCTCATTTGAAATTGATCGCAATTACTTCGCTTTGCACTCGGAACACCCCGGCGATAATAAGCCTAATGATCAATGTCATCAGAAATATTAATACGAAAAAGTAATCCGGGAAGATGGTCGCTTTGAGGACCTGTTCCGCACCGAACAGATATGTCAGTGTACATTGTTTCAGATTTTCAGATCCGTAGGCTACTAAGAGAATATTAAACAGAGGAGCGGTCACATAGCAAACCTAGGAAAGAGAGTTATCAAGAACACCACTGGACCACTAGCAATTGTCACGTGTTCTCGCCTTTATTCCATCTAGAATTATCTCCCTTTATCGCTACTATAGTACAAGTATATATAGAGAAGCTTATCGACACAACTGCTTTGTCGCCATGGACCTGTCAATATAAGTAATGGCGTCTTACATATTTTTATAATTAATGTTTGTATTTTTTACATGTTTGGTAAAGCCTAAGTCACAAAGGAAGCACGAATGGAATATGCAGGTTCACGACGAAAGGTTGGGGGGTTTCGTAGCTTCCTAGGTAAAAAATGGGTGTCTTGCGACGAAATATATGTCGTGGCTTGAAATACGGATTACCCTATTTTACAGGTTTATCGACTTTGTTAACGACATTCGTAAGAAAATTGACATGTCGTGGATACCAAAGGTTTGGATGCTTTCACGACATGAAAAGGCAGAGAAGGCAGACAATTTCGTGGTCATGTCGCAGGTCTGTCGTCGTGACCTGTCGTGGCTCATTATCACGTAAACTTGTCGTGAGATTGTCGTGAGATAATCGTACGTCACTAACAGGTGTTTCACGCCAGTCTCACGACAAGTTTACGTGATAATGAGCCACGACAGGTCATTATTCCTGGCAAGGTAATTATTGTTCAGCGAAGCAGTATGTGGCATTCAATTATGTTGCACACCTGTATATTGCAGAAACGTAGCCATCACTGGACGGAGAACGTCGTCAATATAACGCAGGGCATTTAGACTGTTTGGATTGACGACCCGTTCTGATTTTCAGCCACATTGTCCCGCATCAAATCATAACGCTCTCCCCACCAAATCGATCAAACTCCAACACACAGTTATCAGCAAAACGTTCACATCGACGGCGGCAAACGCGTACTCTACCATCGGCAACGATTGAAACGGGGCACGAGTCCAACGTAAATGACGTTGGGCCCAGAGCCGCAGAAGGTTGCATTTACGATGGTTATTGAAAAATTCATGAAAAACATTTGGATAATATGAAATCTTATGTCATTTCATTCTTGTAGTCAAAACGATAAATAAAGAAAACTAGATCTTTCAAAATCCCTTCTTTCTTTTTGATTGCTATAATCAGCTACATGAATTTTGGTTTTTGAAGCATGTCAACATCATACTAACAGATGGTCTTTTGGTGAAATAAAATGCAATTTTGGTGGGTTGAAAGTACCATAGAGCCATCTGAGAAGTAAGAAAACAATGTAATGCCACCTTAATACATGTACCTATGATTATGTCTTAATTTGTCTAACTCCTATTTTCACCCATCATTATTGTGTATTGCGTCCCGTTTGCCTGTATACGCGTATGTTTTTATTCATTTGTGTGGTGACTGTGTTCTCTTCTGCTTCCGTGACGTTTTCGTCCTTTGTGCGACTGTATGAAAGTTTATGAAGTATCACTAGAGGACTACACTCTAGATAAACAATCCGACACGTGACTATATGTACGGAAAGAACGCCGTTGAGTACACATGGTTATCAAAAATAGAAAAAAGACACAAAATATCTAATCAACAGTTGGGCATTTGGGTGCACTTTGGGATAGAAGTTTACTGAATATAAAACGCTTCAAAATTACTCTATTGCTTATGAAAATGCCACCATTGGGCATCACGATCGTTCTTTAAAACAGTGTGTCATGCTCCTATACCCTTTATCTTGCTTGCGTACACATTAGCTCTGGCTACACCACTGACAGTGCAGCAAATAATAAAATACATGTATATGTTAGTAAACTCGATCCATCTTACGGCATTGAGCCGGTTATCGTCGTCACAGGTTCGCGAAGATTCTCAAAGTTCTTTTTCTCAAGTCAATATTTCATTTTTTAGTGACATGAAAATGATGCACCATACGTTCTCTCACCATTGATAGCACTGATTATGAAGTGTAAATGTTCTAGTTCCAGCTCTACTAATTAACTATACGCATTTTATTTTCCAAAATATAAGCTCACAGGAATTATGTAAATCAATGCCACTAATGTATAGCCAATACTCACCACTCTGCACTCACTGCTGCATTCAAATGTCACAATTATAGTTTGAATATTTGAGTGAGTGAAACGGATTACATTGCTGTGTTGTGTGCTTTTTGATACACTTCCTCAGAGATGTGAGGACTTGATCCACGGTGTAAGTTATTAGTGCTGAGTGCAAAGTATAATGGTTATAATCGTTATCCTTAAATCTCAGATTCATGGATAACGATTATATATATCTCTCAGATTCACACTCAAATCTCAAAGAAAATTATGGTGCATTACCCGATATGTATTCCGCCGAGTGATGCGTTTGTGACAGAGGGAAGCGGACCAGACAGGTGAGTTGTGGTGTTAATTTCTGACCAATAATTCGTAATTTCGATGTTTCTTTAGGATCTTGCATCGTCTGAACGACCGTGAATATCAAAATTTACTATTTGCGGAATCAAGCTGGTATCGTATGTTTAGAATTGTTTTTGTACAAATCGCCTTCGGTTGCTTGATTTGAAGCGTTTTGCGATAACATTGAATAATTTTATTCCATCCCATAATTATATTATGCATGTCATATTACAAAAATGTCACTTTTTTAACATAAACTTGTTCAGTTAAAGCCAATCGGCATACAGAATTAACAACACATTGATTGTTTAAACAAACACTTTTCGGAATTCGCATTTCCACTATTTTCGTGTAGTTCTAGCGCTATATACTCCAGATACTGTTCTAAATGCCTATTTACCAGTTAGTCAATGATTTCAACATAAATATCATGCTCGCAATAGTAGCACAGATATAGTGGCGAATACGTAGTTTTCTGTGAGTAAGTAGCGTTCAGTGAATGAGTTGTGTTAAGTGAGTAGTGTTCAGTGAGTAGTGTTCAGTGAGTAGTGTTCAATGAATAGTGTTCAGTGAGTAGTATTCAATGAATAGTGTTCAGTGAGTAGTATTCAAAAAGCTAGTTGTGTTCAATGAGTGTTCAATGAATTGTGTTCAGTGAGTAGTATTCAGTTATTGAGTAGTTTTAAGTTAATATTGTTAAGTGAGTATTGTTCAGTGAGTATTGTTCAGTGAGTATTGTTCAGTGAGTATTGTTCAGTGAGTATTGTTCAGTGAGTATTGTTCAGTGAGTATTGTACAGTGAGTATTGTTCAGTGAGTATTGTTCAGTGAGTATTGTTCAGTGAGTATTGTTCAGTGAGTATTGTTCAGTGAGTATTGTTCAGTGAGTATTGTTCAGTGAGTATTGTTCAGTGAGTATTGTTCAGTGAGTATTGTTCAGTGAGTATTGTTCAGTGAGTATTGCTCAATGGGTAGTGTTCAGTGAGTAGTGTTCAGTGAGTGAGAACTTTCCTTGAGTAATGTTCATTTATTAAGTAATGTTCAGTGAGTAGTATTCAGTGAGTGAATATTGTTCAATGAGTAGTGCTCAATGAGTAGTGTTCAGTGAGTAGTGTTAATTGAGTGAGAAATTTTCATTGAGTAATGTTCATTTATTAAGTTATGTTCAGTGAGTAGTATTCAGTGAGTGAGTAATGTTCAGTGGGAAGTGTTTAATGAATGATAATTAGTGAGTATTTGTATTGAGTTCAAATTAATAATCATATATTAATTAGTTGGTTTATTAGGAAGAAAAACAGTATTTTTATCAAATAAAAACGTACCTGAACCGGGATTCGAAATCAGGACTATCCATTCACAAACCCGTCACCATAACCACTCGCTGTATACAACAGCAATATTGATGAGGAACAGCGTAAAGCCGTAAGTGTTTGTAATACATTGTTCTACCCTCGCCACCGGGAAATCCCATATGGGCGAGCACTTGAGGAAACAATATAACATATATATCGCAGGTTGTGCAATTTAAGGGGAAGTAACCAAATTCTAACACATGCTGCCGAACATTTTAGAGTTAGTTCCCTTGGAAAAATAACTGTTCAAAGTTAATGTCTATTGCAGCAGATTTATACGGTTGTATATTCCAATTTTGTTATAACAAAAAATGTCAATTGATGCCTCTATGTTGTGGTCTCCATTAACAAGAAAATGAGACCTCTGCCACCACAACAAGGTAAACATTATTCTGTTATTTCGGGTTTTAGCTATGATTATATGTACAAGTATCATATATTTGCACTGTTCTGGTTAAATTACAGACTGTAAGGGGTTCGATGGAGAAGACAAGAATTTGACACAAATAATTTAAGACCTTATTGTCAAGGTGTTTTAATCGTTTGTTCTTAATTTCAGCATCATGTGACAATATTGAAGCCAGTGATTAATGCAATCTCGGAGATCTCCGTAAACGCTCTGAAAAAATACTATTTTTGAGGCGCTTTAGCGTCTCAATGCTATCAGCCACATTCATCGTCTCATCGTGCGATGCTTGCGATTCTGGCGGTGCTTGCGGTGCTTGCGGTGCTTGCGATGCTTGCGATGCTTGCGGTGCTTGCGGTGCTTGCGGTGCTTGCGGTGCTTGCGATGCTTGCGGTGCTTGCGGTGCTGGCGGTGCTGGCGGTGCTTGCGGTGCTTGCGGTGCTTGCGATGCTTGCGATGCTTGCGATGCTTGCGATGCTGGCGGTGCTGGCGATGCTTGCGATGCTTGCGATGCTTGCGATGCTTGCGGTGCTGGCGGTGCTTGCGATGCTTGCGATGCTTGCGGTGCTGGCGGTGCTGGCGGTGCTGGCGATGCTTGCGATGCTTGCGATGCTTGCGATGCTTGCGGTGCTGGCGGTGCTTGCGATGCTTGCGATTCTTGCGATGCTTGCGGTGCTTGCGGTGCTTGCGGTGCTTGCGATGCTTGCGGTGCTTGCGGTGCTTGCGATGCTTGCGATGCTTGCGGTGCTTGCGGTGCTTGCGATGCTTGCGATGCTTGCGGTGCTTGCGGTGCTTGCGGTGCTTGCGGTGCTTGCGGTGCTTGCGGTGCTTGCGGTGCTTGCGGTGCTTGCGATGCTTGCGGTGCTTGCGGGGCTTGCGATGCTTGCGGTGCTTGCGGTGCTTGCGATTCTTGCAATGCTTGCGATGGTTGCGATTCTTGCAATGCTTGCGGTGCTTGCGGTGCTTGCGGTGCTTGCGATGCTTGCGGTGCTTGCGATGCTTGCGATGCTTGCGGTGCTTGCGGTGCGTGCGATGCTTGCGATTCTTGCGGTGCTTGCGGTGCTTGCGGTGCTTGCGATGCTTGCGATTCTTGCGATTCTTGCGATGCTTGCGATTCTTGCGGTGCTTGCGGTGCTCGCGATTCTTGCGATGCTTGCGGTGCTTGCGATGCTTGCGATTCTTGCGATGCATGCGATTCTTGCGGTGCTTGCGATTCTTGTGGTGCTTGCGATGCTTGCGGTGCTTGCGATGCTTGCGATTCTTGCGATGTTTGCGATTCTTGCGATTCTTGCGATGCTTGCGGTGCTTGCGATGCTTGCGATTCTTGCGATGCTTGCGATTCTTGCGGTGCTTGCGATTCTTGTGGTGCTTGCGATGCTTGCGGTGCTTGCGGTGCTTGCGGTGCTTGCGATGCTTGCGATTCTTGCGATGCTTGCGATTCTTGCGATTCTTGCGATGCTTGCGATTCTTGCGATGCTTGTGGTGCTTGCGATGCTTGCGATTCTTGCGGTGCTTGCGATTCTTGTGGTGCTTGCGATGCTTGCGGTGCGTGCGGTACTTGCGGTGCTTGCGGTGCTTGCGGTGCTTGCGGTGCTTGCGATGCTTGCGATTCTTGCGATGCTTGCGGTGCTTGCGATGCTTGCGATTCTTGCGATGCTTGCGGTGCTGGTGGTGCTTCCGATTCTTGCGGTGCTTGTGGTGCTTGCGATGCTTGCGGTGCTTGTGGTGCTTGCGATGCTTGCGGTGCTTGTGGTGCTTGCGATGCTTGCGGTGCTTGCGGTGCTTGCGATGCTTGCGATTCTTGCGATGCTTGCGATTCTTGCGGTGCTTGCGATGCTTGCGGTGCTTGCGGTTCTTGCGATTCTTGCGATGCTTGCGATTCTTGCGGTGCTTGCGATTCTTGCGGTGCTTGTGGTGCTTGTGGTGCTTGCGGTGCTTGTGGTGCTTGTGGTGCTTGTGGTGCTTGTGGTGCTTGCGATGCTTGCGGTGCGTGCGATGCTTGCGGTGCGTGCGGTGCGTACGCTATCTGGATCGTGCGATTGGTGGCAATTTGGCCGAGGTACGACCAATCGGCGATGTTTGCTACGATCTCCTTTTGCGATCGCATACTGCGATTGTTCTTAAGACTGGTGGTAGGTCAGCGTACGATCGGTGGTGCACGTGGTCGTGCGATCACCAACGATTGGAGAAGATCGATCTCAATATCAATCTTAGGTAATCGTACGACTAAAGGTGGTGATCAGCGACCTATCGTACGATCAGTCGTGAGGAACTGCAACCGCTCGCACGATCGATCGCAACAAGAGGTCGCACGAGTACCTACGATTGATCTTGCGATCGATCTTCTCCAATCGTTGGTGATCGCACGACCATGCGCACCACCTATCGTACAATGAACTACCACCAATCTTAAAAGAATCGATTGGTGGCACCACCAATCGTCAGGTGGCAGGACCGGTAACACGATTAATCGCGCGACTACTTGACCCACGATCATGCGCGACTGGTGTTACGACCCCATGTAAGACCTGTCTGCGGCCTCTTACAATTTGCAATCGCAGGTCAGAAGTTTTGAACATTACCATCGACCGTGCTGCGACTGATTTTGTTCTGGCGCTCACCCACGACCTCTGTGACCAGCCGTGCGCTCTATCTACGATTTGCCCACGATTCCAATTGTTTTCGAATGCAGCTAGGTCGTAACCTGGTCGCATGCTCGGTGTGACTGGGCCCTAAATAACCCTATCAAGGACAAATAGACCAATCATGTCCGTGACGTTATGTAATGACTAAAAGGTTATATAGATATGATAATTTATTTATCAATACTTTACATGAGGTGACATTATTGCATGTGTATGTAAAATTTCATGACAATCGACAAGTATTAAAATAAAATATGAATTTCAAAATTAATAAAATGAAATTTAATGAAGTATGGTTGGTAAAAAAGTGTGCGTTTTTAAATGTACTGAGTATATACCGTCATTGAGAACACAAAAGTACACGTTCACTGATGGCAAAGTGTAGGTCAAGGATGACCAATCCAAATCCATGGCTTTTATAAACAAATATTGATTGTTTTAAAGACATATCCTGAAGTATTTTGCTATTTTCTTTTATTATGCAAAGTTTTTTACTGAACTTTATCGAGTCACTGAGGCCAATACAAATAATGATATAATTATGTGTACTTTAAGGATTTCATTATATTTTTGCAGTTTTCATACTAATTTCTTTGTCCATACACTTTTTATTATTGAAAAAAAGAAAAGTCATTGATATTTAAAATGCTACCCTTGGAGTTATAAATGATCTTCAATAAATATTTAAAACTAACACATTTTATGAAAATGTAAAACGATATTGGGTTAACAAGTGTTTTATGGGTGAAATTTTCAACTTTCACTTTCCATATACAGTAAATCTTCGAAACCTCGAACTGCCGTCGGACCTAGCAATTAGTTCGAGTCATCTACTGTTCGAGGCATCTACAGTATACGCGTATATGTCCTAACTGACTATCGCCGGTGCAAGTGTACTAAGCAGGTTGAACACACGTCAAGTGTTCATACTGAATACACGTCGATCAATAGTCGCAGCATTATTCATAATAATAATAATTAAAAAAGAAATGAAAGCAAAGCAAAAATGATTCCCTGTCTCGTTTATTCTTATACGCATGAATTGTCTGTCACATAGTACATGTACAATGGAAAGTCCCTAATCCGGAAACTCTCCAGTCCGGAAATTTCCTGTAACCGGACAATTTTCTCGGTCTCGGTTTAAGTTCCTCCAAAACGACATATACAAAATTCTCCCACAGTCCGGAATCCAAACGAATTTTTCTGTCCGGATTGTTATCTTACACGTAAAATAAATCTCCCAAACCCGGACGATAATTTTCCGCAAAAATACGTCAGATCGTATAATGACTGAGAATTGAGAGAAGGTATAATACTTTTAATTGTCTCTATGAATATAGACCATTAGACTTTATCATCTTCTGTTCTGTTCTGTTCTGTTCTGTCCATTAGGTACACAAATCAATTGTTTTACCCTTTATCATTATTTTACTCTACGAAAAATCTTTTGAAATGATGCTATCGTACATGTATAGCTTCCAAGTATGGCGTTTTCAAAATACATCGTACATTTACTAAGTTTGCCAGGTTTTATGGACGGTATAACGTTGCGAAACACACATACTTAATTTAAGCTATGTTTGAAATCATTTGACTTGTTGAATGATTCATTGACATACTTATGCAGTGAAATTATCAAAATATCAATAAATAAACAAAAAAAATCAAATACATTTTCTGCGCAGTGCAATTTTGCTGTAATATCTACATCTATTTCAGAATGAACTGTAGGTCAAAATCTTAAGTTAATCATATTCAATGCAATCATACGGTTTTAATTAAATAAGATGCGTCTATAGCTGTGCATATTCTGAAGAATCGAATTTTCTACAATATGTATAACGAATAAACGAATTATATTATGCTAATTTACATTTGAAAGAATTCAAATATCAACCAATGTTTAACACAGCGTGTATTTTGCATATCGCATCTTCCTTTTATGAAAAAGGAGCATAAATATGTTGGTCTCTTATAACTTATGATTTTCGGCCATAAATTAATCTTCCCAAGTTTACATAAATTTTGTAAACTATTGTAGCTTAAATTACCCTGCAAAGTATGAAAGAATGCCTACGGACATTCAATTCAATCTCCTCTAATCCGAACTTTAAAGTTTTACCGAAGGGTGTTCGGATTAGGGAGTTTCCACTGTCAAGTAATTATCACGAAGCGCGAATAACATGTGTCGCCAATCTTACCCGTCAACAAATAAAAGTATATTAAGCGGTCATTGAAAGGTGTGACTTATTGTATTGTTCGACCTATCTATGTTGAACAATGAATGAAATTACAGCTAGGGACCACAAATCCTGTTCGAGTGTTTGACCTATCTCTGTTCGAGTGATCTACTGTTTGGTAATAAGAAATAAGAAGGGGTTTCGCCGGGACTTAAGAACCTGTTCGAGGTATCTACTGTGTTCGAGTCAAAACTGTTCGAGGTTTCGAAGTTTTACTGTATGATACAGAACGGTCATTATCTATAGATATATTTTTTTCATATCCTTGAGCGATACACTTTATACATACATTATTATATAACAATGAAATCTATACACACAATATTTTATTTTATTTGCATGTTACAGTGTAACCTCTTTTTAAAAACCACCCTTGATTCGGAAGTAAATCGGTCTTAATTGTGAGGTGGTCTTTAAATGAGGTTTTACTGTGTCAGTTAATGATATTCATACATAAAAACACAAGTATAAAACCTGTACTTTTGCCAGGCGGAAACCTGGTCATTGATTAACGTAAAACAGTGAAGTCAACTCACAAAATTCCTGTACAAGTCAATATAAAATGTAGATCCGAGTCAGAGACTCAATCCATTGATCAATACGCGCCTTCCTAAATCTGGTGTACACCTTAAACACAAGTTAAAACGTTTTCAAGGATTAACGTAAACAATTCCAGCAAAAATACAAAATCCAGTAATCACGCACAATGTGTTTGAAAGTTTCAGATTTGAGGTCGACATTTCATGCATAAGTATTTCGAAGAAAGACACGTAAATAAATGTACCTGCAGCGATTGACTGCAACACACCCGAAACTGTAACAATAACAACGTTGTCCTTTTCTGAGGATGATAATAATATACCGATTCCGACCCCGACCGGAGACACGGCAGATATATACACCATAGCGGCAATAAATCTGCACTTTGTTGTGGATTCGATCGCATGAAGCCCAAGACTGAAAAATATGAGAACCTTGTGGAGTGTTACCGCTAGTAACATGGACCAAATCTTGTTAGGACTATCTAAGAGTCCTATGCCTAAACCATCGAACACCATATGAATCGTTAAGGCAAGAAGCAATGTTATATTCTGTACCGCACGAGGGTCCTTATGAGCATGGTTTACATCGGGAACTGCATCTGACGTAGCTTTATTCTCATCCAGATTTGGTGATATTTCATTCATCGAAATCACTTGAACGTGTCCGTTGCCAAGCGACGCCGGTGTCGATTCTGGTAAATCGTTACTGTGATCTTCCTCTTTACGATTCTTCATCCGGCGATTGTAACAAACTTCCACGAGGTTTTCAACTAGAAGTATCAGCAGAAAGCCTATACCTGCAAGGGCTTCTGTGACTGGGAATTCGATGTCTTTGTTCATTAGCCTAAGAGCGGTTTCCATCATCTCCTGAGCCTCCGGCAGTAAGATCACAAGTGCAGTTGAAATAAAAACACCCGCTGAGAAGCAGTTAAGAGCACCTATCACTTTCTTAAATGTATCTGATGATATAAGACGCTTCCTGGAGATAATCTTCACTAATGCAAAGGGTATCACAATCGAACTGATGACCGACATAAAGAATAAAATCCCAATAGAGTATAATTTCACTGATTCAGTCATTGTAGCTGTTGTACTTGCTACTCGCTTGTGTTCAGTTTCGCTTGAAGATTAACTTGAGGGCGCAGAACAGTGGAGAATTTATATACGAGTTGACAACAAACCCACCTTGACTCATTATCACATGTCATCCTTTGATAGCAAAACAAGAAAAACTCAGGTTTGTCAACACATTCACAATTCTCCAAGTGGTGGCTAAACTATCGCTCGTTTACGTTATCTAGATTTCAGTATTCCCGACTTTGATCAATAGTGATCTTTTATACACATCGATTGTGAAACAAGTTTATAACTCAGAAACATTGCTCGGCTTAATTATCATACTGATAAGTACTATAAATCGTTTGTTGTTTTTTTATTGTTTTTTTCCGATTGCTCCAAATTGTGATAATTAATTGCAGTTTCAAAGCTCTATACAAAAGAAATCTTGATTACTGCGTTCAAATTTCAGATTGGGTAAGGATATCCCACAAAGGATAACTGATAACTACAGTGTGATCACACAATAAACAAAAATGTTATTTTTAAAGTGAATATACTGATCAGTCAAGATAATTTCGTTTACTCACATTTGTACGAAATACTGAAGAAACAGTGTTCTCCAATAAGTAACATATGATTAAAAATTCATATAACAATTTTTTTTGGGGGCACAATATAGTCAGTTTGTTTTCATCTAAAGTTATGCTTACCAAGGTGAGAGAAACGTAATAAAATGAGTTTCCACAAGACAACATAAAAGTAGGCATTTTAAACGTAAAACATTGGGGTATTACAAAAACACAAATCAGTCCCTTAATAGTTTACCATTTTCTAATGCGTTAACCTTGTTGCGGGTGTATCTATTTCTTCGAATCGGACTATAAGGATGTTTGATGATGAATTTGTTGAATGCTACGCTATGGCCAGATTTTAATTATATTAACTGTAAATTAGAACGTTAATATCTCTTTAATATTCATGCAGTATGTTACTCTGCTGCACCCAACTTTTCCGAGTTTCACTTTAAGGATAGTTTGATAAGATTTATCCTAAGTTCAGTAAACATCCATGACATTGAACCATTTGATTAGAAACAAAAAAGTAGCTCAGGGTCAATACTTGAACAGGATATGTCTGTACCTGAGTACACCGTCTTTATCTATGTTGTTATTACGATGTTGTAATCAGTTGTCAACACTGTACCGGACTTCCTCATTCGGAATTGATCGCAATTAATGCACTTTTCATTCGGAACACCCCGGCGATTATTAGCATAATAATAACTTTCCTCGAAAATATTATGATGAGATTATGGATGGTTTGATACTTCCATAGAGCCTTCTGAGAAAAAATGTAATCCCACTTAAAAACATGTAGTGTAAGGTGGGGAAAACACCCATATTAAGCAATAGTTTGCGATGCAATAATAACCATCAGTTAAATTAAGACATAACTGGCTATACGTGCAAGTTTGCACAAGACCTATACATTTATAACATATTTAACGCAAGATACAAAACGAGATAAAGCTCAATGAATTGAACATAACATTGGGGCAAAACGCATTTTGATAAGGGACAATAACCTTTGAACATTATATATTTATAAATAACTTCTGGTAAATGTAATACAATTTCGCGACCATGTTTACAAGCACTGCATAAGTACCGTCAAACAAACGCACGAATGGCAATGATCGAGAATACAAGGTGTACGAGGCAATACTGTAAAATTAACTAATTAGCGTTTACACAAAATAGTGTAAAATTACAAAAAATGACAATTAAAAACTTACATTTGAAGATACATGTTTAAACTTTTCGCGGTATTCACATCTGCGTAAGACGTCACAAAAAGAACATCGCGCGGCACGGTAAATCTTACGTTGTCAGAATTTTTACGTGTAGGCCTTTTACCTCGTATGGACATTTTGGCCCCACCTTACCCTACCTTAATATCGTCAGCTCTCGGATATTTCCGTACCACTTCGTTATTATAATAACACCCTCTAGTGTATGTAAGTCGGAGCACTTTGTGGCAAAACTCAACATTTTGTGCGGTCAAGAAATAGTTCTCGTAAAACGGATTGATCATTTCAATAACTTCGATAAATTCACGTCAAGAGAAGGATTATCTTTGTCATTTCTAGTTAAAACCTCACATATTTCAGTCTTCATATAGCTTAAATATTAGATTCATCAGCGCTCCAGCGTTCACGCCGCCATCTTGTTTTCAAGATATTCGAATGGTATTTCCGAAAGTAGTGCCTAACGAACATCCGAGGCACTTGACGTAGTTGTCCGAGGTTTTCCGAATGACATCTACCTATGATTATATCTTTATTTGTCTAACTCCTATTTTTACCCGCCATTTATGTTTGTGTCTTGCGTCCCGTTTGCCTTTTAAGTGTTTACATGTATGTTATGTTATGTCTCCTTATGCTGTTGTGGTGGCAGTGGCCTCTTCTGCTCCACTGTTGTATCTTTTATACAACTGTATGAAATTGTATGACGAAAAAACACTATACGACTACACTGAAGAGACACAGGAAAATACACCATTGAGTACACATGGTTATCCAAAAAAATGAATTCACTGAAAATAAAACTCTTCAAATTTTACTCGATTGCTTGTGAAATTGTCCCCAGGCGGCACCACGAACGTCCTACAAAACAGTGTTGTTTCCTATATTGCCACCAGCTTTGGCTACCCCCTGACAGTGCAGCAACTAATAACATACATGTATAGGTATGTCAGAGAACTTGATAATGGGTCCAACTTACGGCATTGACTCAAGTATCGTCGTCACAGATTCTAATGTTTTCTCAAGTCAAATATTTCATTTCGTGTTACACCATCCTCGGTTTCCATAACATATACTTAAAGCCATTAAAAACGCAACCGAAAACTGTCTCTTTCAAAACACGACATAAAGAAGAAATAATTCTGCATTAATTCACTAACTTATTCAATCATGCAATATGAATGTTTAGTCCATAGTTTCAATACTTTTTGAACAATATTTTAAACATTGGTAACAGTTGGTAGCTCTTAACACCATGTACACAATGAAGCCGTATTAAAACAGTTGCGTTTTTAATGGTGTTAAGTATATATGATACCCTGTGCAAACTGACTGTAAAAAATCTCGTACCCATGAATAATTAATGAGGTGAAATCCAGCCGTTTGATTGGCCTCATGACACACACCTCATGCGATAAGGAAATTGCCGAGGAGTTAAGGATAAAATCGCAGTTCTGAGCGATCCAATGAGATCGCAGCTTCAAAATCGTGTTAGGAAGGACAGCAATAGCTCTTCACAAAGGAGATTCCTCGTTTTTTGTTCATTTCATTTGTCAAGAAATGCTAATGAACATTCATACATTACGAAGTTTCAATAGCTAATTTGCCCAATGTATCATATATGATTGTTATAAATAGCCTGGGTACCGAGAATGTGTGCCATGAAAATGATGGAACATACAGTCTCTCGCCCTTGATATCGCTTATCATACAGCATTAATTAACCTACTAGTTCCAGCTCTAACCATTAATTCGTATTTCGATGTTTCTCTAGAATCTTGTATCATCTGAACGACCTTGAATATCTAAATGTACTATAAAAACGAAACAAAGTGATATCTTTGCGGGATAAAGCTGGTATCATCTGTTTAAATTTGACATAAAGTAAAAAATGGAAAAGGTCGCCTTCAGCTGCTTAATTATTTGAAGCGTTTTGCGATAAAATTGAATAGTTTTTCTCCAAAGATCAAACGAAATATCATTTACGCACAATTCTACTCAGTTGCAAGTATGTCAGTCCTCTTAAACCGACGTTTAATCCTCCCAAAAGGGCCCTGGTATGCATAAATATGATGACGTTTACCGTAGATGGTACTTTGCAATGATGACGTTGCCGGCTGAGGAGTGAAATTTAGGATGACGTTAACGACTGAGGACAATATTTAATGAAATGGCTTAGTGTTGCTGTTTCATTCGTTTTTATACCCGGTAAAGCATATTATATGTAAAAGAACGCATCTTGATCACCAATGATTAATAAAATGTGTTCTTCATGGCCATGTACGTTTGCACTTCATTGATATTCATTCTTGATAGTCTTTCTATTAAACACATGCTGGTATGAGTACTTAAGAAGTGAATGTATTCATAGAATTTCTTTCCTTATAATCTCCTTATAATATCTGAAGTTGGTCGGTGTGTTTTCATTGATTTATCTAGATATTTCGATATAATAACACCCCATATATTATACATGTCATTTTACAAACAAATGTCACTTTTGCAACCTAAACTGTTATCCAGTTCACCAAATCAGCATACAAAATTAACAACACATTTATCGTTCAAATAAACACTTTTCGGAATTCGCATTTCCACTGTTTTCGTGTAACTCTAGCTATGTATACTCCAGACATTGTTGTACATGCCTATTTAACAGGTGCATGGTCAATGACTTCCACATAAATATCAAAGTCTTGCTCGCGATAGTAGCACAGACATATACTGTTCAGTGAGTAGTGTTCAGTGAGTGAGTAGTGTTCATTGAGTGAGTAATGTTCAGTTAGTGACTAATGTTTAGTGAGTGTCGTTAAGCGAGTTTAGTTCAGTAAGTAGTGTTCATTCAGTGAGTTGTGTTCAGTGAGTAGTGATCTGTAAGAGAGAAGTGTTCATTGAGTTTTCTTCAGTGAGTATAATTCAGTTAGTGAATTTTGTTTAGTTATTGAGTATTGTAAAGTGAGTTTTGCTCAGGTAGTGATTATTGATAAATGAGTAGTGCTCAGCGAGTGAGTAATGTTCAGTGAGATGTGTTCAGTGAATGAGTAATGTTGATTGAGTTGTGTTCAGTAAATGAGTGATGTTTATTGAGTATTCTTCAGTGAGTGAGTATTGTTCAGTGAGTGATGTTCAGTGAGCTGTATTCAGTGAGTAGTATTCAGTGAGTTGTGTTCAGTGAGTTGTTTTCAGTTAGTTGTTTTCAGCAGGTTGGGTTAAGTTAGTGAGTGATGTTCAATGAGTTGTTTTTAGTTAGTGAGTAATGTTAAGTGAGTTGTGTTCAGTAGGTTGTGTTAAGTTAGTGAGTGATGTTCAGTGAGAGTTGTTTTCAGTAAGTGAGTAATGTTCAGTGAGTTGTGTTCAGTAAGTTGTGTTCAGTGAGTTGTGTTCAGTGAGTGAGTAGTTTGCAGTGACTTGTGTTCAGTGAGTCAGTAATGTTCAGTGAGTTGTGTTCAGTGAGTGTATAGTGAGATGTGAGATGTGTTCAGTTAGTGAGTTGTGTTCATTTAGTGAGTTGTATTCAGTTAGTGAGTTATGTTCAGTGAATAGTATTCAGTGAGTAGTGTTGAGTGAGTGAGTTATATGCAGTGGGTAGTGTTCAGTGAGTGAGTAATATGCAGTGAGTAGTGTTCAGTGAGTGAGTAATATGCAGTGAGTAGTGTTCAGTTAGTGAGTTGTGTTCAGTTAGTGAGTTGTATTCAGTTAGTGAGTTATGTTCAGTGAATAGTATTCAGTGAGTAGTGTTGAGTGAGTGAGTTATATGCAGTGGGTAGTGTTCAGTGAGTGAGTAATATGCAGTGAGTAGTGTTCAGTTAGTGAGTTATATGCAGTGAGTAGTGTTCAGTGAGTGAGTAATATGCAGTGAGTAGTGTTCAGTTAGTGAGTAATATACAGTGAGTAGTGTTCAGTTAGTGAGTAATATGCAGTGAGTAGTGTTCAGTGAGTGAGTAATATGCAGTGAGTAGTGTTCAGTTAGTGAGTAACGTTCAGTTAGTGAGTAGTGTTCAGTGAGTGAGTAATATGCAGTGAGTGAGTAATATGCAGTGAGTAGTGTTCAGTTAGTGAGTAATATGCAGTGAGTAGTGTTCAGTGAGTGAGTAATATGCAGTGAGTAGTGTTCAGTTAGTGAGTAATATGCAGTGAGTAGTGTTCAGTTAGTGAGTAACGTTCAGTTAGTGAGTAACGTTCAGTTAGTGAGTAACGTTCAGTTAGTGAGTAGTGTTCAGTGAGTGAGTAATATGCAGTGAGTAGTGTTCAGTTAGTGAGTAACGTTCAGTTAGTGAGTAGTGTTCAGTGAGTGAGTAATATGCAGTGAGTGAGTAATATGCAGTGAGTAGTGTTCAGTTAGTGAGTAATATGCAGTGAGTAGTGTTCAGTGAGTGAGTAATATGCAGTGAGTAGTGTTCAGTTAGTGAGTAATATGCAGTGAGTAGTGTTCAGTGAGTGAGTAATATGCAGTGAGTAGTGTTCAGTGAGTGAGTAATATGCAGTGAGTAGTGTTCAGTTAGTGAGTAACGTTCAGTTAGTGAGTAACGTTCAGTTAGTGAGTAACGTTCAGTTAGTGAGTAGTGTTCAGTTAGTGAGTAACGTTCAGTTAGTGAGTAACGTTCAGTGATTGAGTAATATTCTGTTAGTGAATTATGTTCATATAGTGAGTTATGTTAAGCGAGTGAATAATGTTCAGTGAGGAACAAGTATTGAGTATTTGTATTTAACAAAACATCCCCTTGATTCGACAAAGTTTATAATACAGTAAAAGCTGGCATGTACTAACAATTACAAGTTGTAATCTAACTACAATACCTACATTTATTTTGATTTTATTATTTGATGATCTTTCATGTAGGGAGGCATTAAAACAGCATTCCACTGATTGCAAATTCAAATTATTTGCACCAGTTCCTTCGTAAAGTACAAAATTCTCGTTGCGAGAAAAAGAAAAAAAGGAATCTGATCCAGGAATATTACAATGTAACCTATATAGAGGAGCTCTCTTTTGAGCAACAACCTCTCAACAACAGACAAATTGTGTGCCTCCCAAAATGTGTTGCTCTAGATTGGTCGCACAGTATATGCGACATGATTAAAACTATAGAAGAGCTGTATACATGTATCCTGTGATCATCATACGTAATACATTCACTGTTCGAGGGTTTAAAGTCAGCAATTCAAAACGGCTATTTTAATACTGTAACAGACAGATATCCTAAAAAAAGGGAATTTAATCAATGTAAAAATTATGGAGTGATCGTGCTTAGTTATATATACAAATTACGGCTTTCAATGACGAATTTCGTGATTAAATTCCTTGGGTGAGACGCTGATTATAAATAAGGATTCAAGCGTTCTATGTCTGAAATTTTTTGAAACAACCCCAAAAATGTGAATTTTGAGTCTGAATTCAGGTCTTTAATGAAGCTTTCGCCACCAAAGAAACGCGTTTGTCTTTATAATACAATTATACACTGATTTTGCTTTAAATTGACAACAGGTAAGGTTGCAAATTGTTGACATGTATAAATATGGGATGTAATTATATCGAAATATCTAGATAAAGCATTGAAAGTACACCGACTCACTTCAGATACTATAAGGAGAACATAATAGAAGAAATTTTATCCATTCATTTTTTCTTAAGTACTCATGACGTTTCTGGATTAACAGTTAGACTATCAAGAATGAATATCATTAATGAATTGCAAACGTGCATGGCAGTGAAGAACACCTTTTATTAATCATTGGTGACTAACATGCATTCTACGAAGCATAACATGTTTTACCGGGTCTAAAAAACGACAGAAACAGCAAAAAATAGTACTTTTATCAAATATTGCCCTCAACAGAAAGCTATATTCTTATGTTTCATTCCTCAGCTGGCAATGTCATCATTGCAAAATACCATCTGCGGTAAACGTCATCATATTTATGCCTACCAGTCCATTTGAAGGGATTAAACGTCGGTTTAAGAGGACTGACAGACTTGCAACTTTTTTCTATATTTCAAATTTAAACAGACGATACCAGCTTTATTCCGCAAATATATCATTTTGTATAGTGTTTATAGTAAATTTAGACTTTCACTGTCGTTCAGGCGTATTTTTTCTTCCGAAGCTAAGTAATGAACACAATTAGTGCGTAAATGGTGCTATGTTTGCCCAAAATAATCTTGATCACGATAGAGGCGTTATCATTATTATTGTAAACATGACTGCGTCTGAAAGTAGATCGTATAGTATATTTCAGTAAGTAGTGTTGTTAGTCATCCCGACCTGGAATTGTCCGGTGTTGGAAATAAGAAGTATTTCTTGGTTTCATGTACCAGTCGCGAACATTTATATAATTTTAATGAGATAAATCGATATGTAACAAGTTTATTAACATGAATGTGTGATTTCACGACTTATGCAATAAGTAATGATGAACTATTTTCAAACAGACTATATTGTGTCTATGACCTCGGACCAATATATATGACTAATCACACTACGGAGTTATTTTTATACAGTCTCCTACGCAGTGATCTCCCCTTACATGAATTGGATGTTCTGTAGTGTAGCGTAATTGAATGACCTGCATACAAAACATTTAGGCATTTTTTTATGTTGTACAACAAATTTTAACTTTCAGATTGCAACATATTTGCATACTTCAAGTTGCGCCGACCATTATTTTTAAAGACATTTCTTGTTTGTTTTAATACGCAATGTTGCATGGGTAATATGAGGTCAGACTTCAATCAGTGACCGTATAGCTTCAAAGCACCAATCAATATTTTGCCTTTGGGGTAGTGGCAGGTTGACCCTGGGGAATTAGACAATGTGTATTTTTTGCGGTTTAATTCCCCACTCTAGAGACAAGCATTTTGCTAAATCCCCGCCCACAGATGGAGATGTCTCCTCCCCCGCTCCTCCCCTAGTGCAAACATTGGTAAGTGCATAGCACTATGTTGACAATAGACAGTGCAAATAATTGTTAAAACAGAACAAAGGTTTTATCATTTATTGCATTAAAACGCAACATTTACATAAATTAGTATTATACAATAATTGTGAAATAAAGAAATAAATGATTAGCAAAATACAATAAGCATAAAATACAACATAAAATATCTAACAATAATGCATTAACAATTTATATTTACAATCATAAATGTTCTATGCTCAAAATGAGTTAAAATACTATAAATATAAAGAAAATCCGAACTTAGATGTTTGCCAGCTGTTGTTTTCCAAGGTATATTGCTATAGTTGCAACACCACCAGTGAGAGAAGATGCTTATTATGTAAAATACAAAATTGTTCATTATTGTAAAGCATTTCTGATCAATTGACCGCTACGAATAGGATGAAAATACAACATAACTTTATATACAGAAATGCAATAAAATGAAGTAAAAACTCACTTAAAACCCACCTCGAAAGGCCACCTTGTTATTAAGCTGGACATAACACAGTATTGTCAAGGACCAACGTTTAATTTGTCTTCCATATCACAACTCAATAATCAGACCACTTTGCAAAGACCTTTAACTTCCTTCCGAAATAATGGTAATATTATAATCGAGGTTTCATGTTAACTTGGTTGTTACGTATTGACTACAAAACCATTAATTGAAGTAAAGCGAACCTTCTTAAGTGCCAGATCGGAAATGGAAATTAATTATCAAATGTTATACTGCAGTATGATTAGCACTGTTTCACGCGAACAACAACGCCTACCATAATTATCAGTGACACGTAGTGAGTGACACTATGTAGTCCTTTTCCTAAAAACAAATATAATGCACAATAATATGAAATTCCTGGAAGTTCCATTCCACAAATGATTCCAGATGAACAACGTATAAAGATCTTTGACTATAACAATAGTCACAGTGTTTTTTCACTAGCAAAAATGCAGTCGGCAAAAGCCGTATTGTCAGCACATTTTGCATGTACATGTGTACATCAATGTCAACAGATGGCAGATTGACCTCTATAATTGCAGAGCACGATGCATTTATCATCCCCTATAAAATGTTATTTTTGCTCAATCAATGCTTGCTCAGTGATTTTGTAGTTTACGAAGCCTGTTCAATCACATCTTTGTAGTTTGTCTGCACATTTCATCATCTTACATCATTTTACATAATGAAGAAATATCACAATCGATTTTGTTCACTCACAGTTTTAACACTGAAAGGTTGTTCATTAACTATAAATTCCAATCTGTACTCAAAATAGATTGTAGTAGTATATAGTCAAATAGTCCCCTAGTATAGTTTGTCAATACCTACATATATCCTTTAATCATGTTGGTTTTGTGTCCGCCATTACGTAGACAAACAAATGCCAAGATTTGAAGGGACTTAACCTCAAACACATAAGAAATAACATAATCACAATGATAATATATCTTCTTGTTGAAATATCCCAAAAAGGGGGATCAATGTAACATCTAGAGTTTTACACCAGACATAATATATCTGTTCACAGTGTGTGTTTGTTGCAAGCTCATTTATTTGTTGTTGAACTGTTGGCGGACCCAGGCGCTTCATCGGTTTCATATATAATTCTCAGACTGACAAATCCAGACCTGTAAAAAGAAGAAAACATTGATTTTAACTAATTATCCTGTTTGAGCACTTGACTAAAAGCATCTAGGTGCATCACAATCTCTTCAGAGCAACACCCTTTGGGAGACACATATGCTGGCTATAATTGAGAGGTTATTGTTCTTAAAAGGTTAAATTGAAAGATAATGCTGTAAATCGCTGTGTGGTTATTATTTCTATTATATGTGTTAGCTGTATGTTATGTTTCCCTTTACCTATGTGCAGTTCCTTGACTCAATACAGTGCTCATGTTCTTTGCTCCCCCTTTTCGGCCCGGGGATACTGGCTTTCTTGCCATGTCCTGTGATGTATTCCATCCATTCAATCCTTCCCCCGCCCCCCTTGTTGTCCATCTAAATTGTTCATACCAGCCAGCCCCCCCCCCCCCCCCCCCCGTTCAGATACATGTTTACCCTTGTACCTCCCGAGTCTCTAATGTTTCATAGGCAGTTGATTTGCAGAAATCTGTATGGTGATTCATTGTCTTATGTATGTAGCGTTTCCAATAATAACTTAATTTCTCTTCTTACTACTGGAAAATTGATAAGTTGCTGAAGAGAGTGCGGGTCAGGAGACTTTGCTCTGTACTTCATATAAAGCGATAGGGACGTGAATATAATTGATTTTCAGTGTTTTACCTTCGTAACAAACAGATGAAGCCATTCTATTATTCGAGAACAATATGGGTAAAAGAACCATACTAACTGGCTTTTTGTAAAGTATGGCGTGGAATGTCATCGACCCGCACATACTTATTTACGAGGAAAACAGAAATATCACCCCGCCAAAAAAAATATGGGTAAAAGAAAAAAACAAAAGTTCTCTATATAAAAAAAATCTGTATTTTTTCAAAATGAATGTTTTACCTTTTGATATAAATCCAGAGGACAGTTCCAAAAAGTTCCTTGATAACAACACATGACAGATAGATCACAATTACATAGCACGTGTCCGATATCATCTTCCGTATGTTGAACAGAAATCCATCCATCTGTACCCCCGCTATCTTTCCTGATGTTGTCGCATTCCTGGGAATAAACAGGTCAGTCAAATCATTATTATGATGTACTACAGACCAATGTGAAATTGGTAATAGTGTCATCGAAATAAATGATATCAATATGTTATCGATACAAACATATCGATCTTATATCGACACTGAGTTTGAAATATCGATACAAATATATCGATTTTATATCGACACTGAGTTTGAAATATCGATACAAATATATCGATCTTATATCGACACTGAGTTTGAAATATCGATACGAACATGTAGATCTTATATCGACACTGAGTTTGAAATATCGATACGAACATATCGATCTTATATCGACACTGAGTTTGAAATATCGATACAAACATATCGATCTTATATCGACACTGAGTTTGAAATATCGATACGAACATATTGATCTTATATCGACACTGAGTTTGAAATATCGATACAAACCTATCGATCTTATATCGACAATGAGTTTGAAATATCGATACGAACATATTGATCTTATATCGACACTGAGTTTGAAATATCGATACAAACATATCGATCTTATATCGACACCGAGTTTGAAATATCGATACGAACATATCGATCTTATATCGACACTGAGTTTGAAATATCGATACAATTAAAAAAAAAAAATTGTTTTACTGAACAGTAGTTATTTGAGATTTCTGCTGAATGCGTATTCTGTAGTCGTCGACAACTCTGTATATATGAAGACGTATTTGTGCAAGTTTCAGTCAGAGTGGTTGCCTATAGAAACACCTGGTTGCACCCCTTTGTTGAAAAAGTGACGGTTGGGTGCAGTTTGGGTTGATAGTACAGTGTTTGCATGGCATCACTGGGATAAAACGCCATTTTTTTCTCAATTTTTAGAGTTCTCTCCCTTTATATATACATATACTACAGAAGGTATAAAGGGAGAGAATTCTAGAACGGAAAGAACTTGTGACAATTTCCAGTGTTCTAACCCACACCTAATCCTTAGAAACCTAAACACGGTTGTGTAAAAATCTAATTTCTATCAAAATTGAAAAAACAGCATAAACACAGTGTGACATAATATATAAGAATTTAAGTGTATTGTGTCTGTAAAAATAATATACATATCAGTTACCTTTCATAAGTGACAGGTTGCACGGGTGGAAACGTACATCTATCTGGTCTCACTTGCGTTAACGTGTCGGCTCCCACTTGCTCCGGACAGCTGGCTGTTACATTTATTTTTCTCAAATATCTACAATAGGCTTCGGTATGAGTTTGTTCAATAGCTTGCCATTGAGTTTCCACGAGATTTAATACAAACTGATGATTTTGTATATTTATATTCACTGCATCTTCATACATTTTGTAATCCAGTCTATTGATACGTTCTGAATGTGACCTCACACGTTGGTTGATGACATTAGCATTTATCTGCATCAAATCATCCTGAAAAAATAAGGCATAATATTGTAAGAACCCTGAATTCCCTGGTTTCGTGCATGAGGGTTAATGTTTTGGCGGGAACGAGGCTCTACGGAATTACCATGGAAACGAGTACCCTTGTGCTGGATATTTCAATCTGCACACAAAGCCAGTGATAGCAACTTTTTCTTGCATATCTTTTTTTAAGAAATAAAGCACAACATTAAAATAACACCACAAATTTTTTTTGTAGGATTTTTATCGTATAGTAGCATATTTTATTTTAAAACAATTAATTCAAGTTATTATTCGATGTTACATGACATCATTATGTGAAGTCATCAGTACGAGACTCATCCTACACAGTGGGGTTTTCGGTGTAAACGCGGGAAAATTCCAGTCTTTTATGCGAAAAATGAATCTGTTCAACTTCAGCAGAACATCTAGTCTATGTTGCAAGAGATTATACAAGGAATAAATAGAAAAAATAATGTTAATATACATACCACATCATTATGGTAACCAAGGTAACGGAATGTTTCACGGTTGATAAATTTATGGGCAACCAGGTTTATTGAATATACCATCAGGCAAACAAATATTGTTCCTATTAGTTTTGGAATAAATAATGTAGATAACACCTGAAACGATAAATAAAGTAAATGGAAAGATACAGAAAGATTATTAACAGGATCATTTAGGAGAGAAAGTTGGAAAGTCCACATAAAAATATATGCAACTAAACAAGTTCTTCCTGATCACATAGCAGCAAGTCACTAAACAATTTCTTCCTGATCACATAGCAGCAAGTCCTGTACAATAATTTCATTTATTCATTAATAACAATGTCATAAATGTTGTGTCCATCTAAAATCTTTTTTATAATCATGTTTGTAAATAAAACTCATTGGAGCTCTAAATAAGAAAGTTACAAATATCAAATACAAACAAAGAAGCATAAATACCGATGTACTTACTCGGTTCAAAATGTTTTTAAACTTGCTAAAACATGGCTTCTTGTTTATTTTTTTCACTTCTTCACTGTTCGGGCCATCTGAAAATGATGGTATGAAACATTACTGATATTGTGTGGCTTATCAGGATGTCCCCTTGTCATAAACTTCTGTTTGTACTGAAAACGTTTTTAAGTCATGTGTCGTAAAACACATTTTGCTGTTCTCCAGGAAAACAGGAATAAATGACTTTTTTTGTTCACGCTTTTACATTTTCGGTTTCCTTAGACAATTTAGAAACATGAAAATGAAAACCGTTTGACTCTAGGCTATTTTGTTTTCATTTTATATTGTTTAAAAGACAGAGCGGAAATTGATGTTGAACTGAAGATGTAAACTTTAAACTGGAAATTCCAGATAACGTTACGAGCGCCTTTAAATCCGGTTTTCCTGGTGAAAGATCCATATATATTTGTTTTCGTAAACAACATAGTGTCAAAGATTTTCACATAACTTGTTAAATATGTATCTGTATTTATGACCTTTTGTGTAATATAAGAAACTTTCACTGTCTTCTGGTATGAATAGAAATATCTGGCGTGAAGGTTACTGTTTAAGCGAGAATGAGGCTCTGCCAGTGAACCATACTTTTTCTTGCATACCTTAAAATGATAGGATTAAATAAAACAACTTTTTCCTTACATCAACACATACATTTACAAATTCATTCATATTATTATGTGGTATTATGTGAAGTTATTAATATGTGAAAACATGAGACTCACCCTACACATGGGATGTAAGACTTTTCCAGCACCAGTGTACGGCGTGGAACTACCGGTATGCAAGAATATCATACACTTAACAAAAGTTATATTAAGTACTCCGATGTCACATTTAGGATATTGCAATGAAATATAAATATTGCCTGGATAACGGCTTGGCATCTACTTCTCAATGACATAATGAATTTACGAGTAGAATTCTGTGGAATACATGCCACTTCTGTTAATATCTTTTGAGACCTTTTCTGATGTGGATTAACTTACCATGGACACGATATGGATAGATTTGACTGGCAAACATTACCCAGTCAAACGGCAATTTCACTCGATAATGACCGATTGAGTTAATATGTGACTTTTTGTTTTTCTGTACGGTGTAATGAAATTGGTATGATTTCAATCAATTGGCGGTATTTTGTGTGTGAATTTTTTTTTGATATATTCATATTTAATTGCTTTATCCTAAATATGCCATCGGAGTACTTATAACTTTTGTTAAGTGTATATTTAAAGTTAAACATTATGTACTAATAAGCACACATACCTTTGTTTTCTCTCACGTCGACATATATTGGATAACCCAGTAACAATAGTTTACCAATTCCAGAAGCCTTTATCATACGATGTAATAACCAGAATATATCAATGATCACCATGCCAACAAGAAATATAGAATAACTTCCTGGATCTAAACTTGATACTTTCTTCGTCTTTTCTGAAAATAGATAATATAACATCATTGTATAGCATTTTATTTTTGTTGATCTTTCATTAAAAACTTTATTTTCTGCTTTGCCGTTTAAAAGGGAGTAGGAATCCCCAATCATTGAAGTTTCCCATAGCCATTAATGTCAGTATATAATACTACAGTTTCTTTTTCCCTTAGTCATGTCGATTTCGACTATTATTCAACATTTTCCATTAACATTCAAGAAAAATGGCAGATACTGACGGTTTACAAATGAATAGGAAATTCGTCGCATCATTTCCAGAACCCCTTTACTTGTTTTTCGTCTCATTGAGAAAATCAACTTTAAAGCTTTACCCTTTTGATATAATTGTTACATACGGGGTTATGAAATTGCATTTTATTTAGGTTAAGTGCATTCCAAAACCATATATGTATCACAGATAGAAAGAGCTTGGAAAGATGGTTTCAACGTTACCAAATAGTCAAACCGCCAAACATTGAGTTACGGTGTTCTGGAAATAAGACGACAAATTGTAGTCTTACAGGGCAAAATTATTACTTTATATCCATGCAATTTAAATACTAACATTTGTTCAACATGTTTTCTTAAGACATACCGGTACTTCAATTTAACAATTCATTGAATATACTCACGTTAGTTGATAATATACATTTTAACGGTGACTTTTAAAAAAACATATATCTATAAAAGCATGAATATGATATACCAATCTCATTGAAATCAGCCCCTAACTTTAGCTCCATTATTTTCCGCTGGTAGCCAGTTAGCGTATAGTATAGGAGCGTGCGACTGGAGCTGATTTTAATGAGATTGATGATATACCAACCATCTCTTCTTGTTTCGTTTCTCCGTCCATCATTGTGAGGAATATCTGGTTGAACAAACCATTTATTGACAGTCTGTGTAGAGAACTGAGCTGGTTCCGACAATGTGCGATACGATCTCTCCTCGACCGGCAGGGCCGAGTTAGTCTTCGATAAATCTGGAAGGTCGGGAAGTGATAGACGAAGCCCTGAAAACATTAGTAACACCATTGATGCAACCATTCATAGGTAGAATTTCTATGTACAGCAAAACCTTACTTAGAGACCCTACTCATGTATAAGACCATCTAATGTATAAGACAATCTAATTCTAAACACTACCTTATGTATAAGACAAACTCATTTATAGGACCACCACATTTATATGACCATCTAATCTATAAGTCCATATTAATTATAAGACAAACTCATTTATAAGACCAACACATTTATACGACCATCTAATCTATAATACCATATTAATTATAAGACAAACTCATTTATAAGACCACCTCATTATAAGACCATCTCATCTATAACACAACCTCATATATAAGAC
The DNA here is from genome assembly GCA_032209605.1 of Mactromeris polynyma. Lineage (NCBI taxonomy): Eukaryota > Metazoa > Mollusca > Bivalvia > Venerida > Mactridae > Mactromeris > Mactromeris polynyma. Next base: position 12,952,861 of record JASFXZ010000020.1, on the reverse strand, counting down.
CACCATATTTTTAACAGAACAGTCTAAAATTTTGTCTTCAATAAATTTACTCGATAATCAAACCACCTCACTTTCTTCAGAATCTGTTGTGGTTTTATTAATGAGGTATCACTCACTGGATGAACATTACAAATGGCAAGATGATAATATACTTTGTTAACAACATAACAGAAAGGAAATATAATAATTCCTTGGTCTAGCATTTAATATTAATGGTTGTATTTCAATTAAGTGTCCTATGCATTTGTAATTATAATGATATACACATTCAACTGCTCTAAGATCATAGCACATTGCCACAATGAGGTTTAATGGAATCTCCCTGCGCAAATGCTAGTTTGCCGTTGTAGTGCAGAAGTTTTATAGCAAATTACCCAATGCTCATAAAATCAAAAATTGACCTAGCAAATACAACCAGGCAAACTATATCTATCAAACTGTTATTTCATAATATCGTATTTCTGTGCACTATAAATCTCATTGGTTGGATGTTTCAAATAAAATTTAAAGGCAATACAAATGTTAGTTCATGCTTTGTGTTAATGTCTTACCTCTTGCAAGATTCATGATATCGGTATCCATGTTCACCCATTGCATGAAGGGCATCATGTTAGCTCCGTCATTCATGAGGACTTTGTTGTTTCTCACAGTGTTATAGAGGAAGTTAGCTCCCCTTAGCCATTGAGTTTTCTGTATACTCCTGTAGGTACTTTCCAATTCGGAGTTAAGTTTGTTGACGACGAATTGTAAATATTTACTGTAACTGTCCCTGTAATGAATATGAATATTATTATATAATGCACTTTTTATTTACTTAAGAAACAGTTGTAAACAAACTGCGCTGTTGTCAGCCAATGCAAACATGTTTTACAAAATATCGACCAATAGACATAGTCTACACAATCACGGAATACTCTTACACATTTCGAATTCAGAGAACATATCCTAAACCCCAGGTTGCATTGATAAGTTACCGGAAAGTGATGGACTATGTACACGATTAATAAAAACTAAAAACATGTAGTAGTAAAACATAAAAAATCACAAAAAATGACCACATAAGAAGAGGAAAGAAAAATAAACAAGATGTAGGCAAATAATCAAATGAACAAATTAGGAAAGTCTGTTTACTTATTTTTAGACGCAAATGTTATATAAAATATTTAATGTTATTGTTGTTGTGATATTTTTTGTTGCATGAATGCCTAACTGAAATTAAGTTTGCAAATGTGTTGTTATATATAATGTAAACTTTGTACGTTTCCTTTGATAAAAAAACCAACTATAATCATCGATCAACTTGAATATTATAGACATTATTGAACCAAAAAATAAAACCTCAATTAGTATGTCTTGGGTTTTATACCAATATCAGGATAGATGTTCTAAACAATACTGATACAATATATGGTGAAAACATCCCTACACAATCTAACAATGACAAACAAACTTTTACCTGAATTTAACGATGTCTCTCGAGAATTTCTGAAATGTTGTTTCCGCATGTTCTGTTATAAGTGTTTTGATACTGGATTTCTGCATATCATTCATAGCTTGACTTTCAATTGATGTTTGTAGCTGAAATACAATGTATAAATACCAAATGAACAAAAATGAATTACAGTAAATTTATGAGCGCTGCCATGTAATTTACAACCTCTTCTGTAAGTGGCGTCATTTCAAGAAAACGCAACAAGTGATGACACTATTTGCAAGCAGGAAACAATATTGACTCCAAATGGTCACTTCGTTGTCATATTGTAATATATGGGGCAAATATTGCTTACTGTCAGTACATGGTGACGTCACTTGTGACCTTTTCTGGAAATGACGTCACTTAAAGAAGAGGTTGGAAATCGTACAGCGGGGTTCATATTATATACTATGGTAAAGAGAAGACAACTCAAGAAGTTTGCAACACGTTACGTATTAGTTTAAAATAGCAAATATTTATCAAATTCAACGATGCCAAATTTCATGAAACACAATGTTTTGAGTATATTGTATTCCTTTCAATATGTTCTGATTTGAGATCGGGAAATTTAGTGCTAACTAATAATAAACGATATTCATTAAATCGAGATCTCCATCATTCTTGTATAACAGTATTTACAAAGTCAGCTGATTATAGATAGATTGAGATCACTCTACAGCTATATTATGAAAATGGAGAGCAATGGTCGATTGGTGTACAGTAAAACCTCACATAAAGACCACCTCAATAATAAGACCACCTCAAATTAGGAACACAATGTTCAAGTCCGATTTCACTGTTTTGCTATTTTTTTCAACCTCAATATTAAGACCCCCTCGAAAAGAAGACCAGTTTCCAAGGGTCCCTAGCGTGGTCTTATTATTGAGAATTTACTTTATTCTCAAAACTCTTTTCAACTATGTCATCGACACTTACCCGTTCTACGTCTGCTATTACAGTATCTATGGTCACCTTACATTCCTGTTTACGACTAGCAGCTTCTTCATTTTGACGAGTTAACTCGGAAACTAGATGTTGTTCCATGGCGTCTAACTCAAGTTGACATAAAGCTGTCGAGACAGACCTTTGTTGATTGTATTGTTTCATGAATGTCGTTGTCTCCCTGTACATCAAATGAAAATATACAGAAATATTTATCAAAATTAGTCTCAATGCTTTATCATCTTCAATGTTCATGAATTCAGTGTGCAAGTTCAAACCGATTACTATACTTTCCCTGAATAAGGCATGTATGCTTGTAAGTAAATGTGGAAGCAGTCAATGAGAAGGATAAATAAAAGTTGCAAACTTGTTTTGCAATCTATGTAAAACATCAAAACTAACATCAAAAATACCTTTGTTTCAAGCACTTTAATAAAAGACGCATGTGTATAGGTGTCTTGTACATTTATCTTCATTACTTTCATTTACAACAATAACAAACATATCAGTGACACAAGTATAAAACATACATCAGAATAGTAAATATAATTCAAACAAGATTACCTACCCATTTACAGCAATGATAATGAGGAAGAAGACGGTCATGGAAACAAAGAGAGCATAGACGAACTGGAAGGTGATGTAGACGACAAGGAGAACAAGGTGGCGAAGTCGGAACCTTTGAATGTCACCTCCAGGTATTCCTAGAAAGTAGAACAGTTGAATAATAACTTAAGGACTAAAAGTCAATTTGTTTCAAAAAGGTAGTTTTTTGACTATGTATGCAACTGTATTGGTGCAACAAAAATAGATGAAGATATCAAGCAGGAATATGTTTTTAATTGTTCTATGTCAATTCATTTTAATTATATCATCTCAAAATTAAAGAGATATTAGGTTGTTACAGGAAATGCCACATTCACAAGACAATGCCTCCCCACACAGACCATATCTTGATCTCCTGTGCTTTTATAAACAATAGTTCAATGACAAAACATTATAAAGGAATATGGTCTTCTAACATTATCAACTCTGGTAGCATACCATAACAATGCTCAGTCAAACAAGAACAGATTTTTAAATTGATATTTACCTTGTTTCCAAGCCACTCCAAACAGCAAGAGGAGCAGTAAGAGAACGGTTGCCCCTAGTACAACAGCTATGAAGAGGATAGAAAAGTGGGTTGGCTCTGTGCTTAACTCTTTAGAAGTCTTTGGAGCATTATCGGCCTCAGCTACCTTTCCTGAAATGAAAATGGATAGTAGAGTCCATTTTTATTTATTATAGAATGTTTGTTAGCAAACTATGAGGTAATCAGCCAATGAAAACATGTTTTACATGTTATTGAACAATAGAGATTCTGTAAGCAACAACGATTCATAAATAACTACATGTTTCATTTCATAAAGTTTAAACTTATTTCTTTTACATCAATTGGGAAACAAATTCTTACAACTTATACTTATCACTCTCGATGACAGCTTTCCGGCTACCAACCAGTACTCATGCCAAATTTAGGGATTGTGAAGTTCGTGTGATCAGACCCCACTCATCAGGGGGCTCAAACTCACAACCTTCGAATCAGGAGTCACATGCTCTACCCCTCGACAACTGACATCTCAATCATTTCATAAAACCTACCATTTTTCGATCCATATAAATCTGGTTTTCCAACAGTGTGAATTCTAAGTATAAATGTGCCGTCCACATCCAGAAACTGCAGCTGTAAGTCTTTGGAAAGTTCTCTTGTATCACCAGTAGGGATGGTGAAATTGATCTGGAATCGTTTTGGGCACTCAATAGCAACATCAAACTGGTAGATTGGTACTTGTAGATAGTTGGGGTCGGATATATTCATACTAAAAACACCTGCAATTTAAAGATTTGTATTAGTGGACATATTAAGTCAAGAACATTACCAATGAAAAGCAAGCACCATTACCTAACACATTCAATATATATCTATAGTCTATTTTTAACATAAAACAGTCAGACATCATTTATTGGAAACCTTCTATCTGAATACTTGGGATTATCTGAGATAAATATCAGGTTTATCTTCTAAGCACATCCAATTGCAATGGGCTATTCAAAACATTGTTTTATTCGAAATAAAATTTCGGACACAATGAATTCGAATGATCAGGGTCTGGCTGTAATCATTTTGAATGCAACCACTTAACTTCAGCAATGAAGACATTGAACATTTTATTAATTTAAAGTGCCAAAGAACATTCGACAAAAGTAATCAATCCACCACCTTAATTCAGACAACATGTATCTCAATTTTTGCCATTTTGTTAAAATCGCATGTGAAATTTTGTATAGCAATAATTAACTTATAATTAACAAGTAACGGGTTTGCGGCATTGGGAATTTCCTCATATAACTTAGTTCTATAAGCAAGTGACTGTAACAAGCTCATCCTAATAAAAAACATGGTGCTATAATCATTATGCCGCCAAACCTTGAGTAACAGGTTGTAGAATTAGGCTGACGACTTAAAAAAACTATAAATTTGTATGTGCACGTCGCTTTTCCTTTTCTTTAATCACTAATCAACAATTCAGATATTCTTAAAAATATTTAGTGGATTGCATGACAATTAACTGTGAGCGGTTGCAGCGACTTACCTGGACAGGTCTTTGCCTCTCCGGTGACCAGAATAATCCAATGGGTACCGTTCATTGACATTTTGGCAGTTAGGCTATCATATAGGACCTTTGTCGGTTTCAGTAAAGCTTTCAGTAGCGACGTATCTTTGTTCAATCCGATCCGTAGTTTAGCTTTCGATTTGTTGGAAACGAGATACGTCGAGTCACCTTGATATATTGACACAAGGTCATCCGACATTTCGAAGAACTCATTCCGTGAGGTCACAACACTTTCCCAATCTGGAGAATTGTCGCCACAACCTTGTTTTCCTGTTTACAATATACATGAGTATATCAAAATGAACAAAATGATATTGGAAAAATAAAGGCAAAAACTCAAAATTCATTATCTCTCATCATTTTGGTATTGATGACGTCATAACAATGTGACATCATCATATTAAATTTGTATTAAAAACAAAAACAGTAGAGGTTCATATCGCATATATGGTCGACTATGTCAAAATTATCTTATATAAAAAATTGGTGGATAAAATGATAATTTCTATGCATGACTAAGTATTTATTTTGTAATCATATACATATATAAATGTCAATAGCAATTTAATGGCAAATGATGGATAAAATGTCAGTTAAAACTATAATACAATTTTAAATGATAATTTCTATGCATGACTAAGTATTTATTTTGTAATCATATACATATATACATGTCAGTAGCAATTTAATGGCAAATGGTGGATAAAATGTCAGTTAAAACTATAAAATTTTAAATGATAATTTCTATGCATGACTAAGTATTTATTTTTTAATCATATACATATATACATGTCAATAGCAATTTAATGGCAAATGGTGGATAAAATGTCAGTTAAAACTATAAAATTTTAAATGATAATTTCTATGCATGACTAAGTATTTATTTTGTAATCATATACATATATACATGTCAATAGCAATTTAATGGCAAATGGTGGATAAAATGTCAGTTAAAACTATAAAATTTTAAATGATAATTTCTATGCATGACTAAGTATTTATTTTGTAATCATATACATATATAAATGTCAATAGCAATTTAATGGCAAATGGTGGATAAAATGTCAGTTAAAACTATAATACAATTTTAAATGATAATTTCTATGCATGACTAAGTATTTATTTTGTAATCATATACATATATAAATGTCAATAGCAATTTAATGGCAAATGATGAGAATCATTAATGAACTCTGGACCAGAATTACACACTTTCTTACAGGATTGAGTTTTAATCTCAGATTGAGTGCAAATTATAAAACTTATAATTTGTAATGGGTTATAATCAATTATTAATTCATTACCCTCAAATCTCAGATTCACACTCAAATCTCAAAAAAAATTGGACAAATCGAATAACCAGCATTCAGTAGGTAGTACGTATTATTCACATCAGACACTCAAATATATTTTGAAATCAAAGAGATTTGAGTACTGATCATAATTTCAGCATCCTTGGTACCAAGGCTATTCATAACATATATGATACCCTGGGCAAACTGACTGTAAAACTCCTGTACTCATGAATAATTAATGAAGTGAAATTCAGCCACTTAATTGGCCGCATGACACACACCTCATGCGATACGGAGATTGCCGATGAATTACGGATGAAATTGCGGTTCTGAGCGATCCAATGAGATTGCAGCTTTCAAATCGTGTTAGTACTGCCATATTGTCGAATTTGCTGATAGCTCTTCACAAAGTGAATTCCTTCTTTTTTGTTACCCCCCCCCCATTTCATTGGTCGAGAATTGCTAATGAATATTCATGCATTGCGATATTTCACCAGGGTATCATATATGTTATGAATAGCCTGGGGGTACTGAGGATGCATTTCGGACACTGGTATGTAAATTAACTTTAAAAAAAGACTGTATCAACAACTACATAAATAATAATTACGATATGGCTAGGTAATTCATAATTCTTAAACTTACCAAACTGTTTTGGACTGATACCAAATGGTGTGTCGGGTTGTACGGAGATGTTGCTCACTGACGTGACAGTCGCTAACAAAGGTTCACCTTGGACATGGTATTGTCCAACCTTAACGTTGATAACCCCGGCTGCTCCCTTGACTATGTTTGGCATGAACTCTAACTGGGAGTCTATCTCAGCGTGTATAATACTGTCCCTATATTGAATGGAATGAATACCTGAATGATTCTCCCGTTTAGATGTCTATGAAATGCATGTACAGTAAAACCCCCACTTAAAGACCACCTCAATCATAAGACCACCTAGAAATTAAGAACACAATGTTCAAGTCCATTTTCTTTGTTTTGCTCTTTATTCAACCTCAATACTAAGACCACCTAGATAAGAACACCAGTTTTCAAATGTCAAAAAGGTGGTCGTATTATTGCGGTGTTACTCTACTTGTGATGGCTTTTTAATAAGCCTTAAGGAAATGATCTACAGTGAAAGCTCACTTAAAGACCACCTCATAATGAAGACCACATGTTTAATAAGTCCATATGAGCGCCGCTGTACGATTTCAAACCTCTTCTTTAAGTGACGTCATTTGCAGACAACATCACATGTGACGTCACCATGTTCTGACAGTAAGCAATATTTGCTCCATATGGCAATATGAAAAAAAGTGACCATATGGAGTAAATGTTGTTTCCTGCTTGCAAATAGTGACATTACATGTTGCGTTTTCCTGAAATGACGTCACTTAAAGAAGAAGTTGTAAATCCCATAGCATTGCTCATATTATGTTCATGGACCAGTTTTTAATTTTGTTCTATATTAAAACTCAATTAATCAAACCACCTCACAACAAAGACCAACTATAGATGGAACCATTGGTGGTCTTATTATCGAGGTTTCACTGTAATTATAAATAGATACAATACTTTTTCTAAGATACATACTGTCCTTGTATTTTTCCAGTTTTCTGCCAAGTTTTATCTGTATAAAGACTCAGATTTCCCTTGTATAAGAGAGGATTTGAGTTTTTCATCAGTCCAACTTCATATTCAATACGCATTAACCTTTGACCTAGGACTGGTTCTATGTGACAGAAGAAAGATCCATCTGTAGGATAAATAGGAGTAAGCTCAAATTCTACCAAGGATCCTTTTTGACACCTGAAAAACGAAAACAAAGTTTTGTACAGTTCTATTATACATATGATGGTCAAATAATTTGTCGTCTGTGTAGGCATAATTTAAAATATTATTGTTAGCACAACCCCACCATAAAAATGGCCCCTACTCAAAAATCTTTTGAGTGGTCTGAGTAAGAATTTTGTGTGGCAGCATATGAACAGCGAACACTAGTACATGTATCATCATAAACAATGACCAATAAACACTTAATTACCTACTTGACTAAATTTTGCTGGGTAAATTTATGCCTTCCAAACAATGTTTTAAGAATGGCCTAAATAAGACAAAGTATCGATGTATAAGTATTCAACAAAACATGTAGGAAGTACAGTGGTGGAGGGTTAGAGCACCAGATTCCTTATTGGAAAGTCATGAGTTCGAACCCTGCAATTAGCAGGATTTGATCACCAACTTCATTATTCCTAACAAAAAATGGCAGTTGACAGTAATAAAAGCACTACCTAATCAGTTTACATCTTCTGCTGTGATAATTCCTACACGAACTGGTGCAGTTATCTCTTGTGCAGCACGTCACACATGCAGGTATCCTTGATGATTTTCCTGAGTCATCTACTGAAGTCACAGCGCATGTCCGTCCCCCAGAGTTCATGCTGATTATACAACTTCTAGAACAGTTTTCACAACCTTCATGTCGCTGCTGGCATCTGAATTTAGAAACAAAGTTGTTGTTAGAAATTCTTGTTATCAAATGGAAGTTCACAAGAAAGGCTGTAAATCAAAAAAATCAAAAGATATGTTTGAAAAATATTATCTCCCCTAAAAATGTATTGTCAGTGTAAAGATTTCAATTAATATGATGACCTAGAAGAGAATACAGATGATATTAAAGGGTTTGATCTTTATCAAGTGGACAAGGATTCCTATCTTATGGTCAATTTGACATTGACTTTTTCCACAGTGATCCAAAAATAGATAGGGTGCATCTACAACGCACAAGTAATCATTCTAGCAAGTTAAGACCCGGGAAGCCAAGGGTACTTGATTTATTATACAGCGAAAGATTTCCACGTAATGGTCATATTGACCTTTGTCCCAAAGGGTAAAGATAAAACCTGCCCTGCGTTCAGTTACGGCTATCAGCCCTATCGTTTCATAACGTTTTGCAATTTGGTTCCCGTGTGCAACCAATGTGCTATGGCGGGCAAGGGATAAAATACAAAACGTTTGCCACTGATAGCCATAACTGAACGCAGGGATGATGTATTGCACCTTCTGTCTTTCTCCACCCATACAGACTCAGCACTTTTGTAATCATCAGCATCAATTTGTTGGAACACATCACTGAGAACACCAGGTTCTGAACATAGAATGGATCGATATGTAGCATGCCTGTTGCCAGGGAAGCTCCCTGGGTCACTCTCGCATGGCAACAAGGTGTCTTCGTCATAATGTTCCCCATCTTTATAGAAAACATCCTGAATTGGAAACATATAAAATTATTGGCAAGAATATCGAACTCTTATACAGTCTTGTATTTCATCAAGAGAAAAGGGAAACAACGAACTGTACTGGTCAAAAGAGCTTAACAGACATCTTTTATATAGATAATAGATAGTTCCTACATTTACCATACTTACCTCCCTTGTTCTGAAATGTTGGACATATTGATAGGC